>OY284416.1:62352050-64752050 GCA_958301585.1 Merodon equestris
AGAAACGGGATCGACCATAAGCACTACCGTGAAATTTCATACAATTTTCAAATTTCTTGTACTTGCTAACTTTGCGACCTCGGGCAGCTATGTTACCATGGAGGAACCACACAAGATTTAACTTTATAGGCTAGAACTGAAGTCGCGCCAACTGCTTAACTCAAAATACAGTCAAGAAAGTAGTTCTCAAGCCGAGAAACGGGATCGACCATAAGCACTACCGTGAAATTTCATACAATTTTCAAATTTCTTGTACTTGCTAACTTTGGGACCTCGGGCAGCTATGTTACCATGGAGGAACCACACAAGATTTGACTTTATAGGCTAAAACTGAAGTCGCGCCAACTGCTTAACTCAAAATACAGTCAAGAAAGTAGTTCTCAAGCCGAGAAACGGGATCGACCATAAGCACTACCGTGAAATTTCATACAATTTTCAAATTTCTTGTACTTGCTAACTTTGGGACCTCGGGCAGCTATGTTACCATGGAGGAACCACACAAGATTTGACTTTATAGGCTAGAACTGAAGTCGCGCCAACTGCTTAACTCAAAATACAGTCAAGAAAGTAGTTCTCAAGCCGAGAAACGGGATCGACCATAAGCACTACCGTGAAATTTCATACAATTTTCAAATTTCTTGTACTTGCTAACTTTGCGACCTCGGGCAGCTATGTTACCATGGAGGAACCACACAAGATTTGACTTTATAGGCTAGAACTGAAGTCGCGCCAACTGCTTAACTCAAAATGGAGTCAAGAAAGTAGCTCTCAAGCCGAGAAACGGGATCGACCATAAGCACTACCGTGAAATTTCATACAATTTTCTTGTACTTGCTAACTTTGCGACCTCGGGCAGCTATGTTACCATGGAGAAACCACACAAGATTTGACTTTATAGGCTAGAACTGAAGTCGCGCCAACTGCTTAACTCAAAATACAGTCAAGAAAGTAGTTCTCAAGCCGAGAAACGGGATCGACCATAAGCACTACCGTGAAATTTCATACAATTTTCAAATTTCTTGTACTTGCTAACTTTGCGACCTCGGGCAGCTATGTTACCATGGAGAAACCACACAAGATTTGACTTTATAGGCTAGAACTGAAGTCGCGCCAACTGCTTAACTCAAAATACAGGCAAGAAAGTAGTTCTCAAGCCGAGAAACGGGATCGACCATAAGCACTACCGTGAAATTTCATACAATTTTCAAATTTCTTGTACTTGCTAACTTTGCGACCTCGGGCAGCTATGTTACCATGGAGGAACCACACAAGATTTGACTTTATAGGCTAGAACTGAAGTCGCGCCAACTGCTTAACTCAAAATACAGTCAAGAAAGTAGCTCTCAAGCCGAGAAACGGGATCGACCATAAGCACTACCGTGAAATTTCATACAATTTTCAAATTTCTTGTACTTGCTAACTTTGCGACCTCGGGCAGCTATGTTACCATGGAGGAACCACACAAGATTTGACTTTATAGGCTAGAACTGAAGTCACGCCAATTGCTTAACTCAAAATAGAGTCAAGAAAGTAGCTCTCAAGCCGAGAAACGGGATCGACCATAAGCACTACCGTGAAATTTCATACAATTTTCAAATTTCTTGTACTTGCTAACTTTGCGACCTTTAGGTTACCATTTAGGAACCACACAAGATTTGACTTTATAGGCTAGAACTGAAGTCGCGCCAACTGCTTAACTCAAAATAGAGTCAAGAAAGTAGCTCTCAAGCCGAGAAACGGGATCGACCATAAGCACTACCGTGAAATTTCATACAATTTTCAAATTTCTTGTACTTGCTAACTTTGCGACCTCGGGCAGCTATGTTACCATGGAGGAACCACACAAGATTTGACTTTATAGGCTAGAACTGAAGTCGCGCCAACTGCTTAACTCAAAATACAGTCAAGAAAGTAGTTCTCAAGCCGAGAAACGGGATCGACCATAAGCACTACCGTGAAATTTCATACAATTTTCAAATTTCTTGTACTTGCTAACTTTGCGACCTCGGGCAGCTATGTTACCATGGAGGAACCACACAAGATTTGACTTTATAGGCTAGAACTGAAGTCGCGCCAACTGCTTAACTCAAAATAGAGTCAAGAAAGTAGTTCTCAAGCCGAGAAACGGGATCGACCATAAGCACTACCGTGAAATTTCATACAATTTTCATATTTCTTGTACTTGCTAACTTTGGGACCTCGGGCAGCTATGTTACCATGGAGGAACCACACAAGATTTGACTTTATAGGCTAGAACTGAACTTTATAGGCTAGAACTGAAGTCGCGCCAACTGCTTAACTCAAAATAGAGTCAAGAAAGTAGCTCTCAAGCCAAAAAACGGGATCGACCATAAGCACTACCGTGAAATTTCATACAATTTTCAAATTTCTTGTACTTGCTAACTTTGCGACCTCGGGCAGCTATGTTACCATGGAGAAACCACACAAGATTTGACTTTATAGGCTAGAACTGAAGTCGCGCCAACTGCTTAACTCAAAATACAGTAAAGAAAGTAGCTCTCAAGCCGAGAAACGGGATCGACCATAAGCACTACCGTGAAATTTCATACAATTTTCAAATTTCTTGTACTTGCTAACTTTGCGACCTCGGGCAGCTATGTTACCATGGAGAAACCACACAAGATTTGACTTTATAGGCTAGAACTGAAGTCGCGCCAACTGCTTAACTCAAAATACAGTCAAGAAAGTAGTTCTCAAGCCGAGAAACGGGATCGACCATAAGCACTACCGTGAAATTTCATACAATTTTCAAATTTCTTGTACTTGCTAACTTTGCGACCTCGGGCAGGTATGTTACCATGGAGAAACCACATAAGATTTGACTTTATAGGCTAGAACTGAAGTCGCGCCAATTGCTTAACTCAAAATAGAGTCAAGAAAGTAGCTCTCAAGCCGAGAAACGGGATCGACCATAAGCACTACCGTGAAATTTCATACAATTTTCAAATTTCTTGTACTTGCTAACTTTGCGACCTTTAGGTTACCATTTAGGAACCACACAAGATTTGACTTTATAGGCTAGAACTGAAGTCGCGCCAACTGTTTAACTCAAAATAGAGTCAAGAAAGTAGCTCTCAAGCCGAGAAACGGGATCGACCATAAGCACTACCGTGAAATTTCATACAATTTTCAAATTTCTTGTACTTGCTAACTTTGCGACCTCGGGCAGCTATGTTACCATGGAGGAACCACACAAGATTTGACTTTATAAGCTAGAACTGAAGTCGCGCCAACTGCTTAACTCAAAATACAGTCAAGAAAGTAGTTCTCAAGCCGAGAAACGGGATCGACCATAAGCACTACCGTGAAATTTCTTACAATTTTCAAATTTCTTGTACTTGCTAACTTTGGGACCTCGGGCAGCTATGTTACCATGGAGGAACCACACAAGATTTGACTTTATAGGCTAGAACTGAAGTCGCGCCAACTGCTTAACTCAAAATACAGTCAAGAAAGTAGTTCTCAAGCCGAGAAACGGGATCGACCATAAGCACTACCGTGAAATTTCATACAATTTTCAAATTTCTTGTACTTGCTAACTTTGGGACCTCGGGCAGCTATGTTACCATGGAGGAACCACACAAGATTTGACTTTATAGGCTAGGACTGAAGTCGCGCCAACTGCTTAACTCAAAATAGAGTCAAGAAAGTAGCTCTCAAGCCGAGAAACGGGATCGATCATAAGCACTACCGTGAAATTTCATACAATTTTCAAATTTCTTGTACTTGCTAACTTTGCGACCTCGGGCAGCTATGTTACCATGGAGAAACCACAAAAGATTTGACTTTATAGGCTAGAACTGAAGTCGCGCCAACTGCTTAACTCAAAATACGGTCAAGAAAGTAGTTCTCAAGCCGAGAAACGGGATCGACCATAAGCACTACCGTGAAATTTCATACAATTGTCAAATTTCTTGTACTTGCTAACTTTGGGACCTCGGGCAGCTATGTTACCATGGAGGAACCACACAAGATTTGACTTTATAGGCTAGAACTGAAGTCGCGCCAACTGCTTAACTCAAAATAGAGTCAAGAAAGTAGCTCCCAAGCCGAGAAACGGGATCGACCATAAGCACTACCGTGAAATTTCATACAATTTTCAAATTTCTTGTACTTGCTAACTTTGCGACCCCGGGCAGCTATGTTACCATGGAGGAACCACACAAGATTTGACTTTATTGGCTAGAACTGAAGTCGCGCCAACTGCTTAACTCAAAATAGAGTCAAGAAAGTAGCTCTCAAGCCGAGAAACGGGATCGACCATAAGCACTACCGTGAAATTTCATACAATTTTCAAATTTCTTGTACTTGCTAACTTTGGGAAATCGGGCAGCTATGTTACCATGGAGGAACCACACAAGATTTAACTTTATAGGCTAGAACTGAAGTCGCGCCAACTGCTTAACTCAAAATACAGTCAAGAAAGTAGTTCTCAAGCCGAGAAACGGGATCGACCATAAACACTACCGTGAAATTTCATACAATTTTCAAATTTCTTGTACTTGCTAACTTTGCGACCTCGGGCAGCTATGTTACCATGGAGGAACCACACAAGATTTGACTTTATAGGCTAGAACTGAAGTCGCGCCAACAGCTTAACTCAAAATACAGTCAAGAAAGTAGTTCTCAAGCCGAGAAACGGGATCGACCATAAGCACTACCGTGAAATTTCATACAATTTTCAAATTTCTTGTACTTGCTAACTTTGGGACCTCGGGCAGCTATGTTACCATGGAGGAACCACACAAGATTTGACTTTATAGGCTAGAACTGAAGTCGCGCCAACTGCTTAACTCAAAATAGAGTCAAGAAAGTAGTTCTCAAGCCGAGAAACGGGATCGACCATAAGCACTACCGTGAAATTTCATACAATTTTCAAATTTCTTGTACTTGCTAACTTTGGGACCTCGGGCAGCTATGTTACCATGGAGGAACCACACAAGATTTGACTTTATAGGCTAGAACTGAAGTCGCGCCAACTGCTTAACTCAAAATACAGTCAAGAAAGTAGTTCTCAAGCCGAGAAACGGGATCGACAATAAGCACTACCGTGAAATTTCATACAATTTTCAAATTTCTTGTACTTGCTAACTTTGCGACCTCGGGCAGCTATGTTACCATGGAGGAACCACACAAGATTTGACTTTATTGGCTAGAACTGAAGTCGCGCCAACTGCTTAGCTCAAAATACAGTCAAGAAAGTAGTTCTCAAGCCGAGAAACGGGATCGACCATAAGCACTACCGTGAAATTTCATACAATTTTCAAATTTCTTGTACTTGCTAACTTTGCGACCTCGGGCAGGTATGTTACCATGGAGAAACCACACAAGATTTGACTTTATAGGCTAGACCTGAAGTCGCGCCAACTGCTTAACTCAAAATACAGTCAAGAAAGTAGTTCTCAAGCCGAGAAACGGGATCGACCATAAGCACTACCGTGAAATTTCGTACAATTTTCAAATTTCTTGTACTTGCTAACTTTGCGACCTCGGGCAGCTATGTTACCATGGAGAAACCACACAAGATTTGACTTTATAGGCTAGAACTGAAGTCGCGCCAACTGCTTAACTCAAAATAGAGTCAAGAAAGTAGCTCTCAAGCCGAGAAACGGGATCGACCATAAGCACTACCGTGAAATTTCATACAATTTTCAAATTTCTTGTACTTGCTAACTTTGCGACCTCGGGCAGCTATGTTACCATGGAGGAACCACACAAGATTTGACTTTATAGGCTAGAACTGAAGTCGCGCCAACTGCTTAACTCAAAATAGAGTCAAGAAAGTAGCTCTCAAGCCGAGAAACGGGATCGACCATAAGCACTACCGTGAAATTTCATACAATTTTCAAATTTCTTGTACTTGCTAACTTTGCGACCTCGGGCAGCTATGTTACCATGGAGGAACCACACAAGATTTGACTTTATAGGCTAGAACTGAAGTCGCGCCAACTGCTTAACTCAAAATAGAGTCAAGAAAGTAGCTCTCAAGCCGAGAAACGGGATCGACCATAAGCACTACCGTGAAATTTCATACAATTTTCAAATTTCTTGTACTTGCTAACTTTGGGACCTCGGGCAGCTATGTTACCATGGAGGAACCACACAAGATTTGACTTTATAGGCTAGAACTGAAGTCGCGCCAACTGCTTAACTCAAAATACAGTCAAGAAAGTAGCTCTCAAGCCGAGAAACGGGATCGACCATAAGCACTACCGTGAAATTTCATACAATTTTCAAATTTCTTGTACTTGCTAACTTTGGGACCTCGGGCAGCTATGTTACCATGGAGGAACCACACAAGATTTGACTTTATAGGCTAGAACTGAAGTCGCGCCAACTGCTTAACTCAAAATACAGTCAAGAAAGTAGTTCTCAAGCCGAGAAACGGGATCGACCATAAGCACTACCGTGAAATTTCATACAATTTTCAAATTTCTTGTACTTGCTAACTTTGGGACCTCGGGCAGCTATGTTACCATGGAGGAACCACACAAGATTTGACTTTATAGGCTAGAACTGAAGTCGCGCCAACTGCTTAACTCAAAATAGAGTCAAGAAAGTAGCTCTCAAGCCGAGAAACGGGATCGACCATAAGCACTACCGTGAAATTTCATACAATTTTCAAATTTCTTGTACTTGCTAACTTTGCGACCTCGGGCAGCTATGTTACCATGGAGGAACCACACAAGATTTGACTTTATAGGCTAGAACTGAAGTCGCGCCAACTGCTTAACTCAAAATACAGTCAAGAAAGTAGCTCTCAAGCCGAGAAACGGGATCGACCATAAGCACTATCGTGAAATTTCATACAATTTTCAAATTTCTTGTACTTGCTAACTTTGGGACCTCGGGCAGCTATGTTACCATGGAGGAACCACACAAGATTTGACTTTATAGGCTAGAACTGAAGTCGCGCCAACTGCTTAACTCAAAATAGAGTCAAGAAAGTAGCTCTCAAGCCGAGAAACGGGATCGACCATAAGCACTACCGTGAAATTTCATACAATTTTCAAATTTCTTGTACTTGCTAACTTTGCGACCTCGGGCAGCTATGTTACCATGGAGGAACCACACAAGATTTGACTTTATTGGCTAGAACTGAAGTCGCGCCAACTGCTTAACTCAAAATAGAGTCAAGAAAGTAGCTCTCAAGCCGAGAAACGGGATCGACCATAAGCACTACCGTGAAATTTCATACAATTTTCAAATTTCTTGTACTTGCTAACTTTGCGACCTCGGGCAGCTATGTTACCATGGAGGAACCACACAAGATTTGACTTTATAGGCTAGAACTGAAGTCGCGCCAACTGCTTAACTCAAAATACAGTCAAGAAAGTAGTTCTCAAGCCGAGAAACGGGATCGACCATAAGCACTACCGTGAAATTTCATACAATTTTCAAATTTCTTGTACTTGCTAACTTTGGGACCTCGGGCAGCTATGTTACCATGGAGGAACCACACAAGATTTGACTTTATAGGCTAGAACTGAAGTCGCGCCAACTGCTTAACTCAAAATACAGTCAAGAAAGTAGTTCTCAAGCCGAGAAACGGGATCGACCATAAGCACTACCGTGAAATTTCATACAATTTTCAAATTTCTTGTACTTGCTAACTTTGGGACCTCGGGCAGCTATGTTACCATGGAGGAACCACACAAGATTTGACTTTATAGGCTAGAACTGAAGTCGCGCCAACTGCTTAACTGAAAATACAGTCAAGAAAGTAGTTCTCAAGCCGAGAAACGGGATCGACAATAAGCACTACCATGAAATTTCATACAATTTTCAAATTTCTTGTACTTGCTAACTTTGCGACCTCGGGCAGCTATGTTACCATGGAGGAACCACACAAGATTTGACTTTATTGGCTAGAACTGAAGTCACGCCAACTGCTTAACTCAAAATACAGTCAAGAAAGTAGTTCTCAAGCCGAGAAACGGGATCGACCATAAGCACTACCGTGAAATTTCATACAATTTTCAAATTTCTTGTACTTGCTAACTTTGCGACCTCGGGCAGGTATGTTACCATGGGGAAACGACACAAGATTTGACTTTATAGGCTAGACCTGAAGTCGCGCCAACTGCTTAACTCAAAATACAGTCAAGAAAGTAGTTCTCAAGCCGAGAAACGGGATCGACCATAAGCACTACCGTGAAATTTCATACAATTTTCAAATTTCTTGTACTTGCTAACTTTGCGACCTCGGGCAGCTATGTTACCATGGAGAAACCACACAAGATTTGACTTTATAGGCTAGAACTGAAGTCGCGCCAACTGCTTAACTCAAAATAGAGTCAAGAAAGTAGCTCTCAAGCCGAGAAACGGGATCGACCATAAGCACTACCGTGAAATTTCATACAATTTTCAAATTTCTTGTACTTGCTAACTTTGCGACCTCGGGCAGCTATGTTACCATGGAGGAACCACACAAGATTTGACTTTATAGGCTAGAACTGAAGTCGCGCCAACTGCTTAACTCAAAATAGAGTCAAGAAAGTAGCTCTCAAGCCGAGAAACGGGATCGACCATAAGCACTACCGTGAAATTTCATACAATTTTCAAATTTCTTGTACTTGCTAACTTTGCGACCTCGGGTAGCTATGTTACCATGGAGGAACCACACAAGATTTGACTTTATAGGCTAGAACTGAAGTCGCGCCAACTGCTTAACTCAAAATAGAGTCAAGAAAGTAGCTCTCAAGCCGAGAAACGGGATCGACCATAAGCACTACCGTGAAATTTCATACAATTTTCACATTTCTTGTACTTGCTAACTTTGGGACCTCGGGCAGCTATGTTACCATGGAGGAACCACACAAGATTTGACTTTATAGGCTAGAACTGAAGTCGCGCCAACTGCTTAACTCAAAATACAGTCAAGAAAGTAGCTCTCAAGCCGAGAAACGGGATCGACCATAAGCACTACCGTGAAATTTCATACAATTTTCAAATTTCTTGTACTTGCTAACTTTGGGACCTCGGGCAGCTATGTTACCATGGAGGAACCACACAAGATTTGACTTTATAGGCTAGAACTGAAGTCGCGCCAACTGCTTAACTCAAAATACAGTCAAGAAAGTAGTTCTCAAGCCGAGAAACGGGATCGACCATAAGCACTACCGTGAAATTTCATACAATTTTCAAATTTCTTGTACTTGCTAACTTTGGGACCTCGGGCAGCTATGTTACCATGGAGGAACCACACAAGATTTGACTTTATAGGCTAGAACTGAAGTCGCGCCAACTGCTTAACCCAAAATAGAGTCAAGAAAGTAGCTCTCAAGCCGAGAAACGGGATCGACCATAAGCACTACCGTGAAATTTCATACAATTTTCAAATTTCTTGTACTTGCTAACTTTGCGACCTCGGGCAGCTATGTTACCATGGAGGAACCACACAAGATTTGACTTTATAGGCTAGAACTGAAGTCGCGCCAACTGCTTAACTCAAAATACAGTCAAGAAAGTAGCTCTCAAGCCGAGAAACGGGATCGACCATAAGCACTACCGTGAAATTTCATACAATTTTCAAATTTCTTGTACTTGCTAACTTTGGGACCTCGGGCAGCTATGTTACCATGGAGGAACCACACAAGATTTGACTTTATAGGCTAGCACTGAAGTCGCGCCAACTGCTTAACTCAAAATAGAGTCAAGAAAGTAGCTCTCAAGCCGAGAAACGGGATCGACCATAAGCACTACCGTGAAATTTCATACAATTTTCAAATTTCTTGTACTTGCTAACTTTGCGACCTCGGGCAGCTATGTTACCATGGAGGAACCACACAAGATTTGACTTTATTGGCTAGAACTGAAGTCGCGCCAACTGCTTAACTCAAAATAGAGTCAAGAAAGTAGCTCTCAAGCCGAGAAACGGGATCGACCATAAGCACTACCGTCAAATTTCATACAATTTTCAAATTTCTTGTACTTGCTAACTTTGCGACCTCGGGCAGCTATGTTACCATGGAGGAACCACACAAGATTTGACTTTATAGGCTAGAACTGAAGTCGCGCCAACTGCTTAACTCAAGATACAGTCAAGAAAGTAGTTCTCAAGCCGAGAAACGGGATCGACCATAAGCACTACCGTGAAATTTCATACAATTTTCAAATTTCTTGTACTTGCTAACTTTGGGACCTCGGGCAGCTATGTTACCATGGAGGAACCACACAAGATTTGACTTTATAGGCTAGAACTGAAGTCGCGCCAACTGCTTAACTCAAAATACAGTCAAGAAAGTAGTTCTCAAGCCGAGAAACGGGATCGACCATAAGCACTACCGTGAAATTTCATACAATTTTCAAATTTCTTGTACTTGCTAACTTTGGGACCTCGGGCAGCTGTGTTACCATGGAGGAACCACACAAGATTTGACTTTATTGGCTAGAACTGAAGTCGCGCCAACTGCTTAACTCAAAATAGAGTCAAGAAAGTAGCTCTCAAGCCGAGAAACGGGATCGACCATAAGCACTACCGTGAAATTTCATACAATTTTCAAATTTCTTGTACTTGCTAACTTTGGGACCTCGGGCAGCTATGTTACCATGGAGGAACCACACAAGATTTGACTTTATAGGCTAGAACTGAAGTCGCGCCAACTGCTTAACTCAAAATAGAGTCAAGAAAGTAGCTCTCAAGCCGAGAAACGGGATCGACCATAAGCACTACCGTGAAATTTCATACAATTTTCAAATTTCTTGTACTTGCTAACTTTGGGACCTCGGGCAGCTATGTTACCATGGAGGAACCACACAAGATTTGACTTTATAGGCTAGAACTGAAGTCGCGCCAACTGCTTAACTCAAAATACAGTCAAGAAAGTAGTTCTCAAGCCGAGAAACGGGATCGACCATAAGCACTACCGTGAAATTTCATACAATTTTCAAATTTCTTGTACTTGCTAACTTTGCGACCTCGGGCAGCTATGTTACCATGGAGGAACCACACAAGATTTGACTTTATAGGCTAGAACTGAAGTCGCGCCAACTGCCTAACTCAAAATAGAGTCAAGAAAGTAGCTCTCAAGCCGAGAAACGGGATCGACCATAAGCACTACCGTGAAATTTCATACAATTTTCAAATTTCTTGTACTTGCTAACTTTTCGACCTCGGGCAGCTATGTTACCATGGAGAAACCACACAAGATTTGACTTTATAGGCTAGAACTGAAGTCGCGCCAACTGCTTAACTCAAAATACAGTCAAGAAAGTAGTTCTCAAGCCGAGAAACGGGATCGACCATAAGCACTACCGTGAAATTTCATACAATTTTCAAATTTCTTGTACTTGCTAACTTTGCGACCTCGGGCAGCTATGTTACCATGGAGGAACCACACAAGATTTGACTTTATTGGCTAGAACTGAAGTCGCGCCAACTGCTTAACTCAAAATACAGTCAAGAAAGCAGTTCTCAAGCCGAGAAACGGGATCGACCATAAGCACTACCGTGAAATTTCATACAATTTTCAAATTTCTTGTACTTGCTAAATTTGCGACCTCGGGCAGCTATGTTACCATGGAGGAACCACACAAGATTTGACTTTATAGGCTAGAACTGAAGTCGCGCCAACTGCTTAACTCAAAATAGAGTCAAGAAAGTAGCTCTCGTCGCACCAACTGCTTAACTCAAAATAGAGTCAAGAAAGTAGCTCTCAAGCCGAGAAACGGGATCGACCATAAGCACTACCGTGAAATTTCATACAATTTTCAAATTTCTTGTACTTGCTAACTTTGCGACCTCGGGCAGCTATGTTACCATGGAGGAACCACACAAGATTTGACTTTATTGGCTAGAACTGAAGTCGCGCCAACTGCTTAACTCAAAATAGAGTCAAGAAAGTAGCTCTCAAGCCGAGAAACGGGATCGACCATAAGCATTACCGTGAAATTTCATACAATTTTCAAATTTCTTGTACTTGCTAACTTTGGGACCTCGGGCAGCTATGTTACCATGGAGGAACCACACAAGATTTGACTTTATAGGCTAGAACTGAAGTCGCGCCAACTGCTTAACTCAAAATAGAGTCAAGAAAGTAGCTCTCAAGCCGGGAAACGGGATCGACCATAAGCACTACCGTGAAATTTCATACAATTTTCAAATTTCTTGTACTCGCTAACTTTGCGACCTCGGGCAGCTATGTTACCATGGAGGAACCACACAAGATTTGACTTTATTGGCTAGAACTGAAGTCGCGCCAACTGCTTAACTCAAAATACAGTCAAGAAAGTAGTTCTCAAGCCGAGAAACGGGATCGACCATAAGCACTACCGTGAAATTTCATACAATTTTCAAATTTCTTGTACTTGCTAACTTTGCGACCTCGGGCAGCTATGTTACCATGGAGAAACCACACAAGATTTGACTTTATAGGCTAGAACTGAAGTCGCGCCAACTGCTTAACTCAAAATAGAGTCAAGAAAGTAGCTCTCAAGCCGAGAAACGGGATCGACCATAAGCACTACCGTGAAATTTCATACAATTTTCAAATTTCTTGTACTTGCTAACTTTGGGACCTCGGGCAGCTATGTTACCATGGAGGAACCACACAAGATTTGACTTTATAGGCTAGAACTGAAGTCGCGCCAACTGCTTTACTCAAAATACAGTCAAGAAAGTAGTTCTCAAGCCGAGAAACGGGATCGACCATAAGCACTACCGTGAAATTTCATACAATTTTCAAATTTCTTGTACTTGCTAACTTTGCGACCTCGGGCAGCTATGTTACCATGGAGAAACCACACAAGATTTGACTTTATAGGCTAGATCTGAAGTCGCGCCAACTGCTTAACTCAAAATAGAGTCAAGAAAGTAGCTCTCAAGCCGAGAAACGGGATCGACCATAAGCACTACCGTGAAATTTCATACAATTTTCAAATTTCTTGTACTTGCTAACTTTGCGACCTCGGGCAGCTATGTTACCATGGAGGAACCACACAAGATTTGACTTTATTGGCTAGAACTGAAGTCGCGCCAACTGCTTAACTCAAAATAGAGTCAAGAAAGTAGCTCTCAAGCCGAGAAACGGGATCGACCATAAGCATTACCGTGAAATTTCATACAATTTTCAAATTTCTTGTACTTGCTAACTTTGGGACCTCGGGCAGCTATGTTACCATGGAGGAACCACACAAGATTTGACTTTATAGGCTAGAACTGAAGTCGCGCCAACTGCTTAACTCAAAATAGAGTCAAGAAAGTAGCTCTCAAGCCGGGAAACGGGATCGACCATAAGCACTACCGTGAAATTTCATACAATTTTCAAATTTCTTGTACTCGCTAACTTTGCGACCTCGGGCAGCTATGTTACCATGGAGGAACCACACAAGATTTGACTTTATTGGCTAGAACTGAAGTCGCGCCAACTGCTTAACTCAAAATACAGTCAAGAAAGTAGTTCTCAAGCCGAGAAACGGGATCGACCATAAGCACTACCGTGAAATTTCATACAATTTTCAAATTTCTTGTACTTGCTAACTTTGCGACCTCGGGCAGCTATGTTACCATGGAGAAACCACACAAGATTTGACTTTATAGGCTAGAACTGAAGTCGCGCCAACTGCTTAACTCAAAATAGAGTCAAGAAAGTAGCTCTCAAGCCGAGAAACGGGATCGACCATAAGCACTACCGTGAAATTTCATACAATTTTCAAATTTCTTGTACTTGCTAACTTTGGGACCTCGGGCAGCTATGTTACCATGGAGGAACCACACAAGATTTGACTTTATAGGCTAGAACTGAAGTCGCGCCAACTGCTTTACTCAAAATACAGTCAAGAAAGTAGTTCTCAAGCCGAGAAACGGGATCGACCATAAGCACTACCGTGAAATTTCATACAATTTTCAAATTTCTTGTACTTGCTAACTTTGCGACCTCGGGCAGCTATGTTACCATGGAGAAACCACACAAGATTTGACTTTATAGGCTAGATCTGAAGTCGCGCCAACTGCTTAACTCAAAATAGAGTCAAGAAAGTAGCTCTCAAGCCGAGAAACGGGATCGACCATAAGCACTACCGTGAAATTTCATACAATTTTCAAATTTCTTGTACTTGCTAACTTTGCGACCTCGGGCAGCTATGTTACCATGGAGAAACCACACAAGATTTGACTTTATAGGCTAGAACTGAAGTCGCGCCAACTGCTTAACTCAAGATACAGTCAAGAAAGTAGTTCTCAAGCCGAGAAACGGGATCGACCATAAACACTACCGTGAAATTTCATACAATTTTCAAATTTCTTGTACTTGCTAACTTTGCGACCTCGGGCAGCTATGTTACCATGGAGGAACCACACAAGATTTGACTTTATAGGCTAGGACTGAAGTCGCGCCAACTGCTTAACTCAAATTACAATCAAGAAAGTAGTTCTCAAGCCGAGAAACGGGATCGACCATAAGCACTACCGTGAAATTTCATACAATTATCAAATTTCTTGTACTTGCTAACTTTGCGACCTCGGGCAGCTATGTTACCATGGAGGAACCACACAAGATTTGACTTTATAGGCTAGAACTGAAGTCGCGCCAACTGCTTAACTTAAAATACAGTCAAGAAAGTAGTTCTCAAGCCGAGAAACGGGATCGACCATAAGCACTACCGTGAAATTTCATACAATTTTCAAATTTCTTGTACTTGCTAACTTTGCGACCTCGGGCAGCTATGTTACCATGGAGGAACCACACAAGATTTGACTTTATTGGCTAGAACTGAAGTCGCGCCAACTGCTTAACTCAAAATACAGTCAAGAAAGTAGTTCTCAAGCCGAGAAACGGGATCGACCATAAGCACTACCGTGAAATTTCATACAATTTTCAAATTTCTTGTACTTGCTAACTTTGGGACCTCGGGCAGCTATGTTACCATGGAGGAACCACACAAGATTTGACTTTATAGGCTAGAACTGAAGTCGCGCCAACTGCTTAACTCAAAATACAGTCAAGAAAGTAGTTCTCAAGCCGAGAAACGGGATCGGCCATAAGCACTACCGTGAAATTTCATACAATTTTCAAATTTCTTGTACTTGCTAACTTTGCGACCTCGGGCAGCTATGTTACCATGGAGGAACCACACAAGATTTGACTCTTTAGGCTAGAACTGAAGTCGCGCCAACTGCTTAACTCAAAATACAGTCAAGAAAGTAGTTCTCAAGCCGAGAAACGGGATCGACCATAAGCACTACCGTGAAATTTCATACAATTTTCAAATTTCTTGTACTTGCTAACTTTGGGACCTCGGGCAGCTATGTTACCATGGAGGAACCACACAAGATTTGACTTTATAGGCTAGAACTGAAGTCGCGCCAACTGCTTAACTCAAAATACAGTCAAGAAAGTAGTTCTCAAGCCGGGAAACGGGATCGACCATAAGCACTACCGTGAAATTTCATACAATTTTCAAATTTCTTGTACTTGCTAAATTTGCGACCTCGGGCAGCTATGTTACCATGGAGGAACCACACAAGATTTGACTTTATTGGCTAGAACTGAAGTCGCGCCAACTGCTTAACTCAAAATACAGTCAAGAAAGTAGTTCTCAAGCCGAGAAACGGGATCGACCATAAGCACTACCGTGAAATTTCATACAATTTTCAAATTTCTTGTACTTGCTAACTTTGCGACCTCGGGCAGCTATGTTACCATGGAGAAACCACACAAGATTTGACTTTATAGGCTAGAACTGAAGTCGCGCCAACTGCTTAACTCAAAATAGAGTCAAGAAAGTAGCTCTCAAGCCGAGAAACGGGATCGACCATAAGCACTACCGTGAAATTTCATACAATTTTCAAATTTCTTGTACTTGCTAACTTTGGGACCTCGGGCAGCTATGTTACCATGGAGGAACCACACAAGATTTGACTTTATAGGCTAGAACTGAAGTCGCGCCAACTGCTTAACTCAAAATACAGTCAAGAAAGTAGTTCTCAAGCCGAGAAACGGGATCGACCATAAGCACTACCGTGAAATTTCATACAATTTTCAAATTTCTTGTACTTGCTAACTTTGCGACCTCGGGCAGCTATGTTACCATGGAGGAACCACACAAGATTTGACTTTATAGGCTAGAACTGAAGTCGCGCCAACTGCTTAACTCAAAATACAGTCAAGAAAGTAGTTCTCAAGCCGATAAACGGGATCGACCATAAGCACTACCGTGAAATTTCATACAATTTTCAAATTTCTTGTACTTGCTAACTTTGCGACCTCGGGCAGCTATGTTACCATGGAGGAACCACACAAGATTTGACTTTATTGGCTAGAACTGAAGTCGCGCCAACTGCTTAACTCAAAATACAGTCAAGAAAGTAGTTCTCAAGCCGAGAAACGGGATCGACCATAAGCACTACCGTGAAATTTCATACAATTTTGAAATTTCTTGTACTTGCTAACTTTGGGACCTCGGGCAGCTATGTTACCATGGAGGAACCACACAAGATTTGACTTTATAGGCTAGAACTGAAGTCGCGCCAACTGCTTAACTCAAAATACAGTCAAGAAAGTAGCTCTCAAGCCGAGAAACGGGATCGACCATAAGCACTACCGTGAAATTTCATACAATTTTCAAATTTCTTGTACTTGCTAACTTTGCGACCTCGGGCAGCTATGTTACCATGGAGGAACCACACAAGATTTGACTTTATAGGCTAGAACTGAAGTCGCGCCAACTGCTTAACTCAAAATAGAGTCAAGAAAGTAGCTCTCAAGCCGAGAAACGGGATCGACCATAAGCACTACCGTGAAATTTCATACAATTTTCAAATTTCTTGTACTTGCTAACTTTGCGACCTCGGGCAGCTATGTTACCATGGAGGAACCACACAAGATTTGACTTTATAGGCTAGAACTGAAGTCGCGCCAACTGCTTAACTCAAAATAGAGTCAAGAAAGTAGTTCTCAAGCCGAGAAACGGGATCGACCATAAGCACTACCGTGAAATTTCATACAATTTTCAAATTTCTTGTACTTGCTAACTTTGGGACCTCGGGCAGCTATGTTACCATGGAGGAACCACACAAGATTTGACTTTATAGGCTAAAACTGAAGTCGCGCCAACTGCTTAACTCAAAATACAGTCAAGAAAGTAGTTCTCAAGCCGAGAAACGGGATCGACCATAAGCACTACTGTGAAATTTCATACAATTTTCAAATTTCTTGTACTTGCTAACTTTGGGACCTCGGGCAGCTATGTTACCATGGAGGAACCACACAAGATTTGACTTTATAGGCTAGAACTGAAGTCGCGCCAACTGCTTAACTCAAAATACAGTCAAGAAAGTAGTTCTCAAGCCGAGAAACGGGATCGACCATAAGCACTACCGTGAAATTTCATACAATTTTCAAATTTCTTGTACTTGCTAACTTTGCGACCTCGGGCAGCTATGTTACCATGGAGGAACCACACAAGATTTGACTTTATAGGCTAGAACTGAAGTCGCGCCAACTGCTTAACTCAAAATAGAGTCAAGAAAGTAGCTCTCAAGCCGATAAACGGGATCGACCATAAGCACTACCGTGAAATTTCATACAATTTTCTTGTACTTGCTAACTTTGCGACCTCGGGCAGCTATGTTACCATGGAGAAACCACACAAGATTTGACTTTATAGGCTAGAACTGAAGTCGCGCCAACTGCTTAACTCAAAATACAGTCAAGAAAGTAGTTCTCAAGCCGAGAAACGGGATCGACCATAAGCACTACCGTGAAATTTCATACAATTTTCAAATTTCTTGTACTTGCTAACTTTGCGACCTCGGGCAGCTATGTTACCATGGAGAAACCACACAAGATTTGACTTTATAGGCTAGAACTGAAGTCGCGCCAACTGCTTAACTCAAAATACAGTCAAGAAAGTAGTTCTCAAGCCGAGAAACGGGATCGACCATAAGCACTACCGTGAAATTTCATACAATTTTCAAATTTCTTGTACTTGCTAACTTTGCGACCTCGGGCAGCTATGTTACCATGGAGGAACCACACAAGATTTGACTTTATAGGCTAGAACTGAAGTCGCGCCAACTGCTTAACTCAAAATACAGTCAAGAAAGTAGTTCTCAAGCCGAGAAACGGGATCGACCATAAGCACTACCGTGAAATTTCATACAATTTTCAAATTCCTTGTACTTGCTAACTTTGGGACCTCGGGCAGCTATGTTACCATTTAGGAACCACACAAGATTTGACTTTATCGGCTAGAACTGAAGTCGCGCCAACTGCTTAACTCAAAATACAGTCAAGAAAGTAGCTCTCAAGCCGAGAAACGGGATCGACCATAAGCACTACCGTGAAATTTCATACAATTTTCAAATTTCTTGTACTTGCTAACTTTGCGACCTCGGGCAGCTATGTTACCATGGAGGAACCACACAAGATTTGACTTTATAGGCTAGAACTGAAGTCGCGTCAATTGCTTAACTCAAAATAGAGTCAAGAAAGTAGCTCTCAAGCCGAGAAACGGGATCGACCATAAGCACTACCGTGAAATTTCATACAATTTTCAAATTTCTTGTACTTGCTAACTTTGCGACCTCGGGCAGCTATGTTACCATTTAGGAACCACACAAGATTTGACTTTATAGGCTAGAACTGAAGTCGCGCCAACTGCTTAACTCAAAATAGAGTCAAGAAAGTAGCTCTCAAGCCGAGAAACGGGATCGACCATAAGCACTACCGTGAAATTTCATACAATTTTCAAATTTCTTGTACTTGCTAACTTTGCGACCTCGGGCAGCTATGTTACCATGGAGGAACCACACAAGATTTGACTTTATTGGCTAGAACTGAAGTCGCGCCAACTGCTTAACTCAAAATACAGTCAAGAAAGTAGTTCTCAAGCCGAGAAACGGGATCGACCATAAGCATTACCGTGAAATTTCATACAATTTTCAAATTTCTTGTACTTGCTAACTTTGCGACCTCGGGCAGCTATGTTACCATGGAGGAAACACACAAGATTTGACTTTATAGGCTAGAACTGAAGTCGCGCCAACTGCTTAACTCAAAATAGAGTCAAGAAAGTAGTTCTCAAGCCGAGAAACGGGATCGACCATAAGCACTACCGTGAAATTTCATACAATTTTCAAATTTCTTGTACTTGCTAACTTTGGGACCCCGGGCAGCTATGTTACCATGGAGGAACCACACAAGATTTGACTTTATAGGCTAGAACTGAACTTTATAGGCTAGAACTGAAGTCGCGCCAACTGCTTAACTCAAAATAGAGTCAAGAAAGTAGCTCTCAAGCCAAAAAACGGGATCGACCATAAGCACTACCGTGAAATTTCATACAATTTTCAAATTTCTTGTACTTGCTAACTTTGCGACCTCGGGCAGCTATGTTACCATGGAGAAACCACACAAGATTTGACTTTATAGGCTAGAACTGAAGTCGCGCCAACTGCTTAACTCAAAATACAGTCAAGAAAGTAGTTCTCAAGCCGAGAAACGGGATCGACCATAAGCACTACCGTGAAATTTCATACAATTTTCAAATTTCTTGTACTTGCTAACTTTGGGACCTCGGGCAGCTATGTTACCATGGAGGAACCACACAAGATTTGACTTTATAGGCTAGAACTGAAGTCGCGCCAACTGCTTAACTCAAAATACAGTCAAGAAAGTAGTTCTCAAGCCGAGAAACGGGATCGACCATAAGCACTACCGTGAAATTTCATACAATTTTCAAATTTCTTGTACTTGCTAACTTTGGGACCTCGGGCAGCTATGTTACCATGGAGGAACCACACAAGATTTGACTTTATAGGCTAGAACTGAAGTCGCGCCAACTGCTTAACTCAAAATACAGTCAAGAAAGTAGTTCTCAAGCCGAGAAACGGGATCGACCATAAGCACTACCGTGAAATTTCATACAATTTTCAAATTTCTTGTACTTGCTAACTTTGGGACCTCGGGCAGCTATGTTACCATGGAGGAACCACACAATATTTGACTTTATAGGCTAGAACTGAAGTCGCGCCAACTGCTTAACTCAAAATAGAGTCAAGAAAGTAGCTCTCAAGCCGAGAAACGGGATCGACCATAAGCACTACCGTGAAATTTCATACAATTTTCAAATTTCTTGTACTTGCTAACTTTGCGACCTCGGGCAGCTATGTTGCCATGGAGAAACCACAAAAGATTTGACTTTATAGGCTAGAACTGAAGTCGCGCCAACTGCTTGACTCAAAATACAGTCAAGAAAGTAGTTCTCAGGCCGAGAAACGGGATCGACCATAAGCACTACCGTGAAATTTCATACAATTTTCAAATTTCTTGTACTTGCTTACTTTGGGACCTCGGGCAGCTATGTTACCATGGAGGAACCACACAAGATTTGACTTTATAGGCTAGAACTGAAGTCGCGCCAACTGCTTAACTCAAAATACAGTCAAGAAAGTAGTTCTCAAGCCGAGAAACGGGATCGACCATAAGCACTACCGTGAAATTTCATACAATTTTCAAATTTCTTGTACTTGCTAACTTTGCGACCTCGGGCAGCTATGTTACCATGGAGGAACCACACAAGATTTGACTTTATAGGCTAGAACTGAAGTCGCGCCAACTGCTTAACTCAAAATACAGTCAAGAAAGTAGTTCTCAAGCCGAGAAACGGGATCGACCATAAGCACTACCTTGAAATTTCATACAATTTTCAAATTTCTTGTACTTGCTAACTTTGCGACCTCGGGCAGCTATGTTACCATGGAGAAACCACACAAGATTTGACTTTATAGGCTAGAACTGAAGTCGCGCCAACTGCTTAACTCAAAATCCAGTCAAGAAAGTAGTTCTCAAGCCGAGAAACGGGATCGACCATAAGCACTACCGTGAAATTTCATACAATTTTCAAATTTCTTGTACTTGCTAACTTTGCGACCTCGGGCAGCTATGTTACCATGGAGGAACCACACAAGATTTGAGTTTATAGGCTAGAACTGAAGTCGCGCCAACTGCTTAACTCAAAATACAGTCAAGAAAGTAGCTCTCAAGCCGAGAAACGGGATCGACCATAAGCACTACCGTGAAATTTCATACAATTTTCAAATTTCTTGTACTTGCTAACTTTGCGACCTCGGGCAGCTATGTTACCATGGAGGAACCACACAAGATTTGACTTTATTGGCTAGAACTGAAGTCGCGCCAACTGCTTAACTCAAAATAGAGTCAAGAAAGTAGCTCTCAAGCCGAGAAACGGGATCGACCATAAGCACTACCGTGAAATTTCATACAATTTTCAAATTTCTTGTACTTGCTAACTTTGGGAACTCGGGCAGCTATGTTACCATGGAGGAACCACACAAGATTTAACTTTATAGGCTAGAACTGAAGTCGCGCTAACTGCTTAACTCAAAATACAGTCAAGGAAGTAGTTCTCAAGCCGAGAAACGGGATCGACCATAAACACTACCGTGAAATTTCATACAATTTTCAAATTTCTTGTACTTGCTAATTTTGCGACCTCGGGCAGCTATGTTACCATGGAGGAACCACACAAGATTTGACTTTATAGGCTAGAACTGAAGTCGCGCCAACTGCTTAACTCAAAATACAGTCAAGAAAGTAGTTCTCAAGCCGAGAAACGGGATCGACCATAAGCACTACCGTGAAATTTCATACAATTTTCAAATTTCTTGTACTTGCTAACTTTGGGACCTCGGGCAGCTATGTTACCATGGAGGAACCACACAAGATTTGACTTTATAGGCTAGAACTGAAGTCGCGCCAACTGCTTAACTCAAAATAGAGTCAAGAAAGTAGTTCTCAAGCCGAGAAACGGGATCGACCATAAGCACTACCGTGAAATTTCATACAATTTTCAAATTTCTTGTACTTGCTAACTTTGCGACCTCGGGCAGCTATGTTACCATGGAGGAACCACACAAGATTTGACTTTATAGGCTAGAACTGAAGTCGCGCCAACTGCTTAACTCAAAATAGAGTCAAGAAAGTAGCTCTCAAGCCGAGAAACGGGATCGACCATAAGCACTACCGTGAAATTTCATACAATTTTCAAATTTCTTGTACTTGCTAACTTTGCGACCTCGGGCAGCTATGTTACCATGGAGGAACCACACAAAATTTGACTTTATAGGCTAGAACTGAAGTCGCGCCAACTGCTTAACTCAAAATAGAGTCAAGAAAGTAGCTCTCAAGCCGAGAAACGGGATCGACCATAAGCACTACCGTGAAATTTCATACAATTTTCAAATTTCTTGTACTTGCTAACTTTGGGACCTCGGGCAGCTATGTTACCATGGAGGAACCACACAAGATTTGACTTTATAGGCTAGAACTGAAGTCGCGCCAACTGCTTAACTCAAAATAGAGTCAAGAAAGTAGCTCTCAAGCCGAGAAACGGGATCGACCATAAGCACTACCGTGAAATTTCATACAATTTTCAAATTTCTTGTACTTGCTAACTTTGCGACCTCGGGCAGCTATGTTACCATGGAGGAACCACACAAGATTTGACTTTATAGGCTAGAACTGAAGTCGCGCCAACTGCTTAACTCAAAATAGAGTCAAGAAAGTAGCTCTCAAGCCGAGAAACGGGATCGACCATAAGCACTACCGTGAAATTTCATACAATTTTCAAATTTCTTGTACTTGCTAACTTTGCGACCTCGGGCAGCTATGTTACCATGGAGGAACCACACAAGATTTGACTTTATAGGCTAGAACTGAAGTCGCGCCAACTGCTTAACTCAAAATACAGTCAAGAAAGTAGCTCTCAAGCCGAGAAACGGGATCGACCATAAGCACTACCGTGAAATTTCATACAATTTTCAAATTTCTTGTACTTGCTAATTTTGGGACCTCGGGCAGCTATGTTACCATGGAGGAACCACACAAGATTTGACTTTATAGGCTAAAACTGAAGTCGCGCCAACTGCTTAACTCAAAATAGAGTCAAGAAAGTAGCTCTCAAGCCGAGAAACGGGATCGACCATAAGCACTACCGTGAAATTTCATACAATTTTCAAATTTCTTGTACTTGCTAACTTTGGGACCTCGGGCAGCTATGTTACCATGGAGGAACCACACAAGATTTGACTTTATAGGCTAGAACTGAAGTCGCGCCAACTGCTTAACTCAAAATACAGTCAAGAAAGTAGTTCTCAAGCCGAGAAACGGGATCAACCATAAGCACTACCGTGAAATTTCATACAATTTTCAAATTTCTTGTACTTGCTAACTTTGGGACCTCGGGCAGCTATGTTACCATGGAGGAACCACACAAGATTTGACTTTATAGGCTAGAACTGAAGTCGCGCCAACTGCTTAACTCAAAATACAGTCAAGAAAGTAGCTCTCAAGCCGAGAAACGGGATCGACCATAAGCACTACCGTGAAATTTCATACAATTTTCAAATTTCTTGTACTTGCTAACTTTGCGACCTCGGGCAGCTATGTTACCATGGAGGAACCACACAAGATTTGACTTTATAGGCTAGAACTGAAGTCGCGCCAACTGCTTAACTCAAAATACAGTCAAGAAAGTAGCTCTCAAGCCGAGAAACGGGATCGACCATAAGCACTACCGTGAAATTTCATACAAATTTCAAATTTCTTGTACTTGCTAATTTTGGGACCTCGGGCAGCTATGTTACCATGGAGGAACCACACAAGATTTGACTTTATAGGCTAAAACTGAAGTCGCGCCAACTGCTTAACTCAAAATAGAGTCAAGAAAGTAGCTCTCAAGCCGAGAAACGGGATCGACCATAAGCACTACCGTGAAATTTCATACAATTTTCAAATTTCTTGTACTTGCTAACTTTGCGACCTCGGGCAGCTATGTTACCATGGAGGAACCACACAAGATTTGACTTTATAGGCTAGAACTGAAGTCGCGCCAACTGCTTAACTCAAAATACAGTCAAGAAAGTAGTTCTCAAGCCGAGAAACGGGATCGACCATAAGCACTACCGTGAAATTTCATACAATTTTCAAATTTCTTGTACTTGCTAACTTTGGGACCTCGGGCAGCTATGTTACCATGGAGGAACCACACAAGATTTGACTTTATAGGCTAGAACTGAAGTCGCGCCAACTGCTTAACTCAAAAGACAGTCAAGAAAGTAGCTCTCAAGCCGAGAAACGGGATCGACCATAAGCACTACCGTGAAATTTCATACAATTTTCAAATTTCTTGTACTTGCTAACTTTGCGACCTCGGGCAGCTATGTTACCATGGAGGAACCACACAAGATTTGACTTTATAGGCTAGAACTGAAGTCGCGCCAACTGCTTAACTCAAAATACAGTCAAGAAAGTAGCTCTCAAGCCGAGAAACGGGATCGACCATAAGCAATACCGTGAAATTTCATACAATTTTCAAATTTCTTGTACTTGCTAACTTTGCGACCAAGGGCAGCTATGTTACCATGGAGGAACCACACAAGATTTGACTTTATAGGCTAGAACTGAAGTCGCGCCAACTGCTTAACTCAAAATAGAGTGAAGAAAGTAGCTCTCAAGCCGAGAAACGGGATCGACCATAAGCACTACCGTGAAATTTCATACAATTTTCAAATTTCTTGTACTTGCTAACTTTGCGACCAAGGGCAGCTATGTTACCATGGAGGAACCACACAAGATTTGACTTTATAGGCTAGAACTGAAGTCGCGCCAACTGCTTAACTCAAAATAGAGTGAAGAAAGTAGCTCTCAAGCCGAGAAACGGGATCGACCATAAGCACTACCGTGAAATTTCATACAATTTTCAAATTTCTTGTACTTGCTAACTTTGGGACCTCGGGCAGCTATGTTACCATGGAGGAACCACACAAGATTTGACTTTATAGGCTAGAACTGAAGTCGCGCCAACTGCTTAACTCAAAATAGAGTCAAGAAAGTAGCTCTCAAGCCGAGAAACGGGATCGACCATAAGCACTACCGTGAAATTTCATACAATTTTCAAATTTCTTGTACTTGCTAACTTTGCGACCTCGGGCAGCTATGTTACCATGGAGAAACCACACAAGATTTGACTTTATGGGCTAGAACTGAAGTCGCGCCAACTGCTTAACTCAAAATACAGTCAAGAAAGTAGTTCTCAAGCCGAGAAACGGGATCGACCATAAGCACTACCGTGAAATTTCATACAATTTTCAAATTTCTTGTACTTGCTAACTTTGCGACCTCGGGCAGCTATGTTACCATGGAGGAACCACACAAGATTTGACTTTATAGGCTAGAACTGAAGTCGCGCCAACTGCTTAACTCAAAATAGAGTCAAGAAAGTAGCTCTCAAGCCGAGAAACGGGATCGACCATAAGCACTACCGTGAAATTTCATACAATTTTCAAATTTCTTGTACTTGCTAACTTTGGGACCTCGGGCAGCTATGTTACCATGGAGAAACCACACAAGATTTGACTTTATAGGCTAGAACTGAAGTCGCGCCAACTGCTTAACTCAAAATAGAGTCAAGAAAGTAGTTCTCAAGCCGAGAAACGGGATCGACCATAAGCACTACCGTGAAATTTCATACAATTTTCAAATTTCTTGTACTTGCTAACTTTGCGACCTCGGGCAGCTATGTTACCATGGAGAAACCACACAAGATTTGACTTTATAGGCTAGAACTGAAGTCGCGCCAACTGCTTAACTCAAAATACAGTCAAGAAAGTAGTTCTCAAGCCGAGAAACGGGATCGACCATAAGCACTACCGTGAAATTTCATACAATTTTCAAATTTCTTGTACTTGCTAACTTTGCGACCTCGGGCAGCTATGTTACCATGGAGGAACCACACAAGATTTGACTTTATAGGCTAGAACTGAAGTCGCGCCAACTGCTTAACTCAAAATAGAGTCAAGAAAGTAGTTCTCAAGCCGAGAAACGGGATCGACCATAAGCACTACCGTGAAATTTCATACAATTTTCAAATTTCTTGTACTTGCTAACTTTGCGACCTCGGGCAGCTATGTTACCATGGAGGAACCACACAAGATTTGACTTTATAGGCTAGAACTGAAGTCGCGCCAACTGCTTAACTCAAAATAGAGTCAAGGAAGTAGCTCTCAAGCCGAGAAACGGGATCGACCATAAGCACTACCGTGAAATTTCATACAATTTTCAAATTTCTTGTACTTGCTAACTTTGCGACCTCGGGCAGCTATGTTACCATGGAGGAACCACACAAGATTTGACTTTATAGGCTAGAACTGAAGTCGCGCCAACTGCTTAACTCAAAATACAGTCAAGAAAGTAGTTCTCAAGCCGAGAAACGGGATCGACCATAAGCACTACCGTGAAATTTCATACAATTTTCAAATTTCTTGTACTTGCTAACTTTGGGACCTCGGGTAGCTATGTTACCATGGAGAAGCCACACAAGATTTGACTTTATAGGCTAGAACTGAAGTCGCGCCAACTGCTTAACTCAAAATACAGTCAAGAAAGTAGTTCTCAAGCCGAGAAACGGGATCGACCATAAGCACTACCGTGAAATTTCATACAATTTTCAAATTTCTTGTACTTGCTAACTTTGGGACCTCGGGCAGCTATGTTACCATGGAGAAACCACACAAGATTTGACTTTATAGGCTAGAACTGAAGTCGCGCCAACTGCTTAACTCAAAATACAGTCAAGAAAGTAGTTCTCAAGCCGAGAAACGGGATCGACCATAAGCACTACCGTGAAATTTCATACAATTTTCAAATTTCTTGTACTCGCTAACTTTGCGACCTCGGGCAGCTATGTTACCATGGAGAAACCACACAAGATTTGACTTTATAGGCTAGCACTGAAGTCGCGCCAACTGCTTAACTCAAAATACAGTCAAGAAAGTAGTTCTCAAGCCGAGAAACGGGATCGACCATAAGCACTACCGTGAAATTTCATACAATTTGCAAATTTCTTGTACTTGCTAACTTTGCGACCTCGGGCAGCTATGTTACCATGGAGGAACCACACAAGATTTGACTTTATTGGCTAGAACTGAAGTCGCGCCAACTGCTTAACTCAAAATAGAGTCAAGAAAGTAGCTCTCAAGCCGAGAAACGGGATCGACCATAAGCACTACCGTGAAATTTCATACAATTTTCAAATTTCTTAACATAGCTTGTACTTGCTAACTTTGCGACCTCGGGCAGCTATGTTACCATGGAGAAACCACACAAGATTTGACTTTATAGGCTAGAACTGAAGTCGCGCCAACTGCTTAACTCAAAATACAGTCAAGAAAGTAGTTCTCAAGCCGAGAAACGGGATCGACCATAAGCACTACCGTGAAATTTCATACAATTTTCAAATTTCTTGTACTTGCTAACTTTGGGACCTCGGGCAGCTATGTTACCATGGAGGAACCACACAAGATTTGACTTTATAGGCTAGAACTGAAGTCGCGCCAACTGCTTAACTCAAAATAGAGTCAAGAAAGTAGCTCTCAAGCCGAGAAACGGGATCGACCATAAGCACTACCGTGAAATTTCATACAATTTTCAAATTTCTTAACATAGCTTGTACTTGCTAACTTTGCGACCTCGGGCAGCTATGTTACCATGGAGAAACCACACAAGATTTGACTTTATAGGCTAGAACTGAAGTCGCGCCAACTGCTTAACTCAAAATACAGTCAAGAAAGTAGTTCTCAAGCCGAGAAACGGGATCGACCATAAGCACTACCGTGAAATTTCATACAATTTTCAAATTTCTTGTACTTGCTAACTTTGCGACCTCGGGCAGCTATGTTACCATGGAGGAACCACACACGATTTGACTTTATAGGCTAGAACTGAAGTCGCGCCAACTGCTTAGCTCAAAATAGAGTCAAGAAAGTAGCTCTCAAGCCGAGAAACGGGATCGACCATAAGCACTACCGTGAAATTTCATACAATTTTCAAATTTCTTGTACTTGCTAACTTTGGGACCTCGGGCAGCTATGTTACCATGGAGGAACCACACAAGATTTGACTTTATAGGCTAGAACTGAAGTCGCGCCAACTGCTTAACTCAAAATAGAGTCAAGAAAGTAGCTCTCAAGCCGAGAAACGGGATCGACCATAAGCACTACCGTGAAATTTCATACAATTTTCAAATTTCTTGTACTTGCTAACTTTGCGACCTCGGGCAGCTATGTTACCATGGAGGAACCACACAAGATTTGACTTTATAGGCGAGAACTGAAGTCGCGCCAACTGCTTAACTCAAAATAGAGTCAAGAAAGTAGCTCTCAAGCCGAGAAACGGGATCGACCATAAGCACTACCGTGAAATTTCATACAATTTTCAAATTTCTTGTACTTGCTAATTTTGGGACCTCGGGCAGCTATGTTACCATGGAGAAACCACACAAGATTTGACTTTATTGGCTAGAACTGAAGTCGCGCCAACTGCTTAACTCAAAATACAGTCAAGAAAGTAGTTCTCAAGCCGACAAACGGGATCGACCATAAGCACTACCGTGAAATTTCATACAATTTTCAAATTTCTTGTACTTGCTAACTTTGCGACCTCGGGCAGCTATGTTACCATGGAGAAACCACACAAGATTTGACTTTATAGGCTAGAACTGAAGTCGCGCCAACTGCTTAACTCAAAATACAGTCAAGAAAGTAGCTCTCAAGCCGAGAAACGGGATCGACCATAAGCACTACCGTGAAATTTCATACAATTTTCAAATTTCTTGTACTTGCTAACTTTGCGACCTCGGGCAGCTATGTTACCATGGAGGAACCACACAAGATTTGACTTTATTGGCTAGAACTGAAGTCGCGCCAACTGCTTAACTCAAAATAGAGTCAAGAAAGTAGCTCTCAAGCCGAGAAACGGGATCGACCATAAGCACTACCGTGAAATTTCATACAATTTACAAATTTCTTGTACTTGCTAACTTTGGGACCTCGGGCAGCTATGTTACCATGGAGGAACCACACAAGATTTGACTTTATAGGCTAGAACTGAAGTCGCGCCAACTGCTCAACTCAAAATACAGTCAAGAAAGTAGCTCTCAAGCCGAGAAACGGGATCGACCATAAGCACTACCGTGAAATTTCATACAATTTACAAATTTCTTGTACTTGCTAACTTTGCGACCTCCGGCAGCTATGTTACCATGGAGGAACCACACAAGATTTGACTTTATAGGCTAGAACTGAAGTCGCGCCAACTGCTTAACTCAAAATACAGTCAAGAAAGTAGTTCTCAAGCCGAGAAACGGGATCGACCATAAGCACTACCGTGAAATTTCATACAATTTTCAAATTTCTTGTACTTGCTAACTTTGCGACCTCGGGCAGCTATGTTACCATGGAGAAACCACACAAGATTTGACTTTATAGGCTAGAACTGAAGTCGCGCCAACTGCTTAACTCAAAATAGAGTCAAGAAAGTAGCTCTCAAGCCGAGAAACGGGATCGACCATAAGCACTACCGTGAAATTTCATACAATTTTCAAATTTCTTGTACTTGCTAACTTTGCGACCTCGGGCAGCTATGTTACCATGGAGGAACCACACAAGATTTGACTTTATAGGCTAGAACTGAAGTCGCGCCAACTGCTTAACTCAAAATAGAGTCAAGAAAGTAGCTCTCAAGCCGAGAAACGGGATCGACCATAAGCACTACCGTGAAATTTCATACAATTTTCAAATTTCTTGTACTTGCTAACTTTGCGACCTCGGGCAGCTATGTTACCATGGAGGAACCACACAAGATTTGACTTTATAGGCTAGAACTGAAGTCGCGCCAACTGCTTAACTCAAAATAGAGTCAAGAAAGTAGCTCTCAAGCCGAGAAACGGGATCGACCATAAGCACTACCGTGAAATTTCATACAATTTTCAAATTTCTTGTACTTGCTAACTTTGGGACCTCGGGCAGCTATGTTACCATGGAGAAACCACACAAGATTTGACTTTATAGGCCAGAACTGAAGTCGCGCCAACTGCTTAACTCAAAATAGAGTCAAGAAAGTAGTTCTCAAGCCGAGAAACGGGATCGACCATAAGCACTACCGTGAAATTTCATACAATTTTCAAATTTCTTGTACTTGCTAACTTTGCGACCTCGGGCAGCTATGTTACCATGGAGAAACCACACAAGATTTGACTTTATAGGCTAGAACTGAAGTCGCGCCAACTGCTTAACTCAAAATAAAGTCAAGAAAGTAGCTCTCAAGCCGAGAAACGGGATCGACCATAAGCACTACCGTGAAATTTCATACAATTTTCAAATTTCTTGTACTTGCTAACTTTGCGACCTCGGGCAGCTATGTTACCATGGAGGAACCACACAAGATTTGACTTTATTGGCTAGAACTGAAGCCGCGCCAACTGCTTAACTCAAAATACAGTCAAGAAAGTAGCTCTCAAGCCGAGAAACGGGATCGACCATAAGCACTACCGTGAAATTTCATACAATTTTCAAATTTCTTGTACTTGCTAACTTTGGGACCTCGGGCAGCTATGTTACCATGGAGGAACCACACAAGATTTGACTTTATAGGCGAGAACTGAAGTCGCGCCAACTGCTTAACTCAAAATAGAGTCAAGAAAGTAGCTCTCAAGCCGAGAAACGGGATCGACCATAAGCACTACCGTGAAATTTCATACAATTTTCAAATTTCTTGTACTTGCTAATTTTGGGACCTCGGGCAGCTATGTTACCATGGAGAAACCACACAAGATTTGACTTTATTGGCTAGAACTGAAGTCGCGCCAACTGCTTAACTCAAAATACAGTCAAGAAAGTAGTTCTCAAGCCGACAAACGGGATCGACCATAAGCACTACCGTGAAATTTCATACAATTTTCAAATTTCTTGTACTTGCTAACTTTGCGACCTCGGGCAGCTATGTTACCATGGAGAAACCACACAAGATTTGACTTTATAGGCTAGAACTGAAGTCGCGCCAACTGCTTAACTCAAAATACAGTCAAGAAAGTAGCTCTCAAGCCGAGAAACGGGATCGACCATAAGCACTACCGTGAAATTTCATACAATTTTCAAATTTCTTGTACTTGCTAACTTTGCGACCTCGGGCAGCTATGTTACCATGGAGGAACCACACAAGATTTGACTTTATTGGCTAGAACTGAAGTCGCGCCAACTGCTAAACTCAAAATAGAGTCAAGAAAGTAGCTCTCAAGCCGAGAAACGGGATCGACCATAAGCACTACCGTGAAATTTCATACAATTTACAAATTTCTTGTACTTGCTAACTTTGGGACCTCGGGCAGCTATGTTACCATGGAGGAACCACACAAGATTTGACTTTATAGGCTAGAACTGAAGTCGCGCCAACTGCTCAACTCAAAATACAGTCAAGAAAGTAGCTCTCAAGCCGAGAAACGGGATCGACCATAAGCACTACCGTGAAATTTCATACAATTTTCAAATTTCTTGTACTTGCTAACTTTGCGACCTCGGGCAGCTATGTTACCATGGAGAAACCACACAAGATTTGACTTTATAGGCTAGAACTGAAGTCGCGCCAACTGCTTAACTCAAAATACAGTCAAGAAAGTAGCTCTCAAGCCGAGAAACGGGATCGACCATAAGCACTACCGTGAAATTTCATACAATTTTCAAATTTCTTGTACTTGCTAACTTTGCGACCTCGGGCAGCTATGTTACCATGGAGGAACCACACAAGATTTGACTTTATTGGCTAGAACTGAAGTCGCGCCAACTGCTTAACTCAAAATAGAGTCAAGAAAGTAGCTCTCAAGCCGAGAAACGGGATCGACCATAAGCACTACCGTGAAATTTCATACAATTTACAAATTTCTTGTACTTGCTAACTTTGCGACCTCGGGCAGCTATGTTACCATGGATAAACCACACAAGATTTGACTTTATAGGCTGGAACTGAAGTCGCGCCAACTGCTTAACTCAAAATAGAGTCAAGAAAGTAGTTCTCAAGCCGAGAAACGGGATCGACCATAAGCACTACCGTGAAATTTCATACAATTTTCAAATTTCTTGTACTTGCTAACTTTGGGACCTCGGGCAGCTATGTTACCATGGAGAAACCACACAAGATTTGACTTTATAGGCTGGAACTGAAATCGCGCCAACTGCTTAACTCAAAATACAGTCAAGAAAGTAGCTCTCAAGCCGAGAAACGGGATCGACCATAAGCACTACCGTGAAATTTCATACAATTTTCAAATTTCTTGTACTTGCTAACTTTGCGACCTCGGGCAGCTATGTTACCATGGAGGAACCACACAAGATTTGACTTTATAGGCTAGAACTGAAGTCGCGCCAACTGCTTAACTCAAAACACAGTCAAGAAAGTAGTTCTCAAGCCGAGAAACGGGATCGACCATAAGCACTACCGTGAAATTTCATACAATTTTCAAATTTCTTGTACTTGCTAACTTTGCGACCTCGGGCAGCTATGTTACCATGGAGAAACCACACAAGATTTGACTTTATAGGCTAGAACTGAAGTCGCGCCAACTGCTTAACTCAAAATACAGTCAAGAAAGTAGCTCTCAAGCCGAGAAACGGGATCGACCATAAGCACTACCGTGAAATTTCATACAATTTTCAAATTTCTTGTACTTGCTAACTTTGCGACCTCGGGCAGCTATGTTACCATGGAGAAACCACACAAGATTTGACTTTATAGGCTAGAACTGAAGTCGCGCCAACTGCTTAACTCAAAATACAGTCAAGAAAGTAGCTCTCAAGCCGAGAAACGGGATCGACCATAAGCACTACCGTGAAATTTCATACAATTTTCAAATTTCTTGTACTTGCTAACTTTGCGACCTCGGGCAGCTATGTTACCATGGAGGAACCACACAAGATTTGACTTTATTGGCTAGAACTGAAGTCGCGCCAACTGCTAAACTCAAAATAGAGTCAAGAAAGTAGCTCTCAAGCCGAGAAACGGGATCGACCATAAGCACTACCGTGAAATTTCATACAATTTACAAATTTCTTGTACTTGCTAACTTTGGGACCTCGGGCAGCTATGTTACCATGGAGGAACCACACAAGATTTGACTTTATAGGCTAGAACTGAAGTCGCGCCAACTGCTCAACTCAAAATACAGTCAAGAAAGTAGCTCTCAAGCCGAGAAACGGGATCGACCATAAGCACTACCGTGAAATTTCATACAATTTTCAAATTTCTTGTACTTGCTAACTTTGCGACCTCGGGCAGCTATGTTACCATGGAGAAACCACACAAGATTTGACTTTATAGGCTAGAACTGAAGTCGCGCCAACTGCTTAACTCAAAATACAGTCAAGAAAGTAGCTCTCAAGCCGAGAAACGGGATCGACCATAAGCACTACCGTGAAATTTCATACAATTTTCAAATTTCTTGTACTTGCTAACTTTGCGACCTCGGGCAGCTATGTTACCATGGAGGAACCACACAAGATTTGACTTTATTGGCTAGAACTGAAGTCGCGCCAACTGCTTAACTCAAAATAGAGTCAAGAAAGTAGCTCTCAAGCCGAGAAACGGGATCGACCATAAGCACTACCGTGAAATTTCATACAATTTACAAATTTCTTGTACTTGCTAACTTTGCGACCTCGGGCAGCTATGTTACCATGGATAAACCACACAAGATTTGACTTTATAGGCTGGAACTGAAGTCGCGCCAACTGCTTAACTCAAAATAGAGTCAAGAAAGTAGTTCTCAAGCCGAGAAACGGGATCGACCATAAGCACTACCGTGAAATTTCATACAATTTTCAAATTTCTTGTACTTGCTAACTTTGGGACCTCGGGCAGCTATGTTACCATGGAGAAACCACACAAGATTTGACTTTATAGGCTGGAACTGAAATCGCGCCAACTGCTTAACTCAAAATACAGTCAAGAAAGTAGCTCTCAAGCCGAGAAACGGGATCGACCATAAGCACTACCGTGAAATTTCATACAATTTTCAAATTTCTTGTACTTGCTAACTTTGCGACCTCGGGCAGCTATGTTACCATGGAGGAACCACACAAGATTTGACTTTATAGGCTAGAACTGAAGTCGCGCCAACTGCTTAACTCAAAACACAGTCAAGAAAGTAGTTCTCAAGCCGAGAAACGGGATCGACCATAAGCACTACCGTGAAATTTCATACAATTTTCAAATTTCTTGTACTTGCTAACTTTGCGACCTCGGGCAGCTATGTTACCATGGAGAAACCACACAAGATTTGACTTTATAGGCTAGAACTGAAGTCGCGCCAACTGCTTAACTCAAAATACAGTCAAGAAAGTAGTTCTCAAGCCGAGAAACGGGATCGACCATAAGCACTACCGTGAAATTTCATACAATTTTCAAATTTCTTGTACTTGCTAACTTTGCGACCTCGGGCAGCTATGTTACCATGGAGGAACCACACAAGATTTGACTTTATAGGCTAGAACTGAAGTCGCGCCAACCGCTTAACTCAAAATAGAGTCAAGAAAGTAGTTCTCAAGCCGAGAAACGGGATCGACCATAAGCACTACCGTGAAATTTCATACAATTTTCAAATTTCTTGTACTTGCTAACTTTGCGACGTCGGGCAGCTATGTTACCATGGAGAAACCACACAAGATTTGACTTTATAGGCTAGAACTGAAGTCGCGCCAACTGCTTAACTCAAAATACAGTCAAGAAAGTAGTTCTTAAGCCGAGAAACGGGATCGACCATAAGCACTACCGTGAAATTTCATACAATTTTCAAATTTCTTGTACTTGCTAACTTTGCGACCTCGGGCAGCTATGTTACCATGGAGAAACCACACAAGATTTGACTTTATAGGCTAGAACTGAAGTCGCGCCAACTGCTTAACTCAAAATACAGTCAAGAAAGTAGTTCTCAAGCCGAGAAACGGGATCGACCATAAGCACTACCGTGAAATTTCATACAATTTTCAAATTTCTTGTACTTGCTAACTTTGCGACCTCGGGCAGCTATGTTACCATGGAGAAACCACACAAGATTTGACTTTATAGGCTAGAACTGAAGTCGCGCCAACTGCTTAACTCAAAATACAGTCAAGAAAGTAGTTCTCAAGCCAAGAAACGGGATCGACCATAAGCACTACCGTGAAATTTCATACAATTTTCAAATTTCTTGTACTTGCTAACTTTGCGACCTCGGGCAGCTATGTTACCATGGAGAAACCACACAAGATTTGACTTTATAGGCTAGAACTGAAGTAGCGCCAACTGCTTAACTCAAAATACAGTCAAGAAAGTAGTTCTCAAGCCGAGAAACGGGATCGACCATAAGCACTACCGTGAAATTTCATACAATTTTCAAATTTCTTGTACTTGCTAACTTTGCGACCTCGGGCAGCTATGTTACCATGGAGAAACCACACAAGATTTGACTTTATAGGCTAGAACTGAAGTCGCGCCAACTGCTTAACTCAAAATAGAGTCAAGAAAGTAGCTCTCAAGCCGAGAAACGGGATCGACTATAAGCACTACCGTGAAATTTCATACAATTTTCAAATTTCTTGTACTTGCTAACTTTGGGACCTCGGGCAGCTATGTTACCATGGAGGAACCACACAAGATTTGACTTTATAGGCTAGAACTGAAGTCGCGCCAACTGCTTAAATCAAAATACAGTCAAGAAAGTAGTTCTCAAGCCGAGAAACGGGATCGACCATAAGCACTACCGTGAAATTTCATACAATTTTCAAATTTCTTGTACTTGCTAACTTTGCGACCTCGGGCAGCTATGTTACCATGGAGAAACCACACAAGATTTGACTTTATAGGCTAGAACTGAAGTCGCGCCAACTGCTTAACTCAAAATACAGTCAAGAAAGTAGTTCTCAAGCCGAGAAACGGGATCGACCATAAGCACTACCGTGAAATTTCATACAATTTTCAAATTTCTTGTACCTGCTAACTTTGCGACCTCGGGCAGCTATGTTACCATGGAGAAACAGTCAAGAAAGTAGTTCTCAAGCCGAGAAACGGGATCGACCATAAGCACTACCGTGAAATTTCATACAATTTTCAAATTTCTTGTACTTGCTAACTTTGCGACCTCGGGCAGCTATGTTACCATGGAGAAACCACACAAGATTTGACTTTATAGGCTAGAACTGAAGTCGCGCCAACTGCTTAACTCAAAATACAGTCAAGAAAGTAGCTCTCAAGCCGAGAAACGGGATCGACCATAAGCACTACCGTGAAATTTCATACAATTTTCAAATTTCTTGTACTTGCTAACTTTGCGACCTCGGGCAGCTATGTTACCATGGAGGAACCACACAAGATTTGACTTTATAGGCTAGAACTGAAGTCGCGCCAACTGCTTAACTCAAAATAGAGTCAAGAAAGTAGCTCTCAAGCCGAGAAACGGGATCGACCATAAGCACTACCGTGAAATTTCATACAATTTTCAAATTTCTTGTACTTGCTAACTTTGGGACCTCGGGCAGCTATGTTACCATGGAGGAACCACACAAGATTTGACTTTATAGGCTAGAACTGAAGTCGCGCCAACTGCTTAACTCAAAATAGAGTCAAGAAAGTAGCTCTCAAGCCGAGAAACGGGATCGACCATAAGCACTACCGTGAAATTTCATACAATTTTCAAATTTCTTGTACTTGCTAACTTTGCGACCTCGGGCAGCTATGTTACCATGGAGGAACCACACAAGATTTGACTTTATAGGCTAGAACTGAAGTCGCGCCAACTGCTTAACTCAAAATACAGTCAAGAAAGTAGCTCTCAAGCCGAGAAACGGGATCGACCATAAGCACTACCGTGAAATTTCATACAATTTTCAAATTTCTTGTACTTGCTAACTTTGCGACCTCGGGCAGCTATGTTACCATGTAGGAACCACACAAGATTTGACTTTATAGGCTAGAACTGAAGTCGCGCCAACTGCTTAACTCAAAATAGAGTCAAGAAAGTAGCTCTCAAGCCGAGAAACGGGATCGACCATAAGCACTACCGTGAAATTTCATACAATTTTCAAATTTCTTGTACTTGCTAAGTTTGCGACCTCGGGCAGCTATGTTACCATGGAGGAACCACACAAGATTTGACTTTATAGGCTAGAACTGAAGTCGCGCCAACTGCTTAACTCAAAATAGAGTCAAGAAAGTAGCTCTCAAGCCGAGAAACGGGATCGACCATAAGCACTACCGTGAAATTTCATACAATTTTCAAATTTCTTGTACTTGCTAACTTTGCGACCTCGGGCAGCTATGTTACCATGGAGAAACCACACAAGATTTGACTTTATAGGCTAGAACTGAAGTCGCGCCAACTGCTTAACTCAAAATACAGTCAAGAAAGTAGTTCTCAAGCCGAGAAACGGGATCGACCATAAGCACTACCGTGAAATTTCATACAATTTTCAAATTTCTTGTACTTGCTAACTTTGCGACCTCGGGCAGCTATGTTACCATGGAGGAACCACACAAGATTTGACTTTATAGGCTAGAACTGAAGTCGCGCCAACTGCTTAACTCAAAATAGAGTCAAGAAAGTAGCTCTCAAGCCGAGAAACGGGATCGACCATAAGCACTACCGTGAAATTTCATACAATTTTCAAATTTCTTGTACTTGCTAACTTTGGGACCTCGGGCAGCTATGTTACCATGGAGGAACCACACAAGATTTGACTTTATAGGCTAGAACTGAAGTCGCGCCAACTGCTTAACTCAAAATAGAGTCAAGAAAGTAGTTCTCAAGCCGAGAAACGGGATCGACCATAAGCACTACCGTGAAATTTCATACAATTTTCAAATTTCTTGTACTTGCAAACTTTGCGACCTCGGGCAGCTATGTTACCATGGAGAAACCACACAAGATTTGACTTTATAGGCTAGAACTGAAGTCGCGCCAACTGCTTAACTCAAAATACAGTCAAGAAAGTAGTTCTCAAGCCGAGAAACGGGATCGACCATAAGCACTACCGTGAAATTTCATACAATTTTCAAATTTCTTGTACTTGCTAACTTTGCGACCTCGGGCAGCTATGTTACCATGGAGAAACCACACAAGATTTGACTTTATAGGCTAGAACTGAAGTCGCGCCAACTGCTTAACTCAAAATACAGTCAAGAAAGTAGCTCTCAAGCCGAGAAACGGGATCGACCATAAGCACTACCGTGAAATTTCATACAATTTTCAAATTTCTTGTACTTGCTAACTTTGCGACCTCGGGCAGCTATGTTACCATGGAGGAACCACACAAGATTTGACTTTATTGGCTAGAACTGAAGTCGCGCCAACTGCTTAACTCAAAATAGAGTCAAGAAAGTAGCTCTCAAGCCGAGAAACGGGATCGACCATAAGCACTACCGTGAAATTTCATACAATTTACAAATTTCTTGTACTTGCTAACTTTGCGACCTCGGGCAGCTATGTTACCATGGAGGAACCACACAAGATTTGACTTTATAGGCTAGAACTGAAGCCGCGCCAACTGCTTAACTCAAAATACAGTCAAGAAAGTATTTCTCAAGCCGAGAAACGGGATCGACCATAAGCACTACCGTGAAATTTCATACAATTTTCAAATTTCTTGTACTTGCTAACTTTGCGACCTCGGGCAGCTATGTTACCATGGAGGAACCACACAAGATTTGACTTTATAGGCTAGAACTGAAGTCGCGCCAACTGCTTAACTCAAAATACAGTCAAGAAAGTAGCTCTCAAGCCGAGAAACGGGATCGACCATAAGCACTACCGTGAAATTTCATACAATTTTCAAATTTCTTGTACTTGCTAACTTTGCGACCTCGGGCAGCTATGTTACCATGGAGAAACCACACAAGATTTGACTTTATAGGCTAGAACTGAAGTCGCGCCAACTGCTTAACTCAAAATACAGTCAAGAAAGTAGCTCTCAAGCCGAGAAACGGGATCGACCATAAGCACTACCGTGAAATTTCATACAATTTTCAAATTTCTTGTACTTGCTAACTTTGCGACCTCGGGCAGCTATGTTACCATGGAGGAACCACACAAGATTTGACTTTATTGGCTAGAACTGAAGTCGCGCCAACTGCTTAACTCAAAATAGAGTCAAGAAAGTAGCTCTCAAGCCGAGAAACGGGATCGACCATAAGCACTACCGTGAAATTTCATACAATTTACAAATTTCTTGTACTTGCTAACTTTGCGACCTCGGGCAGCTATGTTACCATGGAGAAACCACACAAGATTTGACTTTATAGGCTGGAACTGAAGTCGCGCCAACTGCTTAACTCAAAATAGAGCCAAGAAAGTAGTTCTCAAGCCGAGAAACGGGATCGACCATAAGCACTACCGTGAAATTTCATACAATTTTCAAATTTCTTGTACTTGCTAACTTTGCGACCTCGGGCAGCTATGTTACCATGGAGAAATCACACAAGATTTGACTTTATAGGCTAGAACTGAAGTCGCGCCAACTGCTTAACTCAAAACACAGTCAAGAAAGTAGTTCTCAAGCCGAGAAACGGGATCGACCATAAGCACTACCGTGAAATTTCATACAATTTTCAAATTTCTTGTACTTGCTAACTTTGCGACCTCGGGCAGCTATGTTACCATGGAGAAACCACACAAGATTTGACTTTATAGGCTAGAACTGAAGTCGCGCCAACTGCTTAACTCAAAATACAGTCAAGAAAGTAGTTCTCAAGCCGAGAAACGGGATCGACCATAAGCACTACCGTGAAATTTCATACAATTTTCAAATTTCTTGTACTTGCTAACTTTGCGACCTCGGGCAGCTATGTTACCATGGAGGAACCACACAAGATTTGACTTTATAGGCTAGAACTGAACTCGCGCCAACCGCTTAACTCAAAATAGAGTCAAGAAAGTAGTTCTCAAGCCGAGAAACGGGATCGACCATAAGCACTACCGTGAAATTTCATACAATTTTCAAATTTCTTGTACTTGCTAACTTTGCGACCTCGGGCAGCTATGTTACCATGGAGAAACCACACAAGATTTGACTTTATAGGCTAGAACTGAAGTCGCGCCAACTGCTTAACTCAAAATACGATGGCCGAGAAACGGGATCGACCATAAGCACTACCGTGAAATTTCATACAATTTTCAAATTTCTTGTACTTGCTAACTTTGCGACCTCGGGCAGCTATGTTACCATGGAGGAACCACACAAGATTTGACTTTATAGGCTAGAACTGAAGTCGCGCCAACTGCTTAACTCAAAATAGAGTCAAGAAAGTAGTTCTCAAGCCGAGAAACGGGATCGACCATAAGCACTACCGTGAAATTTCGTACAATTTTCAAATTTCTTGTACTTGCTAACTTTGCGACCTCGGGCAGCTATGTTACCATGGAGAAACCACACAAGATTTGACTTTATAGGCTAGAACTGAAGTCGCGCCAACTGCTTAACTCAAAATAGAGTCAAGAAAGTAGCTCTCAAGCCGAGAAACGGGATCGACCATAAGCACTACCGTGAAATTTCATACAATTTTCAAATTTCTTGTACTTGCTAACTTTGCGACCTCGGGCAGCTATGTTACCATGGAGGAACCACACAAGATTTGACTTTATAGGCTAGAACTGAAGTCGCGCCAACTGCTTAACTCAAAATAGAGTCAAGAAAGTAGCTCTCAAGCCGAGAAACGGGATCGACCATAAGCACTACCGTGAAATTTCATACAATTTTCAAATTTCTTGTACTTGCTAACTTTGCGACCTCGGGCAGCTATGTTACCATGGAGGAACCACACAAGATTTGACTTTATAGGCTAGAACTGAAGTCGCGCCAACTGCTAAACTCAAAATAGAGTCAAGAAAGTAGCTCTCAAGCCGAGAAACGGGATCGACCATAAGCACTACCGTGAAATTTCATACAATTTTCAAATTTCTTGTACTTGCTAACTTTGGGACCTCGGGCAGCTATGTTACCATGGAGGAACCACACAAGATTTGACTTTATAGGCTAGAACTGAAGTCGCGCCAACTGCTTAACTCAAAATACAGTCAAGAAAGTAGCTCTCAAGCCGAGAAACGGGATCGACCATAAGCACTACCGTGAAATTTCATACAATTTTCAAATTTCTTGTACTTGCTAACTTTGGGACCTCGGGCAGCTATGTTACCATGGAGGAACCACACAAGATTTGACTTTATAGGCTAGAACTGAAGTCGCGCCAACTGCTTAACTCAAAATACAGTCAAGAAAGTAGTTCTCAAGCCGAGAAACGGGATCGACCATAAGCACTACCGTGAAATTTCATACAATTTTCAAATTTCTTGTACTTGCTAACTTTGGGACCTCGGGCAGCTATGTTACCATGGAGGAACCACACAAGATTTGACTTTATAGGCTAGAACTGAAGTCGCGCCAACTGCTTAACTCAAAATAGAGTCAAGAAAGTAGCTCTCAAGCCGAGAAACGGGATCGACCATAAGCACTACCGTGAAATTTCATACAATTTTCAAATTTCTTGTACTTGCTAACTTTGCGACCTCGGGCAGCTATGTTACCATGGAGGAACCACACAAGATTTGACTTTATAGGCTAGAACTGAAGTCGCGCCAACTGCTTAACTCAAAATACAGTCAAGAAAGTAGCTCTCAAGCCGAGAAACGGGATCGACCATAAGCACTATCGTGAAATTTCATACAATTTTCAAATTTCTTGTACTTGCTAACTTTGGGACCTCGGGCAGCTATGTTACCATGGAGGAACCACACAAGATTTGACTTTATAGGCTAGAACTGAAGTCGCGCCAACTGCTTAACTCAAAATAGAGTCAAGAAAGTAGCTCTCAAGCCGAGAAACGGGATCGACCATAAGCACTACCGTGAAATTTCATACAATTTTCAAATTTCTTGTACTTGCTAACTTTGCGACCTCGGGCAGCTATGTTACCATGGAGGAACCACACAAGATTTGACTTTATTGGCTAGAACTGAAGTCGCGCCAACTGCTTAACTCAAAATAGAGTCAAGAAAGTAGCTCTCAAGCCGAGAAACGGGATCGACCATAAGCACTACCGTGAAATTTCATACAATTTTCAAATTTCTTGTACTTGCTAACTTTGCGACCTCGGGCAGCTATGTTACCATGGAGGAACCACACAAGATTTGACTTTATAGGCTAGAACTGAAGTCGCGCCAACTGCTTAACTCAAAATACAGTCAAGAAAGTAGTTCTCAAGCCGAGAAACGGGATCGACCATAAGCACTACCGTGAAATTTCATACAATTTTCAAATTTCTTGTACTTGCTAACTTTGGGACCTCGGGCAGCTATGTTACCATGGAGGAACCACACAAGATTTGACTTTATAGGCTAGAACTGAAGTCGCGCCAACTGCTTAACTCAAAATACAGTCAAGAAAGTAGTTCTCAAGCCGAGAAACGGGATCGACCATAAGCACTACCGTGAAATTTCATTCAATTTTCAAATTTCTTGTACTTGCTAACTTTGGGACCTCGGGCAGCTATGTTACCATGGAGGAACCACACAAGATTTGACTTTATAGGCTAGAACTGAATTCGCGCCAACTGCTTAACTCAAAATACAGTCAAGAAAGTAGTTCTCAAGCCGAGAAACGGGATCGACAATAAGCACTACCGTGAAATTTCATACAATTTTCAAATTTCTTGTACTTGCTAACTTTGCGACCTCGGGCAGCTATGTTACCATGGAGGAACCACACAAGATTTGACTTTATTGGCCAGAACTGAAGTCGCGCCAACTGCTTAACTCAAAATACAGTCAAGAAAGTAGTTCTCAAGCCGAGAAACGGGATCGACCATAAGCACTACCGTGAAATTTCATACAATTTTCAAATTTCTTGTACTTGCTAACTTTGCGACCTCGGGCAGGTATGTTACCATGGAGAAACAACACAAGATTTGACTTTATAGGCTAGACCTGAAGTCGCGCCAACTGCTTAACTCAAAATACAGTCAAGAAAGTAGTTCTCAAGCCGAGAAACGGGATCGACCATAAGCACTACCGTGAAATTTCATACAATTTTCAAATTTCTTGTACTTGCTAACTTTGCGACCTCGGGCAGCTATGTTACCATGGAGAAACCACACAAGATTTGACTTTATAGGCTAGAACTGAAGTCGCGCCAACTGCTTAACTCAAAATAGAGTCAAGAAAGTAGCTCTCAAGCCGAGAAACGGGATCGACCATAAGCACTACCGTGAAATTTCATACAATTTTCAAATTTCTTGTACTTGCTAACTTTGCGACCTCGGGCAGCTATGTTACCATGGAGGAACCACACAAGATTTGACTTTATAGGCTAGAACTGAAGTCGCGCCAACTACTTAACTCAAAATAGAGTCAAGAAAGTAGCTCTCAAGCCGAGAAACGGGATCGACCATAAGCACTACCGTGAAATTTCATACAATTTTCAAATTTCTTGTACTTGCTAACTTTGCGACCTCGGGCAGCTATGTTACCATGGAGGAACCACACAAGATTTGACTTTATAGGCTAGAACTGAAGTCGCGCCAACTGCTTAACTCAAAATAGAGTCAAGAAAGTAGCTCTCAAGCCGAGAAACGGGATCGACCATAAGCACTACCGTGAAATTTCATACAATTTTCAAATTTCTTGTACTTGCTAACTTTGCGACCTCGGGCAGCTATGTTACCATGGAGGAACCACACAAGATTTGACTTTATAGGCTAGAACTGAAGTCGCGCCAACTGCTTAACTCAAAATACAGTCAAGAAAGTAGCTCTCAAGCCGAGAAACGGGATCGACCATAAGCACTACCGTGAAATTTCATACAATTTTCAAATTTCTTGTACTTGCTAACTTTGGGACCTCGGGCAGCTATGTTACCATGGAGGAACCACACAAGATTTGACTTTATAGGCTAGAACTGAAGTCGCGCCAACTGCTTAACTCAAAATAGAGTCAAGAAAGTAGCTCTCAAGCCGAGAAACGGGATCGACCATAAGCACTACCGTGAAATTTCATACAATTTTCAAATTTCTTGTACTTGCTAACTTTGCGACCTCGGGCAGCTATGTTACCATGGAGGAACCACACAAGATTTGACTTTATTGGCTAGAACTGAAGTCGCGCCAACTGCTTAACTCAAAATAGAGTCAAGAAAGTAGCTCTCAAGCCGAGAAACGGGATCGACCATAAGCACTACCGTGAAATTTCATACAATTTTCAAATTTCTTGTACTTGCTAACTTTGCGACCTCGGGCAGCTATGTTACCATGGAGGAACCACACAAGATTTGACTTTATAGGCTAGAACTGAAGTCGCGCCAACTGCTTAACTCAAAATACAGTCAAGAAAGTAGCTCTCAAGCCGAGAAACGGGATCGACCATAAGCACTACCGTGAAATTTCATACAATTTTCAAATTTCTTGTACTTGCTAACTTTGGGACCTCGGGCAGCTATGTTACCATGGAGGAACCACACAAGATTTGACTTTATAGGCTAGAACTGAAGTCGCGCCAACTGCTTAACTCAAAATAGAGTCAAGAAAGTAGCTCTCAAGCCGAGAAACGGGATCGACCATAAGCACTACCGTGAAATTTCATACAATTTTCAAATTTCTTGTACTTGCTAACTTTGCGACCTCGGGCAGCTATGTTACCATGGAGGAACCACACAAGATTTGACTTTATTGGCTAGAACTGAAGTCGCGCCAACTGCTTAACTCAAAATAGAGTCAAGAAAGTAGCTCTCAAGCCGAGAAACGGGATCGACCATAAGCACTACCGTGAAATTTCATACAATTTTCAAATTTCTTGTACTTGCTAACTTTGCGACCTCGGGCAGCTATGTTACCATGGAGGAACCACACAAGATTTGACTTTATAGGTCAAAGTAGTTCTCAAGCCGAGAAACGGGATCGACCATAAGCACTACCGTGAAATTTCATACAATTTTCAAATTTCTTGTACTTGCTAACTTTGGGACCTCGGGCAGCTATGTTACCATGGAGGAACCACACAAGATTTGACTTTATAGGCTAGAACTGAAGTCGCGCCAACTGCTTAACTCAAAATACAGTCAAGAAAGTAGTTCTCAAGCCGAGAAACGGGATCGACCATAAGCACTACCGTGAAATTTCATACAATTTTCAAATTTCTTGTACTTGCTAACTTTGGGACCTCGGGCAGCTATGTTACCATGGAGGAACCACACAAGATTTGACTTTATTGGCTAGAACTGAAGTCGCGCCAACTGCTTAACTCAAAATAGAGTCAAGAAAGTAGCTCTCAAGCCGAGAAACGGGATCGACCATAAGCACTACCGTGAAATTTCATACAATTTTCAAATTTCTTGTACTTGCTAACTTTGGGACCTCGGGCAGCTATGTTACCATGGAGGAACCACACAAGATTTGACTTTATAGGCTAGAACTGAAGTCGCGCCAACTGCTTAACTCAAAATAGAGTCAAGAAAGTAGCTCTCAAGCCGAGAAACGGGATCGACCATAAGCACTACCGTGAAATTTCATACAATTTTCAAATTTCTTGTACTTGCTAATTTTGGGACCTCGGGCAGCTATGTTACCATGGAGGAACCACACAAGATTTGACTTTATAGGCTAGAACTGAAGTCGCGCCAACTGCTTAACTCAAAATACAGTCAAGAAAGTAGTTCTCAAGCCGAGAAACGGGATCGACCATAAGCACTACCGTGAAATTTCATACAATTTTCAAATTTCTTGTACTTGCTAACTTTGCGACCTCGGGCAGCTATGTTACCATGGAGGAACCACACAAGATTTGACTTTATAGGCTAGAACTGAAGTCGCGCCAACTGCCTAACTCAAAATAGAGTCAAGAAAGTAGCTCTCAAGCCGAGAAACGGGATCGACCATAAGCACTACCGTGAAATTTCATACAATTTTCAAATTTCTTGTACTTGCTAACTTTTCGACCTCGGGCAGCTATGTTACCATGGAGAAACCACACAAGATTTGACTTTATAGGCTAGAACTGAAGTCGCGCCAACTGCTTAACTCAAAATACAGTCAAGAAAGTAGTTCTCAAGCCGAGAAACGGGATCGACCATAAGCACTACCGTGAAATTTCATACAATTTTCAAATTTCTTGTACTTGCTAACTTTGCGACCTCGGGCAGCTATGTTACCATGGAGGAACCACACAAGATTTGACTTTATAGGCTAGAACTGAAGTCGCGCCAACTGCTTAACTCAAAATAGAGTCAAGAAAGTAGCTCTCAAGCCGAGAAACGGGATCGACCATAAGCACTACCGTGAAATTTCATACAATTTTCAAATTTCTTGTACTTGCTAACTTTGCGACCTCGGGCAGCTATGTTACCATGGAGGAACCACACAAGATTTGACTTTATAGGCTAGAACTGAAGTCGCGCCAACTGCTTAACTCAAAATACAGTCAAGAAAGTAGCTCTCAAGCCGAGAAACGGGATCGACCATAAGCACTACCGTGAAATTTCATACAATTTTCAAATTTCTTGTACTTGCTAACTTTGGGACCTCGGGCAGCTATGTTACCATGGAGGAACCACACAAGATTTGACTTTATAGGCTAGAACTGAAGTCGCGCCAACTGCTTAACTCAAAATAGAGTCAAGAAAGTAGCTCTCAAGCCGAGAAACGGGATCGACCATAAGCACTACCGTGAAATTTCATACAATTTTCAAATTTCTTGTACTTGCTAACTTTGCGACCTCGGGCAGCTATGTTACCATGGAGGAACCACACAAGATTTGACTTTATTGGCTAGAACTGAAGTCGCGCCAACTGCTTAACTCAAAATAGAGTCAAGAAAGTAGCTCTCAAGCCGAGAAACGGGATCGACCATAAGCACTACCGTGAAATTTCATACAATTTTCAAATTTCTTGTACTTGCTAACTTTGCGACCTCGGGCAGCTATGTTACCATGGAGGAACCACACAAGATTTGACTTTATAGGTCAAAGTAGTTCTCAAGCCGAGAAACGGGATCGACCATAAGCACTACCGTGAAATTTCATACAATTTTCAAATTTCTTGTACTTGCTAACTTTGGGACCTCGGGCAGCTATGTTACCATGGAGGAACCACACAAGATTTGACTTTATAGGCTAGAACTGAAGTCGCGCCAACTGCTTAACTCAAAATACAGTCAAGAAAGTAGTTCTCAAGCCGAGAAACGGGATCGACCATAAGCACTACCGTGAAATTTCATACAATTTTCAAATTTCTTGTACTTGCTAACTTTGGGACCTCGGGCAGCTATGTTACCATGGAGGAACCACACAAGATTTGACTTTATTGGCTAGAACTGAAGTCGCGCCAACTGCTTAACTCAAAATAGAGTCAAGAAAGTAGCTCTCAAGCCGAGAAACGGGATCGACCATAAGCACTACCGTGAAATTTCATACAATTTTCAAATTTCTTGTACTTGCTAACTTTGGGACCTCGGGCAGCTATGTTACCATGGAGGAACCACACAAGATTTGACTTTATAGGCTAGAACTGAAGTCGCGCCAACTGCTTAACTCAAAATAGAGTCAAGAAAGTAGCTCTCAAGCCGAGAAACGGGATCGACCATAAGCACTACCGTGAAATTTCATACAATTTTCAAATTTCTTGTACTTGCTAATTTTGGGACCTCGGGCAGCTATGTTACCATGGAGGAACCACACAAGATTTGACTTTATAGGCTAGAACTGAAGTCGCGCCAACTGCTTAACTCAAAATACAGTCAAGAAAGTAGTTCTCAAGCCGAGAAACGGGATCGACCATAAGCACTACCGTGAAATTTCATACAATTTTCAAATTTCTTGTACTTGCTAACTTTGCGACCTCGGGCAGCTATGTTACCATGGAGGAACCACACAAGATTTGACTTTATAGGCTAGAACTGAAGTCGCGCCAACTGCCTAACTCAAAATAGAGTCAAGAAAGTAGCTCTCAAGCCGAGAAACGGGATCGACCATAAGCACTACCGTGAAATTTCATACAATTTTCAAATTTCTTGTACTTGCTAACTTTTCGACCTCGGGCAGCTATGTTACCATGGAGAAACCACACAAGATTTGACTTTATAGGCTAGAACTGAAGTCGCGCCAACTGCTTAACTCAAAATACAGTCAAGAAAGTAGTTCTCAAGCCGAGAAACGGGATCGACCATAAGCACTACCGTGAAATTTCATACAATTTTCAAATTTCTTGTACTTGCTAACTTTGCGACCTCGGGCAGCTATGTTACCATGGAGGAACCACACAAGATTTGACTTTATTGGCTAGAACTGAAGTCGCGCCAACTGCTTAACTCAAAATACAGTCAAGAAAGCAGTTCTCAAGCCGAGAAACGGGATCGACCATAAGCACTACCGTGAAATTTCATACAATTTTCAAATTTCTTGTACTTGCTAAATTTGCGGCCTCGGGCAGCTATGTTACCATGGAGGAACCACACAAGATTTGACTTTATAGGCTAGAACTGAAGTCGCGCCAACTGCTTAACTCAAAATAGAGTCAAGAAAGTAGCTCTCGTCGCACCAACTGCTTAACTCAAAATAGAGTCAAGAAAGTAGCTCTCAAGCCGAGAAACGGGATCGACCATAAGCACTACCGTGAAATTTCATACAATTTTCAAATTTCTTGTACTTGCTAACTTTGCGACCTCGGGCAGCTATGTTACCATGGAGGAACCACACAATATTTGACTTTATTGGCTAGAACTGAAGTCGCGCCAACTGCTTAACTCAAAATAGAGTCAAGAAAGTAGCTCTCAAGCCGAGAAACGGGATCGACCATAAGCACTACCGTGAAATTTCATACAATTTTCAAATTTCTTGTACTTGCTAACTTTGGGACCTCGGGCAGCTATGTTACCATGGAGGAACCACACAAGATTTGACTTTATAGGCTAGAACTGAAGTCGCGCCAACTGCTTAACTCAAAATAGAGTCAAGAAAGTAGCTCTCAAGCCGAGAAACGGGATCGACCATAAGCACTACCGTGAAATTTCATACAATTTTCAAATTTCTTGTACTCGCTAACTTTGCGACCTCGGGCAGCTATGTTACCATGGAGGAACCACACAAGATTTGACTTTATTGGCTAGAACTGAAGTCGCGCCAACTGCTTAACTCAAAATACAGTCAAGAAAGTAGTTCTCAAGCCGAGAAACGGGATCGACCATAAGCACTACCGTGAAATTTCATACAATTTTCAAATTTCTTGTACTTGCTAACTTTGCGACCTCGGGCAGCTATGTTACCATGGAGAAACCACACAAGATTTGACTTTATAGGCTAGAACTGAAGTCGCGCCAACTGCTTAACTCAAAATAGAGTCAAGAAAGTAGCTCTCAAGCCGAGAAACGGGATCGACCATAAGCACTACCGTGAAATTTCATACAATTTTCAAATTTCTTGTACTTGCTAACTTTGGGACCTCGGGCAGCTATGTTACCATGGAGGAACCACACAAGATTTGACTTTATAGGCTAGAACTGAAGTCGCGCCAACTGCTTTACTCAAAATACAGTCAAGAAAGTAGTTCTCAAGCCGAGAAACGGGATCGACCATAAGCACTACCGTGAAATTTCATACAATTTTCAAATTTCTTGTACTTGCTAACTTTGCGACCTCGGGCAACTATGTTACCATGGAGAAACCACACAAGATTTGACTTTATAGGCTAGATCTGAAGTCGCGCCAACTGCTTAACTCAAAATAGAGTCAAGAAAGTAGCTCTCAAGCCGAGAAACGGGATCGACCATAAGCACTACCGTGAAATTTCATACAATTTTCAAATTTCTTGTACTTGCTAACTTTGCGACCTCGGGCAGCTATGTTACCATGGAGAAACCACACAAGATTTGACTTTATAGGCTAGAACTGAAGTCGCTCCAACTGCTTAACTCAAAATACAGTCAAGAAAGTAGTTCTCAAGCCGAGAAACGGGATCGACCATAAACACTACCGTGAAATTTCATACAATTTTCAAATTTCTTGTACTTGCTAACTTTGCGACCTCGGGCAGCTATGTTACCATGGAGGAACCACACAAGATTTGACTTTATAGGCTAGGACTGAAGTCGCGCCAACTGCTTAACTCAAATTACAATCAAGAAAGTAGTTCTCAAGCCGAGAAACGGGATCGACCATAAGCACTACCGTGAAATTTCATACAATTATCAAATTTCTTGTACTTGCTAACTTTGCGACCTCGGGCAGCTATGTTACCATGGAGGAACCACACAAGATTTGACTTTATAGGCTAGAACTGAAGTCGCGCCAACTGCTTAACTCAAAATACAGTCAAGAAAGTAGTTCTCAAGCCGAGAAACGGGATCGACCATAAGCACTACCGTGAAATTTCATACAATTTTCAAATTTCTTGCACTTGCTAACTTTGCGACCTCGGGCAGCTATGTTACCATGGAGGAACCACACAAGATTTGACTTTATTGGCTAGAACTGAAGTCGCGCCAACTGCTTAACTCAAAATACAGTCAAGAAAGTAGCTCTCAAGCCGAGAAACGGGATCGACCATAAGCACTACCGTGAAATTTCATACAATTTTCAAATTTCTTGTACTTGCTAACTTTGCGACCTCGGGCAGCTATGTTACCATGGAGGAACCACACAAGATTTGACTTTATTGGCTAGAACTGAAGTCGCGCCAACTGCTTAACTCAAAATACAGTCAAGAAAGCAGTTCTCAAGCCGAGAAACGGGATCGACCATAAGCACTACCGTGAAATTTCATACAATTTTCAAATTTCTTGTACTTGCTAAATTTGCGGCCTCGGGCAGCTATGTTACCATGGAGGAACCACACAAGATTTGACTTTATAGGCTAGAACTGAAGTCGCGCCAACTGCTTAACTCAAAATAGAGTCAAGAAAGTAGCTCTCGTCGCACCAACTGCTTAACTCAAAATAGAGTCAAGAAAGTAGCTCTCAAGCCGAGAAACGGGATCGACCATAAGCACTACCGTGAAATTTCATACAATTTTCAAATTTCTTGTACTTGCTAACTTTGCGACCTCGGGCAGCTATGTTACCATGGAGGAACCACACAATATTTGACTTTATTGGCTAGAACTGAAGTCGCGCCAACTGCTTAACTCAAAATAGAGTCAAGAAAGTAGCTCTCAAGCCGAGAAACGGGATCGACCATAAGCACTACCGTGAAATTTCATACAATTTTCAAATTTCTTGTACTTGCTAACTTTGGGACCTCGGGCAGCTATGTTACCATGGAGGAACCACACAAGATTTGACTTTATAGGCTAGAACTGAAGTCGCGCCAACTGCTTAACTCAAAATAGAGTCAAGAAAGTAGCTCTCAAGCCGAGAAACGGGATCGACCATAAGCACTACCGTGAAATTTCATACAATTTTCAAATTTCTTGTACTCGCTAACTTTGCGACCTCGGGCAGCTATGTTACCATGGAGGAACCACACAAGATTTGACTTTATTGGCTAGAACTGAAGTCGCGCCAACTGCTTAACTCAAAATACAGTCAAGAAAGTAGTTCTCAAGCCGAGAAACGGGATCGACCATAAGCACTACCGTGAAATTTCATACAATTTTCAAATTTCTTGTACTTGCTAACTTTGCGACCTCGGGCAGCTATGTTACCATGGAGAAACCACACAAGATTTGACTTTATAGGCTAGAACTGAAGTCGCGCCAACTGCTTAACTCAAAATAGAGTCAAGAAAGTAGCTCTCAAGCCGAGAAACGGGATCGACCATAAGCACTACCGTGAAATTTCATACAATTTTCAAATTTCTTGTACTTGCTAACTTTGGGACCTCGGGCAGCTATGTTACCATGGAGGAACCACACAAGATTTGACTTTATAGGCTAGAACTGAAGTCGCGCCAACTGCTTTACTCAAAATACAGTCAAGAAAGTAGTTCTCAAGCCGAGAAACGGGATCGACCATAAGCACTACCGTGAAATTTCATACAATTTTCAAATTTCTTGTACTTGCTAACGTTGCGACCTCGGGCAACTATGTTACCATGGAGAAACCACACAAGATTTGACTTTATAGGCTAGATCTGAAGTCGCGCCAACTGCTTAACTCAAAATAGAGTCAAGAAAGTAGCTCTCAAGCCGAGAAACGGGATCGACCATAAGCACTACCGTGAAATTTCATACAATTTTCAAATTTCTTGTACTTGCTAACTTTGCGACCTCGGGCAGCTATGTTACCATGGAGAAACCACACAAGATTTGACTTTATAGGCTAGAACTGAAGTCGCTCCAACTGCTTAACTCAAAATACAGTCAAGAAAGTAGTTCTCAAGCCGAGAAACGGGATCGACCATAAACACTACCGTGAAATTTCATACAATTTTCAAATTTCTTGTACTTGCTAACTTTGCGACCTCGGGCAGCTATGTTACCATGGAGGAACCACACAAGATTTGACTTTATAGGCTAGGACTGAAGTCGCGCCAACTGCTTAACTCAAATTACAATCAAGAAAGTAGTTCTCAAGCCGAGAAACGGGATCGACCATAAGCACTACCGTGAAATTTCATACAATTATCAAATTTCTTGTACTTGCTAACTTTGCGACCTCGGGCAGCTATGTTACCATGGAGGAACCACACAAGATTTGACTTTATAGGCTAGAACTGAAGTCGCGCCAACTGCTTAACTCAAAATACAGTCAAGAAAGTAGTTCTCAAGCCGAGAAACGGGATCGACCATAAGCACTACCGTGAAATTTCATACAATTTTCAAATTTCTTGCACTTGCTAACTTTGCGACCTCGGGCAGCTATGTTACCATGGAGGAACCACACAAGATTTGACTTTATTGGCTAGAACTGAAGTCGCGCCAACTGCTTAACTCAAAATACAGTCAAGAAAGTAGTTCTCAAGCCGAGAAACGGGATCGACCATAAGCACTACCGTGAAATTTCATACAATTTTCAAATTTCTTGTACTTGCTAACTTTGGGACCTCGGGCAGCTATGTTACCATGGAGGAACCACACAAGATTTGACTTTATAGGCTAGAACTGAAGTCGCGCCAACTGCTTAACTCAAAATACAGTCAAGAAAGTAGTTCTCAAGCCGAGAAACGGGATCGACCATAAGCACTACCGTGAAATTTCATACAATTTTCAAATTTCTTGTACTTGCTAACTTTGCGACCTCGGGCAGCTATGTTACCATGGAGGAACCACACAAGATTTGACTCTTTAGGCTAGAACTGAAGTCGCGCCAACTGCCTAACTCAAAATACAGTCAAGAAAGTAGTTCTCAAGCCGAGAAACGGGATCGACCATAAGCACTACCGTGAAATTTCATACAATTTTCAAATTTCTTGTACTTGCTAACTTTGGGACCTCGGGCAGCTATGTTACCATGGAGGAACCACACAAGATTTGACTTTATAGGCTAGAACTGAAGTCGCGCCAACTGCTTAACTCAAAATACAGTCAAGAAAGTAGTTCTCAAGCCGGGAAACGGGATCGACCATAAGCACTACCGTGAAATTTCATACAATTTTCAAATTTCTTGTACTTGCTAAATTTGCGACCTCGGGCAGCTATGTTACCATGGAGGAACCACACAAGATTTGACTTTATTGGCTAGAACTGAAGTCGCGCCAACTGCTTAACTCAAAATACAGTCAAGAAAGTAGTTCTCAAGCCGAGAAACGGGATCGACCATAAGCACTACCGTGAAATTTCATACAATTTTCAAATTTCTTGTACTTGCTAACTTTGCGACCTCGGGCAGCTATGTTACCATGGAGAAACCACACAAGATTTGACTTTATAGGCTAGAACTGAAGTCGCGCCAACTGCTTAACTCAAAATAGAGTCAAGAAAGTAGCTCTCAAGCCGAGAAACGGGATCGACCATAAGCACTACCGTGAAATTTCATACAATTTTCAAATTTCTTGTACTTGCTAACTTTGGGACCTCGGGCAGCTATGTTACCATGGAGGAACCACACAAGATTTGACTTTATAGGCTAGAACTGAAGTCGCGCCAACTGCTTAACTCAAAATACAGTCAAGAAAGTAGTTCTCAAGCCGAGAAACGGGATCGACCATAAGCACTACCGTGAAATTTCATACAATTTTCAAATTTCTTGTACTTGCTAACTTTGCGACCTCGGGCAGCTATGTTACCATGGAGGAACCACACAAGATTTGACTTTATAGGCTAGAACTGAAGTCGCGCCAACTGCTTAACTCAAAATACAGTCAAGAAAGTAGTTCTCAAGCCGAGAAACGGGATCGACCATAAGCACTACCGTGAAATTTCATACAATTTTCAAATCTCTTGTACTTGCTAACTTTGCGACCTCGGGCAGCTATGTTACCATGGAGGAACCACACAAGATTTGACTTTATTGGCTAGAACTGAAGTCGCGCCAACTGCTTAACTCAAAATACAGTCAAGAAAGTAGTTCTCAAGCCGAGAAACGGGATCGACCATAAGCACTACCGTGAAATTTCATACAATTTTGAAATTTCTTGTACTTGCTAACTTTGGGACCTCGGGCAGCTATGTTACCATGGAGGAACCACACAAGATTTGACTTTATAGGCTAGAACTGAAGTCGCGCCAACTGCTTAACTCAAAATACAGTCAAGAAAGTAGCTCTCAAGCCGAGAAACGGGATCGACCATAAGCACTACCGTGAAATTTCATACAATTTTCAAATTTCTTGTACTTGCTAACTTTGCGACCTCGGGCAGCTATGTTACCATGGAGGAACCACACAAGATTTGACTTTATAGGCTAGAACTGAAGTCGCGCCAACTGCTTAACTCAAAATAGAGTCAAGAAAGTAGCTCTCAAGCCGAGAAACGGGATCGACCATAAGCACTACCGTGAAATTTCATACAATTTTCAAATTTCTTGTACTTGCTAACTTTGCGACCTCGGGCAGCTATGTTACCATGGAGGAACCACACAAGATTTGACTTTATTGGCTAGAACTGAAGTCGCGCCAACTGCTTAACTCAAAATACAGTCAAGAAAGTAGTTCTCAAGCCGAGAAACGGGATCGACCATAAGCACTACCGTGAAATTTCATACAATTTTCAAATTTCTTGTACTTGCTAACTTTGCGACCTCGGGCAGCTATGTTACCATGGAGGAACCACACAAGATTTGACTTTATAGGCTAGAACTGAAGTCGCGCCAACTGCTTAACTCAAAATAGAGTCAAGAAAGTAGTTCTCAAGCCGAGAAACGGGATCGACCATAAGCACTACCGTGAAATTTCATACAATTTTCAAATTTCTTGTACTTGCTAACTTTGGGACCTCGGGCAGCTATGTTACCATGGAGGAACCACACAAGATTTGACTTTATAGGCTAGAACTGAAGTCGCGCCAACTGCTTAACTCAAAATAGAGTCAAGAAAGTAGCTCTCAAGCCGAGAAACGGGATCGACCATAAGCACTACCGTGAAATTTCATACAATTTTCAAATTTCTTGTACTTGCTAACTTTGCGACCTCGGGCAGCTATGTTACCATGGAGGAACCACACAAGATTTGACTTTATAGGCTAGAACTGAAGTCGCGCCAACTGCTTAACTCAAAATAGAGTCAAGAAAGTAGTTCTCAAGCCGAGAAACGGGATCGACCATAAGCACTACCGTGAAATTTCATACAATTTTCAAATTTCTTGTACTTGCTAACTTTGGGACCTCGGGCAGCTATGTTACCATGGAGGAACCACACAAGATTTGACTTTATAGGCTAAAACTGAAGTCGCGCCAACTGCTTAACTCAAAATACAGTCAAGAAAGTAGTTCTCAAGCCGAGAAACGGGATCGACCATAAGCACTACTGTGAAATTTCATACAATTTTCAAATTTCTTGTACTTGCTAACTTTGGGACCTCGGGCAGCTATGTTACCATGGAGGAACCACACAAGATTTGACTTTATAGGCTAGAACTGAAGTCGCGCCAACTGCTTAACTCAAAATACAGTCAAGAAAGTAGTTCTCAAGCCGAGAAACGGGATCGACCATAAGCACTACCGTGAAATTTCATACAATTTTCAAATTTCTTGTACTTGCTAACTTTGCGACCTCGGGCAGCTATGTTACCATGGAGGAACCACACAAGATTTGACTTTATAGGCTAGAACTGAAGTCGCGCCAACTGCTTAACTCAAAATAGAGTCAAGAAAGTAGCTCTCAAGCCGAGAAACGGGATCGACCATAAGCACTACCGTGAAATTTCATACAATTTTCTTGTACTTGCTAACTTTGCGACCTCGGGCAGCTATGTTACCATGGAGAAACCACACAAGATTTGACTTTATAGGCTAGAACTGAAGTCGCGCCAACTGCTTAACTCAAAATACAGTCAAGAAAGTAGTTCTCAAGCCGAGAAACGGGATCGACCATAAGCACTACCGTGAAATTTCATACAATTTTCAAATTTCTTGTACTTGCTAACTTTGCGACCTCGGGCAGCTATGTTACCATGGAGAAACCACACAAGATTTGACTTTATAGGCTAGAACTGAAGTCGCGCCAACTGCTTAACTCAAAATACAGTCAAGAAAGTAGTTCTCAAGCCGAGAAACGGGATCGACCATAAGCACTACCGTGAAATTTCATACAATTTTCAAATTTCTTGTACTTGCTAACTTTGCGACCTCGGGCAGCTATGTTACCATGGAGGAACCACACAAGATTTGACTTTATAGGCTAGAACTGAAGTCGCGCCAACTGCTTAACTCAAAATACAGTCAAGAAAGTAGTTCTCAAGCCGAGAAACGGGATCGACCATAAGCACTACCGTGAAATTTCATACAATTTTCAAATTTCTTGTACTTGCTAACTTTGGGACCTCGGGCAGCTATGTTACCATTTAGGAACCACACAAGATTTGACTTTATCGGCTAGAACTGAAGTCGCGCCAACTGCTTAACTCAAAATACAGTCAAGAAAGTAGCTCTCAAGCCGAGAAACGGGATCGACCATAAGCACTACCGTGAAATTTCATACAATTTTCAAATTTCTTGTACTTGCTAACTTTGCGACCTCGGGCAGCTATGTTACCATGGAGGAACCACACAAGATTTGACTTTATAGGCTAGAACTGAAGTCGCGCCAATTGCTTAACTCAAAATAGAGTCAAGAAAGTAGCTCTCAAGCCGAGAAACGGGATCGACCATAAGCACTACCGTGAAATTTCATACAATTTTCAAATTTCTTGTACTTGCTAACTTTGCGACCTCGGGCAGCTATGTTACCATTTAGGAACCACACAAGATTTGACTTTATAGGCTAGAACTGAAGTCGCGCCAACCGCTTAACTCAAAATAGAGTCAAGAAAGTAGCTCTCAAGCCGAGAAACGGGATCGACCATAAGCACTACCGTGAAATTTCATACAATTTTCAAATTTCTTGTACTTGCTAACTTTGCGACCTCGGGCAGCTATGTTACCATGGAGGAACCACACAAGATTTGACTTTATTGGCTAGAACTGAAGTCGCGCCAACTGCTTAACTCAAAATACAGTCAAGAAAGTAGTTCTCAAGCCGAGAAACGGGATCGACCATAAGCACTACCGTGAAATTTCATACAATTTTCAAATTTCTTGTACTTGCTAACTTTGCGACCTCGGGCAGCTATGTTACCATGGAGGAAACACACAAGATTTGACTTTATAGGCTAGAACTGAAGTCGCGCCAACTGCTTAACTCAAAATAGAGTCAAGAAAGTAGTTCTCAAGCCGAGAAACGGGATCGACCATAAGCACTACCGTGAAATTTCATACAATTTTCAAATTTCTTGTACTTGCTAACTTTGGGACCCCGGGCAGCTATGTTACCATGGAGGAACCACACAAGATTTGACTTTATAGGCTAGAACTGAACTTTATAGGCTAGAACTGAAGTCGCGCCAACTGCTTAACTCAAAATAGAGTCAAGAAAGTAGCTCTCAAGCCAAAAAACGGGATCGACCATAAGCACTACCGTGAAATTTCATACAATTTTCAAATTTCTTGTACTTGCTAACTTTGCGACCTCGGGCAGCTATGTTACCATGGAGAAACCACACAAGATTTGACTTTATAGGCTAGAACTGAAGTCGCGCCAACTGCTTAACTCAAAATACAGTCAAGAAAGTAGTTCTCAAGCCGAGAAACGGGATCGACCATAAGCACTACCGTGAAATTTCATACAATTTTCAAATTTCTTGTACTTGCTAACTTTGGGACCTCGGGCAGCTATGTTACCATGGAGGAACCACACAAGATTTGACTTTATAGGCTAGAACTGAAGTCGCGCCAAGTGCTTAACTCAAAATACAGTCAAGAAAGTAGTTCTCAAGCCGAGAAACGGGATCGACCATAAGCACTACCGTGAAATTTCATACAATTTTCAAATTTCTTGTACTTGCTAACTTTGGGACCTCGGGCAGCTATGTTACCATGGAGGAACCACACAAGATTTGACTTTATAGGCTAGAACTGAAGTCGCGCCAAGTGCTTAACTCAAAATACAGTCAAGAAAGTAGTTCTCAAGCCGAGAAACGGGATCGACCATAAGCACTACCTTGAAATTTCATACAATTTTCAAATTTCTTGTACTTGCTAACTTTGCGACCTCGGGCAGCTATGTTACCATGGAGAAACCACACAAGATTTGACTTTATAGGCTAGAACTGAAGTCGCGCCAACTGCTTAACTCAAAATCCAGTCAAGAAAGTAGTTCTCAAGCCGAGAAACGGGATCGACCATAAGCACTACCGTGAAATTTCATACAATTTTCAAATTTCTTGTACTTGCTAACTTTGCGACCTCGGGCAGCTATGTTACCATGGAGGAACCACACAAGATTTGAGTTTATAGGCTAGAACTGAAGTCGCGCCAACTGCTTAACTCAAAATACAGTCAAGAAAGTAGCTCTCAAGCCGAGAAACGGGATCGACCATAAGCACTACCGTGAAATTTCATACAATTTTCAAATTTCTTGTACTTGCTAACTTTGCGACCTCGGGCAGCTATGTTACCATGGAGGAACCACACAAGATTTGACTTTATTGGCTAGAACTGAAGTCGCGCCAACTGCTTAACTCAAAATACAGTCAAGAAAGTAGCTCTCAAGCCGAGAAACGGGATCGACCATAAGCACTACCGTGAAATTTCATACAATTTTCAAATTTCTTGTACTTGCTAACTTTGGGACCTCGGGCAGCTATGTTACCATGGAGGAACCACACAAGATTTAACTTTATAGGCTAGAACTGAAGTCGCGCCAACTGCTTAACTCAAAATACAGTCAAGAAAGTAGTTCTCAAGCCGAGAAACGGGATCGACCATAAACACTACCGTGAAATTTCATACAATTTTCAAATTTCTTGTACTTGCTAATTTTGCGACCTCGGGCAGCTATGTTACCATGGAGGAACCACACAAGATTTGACTTTATAGGCTAGAACTGAAGTCGCGCCAACTGCTTAACTCAAAATACAGTCAAGAAAGTAGTTCTCAAGCCGAGAAACGGGATCGACCATAAGCACTACCGTGAAATTTCATACAATTTTCAAATTTCTTGTACTTGCTAACTTTGGGACCTCGGGCAGCTATGTTACCATGGAGGAACCACACAAGATTTGACTTTATAGGCTAGAACTGAAGTCGCGCCAACTGCTTAACTCAAAATAGAGTCAAGAAAGTAGTTCTCAAGCCGAGAAACGGGATCGACCATAAGCACTACCGTGAAATTTCATACAATTTTCAAATTTCTTGTACTTGCTAACTTTGCGACCTCGGGCAGCTATGTTACCATGGAGGAACCACACAAGATTTGACTTTATAGGCTAGAACTGAAGTCGCGCCAACTGCTTAACTCAAAATAGAGTCAAGAAAGTAGCTCTCAAGCCGAGAAACGGGATCGACCATAAGCACTACCGTGAAATTTCATACAATTTTCAAATTTCTTGTACTTGCTAACTTTGCGACCTCGGGCAGCTATGTTACCATGGAGGAACCACACAAAATTTGACTTTATAGGCTAGAACTGAAGTCGCGCCAACTGCTTAACTCAAAATAGAGTCAAGAAAGTAGCTCTCAAGCCGAGAAACGGGATCGACCATAAGCACTACCGTGAAATTTCATACAATTTTCAAATTTCTTGTACTTGCTAACTTTGGGACCTCGGGCAGCTATGTTACCATGGAGGAACCACACAAGATTTGACTTTATAGGCTAGAACTGAAGTCGCGCCAACTGCTTAACTCAAAATAGAGTCAAGAAAGTAGCTCTCAAGCCGAGAAACGGGATCGACCATAAGCACTACCGTGAAATTTCATACAATTTTCAAATTTCTTGTACTTGCTAACTTTGCGACCTCGGGCAGCTATGTTACCATGGAGGAACCACACAAGATTTGACTTTATAGGCTAGAACTGAAGTCGCGCCAACTGCTTAACTCAAAATAGGGTCAAGAAAGTAGCTCTCAAGCCGAGAAACGGGATCGACCATAAGCACTACCGTGAAATTTCATACAATTTTCAAATTTCTTGTACTTGCTAACTTTGCGACCTCGGGCAGCTATGTTACCATGGAGGAACCACACAAGATTTGACTTTATAGGCTAGAGCTGAAGTCGCGCCAACTGCTTAACTCAAAATACAGTCAAGAAAGTAGCTCTCAAGCCGAGAAACGGGATCGACCATAAGCACTACCGTGAAATTTCATACAATTTTCAAATTTCTTGTACTTGCTAATTTTGGGACCTCGGGCAGCTATGTTACCATGGAGGAACCACACAAGATTTGACTTTATAGGCTAAAACTGAAGTCGCGCCAACTGCTTAACTCAAAATAGAGTCAAGAAAGTAGCTCTCAAGCCGAGAAACGGGATCGACCATAAGCACTACCGTGAAATTTCATACAATTTTCAAATTTCTTGTACTTGCTAACTTTGGGACCTCGGGCAGCTATGTTACCATGGAGGAACCACACAAGATTTGACTTTATAGGCTAGAACTGAAGTCGCGCCAACTGCTTAACTCAAAATACAGTCAAGAAAGTAGTTCTCAAGCCGAGAAACGGGATCGACCATAAGCACTACCGTGAAATTTCATACAATTTTCAAATTTCTTGAACTTGCTAACTTTGGGACCTCGGGCAGCTATGTTACCATGGAGGAACCACACAAGATTTGACTTTATAGGCTAGAACTGAAGTCGCGCCAACTGCTTAACTCAAAATACAGTCAAGAAAGTAGCTCTCAAGCCGAGAAACGGGATCGACCATAAGCACTACCGTGAAATTTCATACAATTTTCAAATTTCTTGTACTTGCTAACTTTGCGACCTCGGGCAGCTATGTTACCATGGAGGAACCACACAAGATTTGACTTTATAGGCTAGAACTGAAGTCGCGCCAACTGCTTAACTCAAAATACAGTCAAGAAAGTAGCTCTCAAGCCGAGAAACGGGATCGACCATAAGCAATACCGTGAAATTTCATACAATTTTCAAATTTCTTGTACTTGCTAACTTTGCGACCAAGGGCAGCTATGTTACCATGGAGGAACCACACAAGATTTGACTTTATAGGCTAGAACTGAAGTCGCGCCAACTGCTTAACTCAAAATAGAGTGAAGAAAGTAGCTCTCAAGCCGAGAAACGGGATCGACCATAAGCACTACCGTGAAATTTCATACAATTTTCAAATTTCTTGTACTTGCTAACTTTGGGACCTCGGGCAGCTATGTTACCATGGAGGAACCACACAAGATTTGACTTTATAGGCTAGAACTGAAGTCGCGCCAACTGCTTAACTCAAAATAGAGTCAAGAAAGTAGCTCTCAAGCCGAGAAACGGGATCGACCATAAGCACTACCGTGAAATTTCATACAATTTTCAAATTTCTTGTACTTGCTAACTTTGCGACCTCGGGCAGCTATGTTACCATGGAGAAACCACACAAGATTTGACTTTATGGGCTAGAACTGAAGTCGCGCCAACTGCTTAACTCAAAATACAGTCAAGAAAGTAGTTCTCAAGCCGAGAAACGGGATCGACCATAAGCACTACCGTGAAATTTCATACAATTTTCAAATTTCTTGTACTTGCTAACTTTGCGACCTCGGGCAGCTATGTTACCATGGAGGAACCACACAAGATTTGACTTTATAGGCTAGAACTGAAGTCGCGCCAACTGCTTAACTCAAAATAGAGTCAAGGAAGTAGCTCTCAAGCCGAGAAACGGGATCGACCATAAGCACTACCGTGAAATTTCATACAATTTTCAAATTTCTTGTACTTGCTAACTTTGCGACCTCGGGCAGCTATGTTACCATGGAGGAACCACACAAGATTTGACTTTATAGGCTAGAACTGAAGTCGCGCCAACTGCTTAACTCAAAATAGAGTCAAGAAAGTAGCTCTCAAGCCGAGAAACGGGATCGACCATAAGCACTACCGTGAAATTTCATACAATTTTCAAATTTCTTGTACTTGCTAACTTTGGGACCTCGGGCAGCTATGTTACCATGGAGAAACCACACAAGATTTGACTTTATAGGCTAGAACTGAAGTCGCGCCAACTGCTTAACTCAAAATAGAGTCAAGAAAGTAGTTCTCAAGCCGAGAAACGGGATCGACCATAAGCACTACCGTGAAATTTCATACAATTTTCAAATTTCTTGTACTTGCTAACTTTGCGACCTCGGGCAGCTATGTTACCATGGAGAAACCACACAAGATTTGACTTTATAGGCTAGAACTGAAGTCGCGCCAACTGCTTAACTCAAAATACAGTCAAGAAAGTAGCTCTCAAGCCGAGAAACGGGATCGACCATAAGCACTACCGTGAAATTTCATACAATTTTCAAATTTCTTGTACTTGCTAACTTTGCGACCTCGGGCAAGCTATGTTACCATGGAGGAACCACACAAGATTTGACTTTATTGGCTAGAACTGAAGTCGCGCCAACTGCTTAACTCAAAATAGAGTCAAGAAAGTAGCTCTCAAGCCGAGAAACGGATCGACCATAAGCACTACCGTGAAATTTCATACAATTTACAAATTTCTTGTACTTGCTAATTTTGCGACCTCCGGCAGCTATGTTACCATGGAGGAACCACACAAGATTTGACTTTATAGGCTAGAACTGAAGTCGCGCCAACTGCTTAACTCAAAATACAGTCAAGAAAGTAGTTCTCAAGCCGAGAAACGGGATCGACCATAAGCACTACCGTGAAATTTCATACAATTTTCAAATTTCTTGTACTTGCTAATTTTGGGACCTCGGGCAGCTATGTTACCATGGAGGAACCACACAAGATTTGACTTTATAGGCTAAAACTGAAGTCGCGCCAACTGCTTAACTCAAAATAGAGTCAAGAAAGTAGCTCTCAAGCCGAGAAACGGGATCGACCATAAGCACTACCGTGAAATTTCATACAATTTTCAAATTTCTTGTACTTGCTAACTTTGGGACCTCGGCAGCTATGTTACCATGGAGGAACCACACAAGATTTGACTTTATAGGCTAGAACTGAAGTCGCGCCAACTGCTTAACTCAAAATACAGTCAAGAAAGTAGTTCTCAAGCCGAGAAACGGGATCGACCATAAGCACTACCGTGAAATTTCATACAATTTTCAAATTTCTTGAACTTGCTAACTTTGGGACCTCGGGCAGCTATGTTACCATGGAGGAACCACACAAGATTTGACTTTATAGGCTAGAACTGAAGTCGCGCCAACTGCTTAACTCAAAATAGGGTCAAGAAAGTAGCTCTCAAGCCGAGAAACGGGATCGACCATAAGCACTACCGTGAAATTTCATACAATTTTCAAATTTCTTGTACTTGCTAACTTTGCGACCTCGGGCAGCTATGTTACCATGGAGGAACCACACAAGATTTGACTTTATAGGCTAGAACTGAAGTCGCGCCAACTGCTTAACTCAAAATACAGTCAAGAAAGTAGCTCTCAAGCCGAGAAACGGGATCGACCATAAGCACTACCGTGAAATTTCATACAATTTTCAAATTTCTTGTACTTGCTAATTTTGGGACCTCGGGCAGCTATGTTACCATGGAGGAACCACACAAGATTTGACTTTATAGGCTAAAACTGAAGTCGCGCCAACTGCTTAACTCAAAATAGAGTCAAGAAAGTAGCTCTCAAGCCGAGAAACGGGATCGACCATAAGCACTACCGTGAAATTTCATACAATTTTCAAATTTCTTGTACTTGCTAACTTTGGGACCTCGGGCAGCTATGTTACCATGGAGGAACCACACAAGATTTGACTTTATAGGCTAGAACTGAAGTCGCGCCAACTGCTTAACTCAAAATACAGTCAAGAAAGTAGTTCTCAAGCCGAGAAACGGGATCGACCATAAGCACTACCGTGAAATTTCATACAATTTTCAAATTTCTTGAACTTGCTAACTTTGGGACCTCGGGCAGCTATGTTACCATGGAGGAACCACACAAGATTTGACTTTATAGGCTAGAACTGAAGTCGCGCCAACTGCTTAACTCAAAATACAGTCAAGAAAGTAGCTCTCAAGCCGAGAAACGGGATCGACCATAAGCACTACCGTGAAATTTCATACAATTTTCAAATTTCTTGTACTTGCTAATTTTGCGACCTCGGGCAGCTATGTTACCATGGAGGAACCACACAAGATTTGACTTTATAGGCTAGAACTGAAGTCGCGCCAACTGCTTAACTCAAAATACAGTCAAGAAAGTAGTTCTCAAGCCGAGAAACGGGATCGACCATAAGCACTACCGTGAAATTTCATACAATTTTCAAATTTCTTGTACTTGCTAACTTTGGGACCTCGGGCAGCTATGTTACCATGGAGAAGCCACACAAGATTTGACTTTATAGGCTAGAACTGAAGTCGCGCCAACTGCTTAACTCAAAATATAGTCAAGAAAGTAGTTCTCAAGCCGAGAAACGGGATCGACCATAAGCACTACCGTGAAATTTCATACAATTTTCAAATTTCTTGTACTTGCTAACTTTGGGACCTCGGGCAGCTATGTTACCATGGAGAAACCACACAAGATTTGACTTTATAGGCTAGAACTGAAGTCGCGCCAACTGCTTGACTCAAAATACAGTCAAGAAAGTAGTTCTCAGGCCGAGAAACGGGATCGACCATAAGCACTACCGTGAAATTTCATACAATTTTCAAATTTCTTGTACTTGCTTACTTTGGGACCTCGGGCAGCTATGTTACCATGGAGGAACCACACAAGATTTGACTTTATAGGCTAGAACTGAAGTCGCGCCAACTGCTTAACTCAAAATACAGTCAAGAAAGTAGTTCTCAAGCCGAGAAACGGGATCGACCATAAGCACTACCTTGAAATTTCATACAATTTTCAAATTTCTTGTACTTGCTAACTTTGCGACCTCGGGCAGCTATGTTACCATGGAGAAACCACACAAGATTTGACTTTATAGGCTAGAACTGAAGTCGCGCCAACTGCTTAACTCAAAATCCAGTCAAGAAAGTAGTTCTCAAGCCGAGAAACGGGATCGACCATAAGCACTACCGTGAAATTTCATACAATTTTCAAATTTCTTGTACTTGCTAACTTTGCGACCTCGGGCAGCTATGTTACCATGGAGGAACCACACAAGATTTGAGTTTATAGGCTAGAACTGAAGTCGCGCCAACTGCTTAACTCAAAATACAGTCAAGAAAGTAGCTCTCAAGCCGAGAAACGGGATCGACCATAAGCACTACCGTGAAATTTCATACAATTTTCAAATTTCTTGTACTTGCTAACTTTGCGACCTCGGGCAGCTATGTTACCATGGAGGAACCACACAAGATTTGACTTTATTGGCTAGAACTGAAGTCGCGCCAACTGCTTAACTCAAAATAGAGTCAAGAAAGTAGCTCTCAAGCCGAGAAACGGGATCGACCATAAGCACTACCGTGAAATTTCATACAATTTTCAAATTTCTTGTACTTGCTAACTTTGGGACCTCGGGCAGCTATGTTACCATGGCGGAACCACACAAGATTTAACTTTATAGGCTAGAACTGAAGTCGCGCCAACTGCTTAACTCAAAATACAGTCAAGAAAGTAGTTCTCAAGCCGAGAAACGGGATCGACCATAAACACTACCGTGAAATTTCATACAATTTTCAAATTTCTTGTACTTGCTAATTTTGCGACCTCGGGCAGCTATGTTACCATGGAGGAACCACACAAGATTTGACTTTATAGGCTAGAACTGAAGTCGCGCCAACTGCTTAACTCAAAATACAGTCAAGAAAGTAGTTCTCAAGCCGAGAAACGGGATCGACCATAAGCACTACCGTGAAATTTCATACAATTTTCAAATTTCTTGTACTTGCTAACTTTGGGACCTCGGGCAGCTATGTTACCATGGAGGAACCACACAAGATTTGACTTTATAGGCTAGAACTGAAGTCGCGCCAACTGCTTAACTCAAAATAGAGTCAAGAAAGTAGTTCTCAAGCCGAGAAACGGGATCGACCATAAGCACTACCGTGAAATTTCATACAATTTTCAAATTTCTTGTACTTGCTAACTTTGCGACCTCGGGCAGCTATGTTACCATGGAGGAACCACACAAGATTTGACTTTATAGGCTAGAACTGAAGTCGCGCCAACTGCTTAACTCAAAATAGAGTCAAGAAAGTAGCTCTCAAGCCGAGAAACGGGATCGACCATAAGCACTACCGTGAAATTTCATACAATTTTCAAATTTCTTGTACTTGCTAACTTTGCGACCTCGGGCAGCTATGTTACCATGGAGGAACCACACAAAATTTGACTTTATAGGCTAGAACTGAAGTCGCGCCAACTGCTTAACTCAAAATAGAGTCAAGAAAGTAGCTCTCAAGCCGAGAAACGGGATCGACCATAAGCACTACCGTGAAATTTCATACAATTTTCAAATTTCTTGTACTTGCTAACTTTGGGACCTCGGGCAGCTATGTTACCATGGAGGAACCACACAAGATTTGACTTTATAGGCTAGAACTGAAGTCGCGCCAACTGCTTAACTCAAAATAGAGTCAAGAAAGTAGCTCTCAAGCCGAGAAACGGGATCGACCATAAGCACTACCGTGAAATTTCATACAATTTTCAAATTTCTTGTACTTGCTAACTTTGCGACCTCGGGCAGCTATGTTACCATGGAGGAACCACACAAGATTTGACTTTATAGGCTAGAACTGAAGTCGCGCCAACTGCTTAACTCAAAATAGGGTCAAGAAAGTAGCTCTCAAGCCGAGAAACGGGATCGACCATAAGCACTACCGTGAAATTTCATACAATTTTCAAATTTCTTGTACTTGCTAACTTTGCGACCTCGGGCAGCTATGTTACCATGGAGGAACCACACAAGATTTGACTTTATAGGCTAGAACTGAAGTCGCGCCAACTGCTTAACTCAAAATACAGTCAAGAAAGTAGCTCTCAAGCCGAGAAACGGGATCGACCATAAGCACTACCGTGAAATTTCATACAATTTTCAAATTTCTTGTACTTGCTAACTTTGGGACCTCGGGCAGCTATGTTACCATGGAGGAACCACACAAGATTTGACTTTATAGGCTAGAACTGAAGTCGCGCCAACTGCTTAACTCAAAATACAGTCAAGAAAGTAGTTCTCAAGCCGAGAAACGGGATCGACCATAAGCACTACCGTGAAATTTCATACAATTTTCAAATTTCTTGAACTTGCTAACTTTGGGACCTCGGGCAGCTATGTTACCATGGAGGAACCACACAAGATTTGACTTTATAGGCTAGAACTGAAGTCGCGCCAACTGCTTAACTCAAAATACAGTCAAGAAAGTAGCTCTCAAGCCGAGAAACGGGATCGACCATAAGCACTACCGTGAAATTTCATACAATTTTCAAATTTCTTGTACTTGCTAACTTTGCGACCTCGGGCAGCTATGTTACCATGGAGGAACCACACAAGATTTGACTTTATAGGCTAGAACTGAAGTCGCGCCAACTGCTTAACTCAAAATACAGTCAAGAAAGTAGCTCTCAAGCCAAGAAACGGGATCGACCATAAGCAATACCGTGAAATTTCATACAATTTTCAAATTTCTTGTACTTGCTAACTTTGCGACCAAGGGCAGCTATGTTACCATGGAGGAACCACACAAGATTTGACTTTATAGGCTAGAACTGAAGTCGCGCCAACTGCTTAACTCAAAATAGAGTGAAGAAAGTAGCTCTCAAGCCGAGAAACGGGATCGACCATAAGCACTACCGTGAAATTTCATACAATTTTCAAATTTCTTGTACTTGCTAACTTTGGGACCTCGGGCAGCTATGTTACCATGGAGGAACCACACAAGATTTGACTTTATAGGCTAGAACTGAAGTCGCGCCAACTGCTTAACTCAAAATAGAGTCAAGAAAGTAGCTCTCAAGCCGAGAAACGGGATCGACCATAAGCACTACCGTGAAATTTCATACAATTTTCAAATTTCTTGTACTTGCTAACTTTGCGACCTCGGGCAGCTATGTTACCATGGAGAAACCACACAAGATTTGACTTTATGGGCTAGAACTGAAGTCGCGCCAACTGCTTAACTCAAAATACAGTCAAGAAAGTAGTTCTCAAGCCGAGAAACGGGATCGACCATAAGCACTACCGTGAAATTTCATACAATTTTCAAATTTCTTGTACTTGCTAACTTTGCGACCTCGGGCAGCTATGTTACCATGGAGGAACCACACAAGATTTGACTTTATAGGCTAGAACTGAAGTCGCGCCAACTGCTTAACTCAAAATAGAGTCAAGGAAGTAGCTCTCAAGCCGAGAAACGGGATCGACCATAAGCACTACCGTGAAATTTCATACAATTTTCAAATTTCTTGTACTTGCTAACTTTGCGACCTCGGGCAGCTATGTTACCATGGAGGAACCACACAAGATTTGACTTTATAGGCTAGAACTGAAGTCGCGCCAACTGCTTAACTCAAAATAGAGTCAAGAAAGTAGCTCTCAAGCCGAGAAACGGGATCGACCATAAGCACTACCGTGAAATTTCATACAATTTTCAAATTTCTTGTACTTGCTAACTTTGGGACCTCGGGCAGCTATGTTACCATGGAGAAACCACACAAGATTTGAGTTTATAGGCTAGAACTGAAGTAGCGCCAACTGCTTAACTCAAAATACAGTCAAGAAAGTAGCTCTCAAGCCGAGAAACGGGATCGACCATAAGCACTACCGTGAAATTTCATACAATTTTCAAATTTCTTGTACTTGCTAACTTTGCGACCTCGGGCAGCTATGTTACCATGGAGAAACCACACAAGATTTGACTTTATGGGCTAGAACTGAAGTCGCGCCAACTGCTTAACTCAAAATACAGTCAAGAAAGTAGTTCTCAAGCCGAGAAACGGGATCGACCATAAGCACTACCGTGAAATTTCATACAATTTTCAAATTTCTTGTACTTGCTAACTTTGCGACCTCGGGCAGCTATGTTACCATGGAGGAACCACACAAGATTTGACTTTATAGGCTAGAACTGAAGTCGCGCCAACTGCTTAACTCAAAATACAGTCAAGAAAGTAGCTCTCAAGCCGAGAAACGGGATCGACCATAAGCAATACCGTGAAATTTCATACAATTTTCAAATTTCTTGTACTTGCTAACTTTGCGACCAAGGGCAGCTATGTTACCATGGAGGAACCACACAAGATTTGACTTTATAGGCTAGAACTGAAGTCGCGCCAACTGCTTAACTCAAAATAGAGTGAAGAAAGTAGCTCTCAAGCCGAGAAACGGGATCGACCATAAGCACTACCGTGAAATTTCATACAATTTTCAAATTTCTTGTACTTGCTAACTTTGCGACCTCGGGCAGCTATGTTACCATGGAGAAACCACACAAGATTTGACTTTATGGGCTAGAACTGAAGTCGCGCCAACTGCTTAACTCAAAATACAGTCAAGAAAGTAGTTCTCAAGCCGAGAAACGGGATCGACCATAAGCACTACCGTGAAATTTCATACAATTTTCAAATTTCTTGTACTTGCTAACTTTGCGACCTCGGGCAGCTATGTTACCATGGAGGAACCACACAAGATTTGACTTTATAGGCTAGAACTGAAGTCGCGCCAACTGCTTAACTCAAAATAGAGTCAAGGAAGTAGCTCTCAAGCCGAGAAACGGGATCGACCATAAGCACTACCGTGAAATTTCATACAATTTTCAAATTTCTTGTACTTGCTAACTTTGCGACCTCGGGCAGCTATGTTACCATGGAGGAACCACACAAGATTTGACTTTATTGGCTAGAACTGAAGTCGCGCCAACTGCTTAACTCAAAATAGAGTCAAGAAAGTAGCTCTCAAGCCGAGAAACGGGATCGACCATAAGCACTACCGTGAAATTTCATACAATTTTCAAATTTCTTGTACTTGCTAACTTTGGGACCTCGGGCAGCTATGTTACCATGGAGAAACCACACAAGATTTGACTTTATAGGCTAGAACTGAAGTCGCGCCAACTGCTTAACTCAAAATAGAGTCAAGAAAGTAGTTCTCAAGCCGAGAAACGGGATCGACCATAAGCACTACCGTGAAATTTCATACAATTTTCAAATTTCTTGTACTTGCTAACTTTGCGACCTCGGGCAGCTATGTTACCATGGAGAAACCACACAAGATTTGACTTTATAGGCTAGAACTGAAGTCGCGCCAACTGCTTAACTCAAAATACAGTCAAGAAAGTAGCTCTCAAGCCGAGAAACGGGATCGACCATAAGCACTACCGTGAAATTTCATACAATTTTCAAATTTCTTGTACTTGCTAACTTTGCGACCTCGGGCAGCTATGTTACCATGGAGGAACCACACAAGATTTGACTTTATTGGCTAGAACTGAAGTCGCGCCAACTGCTTAACTCAAAATACAGTCAAGAAAGTAGTTCTCAAGCCGAGAAACGGGATCGACCATAAGCACTACCGTGAAATTTCATACAATTTTCAAATTTCTTGTACTTGCTAACTTTGGGACCTCGGGCAGCTATGTTACCATGGAGAAGCCACACAAGATTTGACTTTATAGGCTAGAACTGAAGTCGCGCCAACTGCTTAACTCAAAATACAGTCAAGAAAGTAGTTCTCAAGCCGAGAAACGGGATCGACCATAAGCACTACCGTGAAATTTCATACAATTTTCAAATTTCTTGTACTTGCTAACTTTGGGACCTCGGGCAGCTATGTTACCATGGAGAAACCACACAAGATTTGACTTTATAGGCTAGAACTGAAGTCGCGCCAACTGCTTAACTCAAAATACAGTCAAGAAAGTAGTTCTCAAGCCGAGAAACGGGATCGACCATAAGCACTACCGTGAAATTTCATACAATTTTCAAATTTCTTGTACTCGCTAACTTTGCGACCTCGGGCAGCTATGTTACCATGGAGAAACCACACAAGATTTGACTTTATAGGCTAGAACTGAAGTCGCGCCAACTGCTTAACTCAAAATACAGTCAAGAAAGTAGCTCTCAAGCCGAGAAACGGGATCGACCATAAGCACTACCGTGAAATTTCATACAATTTGCAAATTTCTTGTACTTGCTAACTTTGCGACCTCGGGCAGCTATGTTACCATGGAGGAACCACACAAGATTTGACTTTATTGGCTAGAACTGAAGTCGCGCCAACTGCTTAACTCAAAATAGAGTCAAGAAAGTAGCTCTCAAGCCGAGAAACGGGATCGACCATAAGCACTACCGTGAAATTTCATACAATTTTCAAATTTCTTAACATAGCTTGTACTTGCTAACTTTGCGACCTCGGGCAGCTATGTTACCATGGAGAAACCACACAAGATTTGACTTTATAGGCTAGAACTGAAGTCGCGCCAACTGCTTAACTCAAAATACAGTCAAGAAAGTAGTTCTCAAGCCGAGAAACGGGATCGATCATAAGCACTACCGTGAAATTTCATACAATTTTCAAATTTCTTGTACTTGCTAACTTTGGGACCTCGGGCAGCTATGTTACCATGGAGGAACCACACAAGATTTGACTTTATAGGCTAGAACTGAAGCCGCGCCAACTGCTTAACTCAAAATAGAGTCAAGAAAGTAGCTCTCAAGCCGAGAAACGGGATCGACCATAAGCACTACCGTGAAATTTCATACAATTTTCAAATTTTATTGGCTAGAACTGAAGTCGCGCCAACTGCTTAACTCAAAATAGAGTCAAGAAAGTAGCTCTCAAGCCGAGAAACGGGATCGACCATAAGCACTACCGTGAAATTTCATACAATTTACAAATTTCTTGTACTTGCTAACTTTGCGACCTCGGGCAGCTATGTTACCATGGAGGAACCACACAAGATTTGACTTTATAGGCTAGAACTGAAGCCGCGCCAACTGCTTAACTCAAAATACAGTCAAGAAAGTATTTCTCAAGCCGAGAAACGGGATCGACCATAAGCACTACCGTGAAATTTCATACAATTTTCAAATTTCTTGTACTTGCTAACTTTGCGACCTCGGGCAGCTATGTTACCATGGAGGAACCACACAAGATTTGACTTTATAGGCTAGAACTGAAGTCGCGCCAACTGCTTAACTCAAAATACAGTCAAGAAAGTAGCTCTCAAGCCGAGAAACGGGATCGACCATAAGCACTACCGTGAAATTTCATACAATTTTCAAATTTCTTGTACTTGCTAACTTTGCGACCTCGGGCAGCTATGTTACCATGGAGAAACCACACAAGATTTGACTTTATAGGCTAGAACTGAAGTCGCGCCAACTGCTTAACTCAAAATACAGTCAAGAAAGTAGCTCTCAAGCCGAGAAACGGGATCGACCATAAGCACTACCGTGAAATTTCATACAATTTTCAAATTTCTTGTACTTGCTAACTTTGGGACCTCGGGCAGCTATGTTACCATGGAGAAACCACAAAAGATTTGACTTTATAGGCTGGAACTGAAGTCGCGCCAACTGCTTAACTCAAAATACAGTCAAGAAAGTAGCTCTCAAGCCGAGAAACGGGATCGACCATAAGCACTACCGTGAAATTTCATACAATTTTCAAATTTCTTGTACTTGCTAACTTTGCGACCTCGGGCAGCTATGTTACCATGGAGGAACCACACAAGATTTGACTTTATAGGCTAGAACTGAAGTCGCGCCAACTGCTTAACTCAAAACACAGTCAAGAAAGTAGTTCTCAAGCCGAGAAACGGGATCGACCATAAGCACTACCGTGAAATTTCATACAATTTTCAAATTTCTTGTACTTGCTAACTTTGCGACCTCGGGCAGCTATGTTACCATGGAGAAACCACACAAGATTTGACTTTATAGGCTAGAACTGAAGTCGCGCCAACTGCTTAACTCAAAATACAGTCAAGAAAGTAGCTCTCAAGCCGAGAAACGGGATCGACCATAAGCACTACCGTGAAATTTCATACAATTTACAAATTTCTTGTACTTGCTAACTTTGCGACCTCCGGCAGCTATGTTACCATGGAGGAACCACACAAGATTTGACTTTATAGGCTAGAACTGAAGTCGCGCCAACTGCTTAACTCAAAATACAGTCAAGAAAGTAGTTCTCAAGCCGAGAAACGGGATCGACCATAAGCACTACCGTGAAATTTCATACAATTTACAAATTTCTTGTACTTGCTAACTTTGGGACCTCGGGCAGCTATGTTACCATGGAGGAACCACACAAGATTTGACTTTATAGGCTAGAACTGAAGTCGCGCCAACTGCTTAACTCAAAATACAGTCAAGAAAGTAGCTCTCAAGCCGAGAAACGGGATCGACCATAAGCACTACCGTGAAATTTCATACAATTTACAAATTTCTTGTACTTGCTAACTTTGCGACCTCCGGCAGCTATGTTACCATGGAGGAACCACACAAGATTTGACTTTATAGGCTAGAACTGAAGTCGCGCCAACTGCTTAACTCAAAATACAGTCAAGAAAGTAGTTCTCAAGCCGAGAAACGGGATCGACCATAAGCACTACCGTGAAATTTCATACAATTTTCAAATTTCTTGTACTTGCTAACTTTGCGACCTCGGGCAGCTATGTTACCATGGAGAAACCACACAAGTTTTGACTTTATAGGCTAGAACTGAAGTCGCGCCAACTGCTTAACTCAAAATAGAGTCAAGAAAGTAGCTCTCAAGCCGAGAAACGGGATCGACCATAAGCACTACCGTGAAATTTCATACAATTTTCAAATTTCTTGTACTTGCTAACTTTGCGACCTCGGGCAGCTATGTTACCATGGAGGAACCACACAAGATTTGACTTTATAGGCTAGAACTGAAGTCGCGCCAACTGCTTAACTCAAAATAGAGTCAAGAAAGTAGCTCTCAAGCCGAGAAACGGGATCGACCATAAGCACTACCGTGAAATTTCATACAATTTTCAAATTTCTTGTACTTGCTAACTTTGCGACCTCGGGCAGCTATGTTACCATGGAGGAACCACACAAGATTTGACTTTATAGGCTAGAACTGAAGTCGCGCCAACTGCTTAACTCAAAATAGAGTCAAGAAAGTAGCTCTCAAGCCGAGAAACGGGATCGACCATAAGCACTAATGTGAAATTTCATACAATTTTCAAATTTCTTGTACTTGCTAACTTTGGGACCTCGGGCAGCTATGTTACCATGGAGAAACAACACAAGATTTGACTTTATAGGCCAGAACTGAAGTCGCGCCAACTGCTTAACTCAAAATAGAGTCAAGAAAGTAGTTCTCAAGCCGAGAAACGGGATCGACCATAAGCACTACCGTGAAATTTCATACAATTTTCAAATTTCTTGTACTTGCTAACTTTGCGACCTCGGGCAGCTATGTTACCATGGAGAAACCACACAAGATTTGACTTTATAGGCTAGAACTGAAGTCGCGCCAACTGCTTAACTCAAAATACAGTCAAGAAAGTAGCTCTCAAGCCGAGAAACGGGATCGACCATAAGCACTACCGTGAAATTTCATACAATTTTCAAATTTCTTGTACTTGCTAACTTTGCGACCTCGGGCAGCTATGTTACCATGGAGGAACCACACAAGATTTGACTTTATTGGCTAGAACTGAAGTCGCGCCAACTGCTTAACTCAAAATAGAGTCAAGAAAGTAGCCCTCAAGCCGAGAAACGGGATCGACCATAAGCACTACCGTGAAATTTCATACAATTTACAAATTTCTTGTACTTGCTAACTTTGCGACCTCGGGCAGCTATGTTACCATGGAGGAACCACACAAGATTTGACTTTATAGGCTAGAACTGAAGCCGCGCCAACTGCTTAACTCAAAATACAGTCAAGAAAGTATTTCTCAAGCCGAGAAACGGGATCGACCATAAGCACTACCGTGAAATTTCATACAATTTTCAAATTTCTTGTACTTGCTAACTTTGCGACCTCGGGCAGCTATGTTACCATGGAGGAACCACACAAGATTTGACTTTATAGGCTAGAACTGAAGTCGCGCCAACTGCTTAACTCAAAATACAGTCAAGAAAGTAGCTCTCAAGCCGAGAAACGGGATCGACCATAAGCACTACCGTGAAATTTCATACAATTTTCAAATTTCTTGTACTTGCTAACTTTGCGACCTCGGGCAGCTATGTTACCATGGAGAAACCACACAAGATTTGACTTTATAGGCTAGAACTGAAGTCGCGCCAACTGCTTAACTCAAAATACAGTCAAGAAAGTAGTTCTCAAGCCGAGAAACGGGATCGACCATAAGCACTACCGTGAAATTTCATACAATTTTCAAATTTCTTGTACTTGCTAACTTTGCGACCTCGGGCAGCTATGTTACCATGGAGAAACCACACAAGATTTGACTTTATAGGCTAGAACTGAAGTCGCGCCAACTGCTTAACTCAAAATACAGTCAAGAAAGTAGTTCTCAAGCCGAGAAACGGGATCGACCATAAGCACTACCGTGAAATTTCATACAATTTTCAAATTTCTTGTACTTGCTAACTTTGCGACCTCGGGCAGCTATGTTACCATGGAGAAACCACACAAGATTTGACTTTATAGGCTAGAACTGAAGTCGCGCCAACTGCTTAACTCAAAATACAGTCAAGAAAGTAGTTCTCAAGCCAAGAAACGGGATCGACCATAAGCACTACCGTGAAATTTCATACAATTTTCAAATTTCTTGTACTTGCTAACTTTGCGACCTCGGGCAGCTATGTTACCATGGAGAAACCACACAAGATTTGACTTTATAGGCTAGAACTGAAGTAGCGCCAACTGCTTAACTCAAAATACAGTCAAGAAAGTAGTTCTCAAGCCGAGAAACGGGATCGACCATAAGCACTACCGTGAAATTTCATACAATTTTGAAATTTCTTGTACTTGCTAATTTTGGGACCTCGGGCAGCTATGTTACCATGGAGAAACCACACAAGATTTGACTTTATAGGCTAGAACTGAAGTCGCGCCAACTGCTTAACTCAAAATACAGTCAAGAAAGTAGTTCTCAAGCCGACAAACGGGATCGACCATAAGCACTACCGTGAAATTTCATACAATTTTCAAATTTCTTGTACTTGCTAACTTTGCGACCTCGGGCAGCTATGTTACCATGGAGAAACCACACAAGATTTGACTTTATAGGCTAGAACTGAAGTCGCGCCAACTGCTTAACTCAAAATACAGTCAAGAAAGTAGCTCTCAAGCCGAGAAACGGGATCGACCATAAGCACTACCGTGAAATTTCATACAATTTTCAAATTTCTTGTACTTGCTAACTTTGCGACCTCGGGCAGCTATGTTACCATGGAGGAACCACACAAGATTTGACTTTATTGGCTAGAACTGAAGTCGCGCCAACTGCTTAACTCAAAATAGAGTCAAGAAAGTAGCTCTCAAGCCGAGAAACGGGATCGACCATAAGCACTACCGTGAAATTTCATACAATTTTCAAATTTCTTGTACTTGCTAACTTTGCGACCTCGGGCAGCTATGTTACCATGGAGGAACCACACAAGATTTGACTTTATAGGCTAGAACTGAAGTCGCGCCAACTGCTTAACTCAAAATACAGTCAAGAAAGTAGTTCTCAAGCCGAGAAACGGGATCGACCATAAGCACTACCGTGAAATTTCATACAATTTTCAAATTTCTTGTACTTGCTAACTTTGCGACCTCGGGCAGCTATGTTACCATGGAGAAACCACACAAGATTTGACTTTATAGGCTAGAACTGAAGTCGCGCCAACTGCTTAACTCAAAATAGAGTCAAGAAAGTAGCTCTCAAGCCGAGAAACGGGATCGACCATAAGCACTACCGTGAAATTTCATACAATTTTCAAATTTCTTGTACTTGCTAACTTTGCGACCTCGGGCAGCTATGTTACCATGGAGGAACCACACAAGATTTGACTTTATAGGCTAGAACTGAAGTCGCGCCAACTGCTTAACTCAAAATAGAGTCAAGAAAGTAGCTCTCAAGCCGAGAAACGGGATCGACCATAAGCACTACCGTGAAATTTCATACAATTTTCAAATTTCTTGTACTTGCTAACTTTGCGACCTCGGGCAGCTATGTTACCATGGAGGAACCACACAAGATTTGACTTTATAGGCTAGAACTGAAGTCGCGCCAACTGCTTAACTCAAAATAGAGTCAAGAAAGTAGCTCTCAAGCCGAGAAACGGGATCGACCATAAGCACTACCGTGAAATTTCATACAATTTTCAAATTTCTTGTACTTGCTAACTTTGGGACCTCGGGCAGCTATGTTACCATGGAGAAACCACACAAGATTTGACTTTATAGGCCAGAACTGAAGTCGCGCCAACTGCTTAACTCAAAATAGAGTCAAGAAAGTAGTTCTCAAGCCGAGAAACGGGATCGACCATAAGCACTACCGTGAAATTTCATACAATTTTCAAATTTCTTGTACTTGCTAACTTTGCGACCTCGGGCAGCTATGTTACCATGGAGAAACCACACAAGATTTGACTTTATAGGCTAGAACTGAAGTCGCGCCAACTGCTTAACTTAAAATACAGTCAAGAAAGTAGCTCTCAAGCCGAGAAACGGGATCGACCATAAGCACTACCGTGAAATTTCATACAATTTTCAAATTTCTTGTACTTGCTAACTTTGCGACCTCGGGCAGCTATGTTACCATGGAGGAACCACACAAGATTTGACTTTATTGGCTAGAACTGAAGTCGCGCCAACTGCTTAACTCAAAATACAGTCAAGAAAGTAGCTCTCAAGCCGAGAAACGGGATCGACCATAAGCACTACCGTGAAATTTCATACAATTTTCAAATTTCTTGTACTTGCTAACTTTGCGACCTCGGGCAGCTATGTTACCATGGAGAAACCACACAAGATTTGACTTTATAGGCTAGAACTGAAGTCGCGCCAACTGCTTAACTCAAAATACAGTCAAGAAAGTAGCTCTCAAGCCGAGAAACGGGATCGACCATAAGCACTACCGTGAAATTTCATACAATTTTCAAATTTCTTGTACTTGCTAACTTTGGGACCTCGGGCAGCTATGTTACCATGGAGAAACCACACAAGATTTGACTTTATAGGCTGGAACTGAAGTCGCGCCAACTGCTTAACTCAAAATACAGTCAAGAAAGTAGCTCTCAAGCCGAGAAACGGGATCGACCATAAGCACTACCGTGAAATTTCATACAATTTTCAAATTTCTTGTACTTGCTAACTTTGCGACCTCGGGCAGCTATGTTACCATGGAGGAACCACACAAGATTTGACTTTATAGGCTAGAACTGAAGTCGCGCCAACTGCTTAACTCAAAACACAGTCAAGAAAGTAGTTCTCAAGCCGAGAAACGGAATCGACCATAAGCACTACCGTGAAATTTCATACAATTTTCAAATTTCTTGTACTTGCTAACTTTGCGACCTCGGGCAGCTATGTTACCATGGAGAAACCACACAAGATTTGACTTTATAGGCTAGAACTGAAGTCGCGCCAACTGCTTAACTCAAAATACAGTCAAGAAAGTAGTTCTCAAGCCGAGAAACGGGATCGACCATAAGCACTACCGTGAAATTTCATACAATTTTCAAATTTCTTGTACTTGCTAACTTTGCGACCTCGGGCAGCTATGTTACCATGGAGGAACCACACAAGATTTGACTTTATAGGCTAGAACTGAAGTCGCGCCAACCGCTTAACTCAAAATAGAGTCAAGAAAGTAGTTCTCAAGCCGAGAAACGGGATCGACCATAAGCACTACCGTGAAATTTCATACAATTTTCAAATTTCTTGTACTTGCTAACTTTGCGACCTCGGGCAGCTATGTTACCATGGAGAAACCACACAAGATTTGACTTTATAGGCTAGAACTGAAGTCGCGCCAACTGCTTAACTCAAAATACAGTCAAGAAAGTAGTTCTCAAGCCGAGAAACGGGATCGACCATAAGCACTACCGTGAAATTTCATACAATTTTCAAATTTCTTGTACTTGCTAACTTTGCGACCTCGGGCAGCTATGTTACCATGGAGAAACCACACAAGATTTGACTTTATAGGCTAGAACTGAAGTCGCGCCAACTGCTTAACTCAAAATACAGTCAAGAATGTAGTTCTCAAGCCAAGAAACGGGATCGACCATAAGCACTACCGTGAAATTTCATACAATTTTCAAATTTCTTGTACTTGCTAACTTTGCGACCTCGGGCAGCTATGTTACCATGGAGGAACCACACAAGATTTGACTTTATAGGCTAGAACTGAAGTCGCGCCAACTGCCTAACTCAAAATAGAGTCAAGAAAGTAGTTCTCAAGCCGAGAAACGGGATCGACCATAAGCACTACCGTGAAATTTCATACAATTTTCAAATTTCTTGTACTTGCTAACTTTGCGACCTCGGGCAGCTATGTTACCATGGAGAAACCACACAAGATTTGACTTTATAGGCTAGAACTGAAGTAGCGCCAACTGCTTAACTCAAAATACAGTCAAGAAAGTAGTTCTCAAGCCGAGAAACGGGATCGACCATAAGCACTACCGTGAAATTTCATACAATTTTCAAATTTCTTGTACTTGCTAATTTTGGGACCTCGGGCAGCTATGTTACCATGGAGAAACCACACAAGATTTGACTTTATAGGCTAGAACTGAAGTCGCGCCAACTGCTTAACTCAAAATACAGTCAAGAAAGTAGTTCTCAAGCCGACAAACGGGATCGACCATAAGCACTACCGTGAAATTTCATACAATTTTCAAATTTCTTGTACTTGCTAACTTTGCGACCTCGGGCAGCTATGTTACCATGGAGAAACCACACAAGATTTGACTTTATAGGCTAGAACTGAAGTCGCGCCAACTGCTTAACTCAAAATACAGTCAAGAAAGTAGCTCTCAAGCCGAGAAACGGGATCGACCATAAGCACTACCGTGAAATTTCATACAATTTTCAAATTTCTTGTACTTGCTAACTTTGCGACCTCGGGCAGCTATGTTACCATGGAGGAACCACACAAGATTTGACTTTATTGGCTAGAACTGAAGTCGCGCCAACTGCTTAACTCAAAATACAGTCAAGAAAGTAGCTCTCAAGCCGAGAAACGGGATCGACCATAAGCACTACCGTGAAATTTCATACAATTTACAAATTTCTTGTACTTGCTAACTTTGGGACCTCGGGCAGCTATGTTACCATGGAGGAACCACACAAGATTTGACTTTATAGGCTAGAACTGAAGTCGCGCCAACTGCTTAACTCAAAATACAGTCAAGAAAGTAGCTCTCAAGCCGAGAAACGGGATCGACCATAAGCACTACCGTGAAATTTCATACAATTTACAAATTTCTTGTACTTGCTAACTTTGCGACCTCCGGCAGCTATGTTACCATGGAGGAACCACACAAGATTTGACTTTATAGGTTAGAACTGAAGTCGCGCAACTGCTTAACTCAAAATACAGTCAAGAAAGTAGTTCTCAAGCCGAGAAACGGGATCGACCATAAGCACTACCGTGAAATTTCATACAATTTTCAAATTTCTTGTACTTGCTAACTTTGCGACCTCGGGCAGCTATGTTACCATGGAGAAACCACACAAGATTTGACTTTATAGGCTAGAACTGAAGTCGCGCCAACTGCTTAACTCAAAATAGAGTCAAGAAAGTAGCTCTCAAGCCGAGAAACGGGATCGACCATAAGCACTACCGTGAAATTTCATACAATTTTCAAATTTCTTGTACTTGCTAACTTTGCGACCTCGGGCAGCTATGTTACCATGGAGGAACCACACAAGATTTGACTTTATAGGCTAGAACTGAAGTCGCGCCAACTGCTTAACTCAAAATAGAGTCAAGAAAGTAGCTCTCAAGCCGAGAAACGGGATCGACCATAAGCACTACCGTGAAATTTCATACAATTTTCAAATTTCTTGTACTTGCTAACTTTGCGACCTCGGGCAGCTATGTTACCATGGAGGAACCACACAAGATTTGACTTTATAGGCTAGAACTGAAGTCGCGCCAACTGCTTAACTCAAAATAGAGTCAAGAAAGTAGCTCTCAAGCCGAGAAACGGGATCGACCATAAGCACTACCGTGAAATTTCATACAATTTTCAAATTTCTTGTACTTGCTAACTTTGGGACCTCGGGCAGCTATGTTACCATGGAGAAACCACACAAGATTTGACTTTATAGGCCAGAACTGAAGTCGCGCCAACTGCTTAACTCAAAATAGAGTCAAGAAAGTAGTTCTCAAGCCGAGAAACGGGATCGACCATAAGCACTACCGTGAAATTTCATACAATTTTCAAATTTCTTGTACTTGCTAACTTTGCGACCTCGGGCAGCTATGTTACCATGGAGAAACCACACAAGATTTGACCTTATAGGCTAGAACTGAAGTCGCGCCAACTGCTTAACTCAAAATACAGTCAAGAAAGTAGCTCTCAAGCCGAGAAACGGGATCGACCATAAGCACTACCGTGAAATTTCATACAATTTTCAAATTTCTTGTACTTGCTAACTTTGCGACCTCGGGCAGCTATGTTACCATGGAGGAACCACACAAGATTTGACTTTATTGGCTAGAACTGAAGTCGCGCCAACTGCTTAACTCAAAATAGAGTCAAGAAAGTAGCTCTCAAGCCGAGAAACGGGATCGACCATAAGCACTACCGTGAAATTTCATACAATTTACAAATTTCTTGTACTTGCTAACTTTGCGACCTCGGGCAGCTATGTTACCATGGAGGAACCACACAAGATTTGACTTTATAGGCTAGAACTGAAGCCGCGCCAACTGCTTAACTCAAAATACAGTCAAGAAAGTATTTCTCAAGCCGAGAAACGGGATCGACCATAAGCACTACCGTGAAATTTCATACAATTTTCAAATTTCTTGTACTTGCTAACTTTGCGACCTCGGGCAGCTATGTTACCATGGAGGAACCACACAAGATTTGACTTTATAGGCTAGAACTGAAGTCGCGCCAACTGCTTAACTCAAAATACAGTCAAGAAAGTAGCTCTCAAGCCGAGAAACGGGATCGACCATAAGCACTACCGTGAAATTTCATACAATTTTCAAATTTCTTGTACTTGCTAACTTTGCGACCTCGGGCAGCTATGTTACCATGGAGAAACCACACAAGATTTGACTTTATAGGCTAGAACTGAAGTCGCGCCAACTGCTTAACTCAAAATACAGTCAAGAAAGTAGCTCTCAAGCCGAGAAACGGGATCGACCATAAGCACTACCGTGAAATTTCATACAATTTTCAAATTTCTTGTACTTGCTAACTTTGGGACCTCGGGCAGCTATGTTACCATGGAGAAACCACACAAGATTTGACTTTATAGGCTGGAACTGAAGTCGCGCCAACTGCTTAACTCAAAATACAGTCAAGAAAGTAGCTCTCAAGCCGAGAAACGGGATCGACCATAAGCACTACCGTGAAATTTCATACAATTTTCAAATTTCTTGTACTTGCTAACTTTGCGACCTCGGGCAGCTATGTTACCATGGAGGAACCACACAAGATTTGACTTTATAGGCTAGAACTGAAGTCGCGCCAACTGCTTAACTCAAAACACAGTCAAGAAAGTAGTTCTCAAGCCGAGAAACGGGATCGACCATAAGCACTACCGTGAAATTTCATACAATTTTCAAATTTCTTGTACTTGCTAACTTTGCGACCTCGGGCAGCTATGTTACCATGGAGAAACCACACAAGATTTGACTTTATAGGCTAGAACTGAAGTCGCGCCAACTGCTTAACTCAAAATACAGTCAAGAAAGTAGTTCTCAAGCCGAGAAACGGGATCGACCATAAGCACTACCGTGAAATTTCATACAATTTTCAAATTTCTTGTACTTGCTAACTTTGCGACCTCGGGCAGCTATGTTACCATGGAGGAACCACACAAGATTTGACTTTATAGGCTAGAACTGAAGTCGCGCCAACCGCTTAACTCAAAATAGAGTCAAGAAAGTAGTTCTCAAGCCGAGAAACGGGATCGACCATAAGCACTACCGTGAAATTTCATACAATTTTCAAATTTCTTGTACTTGCTAACTTTGCGACCTCGGGCAGCTATGTTACCATGGAGAAACCACACAAGATTTGACTTTATAGGCTAGAACTGAAGTCGCGCCAACTGCTTAACTCAAAATACAGTCAAGAAAGTAGTTCTCAAGCCGAGAAACGGGATCGACCATAAGCACTACCGTGAAATTTCATACAATTTTCAAATTTCTTGTACTTGCTAACTTTGCGACCTCGGGCAGCTATGTTACCATGGAGAAACCACACAAGATTTGACTTTATAGGCTAGAACTGAAGTCGCGCCAACTGCTTAACTCAAAATACAGTCAAGAAAGTAGTTCTCAAGCCAAGAAACGGGATCGACCATAAGCACTACCGTGAAATTTCATACAATTTTCAAATTTCTTGTACTTGCTAACTTTGCGACCTCGGGCAGCTATGTTACCATGGAGGAACCACACAAGATTTGACTTTATAGGCTAGAACTGAAGTCGCGCCAACTGCCTAACTCAAAATAGAGTCAAGAAAGTAGTTCTCAAGCCGAGAAACGGGATCGACCATAAGCACTACCGTGAAATTTCATACAATTTTCAAATTTCTTGTACTTGCTAACTTTGCGACCTCGGGCAGCTATGTTACCATGGAGAAACCACACAAGATTTGACTTTATAGGCTAGAACTGAAGTAGCGCCAACTGCTTAACTCAAAATACAGTCAAGAAAGTAGTTCTCAAGCCGAGAAACGGGATCGACCATAAGCACTACCGTGAAATTTCATACAATTTTCAAATTTCTTGTACTTGCTAACTTTGCGACCTCGGGCAGCTATGTTACCATGGAGAAACCACACAAGATTTGACTTTATAGGCTAGAACTGAAGTCGCGCCAACTGCTTAACTCAAAATAGAGTCAAGAAAGTAGCTCTCAAGCCGAGAAACGGGATCGACCATAAGCACTACCGTGAAATTTCATACAATTTTCAAATTTCTTGTACTTGCTAACTTTGGGACCTCGGGCAGCTATGTTACCATGGAGGAACCACACAAGATTTGACTTTATAGGCTAGAACTGAAGTCGCGCCAACTGCTTAAATCAAAATACAGTCAAGAAAGTAGTTCTCAAGCCGAGAAACGGGATCGACCATAAGCACTACCGTGAAATTTCATACAATTTTCAAATTTCTTGTACTTGCTAACTTTGCGACCTCGGGCAGCTATGTTACCATGGAGAAACCACACAAGATTTGACTTTATAGGCTAGAACTGAAGTCGCGCCAACTGCTTAACTCAAAATACAGTCAAGAAAGTAGTTCTCAAGCCGAGAAACGGGATCGACCATAAGCACTACCGTGAAATTTCATACAATTTTCAAATTTCTTGTACCTGCTAACTTTGCGACCTCGGGCAGCTATGTTACCATGGAGAAACAGTCAAGAAAGTAGTTCTCAAGCCGAGAAACGGGATCGACCATAAGCACTACCGTGAAATTTCATACAATTTTCAAATTTCTTGTACTTGCTAACTTTGCGACCTCGGGCAGCTATGTTACCATGGAGAAACCACACAAGATTTGACTTTATAGGCTAGAACTGAAGTCGCGCCAACTGCTTAACTCAAAATACAGTCAAGAAAGTAGCTCTCAAGCCGAGAAACGGGATCGACCATAAGCACTACCGTGAAATTTCATACAATTTTCAAATTTCTTGTACTTGCTAACTTTGCGACCTCGGGCAGCTATGTTACCATGGAGGAACCACACAAGATTTGACTTTATAGGCTAGAACTGAAGTCGCGCCAACTGCTTAACTCAAAATAGAGTCAAGAAAGTAGCTCTCAAGCCGAGAAACGGGATCGACCATAAGCACTACCGTGAAATTTCATACAATTTTCAAATTTCTTGTACTTGCTAACTTTGGGACCTCGGGCAGCTATGTTACCATGGAGGAACCACACAAGATTTGACTTTATAGGCTAGAACTGAAGTCGCGCCAACTGCTTAACTCAAAATAGAGTCAAGAAGGTAGCTCTCAAGCCGAGAAACGGGATCGACCATAAGCACTACCGTGAAATTTCATACAATTTTCAAATTTCTTGTACTTGCTAACTTTGCGACCTCGGGCAGCTATGTTACCATGGAGGAACCACACAAGATTTGACTTTATAGGCTAGAACTGAAGTCGCGCCAACTGCTTAACTCAAAATACAGTCAAGAAAGTAGCTCTCAAGCCGAGAAACGGGATCGACCATAAGCACTACCGTGAAATTTCATACAATTTTCAAATTTCTTGTACTTGCTAACTTTGCGACCTCGGGCAGCTATGTTACCATGTAGGAACCACACAAGATTTGACTTTATAGGCTAGAACTGAAGTCGCGCCAACTGCTTAACTCAAAATAGAGTCAAGAAAGTAGCTCTCAAGCCGAGAAACGGGATCGACCATAAGCACTACCGTGAAATTTCATACAATTTTCAAATTTCTTGTACTTGCTAAGTTTGCGACCTCGGGCAGCTATGTTACCATGGAGGAACCACACAAGATTTGACTTTATAGGCTAGAACTGAAGTCGCGCCAACTGCTTAACTCAAAATAGAGTCAAGAAAGTAGCTCTCAAGCCGAGAAACGGGATCGACCATAAGCACTACCGTGAAATTTCATACAATTTTCAAATTTCTTGTACTTGCTAACTTTGCGACCTCGGGCAGCTATGTTACCATGGAGAAACCACACAAGATTTGACTTTATAGGCTAGAACTGAAGTCGCGCCAACTGCTTAACTCAAAATACAGTCAAGAAAGTAGTTCTCAAGCCGAGAAACGGGATCGACCATAAGCACTACCGTGAAATTTCATACAATTTTCAAATTTCTTGTACTTGCTAACTTTGCGACCTCGGGCAGCTATGTTACCATGGAGGAACCACACAAGATTTGACTTTATAGGCTAGAACTGAAGTCGCGCCAACTGCTTAACTCAAAATAGAGTCAAGAAAGTAGCTCTCAAGCCGAGAAACGGGATCGACCATAAGCACTACCGTGAAATTTCATACAATTTTCAAATTTCTTGTACTTGCTAACTTTGGGACCTCGGGCAGCTATGTTACCATGGAGGAACCACACAAGATTTGACTTTATAGGCTAGAACTGAAGTCGCGCCAACTGCTTAACTCAAAATAGAGTCAAGAAAGTAGTTCTCAAGCCGAGAAACGGGATCGACCATAAGCACTACCGTGAAATTTCATACAATTTTCAAATTTCTTGTACTTGCAAACTTTGCGACCTCGGGCAGCTATGTTACCATGGAGAAACCACACAAGATTTGACTTTATAGGCTAGAACTGAAGTCGCGCCAACTGCTTAACTCAAAATACAGTCAAGAAAGTAGTTCTCAAGCCGAGAAACGGGATCGACCATAAGCACTACCGTGAAATTTCATACAATTTTCAAATTTCTTGTACTTGCTAACTTTGCGACCTCGGGCAGCTATGTTACCATGGAGAAACCACACAAGATTTGACTTTATAGGCTAGAACTGAAGTCGCGCCAACTGCTTAACTCAAAATACAGTCAAGAAAGTAGCTCTCAAGCCGAGAAACGGGATCGACCATAAGAACTACCGTGAAATTTCATACAATTTTAAAATTTCTTGTACTTGCTAACTTTGCGACCTCGGGCAGCTATGTTACCATGGAGGAACCACACAAGATTTGACTTTATTGGCTAGAACTGAAGTCGCGCCAACTGCTTAACTCAAAATAGAGTCAAGAAAGTAGCTCTCAAGCCGAGAAACGGGATCGACCATAAGCACTACCGTGAAATTTCATACAATTTACAAATTTCTTGTACTTCCTAACTTTGCGACCTCGGGCAGCTATGTTACCATGGAGGAACCACACAAGATTTGACTTTATAGGCTAGAACTGAAGCCGCGCCAACTGCTTAACTCAAAATACAGTCAAGAAAGTATTTCTCAAGCCGAGAAACGGGATCGACCATAAGCACTACCGTGAAATTTCATACAATTTTCAAATTTCTTGTACTTGCTAACTTTGCGACCTCGGGCAGCTATGTTACCATGGAGGAACCACACAAGATTTGACTTTATAGGCTAGAACTGAAGTCGCGCCAACTGCTTAACTCAAAATACAGTCAAGAAAGTAGCTCTCAAGCCGAGAAACGGGATCGACCATAAGCACTACCGTGAAATTTCATACAATTTTCAAATTTCTTGTACTTGCTAACTTTGCGACCTCGGGCAGCTATGTTACCATGGAGAAACCACACAAGATTTGACTTTATAGGCTAGAACTGAAGTCGCGCCAACTGCTTAACTCAAAATACAGTCAAGAAAGTAGCTCTCAAGCCGAGAAACGGGATCGACCATAAGCACTACCGTGAAATTTCATACAATTTTCAAATTTCTTGTACTTGCTAACTTTGCGACCTCGGGCAGCTATGTTACCATGGAGGAACCACACAAGATTTGACTTTATTGGCTAGAACTGAAGTCGCGCCAACTGCTTAACTCAAAATAGAGTCAAGAAAGTAGCTCTCAAGCCGAGAAACGGGATCGACCATAAGCACTACCGTGAAATTTCATACAATTTACAAATTTCTTGTACTTGCTAACTTTGCGACCTCGGGCAGCTATGTTACCATGGAGAAACCACACAAGATTTGACTTTATAGGCTGGAACTGAAGTCGCGCCAACTGCTTAACTCAAAATACAGTCAAGAAAGTAGTTCTCAAGCCGAGAAACGGGATCGACCATAAGCACTACCGTGAAATTTCATACAATTTTCAAATTTCTTGTACTTGCTAACTTTGCGACCTCGGGCAGCTATGTTACCATGGAGAAACCACACAAGATTTGACTTTATAGGCTAGAACTGAAGTCGCGCCAACTGCTTAACTCAAAACACAGTCAAGAAAGTAGTTCTCAAGCCGAGAAACGGGATCGACCATAAGCACTACCGTGAAATTTCATACAATTTTCAAATTTCTTGTACTTGCTAACTTTGCGACCTCGGGCAGCTATGTTACCATGGAGAAACCACACAAGATTTGACTTTATAGGCTAGAACTGAAGTCGCGCCAACTGCTTAACTCAAAATACAGTCAAGAAAGTAGTTCTCAAGCCGAGAAACGGGATCGACCATAAGCACTACCGTGAAATTTCATACAATTTTCAAATTTCTTGTACTTGCTAACTTTGCGACCTCGGGCAGCTATGTTACCATGGAGGAACCACACAAGATTTGACTTTATAGGCTAGAACTGAACTCGCGCCAACCGCTTAACTCAAAATAGAGTCAAGAAAGTAGTTCTCAAGCCGAGAAACGGGATCGACCATAAGCACTACCGTGAAATTTCATACAATTTTCAAATTTCTTGTACTTGCTAACTTTGCGACCTCGGGCAGCTATGTTACCATGGAGAAACCACACAAGATTTGACTTTATAGGCTAGAACTGAAGTCGCGCCAACTGCTTAACTCAAAATACGATGGCCGAGAAACGGGATCGACCATAAGCACTACCGTGAAATTTCATACAATTTTCAAATTTCTTGTACTTGCTAACTTTGCGACCTCGAGCAGCTATGTTACCATGGAGGAACCACACAAGATTTGACTTTATAGGCTAGAACTGAAGTCGCGCCAACTGCTTAACTCAAAATAGAGTCAAGAAAGTAGTTCTCAAGCCGAGAAACGGGATCGACCATAAGCACTACCGTGAAATTTCATACAATTTTCAAATTTCTTGTACTTGCTAACTTTGCGACCTCGGGCAGCTATGTTACCATGGAGAAACCACACAAGATTTGACTTTATAGGCTAGAACTGAAGTCGCGCCAACTGCTTAACTCAAAATACAGTCAAGAAAGTAGTTCTCAAGCCGAGAAACGGGATCGACCATAAGCACTACCGTGAAATTTCATACAATTTTCAAATTTCTTGTACTTGCTAACTTTGCGACCTCGGGCAGCTATGTTACCATGGAGAAACCACACAAGATTTGACTTTATAGGCTAGAACTGAAGTCGCGCCAACTGCTTAACTCAAAATACAGTCAAGAAAGTAGTTCTCAAGCCGAGAAACGGGATCGACCATAAGCACTACCGTGAAATTTCATACAATTTTCAAATTTCTTGTACTTGCTAAATTTGCGACCTCGGGCAGCTATGTTACCATGGAGGAACCACACAAGATTTGACTTTATAGGCTAGAACTGAAGTCGCGCCAACTGCTTAACCCAAAATAGAGTCAAGAAAGTAGTTCTCAAGCCGAGAAACGGGATCGACCATAAGCACTACCGTGAAATTTCATACAATTTTCAAATTTCTTGTACTTGCTAACTTTGCGACCTCGGGCAGCTATGTTACCATGGAGAAACCACACAAGATTTGACTTTATAGGCTAGAACTGAAGTCGCGCCAACTGCTTAACTCAAAATACAGTCAAGAAAGTAGTTCTCAAGCCGAGAAACGGGATCGACCATAAGCACTACCGTGAAATTTCATACAATTTTCAAATTTCTTGTACTTGCTAACTTTGCGACCTCGGGCAGCTATGTTACCATGGAGAAACCACACAAGATTTGACTTTATAGGCTAGAACTGAAGTCGCGCCAACTGCTTAACTCAAAATACAGTCAAGAAAGTAGTTCTCAAGCCGAGAAACGGGATCGACCATAAGCACTACCGTGAAATTTCATACAATTTTCAAATTTCTTGTACTTGCTAACTTTGGGACCTCGGGCAGCTATGTTACCACGGAGGAACCACACAAGATTTGACTTTATAGGCTAGAACTGAAGTCGCGCCAACTGCTTAACTCAAAATAGAGTCAAGAAAGTAGCTCTCAAGCCGAGAAACGGGATCGACCATAAGCACTACCGTGAAATTTCATACAATTTTCAAATTTCTTGTACTTGCTAACTTTGGGACCTCGGGCAGCTATGTTACCATGTAGGAACCACACAAGATTTGACTTTATAGGCTAGAACTGAAGTCGCGCCAACTGCTTAACTCAAAATAGAGTCAAGAAAGTAGCTCTCAAGCCGAGAAACGGGATCGACCATAAGCACTACCGTGAAATTTCATACAATTTTCAAATTTCTTGTACTTGCTAACTTTGCGACCTCGGGCAGCTATGTTACCATGGAGGAACCACACAAGATTTGACTTCATTGGCTAGAACTGAAGTCGCGCCAACTGCTTAACTCAAAATAGAGTCAAGACAGTAGTTCTCAAGCCGAGAAACGGGATCGACCATAAGCACTACCGTGAAATTTCATACAATTTTCAAATTTCTTGTACTTGCTAACTTTGGGACCTCGGGCAGCTATGTTACCATGGAGGAACCACACAAGATTTGACTTTATAGGCTAGAACTGAAGTCGCGCCAACTGCTTAACTCAAAATAGAGTCAAGAAAGTAGTTCTCAAGCCGAGAAACGGGATCGACCATAAGCACTACCGTGAAATTTCATACAATTTTCAAATTTCTTGTACTTGCTAACTTTGGGACCTCGGGCAGCTATGTTACCATGGAGGAACCACACAAGATTTGACTTTATTGGCTAGAACTGAAGTCGCGCCAACTGCTTAACTCAAAATACAGTCAAGAAAGTAGTTCTCAAGCCGAGAAACGGGATCGACCATAAGCACTACCGTGAAATTTCATACAATTTTCAAATTTCTTGTACTTGCTAACTTTGCGACCTCGGGCAACTATGTTACCATGGAGAAACCACACAAGATTTGACTTTATAGGCTAGAACTGAAGTCGCGCCAACTACTTAACTCAAAATAGAGTCAAGAAATTAGCTCTCAAGCCGAGAAACGGGATCGACCATAAGCACTACCGTGAAATTTCATACAATTTTCAAATTTCTTGTACTTGCTAACTTTGCGACCTCGGGCAGCTATGTTACCATGGAGGAACCACACAAGATTTGACTTTATAGGCTAGAACTGAAGTCGCGCCAACTGCTTAACTCAAAATAGAGTCAAGAAAGTAGCTCTCAAGCCGAGAAACGGGATCGACCATAAGCACTACCGTGAAATTTCATACAATTTTCAAATTTCTTGTACTTGCTAACTTTGGGACCTCGGGCAGCTATGTTACCACGGAGGAACCACACAAGATTTGACTTTATAGGCTAGAACTGAAGTCGCGCCAACTGCTTAACTCAAAATAGAGTCAAGAAAGTAGCTCTCAAGCCGAGAAACGGGATCGACCATAAGCACTACCGTGAAATTTCATACAATTTTCAAATTTCTTGTACTTGCTAACTTTGGGACCTCGGGCAGCTATGTTACCATGGAGGAACCACACAAGATTTGACTTTATAGGCTAGAACTGAAGTCGCGCCAACTGCTTAACTCAAAATACAGTCAAGAAAGTAGTTCTCAAGCCGAGAAACCGGATCGACCATAAGCACTACCGTGAAATTTCATACAATTTTCAAATTTCTTGTACTTGCTAACTTTGGGACCTCGGGCAGCTATGTTACCATGGAGGAACCACACAAGATTTGACTTTATAGGCTAGAACTGAAGTCGCGCCAACTGCTTAACTCAAAATACAGTCAAGAAAGTAGTTCTCAAGCCGAGAAACGGGATCGACCATAAGCACTACCGTGAAATTTCATACAATTTTCAAATTTCTTGTACTTGCTAAATTTGGGACCTCGGGCAGCTATGTTACCATGGAGAAACCACACAAGATTTGACTTTATAGGCTAGAACTGAAGTCGCGCCAACTGCTTAACTCAAAATAGAGTCAAGAAAGTAGCTCTCAAGCCGAGAAACGGGATCGACCATAAGCACTGCCGTGAAATTTCATACAATTTTCAAATTTCTTGTACTTGCTAACTTTGCGACCTCGGGCAGCTATGTTACCATGGAGGAACCACACAAGATTTGACTTTATTGGCTAGAACTGAAGTCGCGCCAACTGCTTAACTCAAAATACAGTCAAGAAAGTAGTTCTCAAGCCGAGAAACGGGATCGACCATAAGCACTACCGTGAAATTTCATACAATTTTCAAATTTCTTGTACTTGCTAACTTTGCGACCTCGGGCAGCTATGTTACCATGGAGGAACCACACAAGATTTGACTTTATAGGCTAGAACTGAAGTCGCGCCAACTGCTTAACTCAAAATACAGTCAAGAAAGTAGTTCTCAAGCCGAGAAACGGGATCGACCATAAGCACTACCGTGAAATTTCATACAATTTTCAAATTTCTTGTACTTGCTAAATTTGGGACCTCGGGCAGCTATGTTACCATGGAGGAACCACACAAGATTTGACTTTATAGGCTAGAACTGAAGTCGCGCCAACTGCTTAACTCAAAATACAGTCAAGAAAGTAGTTCTCAAGCCGAGAAACGGGATCGACCATAAGCACTACCGTGAAATTTCATACAATTTTCAAATTTCTTGTACTTGCTAACTTTGGGACCTCGGGCAGCTATGTTACCATGGAGGAACCACACAAGATTTGACTTTATAGGCTAGAACTGAAGTCGCGCCAACTGCTTAACTCAAAATAGAGTCAAGAAAGTAGTTCTCAAGCCGAGAAACGGGATCGACCATAAGCACTACCGTGAAATTTCATACAATTTTCAAATTTCTTGTACTTGCTAACTTTGGGACCTCGGGCAGCTATGTTCCCATGGAGAAACCACACAAGATTTGACTTTATTGGCTAGAACTGAAGTCGCGCCAACTGCTTAACTCAAAATACAGTCAAGAAAGTAGTTCTCAAGCCGAGAAACGGGATCGACCATAAGCACTACCGTGAAATTTCATACAATTTTCAAATTTCTTGTACTTGCTAACTTTGCGACCTCGGGCAGCTATGTTACCATGGAGGAACCACACAAGATTTGACTTTATAGGCTAGAACTGAAGTCGCGCCAACTGCTTAACTCAAAATACAGTCAAGAAAGTAGTTCTCAAGCCTAGAAACGGGATCGACCATAAGCACTACCGTGAAATTTCATACAATTTTCAAATTTCTTGTACTTGCTAACTTTGGGACCTCGGGCAGCTATGTTACCATGGAGGAACCACACAAGATTTGACTTTATAGGCTAGAACTGAAGTCGCGCCAACTGCTTAACTCAAAATAGAGTCAAGAAAGTAGTTCTCAAGCCGAGAAACGGGATCGACCATAAGCACTACCGTGAAATTTCATACAATTTTCAAATTTCTTGTACTTGCTAACTTTGGGACCTCGGGCAGCTATGTTACCATGGAGGAACCACACGAGATTTGACTTTATAGGCTAGAACTGAAGTCGCGCCAACTGCTTAACTCAAAATAGAGTCAAGAAAGTAGTTCTCAAGCCGAGAAACGGGATCGACCATAAGCACTACCGTGAAATTTCATACAATTTTCAAATTTCTTGTACTTGCTAACTTTGGGACCTCGGGCAGCTATGTTACCATGGAGGAACCACACAAGATTTGACTTTATTGGCTAGAACTGAAGTCGCGCCAACTGCTTAACTCAAAATACAGTCAAGAAAGTAGTTCTCAAGCCGAGAAACGGGATCGACCATAAGCACTACCGTGAAATTTCATACAATTTTCAAATTTCTTGTACTTGCTAACTTTGCGACCTCGGGCAGCTATGTTACCATGGAGGAACCACACAAGATTTGACTTTATAGGCTAGAACTGAAGTCGCGCCAACTGCTTTACTCAAAATACAGTCAAGAAAGTAGTTCTCAAGCCGAGAAACGGGATCGACCATAAGCACTACCGTGAAATTTCATACAATTTTCAAATTTCTTGTACTTGCTAACTTTGCGACCTCGGGCAGCTATGTTACCATGGAGGAACCACACAAGATTTGACTTTATTGGCTAGAACTGAAGTCGCGCCAACTGCTTAACTCAAAATACAGTCAAGAAAGTAGTTCTCAAGCCGAGAAACGGGATCGACCATAAGCACTACCGTGAAATTTCATACAATTTTCAAATTTCTTGTACTTGCTAACTTTGGGACCTCGGGCAGCTATGTTACCATGGAGGAACCACACAAGATTTGACTTTATAGGCTAAAACTGAAGTCGCGCCAACTGCTTAACTCAAAATAGAGTCAAGAAAGTAGCTCTCAAGCCGAGAAACGGGATCGACCATAAGCACTACCGTGAAATTTCATACAATTTTCAAATTTCTTGTACTTGCTAACTTTGCGACCTCGGGCAGCTATGTTACCATGGAGGAACCACACAAGATTTGACTTTATAGGCTAGAACTGAAGTCGCGCCAACTGCTTAACTCAAAATACAGTCAAGAAAGTAGTTTTCAAGCCGAGAAACGGGATCGACCATAAGCACTACCGTGAAATTTCATACAATTTTCAAATTTCTTGTACTTGCTAACTTTGCGACCTCGGGCAGCTATGTTACCATGGAGGAACCACACAAGATTTGACTTTATAGGCTAGAACTGAAGTCGCGCCAACTGCTTAACTCAAAATAGAGTCAAGAAAGTAGTTCTCAAGCCGAGAAACGGGATCGACCATAAGCACTACCGTGAAATTTCATACAATTTTCAAATTTCTTGTACTTGCTAACTTTGGGACCTCGGGCAGCTATGTTACCATGGAGGAACCACACAAGATTTGACTTTATAGGCTAGAACTGAAGTCGCGCCAACTGCTTAACTCAAAATAGAGTCAAGAAAGTAGCTCTCAAGCCGAGAAACGGGATCGACCATAAGCACTACCGTGAAATTTCATACAATTTTCAAATTTCTTGTACTTGCTAACTTTGCGACCTCGGGCAGCTATGTTACCATGGAGGAACCACACAAGATTTAACTTTATAGGCTAGAACTGAAGTCGCGCCAACTGCTTAACTCAAAATACAGTCAAGAAAGTAGTTCTCAAGCCGAGAAACGGGATCGACCATAAGCACTACCGTGAAATTTCATACAATTTTCAAATTTCTTGTACTTGCTAACTTTGGGACCTCGGGCAGCTATGTTACCATGGAGGAACCACACAAGATTTGACTTTATAGGCTAAAACTGAAGTCGCGCCAACTGCTTAACTCAAAATACAGTCAAGAAAGTAGTTCTCAAGCCGAGAAACGGGATCGACCATAAGCACTACCGTGAAATTTCATACAATTTTCAAATTTCTTGTACTTGCTAACTTTGGGACCTCGGGCAGCTATGTTACCATGGAGGAACCACACAAGATTTGACTTTATAGGCTAGAACTGAAGTCGCGCCAACTGCTTAACTCAAAATACAGTCAAGAAAGTAGTTCTCAAGCCGAGAAACGGGATCGACCATAAGCACTACCGTGAAATTTCATACAATTTTCAAATTTCTTGTACTTGCTAATTTTGCGACCTCGGGCAGCTATGTTACCATGGAGGAACCACACAAGATTTGACTTTATAGGCTAGAACTGAAGTCGCGCCAACTGCTTAACTCAAAATAGAGTCAAGAAAGTAGCTCTCAAGCCGAGAAACGGGATCGACCATAAGCACTACCGTGAAATTTCATACAATTTTCTTGTACTTGCTAACTTTGCGACCTCGGGCAGCTATGTTACCATGGAGAAACCACACAAGATTTGACTTTATAGGCTAGAACTGAAGTCGCGCCAACTGCTTAACTCAAAATACAGTCAAGAAAGTAGTTCTCAAGCCGAGAAACGGGATCGACCATAAGCACTACCGTGAAATTTCATACAATTTTCAAATTTCTTGTACTTGCTAACTTTGCGACCTCGGGCAGCTATGTTACCATGGAGAAACCACACAAGATTTGACTTTATAGGCTAGAACTGAAGTCGCGCCAACTGCTTAACTCAAAATACAGGCAAGAAAGTAGTTCTCAAGCCGAGAAACGGGATCGACCATAAGCACTACCGTAAAATTTCATACAATTTTCAAATTTCTTGTACTTGCTAACTTTGCGACCTCGGGCAGCTATGTTACCATGGAGGAACCACACAAGATTTGACTTTATAGGCTAGAACTGAAGTCGCGCCAACTGCTTAACTCAAAATACAGTCAAGAAAGTAGTTCTCAAGCCGAGAAACGGGATCGACCATAAGCACTACCGTGAAATTTCATACAATTTTCAAATTTCTTGTACTTGCTAACTTTGGGACCTCGGGCAGCTATGTTACCATGGAGGAACCACACAAGATTTGACTTTATCGGCTAGAACTGAAGTCGCGCCAACTGCTTAACTCAAAATACAGTCAAGAAAGTAGCTCTCAAGCCGAGAAACGGGATCGACCATAAGCACTACCGTGAAATTTCATACAATTTTCAAATTTCTTGTACTTGCTAACTTTGCGACCTCGGGCAGCTATGTTACCATGGAGGAACCACACAAGATTTGACTTTATAGGCTAGAACTGAAGTCACGCCAATTGCTTAACTCAAAATAGAGTCAAGAAAGTAGCTCTCAAGCCGAGAAACGGGATCGACCATAAGCACTACCGTGAAATTTCATACAATTTTCAAATTTCTTGTACTTGCTAACTTTGCGACCTTTAGGTTACCATTTAGGAACCACACAAGATTTGACTTTATAGGCTAGAACTGAAGTCGCGCCAACTGCTTAACTCAAAATAGAGTCAAGAAAGTAGCTCTCAAGCCGAGAAACGGGATCGACCATAAGCACTACCGTGAAATTTCATACAATTTTCAAATTTCTTGTACTTGCTAACTTTGCGACCTCGGGCAGCTATGTTACCATGGAGGAACCACACAAGATTTGACTTTATAGGCTAGAACTGAAGTCGCGCCAACTGCTTAACTCAAAATACAGTCAAGAAAGTAGTTCTCAAGCCGAGAAACGGGATCGACCATAAGCACTACCGTGAAATTTCATACAATTTTCAAATTTCTTGTACTTGCTAACTTTGCGACCTCGGGCAGCTATGTTACCATGGAGGAACCACACAAGATTTGACTTTATAGGCTAGAACTGAAGTCGCGCCAACTGCTTAACTCAAAATAGAGTCAAGAAAGTAGTTCTCAAGCCGAGAAACGGGATCGACCATAAGCACTACCGTGAAATTTCATACAATTTTCATATTTCTTGTACTTGCTAACTTTGGGACCTCGGGCAGCTATGTTACCATGGAGGAACCACACAAGATTTGACTTTATAGGCTAGAACTGAACTTTATAGGCTAGAACTGAAGTCGCGCCAACTGCTTAACTCAAAATAGAGTCAAGAAAGTAGCTCTCAAGCCAAAAAACGGGATCGACCATAAGCACTACCGTGAAATTTCATACAATTTTCAAATTTCTTGTACTTGCTAACTTTGCGACCTCGGGCAGCTATGTTACCATGGAGAAACCACACAAGATTTGACTTTATAGGCTAGAACTGAAGTCGCGCCAACTGCTTAACTCAAAATACAGTAAAGAAAGTAGCTCTCAAGCCGAGAAACGGGATCGACCATAAGCACTACCGTGAAATTTCATACAATTTTCAAATTTCTTGTACTTGCTAACTTTGCGACCTCGGGCAGCTATGTTACCATGGAGAAACCACACAAGATTTGACTTTATAGGCTAGAACTGAAGTCGCGCCAACTGCTTAACTCAAAATACAGTCAAGAAAGTAGTTCTCAAGCTGAGAAACGGGATCGACCATAAGCACTACCGTGAAATTTCATACAATTTTCAAATTTCTTGTACTTGCTAACTTTGCGACCTCGGGCAGGTATGTTACCATGGAGAAACCACATAAGATTTGACTTTATAGGCTAGAACTGAAGTCGCGCCAATTGCTTAACTCAAAATAGAGTCAAGAAAGTAGCTCTCAAGCCGAGAAACGGGATCGACCATAAGCACTACCGTGAAATTTCATACAATTTTCAAATTTCTTGAACTTGCTAACTTTGCGACCTTTAGGTTACCATTTAGGAACCACACAAGATTTGACTTTATAGGCTAGAACTGAAGTCGCGCCAACTGTTTAACTCAAAATAGAGTCAAGAAAGTAGCTCTCAAGCCGAGAAACGGGATCGACCATAAGCACTACCGTGAAATTTCATACAATTTTCAAATTTCTTGTACTTGCTAACTTTGCGACCTCGGGCAGCTATGTTACCATGGAGGAACCACACAAGATTTGACTTTATAGGCTAGAACTGAAGTCGCGCCAACTGCTTAACTCAAAATACAGTCAAGAAAGTAGTTCTCAAGCCGAGAAACGGGATCGACCATAAGCACTACCGTGAAATTTCATACAATTTTCAAATTTCTTGTACTTGCTAACTTTGGGACCTCGGGCAGCTATGTTACCATGGAGGAACCACACAAGATTTGACTTTATAGGCTAGAACTGAAGTCGCGCCAACTGCTTAACTCAAAATACAGTCAAGAAAGTAGTTCTCAAGCCGAGAAACGGGATCGACCATAAGCACTACCGTGAAATTTCATACAATTTTCAAATTTCTTGTACTTGCTAACTTTGGGACCTCGGGCAGCTATGTTACCATGGAGGAACCACACAAGATTTGACTTTATAGGCTAGGACTGAAGTCGCGCCAACTGCTTAACTCAAAATAGAGTCAAGAAAGTAGCTCTCAAGCCGAGAAACGGGATCGACCATAAGCACTACCGTGAAATTTCATACAATTTTCAAATTTCTTGTACTTGCTAACTTTGCGACCTCGGGCAGCTATGTTACCATGGAGAAACCACAAAAGATTTGACTTTATAGGCTAGAACTGAAGTCGCGCCAACTGCTTAACTCAAAATACGGTCAAGAAAGTAGTTCTCAAGCCGAGAAACGGGATCGACCATAATCACTACCGTGAAATTTCATACAATTGTCAAATTTCTTGTACTTGCTAACTTTGGGACCTCGGGCAGCTATGTTACCATGGAGGAACCACACAAGATTTGACTTTATAGGCTAGAACTGAAGTCGCGCCAACTGCTTAACTCAAAATACAGTCAAGAAAGTAGTTCTCAAGCCGAGAAACGGGATCGACCATAAGCACTACCGTGAAATTTCATACAATTTTCAAATTTCTTGTACTTGCTAACTTTGCGACCTCGGGCAGCTATGTTACCATGGAGGAACCACACAAGATTTGACTTTATAGGCTAGAACTGAAGTCGCGCCAACTGCTTAACTCAAAATACAGTCAAGAAAGTAGCTCTCAAGCCGAGAAACGGGATCGACCATAAGCACTACCGTGAAATTTCATACAATTTTCAAATTTCTTGTACTTGCTAACTTTGCGACCCCGGGCAGCTATGTTACCATGGAGGAACCACACAAGATTTGACTTTATTGGCTAGAACTGAAGTCGCGCCAACTGCTTAACTCAAAATAGAGTCAAGAAAGTAGCTCTCAAGCCGAGAAACGGGATCGACCATAAGCACTACCGTGAAATTTCATACAATTTTCAAATTTCTTGTACTTGCTAACTTTGCGACCTCGGGCAGCTATGTTACCATGGAGGAACCACACAAGATTTGACTTTATTGGCTAGAACTGAAGTCGCGCCAACTGCTTAACTTAAAATAGAGTCAAGAAAGTAGCTCTCAAGCCGAGAAACGGGATCGACCATAAGCACTACCGTGAAATTTCATACAATTTTCAAATTTCTTGTACTTGCTAACTTTGGGACCTCGGGCAGCTATGTTACCATGGAGGAACCACACAAGATTTGACTTTATAGGCTAGAACTGAAGTCGCGCCAACTGCTTAACTCAAAATAGAGTCAAGAAAGTAGCTCTCAAGCCGAGAAACGGGATCGACCATAAGCACTACCGTGAAATTTCATACAATTTTCAAATTTCTTGTACTTGCTAACTTTGCGACCTCGGGCAGCTATGTTACCATGGAGGAACCACACAAGATTTGACTTTATTGGCTAGAACTGAAGTCGCGCCAACTGCTTAACTCAAAATACAGTCAAGAAAGTAGTTCTCAAGCCGAGAAACGGGATCGACCATAAGCACTACCGTGAAATTTCGTACAATTTTCAAATTTCTTGTACTTGCTAACTTTGCGACCTCGGGCAGCTATGTTACCATGGAGAAACCACACAAGATTTGACTTTATAGGCTAGAACTGAAGTCGCGCCAACTGCTTAACTCAAAATAGAGTCAAGAAAGTAGCTCTCAAGCCGAGAAACGGGATCGACCATAAGCACTACCGTGAAATTTCATACAATTTTCAAATTTCTTGTACTTGCTAACTTTGCGACCTCGGGCAGCTATGTTACCATGGAGGAACCACACAAGATTTGACTTTATAGGCTAGAACTGAAGTCGCGCCAACTGCTTAACTCAAAATAGAGTCAAGAAAGTAGCTCTCAAGCCGAGAAACGGGATCGACCATAAGCACTACCGTGAAATTTCATACAATTTTCAAATTTCTTGTACTTGCTAACTTTGCGACCTCGGGCAGCTATGTTACCATGGAGGAACCACACAAGATTTGACTTTATAGGCTAGAACTGAAGTCGCGCCAACTGCTTAACTCAAAATAGAGTCAAGAAAGTAGCTCTCAAGCCGAGAAACGGGATCGACCATAAGCACTACCGTGAAATTTCATACAATTTTCAAATTTCTTGTACTTGCTAACTTTGGGACCTCGGGCAGCTATGTTACCATGGAGGAACCACACAAGATTTGACTTTATAGGCTAGAACTGAAGTCGCGCCAACTGCTTAACTCAAAATACAGTCAAGAAAGTAGCTCTCAAGCCGAGAAACGGGATCGACCATAAGCACTATCGTGAAATTTCATACAATTTTCAAATTTCTTGTACTTGCTAACTTTGGGACCTCGGGCAGCTATGTTACCATGGAGGAACCACACAAGATTTGACTTTATAGGCTAGAACTGAAGTCGCGCCAACTGCTTAACTCAAAATAGAGTCAAGAAAGTAGCTCTCAAGCCGAGAAACGGGATCGACCATAAGCACTACCGTGAAATTTCATACAATTTTCAAATTTCTTGTACTTGCTAACTTTGCGACCTCGGGCAGCTATGTTACCATGGAGGAACCACACAAGATTTGACTTTATTGGCTAGAACTGAAGTCGCGCCAACTGCTTAACTCAAAATAGAGTCAAGAAAGTAGCTCTCAAGCCGAGAAACGGGATCGACCATAAGCACTACCGTGAAATTTCATACAATTTTCAAATTTCTTGTACTTGCTAACTTTGCGACCTCGGACAGCTATGTTACCATGGAGGAACCACACAAGATTTGACTTTATAGGCTAGAACTGAAGTCGCGCCAACTGCTTAACTCAAAATACAGTCAAGAAAGTAGTTCTCAAGCCGAGAAACGGGATCGACCATAAGCACTACCGTGAAATTTCATACAATTTTCAAATTTCTTGTACTTGCTAACTTTGGGACCTCGGGCAGCTATGTTACCATGGAGGAACCACACAAGATTTGACTTTATAGGCTAGAACTGAAGTCGCGCCAACTGCTTAACTCAAAATACAGTCAAGAAAGTAGTTCTCAAGCCGAGAAACGGGATCGACCATAAGCACTACCGTGAAATTTCATACAATTTTCAAATTTCTTGTACTTGCTAACTTTGGGACCTCGGGCAGCTATGTTACCATGGAGGAACCACACAAGATTTGACTTTATAGGCTAGAACTGAAGTCGCGCCAACTGCTTAACTCAAAATACAGTCAAGAAAGTAGTTCTCAAGCCGAGAAACGGGATCGACAATAAGCACTACCGTGAAATTTCATACAATTTTCAAATTTCTTGTACTTGCTAACTTTGCGACCTCGGGCAGCTATGTTACCATGGAGGAACCACACAAGATTTGACTTTATTGGCTAGAACTGAAGTCGCGCCAACTGCTTAACTCAAAATACAGTCAAGAAAGTAGTTCTCAAGCCGAGAAACGGGATCGACCATAAGCACTACCGTGAAATTTCATACAATTTTCAAATTTCTTGTACTTGCTAACTTTGCGACCTCGGGCAGGTATGTTACCATGGAGAAACCACACAAGATTTGACTTTATAGGCTAGACCCGAAGTCGCGCCAACTGCTTAACTCAAAATACAGTCAAGAAAGTAGTTCTCAAGCCGAGAAACGGGATCGACCATAAGCACTACCGTGAAATTTCATACAATTTTCAAATTTCTTGTACTTGCTAACTTTGCGACCTCGGGCAGCTATGTTACCATGGAGAAACCACACAAGATTTGACTTTATAGGCTAGAACTGAAGTCGCGCCAACTGCTTAACTCAAAATAGAGTCAAGAAAGTAGCTCTCAAGCCGAGAAACGGGATCGACCATAAGCACTACCGTGAAATTTCATACAATTTTCAAATTTCTTGTACTTGCTAACTTTGCGACCTCGGGCAGCTATGTTACCATGGAGGAACCACACAAGATTTGACTTTATAGGCTAGAACTGAAGTCGCGCCAACTGCTTAACTCAAAATAGAGTCAAGAAAGTAGCTCTCAAGCCGAGAAACGGGATCGACCATAAGCACTACCGTGAAATTTCATACAATTTTCAAATTTCTTGTACTTGCTAACTTTGCGACCTCGGGCAGCTATGTTACCATGGAGGAACCACACAAGATTTGACTTTATAGGCTAGAACTGAAGTCGCGCCAACTGCTTAACTCAAAATAGAGTCAAGAAAGTAGCTCTCAAGCCGAGAAACGGGATCGACCATAAGCACTACCGTGAAATTTCATACAATTTTCAAATTTCTTGTACTTGCTAACTTTGGGACCTCGGGCAGCTATGTTACCATGGAGGAACCACACAAGATTTGACTTTATAGGCTAGAACTGAAGTCGCGCCAACTGCTTAACTCAAAATACAGTCAAGAAAGTAGCTCTCAAGCCGAGAAACGGGATCGACCATAAGCACTACCGTGAAATTTCATACAATTTTCAAATTTCTTGTACTTGCTAACTTTGCGACCTCGGGCAGCTATGTTACCATGGAGGAACCACACAAGATTTGACTTTATAGGCTAGAACTGAAGTCGCGCCAACTGCTTAACTCAAAATACAGTCAAGAAAGTAGCTCTCAAGCCGAGAAACGGGATCGACCATAAGCACTACCGTGAAATTTCATACAATTTTCAAATTTCTTGTACTTGCTAACTTTGGGACCTCGGGCAGCTATGTTACCATGGAGGAACCACACAAGATTTGACTTTATAGGCTAGAACTGAAGTCGCGCCAACTGCTTAACTCAAAATAGAGTCAAGAAAGTAGCTCTCAAGCCGAGAAACGGGATCGACCATAAGCACTACCGTGAAATTTCATACAATTTTCAAATTTCTTGTACTTGCTAACTTTGCGACCTCGGGCAGCTATGTTACCATGGAGGAACCACACAAGATTTGACTTTATAGGCTAGAACTGAAGTCGCGCCAACTGCCTAACTCAAAATAGAGTCAAGAAAGTAGCTCTCAAGCCGAGAAACGGGATCGACCATAAGCACTACCGTGAAATTTCATACAATTTTCAAATTTCTTGTACTTGCTAACTTTGGGACCTCGGGCAGCTATGTTACCATGGAGGAACCACACAAGATTTGACTTTATAGGCTAGAACTGAAGTCGCGCCAACTGCTTAACTCAAAATACAGTCAAGAAAGTAGCTCTCAAGCCGAGAAACGGGATCGACCATAAGCACTACCGTGAAATTTCATACAATTTTCAAATTTCTTGTACTTGCTAACTTTGCGACCTCGGGCAGCTATGTTACCATGGAGGAACCACACAAGATTTGACTTTATAGGCTAGAACTGAAGTCGCGCCAACTGCTTAACTCAAAATACAGTCAAGAAAGTAGCTCTCAAGCCGAGAAACGGGATCGACCATAAGCACTACCGTGAAATTTCATACAATTTTCAAATTTCTTGTACTTGCTAACTTTGGAACTTAGAACTGAAGTCGCGCCAACTGCTTAACTCAAAATAGAGTCAAGAAAGTAGCTCTCAAGCCGAGAAACGGGATCGACCATAAGCACTACCGTGAAATTTCATACAATTTTCAAATTTCTTGTACTTGCTAACTTTGCGACCTCGGGCAGCTATGTTACCATGGAGGAACCACACAAGATTTGACTTTATTGGCTAGAACTGAAGTCGCGCCAACTGCTTAACTCAAAATAGAGTCAAGAAAGTAGCTCTCAAGCCGAGAAACGGGATCGACCATAAGCACTACCGTGAAATTTCATACAATTTTCAAATTTCTTGTACTTGCTAACTTTGCGACCTCGGGCAGCTATGTTACCATGGAGGAACCACACAAGATTTGACTTTATAGGCTAGAACTGAAGTCGCGCCAACTGCTTAACTCAAAATACAGTCAAGAAAGTAGTTCTCAAGCCGAGAAACGGGATCGACCATAAGCACTACCGTGAAATTTCATACAATTTTCAAATTTCTTGTACTTGCTAACTTTGGGACCTCGGGCAGCTATGTTACCATGGAGGAACCACACAAGATTTGACTTTATAGGCTAGAACTGAAGTCGCGCCAACTGCTTAACTCAAAATACAGTCAAGAAAGTAGTTCTCAAGCCGAGAAACGGGATCGACCATAAGCACTACCGTGAAATTTCATACAATTTTCAAATTTCTTGTACTTGCTAACTTTGGGACCTCGGGCAGCTATGTTACCATGGAGGAACCACACAAGATTTGACTTTATTGGCTAGAACTGAAGTCGCGCCAACTGCTTAACTCAAAATAGAGTCAAGAAAGTAGCTCTCAAGCCGAGAAACGGGATCGACCATAAGCACTACCGTGAAATTTCATACAATTTTCAAATTTCTTGTACTTGCTAACTTTGGGACCTCGGGCAGCTATGTTACCATGGAGGAACCACACAAGATTTGACTTTATAGGCTAGAACTGAAGTCGCGCCAACTGCTTAACTCAAAATAGAGTCAAGAAAGTAGCTCTCAAGCCGAGAAACGGGATCGACCATAAGCACTACCGTGAAATTTCATACAATTTTCAAATTTCTTGTACTTGCTAACTTTGGGACCTCGGGCAGCTATGTTACCATGGAGGAACCACACAAGATTTGATTTATAGGCTAGAACTGAAGTCGCGCCAACTGCTTAACTCAAAATACAGTCAAGAAAGTAGTTCTCAAGCCGAGAAACGGGATCGACCATAAGCACTACCGTGAAATTTCATACAATTTTCAAATTTCTTGTACTTGCTAACTTTGCGACCTCGGGCAGCTATGTTACCATGGAGGAACCACACAAGATTTGACTTTATAGGCTAGAACTGAAGTCGCGCCAACTGCCTAACTCAAAATAGAGTCAAGAAAGTAGCTCTCAAGCCGAGAAACGGGATCGACCATAAGCACTACCGTGAAATTTCATACAATTTTCAAATTTCTTGTACTTGCTAACTTTTCGACCTCGGGCAGCTATGTTACCATGGAGAAACCACACAAGATTTGACTTTATAGGCTAGAACTGAAGTCGCGCCAACTGCTTAACTCAAAATACAGTCAAGAAAGTAGTTCTCAAGCCGAGAAACGGGATCGACCATAAGCACTACCGTGAAATTTCATACAATTTTCAAATTTCTTGTACTTGCTAACTTTGCGACCTCGGGCAGCTATGTTACCATGGAGGAACCACACAAGATTTGACTTTATTGGCTAGAACTGAAGTCGCGCCAACTGCTTAACTCAAAATACAGTCAAGAAAGCAGTTCTCAAGCCGAGAAACGGGATCGACCATAAGCACTACCGTGAAATTTCATACAATTTTCAAATTTCTTGTACTTGCTAAATTTGCGACCTCGGGCAGCTATGTTACCATGGAGGAACCACACAAGATTTGACTTTATAGGCTAGAACTGAAGTCGCGCCAACTGCTTAACTCAAAATAGAGTCAAGAAAGTAGCTCTCGTCGCACCAACTGCTTAACTCAAAATAGAGTCAAGAAAGTAGCTCTCAAGCCGAGAAACGGGATCGACCATAAGCACTACCGTGAAATTTCATACAATTTTCAAATTTCTTGTACTTGCTAACTTTGCGACCTCGGGCAGCTATGTTACCATGGAGGAACCACACAAGATTTGACTTTATTGGCTAGAACTGAAGTCGCGCCAACTGCTTAACTCAAAATAGAGTCAAGAAAGTAGCTCTCAAGCCGAGAAACGGGATCGACCATAAGCACTACCGTGAAATTTCATACAATTTTCAAATTTCTTGTACTTGCTAACTTTGGGACCTCGGGCAGCTATGTTACCATGGAGGAACCACACAAGATTTGACTTTATAGGCTAGAACTGAAGTCGCGCCAACTGCTTAACTCAAAATAGAGTCAAGAAAGTAGCACTCAAGCCGAGAAACGGGATCGACCATAAGCACTACCGTGAAATTTCATACAATTTTCAAATTTCTTGTACTCGCTAACTTTGCGACCTCGGGCAGCTATGTTACCATGGAGGAACCACACAAGATTTGACTTTATTGGCTAGAACTGAAGTCGCGCCAACTGCCTAACTCAAAATACAGTCAAGAAAGTAGTTCTCAAGCCGAGAAACGGGATCGACCATAAGCACTACCGTGAAATTTCATACAATTTTCAAATTTCTTGTACTTGCTAACTTTGCGACCTCGGGCAGCTATGTTACCATGGAGAAACCACACAAGATTTGACTTTATAGGCTAGAACTGAAGTCGCGCCAACTGCTTAACTCAAAATAGAGTCAAGAAAGTAGCTCTCAAGCCGAGAAACGGGATCGACCATAAGCACTACCGTGAAATTTCATACAATTTTCAAATTTCTTGTACTTGCTAACTTTGGGACCTCGGGCAGCTATGTTACCATGGAGGAACCACACAAGATTTGACTTTATAGGCTAGAACTGAAGTCGCGCCAACTGCTTTACTCAAAATACAGTCAAGAAAGTAGTTCTCAAGCCGAGAAACGGGATCGACCATAAGCACTACCGTGAAATTTCATACAATTTTCAAATTTCTTGTACTTGCTAACTTTGCGACCTCGGGCAGCTATGTTACCATGGAGAAACCACACAAGATTTGACTTTATAGGCTAGATCTGAAGTCGCGCCAACTGCTTAACTCAAAATAGAGTCAAGAAAGTAGCTCTCAAGCCGAGAAACGGGATCGACCATAAGCACTACCGTGAAATTTCATACAATTTTCAAATTTCTTGTACTTGCTAACTTTGCGACCTCGGGCAGCTATGTTACCATGGAGAAACCACACAAGATTTGACTTTATAGGCTAGAACTGAAGTCGCGCCAACTGCTTAACTCAAAATACAGTCAAGAAAGTAGTTCTCAAGCCGAGAAATGGGATCGACCATAAACACTACCGTGAAATTTCATACAATTTTCAAATTTCTTGTACTTGCTAACTTTGCGATCTCGGGCAGCTATGTTACCATGGAGGAACCACACAAGATTTGACTTTATAGGCTAGGACTGAAGTCGCGCCAACTGCTTAACTCAAATTACAATCAAGAAAGTAGTTCTCAAGCCGAGAAACGGGATCGACCATAAGCACTACCGTGAAATTTCATACAATTATCAAATTTCTTGTACTTCCTAACTTTGCGACCTCGGGCAGCTATGTTACCATGGAGGAACCACACAAGATTTGACTTTATAGGCTAGAACTGAAGTCGCGCCAACTGCTTAACTCAAAATACAGTCAAGAAAGTAGTTCTCAAGCCGAGAAACGGGATCGACCATAAGCACTACCGTGAAATTTCATACAATTTTCAAATTTCTTGTACTTGCTAATTTTGCGACCTCGGGCAGCTATGTTACCATGGAGGAACCACACAAGATTTGACTTTATTGGCTAGAACTGAAGTCGCGCCAACTGCTTAACTCAAAATACAGTCAAGAAAGTAGTTCTCAAGCCGAGAAACGGGATCGACCATAAGCACTACCGTGAAATTTCATACAATTTTCAAATTTCTTGTACTTGCTAACTTTGGGACCTCGGGCAGCTATGTTACCATGGAGGAACCACACAAGATTTGACTTTATAGGCTAGAACTGAAGTCGCGCCAACTGCTTAACTCAAAATACAGTCAAGAAAGTAGTTCTCAAGCCGAGAAACGGGATCGACCATAAGCACTACCGTGAAATTTCATACAATTTTCAAATTTCTTGTACTTGCTAACTTTGCGACCTCGGGCAGCTATGTTACCATGGAGGAACCACACAAGATTTGACTTTATAAGCTAGAACTGAAGTCGCGCCAACTGCTTAACTCAAAATACAGTCAAGAAAGTAGTTCTCAAGCCGGGAAACGGGATCGACCATAAGCACTACCGTGAAATTTCATACAATTTTCAAATTTCTTGTACTTGCTAAATTTGCGACCTCGGCCAGCTATGTTACCATGGAGGAACCACACAAGATTTGACTTTATTGGCTAGAACTGAAGTCGCGCCAACTGCTTAACTCAAAATACAGTCAAGAAAGTAGTTCTCAAGCCGAGAAACGGGATCGACCATAAGCACTACCGTGAAATTTCATACAGTTTTCAAATTTCTTGTACTTGCTAACTTTGCGACCTCGGGCAGCTATGTTACCATGGAGAAACCACACAAGATTTGACTTTATAGGCTAGAACTGAAGTCGCGCCAACTGCTTAACTCAAAATAGAGTCAAGAAAGTAGCTCTCAAGCCGAGAAACGGGATCGACCATAAGCACTACCGTGAAATTTCATACAATTTTCAAATTTCTTGTACTTGCTAACTTTGGGACCTCGGGCAGCTATGTTACCATGGAGGAACCACACAAGATTTGACTTTATAGGCTAGAACTGAAGTCGCGCCAACTGCTTAACTCAAAATACAGTCAAGAAAGTAGTTCTCAAGCCGAGAAACGGGATCGACCATAAGCACTACCGTGAAATTTCATACAATTTTCAAATTTCTTGTACTTGCTAACTTTGCGACCTCGGGCAGCTATGTTACCATGGAGGAACCACACAAGATTTGACTTTATAGGCTAGAACTGAAGTCGCGCCAACTGCTTAACTCAAAATACAGTCAAGAAAGTAGTTCTCAAGCCGAGAAACGGGATCGACCATAAGCACTACCGTGAAATTTCATACAATTTTCAAATTTCTTGTACTTGCTAACTTTGCGACCTCGGGCAGCTATGTTACCATGGAGGAACCACACAAGATTTGACTTTATTGGCTAGAACTGAAGTCGCGCCAACTGCTTAACTCAAAATACAGTCAAGAAAGTAGTTCTCAAGCCGAGAAACGGGATCGACCATAAGCACTACCGTGAAATTTCATACAATTTTGAAATTTCTTGTACTTGCTAACTTTGGGACCTCGGGCAGCTATGTTACCATGGAGGAACCACACAAGATTTGACTTTATAGGCTAGAACTGAAGTCGCGCCAACTGCTTAACTCAAAATACAGCCAAGAAAGTAGTTCTCAAGCCGAGAAACGGGATCGACCATAAGCACTACCGTGAAATTTCATACAATTTTCAAATTTCTTGTACTTGCTAACTTTGCGACCTCGGGCAGCTATGTTACCATGGAGAAACCACACAAGATTTGACTTTATAGGCTAGAACTGAAGTCGCGCCAACTGCTTAACTCAAAATAGAGTCAAGAAAGTAGCTCTCAAGCCGAGAAACGGGATCGACCATAAGCACTACCGTGAAATTTCATACAATTTTCAAATTTCTTGTACTTGCTAACTTTGGGACCTCGGGCAGCTATGTTGCCATGGAGGAACCACACAAGATTTGACTTTATAGGCTAGAACTGAAGTCGCGCCAACTGCTTAACTCAAAATACAGTCAAGAAAGTAGTTCTCAAGCCGAGAAACGGGATCGACCATAAGCACTACCGTGAAATTTCATACAATTTTCAAATTTCTTGTACTTGCTAACTTTGCGACCTCGGGCAGCTATGTTACCATGGAGGAACCACACAAGATTTGACTTTATAGGCTAGAACTGAAGTCGCGCCAACTGCTTAACTCAAAATACAGTCAAGAAAGTAGTTCTCAAGCCGAGAAACGGGATCGACCATAAGCACTACCGTGAAATTTCATACAATTTGCAAATTTCTTGTACTTGCTAACTTTGCGACCTCGGGCAGCTATGTTACCATGGAGGAACCACACAAGATTTGACTTTATTGGCTAGAACTGAAGTCGCGCCAACTGCTTAACTCAAAATACAGTCAAGAAAGTAGTTCTCAAGCCGAGAAACGGGATCGACCATAAGCACTACCGTGAAATTTCATACAATTTTGAAATTTCTTGTACTTGCTAACTTTGGGACCTCGGGCAGCTATGTTACCATGGAGGAACCACACAAGATTTGACTTTATAGGCTAGAACTGAAGTCGCGCCAACTGCTTAACTCAAAATAGAGTCAGGAAAGTAGCTCTCAAGCCGAGAAACGGGATCGACCATAAGCACTACCGTGAAATTTCATACAATTTTCAAATTTCTTGTACTTGCTAACTTTGCGACCTCGGGCAGCTATGTTACCATGGAGGAACCACACAAGATTTGACTTTATTGGCTAGAACTGAAGTCGCGCCAACTGCTTAACTCAAAATACAGTCAAGAAAGTAGTTCTCAAGCCGAGAAACGGGATCGACCATAAGCACTACCGTGAAATTTCATACAATTTTCAAATTTCTTGTACTTGCTAACTTTGCGACCTCGGGCAGCTATGTTACCATGGAGAAACCACACAAGATTTGACTTTATAGGCTAGAACTGAAGTCGCGCCAACTGCTTAACTCAAAATAGAGTCAAGAAAGTAGTTCTCAAGCCGAGAAACGGGATCGACCATAAGCACTACCGTGAAATTTCATACAATTTTCAAATTTCTTGTACTTGCTAACTTTGGGACCTCGGGCAGCTATGTTACCATGGAGGAACCACACAAGATTTGACTTTATAGGCTAGAACTGAAGTCGCGCCAACTGCTTAACTCAAAATAGAGTCAAGAAAGTAGTTCTCAAGCCGAGAAACGGGATCGACCATAAGCACTACCGTGAAATTTCATACAATTTTCAAATTTAATGTACTTGCTAACTTTGGGACCTCGGGCAGCTATGTTACCATGGAGGAACCACACAAGATTTGACTTTATAGGCTAAAACTGAAGTCGCGCCAACTGCTTAACTCAAAATACAGTCAAGAAAGTAGTTCTCAAGCCGAGAAACGGGATCGACCATAAGCACTACTGTGAAATTTCATACAATTTTCAAATTTCTTGTACTTGCTAACTTTGGGACCTCGGGCAGCTATGTTACCATGGAGGAACCACACAAGATTTGACTTTATAGGCTAGAACTGAAGTCGCGCCAACTGCTTAACTCAAAATACAGTCAAGAAAGTAGTTCTCAAGCCGAGAAACGGGTTCGACCATAAGCACTACCGTGAAATTTCATACAATTTTCTTGTACTTGCTAACTTTGCGACCTCGGGCAGCTATGTTACCATGGAGAAACCACACAAGATTTGACTTTATAGGCTAGAACTGAAGTCGCGCCAACTGCTTAACTCAAAATACAGTCAAGAAAGTAGTTCTCAAGCCGAGAAACGGGATCGACCATAAGCACTACCGTGAAATTTCATACAATTTTCAAATTTCTTGTACTTGCTAACTTTGCGACCTCGGGCAGCTATGTTACCATGGAGGAACCACACAAGATTTGACTTTATTGGCTAGAACTGAAGTCGCGCCAACTGCTTAACTCAAAATACAGTCAAGAAAGTAGTTCTCAAGCCGAGAAACGGGATCGACCATAAGCACTACCGTGAAATTTCATACAATTTTCTTGTACTTGCTAACTTTGCGACCTCGGGCAGCTATGTTACCATGGAGAAACCACACAAGATTTGACTTTATAGGCTAGAACTGAAGTCGCGCCAACTGCTTAACTCAAAATACAGTCAAGAAAGTAGTTCTCAAGCCGAGAAACGGGATCGACCATAAGCACTACCGTGAAATTTCATACAATTTTCAAATTTCTTGTACTTGCTAACTTTGCGACCTCGGGCAGCTATGTTACCATGGAGGAACCACACAAGATTTGACTTTATTGGCTAGAACTGAAGTCGCGCCAACTGCTTAACTCAAAATACAGTCAAGAAAGTAGTTCTCAAGCCGAGAAACGGGATCGACCATAAGCACTACCGTGAAATTTCATACAATTTTCAAATTTCTTGTACTTGCTAACTTTGCGACCTCGGGCAGCTATGTTACCATGGAGGAAACACACAAGATTTGACTTTATAGGCTAGAACTGAAGTCGCGCCAACTGCTAAACTCAAAATAGAGTCAAGAAAGTAGTTCTCAAGCCGAGAAACGGGATCGACCATAAGCACTAGCGTGAAATTTCATACAATTTTCAAATTTCTTGTACTTGCTAACTTTGGGACCCCGGGCAGCTATGTTACCATGGAGGAACCACACAAGATTTGACTTTATAGGCTAGAACTGAACTTTATAGGCTAGAACTGAAGTCGCGCCAACTGCTTAACTCAAAATAGAGTCAAGAAAGTAGCTCTCAAGCCAAAAAACGGGATCGACCATAAGCACTACCGTGAAATTTCATACAATTTTCAAATTTCTTGTACTTGCTAACTTTGCGACCTCGGGCAGCTATGTTACCATGGAGAAACCACACAAGATTTGACTTTATAGGCTAGAACTGAAGTCGCGCCAACTGCTTAACTCAAAATACAGTCAAGAAAGTAGTTCTCAAGCCGAGAAACGGGATCGACCATAAGCACTACCGTGAAATTTCATACAATTTTCAAATTTCTTGTACTTGCTAACTTTGCGACCTCGGGCAGCTATGTTACCATGGAGAAACCACACAAGATTTGACTTTATAGGCTAGAACTGAAGTCGCGCCAACTGCTTAACTCAAAATCCAGTCAAGAAAGTAGTTCTCAAGCCGAGAAACGGGATCGACCATAAGCACTACCGTGAAATTTCATACAATTTTCAAATTTCTTGTACTTGCTAACTTTGCGACCTCGGGCAGCTATGTTACCATGGAGGAACCACACAAGATTTGACTTTATTGGCTAGAACTGAAGTCGCGCCAACTGCTTAACTCAAAATACAGTCAAGAAAGTAGTTCTCAAGCCGAGAAACGGGATCGACCATAAGCACTACCGTGAAATTTCATACAATTTTCAAATTTCTTGTACTTGCTAACTTTGCGACCTCGGGCAGCTATGTTACCATGGAGGAAACACACAAGATTTGACTTTATAGGCTAGAACTGAAGTCGCGCCAACTGCTTAACTCAAAATAGAGTCAAGAAAGTAGTTCTCAAGCCGAGAAACGGGATCGACCATAAGCACTACCGTGAAATTTCATACAATTTTCAAATTTCTTGTACTTGCTAACTTTGGGACCTCGGGCAGCTATGTTACCATGGAGGAACCACACAAGATTTGACTTTATAGGCTAGAACTGAAGTCGCGCCAACTGCTTAACTCAAAATACAGTCAAGAAAGTAGTTCTCAAGCCGAGAAACGGGATCGACCATAAGCACTACCGTGAAATTTCATACAATTTTCAAATTTCTTGTACTTGCTAACTTTGGGACCTCGGGCAGCTATGTTACCATGGAGGAACCACACAATATTTGACTTTATAGGCTAGAACTGAAGTCGCGCCAACTGCTTAACTCAAAATAGAGTCAAGAAAGTAGCTCTCAAGCCGAGAAACGGGATCGACCATAAGCACTACCGTGAAATTTCATACAATTTTCAAATTTCTTGTACTTGCTAACTTTGCGACCTCGGGCAGCTATGTTACCATGGAGAAACCACAAAAGATTTGACTTTATAGGCTAGAACTGAAGTCGCGCCAACTGCTTGACTCAAAATACAGTCAAGAAAGTAGTTCTCAGGCCGAGAAACGGGATCGACCATAAGCACTACCGTGAAATTTCATACAATTTTCAAATTTCTTGTACTTGCTTACTTTGGGACCTCGGGCAGCTATGTTACCATGGAGGAACCACACAAGATTTGACTTTATAGGCTAGAACTGAAGTCGCGCCAACTGCTTAACTCAAAATACAGTCAAGAAAGTAGTTCTCAAGCCGAGAAACGGGATCGACCATAAGCACTACCGTGAAATTTCATACAATTTTCAAATTTCTTGTACTTGCTAACTTTGCGACCTCGGGCAGCTATGTTACCATGGAGAAACCACACAAGATTTGACTTTATAGGCTAGAACTGAAGTCGCGCCAACTGCTTAACTCAAAATCCAGTCAAGAAAGTAGTTCTCAAGCCGAGAAACGGGATCGACCATAAGCACTACCGTGAAATTTCATACAATTTTCAAATTTCTTGTACTTGCTAACTTTGCGACCTCGGGCAGCTATGTTACCATGGAGGAACCACACAAGATTTGAGTTTATAGGCTAGAACTGAAGTCGCGCCAACTGCTTAACTCAAAATACAGTCAAGAAAGTAGCTCTCAAGCCGAGAAACGGGATCGACCATAAGCACTACCGTGAAATTTCATACAATTTTCAAATTTCTTGTACTTGCTAACTTTGCGACCTCGGGCAGCTATGTTACCATGGAGGAACCTCACAAGATTTGACTTTATTGGCTAGAACTGAAGTCGCGCCAACTGCTTAACTCAAAATAGAGTCAAGAAAGTAGCTCTCAAGCCGAGAAACGGGATCGACCATAAGCACTACCGTGAAATTTCATACAATTTTCAAATTTCTTGTACTTGCTAACTTTGGGACCTCGGGCAGCTATGTTACCATGGAGGAACCACACAAGATTTAACTTTATAGGCTAGAACTGAAGTCGCGCCAACTGCTTAACTCAAAATACAGTCAAGAAAGTAGTTCTCAAGCCGAGAAACGGGATCGACCATAAACACTACCGTGAAATTTCATACAATTTTCAAATTTCTTGTACTTGCTAATTTTGCGACCTCGGGCAGCTATGTTACCATGGAGGAACCACACAAGATTTGACTTTATAGGCTAGAACTGAAGTCGCGCCAACTGCTTAACTCAAAATACAGTCAAGAAAGTAGTTCTCAAGCCGAGAAACGGGATCGACCATAAGCACTACCGTGAAATTTCATACAATTTTCAAATTTCTTGTACTTGCTAACTTTGGGACCTCGGGCAGCTATGTTACCATGGAGGAACCACACAAGATTTGACTTTATAGGCTAGAACTGAAGTCGCGCCAACTGCTTAACTCAAAATACAGTCAAGAAAGTAGTTCTCAAGCCGAGAAACGGGATCGACCATAAGCACTACCGTGAAATTTCATACAATTTTCAAATTTCTTGTACTTGCTAACTTTGCGACCTCGGGCAGCTATGTTACCATGGAGGAACCACACAAGATTTGACTTTATAGGCTAGAACTGAAGTCGCGCCAACTGCTTGACTCAAAATAGAGTCAAGAAAGTAGCTCTCAAGCCGAGAAACGGGATCGACCATAAGCACTACCGTGAAATTTCATACAATTTTCAAATTTCTTGTACTTGCTAACTTTGCGACCTCGGGCAGCTATGTTACCATGGAGGAACCACACAAGATTTGACTTTATAGGCTAGAACTGAAGTCGCGCCAACTGCTTAACTCAAAATAGAGTCAAGAAAGTAGCTCTCAAGCCGAGAAACGGGATCGACCATAAGCACTACCGTGAAATTTCATACAATTTTCAAATTTCTTGTACTTGCTAACTTTGCGACCTCGGGCAGCTATGTTACCATGGAGGAACCACACAAGATTTGACTTTATAGGCTAGAACTGAAGTCGCGCCAACTGCTTAACTCAAAATACAGTCAAGAAAGTAGCTCTCAAGCCGAGAAACGGGATCGACCATAAGCACTACCGTGAAATTTCATACAATTTTCAAATTTCTTGTACTTGCTAATTTTGGGACCTCGGGCAGCTATGTTACCATGGAGGAACCACACAAGATTTGACTTTATAGGCTAAAACTGAAGTCGCGCCAACTGCTTAACTCAAAATAGAGTCAAGAAAGTAGCTCTCAAGCCGAGAAACGGGATCGACCATAAGCACTTCCGTGAAATTTCATACAATTTTCAAATTTCTTGTACTTGCTAACTTTGGGACCTCGGGCAGCTATGTTACCATGGAGGAACCACACAAGATTTGACTTTATAGGCTAGAACTGAAGTCGCGCCAACTGCTTAACTCAAAATACAGTCAAGAAAGTAGTTCTCAAGCCGAGAAACGGGATCGACCATAAGCACTACCGTGAAATTTCATACAATTTTCAAATTTCTTGTACTTGCTAACTTTGGGACCTCGGGCAGCTATGTTACCATGGAGGAACCACACAAGATTTGACTTTATAGGCTAGAACTGAAGTCGCGCCAACTGCTTAACTCAAAATACAGTCAAGAAAGTAGTTCTCAAGCCGAGAAACGGGATCGACCATAAGCACTACCGTGAAATTTCATACAATTTTCAAATTTCTTGTACTTGCTAACTTTGCGACCTCGGGCAGCTATGTTACCATGGAGGAACCACACAAGATTTGACTTTATAGGCTAGAACTGAAGTCGCGCCAACTGCTTGACTCAAAATAGAGTCAAGAAAGTAGCTCTCAAGCCGAGAAACGGGATCGACCATAAGCACTACCGTGAAATTTCATACAATTTTCAAATTTCTTGTACTTGCTAACTTTGCGACCTCGGGCAGCTATGTTACCATGGAGGAACCACACAAGATTTGACTTTATAGGCTAGAACTGAAGTCGCGCCAACTGCTTAACTCAAAATAGAGTCAAGAAAGTAGCTCTCAAGCCGAGAAACGGGATCGACCATAAGCACTACCGTGAAATTTCATACAATTTTCAAATTTCTTGTACTTGCTAACTTTGCGACCTCGGGCAGCTATGTTACCATGGAGGAACCACACAAGATTTGACTTTATAGGCTAGAACTGAAGTCGCGCCAACTGCTTAACTCAAAATACAGTCAAGAAAGTAGCTCTCAAGCCGAGAAACGGGATCGACCATAAGCACTACCGTGAAATTTCATACAATTTTCAAATTTCTTGTACTTGCTAATTTTGGGACCTCGGGCAGCTATGTTACCATGGAGGAACCACACAAGATTTGACTTTATAGGCTAAAACTGAAGTCGCGCCAACTGCTTAACTCAAAATAGAGTCAAGAAAGTAGCTCTCAAGCCGAGAAACGGGATCGACCATAAGCACTTCCGTGAAATTTCATACAATTTTCAAATTTCTTGTACTTGCTAACTTTGGGACCTCGGGCAGCTATGTTACCATGGAGGAACCACACAAGATTTGACTTTATAGGCTAGAACTGAAGTCGCGCCAACTGCTTAACTCAAAATACAGTCAAGAAAGTAGTTCTCAAGCCGAGAAACGGGATCGACCATAAGCACTACCGTGAAATTTCATACAATTTTCAAATTTCTTGTACTTGCTAACTTTGGGACCTCGGGCAGCTATGTTACCATGGAGGAACCACACAAGATTTGACTTTATAGGCTAGAACTGAAGTCGCGCCAACTGCTTAACTCAAAATACAGTCAAGAAAGTAGCTCTCAAGCCGAGAAACGGGATCGACCATAAGCACTACCGTGAAATTTCATACAATTTTCAAATTTCTTGTACTTGCTAACTTTGCGACCTCGGGCAGCTATGTTACCATGGAGGAACCACACAAGATTTGACTTTATAGGCTAGAACTGAAGTCGCGCCAACTGCTTAACTCAAAATACAGTCAAGAAAGTAGCTCTCAAGCCGAGAAACGGGATCGACCATAAGCACTACCGTGAAATTTCATACAATTTTCAAATTTCTTGTACTTGCTAACTTTGCGACCTCGGGCAGCTATGTTACCATGGAGGAACCACACAAGATTTGACTTTATAGGCTAGAACTGAAGTCGCGCCAACTGCTTAACTCAAAATACAGTCAAGAAAGTAGCTCTCAAGCCGAGAAACGGGATCGACCATAAGCACTACCGTGAAATTTCATACAATTTTCAAATTTCTTGTACTTGCTAACTTTGCGACCTCGGGCAGCTATGTTACCATGGAGGAACCACACAAGATTTGACTTTATTGGCTAGAACTGAAGTCGCGCCAACTGCTTAACTCAAAATAGAGTCAAGAAAGTAGCTCTCAAGCCGAGAAACGGGATCGACCATAAGCACTACCGTGAAATTTCATACAATTTTCAAATTTCTTGTACTTGCTAACTTTGGGACCTCGGGCAGCTATGTTACCATGGAGGAACCACACAAGATTTGACTTTATAGGCTAGAACTGAAGTCGCGCCAACTGCTTAACTCAAAATACAGTCAAGAAAGTAGTTCTCAAGCCGAGAAACGGGATCGACCATAAGCACTACCGTGAAATTTCATACAATTTTCAAATTTCTTGTACTTGCTAACTTTGGGACCTCGGGCAGCTATGTTACCATGGAGGAACCACACAAGATTTGACTTTATAGGCTAGAACTGAAGTCGCGCCAACTGCTTAACTCAAAATAGAGTCAAGAAAGTAGCTCTCAAGCCGAGAAACGGGATCGACCATAAGCACTACCGTGAAATTTCATACAATTTTCAAATTTCTTGTACTTGCTAACTTTGCGACCTCCGGCAGCTATGTTACCATGGAGGAACCACACAAGATTTGACTTTATAGGCTAGAACTGAAGTTGCGCCAACTGCTTAACTCAAAATACAGTCAAGAAAGTAGCTCTCAAGCCGAGAAACGGGATCGACCATAAACACTACCGTGAAATTTCATACAATTTTCAAATTTCTTCTACTTGCTAACTTTGGGACCTCGGGCAGCTATGTTACCATGGAGGAACCACACAAGATTTGACTTTATAGGCTAGAACTGAAGTCGCGCCAACTGCTTAACTCAAAATAGAGTCAAGAAAGTAGCTCTCAAGCCGAGAAACGGGATCGACCATAAGCACTACCGTGAAATTTCATACAATTTTCAAATTTCTTGTACTTGCTAACTTTGCGACCTCGGGCAGCTATGTTACCATGGAGGAACCACACAAGATTTGACTTTATTGGCTAGAACTGAAGTCGCGCCAACTGCTTAACTCAAAATAGAGTCAAGAAAGTAGCTCTCAAGCCGAGAAACGGGATCGACCATAAGCACTACCGTGAAATTTCATACAATTTTCAAATTTCTTGTACTTGCTAACTTTGCGACCTCGGGCAGCTATGTTACCATGGAGGAACCACACAAGATTTGACTTAATAGGCTAGAACTGAAGTCGCGCCAACTGCTTAACTCAAAATACAGTCAAGAAAGTAGTTCTCAAGCCGAGAAACGGGATCGACCATAAGCACTACCGTGAAATTTCATACAATTTTCAAATTTCTTGTACTTGCTAACTTTGGGACCTCGGGCAGCTATGTTACCATGGAGGAACCACACAAGATTTGACTTTATAGGCTAGAACTGAAGTCGCGCCAACTGCTTAACCCAAAATACAGTCAAGAAAGTAGTTCTCAAGCCGAGAAACGGGATCGACCATAAGCACTACCGTGAAATTTCATACAATTTTCAAATTTCTTGTACTTGCTAACTTTGGGACCTCGGGCAGCTATGTTACCATGGAGGAACCACACAAGATTTGACTTTATAGGCTAGAACTGAAGTCGCGCCAACTGCTTAACTCAAAATAGAGTCAAGAAAGTAGCTCTCAAGCCGAGAAACGGGATCGACCATAAGCACTACCGTGAAATTTCATACAATTTTCAAATTTCTTGTACTTGCTAACTTTGGGACCTCGGGCAGCTATGTTACCATGGAGGAACCACACAAGATTTGACTTAATTGGCTAGAACTGAAGTCGCGCCAACTGCTTAACTCAAAATACAGTCAAGAAAGTAGTTCTCAAGCCGAGAAACGGGATCGACCATAAGCACTACCGTGAAATTTCATACAATTTTCAAATTTCTTGTACTTGCTAACTTTGGGACCTCGGGCAGCTATGTTACCATGGAGGAACCACACAAGATTTGACTTTATAGGCTAGAACTGAAGTCGCGCCAACTGCTTAATTCAAAATAGAGTCAAGAAAGTAGCTCTCAAGCCGAGAAACGGGATCGACCATAAGCACTACCGTGAAATTTCATACAATTTTCAAATTTCTTGTACTTGCTAACTTTGCGACCTCGGGCAGCTATGTTACCATGGAGGAACCACACAAGATTTGACTTTATAGGCTAGAACTGAAGTCGCACCAACTGCTTAACTCAAAATAGAGTCAAGAAAGTAGCTCTCAAGCCGAGAAACGGGATCGACCATAAGCACTACCGTGAAATTTCATACAATTTTCAAATTTCTTGTACTTGCTAACTTTGCGACCTCGGGCAGCTATGTTACCATGGAGGAACCACACAAGATTTGACTTTATAGGCTAGAACTGAAGTCGCGCCAACTGCTTAACTCAAAATAGAGTGAAGAAAGTAGCTCTCAAGCCGAGAAACGGGATCGACCATAAGCACTACCGTGAAATTTCATACAATTTTCAAATTTCTTGTACTTGCTAACTTTGCGACCTCGGGCAGCTATGTTACCATGGAGGAACCACACAAGATTTGACTTTGTAGGCTACAACTGAAGTCGCGCCAACTGCTTAACTCAAAATACAGTCAAGAAAGTAGTTCTCAAGCCGAGAAACGGGATCGACCATAAGCACTACCGTGAAATTTCATACAATTTTCAAATTTCTTGTACTTGCTAACTTTGGGACCTCGGGCAGCTATGTTACCATGGAGGAACCACACAAGATTTGACTTTATAGGCTAGAACTGAAGTCGCGCCAACTGCTTAACTCAAAATACAGTCAAGAAAGTAGTTCTCAAGCCGAGAAACGGGATCGACCATAAGCACTACCGTGAAATTTCATACAATTTTCAAATTTCTTGTACTTGCTAACTTTGGGACCTCGGGCAGCTATGTTACCATGGAGGAACCACACAATATTTGACTTTATAGGCTAGAACTGAAGTCGCGCCAACTGCTTAACTCAAAATAGAGTCAAGAAAGTAGCTCTCAAGCCGAGAAACGGGATCGACCATAAGCACTACCGTGAAATTTCATACAATTTTCAAATTTCTTGTACTTGCTAACTTTGCGACCTCGGGCAGCTATGTTACCATGGAGAAACCACAAAAGATTTGACTTTATAGGCTAGAACTGAAGTCGCGCCAACTGCTTGACTCAAAATACAGTCAAGAAAGTAGTTCTCAGGCCGAGAAACGGGATCGACCATAAGCACTACCGTGAAATTTCATACAATTTTCAAATTTCTTGTACTTGCTTACTTTGGGACCTCGGGCAGCTATGTTACCATGGAGGAACCACACAAGATTTGACTTTATAGGCTAGAACTGAAGTCGCGCCAACTGCTTAACTCAAAATACAGTCAAGAAAGTAGTTCTCAAGCCGAGAAACGGGATCGACCATAAGCACTACCGTGAAATTTCATACAATTTTCAAATTTCTTGTACTTGCTAACTTTGCGACCTCGGGCAGCTATGTTACCATGGAGAAACCACACAAGATTTGACTTTATAGGCTAGAACTGAAGTCGCGCCAACTGCTTAACTCAAAATCCAGTCAAGAAAGTAGTTCTCAAGCCGAGAAACGGGATCGACCATAAGCACTACCGTGAAATTTCATACAATTTTCAAATTTCTTGTACTTGCTAACTTTGCGACCTCGGGCAGCTATGTTACCATGGAGGAACCACACAAGATTTGACTTTATAGGCTAGAACTGAAGTCGCGCCAACTGCTTGACTCAAAATAGAGTCAAGAAAGTAGCTCTCAAGCCGAGAAACGGGATCGACCATAAGCACTACCGTGAAATTTCATACAATTTTCAAATTTCTTGTACTTGCTAACTTTGCGACCTCGGGCAGCTATGTTACCATGGAGGAACCTCACAAGATTTGACTTTATTGGCTAGAACTGAAGTCGCGCCAACTGCTTAACTCAAAATAGAGTCAAGAAAGTAGCTCTCAAGCCGAGAAACGGGATCGACCATAAGCACTACCGTGAAATTTCATACAATTTTCAAATTTCTTGTACTTGCTAACTTTGGGACCTCGGGCAGCTATGTTACCATGGAGGAACCACACAAGATTTAACTTTATAGGCTAGAACTGAAGTCGCGCCAACTGCTTAACTCAAAATACAGTCAAGAAAGTAGTTCTCAAGCCGAGAAACGGGATCGACCATAAACACTACCGTGAAATTTCATACAATTTTCAAATTTCTTGTACTTGCTAATTTTGCGACCTCGGGCAGCTATGTTACCATGGAGGAACCACACAAGATTTGACTTTATAGGCTAGAACTGAAGTCGCGCCAACTGCTTAACTCAAAATACAGTCAAGAAAGTAGTTCTCAAGCCGAGAAACGGGATCGACCATAAGCACTACCGTGAAATTTCATACAATTTTCAAATTTCTTGTACTTGCTAACTTTGGGACCTCGGGCAGCTATGTTACCATGGAGGAACCACACAAGATTTGACTTTATAGGCTAGAACTGAAGTCGCGCCAACTGCTTAACTCAAAATACAGTCAAGAAAGTAGTTCTCAAGCCGAGAAACGGGATCGACCATAAGCACTACCGTGAAATTTCATACAATTTTCAAATTTCTTGTACTTGCTAACTTTGCGACCTCGGGCAGCTATGTTACCATGGAGGAACCACACAAGATTTGACTTTATAGGCTAGAACTGAAGTCGCGCCAACTGCTTGACTCAAAATAGAGTCAAGAAAGTAGCTCTCAAGCCGAGAAACGGGATCGACCATAAGCACTACCGTGAAATTTCATACAATTTTCAAATTTCTTGTACTTGCTAACTTTGCGACCTCGGGCAGCTATGTTACCATGGAGGAACCACACAAAATTTGACTTTATAGGCTAGAACTGAAGTCGCGCCAACTGCTTAACTCAAAATAGAGTCAAGAAAGTAGCTCTCAAGCCGAGAAACGGGATCGACCATAAGCACTACCGTGAAATTTCATACAATTTTCAAATTTCTTGTACTTGCTAACTTTGGGACCTCGGGCAGCTATGTTACCATGGAGGAACCACACAAGATTTGACTTTATAGGCTAGAACTGAAGTCGCGCCAACTGCTTAACTCAAAATAGAGTCAAGAAAGTAGCTCTCAAGCCGAGAAACGGGATCGACCATAAGCACTACCGTGAAATTTCATACAATTTTCAAATTTCTTGTACTTGCTAACTTTGCGACCTCGGGCAGCTATGTTACCATGGAGGAACCACACAAGATTTGACTTTATAGGCTAGAACTGAAGTCGCGCCAACTGCTTAACTCAAAATACAGTCAAGAAAGTAGCTCTCAAGCCGAGAAACGGGATCGACCATAAGCACTACCGTGAAATTTCATACAATTTTCAAATTTCTTGTACTTGCTAATTTTGGGACCTCGGGCAGCTATGTTACCATGGAGGAACCACACAAGATTTGACTTTATAGGCTAAAACTGAAGTCGCGCCAACTGCTTAACTCAAAATAGAGTCAAGAAAGTAGCTCTCAAGCCGAGAAACGGGATCGACAATAAGCACTTCCGTGAAATTTCATACAATTTTCAAATTTCTTGTACTTGCTAACTTTGGGACCTCGGGCAGCTATGTTACCATGGAGGAACCACACAAGATTTGACTTTATAGGCTAGAACTGAAGTCGCGCCAACTGCTTAACTCAAAATACAGTCAAGAAAGTAGTTCTCAAGCCGAGAAACGGGATCGACCATAAGCACTACCGTGAAATTTCATACAATTTTCAAATTTCTTGTACTTGCTAACTTTGGGACCTCGGGCAGCTATGTTACCATGGAGGAACCACACAAGATTTGACTTTATAGGCTAGAACTGAAGTCGCGCCAACTGCTTAACTCAAAATACAGTCAAGAAAGTAGCTCTCAAGCCGAGAAACGGGATCGACCATAAGCACTACCGTGAAATTTCATACAATTTTCAAATTTCTTGTACTTGCTAACTTTGCGACCTCGGGCAGCTATGTTACCATGGAGGAACCACACAAGATTTGACTTTATAGGCTAGAACTGAAGTCGCGCCAACTGCTTAACTCAAAATACAGTCAAGAAAGTAGCTCTCAAGCCGAGAAACGGGATCGACCATAAGCACTACCGTGAAATTTCATACAATTTTCAAATTTCTTGTACTTGCTAACTTTGCGACCTCGGGCAGCTATGTTACCATGGAGGAACCACACAAGATTTGACTTTATAGGCTAGAACTGAAGTCGCGCCAACTGCTTAACTCAAAATAGAGTCAAGAAAGTAGCTCTCAAGCCGAGAAACGGGATCGACCATAAGCACTACCGTGAAATTTCATACAATTTTCAAATTTCTTGTACTTGCTAACTTTGCGACCTCGGGCAGCTATGTTACCATGGAGGAACCACACAAGATTTGACTTTATAGGCTAGAACTGAAGTCGCGCCAACTGCTTAACTCAAAATACAGTCAAGAAAGTAGCTCTCAAGCCGAGAAACGGGATCGACCATAAGCACTACCGTGAAATTTCATACAATTTTCAAATTTCTTGTACTTGCTAACTTTGCGACCTCGGGCAGCTATGTTACCATGGAGGAACCACACAAGATTTGACTTTATTGGCTAGAACTGAAGTCGCGCCAACTGCTTAACTCAAAATAGAGTCAAGAAAGTAGCTCTCAAGCCGAGAAACGGGATCGACCATAAGCACTACCGTGAAATTTCATACAATTTTCAAATTTCTTGTACTTGCTAACTTTGGGACCTCGGGCAGCTATGTTACCATGGAGGAACCACACAAGATTTGACTTTATAGGCTAGAACTGAAGTCGCGCCAACTGCTTAACTCAAAATACAGTCAAGAAAGTAGTTCTCAAGCCGAGAAACGGGATCGACCATAAGCACTACCGTGAAATTTCATACAATTTTCAAATTTCTTGTACTTGCTAACTTTGGGACCTCGGGCAGCTATGTTACCATGGAGGAACCACACAAGATTTGACTTTATAGGCTAGAACTGAAGTCGCGCCAACTGCTTAACTCAAAATAGAGTCAAGAAAGTAGCTCTCAAGCCGAGAAACGGGATCGACCATAAGCACTACCGTGAAATTTCATACAATTTTCAAATTTCTTGTACTTGCTAACTTTGCGACCTCCGGCAGCTATGTTACCATGGAGGAACCACACAAGATTTGACTTTATAGGCTAGAACTGAAGTTGCGCCAACTGCTTAACTCAAAATACAGTCAAGAAAGTAGCTCTCAAGCCGAGAAACGGGATCGACCATAAACACTACCGTGAAATTTCATACAATTTTCAAATTTCTTCTACTTGCTAACTTTGGGACCTCGGGCAGCTATGTTACCATGGAGGAACCACACAAGATTTGACTTTATAGGCTAGAACTGAAGTCGCGCCAACTGCTTAACTCAAAATAGAGTCAAGAAAGTAGCTCTCAAGCCGAGAAACGGGATCGACCATAAGCACTACCGTGAAATTTCATACAATTTTCAAATTTCTTGTACTTGCTAACTTTGCGACCTCGGGCAGCTATGTTACCATGGAGGAACCACACAAGATTTGACTTTATTGGCTAGAACTGAAGTCGCGCCAACTGCTTAACTCAAAATAGAGTCAAGAAAGTAGCTCTCAAGCCGAGAAACGGGATCGACCATAAGCACTACCGTGAAATTTCATACAATTTTCAAATTTCTTGTACTTGCTAACTTTGCGACCTCGGGCAGCTATGTTACCATGGAGGAACCACACAAGATTTGACTTAATAGGCTAGAACTGAAGTCGCGCCAACTGCTTAACTCAAAATACAGTCAAGAAAGTAGTTCTCAAGCCGAGAAACGGGATCGACCATAAGCACTACCGTGAAATTTCATACAATTTTCAAATTTCTTGTACTTGCTAACTTTGGGACCTCGGGCAGCTATGTTACCATGGAGGAACCACACAAGATTTGACTTTATAGGCTAGAACTGAAGTCGCGCCAACTGCTTAACTCAAAATACAGTCAAGAAAGTAGTTCTCAAGCCGAGAAACGGGATCGACCATAAGCACTACCGTGAAATTTCATACAATTTTCAAATTTCTTGTACTTGCTAACTTTGGGACCTCGGGCAGCTATGTTACCATGGAGGAACCACACAAGATTTGACTTTATAGGCTAGAACTGAAGTCGCGCCAACTGCTTAACTCAAAATAGAGTCAAGAAAGTAGCTCTCAAGCCGAGAAACGGGATCGACCATAAGCACTACCGTGAAATTTCATACAATTTTCAAATTTCTTGTACTTGCTAACTTTGGGACCTCGGGCAGCTATGTTACCATGGAGGAACCACACAAGATTTGACTTAATTGGCTAGAACTGAAGTCGCGCCAACTGCTTAACTCAAAATACAGTCAAGAAAGTAGTTCTCAAGCCGAGAAACGGGATCGACCATAAGCACTACCGTGAAATTTCATACAATTTTCAAATTTCTTGTACTTGCTAACTTTGGGACCTCGGGCAGCTATGTTACCATGGAGGAACCACACAAGATTTGACTTTATAGGCTAGAACTGAAGTCGCGCCAACTGCTTAATTCAAAATAGAGTCAAGAAAGTAGCTCTCAAGCCGAGAAACGGGATCGACCATAAGCACTACCGTGAAATTTCATACAATTTTCAAATTTCTTGTACTTGCTAACTTTGCGACCTCGGGCAGCTATGTTACCATGGAGGAACCACACAAGATTTGACTTTATAGGCTAGAACTGAAGTCGCACCAACTGCTTAACTCAAAATAGAGTCAAGAAAGTAGCTCTCAAGCCGAGAAACGGGATCGACCATAAGCACTACCGTGAAATTTCATACAATTTTCAAATTTCTTGTACTTGCTAACTTTGCGACCTCGGGCAGCTATGTTACCATGGAGGAACCACACAAGATTTGACTTTGTAGGCTACAACTGAAGTCGCGCCAACTGCTTAACTCAAAATACAGTCAAGAAAGTAGTTCTCAAGCCGAGAAACGGGATCGACCATAAGCACTACCGTGAAATTTCATACAATTTTCAAATTTCTTGTACTTGCTAACTTTGCGACCTCGGGCAGCTATGTTACCGTGGAGGAACCACACAAGATTTGACTTTATAGGCTAGAACTGAAGTCGCGCCAACTGCTTAACTCAAAATAGAGTCAAGAAAGTAGCTCTCAAGCCGAGAAACGGGATCGACCATAAGCACTACCGTGAAATTTCATACAATTTTCAAATTTCTTGTACTTGCTAACTTTGCGACCTCGGGCAGCTATGTTACCATGGAGGAACCACACAAGATTTGACTTTATTGGCTAGAACTGAAGTCGCGCCAACTGCTTAACTCAAAATAGAGTCAAGAAAGTAGCTCTCAAGCCGAGAAACGGGATCGACCATAAGCACTACCGTGAAATTTCATACAATTTTCAAATTTCTTGTACTTGCTAACTTTGCGACCTCGGGCAGCTATGTTACCATGGAGGAACCACACAAGATTTGACTTAATAGGCTAGAACTGAAGTCGCGCCAACTGCTTAACTCAAAATACAGTCAAGAAAGTAGTTCTCAAGCCGAGAAACGGGATCGACCATAAGCACTACCGTGAAATTTCATACAATTTTCAAATTTCTTGTACTTGCTAACTTTGGGACCTCGGGCAGCTATGTTACCATGGAGGAACCACACAAGATTTGACTTTATAGGCTAGAACTGAAGTCGCGCCAACTGCTTAACTCAAAATACAGTCAAGAAAGTAGTTCTCAAGCCGAGAAACGGGATCGACCATAAGCACTACCGTGAAATTTCATACAATTTTCAAATTTCTTGTACTTGCTAACTTTGCGACCTCGGGCAGCTATGTTACCATGGAGGAACCACACAAGATTTGACTTTGTAGGCTACAACTGAAGTCGCGCCAACTGCTTAACTCAAAATAGAGTCAAGAAAGTAGCTCTCAAGCCGAGAAACGGGATCGACCATAAGCACTACCGTGAAATTTCATACAATTTTCAAATTTCTTGTACTTGCTAACTTTGGGACCTCGGGCAGCTATGTTACCATGGAGGAACCACACAAGATTTGACTTAATTGGCTAGAACTGAAGTCGCGCCAACTGCTTAACTCAAAATACAGTCAAGAAAGTAGTTCTCAAGCCGAGAAACGGGATCGACCATAAGCACTACCGTGAAATTTCATACAATTTTCAAATTTCTTGTACTTGCTAACTTTGGGACCTCGGGCAGCTATGTTACCATGGAGGAACCACACAAGATTTGACTTTATAGGCTAGAACTGAAGTCGCGCCAACTGCTTAATTCAAAATAGAGTCAAGAAAGTAGCTCTCAAGCCGAGAAACGGGATCGACCATAAGCACTACCGTGAAATTTCATACAATTTTCAAATTTCTTGTACTTGCTAACTTTGCGACCTCGGGCAGCTATGTTACCATGGAGGAACCACACAAGATTTGACTTTATAGGCTAGAACTGAAGTCGCACCAACTGCTTAACTCAAAATAGAGTCAAGAAAGTAGCTCTCAAGCCGAGAAACGGGATCGACCATAAGCACTACCGTGAAATTTCATACAATTTTCAAATTTCTTGTACTTGCTAACTTTGCGACCTCGGGCAGCTATGTTACCATGGAGGAACCACACAAGATTTGACTTTATAGGCTAGAACTGAAGTCGCGCCAACTGCTTAACTCAAAATAGAGTGAAGAAAGTAGCTCTCAAGCCGAGAAACGGGATCGACCATAAGCACTACCGTGAAATTTCATACAATTTTCAAATTTCTTGTACTTGCTAACTTTGCGACCTCGGGCAGCTATGTTACCATGGAGGAACCACACAAGATTTGACTTTGTAGGCTACAACTGAAGTCGCGCCAACTGCTTAACTCAAAATACAGTCAAGAAAGTAGTTCTCAAGCCGAGAAACGGGATCGACCATAAGCACTACCGTGAAATTTCGTACAATTTTCAAATTTCTTGTACTTGCTAACTTTGCGACCTCGGGCAGCTATGTTACCGTGGAGGAACCACACAAGATTTGACTTTATAGGCTAGAACTGAAGTCGCGCCAACTGCTTAACTTAAAATACAGTCAAGAAAGTAGTTCTCAAGCCGAGAAACGGGATTGACCATAAGCACTACCGTGAAATTTCATACAATTTTCAAATTTCTTGTACTTGCTAACTTTGGGACCTCGGGCAGCTATGTTACCATGGAGGAACCACACAAGATTTGACTTTATAGGCTAGAACTGAAGTCGCGCCAACTGCTTAACTCAAAATAGAGTCAAGAAAGTAGTTCTCAAGCCGAGAAACGGGATCGACCATAAGCACTACCGTGAAATTTCATACAATTTTCAAATTTCTTGTACTTGCTAACTTTGCGACCTCGGGCAGCTATGTTACCATGGAGAAACCACACAAGATTTGACTTTATAGGCTAGAACTGAAGTCGCGCCAACTGCTTAACTCAAAATACAGTCAAGAAAGTAGTTCTCAAGCCGAGAAACGGGATCGACCATAAGCACTACCGTGAAATTTCATACAATTTTCAAATTTCTTGTACTTGCTAACTTTGGGACCTCGGGCAGCTATGTTACCATGGAGGAACCACACAAGATTTGACTTTATAGGCTAGAACTGAAGTCGCGCGAACTGCTTAACTCAAAATAGAGTCAAGAAAGTAGCTCTCAAGCCGAGAAACGGGATCGACCATAAGCAATACCGTGAAATTTCATACAATTTTCAAATTTCTTGTACTTGCTAACTTTGCGACCAAGGGCAGCTATGTTACCATGGAGGAACCACACAAGATTTGACTTTATAGGCTAGAACTGAAGTCGCGCCAACTGCTTAACTCAAAATAGAGACAAGAAAGTAGCTCTCAAGCCGAGAAACGGGATCGACCATAAGCACTACCGTGAAATTTCATACAATTTTCAAATTTCTTGTACTTGCTAACTTTGCGACCTCGGGCAGCTATGTTACCATGGAGGAACCACACAAGATTTGACTTTATAGGCTAGAACTGAAGTCGCGCCAACTGCTTAACTCAAAATAGAGTCAAGAAAGTAGCTCTCAAGCCGAGAAACGGGATCGACCATAAGCACTACCGTGAAATTTCATACAATTTTCAAATTTCTTGTACTTGCTAACTTTGCGACCTCGGGCAGCTATGTTACCATGGAGGAACCACACAAGATTTGAGTTTATAGGCTAGAACTGAAGTCGCGCCAACTGCTTAACTCAAAATACAGTCAAGAAAGTAGCTCTCAAGCCGAGAAACGGGATCGACCATAAGCACTACCGTGAAATTTCATACAATTTTCAAATTTCTTGTACTTGCTAACTTTGCGACCTCGGGCAGCTATGTTACCATGGAGGAACCACACAAGATTTGACTTTATAGGCTAGAACTGAAGTCGCGCCAACTGCTTAACTCAAAATAGAGTGAAGAAAGTAGCTCTCAAGCCGAGAAACGGGATCGACCATAAGCACTACCGTGAAATTTCATACAATTTTCAAATTTCTTGTACTTGCTAACTTTGCGACCTCGGGCAGCTATGTTACCATGGAGGAACCACACAAGATTTGACTTTATAGGCTACAACTGAAGTCGCGCCAACTGCTTAACTCAAAATACAGTCAAGAAAGTAGTTCTCAAGCCGAGAAACGGGATCGACCATAAGCACTACCGTGAAATTTCATACAATTTTCAAATTTCTTGTACTTGCTAACTTTGCGACCTCGGGCAGCTATGTTACCATGGAGGAACCACACAAGATTTGACTTTATAGGCTAGAACTGAAGTCGCGCCAACTGCTTAACTTAAAATACAGTCAAGAAAGTAGTTCTCAAGCCGAGAAACGGGATTGACCATAAGCACTACCGTGAAATTTCATACAATTTTCAAATTTCTTGTACTTGCTAACTTTGGGACCTCGGGCAGCTATGTTACCATGGAGGAACCACACAAGATTTGACTTTATAGGCTAGAACTGAAGTCGCGCCAACTGCTTAACTCAAAATAGAGTCAAGAAAGTAGTTCTCAAGCCGAGAAACGGGATCGACCATAAGCACTACCGTGAAATTTCATACAATTTTCAAATTTCTTGTACTTGCTAACTTTGCGACCTCGGGCAGCTATGTTACCATGGAGAAACCACACAAGATTTGACTTTATAGGCTAGAACTGAAGTCGCGCCAACTGCTTAACTCAAAATACAGTCAAGAAAGTAGTTCTCAAGCCGAGAAACGGGATCGACCATAAGCACTACCGTGAAATTTCATACAATTTTCAAATTTCTTGTACTTGCTAACTTTGGGACCTCGGGCAGCTATGTTACCATGGAGGAACCACACAAGATTTGACTTTATAGGCTAGAACTGAAGTCGCGCGAACTGCTTAACTCAAAATAGAGTCAAGAAAGTAGCTCTCAAGCCGAGAAACGGGATCGACCATAAGCAATACCGTGAAATTTCATACAATTTTCAAATTTCTTGTACTTGCTAACTTTGCGACTAAGGGCAGCTATGTTACCATGGAGGAACCACACAAGATTTGACTTTATAGGCTAGAACTGAAGTCGCGCCAACTGCTTAACTCAAAATAGAGTCAAGAAAGTAGCTCTCAAGCCGAGAAACGGGATCGACCATAAGCACTACCGTGAAATTTCATACAATTTTCAAATTTCTTGTACTTGCTAACTTTGCGACCTCGGGCAGCTATGTTACCATGGAGGAACCACACAAGATTTGACTTTATAGGCTAGAACTGAAGTCGCGCCAACTGCTTAACTCAAAATAGAGTCAAGAAAGTAGCTCTCAAGCCGAGAAACGGGATCGACCATAAGCACTACCGTGAAATTTCATACAATTTTCAAATTTCTTGTACTTGCTAACTTTGCGACCTCGGGCAGCTATGTTACCATGGAGGAACCACACAAGATTTGACTTTATAGGCTAGAACTGAAGTCGCGCGAACTGCTTAACTCAAAATAGAGTCAAGAAAGTAGCTCTCAAGCCGAGAAACGGGATCGACCATAAGCAATACCGTGAAATTTCATACAATTTTCAAATTTCTTGTACTTGCTAACTTTGCGACCTCGGGCAGCTATGTTACCATGGAGGAACCACACAAGATTTGACTTTATAGGCTAGAACTGAAGTCGCGCCAACTGCTTAACTCAAAATAGAGTCAAGAAAGTAGTTCTCAAGTCGAGAAACGGGATCGACCATAAGCACTACCGTGAAATTTCATACAATTTTCAAATTTCTTGTACTTGCTAACTTTGCGACCTCGGGCAGCTATGTTACCATGGAGAAACCACACAAGATTTGACTTTATAGGCTAGAACTGAAGTCGCGCCAACTGCTTAACTCAAAATACAGTCAAGAAAGTAGTTCTCAAGCTGAGAAACGGGATCGACCATAAGCACTACCGTGAAATTTCATACAATTTTCAAATTTCTTGTACTTGCTAACTTTGGGACCTTGGGCAGCTATGTTACCATGGAGGAACCACACAAGATTTGACTTTATAGGCTAGAACTGAAGTCGCGCCAACTGCTTAACTCAAAATAGAGTCAAGAAAGTAGCTCTCAAGCCGAGAAACGGGATCGACCATAAGCACTACCGTGAAATTTCATACAATTTTCAAATTTCTTGTACTTGCTAACTTTGGGACCTCGGGCAGCTATGTTACCATGGAGGAACCACACAAGATTTGACTTTATAGGCTAGAACTGAAGTCGCGCCAACTGCTTAACTCAAAATAGAGTCAAGAAAGTAGCTCTCAAGCCGAGAAACGGGATCGACCATAAGCACTACCGTGAAATTTCATACAATTTTCAAATTTCTTGTACTTGCTAACTTTGCGACCTCGGGCAGCTATGTTACCATGGAGGAACCACACAAGATTTGACTTTATAGGCTAGAACTGAAGTCGCGCCAACTGCTTAACTCAAAATAGAGTCAAGAAAGTAGCTCTCAAGCCGAGAAACGGGATCGACCATAAGCACTACCGTGAAATTTCATACAATTTTCAAATTTCTTGTACTTGCTAACTTTGGGACCTCGGGCAGCTATGTTACCATGGAAGAACCACACAAGATTTGACTTTATAGGCTAGAACTGAAGTCGCGCCAACTGCTTAACTCAAAATAGAGTCAAGAAAGTAGCTCTCAAGCCGAGAAACGGGATCGACCATAAGCACTACCGTGAAATTTCATACAATTTTCAAATTTCTTGTACTTGCTAACTTTGGGACCTCGGGCAGCTATGTTACCATGGAGGAACCACACAAGATTTGACTTTATAGGCTAGAACTGAAGTCGCGCCAACTGCTTAACTCAAAATACAGTCAAGAAAGTAGTTCTCAAGCCGAGAAACGGGATCGACCATAAGCACTACCGTGAAATTTCATACAATTTTCAAATTTCTTGTACTTGCTAACTTTGCGACCTCGGGCAGCTATGTTACCATGGAAGAACCACACAAGATTTGACTTAATAGGCTAGAACTGAAGTCGCGCCAACTGCTTAACTCAAAATAGAGTCAAGAAAGTAGCTCTCAAGCCGAGAAACGGGATCGACCATAAGCACTACCGTGAAATTTCATACAATTTTCAAATTTCTAGTACTTGCTAACTTTGGGACCTCGGGCAGCTATGTTACCATGGAGGAACCACACAAGATTTGACTTTATAGACTAGAACTGAAGTCGCGCCAACTGCTTAACTCAAAATACAGTCAAGAAAGTAGTTCTCAAGCCGAGAAACGGGATCGACCATAAGCACTACCGTGAAATTTCATACAATTTTCAAATTTCTTGTACTTGCTAACTTCGCGACCTCGGGCAGCTATGTTACCATGGAGGAACCACACAAGATTTGACTTTATAGGCTAGAACTGAAGTCGCGCCAACTGCTTAACTCAAAATAGAGTCAAGAAAGTAGCTCTCAAGCCGAGAAACGGGACCGACCATAAGCACTACCGTGAAATTTCATACAATTTTCAAATTTATTGTACTTGCTAACTTTGGGACCTCGGGCAGCTATGTTACCATGGAGGAACCACACAAGATTTGACTTTATAGGCTAGAACTGAAGTCGCGCCAACTGCTTAACTCAAAATACAGTCAAGAAAGTAGTTCTCAAGCCGAGAAACGGGATCGACCATAAGCACTACCGTGAAATTTCATACAATTTTCAAATTTCTTGTACTTGCTAACTTTGCGACCAAGGGCAGCTATGTTACCATGGAGGAACCACACAAGATTTGACTTTATTGGCTAGAACTGAAGTCGCGCCAACTGCTTAACTCAAAATACAGTCAAGAAAGTAGTTCTCAAGCCGAGAAACGGGATCGACCATAAGCACTACCGTGAAATTTCATACAATTTTCAAATTTCTTGTACTTGCTAACTTTGCGACCTCGGGCAGCTATGTTACCATGGAGGAACCACACAAGATTTGACTTTATTGGCTAGAACTGAAGTCGCGCCAACTGCTTAACTCAAAATACAGTCAAGAAAGTAGTTCTCAAGCCGAGAAACGGGATCGACCATAAGCACTACCGTGAAATTTCATACAATTTTCAAATTTCTTGTACTTGCTAACTTTGCGACCTCGGGCAGCTATGTTACCATGGAGGAACCACACAAGATTTGACTTTATAGGCTAGAACTGAAGTCGCGCCAACTGCTTAACTCAAAATAGAGTGAAGAAAGTAGCTCTCAAGCCGAGAAACGGGATCGACCATAAGCACTACCGTGAAATTTCATACAATTTTCAAATTTCTTGTACTTGCTAACTTTGCGACCTCGGGCAGCTATGTTACCATGGAGGAACCACACAAGATTTGACTTTATAGGCTAGAACTGAAGTCGCGCCAACTGCTTAACTCAAAATAGAGTCAAGAAAGTAGCTCTCAAGCCGAGAAACGGGATCGACCATAAGCACTACCGTGAAATTTCATACAATTTTCAAATTTCTTGTACTTGCTAACTTTGCGACCTCGGGCAGCTATGTTACCATGGAGGAACCACACAAGATTTGACTTTATTGGCTAGAACTGAAGTCGCGCCAACTGCTTAACTCAAAATACAGTCAAGAAAGTAGTTCTCAAGCCGAGAAACGGGATCGACCATAAGCACTACCGTGAAATTTCATACAATTTTCAAATTTCTTGTACTTGCTAACTTTGCGACCTCGGGCAGCTATGTTACCATGGAGAAACCACACAAGATTTGACTTTATAGGCTAGAACTGAAGTCGCGCCAACTGCTTAACTCAAAATAGAGTCAAGAAAGTAGCTCTCAAGCCGAGAAACGGGATCGACCATAAGCACTACCGTGAAATTTCATACAATTTTCAAATTTCTTGTACTTGCTAAATTTGCGACCTCGGGCAGCTATGTTACCATGGAGGAACCACACAAGATTTGACTTTATAGGCTAGAACTGAAGTCGCGCCAACTGCTTAACTCAAAATACAGTCAAGAAAGTAGCTCTCAAGCCGAGAAACGGGATCGACCATAAGCACTACCGTGAAATTTCATACAATTTTCAAATTTCTTGTACTTGCTAACTTTGGGACCTCGGGCAGCTATGTTACCATGGAGGACCACACAAGATTTGACTTTACAGGCTAGAACTGAAGTCGCGCCAACTGCTTAACTCAAAATAGAGTCAAGAAAGTAGCTCTCAAGCCGAGAAACGGGATCGACCATAAGCACTACCGTGAAATTTCATACAATTTTCAAATTTCTTGTACTTGCTAACTTTGCGACCTCGGGCAGCTATGTTACCATGGAGGAACCACACAAGATTTGACTTTATAGGCTAGAACTGAAGTCGCGCCAACTGCTTAACTCAAAATAGAGTCAAGAAAGTAGTTCTCAAGCCGAGAAACGGGATCGACCATAAGCACTACCGTGAAATTTCATACAATTTTCAAATTTCTTGTACTTGCTAACTTTGCGACCTCGGGCAGCTATGTTACCATGGAGAAACCACACAAGATTTGACTTTATAGGCTAGAACTGAAGTCGCGCCAACTGCTTAACTCAAAATACAGTCAAGAAAGTAGTTCTCAAGCCGAGAAACGGGATCGACCATAAGCACTACCGTGAAATTTCATACAATTTTCAAATTTCTTGTACTTGCTAACTTTGCGACCTCGGGCAGCTATGTTACCATGGAGGAACCACACAAGATTTGACTTTATAGGCTAGAACTGAAGTCGCTCCAACTGCTTAACTCAAAATAGAGTCAAGAAAGTAGCTCTCAAGCCGAGAAACGGGATCGACCATAAGCACTACCGTGAAATTTCATACAATTTTCAAATTTCTTGTACTTGCTAACTTTGCGACCTCGGGCAGCTATGTTACCATGGAGGAACCACACAAGATTTGACTTTATAGGCTAGAACTGAAGTCGCGCCAACTGCTTAACTCAAAATACAGTCAAGAAAGTAGTTCTCAAGCCGAGAAACGGGATCGACCATAAGCACTACCGTGAAATTTCATACAATTTTCAAATTTCTTGTACTTGCTAACTTTGGGACCTCGGGCAGCTATGTTACCATGGAGGACCACACAAGATTTGACTTTACAGGCTAGAACTGAAGTCGCGCCAACTGCTTAACTCAAAATAGAGTCAAGAAAGTAGCTCTCAAGCCGAGAAACGGGATCGACCATAAGCACTACCGTGAAATTTCATACAATTTTCAAATTTCTTGTACTTGCTAACTTTGGGACCTCGGGCAGCTATGTTACCATGGAGGAACCACACAAGATTTGACTTTATAGGCTAGAACTGAAGTCGCGCCAACTGTTTAACTCAAAATAGAGTCAAGAAAGTAGCTCTCAAGCCGAGAAACGGGATCGACCATAAGCACTACCGTGAAATTTCATACAATTTTCAAATTTCTTGTACTTGCTAACTTTGGGACCTCGGGCAGCTATGTTACCATGGAGGACCACACAAGATTTGACTTTACAGGCTAGAACTGAAGTCGCGCCAACTGCTTAACTCAAAATAGAGTCAAGAAAGTAGCTCTCAAGCCGAGAAACGGGATCGACCATAAGCACTACCGTGAAATTTCATACAATTTTCAAATTTCTTGTACTTGCTAACTTTGGGACCTCGGGCAGCTATGTTACCATGGAGGAACCACACAAGATTTGACTTTATAGGCTAGAACTGAAGTCGCTCCAACTGCTTAACTCAAAATAGAGTCAAGAAAGTAGCTCTCAAGCCGAGAAACGGGATCGACCATAAGCACTACCGTGAAATTTCATACAATTTTCAAATTTCTTGTACTTGCTAACTTTGCGACCTCGGGCAGCTATGTTACCATGGAGGAACCACACAAGATTTGACTTTATAGGCTAGAACTGAAGTCGCGCCAACTGCTTAACTCAAAATACAGTCAAGAAAGTAGTTCTCAAGCCGAGAAACGGGATCGACCATAAGCACTACCGTGAAATTTCATACAATTTTCAAATTTCTTGTACTTGCTAACTTTGGGACCTCGGGCAGCTATGTTACCATGGAGGACCACACAAGATTTGACCTTACAGGCTAGAACTGAAGTCGCGCCAACTGCTTAACTCAAAATAGAGTCAAGAAAGTAGCTCTCAAGCCGAGAAACGGGATCGACCATAAGCACTACCGTGAAATTTCATACAATTTTCAAATTTCTTGTACTTGCTAACTTTGGGACCTCGGGCAGCTATGTTACCATGGAGGAACCACACAAGATTTGACTTTATAGGCTAGAACTGAAGTCGCGCCAACTGTTTAACTCAAAATAGAGTCAAGAAAGTAGCTCTCAAGCCGAGAAACGGGATCGACCATAAGCACTACCGTGAAATTTCATACAATTTTCAAATTTCTTGTACTTGCTAACTTTGCGACCTCGGGCAGCTATGTTACCATGGAGGAACCACACAAGATTTGACTTTATAGGCTAGAACTGAAGTCGCGCCAACTGCTTAACTCAAAATAGAGTCAAGAAAGTAGCTCTCAAGCCGAGAAACGGGATCGACCATAAGCACTACCGTGAAATTTCATACAATTTTCAAATTTCTTGTACTTGTTAACTTTGGGACCTCGGGCAGCTATGTTACCATGGAGGAACCACACAAGATTTGACTTTATTGGCTAGAACTGAAGCCGCGCCAACTGCTTAACTCAAAATAGAGTCAAGAAAGTAGCTCTCAAGCCGAGAAACGGGATCGACCATAAGCACTACCGTGAAATTTCATACAATTTTCAAATTTCTTGTACTTGCTAACTTTGCGACCTCGGGCAGCTATGTTACCATGGAGAAACCACACAAGATTTGACTTTATAGGCTAGAACTGAAGTCGCGCCAACTGCTTAACTCAAAATACAGTCAAGAAAGTAGTTCTCAAGCCGAGAAACGGGATCGACCATAAGCACTACCGTGAAATTTCATACAATTTTCAAATTTCTTGTACTTGCTAACTTTGCGACCTCGGGCAGCTATGTCACCATGGAGGAACCACACAAGATTTGACTTTATAGGCTAGAACTGAAGTCGCGCCAACTGCTTAACTCAAAATAGAGTGAAGAAAGTAGCTCTCAAGCCGAGAAACGGGATCGACCATAAGCACTACCGTGAAATTTCATACAATTTTCAAATTTCTTGTACTTGCTAACTTTGGGACCTCGGGCAGCTATGTTACCATGGAGGAACCACACAAGATTTGACTTTATAGGCTAGAACTGAAGTCGCGCCAACTGCTTAACTCAAAATAGAGTCAAGAAAGTAGCTCTCAAGCCGAGAAACGGGATCGACCATAAGCACTACCGTGAAATTTCATACAATTTTCAAATTTCTTGTACTTGCTAACTTTGCGACCTCGGGCAGCTATGTTACCATGGAGGAACCACACAAGATTTGACTTTATTGGCTAGAACTGAAGTCGCGCCAACTGCTTAACTCAAAATAGAGTCAAGAAAGTAGCTCTCAAGCCGAGAAACGGGATCGACCATAAGCACTACCGTGAAATTTCATACAATTTTCAAATTTCTTGTACTTGCTAACTTTGCGACCTCGGGCAGCTATGTTACCATGGAGGAACCACACAAGATTTGACTTAATAGGCTAGAACTGAAGTCGCGCCAACTGCTTAACTCAAAATACAGTCAAGAAAGTAGTTCTCAAGCCGAGAAACGGGATCGACCATAAGCACTACCGTGAAATTTCATACAATTTTCAAATTTCTTGTACTTGCTAACTTTGCGACCTCGGGCAGCTATGTTACCATGGAGGAACCACACAAGATTTGACTTTATAGGCTAGAACTGAAGTCGCGCCAACTGCTTAACTCAAAATACAGTCAAGAAAGTAGTTCTCAAGCCGAGAAACGGGATCGACCATAAGCACTACCGTGAAATTTCATACAATTTTCAAATTTCTTGTACTTGCTAACTTTGGGACCTCGGGCAGCTATGTTACCATGGAGGAACCACACAAGATTTGACTTTATAGGCTAGAACTGAAGTCGCGCCAACTGCTTAACTCAAAATAGAGTCAAGAAAGTAGCTCTCAAGCCGAGAAACGGGATCGACCATAAGCACTACCGTGAAATTTCATACAATTTTCAAATTTCTTGTACTTGCTAACTTTGGGACCTCGGGCAGCTATGTTACCATGGAGGAACCACACAAGATTTGACTTAATTGGCTAGAACTGAAGTCGCGCCAACTGCTTAACTCAAAATACAGTCAAGAAAGTAGTTCTCAAGCCGAGAAACGGGATCGACCATAAGCACTACCGTGAAATTTCATACAATTTTCAAATTTCTTGTACTTGCTAACTTTGGGACCTCGGGCAGCTATGTTACCATGGAGGAACCACACAAGATTTGACTTTATAGGCTAGAACTGAAGTCGCGCCAACTGCTTAATTCAAAATAGAGTCAAGAAAGTAGCTCTCAAGCCGAGAAACGGGATCGACCATAAGCACTACCGTGAAATTTCATACAATTTTCAAATTTCTTGTACTTGCTAACTTTGCGACCTCGGGCAGCTATGTTACCATGGAGGAACCACACAAGATTTGACTTTATAGGCTAGAACTGAAGTCGCGCCAACTGCTTAACTTAAAATACAGTCAAGAAAGTAGTTCTCAAGCCGAGAAACGGGATTGACCATAAGCACTACCGTGAAATTTCATACAATTTTCAAATTTCTTGTACTTGCTAACTTTGGGACCTCGGGCAGCTATGTTACCATGGAGGAACCACACAAGATTTGACTTAATAGGCTAGAACTGAAGTCGCGCCAACTGCTTAACTCAAAATACAGTCAAGAAAGTAGTTCTCAAGCCGAGAAACGGGATCGACCATAAGCACTACCGTGAAATTTCATACAATTTTCAAATTTCTTGTACTTGCTAACTTTGCGACCTCGGGCAGCTATGTTACCATGGAGGAACCACACAAGATTTGACTTTATAGGCTAGAACTGAAGTCGCGCCAACTGCTTAACTCAAAATAGAGTCAAGAAAGTAGCTCTCAAGCCGAGAAACGGGATCGACCATAAGCACTACCGTGAAATTTCATACAATTTTCAAATTTCTTGTACTTGCTAACTTTGCGACCTCGGGCAGCTATGTTACCATGGAGAAACCACACAAGATTTGACTTTATAGGCTAGAACTGAAGTCGCGCCAACTGCTTAACTCAAAATACAGTCAAGAAAGTAGTTCTCAAGCCGAGAAACGGGATCGACCATAAGCACTACCGTGAAATTTCATACAATTTTCAAATTTCTTGTACTTGCTAACTTTGCGACCTCGGGCAGCTATGTTACCATGGAGGAACCACACAAGATTTGACTTTATAGGCTAGAACTGAAGTCGCGCCAACTGCTTAACTCAAAATAGAGTGAAGAAAGTAGCTCTCAAGCCGAGAAACGGGATCGACCATAAGCACTACCGTGAAATTTCATACAATTTTCAAATTTCTTGTACTTGCTAACTTTGCGACCTCGGGCAGCTATGTTACCATGGAGGAACCACACAAGATTTGACTTTATAGGCTACAACTGAAGTCGCGCCAACTGCTTAACTCAAAATACAGTCAAGAAAGTAGTTCTCAAGCCGAGAAACGGGATCGACCATAAGCACTACCGTGAAATTTCATACAATTTTCAAATTTCTTGTACTTGCTAACTTTGCGACCTCGGGCAGCTATGTTACCATGGAGGAACCACACAAGATTTGACTTTATAGGCTAGAACTGAAGTCGCGCCAACTGCTTAACTTAAAATACAGTCAAGAAAGTAGTTCTCAAGCCGAGAAACGGGATTGACCATAAGCACTACCGTGAAATTTCATACAATTTTCAAATTTCTTGTACTTGCTAACTTTGGGACCTCGGGCAGCTATGTTACCATGGAGGAACCACACAAGATTTGACTTTATAGGCTAGAACTGAAGTCGCTCCAACTGCTTAACTCAAAATAGAGTCAAGAAAGTAGCTCTCAAGCCGAGAAACGGGATCGACCATAAGCACTACCGTGAAATTTCATACAATTTTCAAATTTCTTGTACTTGCTAACGTTGCGACCTCGGGCAGCTATGTTACCATGGAGGAACCACACAAGATTTGACTTTATAGGCTAGAACTGAAGTCGCGCCAACTGCTTAACTCAAAATACAGTCAAGAAAGTAGTTCTCAAGCCGAGAAACGGGATCGACCATAAGCACTACCGTGAAATTTCATACAATTTTCAAATTTCTTGTACTTGCTAACTTTGGGACCTCGGGCAGCTATGTTACCATGGAGGAACCACACAAGATTTGACTTTATAGGCTAGAACTGAAGTCGCGCCAACTGTTTAACTCAAAATAGAGTCAAGAAAGTAGCTCTCAAGCCGAGAAACGGGATCGACCATAAGCACTACCGTGAAATTTCATACAATTTTCAAATTTCTTGTACTTGCTAACTTTGCGACCTCGGGCAGCTATGTTACCATGGAGGAACCACACAAGATTTGACTTTATAGGCTAGAACTGAAGTCGCGCCAACTGCTTAACTCAAAATAGAGTCAAGAAAGTAGCTCTCAAGCCGAGAAACGGGATCGACCATAAGCACTACCGTGAAATTTCATACAATTTTCAAATTTCTTGTACTTGTTAACTTTGGGACCTCGGGCAGCTATGTTACCATGGAGGAACCACACAAGATTTGACTTTATTGGCTAGAACTGAAGCCGCGCCAACTGCTTAACTCAAAATAGAGTCAAGAAAGTAGCTCTCAAGCCGAGAAACGGGATCGACCATAAGCACTACCGTGAAATTTCATACAATTTTCAAATTTCTTGTACTTGCTAACTTTGCGACCTCGGGCAGCTATGTTACCATGGAGAAACCACACAAGATTTGACTTTATAGGCTAGAACTGAAGTCGCGCCAACTGCTTAACTCAAAATACAGTCAAGAAAGTAGTTCTCAAGCCGAGAAACGGGATCGACCATAAGCACTACCGTGAAATTTCATACAATTTTCAAATTTCTTGTACTTGCTAACTTTGCGACCTCGGGCAGCTATGTCACCATGGAGGAACCACACAAGATTTGACTTTATAGGCTAGAACTGAAGTCGCGCCAACTGCTTAACTCAAAATAGAGTGAAGAAAGTAGCTCTCAAGCCGAGAAACGGGATCGACCATAAGCACTACCGTGAAATTTCATACAATTTTCAAATTTCTTGTACTTGCTAACTTTGGGACCTCGGGCAGCTATGTTACCATGGAGGAACCACACAAGATTTGACTTTATAGGCTAGAACTGAAGTCGCGCCAACTGCTTAACTCAAAATAGAGTCAAGAAAGTAGCTCTCAAGCCGAGAAACGGGATCGACCATAAGCACTACCGTGAAATTTCATACAATTTTCAAATTTCTTGTACTTGCTAACTTTGCGACCTCGGGCAGCTATGTTACCATGGAGGAACCACACAAGATTTGACTTTATTGGCTAGAACTGAAGTCGCGCCAACTGCTTAACTCAAAATAGAGTCAAGAAAGTAGCTCTCAAGCCGAGAAACGGGATCGACCATAAGCACTACCGTGAAATTTCATACAATTTTCAAATTTCTTGTACTTGCTAACTTTGCGACCTCGGGCAGCTATGTTACCATGGAGGAACCACACAAGATTTGACTTAATAGGCTAGAACTGAAGTCGCGCCAACTGCTTAACTCAAAATACAGTCAAGAAAGTAGTTCTCAAGCCGAGAAACGGGATCGACCATAAGCACTACCGTGAAATTTCATACAATTTTCAAATTTCTTGTACTTGCTAACTTTGGGACCTCGGGCAGCTATGTTACCATGGAGGAACCACACAAGATTTGACTTTATAGGCTAGAACTGAAGTCGCGCCAACTGCTTAACTCAAAATACAGTCAAGAAAGTAGTTCTCAAGCCGAGAAACGGGATCGACCATAAGCACTACCGTGAAATTTCATACAATTTTCAAATTTCTTGTACTTGCTAACTTTGGGACCTCGGGCAGCTATGTTACCATGGAGGAACCACACAAGATTTGACTTTATAGGCTAGAACTGAAGTCGCGCCAACTGCTTAACTCAAAATAGAGTCAAGAAAGTAGCTCTCAAGCCGAGAAACGGGATCGACCATAAGCACTACCGTGAAATTTCATACAATTTTCAAATTTCTTGTACTTGCTAACTTTGGGACCTCGGGCAGCTATGTTACCATGGAGGAACCACACAAGATTTGACTTAATTGGCTAGAACTGAAGTCGCGCCAACTGCTTAACTCAAAATACAGTCAAGAAAGTAGTTCTCAAGCCGAGAAACGGGATCGACCATAAGCACTACCGTGAAATTTCATACAATTTTCAAATTTCTTGTACTTGCTAACTTTGCGACCTCGGGCAGCTATGTTACCATGGAGGAACCACACAAGATTTGACTTTATAGGCTAGAACTGAAGTCGCGCCAACTGCTTAATTCAAAATAGAGTCAAGAAAGTAGCTCTCAAGCCGAGAAACGGGATCGACCATAAGCACTACCGTGAAATTTCATACAATTTTCAAATTTCTTGTACTTGCTAACTTTGCGACCTCGGGCAGCTATGTTACCATGGAGGAACCACACAAGATTTGACTTTATAGGCTAGAACTGAAGTCGCACCAACTGCTTAACTCAAAATAGAGTCAAGAAAGTAGCTCTCAAGCCGAGAAACGGGATCGACCATAAGCACTACCGTGAAATTTCATACAATTTTCAAATTTCTTGTACTTGCTAACTTTGCGACCTCGGGCAGCTATGTTACCATGGAGGAACCACACAAGATTTGACTTTATAGGCTAGAACTGAAGTCGCGCCAACTGCTTAACTTAAAATACAGTCAAGAAAGTAGTTCTCAAGCCGAGAAACGGGATTGACCATAAGCACTACCGTGAAATTTCATACAATTTTCAAATTTCTTGTACTTGCTAACTTTGGGACCTCGGGCAGCTATGTTACCATGGAGGAACCACACAAGATTTGACTTTATAGGCTAGAACTGAAGTCGCGCCAACTGCTTAACTCAAAATGCAGTCAAGAAAGTAGTTCTCAAGCCGAGAAACGGGATCGACCATAAGCACTACCGTGAAATTTCATACAATTTTCAAATTTCTTGTACTTGCTAACTTTGCGACCTCGGGCAGCTATGTTACCATGGAGAAACCACACAAGATTTGACTTTATAGGCTAGAACTGAAGTGGCGCCAACTGCTTAACTCAAAATACAGTCAAGAAAGTAGTTCTCAAGCCGAGAAACGGGATCGACCATAAGCACTACCGTGAAATTTCATACAATTTTCAAATTTCTTGTACTTGCTAACTTTGGGACCTCGGGCAGCTATGTTACCATGGAGGAACCACACAAGATTTGACTTTATAGGCTAGAACTGAAGTCGCGCGAACTGCTTAACTCAAAATAGAGTCAAGAAAGTAGCTCTCAAGCCGAGAAACGGGATCGACCATAAGCAATACCGTGAAATTTCATACAATTTTCAAATTTCTTGTACTTGCTAACTTTGCGACCAAGGGCAGCTATGTTACCATGGAGGAACCACACAAGATTTGACTTTATAGGCTAGAACTGAAGTCGCGCCAACTGCTTAACTCAAAATAGAGTCAAGAAAGTAGCTCTCAAGCCGAGAAACGGGATCGACCATAAGCACTACCGTGAAATTTCATACAATTTTCAAATTTCTTGTACTTGCTAACTTTGCGACCTCGGGCAGCTATGTTACCATGGAGGAACCACACAAGATTTGACTTTATAGGCTAGAACTGAAGTCGCGCCAACTGCTTAACTCAAAATAGAGTCAAGAAAGTAGCTCTCAAGCCGAGAAACGGGATCGACCATAAGCACTACCGTGAAATTTCATACAATTTTCAAATTTCTTGTACTTGCTAACTTTGCGACCTCGGGCAGCTATGTTACCATGGAGGAACCACACAAGATTTGACTTTATAGGCTAGAACTGAAGTCGCGCGAACTGCTTAACTCAAAATAGAGTCAAGAAAGTAGCTCTCAAGCCGAGAAACGGGATCGACCATAAGCAATACCGTGAAATTTCATACAATTTTCAAATTTCTTGTACTTGCTAACTTTGCGACCTCGGGCAGCTATGTTACCATGGAGGAACCACACAAGATTTGACTTTATAGGCTAGAACTGAAGTCGCGCCAACTGCTTAACTCAAAATAGAGTCAAGAAAGTAGTTCTCAAGTCGAGAAACGGGATCGACCATAAGCACTACCGTGAAATTTCATACAATTTTCAAATTTCTTGTACTTGCTAACTTTGCGACCTCGGGCAGCTATGTTACCATGGAGGAACCACACAAGATTTGACTTTATAGGCTAGAACTGAAGTCGCACCAACTGCTTAACTCAAAATAGAGTCAAGAAAGTAGCTCTCAAGCCGAGAAACGGGATCGACCATAAGCACTACCGTGAAATTTCATACAATTTTCAAATTTCTTGTACTTGCTAACTTTGCGACCTCGGGCAGCTATGTTACCATGGAGGAACCACACAAGATTTGACTTTATAGGCTAGAACTGAAGTCGCGCCAACTGCTTAACTCAAAATAGAGTGAAGAAAGTAGCTCTCAAGCCGAGAAACGGGATCGACCATAAGCACTACCGTGAAATTTCATACAATTTTCAAATTTCTTGTACTTGCTAACTTTGCGACCTCGGGCAGCTATGTTACCATGGAGGAACCACACAAGATTTGACTTTATAGGCTACAACTGAAGTCGCGCCAACTGCTTAACTCAAAATACAGTCAAGAAAGTAGTTCTCAAGCCGAGAAACGGGATCGACCATAAGCACTACCGTGAAATTTCATACAATTTTCAAATTTCTTGTACTTGCTAACTTTGCGACCTCGGGCAGCTATGTTACCATGGAGGAACCACACAAGATTTGACTTTATAGGCTAGAACTGAAGTCGCGCCAACTGCTTAACTTAAAATACAGTCAAGAAAGTAGTTCTCAAGCCGAGAAACGGGATTGACCATAAGCACTACCGTGAAATTTCATACAATTTTCAAATTTCTTGTACTTGCTAACTTTGGGACCTCGGGCAGCTATGTTACCATGGAGGAACCACACAAGATTTGACTTTATAGGCTAGAACTGAAGTCGCGCCAACTGCTTAACTCAAAATAGAGTCAAGAAAGTAGTTCTCAAGCCGAGAAACGGGATCGACCATAAGCACTACCGTGAAATTTCATACAATTTTCAAATTTCTTGTACTTGCTAACTTTGCGACCTCGGGCAGCTATGTTACCATGGAGAAACCACACAAGATTTGACTTTATAGGCTAGAACTGAAGTCGCGCCAACTGCTTAACTCAAAATACAGTCAAGAAAGTAGTTCTCAAGCCGAGAAACGGGATCGACCATAAGCACTACCGTGAAATTTCATACAATTTTCAAATTTCTTGTACTTGCTAACTTTGGGACCTCGGGCAGCTATGTTACCATGGAGGAACCACACAAGATTTGACTTTATAGGCTAGAACTGAAGTCGCGCCAACTGCTTAACTCAAAAAAGAGTGAAGAAAGTAGCTCTCAAGCCGAGAAACGGGATCGACCATAAGCACTACCGTGAAATTTCATACAATTTTCAAATTTCTTGTACTTGCTAATTTTGCGACCTCGGGCAGCTATGTTACCATGGAGGAACCACACAAGATTTGACTTTATAGGCTAGAACTGAAGTCGCGCCAACTGCTTAACTTAAAATACAGTCAAGAAAGTAGTTCTCAAGCCGAGAAACGGGATTGACCATAAGCACTACCGTGAAATTTCATACAATTTTCAAATTTCTTGTACTTGCTAACTTTGGGACCTCGGGCAGCTATGTTACCATGGAGGAACCACACAAGATTTGACTTTATAGGCTAGAACTGAAGTCGCGCCAACTGCTTAACTCAAAATACAGTCAAGAAAGTAGTTCTCAAGCCGAGAAACGGGATCGACCATAAGCACTACCGTGAAATTTCATACAATTTTCAAATTTCTTGTACTTGCTAACTTTGCGACCTCGGGCAGCTATGTTACCATGGAGAAACCACACAAGATTTGACTTTATAGGCTAGAACTGAAGTGGCGCCAACTGCTTAACTCAAAATACAGTCAAGAAAGTAGTTCTCAAGCCGAGAAACGGGATCGACCATAAGCACTACCGTGAAATTTCATACAATTTTCAAATTTCTTGTACTTGCTAACTTTGGGACCTCGGGCAGCTATGTTACCATGGAGGAACCACACAAGATTTGACTTTATAGGCTAGAACTGAAGTCGCGCGAACTGCTTAACTCAAAATAGAGTCAAGAAAGTAGCTCTCAAGCCGAGAAACGGGATCGACCATAAGCAATACCGTGAAATTTCATACAATTTTCAAATTTCTTGTACTTGCTAACTTTGCGACCAAGGGCAGCTATGTTACCATGGAGGAACCACGAAAGATTTGACTTTATAGGCTAGAACTGAAGTCGCGCCAACTGCTTAACTCAAAATAGAGTCAAGAAAGTAGCTCTCAAGCCGAGAAACGGGATCGACCATAAGCACTACCGTGAAATTTCATACAATTTTCAAATTTCTTGTACTTGCTAACTTTGCGACCTCGGGCAGCTATGTTACCATGGAGAAACCACACAAGATTTGACTTTACAGGCTAGAACTGAAGTCGCGCCAACTGCTTAACTCAAAATAGAGTCAAGAAAGTAGCTCTCAAGCCGAGAAACGGGATCGACCATAAGCACTACCGTGAAATTTCATACAATTTTCAAATTTCTTGTACTTGCTAACTTTGCGACCTCGGGCAGCTATGTTACCATGGAGGAACCACACAAGATTTGACTTTATAGGCTAGAACTGAAGTCGCGCGAACTGCTTAACTCAAAATAGAGTCAAGAAAGTAGCTCTCAAGCCGAGAAACGGGATCGACCATAAGCAATACCGTGAAATTTCATACAATTTTCAAATTTCTTGTACTTGCTAACTTTGCGACCTCGGGCAGCTATGTTACCATGGAGGAACCACACAAGATTTGACTTTATAGGCTAGAACTGAAGTCGCGCCAAATGCTTAACTCAAAATAGAGTCAAGAAAGTAGTTCTCAAGTCGAGAAACGGGATCGACCATAAGCACTACCGTGAAATTTCATACAATTTTCAAATTTCTTGTACTTGCTAACTTTGCGACCTCGGGCAGCTATGTTACCATGGAGGAACCACACAAGATTTGACTTTATAGGCTAGAACTGAAGTCGCACCAACTGCTTAACTCAAAATAGAGTCAAGAAAGTAGCTCTCAAGCCGAGAAACGGGATCGACCATAAGCACTACCGTGAAATTTCATACAATTTTCAAATTTCTTGTACTTGCTAACTTTGCGACCTCGGGCAGCTATGTTACCATGGAGGAACCACACAAGATTTGACTTTATAGGCTAGAACTGAAGTTGCGCCAACTGCTTAACTCAAAATAGAGTGAAGAAAGTAGCTCTCAAGCCGAGAAACGGGATCGACCATAAGCACTACCGTGAAATTTCATACAATTTTCAAATTTCTTGTACTTGCTAACTTTGCGACCTCGGGCAGCTATGTTACCATGGAGGAACCACACAAGATTTGACTTTATAGGCTACAACTGAAGTCGCGCCAACTGCTTAACTCAAAATACAGTCAAGAAAGTAGTTCTCAAGCCGAGAAACGGGATCGACCATAAGCACTACCGTGAAATTTCATACAATTTTCAAATTTCTTGTACTTGCTAACTTTGCGACCTCGGGCAGCTATGTTACCATGGAGGAACCACACAAGATTTGACTTTATAGGCTAGAACTGAAGTCGCGCCAACTGCTTAACTTAAAATACAGTCAAGAAAGTAGTTCTCAAGCCGAGAAACGGGATTGACCATAAGCACTACCGTGAAATTTCATACAATTTTCAAATTTCTTGTACTTGCTAACTTTGGGACCTCGGGCAGCTATGTTACCATGGAGGAACCACACAAGATTTGACTTTATAGGCTAGAACTGAAGTCGCGCCAACTGCTTAACTCAAAATAGAGTCAAGAAAGTAGTTCTCAAGCCGAGAAACGGGATCGACCATAAGCACTACCGTGAAATTTCATACAATTTTCAAATTTCTTGTACTTGCTAACTTTGCGACCTCGGGCAGCTATGTTACCATGGAGAAACCACACAAGATTTGACTTTATAGGCTAGAACTGAAGTCGCGCCAACTGCTTAACTCAAAATACAGTCAAGAAAGTAGTTCTCAAGCCGAGAAACGGGATCGACCATAAGCACTACCGTGAAATTTCATACAATTTTCAAATTTCTTGTACTTGCTAACTTTGGGACCTCGGGCAGCTATGTTACCATGGAGGAACCACACAAGATTTGACTTTATAGGCTAGAACTGAAGTCGCGCGGACTGCTTAACTCAAAATAGAGTCAAGAAAGTAGCTCTCAAGCCGAGAAACGGGATCGACCATAAGCAATACCGTGAAATTTCATACAATTTTCAAATTTCTTGTACTTGCTAACTTTGCGACCAAGGGCAGCTATGTTACCATGGAGGAACCACACAAGATTTGACTTTATAGGCTAGAACTGAAGTCGCGCCAACTGCTTAACTCAAAATAGAGTCAAGAAAGTAGCTCTCAAGCCGAGAAACGGGATCGACCATAAGCACTACCGTGAAATTTCATACAATTTTCAAATTTCTTGTACTTGCTAACTTTGCGACCTCGGGCAGCTATGTTACCATGGAGGAACCACACAAGATTTGACTTTATAGGCTAGAACTGAAGTCGCGCCAACTGCTTAACTCAAAATAGAGTCAAGAAAGTAGCTCTCAAGCCGAGAAACGGGATCGACCATAAGCACTACCGTGAAATTTCATACAATTTTCAAATTTCTTGTACTTGCTAACTTTGCGACCTCGGGCAGCTATGTTACCATGGAGGAACCACACAAGATTTGACTTTATAGGCTAGAACTGAAGTCGCGCGAACTGCTTAACTCAAAATAGAGTCAAGAAAGTAGCTCTCAAGCCGAGAAACGGGATCGACCATAAGCAATACCGTGAAATTTCATACAATTTTCAAATTTCTTGTACTTGCTAACTTTGCGACCTCGGGCAGCTATGTTACCATGGAGGAACCACACAAGATTTGACTTTATAGGCTAGAACTGAAGTCGCGCCAACTGCTTAACTCAAAATAGAGTCAAGAAAGTAGTTCTCAAGTCGAGAAACGGGATCGACCATAAGCACTACCGTGAAATTTCATACAATTTTCAAATTTCTTGTACTTGCTAACTTTGCGACCTCGGGCAGCTATGTTACCATGGAGAAACCACACAAGATTTGACTTTATAGGCTAGAACTGAAGTCGCGCCAACTGCTTAACTCAAAATACAGTCAAGAAAGTAGTTCTCAAGCTGAGAAACGGGATCGACCATAAGCACTACCGTGAAATTTCATACAATTTTCAAATTTCTTGTACTTGCTAACTTTGGGACCTTGGGCAGCTATGTTACCATGGAGGAACCACACAAGATTTGACTTTATAGGCTAGAACTGAAGTCGCGCCAACTGCTTAACTCAAAATAGAGTCAAGAAAGTAGCTCTCAAGCCGAGAAACGGGATCGACCATAAGCACTACCGTGAAATTTCATACAATTTTCAAATTTCTTGTACTTGCTAACTTTGCGACCTCGGGCAGCTATGTTACACACAAGATTTGACTTTATAGGCTAGAACTGAAATCGCGCCAACTGCTTAACTCAAAATACAGTCAAGAAAGTAGTTCTCAAGCCGAGAAACGGGATCGACCATAAGCACTACCGTGAAATTTCATACAATTTTCAAATTTCTTGTACTTGCTAACTTTGCGACCTCGGGCAGCTATGTTACCATGGAGGAACCACACAAGATTTGACTTTATAGGCTAGAACTGAAGTCGCGCCAACTGCTTAACTCAAAATACAGTCAAGAAAGTAGTTCTCAAGCCGAGAAACGGGATCGACCATAAGCACTACCGTGAAATTTCATACAATTTTCAAATTTCTTGTACTTTCTAACTTTGGGACCTCGGGCAGCTATGTTATCATGGAGGAACCACACAAGATTTGACTTTATTGGCTAGAACTGAAGTCGCGCCAACTGCTTAACTCAAAATAGAGTCAAGAAAGTAGTTCTCAAGCCGAGAAACGGGATCGACCATAAGCACTACCGTGAAATTTCATACAATTTTCAAATTTCTTGTACTTGCTAACTTTGGGACCTCGGGCAGCTATGTTACCATGGAGGAACCACACAAGATTTGACTTTATAGGCTAGAACTGAAGTCGCGCCAACTGCTTAACTCAAAACAGAGTCAAGAAAGTAGCTCTCAAGCCGAGAAACGGGATCGACCATAAGCACTACCGTGAAATTTCATACAATTTTCAAATTTCTTGTACTTGCTAACTTTGCGACCTCGGGCAGCTATGTTACCATGGAGGAACCACACAAGATTTGACTTTATAGGCTAGAACTGAAGTCGCGCCAACTGCTTAACTCAAAATAGAGTCAAGAAAGTAGCTCTCAAGCCGAGAAACGGGATCGACCATAAGCACTACCGTGAAATTTCATACAATTTTCAAATTTCTTGTACTTGCTAACTTTGCGACCTCGGGCAGCTATGTTACCATGGAGGAACCACACAAGATTTGACTTTATAGGCTAGAACTGAAGTCGCGCCAACTGCTTAACTCAAAATAGAGTCAAGAAAGTAGCTCTCAAGCCGAGAAACGGGATCGACCATAAGCACTACCGTGAAATTTCATACAATTTTCAAATTTCTTGTACTTGCTAACTTTGCGACCTCGGGCAGCTATGTTACCATGGAGGAACCACACAAGATTTGACTTTATAGGCTAGAACTGAAGTCGCGCCAACTGCTTAACTCAAAATAGAGTCAAGAAAGTAGCTCTCAAGCCGAGAAACGGGATCGACCATAAGCACTACCGTGAAATTTCATACAATTTTCAAATTTCTTGTACTTGCTAACTTTGGGACCTCGGGCAGCTATGTTACCATGGAGGAACCACACAAGATTTGACTTTATAGGCTAGAACTGAAGTCGCGCCAACTGCCTAACTCAAAATACAGTCAAGAAAGTAGTTCTCAAGCCGAGAAACGGGATCGACCATAAGCACTACCGTGAAATTTCATACAATTTTCAAATTTCTTGTACTTGCTAACTTTGCGACCTCGGGCAGCTATGTTACCATGGAAGAACCACACAAGATTTGACTTAATAGGCTAGAACTGAAGTCGCGCCATTTGCTTAACTCAAAATAGAGTCAAGAAAGTAGCTCTCAAGCCGAGAAACGGGATCGACCATAAGCACTACCGTGAAATTTCATACAATTTTCAAATTTCTAGTACTTGCTAACTTTGGGACCTCGGGCAGCTATGTTACCATGGAGGAACCACACAAGATTTGACTTTATAGACTAGAACTGAAGTCGCGCCAACTGCTTAACTCAAAATACAGTCAAGAAAGTAGTTCTCAAGCCGAGAAACGGGATCGACCATAAGCACTACCGTGAAATTTCATACAATTTTCAAATTTCTTGTACTTGCTAACTTCGCGACCTCGGGCAGCTATGTTACCATGGAGGAACCACACAAGATTTGACTTTATAGGCTAGAACTGAAGTCGCGCCAACTGCTTAACTCAAAATAGAGTCAAGAAAGTAGCTCTCAAGCCGAGAAACGGGACCGACCATAAGCACTACCGTGAAATTTCATACAATTTTCAAATTTATTGTACTTGCTAACTTTGGGACCTCGGGCAGCTATGTTACCATGGAGGAACCACACAAGATTTGACTTTATAGGCTAGAACTGAAGTCGCGCCAACTGCTTAACTCAAAATACAGTCAAGAAAGTAGTTCTCAAGCCGAGAAACGGGATCGACCATAAGCACTACCGTGAAATTTCATACAATTTTCAAATTTCTTGTACTTGCTAACTTTGCGACCAAGGGCAGCTATGTTACCATGGAGGAACCACACAAGATTTGACTTTATTGGCTAGAACTGAAGTCGCGCCAACTGCTTAACTCAAAATACAGTCAAGAAAGTAGTTCTCAAGCCGAGAAACGGGATCGACCATAAGCACTACCGTGAAATTTCATACAATTTTCAAATTTCTTGTACTTGCTAACTTTGCGACCTCGGGCAGCTATGTTACCATGGAGGAACCACACAAGATTTGACTTTATTGGCTAGAACTGAAGTCGCGCCAACTGCTTAACTCAAAATACAGTCAAGAAAGTAGTTCTCAAGCCGAGAAACGGGATCGACCATAAGCACTACCGTGAAATTTCATACAATTTTCAAATTTCTTGTACTTGCTAACTTTGCGACCTCGGGCAGCTATGTTACCATGGAGGAACCACACAAGATTTGACTTTATAGGCTAGAACTGAAGTCGCGCCAACTGCTTAACTCAAAATAGAGTCAAGAAATAAGCTCTCAAGCCGAGAAACGGGATCGACCATAAGCACTACCGTGAAATTTCATACAATTTTCAAATTTCTTGTACTTGCTAACTTTGCGACCTCGGGCAGCTATGTTACCATGGAGGAACCACACAAGATTTGACTTTATAGGCTAGAACTGAAGTCGCGCCAACTGCTTAACTCAAAATAGAGTCAAGAAAGTAGCTCTCAAGCCGAGAAACGGGATCGACCATAAGCACTACCGTGAAATTTCATACAATTTTCAAATTTCTTGTACTTGCTAACTTTGCGACCTCGGGCAGCTATGTTACCATGGAGGAACCACACAAGATTTGACTTTATTGGCTAGAACTGAAGTCGCGCCAACTGCTTAACTCAAAATACAGTCAAGAAAGTAGTTCTCAAGCCGAGAAACGGGATCGACCATAAGCACTACCGTGAAATTTCATACAATTTTCAAATTTCTTGTACTTGCTAACTTTGCGACCTCGGGCAGCTATGTTACCATGGAGAAACCACACAAGATTTGACTTTATAGGCTAGAACTGAAGTCGCGCCAACTGCTTAACTCAAAATAGAGTCAAGAAAGTAGCTCTCAAGCCGAGAAACGGGATCGACCATAAGCACTACCGTGAAATTTCATACAATTTTCAAATTTCTTGTACTTGCTAAATTTGCGACCTCGGGCAGCTATGTTACCATGGAGGAACCACACAAGATTTGACTTTATAGGCTAGAACTGAAGTCGCGCCAACTGCTTAACTCAAAATACAGTCAAGAAAGTAGCTCTCAAGCCGAGAAACGGGATCGACCATAAGCACTACCGTGAAATTTCATACAATTTTCAAATTTCTTGTACTTGCTAACTTTGGGACCTCGGGCAGCTATGTTACCATGGAGGACCACACAAGATTTGACTTTACAGGCTAGAACTGAAGTCGCGCCAACTGCTTAACTCAAAATAGAGTCAAGAAAGTAGCTCTCAAGCCGAGAAACGGGATCGACCATAAGCACTACCGTGAAATTTCATACAATTTTCAAATTTCTTGTACTTGCTAAATTTGCGACCTCGGGCAGCTATGTTACCATGGAGGAACCACACAAGATTTGACTTTATAGGCTAGAACTGAAGTCGCGCCAACTGCTTAACTCAAAATACAGTCAAGAAAGTAGCTCTCAAGCCGAGAAACGGGATCGACCATAAGCACTACCATGAAATTTCATACAATTTTCAAATTTCTTGTACTTGCTAACTTTGCGACCTCGGGCAGCTATGTTACCATGGAGAAACCACACAAGATTTGTCTTTATAGGCTAGAACTGAAGTCGCGCCAACTGCTTAACTCAAAATAGAGTCAAGAAAGTAGCTCTCAAGCCGAGAAACGGGATCGACCATAAGCACTACCGTGAAATTTCATACAATTTTCAAATTTCTTGTACTTGCTAACTTTGCGACCTCGGGCAGCTATGTTACCATGGAGGAACCACACAAGATTTGACTTTATAGGCTAGAACTGAAGTCGCGCCAACTGCTTAACTCAAAATACAGTCAAGAAAGTAGTTCTCAAGCCGAGAAACGGGATCGACCATAAGCACTACCGTGAAATTTCATACAATTTTCAAATTTCTTGTACTTGCTAACTTTGGGACCTCGGGCAGCTATGTTACCATGGAGGAACCACACAAGATTTGACTTTATAGGCTAGAACTGAAGTCGCGCCAACTGCTTAACTCAAAATAGAGTCAAGAAAGTAGCTCTCAAGCCGAGAAACGGGATCGACCATAAGCACTACCGTGAAATTTCATACAATTTTCAAATTTCTTGTACTTGCTAACTTTGCGACCTCGGGCAGCTATGTTACCATGGAGGAACCACACAAGATTTGACTTTATAGGCTAGAACTGAAGTCGCGCCAACTGCTTAACTCAAAATAGAGTCAAGAAAGTAGCTCTCAAGCCGAGAAACGGGATCGACCATAAGCACTACCGTGAAATTTCATACAATTTTCAAATTTCTTGTACTTGTTAACTTTGGGACCTCGGGCAGCTATGTTACCATGGAGGAACCACACAAGATTTGACTTTATTGGCTAGAACTGAAGCCGCGCCAACTGCTTAACTCAAAATAGAGTCAAGAAAGTAGCTCTGAAGCCGAGAAACGGGATCGACCATAAGCACTACCGTGAAATTTCATACAATTTTCAAATTTCTTGTACTTGCTAACTTTGCGACCTCGGGCAGCTATGTTACCATGGAGAAACCACACAAGATTTGACTTTATAGGCTAGAACTGAAGTCGCGCCAACTGCTTAACTCAAAATACAGTCAAGAAAGTAGTTCTCAAGCCGAGAAACGGGATCGACCATAAGCACTACCGTGAAATTTCATACAATTTTCAAATTTCTTGTACTTGCTAACTTTGGGACCTCGGGCAGCTATGTTACCATGGAGGAACCACACAAGATTTGACTTTATAGGCTAGAACTGAAGTCGCGCCAACTGCTTAACTCAAAATAGAGTCAAGAAAGTAGCTCTCAAGCCGAGAAACGGGATCGACCATAAGCACTACCGTGAAATTTCATACAATTTTCAAATTTCTTGTACTTGCTAACTTTGGGACCTCGGGCAGCTATGTTACCATGGAGGAACCACACAAGATTTGACTTTATAGGCTAGAACTGAAGTCGCGCCAACTGCTTAACTCAAAATAGAGTCAAGAAAGTAGCTCTCAAGCCGAGAAACGGGATCGACCATAAGCACTACCGTGAAATTTCATACAATTTTCAAATTTCTTGTACTTGCTAACTTTGCGACCTCGGGCAGCTATGTTACCATGGAGGAACCATACAAGATTTGACTTCATAGGCTAGAACTGAAGTCGCGCCAACTGCTTAACTCAAAATAGAGTCAAGAAAGTAGCTCTCAAGCCGAGAAACGGGATCGACCATAAGCACTACCGTGAAATTTCATACAATTTTCAAATTTCTTGTACTTGCTAACTTTGGGACCTCGGGCAGCTATGTTACCATGGAGGAACCACACAAGATTTGACTTTATAGGCTAGAACTGAAGTCGCGCCAACTGCTTAACTCAAAATAGAGTGAAGAAAGTAGCTCTCAAGCCGAGAAACGGGATCGACCATAAGCACTACCGTGAAATTTCATACAATTTTCAAATTTCTTGTACTTGCTAACTTTGCGACCTCGGGCAGCTATGTTACCATGGAGGAACCACACAAGATTTGACTTTATTGGCCAGAACTGAAGTCGCGCCAACTGCTTAACTCAAAATAGAGTCAAGAAAGTAGTTCTCAAGCCGAGAAACGGGATCGACCATAGGCACTACCGTGAAATTTCATACAATTTTCAAATTTCTTGTACTTGCTAACTTTGCGACCTCGGGCAGCTATGTTACCATGGAGGAACCATACAAGATTTGACTTTATAGGCTAGAACTGAAGTCGCGCCAACTGCTTAACTCAAAATACAGTCAAGAAAGTAGTTCTCAAGCCGAGAAACGGGATCGACCATAAGCACTACCGTGAAATTTCATACAATTTTCAAATTTCTTGTACTTGCTAACTTTGCGACTTAGGGCAGCTATGTTACCATGGAGAAACCACACAAGATTTGACTTTATAGGCTAGAACTGAAGTCGCGCCAACTGCTTGACTCAAAATACAGTCAAGAAAGTAGTTCTCAAGCCGAGAAACGGGATCGACCATAAGCACTACCGTGAAATTTCATACAATTTTCAAATTTCTTGTACTTGCTAACTTTGTGACCTCGGGCAGCTATGTTACCATGGAGGAACCACACAAGATTTGACTTTATAGGCTAGAACTGAAGTCGCGCCAACTGCTTAACTCAAAATAGAGTCAAGAAAGTAGCTCTCAAGCCGAGAAACGGGATCGACCATAAGCACTACCGTGAAATTTCATACAATTTTCAAATTTCTTGTACTTGCTAACTTTGGGACCTCGGGCAGCTATGTTACCATGGAGGAACCACACACGATTTGACTTTATAGGCTAGAACTGAAGTCGCGCCAACTGCTTAACTCAAAATACAGTCAAGAAAGTAGTTCTCAAGCCGAGAAACGGGATCGACCATAAGCACTACCGTGAAATTTCATACATTTTTCAAATTTCTTGTACTTGCTAACTTTGGGACCTCGGGCAGCTATGTTACCATGGAGGAACCACACAAGATTTGACTTTATAGGCTAGAACTAAAGTCGCGCCAACTGCTTAACTCAAAATAGAGTCAAGAAAGTAGCTCTCAAGCCGAGAAACGGAATCGACCATAAGCACTACCGTAAAATTTCATACAATTTTCAAATTTCTTGTACTTGCTAACTTTGCGACCTCGGGCAGCTATGTTACCATGGAGGAACCACACGAGATTTGACTTTATAGGCTAGAACTGAAGTCGCGCCAACTGCTTAACTCAAAATACAGTCAAGAAAGTAGTTCTCAAGCCGAGAAACGGGTTCGACCATAAGCACTACCGTGAAATTTCATACAATTTTCAAATTTCTTGTACTTGCTAACTTTGGGACCTCGGGCAGCTATGTTACCATGGAGGAACCACACAAGATTTGACTTTATAGGCTAGAACTGAAGTCGCGCCAACTGCTTAACTCAAAATAGAGTCAAGAAAGTAGCTCTCAAGCCGAGAAACGGGATCGACCATAAGCACTACCGTGAAATTTCATACAATTTTCAAATTTCTTGTACTTGCTAACTTTGCGACCTCGGGCAGCTATGTTACCATGGAGGAACCACACAAGATTTGACTTTATAGGCTAGAACTGAAGTCGCGCCAACTGCTTAACTCAAAATAGAGTCAAGAAAGTAGCTCTCAAGCCGAGAAACGGGATCGACCATAAGCACTACCGTGAAATTTCATACAATTTTCAAATTTCTTGTACTTGCTAACTTTGCGACCTCGGGCAGCTATGTTACCATGGAGGAACCACGCAAGATGTGATTTTATAGGCTAGAACTGAAGTCGCGCCAACTGCTTAACTCAAAATACAGTCAAGAAAGTAGTTCTCAAGCCGAGAAACGGGATCGACCATAAGCACTACCGTGAAATTTCATACAATTTTCAAATTTCTTGTACTTGCTAACTTTGCGACCTCGGGCAGCTATGTTACCATGGAGAAACCACACAAGATGTGATTTTATAGGCTAGAACTGAAGTCGCACCAACTGCTTAACTCAAAATAGAGTCAAGAAAGTAGCTCTCAAGCCGAGAAACGGGATCGACCATAAGCACTACCGTGAAATTTCATACAATTTTCAAATTTCTTGTACTTGCTAACTTTGCGACCTCGGGCAGCTATGTTACCATGGAGGAACCACACAAGATTTGACTTTATAGGCTAGAACTGAAGTCGCGCCAACTGCTTAACTCAAAATACAGTCAAGAAAGTAGCTCTCAAGCCGAGAAACGGGATCGACCATAAGCACTACCGTGAAATTTCATACAATTTTCAAATTTCTTGTACTTGCTAACTTTGGGACCTCGGGCAGCTATGTTACCATGGAGGAACCACACAAGATTTGACTTTATAGGCTAGAACTGAAGTCGCGCCAACTGCTTAACTCAAAATACAGTCAAGAAAGTAGTTCTCAAGCCGAGAAACGGGATCGACCATAAGCACTACCGTGAAATTTCATACAATTTTCAAATTTCTTGTACTTGCTAACTTTGGGACCTCGGGCAGCTATGTTACCATGGAGGAACCACACAAGATTTGACTTTATAGGCTAGAACTGAAGTCGCGCCAACTGCTTAACTCAAAATAGAGTCAAGAAAGTAGCTCTCAAGCCGAGAAACGGGATCGACCATAAGCACTATCGTGAAATTTCATACAATTTTCAAATTTCTTGTACTTGCTAACTTTGCGACCTCGGGCAGCTATGTTACCATGGAGGAACCACACAAGATTTGACTTTATAGGCTAGAACTGAAGTCGCGCCAACTGCTTAACTCAAAATAGAGTCAAGAAAGTAGCTCTCAAGCCGAGAAACGGGATCGACCATAAGCACTACCGTGAAATTTCATACAATTTTCAAATTTCTTGTACTTGCTAACTTTGCGACCTCGGGCAGCTATGTTACCATGGAGGAACCACGCAAGATGTGATTTTATAGGCTAGAACTGAAGTCGCGCCAACTGCTTAACTCAAAATACAGTCAAGAAAGTAGTTCTCAAGCCGAGAAACGGGATCGACCATAAGCACTACCGTGAAATTTCATACAATTTTCAAATTTCTTGTACTTGCTAACTTTGCGACCTCGGGCAGCTATGTTACCATGGAGAAACCACACAAGATGTGATTTTATAGGCTAGAACTGAAGTCGCACCAACTGCTTAACTCAAAATAGAGTCAAGAAAGTAGCTCTCAAGCCGAGAAACGGGATCGACCATAAGCACTACCGTGAAATTTCATACAATTTTCAAATTTCTTGTACTTGCTAACTTTGCGACCTCGGGCAGCTATGTTACCATGGAGGAACCACACAAGATTTGACTTTATAGGCTAGAACTGAAGTCGCGCCAACTGCTTAACTCAAAATACAGTCAAGAAAGTAGCTCTCAAGCCGAGAAACGGGATCGACCATAAGCACTACCGTGAAATTTCATACAATTTTCAAATTTCTTGTACTTGCTAACTTTGGGACCTCGGGCAGCTATGTTACCATGGAGGAACCACACAAGATTTGACTTTATAGGCTAGAACTGAAGTCGCGCCAACTGCTTAACTCAAAATACAGTCAAGAAAGTAGTTCTCAAGCCGAGAAACGGGATCGACCATAAGCACTACCGTGAAATTTCATACAATTTTCAAATTTCTTGTACTTGCTAACTTTGCGACCTCGGGCAGCTATGTTACCATGGAGGAACCACACAAGATTTGACTTTATAGGCTAGAACTGAAGTCGCGCCAACTGCTTAACTCAAAATAGAGTCAAGAAAGTAGTTCTCAAGCCGAGAAACGGGATCGACCATAAGCACTACCGTGAAATTTCATACACTTTTCAAATTTCTTGTACTTGCTAACTTTGCGACCTCGGGCAGCTATGTTACCATGGAGAAACCACACAAGATTTGACTTTATAGGCTAGAACTGAAGTCGCGCCAACTGCTTAACTCAAAATACAGTCAAGAAAGTAGTTCTCAAGCCGAGAAACGGGATCGACCATAAGCACTACCGTGAAATTTCATACAATTTTCAAATTTCTTGTACTTGCTAACTTTAGGACCTCGGGCAGCTATGTTACCATGGAGGAACCACACAAGATTTGACTTTATAGGCTAGAACTGAAGTCGCGCCAACTGCTTAACTCAAAATAGAGTCAAGAAAGTAGCACTCAAGCCGAGAAACGGGATCGACCATAAGCACTACCGTGAAATTTCATACAATTTTCAAATTTCTTGTACTTGCTAACTTTGCGACCTCGGGCAGCTATGTTACCATGGAGGAACCACACAAGATTTGACTTTATAGGCTAGAACTGAAGTCGCGCCAACTGCTTAACTCAAAATAGAGTCAAGAAAGTAGCTCTCAAGCCGAGAAACGGGATCGACCATAAGCACTACCGTGAAATTTCATACAATTTTCAAATTTCTTGTACTTGCTAACTTTGCGACCTCGGGCAGCTATGTTACCATGGAGGAACCACACAAGATTTGACTTTATAGGCTAGAACTGAAGTCGCGCCAACTGCTTAACTCAAAATACAGTCAAGAAAGTAGCTCTCAAGCCGAGAAACGGGATCGACCATAAGCACTACCGTGAAATTTCATACAATTTTCAAATTTCTTGTACTTGCTAACTTTGCGACCTCGGGCAGCTATGTTACCATGGAGGAACCACACAAGATTTGACTTTATAGGCTAGAACTGAAGTCGCGCCAACTGCTTAACTCAAAATAGAGTCAAGAAAGTAGCTCTCAAGCCGAGAAACGGGATCGACCATAAGCACTACCGTGAAATTTCATACAATTTTCAAATTTCTTGTACTTGCTAACTTTGCGACCTCGGGCAGCTATGTTACCATGGAGGAACCACACAAGATTTGACTTTATAGGCTAGAACTGAAGTCGCGCCAACTGCTTAACTCAAAATACAGTCAAGAAAGTAGTTCTCAAGCCGAGAAACGGGATCGACCATAAGCACTACCGTGAAATTTCATACAATTTTCAAATTTCTTGTACTTGCTAACTTTGGGACCTCGGGCAGCTATGTTACCATGGAGGAACCACACAAGATTTGACTTTATAGGCTAGAACTGAAGTCGCGCCAACTGCTTAACTCAAAATACAGTCAAGAAAGTAGTTCTCAAGCCGAGAAACGGGATCGACCATAAGCACTACCGTGAAATTTCATACAATTTTCAAATTTCTTGTACTTGCTAACTTTGCGACCTCGGGCAGCTATGTTACCATGGAGGAACCACACAAGATTTGACTTTATAGGCTAGAACTGAAGTCGCGCCAACTGCTTAACTCAAAATAGAGTCAAGAAAGTAGTTCTCAAGCCGAGAAACGGGATCGACCATAAGCACTACCGTGAAATTTCATACACTTTTCAAATTTCTTGTACTTGCTAATTTTGCGACCTCGGGCAGCTATGTTACCATGGAGAAACCACACAAGATTTGACTTTATAGGCTAGAACTGAAGTCGCGCCAACTGCTTAACTCAAAATACAGTCAAGAAAGTAGTTCTCAAGCCGAGAAACGGGATCGACCATAAGCACTACCGTGAAATTTCATACAATTTTCAAATTTCTTGTACTTGCTAACTTTGGGACCTCGGGCAGCTATGTTACCATGGAGGAACCACACAAGATTTGACTTTATAGGCTAGAACTGAAGTCGCGCCAACTGCTTAACTCAAAATAGAGTCAAGAAAGTAGCTCTCAAGCCGAGAAACGGGATCGACCATAAGCACTACCGTGAAATTTCATACAATTTTCAAATTTCTTGAACTTGCTAATTTTGCGACCTCGGGCAGCTATGTTACCATGGAGGAACCACACAAGATTTGACTTTATAGGCTAGAACTGAAGTCGCGCCAACTGCTTAACTCAAAATACAGTCAAGAAAGTAGTTCTCAAGCCGAGAAACGGGATCGACCATAAGCACTACCGTGAAATTTCATACGATTTTCAAATTTCTTGTACTTGCTAACTTTGGGACCTCGGGCAGCTATGTTACCATGGAGGAACCACATAAGATTTGACTTTATAGGCTAGAACTGAAGTCGCGCCAACTGCTTAACTCAAAATAGAGTCGAGAAAGTAGTTCTCAAGCCGAGAAACGGGATCGACCATAAGCACTACCGTGAAATTTCATACAATTTTCAAATTTCTTGTAGTTGCTAAATTTGCGACCTCGGGCAGCTATGTTACCATGGAGGAACCACACAAGATTTGACTTTATAGGCTAGAACTGAAGTCGCGCCAACTGCTTAACTCAAAATACAGTCAAGAAAGTAGTTCTCAAGCCGAGAAACGGGATCGACCATAAGCACTACCGTGAAATTTCATACAATTTTCAAATTTCTTGTACTTGCTAACCTTGGGACCTCGGGCAGCTATGTTACCATGGAGGAACCACACAAGATTTGACTTTATAGGCTAGAACTGAAGTCGCGCCAACTGCTTAACTCAAAATAGAGTCAAGAAAGTAGCTCTCAAGCCGAGAAACGGGATCGACCATAAGCACTACCGTGAAATTTCATACAATTTTCAAATTTCTTGTACTTGCTAACTTTGCGACCTCGGGCAGCTATGTTACCATGGAGGAACCACACAAGATTTGGCTTTATAGGCTAGAACTGAAGTCGCGCCAACTGCTTAACTCAAAATACAGTCAAGAAAGTAGTTCTCAAGCCGAGAAACGGGATCGACCATAAGCACTACCGTGAAATTTCATACAATTTTCAAATTTCTTGTACTTGCTAACTTTGCGACCTCGGGCAGCTATGTTACCATGGAGGAACCACGCAAGATTTGACTTTATAGGCTAGAACTGAAGTCGCGCCAACTGCTTAACTCAAAATAGAGTCAAGAAAGTAGCTCTCAAGCCGAGAAACGGGATCGACCATAAGCACTACCGTGAAATTTCATACAATTTTCAAATTTCTTGTACTTGCTAACTTTGGGACCTCGGGCAGCTATGTTACCATGGAGGAACCACACAAGATTTGACTTTATAGGCTAGAACTGAAGTCGCGCCAACTGCTTAACTCAAAATACAGTCAAGAAAGTAGTTCTCAAGCCGAGAAACGGGATCGACCATAAGCACTACCGTGAAATTTCATACAATTTTCAAATTTCTTGTACTTGCTAACTTTGGGACCTCGGGCAGCTATGTTACCATGAAGGAACCACACAAGATTTGACTTTATAGGCTAGAACTGAAGTCGCGCCAACTGCTTAACTCAAAATAGAGTCAAGAAAGTAGTTCTCAAGCCGAGAAACGGGATCGACCATAAGCACTACCGTGAAATTTCATACAATTTTCAAATTTCTTGTACTTGCTAAATTTGCGACCTCGGGCAGCTATGTTACCATGGAGGAACCACACAAGATTTGACTTTATTGGCTAGAACTGAAGTCGCGCCAACTGCTTAACTCAAAATAGAGTCAAGAAAGTAGCTCTCAAGCCGAGAAACGGGATCGACCATAAGCACTACCGTGAAATTTCATACAATTTTCAAATTTCTTGTACTTGCTAACTTTGGGACCTCGGGCAGCTATGTTACCATGGAGGAACCACACAAGATTTGACTTTATAGGCTAGAACTGAAGTCGCGCCAACTGCTTAACTCAAAATACAGTCAAGAAAGTAGTTCTCAAGCCGAGAAACGGGATCGACCATAAGCACTACCGTGAAATTTCATACAATTTTCAAATTTCTTGTACTTGCTAACTTTGCGACCTCGGGCAGCTATGTTACCATGGAGGAACCACACAAGATTTGACTTTATAGGATAGAACTGAAGTCGCGCCAACTGCTTAACTCAAAATAGAGTCAAGAAAGTAGCTCTCAAGCCGAGAAACGGGATCGACCATAAGAACTACCGTGAAATTTCATACAATTTTCAAATTTCTTGTACTTGCTAACTTTGCGACCTCGGGCAGCTATGTTACCATGGAGGAACCACACAAGATTTGACTTTATAGGCTAGAACTGAAGTCGCGCCAACTGCTTAACTCAAAATAGAGTCAAGAAAGTAGCTCTCAAGCCGAGAAACGGGATCGACCATAAGAACTACCGTGAAATTTCATACAATTTTCAAATTTCTTGTACTTGCTAACTTTGGGACCTCGGGCAGCTATGTTACCATGGAGGAACCACACAAGATTTGACTTTATAGGCTAGAACTGAAGTCGCGCCAACTGCTTAACTCAAAATAGAGTCAAGAAAGTAGCTCTCAAGCCGAGAAACGTGATCGACCATAAGCACTACCGTGAAATTTCATACAATTTTCAAATTTCTTGTACTTGCTAACTTTGGGACCTCGGGCAGCTATGTTACCATGGAGGAACCACACAAGATTTGACTTTATAGGCTAGAACTGAAGTCGCGCCAATTGCTTAACTCAAAATACAGTCAAGAAAGTAGTTCTCAAGCCGAGAAACGGGATCGACCATAAGCACTACCGTGAAATTTCATACAATTTTCAAATTTCTTGTACTTGCTAACTTTGCGACCTCGGGCAGCTATGTTACCATGGAGGAACCACACAAGATTTGACTTTATAGGCTAGAACTGAAGTCGCGCCAACTGCTTAACTCAAAATAGAGTCAAGAAAGTAGTTCTCAAGCCGAGAAACGGGATCGACCATAAGCACTACCGTGAAATTTCATACAATTTTCAAATTTCTTGTACTTGCTAAATTTGCGAAATCGGGCAGCTATGTTACCATGGAGGAACCACACAAGATTTGACTTTATTGGCTAGAACTGAAGTCGCGCCAACTGCTTAACTCAAAATAGAGTCAAGAAAGTAGCTCTCAAGCCGAGAAACGGGATCGACCATAAGCACTACCGTGAAATTTCATACAATTTTCAAATTTCTTGTACTTGCTAACTTTGGGACCTCGGGCAGCTATGTTACCATGGAGGAACCACACAAGATTTGACTTTATAGGCTAGAACTGAAGTCGCGCCAACTGCCTAACTCAAAATAGACTCAAGAAAGTAGCTCTCAAGCCGAGAAACGGGATCGACCATAAGCACTACCGTGAAATTTCATACAATTTTCAAATTTCTTGTACTTGCTAACTTTGCGACCTCGGGCAGCTATGTTACCATGGAGGAACCACACAAGATTTGACTTTATAGGCTAGAACTGAAGTCGCGCCAACTGCTTAACTCAAAACAGAGTCAAGAAAGTAGTTCTCAAGCCGAGAAACGGGATCGACCATAAGCACTACCGTGAAATTTCATACAATTTTCAAATTTCTTGTACTTGCTAACTTTGGGACCTCGGGCAGCTATGTTACCATGGAGGAACCACACAAGATTTGACTTTATAGGCTAGAACTGAAGTCGCGCCAACTGCTTAACTCAAAATACAGTCAAGAAAGTAGTTCTCAAGCCGAGAAACGGGATCGACCATAAGCACTACCGTGAAATTTCATACAATTTTCAAATTTCTTGTACTTGCTAACTTTGCGACCTCGGGCAGCTATGTTACCATGGAGGAACCAGACAAGATTTGAATTTATAGGCTAGAACTGAAGTCGCGCCAACTGCTTAACTCAAAATAGAGTCAAGAAAGTAGCTCTCAAGCCGAGAAACGGGATCGACCATAAGCACTACCGTGAAATTTCATACAATTTTCAAATTTCTTGTACTTGCTAACTTTGCGACCTCGGGCAGCTATGTTACCATGGAGGAACCACACAAGATTTGACTTTATAGGCTAGAACTGAAGTCGCGCCAACTGCTTAACTCAAAATAGAGTCAAGAAAGTAGCTCTCAAGCCGAGAAACGGGATCGACCATAAGCACTACCGTGAAATTTCATACAATTTTCAAATTTCTTGTACTTGCTAACTTTGGGACCTAACTTTGCGACCTCGGGCAGCTATGTTACTAAATTTGCGACCTCGGGCAGCTATGTTACCATGGAGGAACCACACAAGATTTGACTTTATAGGCTAGAACGGAAGTCGCGCCAACTGCTTAACTCAAAATAGAGTCAAGAAAGTAGCTCTCAAGCCGAGAAACGGGATCGACCATAAGCACTACCGTGAAATTTCATACAATTTTCAAATTTCTTGTACTTGCTAACTTTGCGACCTCGGGCAGCTATGTTACCATGGAGAAACCACACAAGATTTGACTTTATAGGCTAGAACTGAAGTCGCGCCAACTGCTTAACTCAAAATACAGTCAAGAAAGTAGTTCTCAAGCCGAGAAACGGGATCGACCATAAGCACTACCGTGAAATTTCATACAATTTTCAAATTTCTTGTAGTTGCTAAATTTGCGACCTCGGGCAGCTATGTTACCATGGAGGAACCACACAAAATTTGACTTTATAGGCTAGAACTGAAGTCGCGCCAACTGCTTAACTCAAAATACAGTCAAGAAAGTAGTTCTCAAGCCGAGAAACGGGATCGACCATAAGCACTACCGTGAAATTTCATACAATTTTCAAATTTCTTGTACTTGCTAACCTTGGGACCTCGGGCAGCTATGTTACCATGGAGGAACCACACAAGATTTGACTTTATAGGCTAGAACTGAAGTCGCGCCAACTGCTTAACTCAAAATAGAGTCAAGAAAGTAGCTCTCAAGCCGAGAAACGGGATCGACCATAAGCACTACCGTGAAATTTCATACAATTTTCAAATTTCTTGTACTTGCTAACTTTGCGACCTCGGGCAGCTATGTTACCATGGAGGAACCACGCAAGATGTGATTTTATAGGCTAGAACTGAAGTCGCGCCAACTGCTTAACTCAAAATACAGTCAAGAAAGTAGTTCTCAAGCCGAGAAACCGGATCGACCATAAGCACTACCGTGAAATTTCATACAATTTTCAAATTTCTTGTACTTGCTAACTTTGCGACCTCGGGCAGCTATGTTACCATGGAGAAACCACACAAGATGTGATTTTATAGGCTAGAACTGAAGTCGCACCAACTGCTTAACTCAAAATAGAGTCAAGAAAGTAGCTCTCAAGCCGAGAAACGGGATCGACCATAAGCACTACCGTGAAATTTCATACAATTTTCAAATTTCTTGTACTTGCTAACTTTGGGACCTCGGGCAGCTATGTTACCATGGAGGAACCACACAAGATTTGACTTTATAGGCTAGAACTGAAGTCGCGCCAACTGCTTAACTCAAAATAGAGTCAAGAAAGTAGTTCTCAAGCCGAGAAACGGGATCGACCATAAGCACTACCGTGAAATTTCATACAATTTTCAAATTTCTTGTACTTGCTAAATTTGCGACCTCGGGCAGCTATGTTACCATGGAGGAACCACACAAGATTTGACTTTATTGGCTAGAACTGAAGTCGCGCCAACTGCTTAACTCAAAATAGAGTCAAGAAAGTAGCTCTCAAGCCGAGAAACGGGATCGACCATAAGCACTACCGTGAAATTTCATACAATTTTCAAATTTCTTGTACTTGCTAACTTTGGGACCTCGGGCAGCTATGTTACCATGGAGGAACCACACAAGATTTGACTTTATAGGCTAGAACTGAAGTCGCGCCAACTGCTTAACTCAAAATAGAGTCAAGAAAGTAGCTCTCAAGCCGAGAAACGGGATCGACCATAAGCACTACCGTGAAATTTCATACAATTTTCAAATTTCTTGTACTTGCTAACTTTGGGACCTCGGGCAGCTATGTTACCATGGAGGAACCACACAAGATTTGACTTTATAGGCTAGAACTGAAGTCGCGCCAACTGCCTAACTCAAAATAGACTCAAGAAAGTAGCTCTCAAGCCGAGAAACGGGATCGACCATAAGCACTACCGTGAAATTTCATACAATTTTCAAATTTCTTGTACTTGCTAACTTTGCGACCTCGGGCAGCTATGTTACCATGGAGGAACCACACAAGATTTGACTTTATAGGCTAGAACTGAAGTCGCGCCAACTGCTTAACTCAAAACAGAGTCAAGAAAGTAGTTCTCAAGCCGAGAAACGGGATCGACCATAAGCACTACCGTGAAATTTCATACAATTTTCAAATTTCTTGTACTTGCTAACTTTGGGACCTCGGGCAGCTATGTTACCATGGAGGAACCACACAAGATTTGACTTTATAGGCTAGAACTGAAGTCGCGCCAACTGCTTAACTCAAAATACAGTCAAGAAAGTAGTTCTCAAGCCGAGAAACGGGATCGACCATAAGCACTACCGTGAAATTTCATACAATTTTCAAATTTCTTGTACTTGCTAACTTTGCGACCTCGGGCAGCTATGTTACCATGGAGGAACCAGACAAGATTTGACTTTATAGGCTAGAACTGAAGTCGCGCCAACTGCTTAACTCAAAATAGAGTCAAGAAAGTAGCTCTCAAGCCGAGAAACGGGATCGACCATAAGCACTACCGTGAAATTTCATACAATTTTCAAATTTCTTGTACTTGCTAACTTTGCGACCTCGGGCAGCTATGTTACCATGGAGGAACCACACAAGATTTGACTTTATAGGCTAGAACTGAAGTCGCGCCAACTGCTTAACTCAAAATAGAGTCAAGAAAGTAGCTCTCAAGCCGAGAAACGGGATCGACCATAAGCACTACCGTGAAATTTCATACAATTTTCAAATTTCTTGTACTTGCTAACTTTGCGACCTCGGGCAGCTATGTTACCATGGAGGAACCACACAAGATTTGACTTTATAGGCTAGAACTGAAGTCGCGCCAACTGCTTAACTCAAAATACAGTCAAGAAAGTAGTTCTCAAGCCGAGAAACGGGATCGACCATAAGCACTACCGTGAAATTTCATACAATTTTCAAATTTCTTGTACTTGCTAACTTTGCGACCTCGGGCAGCTATGTTACCATGGAGGAACCACACAAGATTTGACTTTATAGGCTAGAACTGAAGTCGCGCCAACTGCTTAACTCAAAATAGAGTCAAGAAAGTAGCTCTCAACCCGAGAAACGGGATCGACCATAAGAACTACCGTGAAATTTCATACAATTTTCAAATTTCTTGTACTTGCTAACTTTGCGACCTCGGGCAGCTATGTTACCATGGAGGAACCACACAAGATTTGACTTTATAGGCTAGAACTGAAGTCGCGCCAACTGCTTAACTCAAAATAGAGTCAAGAAAGTAGCTCTCAAGCCGAGAAACGGGATCGACCATAAGCACTACCGTGAAATTTCATACAATTTTCAAATTTCTTGTACTTGCTAACTTTGCGACCTCGGGCAGCTATGTTACCATGGAGGAACCACACAAGATTTGACTTTATAGGCTAGAACTGAAGTCGCGCCAACTGCTTAACTCAAAATAGAGTCAAGAAAGTAGCTCTCAAGCCGAGAAACGGGATCGACCATAAGCACTACCGTGAAATTTCATACAATTTTCAAATTTCTTGTACTTGCTAACTTTGCGACCTCGGGCAGCTATGTTACCATGGAGGAACCACACAAGATTTGACTTTATAAGCCAGAACTGAAGTCGCGCCAACTGCTTAACTCAAAATAGAGTCAAGAAAGTAGCTCTCAAGCCGAGAAACGGGATCGACCATAAGCACTACCGTGAAATTTCATACAATTTTCAAATTTCTTGTACTTGCTAACTTTGGGACCTCGGGCAGCTATGTTACCATGGAGGAACCACACAAGATTTGGCTTTATAGGCTAGAACTGAAGTCGCGCCAACTGCTTAACTCAAAATAGAGTCAAGAAAGTAGCTCTCAAGCCGAGAAACGGGATCGACCATAAGCACTACCGTGAAATTTCATACAATTTTCAAATTTCTTGTACTTGCTAACTTTGCGACCTCGGGCAGCTATGTTACCATGGAGGAACCACACAAGATTTGACTTTATTGGCTAGAACTGAAGTCGCGCCAACTGCTTAACTCAAAATAGAGTCAAGAAAGTAGCTCTCAAGCCGAGAAACGGGATGACCATAAGCACTACCGTGAAATTTCATACAATTTTCAAATTTCTTGTACTTGCTAACTTTGCGACCTTGGGCAGCTATGTTACCATGGAGGAACCACAGAAGATTTGACTTTATAGGCTAGAACTGAAGTCGCGCCAACTGCTTAACTCAAAATACAGTCAAGAAAGTAGTTCTCAAGCCGAGAAACGGGATCGACCATAAGCACTACCGTGAAATTTCATACAATTTTCAAATTTCTTGTACTTGCTAACTTTGGGACCTCGGGCAGCTATGTTACCATGGAGGAACCACACAAGATTTGACTTTATAGGCTAGAACTGAAGTCGCGCCAACTGCTTAACTCAAAATACAGTCAAGAAAGTAGTTCTCAAGCCGAGAAACGGGATCGACCATAAGCACTACCGTGAAATTTCATACAATTTTCAAATTTCTTGTAATTGCTAACTTTGCGACCTCGGGCAGCTATGTTACCATGGAGGAACCACACAAGATTTGACTTTATAGGCTAGAACTGAAGTCGCGCCAACTGCTTAACTCAAAATACAGTCAAGAAAGTAGTTCTCAAGCCGAGAAACGGGATCGACCATAAGCACTACCGTGAAATTTCATACAATTTTCAAATTTCTTGTACTTGCTAACTTTGCGACCTCGGGCAGCTATGTTACCATGGAGGAACCACACAAGATTTGACTTTATTGGCTAGAACTGAAGTCGCGCCAACTGCTTAACTCAAAATACAGTCAAGAAAGTAGTTCTCAAGCCGAGAAACGGGATCGACCATAAGCACTACCGTGAAATTTCATACAATTTTCAAATTTCTTGTAGTTGCTAACTTTGCGACCTCGGGCAGCTATGTTACCATGGAGAAACCACACAAGATTTGACTTTATAGGCTAGAACTGAAGTCGCGCCAACTGCTTAACTCAAAATACAGTCAAGAAAGTAGTTCTCAAGCCGAGAAACGGGATCGACCATAAGCACTACCGTGAAATTTCATACAATTTTCAAATTTCTTGTACTTGCTAATTTTGGGACCTCATGCAGCTATGTTACCATGGAGGAACCACACAAGATTTGACTTTATAGGCTAGAACTGAAGTCGCGCCAACTGCTTAACTCAAAATAGAGTCAAGAAAGTAGCTCTCAAGCCGAGAAACGGGATCGACCATAAGCACTACCGTGAAATTTCATACAATTTTCAAATTTCTTGTACTTGCTAACTTTGGGACCTCGGGCAGCTATGTTACCATGGAGGAACCACACAAGATTTGACTTTATTGGCTAGAACTGAAGTCGCGCCAACTGCTTAACTCAAAATACAGTCAAGAAAGTAGCTCTCAAGCCGAGAAACGGGATCGACCATAAGCACTACCGTGAAATTTCATACAATTTTCAAATTTCTTGTACTTGCTAACTTTGGGACCTCGGGCAGCTATGTTACCATGGAGGAACCACACAAGATTTGACTTTATAGGCTAGAACTGAAGTCGCGCCAACTGCTTAACTCAAAATACAGTCAAGAAAGTAGTTCTCAAGCCGAGAAACGGGATCGACCATAAGCACTACCGTGAAATTTCATACAATTTTCAAATTTCTTGTAATTGCTAACTTTGCGACCTCGGGCAGCTATGTTACCATGGAGGAACCACACAAGATTTTACTTTATAGGCTAGAACTGAAGTCGCGCCAACTGCTTAACTCAAAATACAGTCAAGAAAGTAGTTCTCAAGCCGAGAAACGGGATCGACCATAAGCACTACCGTGAAATTTCATACAATTTTCAAATTTCTTGTACTTGCTAACTTTGCGACCTCGGGCAGCTATGTTACCATGGAGGAACCACACAAGATTTGACTTTATTGGCTAGAACTGAAGTCGCGCCAACTGCTTAACTCAAAATACAGTCAAGAAAGTAGTTCTCAAGCCGAGAAACGGGATCGACCATAAGCACTACCGTGAAATTTCATACAATTTTCAAATTTCTTGTAGTTGCTAACTTTGCGACCTCGGGCAGCTATGTTACCATGGAGAAACCACACAAGATTTGACTTTATAGGCTAGAACTGAAGTCGCGCCAACTGCTTAACTCAAAATACAGTCAAGAAAGTAGTTCTCAAGCCGAGAAACGGGATCGACCATAAGCACTACCGTGAAATTTCATACAATTTTCAAATTTCTTGTACTTGCTAATTTTGGGACCTCGGGCAGCTATGTTACCATGGAGGAACCACACAAGATTTGACTTTATAGGCTAGAACTGAAGTCGCGCCAACTGCTTAACTCAAAATAGAGTCAAGAAAGTAGCTCTCAAGCCGAGAAACGGGATCGACCATAAGCACTACCGTGAAATTTCATACAATTTTCAAATTTCTTGTACTTGCTAACTTTGGGACCTCGGGCAGCTATGTTACCATGGAGGAACCACACAAGATTTGACTTTATTGGCTAGAACTGAAGTCGCGCCAACTGCTTAACTCAAAATACAGTCAAGAAAGTAGCTCTCAAGCCGAGAAACGGGATCGACCATAAGCACTACCGTGAAATTTCATACAATTTTCAAATTTCTTGTACTTGCTAACTTTCCGACCTCGGGCAGCTATGTTACCATGGAGGAACCACACAAGATTTGACTTTATTGGCTAGAACTGAAGTCGCGCCAACTGCTTAACTTAAAATACAGTCAAGAAAGTAGTTCTCAAGCCGAGAAACGGGATCGACCATAAGCACTACCGTGAAATTTCATACAATTTTCAAATTTCTTGTACTTGCTAACTTTGCGACCTCGGGCAGCTATGTTACCATGGAGAAACCACACAAGATTTGACTTTATAGGCTAGAACTGAAGTCGCGCCAACTGCTTAACTCAAAATAGAGTCAAGAAAGTAGCTCTCAAGCCGAGAAACGGGATCGACCATAAGCACTACCGTGAAATTTCATACAATTTTCAAATTTCTTGTACTTGCTAACTTTGCGACCTCGGGCAGCTATGTTACCATGGAGGAACCACACAAGATTTGACTTTATAGGCTAGAACTGAAGTCGCGCCAACCGCTTAACTCAAAATAGAGTCAAGAAAGTAGCTCTCAAGCCGAGAAACGGGATCGACCATAAGCACTACCGTGAAATTTCATACAATTTTCAAATTTCTTGTACTTGCTAACTTTGCGACCTCGGGCAGCTATGTTACCATGGAGGAACCACACAAGATTTGACTTTATAAGCTAGTACTGAAGTCGCGCCAACTGCTTAACTCAAAATAGAGTCAAGAAAGTAGCTCTCAAGCCGAGAAACGGGATCGACCATAAGCACTACCGTGAAATTTCATACAATTTTCAAATTTCTTGTACTTGCTAACTTTGCGACCTCGGGCAGCTATGTTACCATGGAGGAACCACACAAGATTTGACTTTATAGGCTAGAACTGAAGTCGCGCCAACTGCTTAACTCAAAATAGAGTCAAGAAAGTAGCTCTCAAGCCGAGAAACGGGATCGACCATAAGCACTACCGTGAAATTTCATACAATTTTCAAATTTCTTGTACTTGCTAACTTTGCGACCTCGGGCAGCTATGTTACCATGGAGGAACCACACAAGATTTGACTTTATAGGCTAGAACTGAAGTCGCGCCAACTGCTTAACTCAAAATAGAGTCAAGAAAGTAGCTCTCAAGCCGAGAAACGGGATCGACCATAAGCACTACCGTGAAATTTCATACAATTTTCAAATTTCTTGTACTTGCTAATTTTGGGACGTCGGGCAGCTATGTTACCATGGAGGAACCACACAAGATTTGACTTTATAGGCTAGAACTGAAGTCGCGCCAACTGCTTAACTCAAAATACAGTCAAGAAAGTAGTTCTCAAGCCGAGAAACGGGATCGACCATAAGCACTACCGTGAAATTTCATACAATTTTCAAATTTCTTGTACTTGCTAACTTTGCGACCTCGGGCAGCTATGTTACCATGGAGAAACCACACAAGATTTGACTTTATAGGCTAGAACTGAAGTCGCGCCAACTGCTTAACTCAAAATACAGTCAAGAAAGTAGCTCTCAAGCCGAGAAACGGGATCGACCATAAGCACTACCATGAAATTTCATACAATTTTCAAATTTCTTGTACTTGCTAACTTTGCGACCTCGGGCAGCTATGTTACCATGGAGGAACCACACAAGATTTGACTTTATAGGCTAGAACTGAAGCCGCGCCAACTGCTTAACTCAAAATAGAGTCAAGAAAGTAGCTCTCAAGCCGAGAAACGGAACCGACCATAACCACTACCGTGAAATTTCATACAATTTTCAAATTTCTTGTACTTGCTAACTTTGGGACCTCGGGCAGCTACGTTACCATGGAGGAACCACACAAGATTTGACTTTATAGGCTAGAACTGAAGTCGCGCCAACTGCTTAACTCAAAATAGAGTCAAGAAAGTAGCTCTCAAGCCGAGAAACGGGATCGACCATAAGCACTACCGTGAAATTTCATACAATTTTCAAATTTCTTATACTTGCTAACTTTGCGACCTCGGGCAGCTATGTTACCATGGAGGAACCACACAAGATTTGACTTTATAGGCTAGAACTGAAGTCGCGCCAACTGCTTAACTCAAAATACAGTCAAGAAAGTAATTCTCAAGCCGAGAAACGGGATCGACCATAAGCACTACCGTGAAATTTCATACAATTTTCAAATTTCTTGTACTTGCTAACTTTGCGACCTCGGGCAGCTATGTTACCATGGAGGAACCACACAAGATTTGACTTTATAGGCTAGAACTGAAGTCGCGCCAACTGCTTAACTCAAAATAGAGTCAAGAAAGTAGCTCTCAAGCCGAGAAACGGGATCGACCATAAGCACTACCGTGAAATTTCATACAATTTTCAAATTTCTTGTACTTGCTAACTTTGTGACCTCGGGCAGCTATGTTACCATGGAGGAACCACACAAGATTTGACTTTATAGGCGAGAACTGAAGTCGCGCCAACTGCTTAACTCAAAATAGAGTCAAGAAAGTAGCTCTCAAGCCGAGAAACGGGATCGACCATAGGCACTACCGTGAAATTTCATACAATTTTCAAATTTCTTGTACTTGCTAACTTTGCGACCTCGGGCAGCTATGTTACCATGGAGGAACCACACAAGATTTGACTTTATAGGCTAGAACTGAAGTCGCGCCAACTGCTTAACTCAAAATAGAGTCAAGAAAGTATCTCTCAAGCCGAGAAACGGGATCGACCATAAGCACTACCGTGAAATTTCATACAATTTTCAAATTTCTTGTACTTGCTAACTTTGGGACCTCGGGCAGCTATGTTACCATGGAGGAACCGCACAAGATTTGACTTTATAGGCTAGAACTGAAGTCGCGCCAACTGCTTAACTCAAAATAGAGTCAAGAAAGTAGCTCTCAAGCCGAGAAACGGGATCGACCATAAGCACTACCGTGAAATTTCATACAATTTTCAAATTTCTTGTACTTGCTAACTTTGCGACCTCGGGCAGCTATGTTACCATGGAGGAACCACACAAGATTTGACTTTCTAGGCTAGAACTGAAGTCGCGCCAACTGCTTAACTCAAAATAGAGTCAAGAAAGTAGCTCTCAAGCCGAGAAACGGGATCGACCATAAGCACTACCGTGAAATTTCATACAATTTTCAAATTTCTTGTACTTGCTAACTTTGCGACCTCGGGCAGCTATGTTACCATGGAGAAACCACACAAGATTTGACTTTATAGGCTAGAACTGAAGTCGCGCCAACTGCTTAACTCAAAATACAGTCAAGAAAGTAGTTCTCAAGCCGAGAAACGGGATCGACCATAAGCACTACCGTGAAATTTCATACAATTTTCAAATTTCTTGTACTTGCTAACTTTGCGACCTCGGGCAGCTATGTTACCATGGAGGAACCACACAAGATTTGACTTTATTGGCTAGAACTGAAGTCGCGCCAACTGCTTAACTCAAAATACAGTCAAGAAAGTAGTTCTCAAGCCGAGAAACGGGATCGACCATAAGCACTACCGTGAAATTTCATACAATTTTCAAATTTCTTGTAGTTGCTAACTTTGCGACCTCGGGCAGCTATGTTACCATGGAGAAACCACACAAGATTTGACTTTATAGGCTAGAACTGAAGTCGCGCCAACTGCTTAACTCAAAATACAGTCACGAAAGTAGTTCTCAAGCCGAGAAACGGGATCGACCATAAGCACTACCGTGAAATTTCATACAATTTTCAAATTTCTTGTACTTGCTAACTTTGCGACCTCGGGCAGCTATGTTACCATGGAGGAACCACACAAGATTTGACTTTATTGGCTAGAACTGAAGTCGCGCCAACTGCTTAACTCAAAATACAGTCAAGAAACTAGTTCTCAAGCCGAGAAACGGGATCGACCATAAGCACTACCGTGAAATTTCATACAATTTTCAAATTTCTTGTACTTGCTAACTTTGCGACCTCGGGCAGCTATGTTACCATGGAGGAACCGCACAAGATTTGACTTTATAGGCTAGAACTGAAGTCGCGCCAACTGCTTAACTCAAAATAGAGTCAAGAAAGTAGCTCTCAAGCCGAGAAACGGGATCGACCATAAGCACTACCGTGAAATTTCATACAATTTTCAAATTTCTTGTACTTGCTAACTTTGCGACCTCGGGCAGCTATGTTACCATGGAGGAACCACACAAGATTTGACTTTCTAGGCTAGAACTGAAGTCGCGCCAACTGCTTAACTCAAAATAGAGTCAAGAAAGTAGCTCTCAAGCCGAGAAACGGGATCGACCATAAGCACTACCGTGAAATTTCATACAATTTTCAAATTTCTTGTACTTGCTAACTTTGCGACCTCGGGCAGCTATGTTACCATGGAGGAACCACACAAGATTTGACTTTATAGGCTAGAACTGAAGTCGCGCCAACTGCTTAACTCAAAATAGAGTCAAGAAAGTAGCTCTCAAGCCGAGAAACGGGATCGACCATAGGCACTACCGTGAAATTTCATACAATTTTCAAATTTCTTGTACTTGCTAACTTTGCGACCTCGGGCAGCTATGTTACCATGGAGGAACCACACAAGATTTGACTTTATAGGCTAGAACTGAAGTCGCGCCAACTGCTTAACTCAAAACAGAGTCAAGAAAGTATCTCTCAAGCCGAGAAACGGGATCGACCATAAGCACTACCGTGAAATTTCATACAATTTTCAAATTTCTTGTACTTGCTAACTTTGGGACCTCGGGCAGCTATGTTACCATGGAGGAACCACACAAGATTTGACTTTATAGGCTAGAACTGAAGTCGCGCCAACTGCTTAACTCAAAATAGAGTCAAGAAAGTAGCTCTCAAGCCGAGAAACGGGATCGACCATAAGCACTACCGTGAAATTTCATACAATTTTCAAATTTTTTATACTTGCTAACTTTGCGACCTCGGGCAGCTATGTTACCATGGAGGAACCACACAAGATTTGACTTTATAGGCTAGAACTGAAGTCGCGCCAACTGCTTAACTCAAAATACAGTCAAGAAAGTAGTTCTCAAGCCGAGAAACGGGATCGACCATAAGCACTACCGTGAAATTTCATACAATTTTCAAATTTCTTGTACTTGCTAACTTTGCGACCTCGGGCAGCTATGTTACCATGGAGGAACCACACAAGATTTGACTTTATAGGCTAGAACTGAAGTCGCGCCAACTGCTTAACTCAAAATAGAGTCAAGAAAGTAGCTCTCAAGCCGAGAAACGGGATCGACCATAAGCACTACCGTGAAATTTCATACAATTTTCAAATTTCTTGTACTTGCTAACTTTGTGACCTCGGGCAGCTATGTTACCATGGAGGAACCACACAAGATTTGACTTTATAGGCTAGAACTGAAGTCGCGCCAACTGCTTAACTCAAAATAGAGTCAAGAAAGTAGCTCTCAAGCCGAGAAACGGGATCGACCATAAGCACTACCGTGAAATTTCATACAATTTTCAAATTTCTTGTACTTGCTCACTTTGCGACCTCGGGCAGCTATGTTACCATGGAGGAACCACACAAGATTTGACTTTATAGGCTAGAACTGAAGTCGCGCCAACTGCTTAACTCAAAATACAGTCAAGAAAGTAGTTCTCAAGCCGAGAAACGGGATCGACCATAAGCACTACCGTGAAATTTCATACAATTTCCAAATTTCTTGCACTTGCTAATTTTGCGACCTCGGGCAGCTATGTTACCATGGAGGAACCACACAAGATTTGACTTTATAGGCTAGAACTGAAGTCGCGCCAACTGCTTAACTCAAAATAGAGTCAAGAAAGTAGCTCTCAAGCCGAGAAACGGGATCGACCATAAGCACTACCGTGAAATTTCATACAATTTTCAAATTTCTTGTACTTGCTAACTTTGGGACCTCGGGCAGCTATGTTACCATGGAGGAACCACACAAGATTTGACTTTATAGGCTAGAACTGAAGTCGCGCCAACTGCTTAACTCAAAATAGAGTCAAGAAAGTAGCTCTCAAGCCGAGAAACGGGATCGACCATAAGCACTACCGTGAAATTTCATACAATTTTCAAATTTCTTATACTTGCTAACTTTGCGACCTCGGGCAGCTATGTTACCATGGAGGAACCACACAAGATTTGACTTTATAGGCTAGAACTGAAGTCGCGCCAACTGCTTAACTCAAAATACAGTCAAGAAAGTAGTTCTCAAGCCGAGAAACGGGATCGACCATAAGCACTACCGTGAAATTTCATACAATTTTCAAATTTCTTGTACTTGCTAACTTTGCGACCTCGGGCAGCTATGTTACCATGGAGGAACCACACAAGATTTGACTTTATAGGCTAGAACTGAAGTCGCGCCAACTGCTTAACTCAAAATAGAGTCAAGAAAGTAGCTCTCAAGCCGAGAAACGGGATCGACCATAAGCACTACCGTGAAATTTCATACAATTTTCAAATTTCTTGTACTTGCTCACTTTGCGACCTCGGGCAGCTATGTTACCATGGAGGAACCACACAAGATTTGACTTTATAGGCTAGAACTGAAGTCGCGCCAACTGCTTAACTCAAAATAGAGTCAAGAAAGTAGCTCTCAAGCCGAGAAACGGGATCGACCATAAGCACTACCGTGAAATTTCATACAATTTTCAAATTTCTTGTACTTGCTAACTTTGCGACCTCGGGCAGCTATGTTACCATGGAGGAACCACACAAGATTTTACTTTATAGGCTAGAACTGAAGTCGCGCCAACTGCTTAACTCAAAATAGAGTCAAGAAAGTATCTCTCAAGCCGAGAAACGGGATCGACCATAAGCACTACCGTGAAATTTCATACAATTTTCAAATTTCTTGTACTTGCTAACTTTGGGACCTCGGGCAGCTATGTTACCATGGAGGAACCACACAAGATTTGACTTTATAGGCTAGAACTGAAGTCGCGCCAACTGCTTAACTCAAAATAGAGTCAAGAAAGTAGTTCTCAAGCCGAGAAACGGGATCGACCATAAGCACTACCGTGAAATTTCATACAATTTTCAAATTTCTTGTACTTGCTAACTTTGCGATCTCGGGCAGCTATGTTACCATGGAGGAACCACACAAGATTTTACTTTATAGGCTAGAACTGAAGTCGCGCCAACTGCTTAACTCAAAATACAGTCAAGAAAGTAGTTCTCAAGCCGAGAAACGGGATCGACCATAAGCACTACCGTGAAATTTCATACAATTTTCAAATTTCTTGTACTTGCTAACTTTGCGACCTCGGGCAGCTATGTTACCATGGAGGAACCACACAAGATTTGACTTTATAGGCTAGAACTGAAGTCGCGCCAACTGCTTAACTCAAAATAGAGTCAAGAAAGTAGCTCTCAAGCCGAGAAACGGGATCGACCATAAGCACTACCGTGAAATTTCATACAATTTTCAAATTTCTTGTACTTGCTAACTTTGCGACCTCGGGCAGCTATGTTACCATGGAGGAACCACACAAGATTTGACTTTATAGGCTAGAACTGAAGTCGCGCCAACTGCTTAACTCAAAATACAGTCAAGAAAGTAGCTCTCAAGCCGAGAAACGGGATCGACCATAAGCACTACCGTGAAATTTCATACAATTTTCAAATTTCTTGTACTTGCTAACTTTGCGACCTCGGGCAGCTATGTTACCATGGAGGAACCACACAAGATTTGACTTTATAGGCTAGAACTGAAGTCGCGCCAACTGCTTAACTCAAAATAGAGTCAAGAAAGTATCTCTCAAGCCGAGAAACGGGATCGACCATAAGCACTACCGTGAAATTTCATACAATTTTCAAATTTCTTGTACTTGCTAACTTTGGGACCTCGGGCAGCTATGTTACCATGGAGGAACCACACAAGATTTGACTTTATAGGCTAGAACTGAAGTCGCGCCAACTGCTTAACTCAAAATAGAGTCAAGAAAGTAGCTCTCAAGCCGAGAAACGGGATCGACCATAAGCACTACCGTGAAATTTCATACAATTTTCAAATTTCTTGTACTTGCTAACTTTGCGATCTCGGGCAGCTATGTTACCATGGAGGAACCACACAAGATTTTACTTTATAGGCTAGAACTGAAGTCGCGCCAACTGCTTAACTCAAAATACAGTCAAGAAAGTAGTTCTCAAGCCGAGAAACGGGATCGACCATAAGCACTACCGTGAAATTTCATACAATTTTCAAATTTCTTGTACTTGCTAACTTTGCGACCTCGGGCAGCTATGTTACCATGGAGGAACCACACGAGATTTGACTTTATTGGCTAGAACTGAAGTCGCGCCAACTGCTTAACTCAAAATAGAGTCAAGAAAGTAGCTCTCAAGCCGAGAAACGGGATCGACCATAAGCACTACCGTGAAATTTCATACAATTTTCAAATTTCTTGTACTTGCTAACTTTGGGACCTCGGGCAGCTATGTTACCATGGAGGAACCACACAAGATTTGACTTTATAGGCTAGAACTGAAGTCGCGCCAACTGCTTAACTCAAAATACAGTCAAGAAAGTAGTTCTCAAGCCGAGAAACGGGATCGACCATAAGCACTACCGTGAAATTTCATACAATTTTCAAATTTCTTGTACTTGCTAACTTTGCGACCTCGGGCAGCTATGTTACCATGGAGGAACCACACAAGATTTGACTTTATAGGCTAGAACTGAAGTCGCGCCAACTGCTTAACTCAAAATAGAGTCAAGAAAGTAGCTCTCAAGCCGAGAAACGGGATCGACCATAAGCACTACCGTGAAATTTCATACAATTTTCAAATTTCTTGTACTTGCTAACTTTGTGACCTCGGGCAGCTATGTTACCATGGAGGAACCACACAAGATTTGACTTTATAGGCTAGAACTGAAGTCGCGCCAACTGCTTAACTCAAAATAGAGTCAAGAAAGTAGCTCTCAAGCCGAGAAACGGGATCGACCATAAGCACTACCGTGAAATTTCATACAATTTTCAAATTTCTTGTACTTGCTCACTTTGCGACCTCGGGCAGCTATGTTACCATGGAGGAACCACACAAGATTTGACTTTATAGGCTAGAACTGAAGTCGCGCCAACTGCTTAACTCAAAATACAGTCAAGAAAGTAGTTCTCAAGCCGAGAAACGGGATCGACCATAAGCACTACCGTGAAATTTCATACAATTTCCAAATTTCTTGCACTTGCTAATTTTGCGACCTCGGGCAGCTATGTTACCATGGAGGAACCACACAAGATTTGACTTTATAGGCTAGAACTGAAGTCGCGCCAACTGCTTAACTCAAAATAGAGTCAAGAAAGTAGCTCTCAAGCCGAGAAACGGGATCGACCATAAGCACTACCGTGAAATTTCATACAATTTTCAAATTTCTTGTACTTGCTAACTTTGGGACCTCGGGCAGCTATGTTACCATGGAGGAACCACACAAGATTTGACTTTATAGGCTAGAACTGAAGTCGCGCCAACTGCTTAACTCAAAATAGAGTCAAGAAAGTAGCTCTCAAGCCGAGAAACGGGATCGACCATAAGCACTACCGTGAAATTTCATACAATTTTCAAATTTCTTATACTTGCTAACTTTGCGACCTCGGGCAGCTATGTTACCATGGAGGAACCACACAAGATTTGACTTTATAGGCTAGAACTGAAGTCGCGCCAACTGCTTAACTCAAAATACAGTCAAGAAAGTAGTTCTCAAGCCGAGAAACGGGATCGACCATAAGCACTACCGTGAAATTTCATACAATTTTCAAATTTCTTGTACTTGCTAACTTTGCGACCTCGGGCAGCTATGTTACCATGGAGGAACCACACAAGATTTGACTTTATAGGCTAGAACTGAAGTCGCGCCAACTGCTTAACTCAAAATAGAGTCAAGAAAGTAGCTCTCAAGCCGAGAAACGGGATCGACCATAAGCACTACCGTGAAATTTCATACAATTTTCAAATTTCTTGTACTTGCTCACTTTGCGACCTCGGGCAGCTATGTTACCATGGAGGAACCACACAAGATTTGACTTTATAGGCTAGAACTGAAGTCGCGCCAACTGCTTAACTCAAAATAGAGTCAAGAAAGTAGCTCTCAAGCCGAGAAACGGGATCGACCATAAGCACTACCGTGAAATTTCATACAATTTTCAAATTTCTTGTACTTGCTAACTTTGCGACCTCGGGCAGCTATGTTACCATGGAGGAACCACACAAGATTTGACTTTATAGGCTAGAACTGAAGTCGCGCCAACTGCTTAACTCAAAATAGAGTCAAGAAAGTATCTCTCAAGCCGAGAAACGGGATCGACCATAAGCACTACCGTGAAATTTCATACAATTTTCAAATTTCTTGTACTTGCTAACTTTGGGACCTCGGGCAGCTATGTTACCATGGAGGAACCACACAAGATTTGACTTTATAGGCTAGAACTGAAGTCGCGCCAACTGCTTAACTCAAAATAGAGTCAAGAAAGTAGTTCTCAAGCCGAGAAACGGGATCGACCATAAGCACTACCGTGAAATTTCATACAATTTTCAAATTTCTTGTACTTGCTAACTTTGCGATCTCGGGCAGCTATGTTACCATGGAGGAACCACACAAGATTTTACTTTATAGGCTAGAACTGAAGTCGCGCCAACTGCTTAACTCAAAATACAGTCAAGAAAGTAGTTCTCAAGCCGAGAAACGGGATCGACCATAAGCACTACCGTGAAATTTCATACAATTTTCAAATTTCTTGTACTTGCTAACTTTGCGACCTCGGGCAGCTATGTTACCATGGAGGAACCACACAAGATTTGACTTTATAGGCTAGAACTGAAGTCGCGCCAACTGCTTAACTCAAAATAGAGTCAAGAAAGTAGCTCTCAAGCCGAGAAACGGGATCGACCATAAGCACTACCGTGAAATTTCATACAATTTTCAAATTTCTTGTACTTGCTAACTTTGCGACCTCGGGCAGCTATGTTACCATGGAGGAACCACACAAGATTTGACTTTATGGGCTAGAACTGAAGTCGCGCCAACTGCTTAACTCAAAATACAGTCAAGAAAGTAGCTCTCAAGCCGAGAAACGGGATCGACCATAAGCACTACCGTGAAATTTCATACAATTTTCAAATTTCTTGTACTTGCTAACTTTGCGACCTCGGGCAGCTATGTTACCATGGAGGAACCACACAAGATTTGACTTTATAGGCTAGAACTGAAGTCGCGCCAACTGCTTAACTCAAAATAGAGTCAAGAAAGTATCTCTCAAGCCGAGAAACGGGATCGACCATAAGCACTACCGTGAAATTTCATACAATTTTCAAATTTCTTGTACTTGCTAACTTTGGGACCTCGGGCAGCTATGTTACCATGGAGGAACCACACAAGATTTGACTTTATAGGCTAGAACTGAAGTCGCGCCAACTGCTTAACTCAAAATAGAGTCAAGAAAGTAGCTCTCAAGCCGAGAAACGGGATCGACCATAAGCACTACCGTGAAATTTCATACAATTTTCAAATTTCTTGTACTTGCTAACTTTGCGATCTCGGGCAGCTATGTTACCATGGAGGAACCACACAAGATTTTACTTTATAGGCTAGAACTGAAGTCGCGCCAACTGCTTAACTCAAAATACAGTCAAGAAAGTAGTTCTCAAGCCGAGAAACGGGATCGACCATAAGCACTACCGTGAAATTTCATACAATTTTCAAATTTCTTGTACTTGCTAACTTTGCGACCTCGGGCAGCTATGTTACCATGGAGGAACCACACGAGATTTGACTTTATTGGCTAGAACTGAAGTCGCGCCAACTGCTTAACTCAAAATAGAGTCAAGAAAGTAGTTCTCAAGCCGAGAAACGGGATCGACCATAAGCACTACCGTGAAATTTCATACAATTTTCAAATTTCTTGTACTTGCTAACTTTGCGACCTCGGGCAGCTATGTTACCATGGAGAAACCACACAAGATTTGACTTTATAGGCTAGAACTGAAGTCGCGCCAACTGCTTAACTCAAAATACAGTCAAGAAAGTAGTTCTCAAGCCGAGAAACGGGATCGACCATAAGCAAAACCGTGAAATTTCATACAATTTTCAAATTTCTTGTACTTGCTAACTTTGCGACCTCGGGCAGCTATGTTACCATGGAGGAACCACACAAGATTTGACTTTATAGGCTAGAACTGAAGTCGCGTCAACTGCTTAACTCAAAATAGAGTCAAGAAAGTAGCTCTCAAGCCGAGAAACGGGATCGACCATAAGCACTACCGTGAAATTTCATACAATTTTCAATTTGCTAACTTTGCGACCTCGGGCAGCTATGTTACCATGGAGGAACCACACAAGATTTGACTTTATAGGCTAGAACTGAAGTCGCGCCAACTGCTTAACTCAAAATACAGTCAAGAAAGTAGTTCTCAAGCCGAGAAACGGGATCGACCATAAGCACTACCGTGAAATTTCATACAATTTTCAAATTTCTTGTACTTGCTAACTTTGCGACCTCGGGCAGCTATGTTACCATGAAGGAACCACACAAGATTTGACTTTATAGGCTAGAACTGAAGTCGCGCCAACTGCTTAACTCAAAATAGAGTCAAGAAAGTAGCTCTCAAGCCGAGAAACGGGATCGACCATAAGCACTACCGTGAAATTTCATACAATTTTCAAATTTCTTGTACTTGCTAACTTTGCGACCTCGGGCAGCTATGTTTCCATGGAGGAACCACACAAGATTTGACTTTATAGGCTAGAACTGAAGTCGCGCCAACTGCTTAACTCAAAATAGAGTCAAGAAAGTAGCTCTCAAGCCGAGAAACGGGATCGACCATAAGCACTACCGTGAAATTTCATACAATTTTCAAATTTCTTGTACTTCCTAACTTTGGGACTTCGGGCAGCTATGTTACCATGGAGGAACCACACAAGATTTGACTTTATAGGCTAGAACTGAAGTCGCGGAAACTGCTTAACTCAAAATAGAGTCAAGAAAGTAGCTCTCAAGCCGAGAAACGGGATCGACCATAAGCACTACCGTGAAATTTCATACAATTTTCAAATTTCTTGTACTTGCTAACTTTGCGACCTCGGGCAGCTATGTTACCATGGAGGAACCACACAAGATTTGACTTTATAGGCTAGAACTGAAGTCGCGCCAACTGCTTAACTCAAAATAGAGTCAAGAAAGTAGCTCTCAAGCCGAGAAACGGGATCGACCATAAGCACTACCGTGAAATTTCATACAATTTTCAAATTTCTTGTACTTGCTAACTTTGCGACCTCGGGCAGCTATGTTACCATGGAGGAACCACACAAGATTTGACTTTATAGGCTAGAACTGAAGTCGCGCCAACTGCTTAACTCAAAATAGAGTCAAGAAAGTATCTCTCAAGCCGAGAAACGGGTTCGACCATAAGCACTACCGTGAAATTTCATACAATTTTCAAATTTCTTGTACTTGCTAACTTTGGGACCTCGGGCAGCTATGTTACCATGGAGGAACCACACAAGATTTGACTTTATAGGCTAGAACTGAAGTCGCGCCAACTGCTTAACTCAAAATAGAGTCAAGAAAGTAGCTCTCAAGCCAAGAAACGGGATCGACCATAAGCACTACCGTGAAATTTCATACAATTTTCAAATTTCTTGTACTTCCTAACTTTGCGATCTCGGGCAGCTATGTTACCATGGAGGAACCACACAAGATTTTACTTTATAGGCTAGAACTGAAGTCGCGCCAACTGCTTAACTCAAAATACAGTCAAGAAAGTAGTTCTCAAGCCGAGAAACGGGATCGACCATAAGCACTACCGTGAAATTTCATACAATTTTCAAATTTCTTGTACTTGCTAACTTTGCGACCTCGGGCAGCTATGTTACCATGGAGGAACCACACAAGATTTGACTTTATAGGCTAGAACTGAAGTCGCGCCAACTGCTTAACTCAAAATAGAGTCAAGAAAGTAGCTCTCAAGCCGAGAAACGGGATCGACCATAAGCACTACCGTGAAATTTCATACAATTTTCAAATTTCTTGTACTTGCTAACTTTGCGACCTCGGGCAGCTATGTTACCATGGAGGAACCACACAAGATTTGACTTTATAGGCTAGAACTGAAGTCGCGTCAACTGCTTAACTCAAAATAGAGTCAAGAAAGTAGCTCTCAAGCCGAGAAACGGGATCGACCATAAGCACTACCGTGAAATTTCATACAATTTTCAAATTTCTTGTACTTGCTAACTTTGCGACCTCGGGCAGCTATGTTACCATGGAGGAACCACACAAGATTTGACTTTATAGGCTAGAACTGAAGTCGCGCCAACTGCTTAACTCAAAATAGAGTCAAGAAAGTATCTCTCAAGCCGAGAAACGGGTTCGACCATAAGCACTACCGTGAAATTTCATACAATTTTCAAATTTCTTGTACTTGCTAACTTTGGGACCTCGGGCAGCTATGTTACCATGGAGGAACCACACAAGATTTGACTTTATAGGCTAGAACTGAAGTCGCGCCAACTGCTTAACTCAAAATAGAGTCAAGAAAGTAGCTCTCAAGCCAAGAAACGGGATCGACCATAAGCACTACCGTGAAATTTCATACAATTTTCAAATTTCTTGTACTTCCTAACTTTGCGATCTCGGGCAGCTATGTTACCATGGAGGAACCACACAACATTTTACTTTATAGGCTAGAACTGAAGTCGCGCCAACTGCTTAACTCAAAATACAGTCAAGAAAGTAGTTCTCAAGCCGAGAAACGGGATCGACCATAAGCACTACCGTGAAATTTCATACAATTTTCAAATTTCTTGTACTTGCTAACTTTGCGACCTCGGGCAGCTATGTTACCATGGAGGAACCACACAAGATTTGACTTTATAGGCTAGAACTGAAGTCGCGCCAACTGCTTAACTCAAAATAGAGTCAAGAAAGTAGCTCTCAAGCCGAGAAACGGGATCGACCATAAGCACTACCGTGAAATTTCATACAATTTTCAAATTTCTTGTACTTGCTAACTTTGCGACCTCGGGCAGCTATGTTACCATGGAGGAACCACACAAGATTTGACTTTATAGGCTAGAACTGAAGTCGCGTCAACTGCTTAACTCAAAATAGAGTCAAGAAAGTAGCTCTCAAGCCGAGAAACGGGATCGACCATAAGCACTACCGTGAAATTTCATACAATTTTCAATTTTCTTGTAAAGGGTCCGCCATCTAACGTTTTTTTTTTCAAGTAGTGCTTATTTCGTGAATGGTAACACTTAGCTCATGTCTGATTTGACAGATAATTAGTTTTATCCTTCCGCTGAACGAATATGGTTGTGTATACGCTTGAACAACGCTTCGCTAAGTGGGCCTGCGATCGACTTACAGAAGATGCCGATTTTGCCAAAAAAATCATCTTTTCAGATGAAGCTCATTTTGATCTTGGCGGGTATGTAAACAAGCAAAATTGTCGCATTTGGGGCACAGAAAACCCGCACGCATACATTGAAAAGTCGGTGCACCCAAAACGAGCCACTGTTTGGTGCGGATTTTGGTCCAGAGGCATAATAGGGCCATTTTTCTTCGAAAATGAGCAAGGAGTGGCCGTTACAGTCAATGGCGATCGTTATCGGGCCATTTGTTCACAAAAAATGAAGAGGAGGATATTGGTAACATTTGGTTTCAACAGGAAGGCGCTACGTGCCACACAGCCGAAGCTACACTCGATGTTTTGCGCCCTGTTTTTGAAGATCGCATTATCAGCCGCAGAGCTGATGTCGTTTGGCCACCTCGGAGCTGCGATTTGACACCCTTGGACTATTATTTGTGGGGTGCCGTCAAAGATAAGTGTTACGCCGACAAGCCAGAAACAATTGACGCTTTAAAGGACAATATTCGTGAAGCCATTGGTGAAATACAGCTGCACACAATCGATAATGTGCTTAAAAATTGGACCGATCGTGTAGGCTACTGCATGGCCAGCCGAGGCAGCCATTTGAATGAAATTATTTTCCATTATTAACCGGATGGATTGTACTTTCAAATAAAAAAAGAAATTTGAGAAAATATTCAGTAGTTTTTTTTATAGCATTTTCAAAAAAAAAAAAAGTTATTTGGCGGACCCTATACTTGCTAACTTTGCGACCTCGGGCAGCTATGTTACCATGGAGGAACCACACAAGATTTGACTTTATAGGCTAGAACTGAAGTCGCGCCAACTGCTTAACTCAAAATACAGTCAAGAAAGTAGTTCTCAAGCCGAGAAACGGGATCGACCATAAGCACTACCGTGAAATTTCATACAATTTTCAAATTTCTTGTACTTGCTAACTTTGCGACCTCGGGCAGCTATGTTACCATGGAGGAACCACACAAGATTTAACTTTATAGGCTAGAACTGAAGTCGCGCCAACTGCTTAACTCAAAATAGAGTCAAGAAAGTAGCTCTCAAGCCGAGAAACGGGATCGACCATAAGCACTACCGTGAAATTTCATACAATTTTCAAATATCATGTACTTGCTAACTTTGCGACCTCGGGCAGCTATGTTACCATGGAGGAACCACACAAGATTTGACTTTATAGGCTAGAACTGAAGTCGCGCCAACTGCTTAACTCAAAATACAGTCAAGAAAGTAGTTCTCAAGCCGAGAAACGGGATCGACCATAAGCACTACCGTGAAATTTCATACAATTTTCAAATTTCTTGTACTTGCTAACTTTGGGACCTCGGGCAGCTATGTTACCATGGAGAAACCACACAAGATTTGACTTTATAGGCTAGAACTGAAGTCGCGCCAACTGCTTAACTCAAAATAGAGTCAAGAAAGTAGCTCTCAAGCCGAGAAACGGGATCGACCATAAGCACTACCGTGAAATTTCATACAATTTTCAAATTTCTTGTACTTGCTAACTTTGCGACCTCGGGCAGCTATGTTACCATGGAGGAACCACACAAGATTTGACTTTATAGGCTAGAACTGAAGTCGCGCCAACTGCTTAACTCAAAATAGAGTCAAGAAAGTAGCTCTCAAGCCGAGAAACGGGATCGACCATAAGCACTACCGTGAAATTTCATACAATTTTCAAATTTCTTGTACTTGCTAACTTTGCGACCTCGGGCAGCTATGTTACCATGGAGAAACCACACAAGATTTGACTTTATAGGCTAGAACTGAAGTCGCGCCAACTGCTTAACTCAAAATAGAGTCAAGAAAGTAGCTCTCAAGCCGAGAAACGGGATCGACCATAAGCACTACCGTGAAATTTCATACAATTTTCAAATTTCTTGTACTTGCTAACTTTGCGACCTCGGGCAGCTATGTTACCATGGAGGAACCACACAAGATTTGACTTTATAGGCTAGAACTGAAGTCGCGCCAACTGCCTAACTCAAAATAGAGTCAAGAAAGTAGCTCTCAAGCCGAGAAACGGGATCGACCATAAGCACTACCGTGAAATTTCATACAATTTTCAAATTTCTTGTACTTGCTAACTTTGCGACCTCGGGCAGCTATGTTACCATGGAGGAACCACACAAGATTTGACTTTATAGGCTAGAACTGAAGTCGCCCCAACTGCTTAACTCAAAATACAGTCAAGAAAGTAGTTCTCAAGCCGAGAAACGGGATCGACAATAAGCACTACCCTGAAATTTCATACAATTTTCAAATTTCTTGTACTTGCTAACTTTGCGACCTCGGGCAGCTATGTTACCATGGAGAAACCACACAAGATTTGACTTTATAGGCTAGAACTGAAGTCGCGCCAACTGCTTAACTCAAAATAGAGTCAAGAAAGTAGCTCTCAAGCCGAGAAACGGGATCGACCATAAGCACTACCGTGAAATTTCATACAATTTTCAAATTTCTTGTACTTGCTAACTTTGCGACCTCGGGTAGCTATGTTACCATGGAGGAACCACACAAGATTTGACTTTATAGGCTAGAACTGAAGTCGCGCCAACTGCTTAACTCAAAATAGAGTCAAGAAAGTAGCTCTCAAGCCGAGAAACGGGATCGACCATAAGCACTACCGTGAAATTTCATACAATTTTCAAATTTCTTGTACTTGCTAACTTTGCGACCTGGGGCAGGTATGTTACCATCGAGAAACCACACAAGATTTGACTTTATAGGCTAGAACTGAAGTCGCGCCAACTGCTTAACTCAAAATAGAGTCAAGAAAGTAGCTCTCAAGCCGAGAAACGGGATCGACCATAAGCACTACCGTGAAATTTCATACAATTTTCAAATTTCTTGTAATTGCTAACTTTGCGACCTCGGGCAGCTATGTTACCATGGAGGAACCACACAAGATTTGACTTTATAGGCTAGAACTGAAGTCGCGCCAACTGCTTAACTCAAAATAGAGTCAAGAAAGTAGCTCTCAAGCCGAGAAACGGGATCGACCATAAGCACTACCGTGAAATTTCATACAATTTTCAAATTTCTTGTACTTGCTAACTTTGCGACCTGGGGCAGCTATGTTACCATGGAGAAACCACACAAGATTTGACTTTATAGGCTAGAACTGAAGTCGCGCCAACTGCTTAACTCAAAATAGAGTCAAGAAAGTAGCTCTCAAGCCGAGAAACGGGATCGACCATAAGCACTACCGTGAAATTTCATACAATTTTCAAATTTCTTGTAATTGCTAACTTTGCGACCTCGGGCAGCTATGTTACCATGGAGGAACCACACAAGATTTGACTTTATTGGCTAGAACTGAAGTCGCGCCAACTGCTTAACTCAAAATAGAGTCAAGAAAGTAGCTCTCAAGCCGAGAAACGGGATCGACCATAAGCACTACCGTGAAATTTCATACAATTTTCAAATTTCTTGTACTTGCTAACTTTGCGACCTCGGGTAGCTATGTTACCATGGAGGAACCACACAAGATTTGACTTTATAGGCTAGAACTGAAGTCGCGCCAACTGCTTAACTCAAAATACAGTCAAGAAAGTAGTTCTCAAGCCGAGAAACGGGATCGACCATAAGCAGTACCGTGAAATTTCATACAATTTTCAAATTTCTTGTACTTGCTAACTTTGCGACCTCGAGCAGCTACGTTACCATGGAGGAACCACACAAGATTTGACTTTATAGGCTAGAACTGAAGTCGCGCCAACTGCTTAACTCAAAATAGAGTCAAGAAAGTAGCTCTCAAGCCGAGAAACGGGATCGACCATAAGCACTACCGTGAAATTTCATACAATTTTCAAATTTCTTGTACTTGCTAACTTTGCGACCTCGGGCAGCTATGTTACCATGGAGAAACCACACAAGATTTGACTTTATAGGCTAGAACTGAAGTCGCGCCAATTGCTTAACTCAAAATAGAGTCAAGAAAGTAGCTCTCAAGCCGAGAAACGGGATCGACCATAAGCACTACCGTGAAATTTCATACAATTTTCAAATTTCTTGTACTTGCTAACTTTGCGACCTCGGGCAGCTATGTTACCATGGAGGAACCACACAAGAGTTGACTTTATAGGCTAGAACTGAAGTCGCGCCAACTGCTTAACTCAAAATACAGTCAAGAAAGTAGTTCTCAAGCCGAGAAACGGGATCGACCATAAGCACTACCGTGAAATTTCATACAATTTTCAAATTTCTTGTACTTGCTAACTTTGCGACCTCGGGCAGCTATGTTACCATGGAGGAACCACACAATATTTGACTTTATAGGCTAGAACTGAAGTCGCGCCAACTGCTTAACTCAAAATAGAGTCAAGAAAGTAGCTCTCAAGCCGAGAAACGGGATCGACCATAAGCACTACCGTGAAATTTCATACAATTTTCAAATTTCTTGTACTTGCTAACTTTGCGACCTCGGGCAGCTATGTTACCATGGAGGAACCACACAAGATTTGACTTTATAGGCTAGAACTGAAGTCGCGCCAACTGCTTAACTCAAAATACAGTCAAGAAAGTAGTTCTCAAGCCGAGAAACGGGATCGACCATAAGCACTACCCTGAAATTTCATACAATTTTCAAATTGCTTGTACTTGCTAATTTTGCGACCTCGGGCAGCTATGTTACCATGGAGAAACCACACAAGATTTGACTTTATAGGCTAGAACTGAAGTCGCGCCAACTGCTTAACTCAAAATAGAGTCAAGAAAGTAGCTCTCAAGCCGAGAAACGGGATCGACCATAAGCACTACCGTGAAATTTCATACAATTTTTAAATTTCTTGTACTTGCTAACTTTGCGACCTCGGGCAGCTATGTTACCATGGAGGAACCACACAAGATTTGACTTTATAGGCTAGAACTGAAGTCGCGCCAACTGCTTAACTCAAAATACAGTCAAGAAAGTAGTTCTCAAGCCGAGAAACGGGATCGACTATAAGCACTACCGTGAAATTTCATACAATTTTCAAATTTCTTGTACTTGCTAACTTTGCGACCTCGGGCAGCTATGTTACCATGGAGGAACCACACAAGATTTGACTTTATAGGCTAGAACTGAAGTCGCGCCAACTGCTTAACTCAAAATAGAGTCAAGAAAGTAGCTCTCAAGCCGAGAAACGGGATCGACCATAAGCACTACCGTGAAATTTCATACAATTTTCAAATTTTTTGTACTTGCTAACTTTGCGACCTCGGGCAGCTATGTTACCATGGAGGAACCACACAAGATTTGACTTCATAGGCTAGAACTGAAGTCGCGCCAACTGCTTAACTCAAAATACAGTCAAGAAAGTAGTTCTCAAGCCGAGAAACGGGATCGACTATAAGCACTACCGTGAAATTTCATACAATTTTCAAATTTCTTGTACTTGCTAACTTTGCGACCTCGGGCAGCTATGTTACCATGGAGGAACCACACAAGATTTGACTTTATAGGCTAGAACTGAAGTCGCGCCAACTGCTTAACTCAAAATACAGTCAAGAAAGTAGTTCTCAAGCCGAGAAACGGGATCGACCATAAGCACTACCGTGAAATTTCATACAATTTTCAAATTTCTTGTACTTGCTAACTTTGCGACCTCGGGTAGCTATGTTACCATGGAGGAACCACACAAGATTTGACTTTATAGGCTAGAACTGAAGTCGCGCCAACTGCTTAACTCAAAATAGAGTCAAGAAAGTAGCTCTCAAGCCGAGAAACGGGATCGACCATAAGCACTACCGTGAAATTTCATACAATTTTCAAATTTCTTGTACTTGCTAACTTTGCGACCTGGGGCAGCTATGTTACCATGGAGGAACCACACAAGATTTGACTTTATAGGCTAGAACTGAAGTCGCGCCAACTGCTTAACTCAAAACACAGTCAAGAAAGTAGTTCTCAAGCCGAGAAACGGGATCGACCATAAGCACTACCGTGAAATTTCATACAATTTTCAAATTTCTTGTACTTGCTAACTTTGCGACCTCGGGCAGCTATGTTACCATGGAGGAACCACACAAGATTTGACTTTATAGGCTAGAACTGAAGTCGCGCCAACTGCTTAACTCAAAATACAGTCAAGAAAGTAGTTCTCAAGCCGAGAAACGGGATCGACCATAAGCACTACCGTGAAATTTCATACAATTTTCAAATTTCTTGTACTTGCTAAATTTGCGACCTCGGGCAGCTGTGTTACCATGGAGGAACCACACAAGATTTGACTTTATAGGCTAGAACTGAAGTCGCGCCAACTGCTTATCTCAAAATAGAGTCAAGAAAGTAGCTCTCAAGCCGAGAAACGGGATCGACCATAAGCACTACCGTGAAATTTCATACAATTTTCAAATTTCTTGTACTTCCTAACTTTGCGACCTCGGGCAGCTATGTTACCATGGAGGAACCACACAAGATTTGACTTTATAGGCTAGAACTGAAGTCGCGAGAACTGCTTAACTCAAAATAGAGTCAAGAAAGTAGCTCTCAAGCCGAGAAACGGGATCGACCATAAGCACCACCGTGAAATTTCATACAATTTTCAAATTTCTTGTACTTGCTAACTTTGCGACCTCGGGCAGCTATGTTACCATGGAGGAACCACACAAGATTTGACTTTATAGGCTAGAACTGAAGTCGCGCCAACTGCTTAACTCAAAATACAGTTAAGAAAGTAGTTCTCAAGCCGAGAAACGGGATCGACCATAAGCACTACCGTGAAATTTCATACAATTTTCAAATTTCTTGTACTTGCTAACTTTGCGACCTCGGGCAGCTATGTTACCATGGAGGAACCACACAAGATTTGACTTTATAGGCTAGAACTGAAGTCGCGCCAACTGCTTAACTCAAAATACAGTCAAGAAAGTAGTTCTCAAGCCGAGAAACGGGATCGACCATAAGCACTACCGTGAAATTTCATACAATTTTCAAATTTCTTGTACTTGCTAACTTTGCGACCTCGGGCAGCTATGTTACCATGGAGGAACCACACAAGATTTGACTTTATAGGCTAGAACTGAAGTCGCGCCAACTGCTTAACTCAAAATACAGTCAAGAAAGTAGTTCTCAAGCCGAGAAACGGGATCGACCATAAGCACTACCGTGAAATTTCATACAATTTTCAAATTTCTTGTACTTGCTAACTTTGCGACCTCGAGCAGCTATGTTACCATGGAGAAACCACACAAGATTTGACTTTTTAGGCTAGAACTGAAGTCGCGCCAACTGCTTAACTCAAAATACAGCCAAGAAAGTAGTTCTCAAGCCGAGAAACGGGATCGACCATAAGCACTACCGTGAAATTTCATACAATTTTCAAATTTCTTGTACTTGCTAACTTTGCGACCTCGGGCAGCTATGTTACCATGGAGGAACCACACAATATTTGACTTTATAGGCTAGAACTGAAGTCGCGCCAACTGCTTAACTCAAAATAGAGTCAAGAAAGTAGCTCTCAAGCCGAGAAACGGGATCGACCATAAGCACTACCGTGAAATTTCATACAATTTTCAAATTTCTTGTACTTGCTAACTTTGCGACCTCGGGCAGCTATGTTACCATGGAGGAACCACACAAGATTTGACTTTATAGGCTAGAACTGAAGTCGCGCCAACTGCTTAACTCAAAATACAGTCAAGAAAGTAGTTCTCAAGCCGAGAAACGGGATCGACCATAAGCACTACCCTGAAATTTCATACAATTTTCAAATTGCTTGTACTTGCTAATTTTGCGACCTCGGGCAGCTATGTTACCATGGAGAAACCACACAAGATTTGACTTTATAGGCTAGAACTGAAGTCGCGCCAACTGCTTAACTCAAAATAGAGTCAAGAAAGTAGCTCTCAAGCCGAGAAACGGGATCGACCATAAGCACTACCGTGAAATTTCATACAATTTTTAAATTTCTTGTACTTGCTAACTTTGCGACCTCGGGCAGCTATGTTACCAGCTAGGAACCACACAAGATTTGACTTTATAGGCTAGAACTGAAGTCGCGCCAACTGCTTAACTCAAAATACAGTCAAGAAAGTAGTTCTCAAGCCGAGAAACGGGATCGACTATAAGCACTACCGTGAAATTTCATACAATTTTCAAATTTCTTGTACTTGCTAACTTTGCGACCTCGGGCAGCTATGTTACCATGGAGGAACCACACAAGATTTGACTTTATAGGCTAGAACTGAAGTCGCGCCAACTGCTTAACTCAAAATAGAGTCAAGAAAGTAGCTCTCAAGCCGAGAAACGGGATCGACCATAAGCACTACCGTGAAATTTCATACAATTTTCAAATTTTTTGTACTTGCTAACTTTGCGACCTCGGGCAGCTATGTTACCATGGAGGAACCACACAAGATTTGACTTCATAGGCTAGAACTGAAGTCGCGCCAACTGCTTAACTCAAAATACAGTCAAGAAAGTAGTTCTCAAGCCGAGAAACGGGATCGACTATAAGCACTACCGTGAAATTTCATACAATTTTCAAATTTCTTGTACTTGCTAACTTTGCGACCTCGGGCAGCTATGTTACCATGGAGGAACCACACAAGATTTGACTTTATAGGCTAGAACTGAAGTCGCGCCAACTGCTTAACTCAAAATACAGTCAAGAAAGTAGTTCTCAAGCCGAGAAACGGGATCGACCATAAGCACTACCGTGAAATTTCATACAATTTTCAAATTTCTTGTACTTGCTAACTTTGCGACCTCGGGTAGCTATGTTACCATGGAGGAACCACACAAGATTTGACTTTATAGGCTAGAACTGAAGTCGCGCCAACTGCTTAACTCAAAATAGAGTCAAGAAAGTAGCTCTCAAGCCGAGAAACGGGATCGACCATAAGCACTACCGTGAAATTTCATACAATTTTCAAATTTCTTGTACTTGCTAACTTTGCGACCTGGGGCAGCTATGTTACCATGGAGGAACCACACAAGATTTGACTTTATAGGCTAGAACTGAAGTCGCGCCAACTGCTTAACTCAAAATACAGTCAAGAAAGTAGTTCTCAAGCCGAGAAACGGGATCGACCATAAGCACTACCGTGAAATTTCATACAATTTTCAAATTTCTTGTACTTGCTAACTTTGCGACCTCGGGCAGCTATGTTACCATGGAGGAACCACACAAGATTTGACTTTATAGGCTAGAACTGAAGTCGCGCCAACTGCTTAACTCAAAATACAGTCAAGAAAGTAGTTCTCAAGCCGAGAAACGGGATCGACCATAAGCACTACCGTGAAATTTCATACAATTTTCAAATTTCTTGTACTTGCTAAATTTGCGACCTCGGGCAGCTGTGTTACCATGGAGGAACCACACAAGATTTGACTTTATAGGCTAGAACTGAAGTCGCGCCAACTGCTTATCTCAAAATAGAGTCAAGAAAGTAGCTCTCAAGCCGAGAAACGGGATCGACCATAAGCACTACCGTGAAATTTCATACAATTTTCAAATTTCTTGTACTTGCTAACTTTGCGACCTCGGGCAGCTATGTTACCATGGAGGAACCACACAAGATTTGACTTTATAGGCTAGAACTGAAGTCGCGAGAACTGCTTAACTCAAAATAGAGTCAAGAAAGTAGCTCTCAAGCCGAGAAACGGGATCGACCATAAGCACTACCGTGAAATTTCATACAATTTTCAAATTTCTTGTACTTGCTAACTTTGCGACCTCGGGCAGCTATGTTACCATGGAGGAACCACACAAGATTTGACTTTATAGGCTAGAACTGAAGTCGCGCCAACTGCTTAACTCAAAATACAGTTAAGAAAGTAGTTCTCAAGCCGAGAAACGGGATCGACCATAAGCACTACCGTGAAATTTCATACAATTTTCAAATTTCTTGTACTTGCTAACTTTGCGACCTCGGGCAGCTATGTTACCATGGAGGAACCACACAAGATTTGACTTTATAGGCTAGAACTGAAGTCGCGCCAACTGCTTAACTCAAAATACAGTCAAGAAAGTAGTTCTCAAGCCGAGAAACGGGATCGACCATAAGCACTACCGTGAAATTTCATACAATTTTCAAATTTCTTGTACTTGCTAACTTTGCGACCTCGGGCAGCTATGTTACCATGGAGGAACCACACAAGATTTGACTTTATAGGCTAGAACTGAAGTCGCGCCAACTGCTTAACTCAAAATACAGTCAAGAAAGTAGTTCTCAAGCCGAGAAACGGGATCGACCATAAGCACTACCGTGAAATTTCATACAATTTTCAAATTTCTTGTACTTGCTAACTTTGCGACCTCGAGCAGCTATGTTACCATGGAGAAACCACACAAGATTTGACTTTTTAGGCTAGAACTGAAGTCGCGCCAACTGCTTAACTCAAAATACAGGCAAGAAAGTAGTTCTCAAGCCGAGAAACGGGATCGACCATAAGCACTACCGTGAAATTTCATACAATTTTCAAATTTCTTGTACTTGCTAACTTTGCGACCTCGGGCAGCTATGTTACCATGGAGGAACCACACAAGATTTTACTTTATAGGCTAGAACTGAAGTCGCGCCAACTGCTTAACTCAAAATACAGTCAAGAAAGTAGTTCTCAAGCCGAGAAACGGGATCGACCATAAGCACTACCGTGAAATTTCATACAATTTTCAAATTTCTTGTGCTTGCTAACTTTGGGACCTCGGGCAGCTATGTTACCATGGAGGAACCACACAAGATTTGACTTTATAGGCTAGAACTGAAATCGCACCAACTGCTTAACTCAAAATAGAGTCAAGAAAGTAGTTCTCAAGCCGAGAAACGGGATCGACCATAAGCACTACCGTGAAATTTCATACAATTTTCAAATTTCTTGTACTTGCTAACTTTGCGACCTCGGGCAGCTATGTTACCATGGAGGAACCACACAAGATTTGACTTTATAGGCTAGAACTGAAGTCGCGCCAACTGCTTAACTCAAAATAGAGTCAAGAAAGTAGCTCTCAAGCCGAGAAACGGGATCGACCATAAGCACTACCGTGAAATTTCATACAATTTTCAAATTTCTTGTACTTGCTAACTTTGGGACCTCGGGCAGCTATGTTACCATGGGGGAACCACACAAGATTTGACTTTATAGGCTAGAACTGAAGTCGCGCCAACTGCTTAACTCAAAATAGAGTCAAGAAAGTAGCTCTCAAGCCGAGAAACGGGATCGGCCATAAGCACTACCGTGAAATTTCATACAATTTTCAAATTTCTTGTACTTGCTAACTTTGCGACCTCGGGCAGCTATGTTACCATGGAGGAACCACACAAGATTTGACTTTATAGGCTAGAACTGAAGTCGCGCCAACTGCTTAACTCAAAATAGAGTCAAGAAAGTAGCTCTCAAGGCGAGAAACGGGATCGACCATAAGCACTACCGTGAAATTTCATACAATTTTCAAATTTCTTGTACTTGCTAACTTTGGGACCTCGGGCAGCTATGTTACCATGGGGGAACCACACAAGATTTGACTTTATAGGCTAGAACTGAAGTCGCGCCAACTGCTTAACTCAAAATAGAGTCAAGAAAGTAGCTCTCAAGCCGAGAAACGGGATCGGCCATAAGCACTACCGTGAAATTTCATACAATTTTCAAATTTCTTGTACTTGCTAACTTTGCGACCTCGGGCAGCTATGTTACCATGGAGGAACCACACAAGATTTGACTTTATAGGCTAGAACTGAAGTCGCGCCAACTGCTTAACTCAAAATACAGTCAAGAAAGTAGTTCTCAAGCCGAGAAACGGGATCGAACATAAGCACTACCGTGAAATTTCATACAATTTTCAAATTTCTTGTACTTGCTAACTTTGCGACCTCGGGCAGCTATGTTACCATGGAGGAACCACACAAGATTTGACTTTATTGGCTAGAACTGAAGTCGCGCCAACTGCTTAACTCAAAATAGAGTCAAGAAAGTAGCTCTCAAGCCGAGAAACGGGATCGACCATAAGCACTACCGTGAAATTTCATACAATTTTCAAATTTCTTGTACTTGCTAACTTTGCGACCTCGGGCAGCTATGTTACCATGGAGGAACCACACAAGATTTGACTTTATAGGCTAGAACTGAAGTCGCGCCAACTGCTTAACTCAAAATATAGTCAAGAAAGTAGTTCTCAAGCCGAGAAACGGGATCGAACATAAGCACTACCGTGAAATTTCATACACTTTTCAAATTTCTTGTACTTGCTAACTTTGCGACCTCGGGCAGCTATGTTACCATGGAGGAACCACACAAGATTTGACTTTATTGGCTAGAACTGAAGTCGAGCCAACTGCTTAACTCAAAATAGAGTCAAGAAAGTAGCTCTCAAGCCGAGAAACGGGATCGACCATAAGCACTACCGTGAAATTTCATACAATTTTCAAATTTCTTGTACTTGCTAAATTTGCGACCTCGGGCAGCTATGTTACCATGGAGGAACCACACAAGATTTGACTTTATAGGCTAGAACTGAAGTCGCGCCAACTGCTTAACTCAAAATAGAGTCAAGAAAGTAGCTCTCAAGCCGAGAAACGGGATCGACCATAAGCACTACCCTGAAATTTCATACAATTTTCAAATTTCTTGTACTTGCTAACTTTGCGACCTCGGGCAGCTATGTTACCATGGAGAAACCACACAAGATTTGACTTTATAGGCTAGAACTGAAGTCGCGCCAACTGCTTAACTCAAAATACAGTCAAGAAAGTAGTTCTCAAGCCGAGAAACGGGATCGACTATAAGCACTACCGTGAAATTTCATACAATTTTCAAATTTCTTGTACTTGCTAACTTTGCGACCTCGGGCAGCTATGTTACCATGGAGGAACCACACAAGATTTGACTTTATAGGCTAGAACTGAAGTCGCGCCAACTGCTTAACTCAAAATACAGTCAAGAAAGTAGTTCTCAAGCCGAGAAACGGGATCGACCATAAGCACTACCGTGAAATTTCATACAATTTTCAAATTTCTTGTACTTGCTAATTTTGCGACCTCGGGCAGCTATGTTACCATGGAGGAACCACACAAGATTTGACTTTATTGGCTAGAACTGAAGTCGCGCCAACTGCTCAACTCAAAATAGAGTCAAGAAAGTAGCTCTCAAGCCGAGAAACGGGATCGACCATAAGCACTACCGTGAAATTTCATACAATTTTCAAATTTCTTGTACTTGCTAACTTTGCGACCTCGGGTAGCTATGTTACCATGTACACAAGATTTGACTTTATAGGCTAGAACTGAAGTCGCGCCAACTGCTTAACTCAAAATACAGTCAAGAAAGTAGTTCTCAAGCCGAGAAACGGGATCGACCATAAGCACTACCGTGAAATTTCATACAATTTTCAAATTTCTTGTACTTGCTAAATTTGCGACCTCGGGCAGCTGTGTTACCATGTAGGAACCACACAAGATTTGACTTTATAGGCTAGAACTGAAGTCGCGCCAACTGCTTAACTCAAAATAGAGTCAAGAAAGTAGCTCTCAAGCCGAGAAACGGGATCGACCATAAGCACTACCGTGAAATTTCATACAATTTTCAAATTTCTTGTACTTGCTAACTTTGGGACCTCGGGCAGCTATGTTACCATGGAGGAACCACACAAGATTTGACTTTATAGGCTAGAACTGAAGTCGCGAGAACTGCTTAACTCAAAATAGAGTCAAGAAAGTAGCTCTCAAGCCGAGAAACGGGATCGACCATAAGCACTACCGTGAAATTTCATACAATTTTCAAATTTCTTGTACTTGCTAACTTTGCGACCTCGGGCAGCTATGTTACCATGGAGGAACCACACAAGATTTGACTTTATAGGCTAGAACTGAAGTCGCGCCAACTGCTTAACTCAAAATACAGTCAAGAAAGTAGTTCTCAAGCCGAGAAACGGGATCGACCATAAGCACTACCGTGAAATTTCATACAATTTTCAAATTTCTTGTACTTGCTAACTTTGCGACCTCGGGCAGCTATGTTACCATGGAGGAACCACACAAGATTTGACTTTATTGGCTAGAACTGAAGTCGCGCCAACTGCTTAGCTCAAAATACAGTCAAGAAAGTAGTTCTCAAGCCGAGAAACGGGATCGACCATAAGCACTACCGTGAAATTTCATACAATTTTCAAATTTCTTGTACTTGCTAACTTTGCGACCTCGGGCAGCTGTGTTACCATGGAGGAACCACACAAGATTTGACTTTATAGGCTACAACTGAAGTCGCGCCAACTGCTTATCTCAAAATAGAGTCAAGAAAGTAGCTCTCAAGCCGAGAAACGGGATCGACCATAAGCACTACCGTGAAATTTCATACAATTTTCAAATTTCTTGTACTTGCTAACTTTGCGACCTCGGGCAGCTATGTTACCATGGAGGAACCACACAAGATTTGACTTTATAGGCTAGAACTGAAGTCGCGCCAACTGCTTAACTCAAAATACAGTCAAGAAAGTAGTTCTCAAGCCGAGAAACGGGATCGACCATAAGCACTACCGTGAAATTTCATACAATTTTCAAATTTCTTGTACTTGCTAACTTTGCGACCTCGGGCAGCTGTGTTACCATGGAGGAACCACACAAGATTTGACTTTATAGGCTAGAACTGAAGTCGCGCCAACTGCTTATCTCAAAATAGAGTCAAGAAAGTAGCTCTCAAGCCGAGAAACGGGATCGACCATAAGCACTACCGTGAAATTTCATACAATTTTCAAATTTCTTGTACTTGCTAACTTTGCGACCTCGGGCAGCTATGTTACCATGGAGGAACCACACAAGATTTGACTTTATAGGCTAGAACTGAAGTCGCGCCAATTGCTTAACTCAAAATAGAGTCAAGAAAGTAGCTCTCAAGCCGAGAAACGGGATCGACCATAAGCACTACCGTGAAATTTCATACAATTTTCAAATTTCTTGTACTTGCTAACTTTGCGACCTCGGGCAGCTATGTTACCATGGAGGAACCACACAAGAGTTGACTTTATAGGCTAGAACTGAAGTCGCGCCAACTGCTTAACTCAAAATGCAGTCAAGAAAGTAGTTCTCAAGCCGAGAAACGGGATCGACCATAAGCACTACCGTGAAATTTCATACAATTTTCAAATTTCTTGTACTTGCTAACTTTGCGACCTCGGGCAGCTATGTTACCATGGAGGAACCACACAATATTTGACTTTATAGGCTAGAACTGAAGTCGCGCCAACTGCTTAACTCAAAATAGAGTCAAGAAAGTAGCTCTCAAGCCGAGAAACGGGATCGACCATAAGCACTACCGTGAAATTTCATACAATTTTCAAATTTCTTGTACTTGCTAACTTTGCGACCTCGGGCAGCTATGTTACCATGGAGGAACCACACAAGATTTGACTTTATAGGCTAGAACTGAAGTCGCGCCAACTGCTTAACTCAAAATACAGTCAAGAAAGTAGTTCTCAAGCCGAGAAACGGGATCGACCATAAGCACTACCCTGAAATTTCATACAATTTTCAAATTGCTTGTACTTGCTAACTTTGCGACCTCGGGCAGCTATGTTACCATGAAACCACACAAGATTTGACTTTATAGGCTAGAGCTGAAGTCGCGCCAACTGCTTAACTCAAAATAGAGTCAAGAAAGTAGCTCTCAAGCCGAGAAACGGGATCGACCATAAGCACTACCGTGAAATTTCATACAATTTTCAAATTTCTTGTACTTGCTAACTTTGCGACCTCGGGCAGCTATGTTACCATGGAGGAACCACACAAGATTTGACTTTATAGGCTAGAACTGAAGTCGCGCCAGCTGCTTAACTCAAAATACAGTCAAGAAAGTAGTTCTCAAGCCGAGAAACGGGATCGACCATAAGCACTACCCTGAAATTTCATACAATTTTCAAATTTCTTGTACTTGCTAACTTTGCGACCTCGGGCAGCTATGTTACCATGGAGGAACCACACAAGATTTGACTTTATTGGCTAGAACTGAAGTCGCGCCAACTGCTTAACTCAAAATACAGTCAAGAAAGTAGTTCTCAAGCCGAGAAACGGGATCGACCATAAGCACTACCGTGAAATTTCATACAATTTTCAAATTTCTTGTACTTGCTAACTTTGCGACCTCGGGCAGCTATGTTACCATGGAGGAACCACACAAGATTTGACTTTATAGGCTAGAACTGAAGTCGCGCCAACTGCTTAACTCAAAATACAGTCAAGAAAGTAGTTCTCAAGCCGAGAAACGGGATCGACCATAAGCACTACCGTGAAATTTCACACAATTTTCAAATTTCTTGTACTTGCTAACTTTGCGACCTCGGGCAGCTGTGTTACCATGGAGGAACCACACAAGATTTGACTTTATAGGCTAGAACTGAAGTCGCGCCAACTGCTTATCTCAAAATAGAGTCAAGAAAGTAGCTCTCAAGCCGAGAAACGGGATCGACCATAAGCACTACCGTGAAATTTCATACAATTTTCAAATTTCTTGTACTTGCTAACTTTGCGACCTCGGGCAGCTATGTTACCATGGAGGAACCACACAAGATTTGACTTTATAGGCTAGAACTGAAGTCGCGAGAACTGCTTAACTCAAAATAGAGTCAAGAAAGTAGCTCTCAAGCCGAGAAACGGGATCGACCATAAGCACTACCGTGAAATTTCATACAATTTTCAAATTTCTTGTACTTGCTAACTTTGCGACCTCGGGCAGCTATGTTACCATGGAGGAACCACACAAGATTTGACTTTATAGGCTAGAACTGAAGTCGCGCCAATTGCTTAACTCAAAATACAGTTAAGAAAGTAGTTCTCAAGCCGAGAAACGGGATCGACCATAAGCACTACCGTGAAATTTCATACAATTTTCAAATTTCTTGTACTTGCTAACTTTGCGACCTCGGGCAGCTATGTTACCATGGAGGAACCACACAAGATTTGACTTTATAGGCTAGAACTGAAGTCGCGCCAACTGCTTAACTCAAAATACAGTCAAGAAAGTAGTTCTCAAGCCGAGAAACGGGATCGACCATAAGCACTACCGTGAAATTTCATACAATTTTCAAATTTCTTGTACTTGCTAACTTTGCGACCTCGGGCAGCTATGTTACCATGGAGGAACCACACAAGATTTGACTTTATAGGCTAGAACTGAAGTCGCGCCAACTGCTTAACTCAAAATAGAGTCAAGAAAGTAGCTCTCAAGCCGAGAAACGGGATCGACCATAAGCACTACCGTGAAATTTCATACAATTTTCAAATTTCTTGTACTTGCTAACTTTGCGACCTCGGGCAGCTATGTTACCATGGAGGAACCACACAAGATTTGACTTTATAGGCTAGAACTGAAGTCGCGCCAACTGCTTAACTCAAAATACAGTCAAGAAAGTAGTTCTCAAGCCGAGAAACGGGATCGACCATAAGCACTACCGTGAAATTTCATACAATTTTCAAATTTCTTGTGCTTGCTAACTTTGGGACCTCGGGCAGCTATGTTACCATGCAGGAACCACACAAGATTTGACTTTATAGGCTAGAACTGAAATCGCGCCAACAGCTTAACTCAAAATAGAGTCAAGAAAGTAGTTCTCAAGCCGAGAAACGGGATCGACCATAAGCACTACCGTGAAATTTCATACAATTTTCAAATTTCTTGTACTTGCTAACTTTGCGACCTCGGGCAGCTATGTTACCATGGAGGAACCACACAAGATTTGACTTTATAGGCTAGAACTGAAGTCGCGCCAACTGCTTAACTCAAAATAGAGTCAAGAAAGTAGCTCTCAAGCCGAGAAACGGGATCGACCATAAGCACTACCGTGAAATTTCATACAATTTTCAAATTTCTTGTACTTGCTAACTTTACGACCTCGGGCAGCTATGTTACCATGGAGGAACCACACAAGATTTGACTTTATAGGCTAGAACTGAAGTCGCGCCAACTGCTTAACTCAAAATAGAGTCAAGAAAGTAGCTCTCAAGCCGAGAAACGGGATCGACCATAAGCACTACCGTGAAATTTCATACAATTTTCAAATTTCTTGTGCTTGCTAACTTTGGGACCTCGGGCAGCTATGTTACCATGGGGGAACCACACAAGATTTGACTTTATAGGCTAGAACTGAAGTCGCGCCAACTGCTTAACTCAAAATAGAGTCAAGAAAGTAGCTCTCAAGCCGAGAAACGGGATCGACCATAAGCACTACCGTGAAATTTCATACAATTTTCAAATTTCTTGTACTTGCTAACTTTGCGACCTCGGGCAGCTATGTTACCATGGAGGAACCACACAAGATTTGACTTTATAGGCTAGAACTGAAGTCGCGCCAACTGCTTAACTCAAAATACAGTCAAGAAAGTAGTTCTCAAGCCGAGAAACGGGATCGAACATAAGCACTACCGTGAAATTTCATACAATTTTCAAATTTCTTGTACTTGCTAACTTTGCGACTTCGGGCAGCTATGTTACCATGGAGGAATCACACAAGATTTGACTTTATAGGCTAGAACTGAAGTCGCGCCAACTGCTTAACTCAAAATAGAGTCAAGAAAGTAGCTCTCAAGCCGAGAAACGGGATCTACCATAAGCACTACCGTGAAATTTCATACAATTTTCAAATTTCTTGTACTTGCTAACTTTGCGACCTCGGGCAGCTATGTTACCATGGAGGAACCACACAAGATTTGACTTTATAGGCTAGAACTGAAGTCGCGCCAACTGCTTAACTCAAAATAGAGTCAAGAAAGTAGCTCTCAAGCCGAGAAACGGGATCGACTATAAGCACTACCGTGAAATTTCATACAATTTTCAAATTTCTTGTACTTGCTAACTTTGCGACCTCGGGCAGCTATGTTACCATGGAGGAACCACACAAGATTTGACTTTATAGGCTAGAACTGAAGTCGCGCCAACTGCTTAACTCAAAATACAGTCAAGAAAGTAGTTCTCAAGCCGAGAAACGGGATCGACCATAAGCACTACCGTGAAATTTCATACAATTTTCAAATTTCTTGTACTTGCTAACTTTGCGACCTCGGGCAGCTATGTTACCATGGAGGAACCACACAAGATTTGACTTTATTAGCTAGAACTGAAGTCGCGCCAACTGCTTAACTCAAAATAGAGTCAAGAAAGTAGCTCTCAAGCCGAGAAACGGGATCGACCATAAGCACTACCGTGAAATTTCATACAATTTTCAAATTTCTTGTACTTGCTAACTTTGCGACCTCGGGTAGCTATGTTACCATGGAGGAACCACACAAGATTTGACTTTATAGGCTAGAACTGAAGTCGCGCCAACTGCTTAACTCAAAATAGAGTCAAGAAAGTAGCTCTCAAGCCGAGAAACGGGATCGACCATAAGCACTACCGTGAAAATTCATACAATTTTCAAATTTCTTGTACTTGCTTACTTTGCGACCTGGGGCAGCTATGTTACCATGGAGGAACCACACAAGATTTGACTTTATAGGTTAGAACTGAAGTCGCGCCAACTGCTTAACTCAAAATACAGTCAAGAAAGTAGTTCTCAAGCCGAGAAACGGGATCGACCATAAGCACTACCGTGAAATTTCATACAATTTTCAAATTTCTTGTACTTGCTAACTTTGCGACCTCGGGCAGCTATGTTACCATGGAGGAACCACACAAGATTTGACTTTATAGGCTAGAACTGAAGTCGCGCCAACTGCTTAACTCAAAATACAATCAAGAAAGTAGTTCTCAAGCCGAGAAACGGGATCGACCATAAGCACTACCGTGAAATTTCATACAATTTTCAAATTTCTTGTACTTGCTAAATTTGCGACCTCGGGCAGTTGTGTTACCATGGAGGAACCACACAAGATTTGACTTTATAGGCTAGAACTGAAGTCGCGCCAACTGCTTAACTCAAAATAGAGTCAAGAAAGTAGCTCTCAAGCCGAGAAACGGGATCGACCATAAGCACTACCGTGAAATTTCATACAATTTTCAAATTTCTTGTACTTGCTAACTTTGCGACCTCGGGCAGCTATGTTACCATGGAGGAACCACACAAGATTTGACTTTATAGGCTAGAACTGAAGTCGCGCCAACTGCTTAACTCAAAATACAGTCAAGAAAGTAGTTCTCAAGCCGAGAAACGGGATCGACCATAAGCACTACCGTGAAATTTCATACAATTTTCAAATTTCTTGTACTTGCTAACTTTGCGACCTCGGGCAGCTATGTTACCATGGAGGAACCACACAAGATTTGACTTTATAGGCTAGAACTGAAGTCGCGCCAACTGCTTAACTCAAAATACAGTCAAGAAAGTAGTTCTCAAGCCGAGAAACGGGATCGACCATAAGCACTACCGTGAAATTTCATACAATTTTCAAATTTCTTGTACTTGCTAACTTTGCGACCTCGGGCAGCTATGTTACCATGGAGGAACCACACAAGATTTGACTTTATAGGCTAGAACTGAAGTCGCGCCAACTGCTTAACTCAAAATACAGTCAAGAAAGTAGTTCTCAAGCCGAGAAACGGGATCGACCATAAGCACTACCGTGAAATTTCATACAATTTTCAAATTTCTTGTACTTGCTAACTTTGCGACCTCGAGCAGCTATGTTACCATGGAGAAACCACACAAGGTTTGACTTTATAGGCTAGAACTGAAGTCGCGCCAACTGCTTAACTCAAAATACAGCCAAGAAAGTAGTTCTCAAGCCGAGAAACGGGATCGACCATAAGCACTACCGTGAAATTTCATACAATTTTCAAATTTCTTGTACTTGCTAACTTTGCGACCTCGGGCAGCAATGTTACCATGGAGGAACCACACAAGATTTGACTTTATAGGCTAGAACTGAAGTCGCGCCAACTGCTTAACTCAAAATACAGTCAAGAAAGTAGTTCTCAAGCCGAGAAACGGGATCGACCATAAGCACTACCGTGAAATTTCATACAATTTTCAAATTTCTTGTGCTTGCTAACTTTGGGACCTCGGGCAGCTATGTTACCATGGAGGAACCACACAAGATTTGACTTTATAGGCTAGAACTGAAGTCGCGCCAACTGCTTAACTCAAAATAGAGTCAAGAAAGTAGTTCTCAAGCCGAGAAACGGGATCGACCATAAGCACTACCGTGAAATTTCATACAATTTTCAAATTTCTTGTACTTGCTAACTTTGCGACCTCGGGCAGCTATGTTACCATGGAGGAACCACACAAGATTTGACTTTATAGGCTAGAACTGAAGTCGCGCCAACTGCTTAACTCAAAATAGAGTCAAGAAAGTAGCTCTCAAGCCGAGAAACGGGATCGACCATAAGCACTACCGTGAAATTTCATACAATTTTCAAATTTCTTGTACTTGCTAACTTTGCGACCTCGGGCAGCTATGTTACCATGGAGGAACCACACAAGATTTGACTTTATAGGCTAGAACTGAAGTCGCGCCAACTGCTTAACTCAAAATAGAGTCAAGAAAGTAGCTCTCAAGCCGAGAAACGGGATCGACCATAAGCACTACCGTGAAATTTCATACAATTTTCAAATTTCTTGTACTTGCTAACTTTGGGACCTCGGGCAGCTATGTTACCATGGGGGAACCACACAAGATTTGACTTTATAGGCTAGAACTGAAGTCGCGCCAACTGCTTAACTCAAAATAGAGTCAAGAAAGTAGCTCTCAAGCCGAGAAACGGGATCGACCATAGGCACTACCGTGAAATTTCATACAATTTTCAAATTTCTTGTACTTGCTAACTTTGCGACCTCGGGCAGCTATGTTACCATGGAGGAACCACACAAGATTTGACTTTATAGGCTAGAACTGAAGTCGCGCCAACTGCTTAACTCAAAATACAGTCAAGAAAGTAGTTCTCCAGCCGAGAAACGGGATCGAACATAAGCACTACCGTGAAATTTCATACAATTTTCAAATTTCTTGTACTTGCTAACTTTGCGACCTCGGGCAGCTATGTTACCATGGAGGAACCACACAAGATTTGACTTTATAGGCTAGAACTGAAGTCGCGCCAACTGCTTAACTCAAAATAGAGTCAAGAAAGTAGCTCTCGAGCCGAGAAACGGGATCTACCATAAGCACTACCGTGAAATTTCATACAATTTTCAAATTTCTTGTACTTGCTAACTTTGCGACCTCGGGCAGCTATGTTACCATGGAGGAACCACACAAGATTTGACTTTATAGGCTAGAACTGAAGTCGCGCCAACTGCTTAACTCAAAATAGAGTCAAGAAAGTAGCTCTCAAGCCGAGAAACGGGATCGACCATAAGCACTACCGTGAAATTTCATACAATTTTCAAATTTCTTGTACTTGCTAAATTTGCGACCTCGGGCAGCTATGTTACCATGGAGAAACCACACAAGATTTGACTTTATAGGCTAGAACTGAAGTCGCGCCAACTGCTTAACTCAAAATACAGCCAAGAAAGTAGTTCTCAAGCCGAGAAACGGGATCGACCATAAGCACTACCGTGAAATTTCATACAATTTTCAAATTTCTTGTACTTGCTAACTTTGCGACCTCGGGCAGCTATGTTACCATGGAGGAACCACACAAGATTTGACTTTATAGGCTAGAACTGAAGTCGCGCCAACTGCTTAACTCAAAATACAGTCAAGAAAGTAGTTCTCAAGCCGAGAAACGGGATCGACCATAAGCACAACCGTGAAATTTCATACAATTTTCAAATTTCTTGTGCTTGCTAACTTTGGGACCTCGGGCAGCTATGTTACCATGGAGGAACCACACAAGATTTGACTTTATAGGCTAGAACTGAAGTCGCGCCAACTGCTTAACTCAAAATAGAGTCAAGAAAGTAGTTCTCAAGCCGAGAAACGGGATCGACCATAAGCACTACCGTGAAATTTCATACAATTTTCAAATTTCTTGTACTTGCTAACTTTGTGACCTCGGGCAGCTATGTTACCATGGAGGAACCACACAAGATTTGACTTTATAGGCTAGAACTGAAGTCGCGCCAACTGCTTAACTCAAAATAGAGTCAAGAAAGTAGCTCTCAAGCCGAGAAACGGGATCGACCATAAGCACTACCGTGAAATTTCATACAATTTTCAAATTTCTTGTACTTGCTAACTTTGCGACCTCGGGCAGCTATGTTACCATGGAGGAACCACACAAGATTTGACTTTATAGGCTAGAACTGAAGTCGCGCCAACTGCTTAACTCAAAATACAGTCAAGAAAGTAGTTCTCAAGCCGAGAAACGGGATCGGCCATAAGCACTACCCTGAAATTTCATACAATTTTCAAATTTCTTGTACTTGCTAACTTTGCGACCTCGGGCAGCTATGTTACCATGGAGGAACCACACAAGATTTGACTTTATTGGCTAGAACTGAAGTCGCGCCAACTGCTTAACTCAAAATAGAGTCAAGAAAGTAGCTCTCAAGCCGAGAAACGGGATCGACCATAAGCACTACCGTGAAATTTCATACAATTTTCAAATTTCTTGTACTTGCTAACTTTGCGACCTCGGGTAGCTATGTTACCATGGAGGAACCACACAAGATTTGACTTTATAGGCTAGAACTGAAGTCGCGCCAACTGCTTAACTCAAAATAGAGTCAAGAAAGTAGCTCTCAAGCCGAGAAACGGGATCGACCATAAGCACTACTGTGAAATTTCATACAATTTTCAAATTTCTTGTACTTGCTAACTTTGCGACCTGGGGCAGCTATGTTACCATGGAGGAACCACACAAGATTTGACTTTATAGGCTAGAACTGAAGTCGCGCCAACTGCTTAACTCAAAATACAGTCAAGAAAGTAGTTCTCAAGCCGAGAAACGGGATCGACCATAAGCACTACCGTGAAATTTCATACAATTTTCAAATTTCTTGTACTTGCTAACTTTGCGACCTCGGGCAGCTATGTTACCATGGAGGAACCACACAAGATTTGACTTTATAGGCTAGAACTGAAGTCGCGCCAACTGCTTAACTCAAAATACAGTCAAGAAAGTAGTTCTCAAGCCGAGAAACGGGATCGACCATAAGCACTACCGTGAAATTTCATACAATTTTCAAATTTCTTGTACTTGCTAACTTTGCGACCTCGGGCAGCTGTGTTACCATGGAGGAACCACACAAGATTTGACTTTATAGGCTAGAACTGAAGTCGCGCCAACTGCTTATCTCAAAATAGAGTCAAGAAAGTAGCTCTCAAGCCGAGAAACGGGATCGACCATAAGCACTACCGTGAAATTTCATACAATTTTCAAATTTCTTGTACTTGCTAACTTTGCGACCTCGGGCAGCTATGTTACCATGGAGGAACCACACAAGATTTGACTTTATAGGCTAGAACTGAAGTCGCGAGAACTGCTTAACTCAAAATAGAGTCAAGAAAGTAGCTCTCAAGCCGAGAAACGGGATCGACCATAAGCACTACCGTGAAATTTCATACAATTTTCAAATTTCTTGTACTTGCTAACTTTGCGACCTCGGGCAGCTATGTTACCATGGAGGAACCACACAAGATTTGACTTTATAGGCTAGAACTGAAGTCGCGCCAACTGCTTAACTCAAAATACAGTTAAGAAAGTAGTTCTCAAGCCGAGAAACGGGATCGACCATAAGCACTACCGTGAAATTTCATACAATTTTCAAATTTCTTGTACTTGCTAACTTTGCGACCTCGGGCAGCTATGTTACCATGGAGGAACCACACAAGATTTGACTTTATAGGCTAGAACTGAAGTCGCGCCAACTGCTTAACTCAAAATACAGTCAAGAAAGTAGTTCTCAAGCCGAGAAACGGGATCGACCATAAGCACTACCGTGAAATTTCATACAATTTTCAAATTTCTTGTACTTGCTAACTTTGCGACCTCGGGCAGCTATGTTACCATGGAGGAACCACACAAGATTTGACTTTATAGGCTAGAACTGAAGTCGCGCCAACTGCTTAACTCAAAATAGAGTCAAGAAAGTAGCTCTCAAGCCGAGAAACGGGATCGACCATAAGCACTACCGTGAAATTTCATACAATTTTCAAATTTCTTGTACTTGCTAACTTTGGGACCTCGGGCAGCTATGTTACCATGGAGGAACCACACAAGATTTGACTTTATAGGCTAGAACTGAAGTCGCGCCAACTGCTTAACTCAAAATAGAGTCAAGAAAGTAGCTCTCAAGCCGAGAAACGGGATCGACCATAAGCACTACCGTGAAATTTCATACAATTTTCAAATTTCTTGTACTTGCTAACTTTGCGACCTCGGGCAGCTATGTTACCATGGAGGAACCACACAAGATTTAACTTTATAGGCTAGAACTGAAGTCGCGCCAACTGCTTAACTCAAAATACAGTCAAGAAAGTAGTTCTCAAGCCGAGAAACGGGATCGACCATAAGCACTACCGTGAAATTTCATACAATTTTCAAATTTCTTGTGCTTGCTAACTTTGGGACCTCGGGCAGCTATGTTACCATGGAGGAACCACACAAGATTTGACTTTATAGGCTAGAACTGAAATCGCGCCAACAGCTTAACTCAAAATAGAGTCAAGAAAGTAGTTCTCAAGCCGAGAAACGGGATCGACCATAAGCACTACCGTGAAATTTCATACAATTTTCAAATTTCTTGTACTTGCTAACTTTGGGACCTCGGGCAGCTATGTTACCATGGAGGAACCACACAAGATTTGACTTTATAGGCTAGAACTGAAGTCGCGCCAACTGCTTAACTCAAAATAGAATCAAGAAAGTAGCTCTCAAGCCGAGAAACGGGATCGACCATAAGCACTACCGTGAAATTTCATACAATTTTCAAATTTCTTGTACTTGCTAACTTTACGACCTCGGGCAGCTATGTTACCATGGAGGAACCACACAAGATTTGACTTTATAGGCTAGAACTGAAGTCGCGCCAACTGCTTAACTCAAAATAGAGTCAAGAAAGTAGCTCTCAAGCCGACAAACGGGATCGACCATAAGCACTACCGTGAAATTTCATACAATTTTCAAATTTCTTGTGCTTGCTAATTTTGGGACCTCGGGCAGCTATGTTACCATGGGGGAACCACACAAGATTTGACTTTATAGGCTAGAACTGAAGTCGCGCCAACTGCTTAACTCAAAATAGAGTCAAGAAAGTAGCTCTCAAGCCGAGAAACGGGATCGGCCATAAGCACTACCGTGAAATTTCATACAATTTTCAAATTTCTTGTACTTGCTAACTTTGCGACCTCGGGCAGCTATGTTACCATGGAGGAACCACACAAGATTTGACTTTATAGGCTAGAACTGAAGTCGCGCCAACTGCTTAACTCAAAATACAGTCAAGAAAGTAGTTCTCAAGCCGAGAAACGGGATCGAACATAAGCACTACCGTGAAATTTCATACAATTTTCAAATTTCTTGTACTTGCTAACTTTGCGACTTCGGGCAGCTATGTTACCATGGAGGAATCACACAAGATTTGACTTTATAGGCTAGAACTGAAGTCGCGCCAACTGCTTAACTCAAAATAGAGTCAAGAAAGTAGCTCTCAAGCCGAGAAACGGGATCTACCATAAGCACTACCGTGAAATTTCATACAATTTTCAAATTTCTTGTACTTGCTAACTTTGCGACCTCGGGCAGCTATGTTACCATGGAGGAACCACACAAGATTTGACTTTATAGGCTAGAACTGAAGTCGCGCCAACTGCTTAACTCAAAATAGAGTCAAGAAAGTAGCTCTCAAGCCGAGAAACGGGATCGACCATAAGCACTACCGTGAAATTTCATACAATTTTCAAATTTCTTGTACTTGCTAAATTTGCGACCTCGGGCAGCTATGTTACCATGGAGGAACCACACAAGATTTGACTTTATAGGCTAGAACTGAAGTCGCGCCAACTGCTTAACTCAAAATAGAGTCAAGAAAGTAGCTCTCAAGCCGAGAAACGGGATCGACCATAAGCACTACCCTGAAATTTCATACAATTTTCAAATTTCTTGTACTTGCTAACTTTGCGACCTCGGGCAGTTATGTTACCATGGAGAAACCACACAAGATTTGACTTTATAGGCTAGAACTGAAGTCGCGCCAACTGCTTAACTCAAAATACAGTCAAGAAAGTAGTTCTCAAGCCGAGAAACGGGATCGACTATAAGCACTACCGTGAAATTTCATACAATTTTCAAATTTCTTGTACTTGCTAACTTTGCGACCTCGGGCAGCTATGTTACCATGGAGGAACCACACAAGATTTGACTTTATAGGCTAGAACTGAAGTCGCGCCAACTGCTTAACTCAAAATACAGTCAAGAAAGAAGTTCTCAAGCCGAGAAACGGGATCGACCATAAGCACTACCGTGAAATTTCATACAATTTTCAAATTTCTTGTACTTGCTAACTTTGCGACCTCGGGCAGCTATGTTACCATGGAGGAACCACACAAGATTTGACTTTATTGGCTAGAACTGAAGTCGCGCCAACTGCTTAACTCAAAATAGAGTCAAGAAAGTAGCTCTCAAGCCGAGAAACGGGATCGACCATAAGCACTACCGTGAAATTTCATACAATTTTCAAATTTCTTGTACTTGCTAACTTTGCGACCTCGGGTAGCTATGTTACCATGGAGGAACCACACAAGATTTGACTTTATAGGCTAGAACTGAAGTCGCGCCAACTGCTTAACTCAAAATAGAGTCAAGAAAGTAGCTCTCAAGCCGAGAAACGGGATCGACCATAAGCACTACCGTGAAAATTCATACAATTTTCAAATTTCTTGTACTTGCTTACTTTGCGACCTGGGGCAGCTATGTTACCATGGAGGAACCACACAAGATTTGACTTTATAGGCTAGAACTGAAGTCGCGCCAACTGCTTAACTCAAAATACAGTCAAGAAAGTAGTTCTCAAGCCGAGAAACGGGATCGACCATAAGCACTACCGTGAAATTTCATACAATTTTCAAATTTCTTGTACTTGCTAACTTTGCGACCTCGGGCAGCTATGTTACCATGGAGGAACCACACAAGATTTGGCTTTATAGGCTAGAACTGAAGTCGCGCCAACTGCTTAACTCAAAATACAGTCAAGAAAGTAGTTCTCAAGCCGAGAAACGGGATCGACCATAAGCACTACCGTGAAATTTCATACAATTTTCAAATTTCTTGTACTTGCTAAATTTGCGACCTCGGGCAGCTGTGTTACCATGGAGGAACCACACAAGATTTGACTTTATAGGCTAGAACTGAAGTCGCGCCAACTGCTTAACTCAAAATAGAGTCAAGAAAGTAGCTCTCAAGCCGAGAAACGGGATCGACCATAAGCACTACCGTGAAATTTCATACAATTTTCAAATTTCTTGTACTTGCCAACTTTGCGACCTCGGGCAGCTATGTTACCATGGAGGAACCACACAAGATTTGACTTTATAGGCTAGAACTGAAGTCGCGAGAACTGCTTAACTCAAAATAGAGTCAAGAAAGTAGCTCTCAAGCCGAGAAACGGGATCGACCATAAGCACTACCGTGAAATTTCATACAATTTTCAAATTTCTTGTACTTGCTAACTTTGCGACCTCGGGCAGCTATGTTACCATGGAGGAACCACACAAGATTTGACTTTATAGGCTAGAACTGAAGTCGCGCCAACTGCTTAACTCAAAATACAGTCAAGAAAGTAGTTCTCAAGCCGAGAAACGGGATCGACCATAAGCACTACCGTGAAATTTCATACAATTTTCAAATTTCTTGTACTTGCTAACTTTGCGACCTCGGGCAGCTATGTTACCATGGAGGAACCACACAAGATTTGACTTTATAGGCTAGAACTGAAGTCGCGCCAACTGCTTAACTCAAAATACAGTCAAGAAAGTAGTTCTCAAGCCGAGAAACGGGATCGACCATAAGCACTACCGTGAAATTTCATACAATTTTCAAATTTCTTGTACTTGCTAACTTTGCGACCTCGGGCAGCTATGTTACCATGGAGGAACCACACAAGATTTGACTTTATAGGCTAGAACTGAAGTCGCGCCAACTGCTTAACTCAAAATACAGTCAAGAAAGTAGTTCTCAAGCCGAGAAACGGGATCGACCATAAGCACTACCGTGAAATTTCATACAATTTTCAAATTTCTTGTACTTGCTAACTTTGCGACCTCGGGCAGCTATGTTACCATGGAGGAACCACACAAGATTTGACTTTATAGGCTAGAACTGAAGTCGCGCCAACTGCTTAACTCAAAATAGAGTCAAGAAAGTAGTTCTCAAGCCGAGAAACGGGATCGACCATAAGCACTACCGTGAAATTTCATACAATTTTCAAATTTCTTGTACTTGCTAACTTTGCGACCTCGAGCAGCTATGTTACCATGGAGAAACCACACAAGATTTGACTTTATAGGCTAGAACTGAAGTCGCGCCAACTGCTTAACTCAAAATACAGCCAAGAAAGTAGTTCTCAAGCCGAGAAACGGGATCGACCATAAGCACTACCGTGAAATTTCATACAATTTTCAAATTTCTTGTACTTGCTAACTTTGCGACCTCGGGCAGCTATGTTACCATGGAGGAACCACACAAGATTTGACTTTATAGGCTAGAACTGAAGTCGCGCCAACTGCTTAACTCAAAATACAGTCAAGAAAGTAGTTCTCAAGCCGAGAAACGGGATCGACCATAAGCACTACCGTGAAATTTCATACAATTTTCAAATTTCTTGTGCTTGCTAACTTTGGGACCTCGGGCAGCTATGTTACCATGGAGGAACCACACAAGATTTGACTTTATAGGCTAGAACTGAAGTCGCGCCAACTGCTTAACTCAAAATAGAGTCAAGAAAGTAGTTCTCAAGCCGAGAAACGGGATCGACCATAAGCACTACCGTGAAATTTCATACAATTTTCAAATTTCTTGTACTTGCTAACTTTGCGACCTCGGGCAGCTATGTTACCATGGAGGAACCACACAAGATTTGACTTTATAGGCTAGAACTGAAGTCGCGCCAACTGCTTAACTCAAAATAGAGTCAAGAAAGTAGCTCTCAAGCCGAGAAACGGGATCGACCATAAGCACTACCGTGAAATTTCATACAATTTTCAAATTTCTTGTACTTGCTAACTTTGCGACCTCGGGCAGCTATGTTACCATGGAGGAACCACACAAGATTTGACTTTATAGGCTAGAACTGAAGTCGCGCCAACTGCTTAACTCAAAATAGAGTCAAGAAAGTAGCTCTCAAGCCGAGAAACGGGATCGACCATAAGCACTACCGTGAAATTTCATACAATTTTCAAATTTCTTGTACTTGCTAACTTGGGACCTCGGGCAGCTATGTTACCATGGGGGAACCACACAAGATTTGACTTTATAGGCTAGAACTGAAGTCGCGCCAACTGCTTAACTCAAAATAGAGTCAAGAAAGTAGCTCTCAAGCCGAGAAACGGGATCGACCATAAGCACTACCGTGAAATTTCATACAATTTTCAAATTTCTTGTACTTGCTAACTTTGCGACCTCGGGCAGCTATGTTACCATGGAGGAACCACACAAGATTTGACTTTATAGGCTAGAACTGAAGTCGCGCCAACTGCTTAACTCAAAATACAGTCAAGAAAGTAGTTCTCCAGCCGAGAAACGGGATCGAACATAAGCACTACCGTGAAATTTCATACAATTTTCAAATTTCTTGTACTTGCTAACTTTGCGGCCTCGGGCAGCTATGTTACCATGGAGGAACCACACAAGATTTGACTTTATAGGCTAGAACTGAAGTCGCGCCAACTGCTTAACTCAAAATAGAGTCAAGAAAGTAGCTCTCGAGCCGAGAAACGGGATCTACCATAAGCACTACCGTGAAATTTCATACAATTTTCAAATTTCTTGTACTTGCTAACTTTGCGACCTCGGGCAGCTATGTTACCATGGAGGAACCACACAAGATTTGACTTTATAGGCTAGAACTGAAGTCGCGCCAACTGCTTAACTCAAAATAGAGTCAAGAAAGTAGCTCTCAAGCCGAGAAACGGGATCGACCATAAGCACTACCGTGAAATTTCATACAATTTTCAAATTTCTTGTACTTGCTAAATTTGCGACCTCGGGCAGCTATGTTACCATGGAGAAACCACACAAGATTTGACTTTATAGGCTAGAACTGAAGTCGCGCCAACTGCTTAACTCAAAATACAGCCAAGAAAGTAGTTCTCAAGCCGAGAAACGGGATCGACCATAAGCACTACCGTGAAATTTCATACAATTTTCAAATTTCTTGTACTTGCTAACTTTGCGACCTCGGGCAGCTATGTTACCATGGAGGAACCACACAAGATTTGACTTTATAGGCTAGAACTGAAGTCGCGCCAACTGCTTAACTCAAAATACAGTCAAGAAAGTAGTTCTCAAGCCGAGAAACGGGATCGACCATAAGCACAACCGTGAAATTTCATACAATTTTCAAATTTCTTGTGCTTGCTAACTTTGGGACCTCGGGCAGCTATGTTACCATGGAGGAACCACACAAGATTTGACTTTATAGGCTAGAACTGAAGTCGCGCCAACTGCTTAACTCAAAATAGAGTCAAGAAAGTAGTTCTCGAGCCGAGAAACGGGATCGACCATAAGCACTACCGTGAAATTTCATACAATTTTCAAATTTCTTGTACTTGCTAACTTTGCGACCTCGGGCAGCTATGTTACCATGGAGGAACCACACAAGATTTGACTTTATAGGCTAGAACTGAAGTCGCGCCAACTGCTTAACTCAAAATAGAGTCAAGAAAGTAGCTCTCAAGCCGAGAAACGGGATCGACCATAAGCACTACCGTGAAATTTCATACAATTTTCAAATTTCTTGTACTTGCTAACTTTGCGACCTCGGGCAGCTATGTTACCATGGAGGAACCACACAAGATTTGACTTTATAGGCTAGAACTGAAGTCGCGCCAACTGCTTAACTCAAAATAGAGTCAAGAAAGTAGCTCTCAAGCCGAGAAACGGGATCGACCATAAGCACTACCGTGAAATTTCATACAATTTTCAAATTTCTTGTACTTGCTAACTTTGGGACCTCGGGCAGCTATGTTACCATGGGGGAACCACACAAGATTTGACTTTATAGGCTAGAACTGAAGTCGCGCCAACTGCTTAACTCAATATAGAGTCAAGAAAGTAGCTCTCAAGCCGAGAAACGGGATCGACCATAAGCACTACCGTGAAATTTCATACAATTTTCAAATTTCTTGTACTTGCTAAATTTGCGACCTCGGGCAGCTATGTTACCATGGAGGAACCACACAAGATTTGACTTTATAGGCTAGAACTGAAGTCGCGCCAACTGCTTAACTCAAAATAGAGTCAAGAAAGTAGCTCTCAAGCCGAGAAACGGGATCGACCATAAGCACTACCGTGAAATTTCATACAATTTTCAAATTTCTTGTACTTGCTAACTTTGGGACCTCGGGCAGCTATGTTACCATGGAGGAACCACACAAGATTTGACTTTATAGGCTAGAACTGAAGTCGCGCCAACTGCTTAACTCAAAATATAGTCAAGAAAGTAGTTCTCAAGCCGAGAAACGGGATCGACCATAAGCACTACCGTGAAATTTCATACAATTTTCAAATTTCTTGTACTTGCTAACTTTGCGACCTCGGGCAGCTATGTTACCATGGAGGAACTACACAAGATTTGACTTTATAGGCTAGAACTGAAGTCGCGCCAACTGCTTAACTCAAAATACAGTCAAGAAAGTAGTTCTCAAGCCGAGAAACGGGATCGACCATAAGCACTACCGTGAAATTTCATACAATTTTCAAATTTCTTGTACTTGCTAACTTTGCGACCTCGGGCAGCTATGTTACCATGGAGAAACCACACAAGATTTGACTTTATAGGCTAGAACTGAAGTCGCGCCAACTGCTTAACTCAAAATACAGTCAAGAAAGTAGTTCCCAAGCCGAGAAACGGGATCGACCATAAGCACTACCGTGAAATTTCATACAATTTTCAAATTTCTTGTACTTGCTAACTTTGGGACCTCGGGCAGCTATGTTACCATGGAGGAACCACACAAGATTTGACTTTATAGGCTAGAACTGAAGTCGCGCTAACTGCTTAACTCAAAATAGAGTCAAGAAAGTAGCTCTCAAGCCGAGAAACGGGATCGACCATAAGCACTACCGTGAAATTTCATACAATTTTCAAATTTCTTGTACTTGCTAACTTTGCGACCTCGGGCAGCTATGTTACCATGGAGGAACCACACAAGATTTGACTTTATAGGCTAGAACTGAAGTCGCGCCAACTGCTTAACTCAAAATACAGTCAAGAAAGTAGCTCTCAAGCCGAGAAACGGGATCGACCATAAGCACTACCGTGAAATTTCATACAATTTTCAAATTTCTTGTACTTGCTAACTTTGCGACCTCGGGCAGCTATGTTACCATGGAGGAACCACACAGCTATGTTACCATGGAGGAACCACACAAGATTTGACTTTATAGGCTAGAACTGAAGTCGCGCCAACTGCTTAACTCAAAATAGAGTCAAGAAAGTAGCTCTCAACCCGAGAAACGGGATCGACCATAAGCACTACCGTGAAATTTCATACAATTTTCAAATTTCTTGTACTTGCTAACTTTGCGACCTCGGGCAGCTATGTTACCATGGAGGAACCACACAAGATTTGACTTTATAGGCTAGAACTGAAGTCGCGCCAACTGCTTAATTTAAAATAGAGTCAAGAAAGTAGCTCTCAAGCCGAGAAACGGGATCGACCCTAAGCACTACCGTGAAATTTCATACAATTTTCAAATTTCTTGTACTTGCTAACTTTGGGACCTCGGGCAGCTATGTTACCATGGAGGAACCACACAAGATTTGACTTTATTGGCTAGAACTGAAGTCGCGCCAACTGTTTAACTCAAAATAGAGTCAAGAAAGTAGCTCTCAAGCCGAGAAACGGGATCGACCATAAGCACTACCGTGAAATTTCATACAATTTTCAAATTTCTTGTACTTGCTAACTTTGCGACCTCGGGCAGCTATGTTACCATGGAGGAACCACACAAGATTTGATTTTATAGGCTAGAACTGAAGTCGCGCCAACTGCTTAACTCAAAATAGAGTCAAGAAAGTAGCTCTCAAGCCGGGAAACGGGATCGACCATAAGCACTACCGTGAAATTTCATACAATTTTCAAATTTCTTGTACTTGCTGACTTTGCGACCTCGGGCAGCTATGTTACCATGGAGGAACCACACAAGATTTGACTTTATTGGCTAGAACTGAAGTCGCGCCAACTGCTTAACTCAAAATAGAGTCAAGAAAGTAGTTCTCAAGCCGAGAAACGGGATCGACCATAAGCACTACCGTGAAATTTCATACAATTTTCAAATTTCTTGTACTTGCTAACTTTGCGACCTCGGGCAACTATGTTACCATGGAGGAACCACACAAGATTTGACTTTATTGGCTAGAACTGAAGTCGCGCCAACTGCTTAACTCAAAATACAGTCAAGAAAGTAGTTCTCAAGCCGAGAAACGGGATCGACCATAAGCACTACCATGAAATTTCATACAATTTTCAAATTTCTTGTACTTGCTAACTTTGCGACCTCGGGCAGCTATGTTACCATGGAGGAACCACACAAGATTTGACTTTATTGGCTAGAACTGAAGTCGCGCCAACTGCTTAACTCAAAATAGAGTCAAGAAAGTAGCTCTCAAGCCGAGAAACGGGATCGACCATAAGCACTACCGTGAAATTTCATACAATTTTCAAATTTCTTGTACTTGCTAACTTTGCGACTTCGGGCAGCTATGTTACCATGGAGGAACCACACAAGATTTGACTTTATAGGCTAGAACTGAAGTCGCGCCAACTGCTTAACTCAAAATACAGTCAAGAAAGTAGTTCTCAAGCCGAGAAACGGGATCGACCATAAGCACTACCGTGAAATTTCATACAATTTTCAAATTTCTTGTACTTGCTAACTTTGCGACCTCGGGCAGCTATGTTACCATGGAGGAACCACACAAGATTTGACTTTATTGGCTAGAACTGAAGTCGCGCCAACTGCTTAACTCAAAATACAGTCAAGAAAGTAGTTCTCAAGCCGAGAAACGGGATCGACCATAAGCACTACCGTGAAATTTCATACAATTTTCAAATTTCTTGTACTTGCTAACTTTGCGACCTCGGGCAGCTATGTTACCATGGAGGAACCACACAAGATTTGACTTTATAGGCTAGAACTGAAGTCGCGCCAACTGCTTAACTCAAAATACAGTCAAGAAAGTAGTTCTCAAGCCGAGAAACGGGATCGACCATAAGCACTACCGTGAAATTTCATACAATTTTCAAATTTCTTGTACTTGCTAACTTTGCGACCTCGGGCAGCTATGTTACCATGGAGGAACCACACAAGATTTGACTTTATAGGCTAGAACTGAAGTCGCTCCAACTGCTTAACTCAAAATAGAGTCAAGAAAGTAGCTCTCAAGCCGAGAAACGGGATCGACCATAAGCACTACCGTGAAATTTCATACAATTTTCAAATTTCTTGTACTTGCTAACTTTGCGACCTCGGGCAGCTATGTTACCATGGGGGAACCACACAAGATTTGACTTTATAGGCTAGAACTGAAGTCGCGCCAACTGCTTAACTCAAAATAGAGTCAAGAAAGTAGCTCTCAAGCCGAGAAACGGGATCGACCATAAGCACTACCGTGAAATTTCATACAATTTTCAAATTTCTTGTACTTGCTAACTTTGCGACCTCGGGCAGCTATGTTACCATGGAGGAACCACACAAGATTTGACTTTATAGGCTAGAACTGAAGTCGCGCCAACTGCTTAACTCAAAATACAGTCAAGAAAGTAGTTCTCAAGCCGAGAAACGGGATCGACCATAAGCACTACCGTGAAATTTCATACAATTTTCAAATTTCTTGTACTTGCTAAGTTTGCGACCTCGGGCAGCTATGTTACCATGGAGGAACCACACAAGATTTGACTTTATAGGCTAGAACTGAAGTCGCGCCAACTGCTTAACTCAAAATACAGTCAAGAAAGTAGTTCTCAAGCCGAGAAACGGGATCGACCATAAGCACTACCGTGAAATTTCATACAATTTTCAAATTTCTTGTACTTGCTAACTTTGCGACCTCGGGCAGCTATGTTACCATGGAGGAACCACACAAGATTTGACTTTATAGGCTAGAACTGAAGTCGCTCCAACTGCTTAACTCAAAATAGAGTCAAGAAAGTAGCTCTCAAGCCGAGAAACGGGATCGACCATAAGCACTACCGTGAAATTTCATACAATTTTCAAATTTCTTGTACTTGCTAACTTTGCGACCTCGGGCAGCTATGTTACCATGGGGGAACCACACAAGATTTGACTTTATAGGCTAGAACTGAAGTCGCGCCAACTGCTTAACTCAAAATAGAGTCAAGAAAGTAGCTCTCAAGCCGAGAAACGGGATCGACCATAAGCACTACCGTGAAATTTCATACGATTTTCAAATTTCTTGTACTTGCTAACTTTGGGACCTCGGGCAGCTATGTTACCATGGGGGAACCACACAAGATTTGACTTTATAGGCTAGAACTGAAGTCGCGCCAACTGCTTAACTCAAAATAGAGTCAAGAAAGTAGCTCTCAAGCCGAGAAACGGGATCGACCATAAGCACTACCGTGAAATTTCATACAATTTTCAAATTTCTTGTACTTGCTAACTTTGCGACCTCGGGCAGCTATGTTACCATGGAGGAACCACACAAGATTTGACTTTATAGGCTAGAACTGAAGTCGCGCCAACTGCTTAACTCAAAATACAGTCAAGAAAGTAGTTCTCAAGCCGAGAAACGGGATCGAACATAAGCACTACCGTGAAATTTCATACAATTTTCAAATTTCTTGTACTTGCTAACTTTGCGACCTCGGGCAGCTATGTTACCATGGAGGAACCACACAAGATTTGACTTTATAGGCTAGAACTGAAGTCGCGCCAACTGCTTAACTCAAAATAGAGTCAAGAAAGTAGCTCTCAAGCCGAGAAACGGGATCGACCATAAGCACTACCGTGAAATTTCATACAATTTTCAAATTTCTTGTACTAGCTAAATTTGCGACCTCGGGCAGCTATGTTACCATGGAGGAACCACACAAGATTTGACTTTATAGGCTAGAACTGAAGTCGCGCCGACTGCTTAACTCAAAATAGAGTCAAGAAAGTAGCTCTCAAGCCGAGAAACGGGATCGACCATAAGCACTACCGTGAAATTTCATACAATTTTCAAATTTCTTGTACTTGCTAACTTTGGGACCTCGGGCAGCTATGTTACCATGGAGGAACCACACAAGATTTGACTTTATAGGCTAGAACTGAAGTCGCGCCAACTGCTTAACTCAAAATACAGTCAAGAAAGTAGTTCTCAAGCCGAGAAACGGGATCGACCATAAGCACTACCGTGAAATTTCATACAATTTTCAAATTTCTTGTACTTGCTAACTTTGCGACCTCGGGCAGCTATGTTACCATGGAGGAACCACACAAGATTTGACTTTATAGGCTAGAACTGAAGTCGCGCCAACTGCTTAACTCAAAATACAGTCAAGAAAGTAGTTCCCAAGCCGAGAAACGGGATCGACCATAAGCACTACCGTGAAATTTCATACGATTTTCAAATTTCTTGTACTTGCTAACTTTGGGACCTCGGGCAGCTATGTTACCATGGAGGAACCACACAAGATTTGACTTTATAGGCTAGAACTGAAGTCGCGCCAACTGCTTAACTCAAAATAGAGTCAAGAAAGTAGCTCTCAAGCCGAGAAACGGGATCGACCATAAGCACTACCGTGAAATTTCATACAATTTTCAAATTTCTTGTACTTGCTAACTTTGCGACCTCGGGCAGCTATGTTACCATGGAGGAACCACACAAGATTTGACTTTATAGGCTAGAACTGAAGTCGCGCCAACTGCTTAACTCAAAATACAGTCAAGAAAGTAGTTCTCAAGCCGAGAAACGGGATCGACCATAAGCACTACCGTGAAATTTCATACAATTTTCAAATTTCTTGTACTTGCTAACTTTGGGACCTCGGGCAGCTATGTTACCATGGAGGAACCACACAAGATTTGACTTTATAGGCTAGAACTGAAGTCGCGCCAACTGCTTAACTCAAAATACAGTCAAGAAAGTAGTTCTCAAGCCGAGAAACGGGATCGACCATAAGCACTACCGTGAAATTTCATACAATTTTCAAATTTCTTGTACTTGCTAACTTTGCGACCTCGGGCAGCTATGTTACCATGGAGGAACCACACAAGATTTGACTTTATTGGCTAGAACTGAAGTCGCGCCAACTGCTTAACTCAAAATACAGTCAAGAAAGTAGTTCTCAAGCCGAGAAACGGGATCGACCATAAGCACTACCGTGAAATTTCATACAATTTTCAAATTTCTTGTACTTGCTAACTTTGCGACCTCGGGCAGCTATGTTACCATGGAGAAACCACACAAGATTTGACTTTATAGGCTAGAACTGAAGTCGCGCCAACTGCTTAACTCAAAATACAGTCAAGAAAGTTGTTCTCAAGCCGAGAAACGGGATCGACCATAAGCACTACCGTGAAATTTCATACAATTTTCAAATTTCTTGTACTTGCTAACTTTGGGACCTCGGGCAGCGATGTTACCATGGAGGAACCACACAAGATTTGACTTTATAGGCTAGAACTGAAGTCGCGCCAACTGCTTAACTCAAAATAGAGTCAAGAAAGGAACTCTCAAGCCGAGAAACGGGATCGACCATAAGCACTACCGTGAAATTTCATACAATTTTCAAATTTCTTGTACTTGCTAACTTTGCGACCTCGGGTAGCTATGTTACCATGGAGGAACCACACAAGATTTGACTTTATAGGCTAGAACTGAAGTCGCGCCAACTGCTTAACTCAAAATACAGTCAAGAAAGTAGTTCTCAAGCCGAGAAACGGGATCGACCATAAGCACTACCGTGAAATTTCATACAATTTTCAAATTTCTTGTACTTGCTAACTTTGGGACCTCGGGCAGCTATGTTACCATGGAGGAACCACACAAGATTTGACTTTATAGGCTAGAACTGAAGTCGCGCCAACTGCTTAACTCAAAATAGAGTCAAGAAAGTAGCTCTCAAGCCGAGAAACGGGATCGACCATAAGCACTACCGTGAAATTTCATACAATTTTCAAATTTCTTGTACTTGCTAACTTTGCGACCTCGGGCAGCTATGTTACCATGGAGGAACCACACAAGATTTGACTTTATAGGCTAGAACTGAAGTCGCGCCAACTGCTTAACTCAAAATACAGTCAAGAAAGTAGTTCTCAAGCCGACAAACGGGATCGACCATAAGCACTACCGTGAAATTTCATACAATTTTCAAATTTCTTGTACTTGCTAACTTTGCGACCTCGGGCAGCTATGTTACCATGGAGGAACCACACAAGATTTGACTTTATAGGCTAGAACTGAAGTCGCGCCAACTGCTTAACTCAAAATAGAGTCAAGAAAGTAGCTCTCAAGCCGAGAAACGGGATCGACCATAAGCACTACCGTGAAATTTCATACAATTTTCAAATTTCTTGTACTTGCTAACTTTGCGACCTCGGGCAGCTATGTTACCATGGAGGAACCACACAAGATTTGACTTTATAGGCTAGAACTGAAGTCGCGCCAACTGCTTAACTCAAAATAGAGTCAAGAAAGTAGCTCTCAAGCCGAGAAACGGGATCGACCATAAGCACTACCGTGAAATTTCATACAATTTTCAAATTTCTTGTACTTGCTAACTTTGGGACCTCGGGCAGCTATGTTACCATGGAGGAACCACACAAGATTTGACTTTATAGGCTAGAACTGAAGTCGCGCCAACTGCTTAACTCAAAATAGAGTCAAGAAAGTAGCTCTCAAGCCGAGAAACGGGATCGACCATAAGCACTACCGTGAAATTTCATACAATTTTCAAATTTCTTGTACTTGCTAACTTTGCGACCTCGGGCAGCTATGTTACCATGGAGGAACCACACAAGATTTGACTTTATAGGCTAGAACTGAAGTCGCGCCAACTGCTTAACTCAAAATAGAGTCAAGAAAGTAGCTCTCAAGCCGAGAAACGGGATCGACCATAAGCACTACCGTGAAATTTCATACAATTTTCAAATTTCTTGTACTTGCTAACTTTGCGACCTCGGGCAGCTATGTTACCATGGAGGAACCACACAAGATTTGACTTTATAGGCTAGAACTGAAGTCGCGCCAACTGCTTAACTCAAAATAGAGTCAAGAAAGTAGTTCTCAAGCCGAGAAACGGGATCGACCATAAGCACTACCGTGAAATTTCATACAATTTTCAAATTTCTTGTACTTGCTAACTTTGCGACCTCGGGCAGCTATGTTACCATGGAGGAACCACACAAGATTTGACTTTATAGGCTAGAACTGAAGTCGCGCCAACTGCTTAACTCAAAATACAGTCAAGAAAGTAGTTCTCAAGCCGACAAACGGGATCGACCATAAGCACTACCGTGAAATTTCATACAATTTTCAAATTTCTTGTACTTGCTAACTTTGCGACCTCGGGCAGCTATGTTACCATGGAGGAACCACACAGCTATGTTACCATGGAGGAACCACACAAGATTTGACTTTATAGGCTAGAACTGAAGTCGCGCCAACTGCTTAACTCAAAATAGAGTCAAGAAAGTAGCTCTCAAGCCGAGAAACGGGATCGACCATAAGCACTACCGTGAAATTTCATACAATTTTCAAATTTCTTGTACTTGCTAACTTTGCGACCTCGGGCAGCTATGTTACCATGGAGGAACCACACAAGATTTGACTTTATAGGCTAGAACTGAAGTCGCGCCAACTGCTTAACTCAAAATACAGTCAAGAAAGCAGTTCTCAAGCCGAGAAACGGGATCGACCATAAGCACTACCGTGAAATTTCATACAATTTTCAAATTTCTTGTACTTGCTAACTTTGGGACCTCGGGCAGCTATGTTACCATGGAGGAACCACACAAGATTTGACTTTATAGGCTAGAACTGAAGTCGCGCCAACTGCTTAACTCAAAATACAGTCAAGAAAGTAGTTCTCAAGCCGAGAAACGGGATCGACCATAAGCACTACCGTGAAATTTCATACAATTTTCAAATTTCTTGTACTTGCTAACTTTGCGACCTCGGGCAGCTATGTTACCATGGAGGAACCACACAAGATTTGACTTTATTGGCTAGAACTGAAGTCGCGCCAACTGCTTAACTCAAAATACAGTCAAGAAAGTAGTTCTCAAGCCGAGAAACGGGATCGACCATAAGCACTACCGTGAAATTTCATACAATTTTCAAATTTCTTGTACTTGCTAACTTTGCGACCTCGGGCAGCTATGTTACCATGGAGAAACCACACAAGATTTGACTTTATAGGCTAGAACTGAAGTCGCGCCAACTGCTTAACTCAAAATACAGTCAAGAAAGTTGTTCTCAAGCCGAGAAACGGGATCGACCATAAGCACTACCGTGAAATTTCATACAATTTTCAAATTTCTTGTACTTGCTAACTTTGGGACCTCGGGCAGCGATGTTACCATGGAGGAACCACACAAGATTTGACTTTATAGGCTAGAACTGAAGTCGCGCCAACTGCTTAACTCAAAATAGAGTCAAGAAAGGAACTCTCAAGCCGAGAAACGGGATCGACCATAAGCACTACCGTGAAATTTCATACAATTTTCAAATTTCTTGTACTTGCTAACTTTGCGACCTCGGGTAGCTATGTTACCATGGAGGAACCACACAAGATTTGACTTTATAGGCTAGAACTGAAGTCGCGCCAACTGCTTAACTCAAAATACAGTCAAGAAAGTAGTTCTCAAGCCGAGAAACGGGATCGACCATAAGCACTACCGTGAAATTTCATACAATTTTCAAATTTCTTGTACTTGCTAACTTTGGGACCTCGGGCAGCTATGTTACCATGGAGGAACCACACAAGATTTGACTTTATAGGCTAGAACTGAAGTCGCGCCAACTGCTTAACTCAAAATAGAGTCAAGAAAGTAGCTCTCAAGCCGAGAAACGGGATCGACCATAAGCACTACCGTGAAATTTCATACAATTTTCAAATTTCTTGTACTTGCTAACTTTGCGACCTCGGGCAGCTATGTTACCATGGAGGAACCACACAAGATTTGACTTTATAGGCTAGAACTGAAGTCGCGCCAACTGCTTAACTCAAAATACAGTCAAGAAAGTAGTTCTCAAGCCGACAAACGGGATCGACCATAAGCACTACCGTGAAATTTCATACAATTTTCAAATTTCTTGTACTTGCTAACTTTGCGACCTCGGGCAGCTATGTTACCATGGAGGAACCACACAAGATTTGACTTTATAGGCTAGAACTGAAGTCGCGCCAACTGCTTAACTCAAAATAGAGTCAAGAAAGTAGCTCTCAAGCCGAGAAACGGGATCGACCATAAGCACTACCGTGAAATTTCATACAATTTTCAAATTTCTTGTACTTGCTAACTTTGCGACCTCGGGCAGCTATGTTACCATGGAGGAACCACACAAGATTTGACTTTATAGGCTAGAACTGAAGTCGCGCCAACTGCTTAACTCAAAATAGAGTCAAGAAAGTAGCTCTCAAGCCGAGAAACGGGATCGACCATAAGCACTACCGTGAAATTTCATACAATTTTCAAATTTCTTGTACTTGCTAACTTTGGGACCTCGGGCAGCTATGTTACCATGGAGGAACCACACAAGATTTGACTTTATAGGCTAGAACTGAAGTCGCGCCAACTGCTTAACTCAAAATAGAGTCAAGAAAGTAGCTCTCAAGCCGAGAAACGGGATCGACCATAAGCACTACCGTGAAATTTCATACAATTTTCAAATTTCTTGTACTTGCTAACTTTGCGACCTCGGGCAGCTATGTTACCATGGAGGAACCACACAAGATTTGACTTTATAGGCTAGAACTGAAGTCGCGCCAACTGCTTAACTCAAAATAGAGTCAAGAAAGTAGCTCTCAAGCCGAGAAACGGGATCGACCATAAGCACTACCGTGAAATTTCATACAATTTTCAAATTTCTTGTACTTGCTAACTTTGCGACCTCGGGCAGCTATGTTACCATGGAGGAACCACACAAGATTTGACTTTATAGGCTAGAACTGAAGTCGCGCCAACTGCTTAACTCAAAATAGAGTCAAGAAAGTAGTTCTCAAGCCGAGAAACGGGATCGACCATAAGCACTACCGTGAAATTTCATACAATTTTCAAATTTCTTGTACTTGCTAACTTTGCGACCTCGGGCAGCTATGTTACCATGGAGGAACCACACAAGATTTGACTTTATAGGCTAGAACTGAAGTCGCGCCAACTGCTTAACTCAAAATACAGTCAAGAAAGTAGTTCTCAAGCCGACAAACGGGATCGACCATAAGCACTACCGTGAAATTTCATACAATTTTCAAATTTCTTGTACTTGCTAACTTTGCGACCTCGGGCAGCTATGTTACCATGGAGGAACCACACAAGATTTGACTTTATAGGCTAGAACTGAAGTCGCGCCAACTGCTTAACTCAAAATAGAGTCAAGAAAGTAGCTCTCAAGCCGAGAAACGGGATCGACCATAAGCACTACCGTGAAATTTCATACAATTTTCAAATTTCTTGTACTTGCTAACTTTGCGACCTCGGGCAGCTATGTTACCATGGAGGAACCACACAAGATTTGACTTTATAGGCTAGAACTGAAGTCGCGCCAACTGCTTAACTCAAAATACAGTCAAGAAAGTAGTTCTCAAGCCGAGAAACGGGATCGACCATAAGCACTACCGTGAAATTTCATACAATTTTCAAATTTCTTGTACTTGCTAACTTTGCGACCTCGGGCAGCTATGTTACCATGGAGGAACCACACAGCTATGTTACCATGGAGGAACCACACAAGATTTGACTTTATAGGCTAGAACTGAAGTCGCGCCAACTGCTTAACTCAAAATAGAGTCAAGAAAGTAGCTCTCAAGCCGAGAAACGGGATCGACCATAAGCACTACCGTGAAATTTCATACAATTTTCAAATTTCTTGTACTTGCTAACTTTGCGACCTCGGGCAGCTATGTTACCATGGAGGAACCACACAAGATTTGACTTTATAGGCTAGAACTGAAGTCGCGCCAACTGCTTAACTCAAAATACAGTCAAGAAAGTAGTTCTCAAGCCGAGAAACGGGATCCACCATAAGCACTACCGTGAAATTTCATACAATTTTCAAATTTATTGTACTTGCTAACTTTGCGACCTCGGGCAGCTATGTTACCATGGAGGAACCACACAAGATTTGACTTTATTGGCTAGAACTGAAGTCGCGCCAACTGCTTAACTCAAAATAGAGTCAAGAAAGTAGCTCTCAAGCCGAGAAACGGGATCGACCATAAGCACTACCGTGAAATTTCATACAATTTTCAAATTTCTTGTACTTGCTAACTTTGCGACCTCGGGCAGCTATGTTACCATGGAGGAACCACACAAGATTTGACTTTATAGGCTAGAACTGAAGTCGCGCCAACTGCTTAACTCAAAATAAAGTCAAGAAAGTAGTTCTCAAGCCTAGAAACGGGATCGACCATAAGCACTACCGTGAAATTTCATACAATTTTCAAATTTCTTATACTTGCTAACTTTGCGACCTCGCGCAGCTATGTTACCATGGAGGAACCACACAAGATTTGACTTTATTGGCTAGAACTGAAGTCGCGCCAACTGCTTAACTCAAAATACAGTCAAGAAAGTAGTTCTCAAGCCGAGAAACGGGATCGACCATAAGCACTACCGTGAAATTTCATACAATTTTCAAATTTATTGTACTTGCTAACTTTGTGACCTCGGGCAGCTATGTTACCATGGAGGAACCGCACGAGATTTGACTTTATTGGCTAGAACTGAAGTCGCGCCAACTGCTTAACTCAAAATACAGTCAAGAAAGTAGTTGTCAAGCCGAGAAACGGGATCGACCATAAGCACTACCGTGAAATTTCATACAATTTTCAAATTTATTGTACTTGCTAACTTTGTGACCTCGGGCAGCTATGTTACCATGGAGGAACCGCACGAGATTTGACTTTATTGGCTAGAACTGAAGTCGCGCCAACTGCTTAACTCAAAATACAGTCAAGAAAGTAGTTCTCAAGCCGAGAAACGGGATCGACCATAAGCACTACCGTGAAATTTCATACAATTTTCAAATTTCTTGTACTTGCTAACTTTGCGACCTCGGGCAGCTATGTTACCATGGAGGAACCACACAAGATTTGACTTTATTGGCTAGAACTGAAGTCGCGCCAACTGCTTAACTCAAAATACAGTCAAGAAAGTAGTTCTCAAGCCGAGAAACGGGATCGACCATAAGCACTACCGTGAAATTTCATACAATTTTCAAATTTCTTGTACTTGCTAACTTTGCGACCTCGGGCAGCTATGTTAGCATGGAGGAACCACACAAGATTTGACTTTATTGGCTAGAACTGAAGTCGCGCCAACTGCTTAACTCAAAATACAGTCAAGAAAGTAGCTCTCAAGCCGAGAAACGGGATCGACCATAAGCACTACCGTGAAATTTCATACAATTTTCAAATTTCTTGTACTTGCTAACTTTGTGACCTCGGGCAGCTATGTTCCCATGGAGGAACCACACAAGATTTGACTTTATAGGCTAGAACTGAAGTCGCGCCAACTGCTTAACTCAAAATACAGTCAAGAAAGTAGATCTCAAGCCGAGAAACGGGATCGACCATAAGCACTACCGTGAAATTTCATACAATTTTCAAATTTATTGTACTTGCTAACTTTGCGACCTCGGGCAGCTATGTTACCATGGAGGAACCACACAAGATTTGACTTTATTGGCTAGAACTGAAGTCGCGCCAACTGCTTAACTCAAAATAGAGTCAAGAAAGTAGCTCTCAAGCCGAGAAACGGGATCGACCATAATTTTCAAATTTATTGTACTTGCTAACTTTGTGACCTCGGGCAGCTATGTTACCATGGAGGAACCACACAAGATTTGACTTTATTGGCTAGAACTGAAGTCGCGCCAACTGCTTAACTCAAAATACAGTCAAGAAAGTAGTTCTCAAGCCGAGAAACGGGATCGACCATAAGCACTACCGTGAAATTTCATACAATTTTCAAATTTCTTGTACTTGCTAACTTTGTGACCTCGGGCAGCTATGTTACCATGGAGGAACCGCACGAGATTTGACTTTATAGGCTAGAACTGAAGTCGCGCCAACTGCTTAACTCAAAATACAGTCAAGAAAGTAGTTCTCAAGCCGAGAAACGGGATCGACCATAAGCACTACCGTGAAATTTCATACAATTTTCAAATTTATTGTACTTGCTAACTTTGCGACCTCGGGCAGCTATGTTACCATGGAGGAACCACACAAGATTTTACTTTATAGGCTAGAACTGAAGTCGCGCCAACTGCTTAACTCAAAATACAGTCAAGAAAGTAGTTCTCAAGCCGAGAAACGGGATCGACCATAAGCACTACCGTGAAATTTCATACAATTTTCAAATTTATTGTACTTGCTAACTTTGTGACCTCGGGCAGCTATGTTACCATGGAGGAACCACACAAGATTTGACTTTATTGGCTAGAACTGAAGTCGCGCCAACTGCTTAACTCAAAATAGAGTCAAGAAAGTAGCTCTCAAGCCGAGAAACGGGATCGACCATAAGCACTACCGTGAAATTTCATACAATTTTCAAATTTCTTGTACTTGCTAACTTTGCGACCTCGGGCAGCTATGTTACCATGGAGGAACCACACAAGATTTGACTTTATTGGCTAGAACTGAAGTCGCGCCAACTGCTTAACTCAAAATACAGTCAAGAAAGTAGCTCTCAAGCCGAGAAACGGGATCGACCATAAGCACTACCGTGAAATTTCATACAATTTTCAAATTTCTTGTACTTGCTAACTTTGTGACCTCGGGCAGCTATGTTACCATGGAGGAACCACACAAGATTTGACTTTATAGGCTAGAACTGAAGTCGCGCCAGCTGCTTAACTCAAAATAAAGTCAAGAAAGTAGTTCTCAAGCCTAGAAACGGGATCGACCATAAGCACTACCGTGAAATTTCATACAATTTTCAAATTTCTTATACTTGCTAACTTTGCGACCTCGCGCAGCTATGTTACCATGGAGGAACCACACAAGATTTGACTTTATTGGCTAGAACTGAAGTCGCGCCAACTGCTTAACTCAAAATACAGTCAAGAAAGTAGTTCTCAAGCCGAGAAACGGGATCGACCATAAGCACTACCGTGAAATTTCATACAATTTTCAAATTTATTGTACTTGCTAACTTTGCGACCTCGGGCAGCTATGTTACCATGGAGGAACCACACAAGATTTGACTTTATAGGCTAGAACTGAAGTCGCGCCAACTGCTTAACTCAAAATACAGTCAAGAAAGTAGTTCTCAAGCCGAGAAACGAGATCGACCGTGAAATTTCATACAATTTTCAAATTTATTGTACTTGCTAACTTTGTGACCTCGGGCAGCTATGTTACCATGGAGGAACCGCACGAGATTTGACTTTATTGGCTAGAACTGAAGTCGCGCCAACTGCTTAACTCAAAATACAGTCAAGAAAGTAGTTCTCAAGCCGAGAAACGGGATCGACCATAAGCACTACCGTGAAATTTCATACAATTTTCAAATTTATTGTACTTGCTAACTTTGTGACCTCGGGCAGCTATGTTACCATGGAGGAACCGCACGAGATTTGACTTTATTGGCTAGAACTGAAGTCGTGCCAACTGCTTAACTCAAAATACAGTCAAGTAAGTAGTTCTCAAGCCGAGAAACGGGATCGACCATAAGCACTACCGTGAAATTTCATACAATTTTCAAATTTCTTGTACTTGCTAACTTTGGGACCTCGGGCAGCTATGTTACCATGGAGAAACCACACAAGATTTGACTTTATTGGCTAGAACTGAAGTCGCGCCAACTGCTTAACTCAAAATACAGTCAAGAAAGTAGTTCTCAAGCCGAGAAACGGGATCGACCATAAGCACTACCGTGAAATTTCATACAATTTTCAAATTTCTTGTACTTGCTAACTTTGCGACCTCGGGCAGCTATGTTACCATGGAGGAACCACACAAGATTTGACTTTATTGGCTAGAACTGAAGTCGCGCCAACTGCTTAACTCAAAATACAGTCAAGAAAGTAGTTCTCAAGCCGAGAAACGGGATCGTCCATAAGCACTACCGTGAAATTTCATACAATTTTCAAATTTATTGTACTTGCTAACTTTGCGACCTCGGGCAGCTATGTTACCATGGAGGAACCGCACGAGATTTGACTTTATTGGCTAGAACTGAAGTCGCGCCAACTGCTTAACTCAAAATAGAGTCAAGAAAGTAGCTCTCAAGCCGAGAAACGGGATCGACCATAATTTTCAAATTTATTGTACTTGCTAACTTTGTGACCTCGGGCAGCTATGTTACCATGGAGGAACCACACAAGATTTGACTTTATTGGCTAGAACTGAAGTCGCGCCAACTGCTTAACTCAAAATACAGTCAAGAAAGTAGTTCTCAAGACGAGAAACGGGATCGACCATAAGCACTACCGTGAAATTTCATACAATTTTCAAATTTCTTGTACTTGCTAACTTTGTGACCTCGGGCAGCTATGTTACCATGGAGGAACCACACAATATTTGACTTTATTGGCTAGAACTAAAGTCGCTCCAACTGCTTAGCTCAAAATACAGTCAAGAAAGTAGTTCTCAAGCCAAGAAACGGGATCGACCATAAGCACTACCGTGAAATTTCATACAATTTTCAAATTTCTTGTACTTGCTAACTTTGCGACCTCGGGCAGCTATGTTACCATGGAGGAACCACACAAGATTTGACTTTATAGGCTAGAACTGAAGTCGCGCCAACTGCTTAACTCAAAATACAGTCAAGAAAGTAGTTCTCAAGCCTAGAAACGGGATCGACCATAAGCACTACCGTGAAATTTCATACAATTTTCAAATTTCTTATACTTGCTAATTTTGCGACCTCGCGCAGCTATGTTACCATGGAGGAACCACACAAGATTTGACTTTATTGGCTAGAACTGAAGTCGCGCCAACTGCTTAACTCAAAATACAGTCAAGAAAGTAGTTCTCAAGCCGAGAAACGGGATCGACCATAAGCACTACCGTGAAATTTCATACAATTTTCAAATTTCTTGTACTTGCTAACTTTGCGACCTCGGGCAGCTATGTTACCATGGAGGAACCACACAAGATTTGACTTTATTGGCTAGAACTGAAGTCGCGCCAACTGCTTAACTCAAAATAGAGTCAAGAAAGTAGCTCTCAAGCCGAGAAACGGGATCGTCCATAAGCACTACCGTGAAATTTCATACAATTTTCAAATTTATTGTACTTGCTAACTTTGCGACCTCGGGCAGCTATGTTACCATGGAGGAACCACACAAGATTTGACTTTATAGGCTAGAACTGAAGTCGCGCCAACTGCTTAACTCAAAATAGAGTCAAGAAAGTAGCTCTCAAGCCGAGAAACGGGATCGACCATAATTTTCAAATTTATTGTACTTGCTAACTTTGTGACCTCGGGCAGCTATGTTACCATGGAGGAACCACACAAGATTTGACTTTATTGGCTAGAACTGAAGTCGCGCCAACTGCTTAACTCAAAATACAGTCAAGAAAGTAGCTCTCAAGCCGAGAAACGGGATCGACCATAAGCACTACCGTGAAATTTCATACAATTTTCAAATTTCTTGTACTTGCTAACTTTGCGACCTCGGGCAGCTATGTTACCATGGAGGAACCACACAAGATTTGACTTTATTGGCTAGAACTGAAGTCGCGCCAACTGCTTAACTCAAAATAGAGTCAAGAAAGTAGCTCTCAAGCCGAGAAACGGGATCGACCATAAGCACTACCGTGAAATTTCATACAATTTTCAAATTTCTTGTACTTGCTAACTTTGCGACCTCGGGCAGCTATGTTACCATGGAGGAACCACACAAGATTTGACTTTATTGGCTAGAACTGAAGTCGCGCCAACTGCTTAACTCAAAATAGAGTCAAGAAAGTAGCTCTCAAGCCGAGAAACGGGATCGACCATAAGCACTACCGTGAAATTTCATACAATTTTCAAATTTCTTGTACTTGCTAACTTTGCGACCTCGGGCAGCTATGTTACCATGGAGGAACCACACAAGATTTGACTTTATTGGCTAGAACTGAAGTCGCGCCAACTGCTTAACTCAAAATACAGTCAAGAAAGTAGTTCTCAAGCCGAGAAACGGGATCGACCATAAGCACTACCGTGAAATTTCATACAATTTTCAAATTTCTTGTACTTGCTAACTTTGCGACCTCGGGCAGCTATGTTACCATGGAGGAACCACACAAGATTTGACTTTATAGGCTAGAACTGAAGTCGCGCCAACTGCTTAACTCAAAATACAGTCAAGAAAGTAGTTCTCAAGCCTAGAAACGGGATCGACCATAAGCACTACCGTGAAATTTCATACAATTTTCAAATTTCTTATACTTGCTAATTTTGCGACCTCGCGCAGCTATGTTACCATGGAGGAACCACACAAGATTTGACTTTATTGGCTAGAACTGAAGTCGCGCCAACTGCTTAACTCAAAATACAGTCAAGAAAGTAGTTCTCAAGCCGAGAAACGGGATCGACCATAAGCACTACCGTGAAATTTCATACAATTTTCAAATTTATTGTACTTGCTAAATTTGTGACCTCGGACAGCTATGTTACCATGGAGGAACCACACAAGATTTGACTTTATTGGCTAGAACTGAAGTCGCGCCAACTGCTTAACTCAAAATACAGTCAAGAAAGTAGCTCTCAAGCCGAGAAACGGGATCGACCATAAGCACTACCGTGAAATTTCATACAATTTTCAAATTTCTTGTACTTGCTAACTTTGCGACCTCGGGCAGCTATGTTACCATGGAGGAACCACACAAGATTTGACTTTATTGGCTAGAACTGAAGTCGCGCCAACTGCTTAACTCAAAATAGAGTCAAGAAAGTAGCTCTCAAGCCGAGAAACGGGATCGACCATAAGCACTACCGTGAAATTTCATACAATTTTCAAATTTCTTGTACTTGCTAACTTTGCGACCTCGGGCAGCTATGTTACCATGGAGGAACCACACAAGATTTGACTTTATTGGCTAGAACTGAAGTCGCGCCAACTGCTTAACTCAAAATACAGTCAAGAAAGTAGCTCTCAAGCCGAGAAACGGGATCGACCATAAGCACTACCGTGAAATTTCATACAATTTTCAAATTTCTTGTACTTGCTAACTTTGTGACCTCGGGCAGCTATGTTACCATGGAGGAACCACACAAGATTTGACTTTATAGGCTAGAACTGAAGTCGCGCCAACTTCTTAACTCAAAATAAAGTCAAGAAAGTAGTTCTCAAGCCTAGAAACGGGATCGACCATAAGCACTACCGTGAAATTTCATACAATTTTCAAATTTCTTATACTTGCTAACTTTGCGACCTCGCGCAGCTATGTTACCATGGAGGAACCACACAAGATTTGACTTTATTGGCTAGAACTGAAGTCGCGCCAACTGCTTAACTCAAAATACAGTCAAGAAAGTAGTTCTCAAGCCGAGAAACGGGATCGACCATAAGCACTACCGTGAAATTTCATACAATTTTCAAATTTATTGTACTTGCTAACTTTGCGACCTCGGGCAGCTATGTTACCATGGAGGAACCACACAAGATTTGACTTTATAGGCTAGAACTGAAGTCGCGCCAACTGCTTAACTCAAAATACAGTCAAGAAAGTAGTTCTCAAGCCGAGAAACGGGATCGACCATAAGCACTACCGTGAAATTTCATACAATTTTCAAATTTATTGTACTTGCTAATTTTGCGACCTCGGGCAGCTATGTTACCATGGAGGAACCACACAAGATTTGACTTTATTGGCTAGAACTGAAGTCGCGCCAACTGCTTAACTCAAAATACAGTCAAGAAAGTAGTTCTCAAGCCGAGAAACGGGATCGACCATAAGCACTACCGTGAAATTTCATACAATTTTCAAATTTATTGTACTTGCTAACTTTGCGACCTCGGACAGCTATGTTACCATGGAGGAACCACACAAGATTTGACTTTATTGGCTAGAACTGAAGTCGCGCCAACTGCTTAACTCAAAATACAGTCAAGAAAGTAGTTCTCAAGCCGAGAAACGGGATCGACCATAAGCACTACCGTGAAATTTCATACAATTTTCAAATTTATTGTACTTGCTAACTTTGTGACCTCGGGCAGCTATGTTACCATGGAGGAACCGCACGAGATTTGACTTTATTGGCTAGAACTGAAGTCGCGCCAACTGCCTAAGTCAAAATACAGTCAAGAAAGTAGTTCTCAAGCCGAGAAACGGGATCGACCATAAGCACTACCGTGAAATTTCATACAATTTTCAAATTTATTGTACTTGCTAACATTTTGAAATCGGGCAGCTATGTTACCATGGAGGAACCGCACGAGATTTGACTTTATTGGCTAGAACTGAAGCTCGCGCCAACTGCCTAACTCAAAATACAGTCAAGAAAGTAGTTCTCAAGCCGAGAAACGGGATCGACCATAAGCACTACCGTGAAATTTCATACAATTTTCAAATTTATTGTACTTGCTAATTTTGTGACCTCGGGCAGCTATGTTACCATGGAGGAACCGCACGAGATTTGACTTTATTGGCTAGAACTGAAGTCGCGCCAACTGCTTAACTCAAAATACAGTCATGAAAGTAGTTCTCAAGCCGAGAAACGGGATCGACCATAAGCACTACCGTGAAATTTCATACAATTTTCAAATTTCTTGTACTTGCTAACTTTGCGACCTCGGGCAGCTATGTTACCATGGAGGAACCACACAAGATTTGACTTTATTGGCTAGAACTGAAGTCGCGCCAACTGCTTAACTCAAAATACAGTCAAGAAAGTAGTTCTCAAGCCGAGAAACGGGATCGACCATAAGCACTACCATGAAATTTCATACAATTTTCAAATTTCTTGTACTTGCTAACTTTGCGACCTCGGGCAGCTATGTTACCATGGAGGAACCACACACGATTTGACTTTATAGGCTAGAACTGAAGTTGCGCCAACTGTTTAACTCAAAATACAGTCAAGAAAGTAGTTCTCAAGCCGAGAAACGGGATCGACCATAAGCACTACCGTGAAATTTCATACAATTTTCAAATTTATTGTACTTGCTAACTTTGCGACCTCGGGCAGCTATGTTACCATGGAGGAACCACACAAGATTTGACTTTATAGGCTAGAACTGAAGTCGCGCCAACTGCTTAACTCAAAATACAGTCAAGAAAGTAGTTCTCAAGCCGAGAAACGGGATCGACCATAAGCACTACCGTGAAATTTCATACAATTTTCAAATTTATTGTATTTGCTAACTTTGTGACCTCGGGCAGCTATGTTACCATGGAGGAACCACACAAGATTTGACTTTATTGGCTAGAACTGAAGTCGCGCCAACTGCTTAACTCAAAATACAGTCAAGAAAGTAGCTCTCACGCCGAGAAACGGGATCGACCATAAGCACTACCGTGAAATTTCATACATTTTTAAATATCTTGTACTTGCTAACTTTGTGACCTCGGGCAGCTATGTTACCATGGAGGAACCACACAAGATTTGACTTTATAGGCTAGAACTGAAGTCGCGCCAACTGCTTAACTCAAAATAGAGTCAAGAAAGTAGCTCTCAAGCCTTAAAAACAAAAATATTTGGCTGTGCTAAAAATAGTAACATTTATATAAATGAATGTTTAAGTGCGAGAACGAAATACTTGTTAAATGCTGCCAAAAAAGCTAAAAAAGAAAAAATGTATAAGTATGTTTGGGTTAAAAACGGGAAAGTGTGTATGCGTAAGGGAGATAATGACAACTTAATTTATATTAATTCAAGTGAAGACCTTCTAGTCATTAAATAATATGCAAAATTCAATAGAAAACTGTTTATATATCCCCTCTATCAACTGCATTGACACTAATGCTCTTGATCTCTTTTCCAACCCAAAATATTCACCGAGCATACTTATTACACATCAAAACATTAGAAGCATGCGTAAGAATTTTGATAACCTTCTAGTCCATATAAACTCATTCGTGAATAAGCCTGATTTCTTATTTCTATCGGAAACATGGATTTATGATAATGAAATATCACTCTTCGATATTGAGGGGTATGAATTTATATCTTGTTGCAACAATAATTATGCATCTGGTGGTGTGGCTGCATTCATTAAAGATTCCTTTTCGATTGAATATTATGGTTTCAACTTCAACAGTTGTGATGTATTGAAGGTTAAGATTTGTGATTTAAAGTTAACGTTTTTCTGTGTCTATAGATTCAATGAGTCATCTCGTTCCGATAAATTTTTTTGTGAAGAGTTAGGAAATCTTTTGTCAAGTGAATCAAATGACGTTATCATATTGGGTGATATTAATATAGATATTCTACAGAACTCTACTTTGGTAGATAATTATATGTTCATGTTATCATCCTTTGGCTTCGAGTCATGCATTAACAAACCAACTCGCATTACAACTTCCACTAGTACATGCATCGACCATATCTTTGTACGTTTTCATAAAATACTTATAACAGAAATTTATAGCTCTGTTGTGGACTTACAAGTTTCCGATCACTGTATGACGTGTCTTAGTGTAAAATGTTCAAATGTTTCTACAAATAAAGACTGTCCAACTAGTTCCTGTGTAAAAACTAATTTTGCTTGTCTTAACAATTACCTTCGCTTTGAATGTTGGGATACTGTACTTAATGAAAAGGATCCTTCTGTTGCATTTTCTATATTTATTAAAATTCTAAAGGATTACGTCCTACAAAGTTCGAAAGAAGTCATAAAGAGGAAGAATAAACTAAAAAAGCTTAAACCTTGGATATCTCTTGTTTTATTAAAGAAAATTAGCATCAAAAATAAATTGTTCAAAAAAAAGACAAAAAATCCCAACAACAATAATATCTCTATTGCCTACAAAAAAATATGTAAAGAGGTTTCGAAAGAAGTTTCGTTTTGCAAAAACAATTATTATATTAACAAATTCAACGAAATCAGAGGTGACCCTAAAAAAGAATGGGATCTAGTTAGAGCGTTACTCAATAAATCAACTAAGAAAGTTCAAATACCTAGCCTCAAGGAGAATGATGTTTTATTATCAGATTCTAAGGTCATAGCAAACAAATTCAACTCTTTCTTTTCAACCATAGGTACTAAAACAGTCTCCGATACTTGTGAATCTTACTGTGATTGTGTATGTCTAACTAAGGAAGTCTCGTGTGCCCATAGTTTCTTCTATGATCCCATAACGTCCCATGAATTGTTTAAAATTATTATGTCTCTCAAAAACTCTAATTCTACAACATCAGACGGATTTTCTAATAATTTTGTTAAGAAAATAGCTTTAAATATCTGTGATATTTTATGTGTTATTTATAATAGGAGCGTTAACTGTGGTATTTTTCCCCAGTATCTAAAACAGGCTGAAGTGATACCTCTATACAAAAAGGGAGATAAAACTTTAATAAATAATTATAGGCCTATTTCATTACTGTCTGTATTCTCGAAAATTTTTGAAAAAGCATTAAAGGTAAGAATGGTCCAGTTTTTAGAGAAAAATAATTTTTTCAGTGAATGTCAATTTGGTTTCCGTTCAGGTCGTTCTACTGAGAGTGCCCTCCTTAATTTCTGTTCATATGTGTACAAAGGTTTTGATAACAAGAACCTCACAGCAGGGCTCTTTGTCGATATAACTAAGGCATTCGACACAGTCGATCACGAAATATTGTTGGACAAACTATTTAAGTGTGGCTTTAGAGACACGGTTCACAAGTGGCTAAGATCATATTTGTCAGAGAGAGTTCAGAGAGTGAAAATATGTGGTGAGTTCAGTTCCTTAAGTATTCTATCTATAGGTGTTCCTCAGGGTTCAGTACTAGGCCCCTTACTTTTTCTAATATTCATAAATTCACTCTTCCAACAAAAATATGAAAGCAAAATTACAGCGTTTGCGGACGATTTAGCGTGTGCCTTTACTGCTAATTCTGCTCTAAATCTTTCCATTAGCATCAATCATGACCTTGAAGTCTTGAGCCACTGGTTTAAAACGCACAAACTTGTTATTAGTGACAAAACTAAAATCATGCGTTTTAGTCCTAGTGGCAAGATAATAGACTGTGAACCGATCCTCTTTCATTGTGCTAAATGTAAAAGATTCAAACATAGCAGGGTTACTTGTAATTCAGTACCTAGTTCACAAACTTACTTTGAGCAAGGCAAATGTTCTGACAAATGCTTTTATATTGAGAACGTTAAGAATTTTAAGTATCTCGGGGTCCTGCTCGACTGGAAAATGAACTGGACTGATCATACAACTGCTCTTAAAAAATATCTCATGGCTGCTACTAGGCAAATTTACTTCTTGAAATCTTACTGCTCAAGGGAGCTTCTTAAATGTATTTATTATGGTCTAGTACATTCAAAGCTCGAATATGGCTTAGTTGTATGGGGTTCAACCCACTACAACAAATTATATCCCCTACTTGTGTCCCAGAAGCACATTATTCGCATTATCTGTAAAAAAAAACCGACAGTCTGACAGCTTACCACTTTTTAGAACCTTAAATATTCTCCCCTTAAAACATTTATATTGCTACAAAGTCTTAAAAATATTTTTCGAAAGATCTGGCTATTCATTAAATAGAAGCTCTTCCAGTTACCAGTTACGCATCAATGTGCAAAATCTTGTCCAAGTACCTCACCACAATTTGCAAATATTTTTTCATTTTTTTTCTGTTGCTGCACCAAGACTCTTTAATAGATTACCTTATAACATAAGGTGTATTCAAAATAAAATATGTTTTCAAAAAAAAGTGAAATCGTGGCTTTTAAATTGTAATTATGTTGGTATTCTCAATTTGCTTTCTGTATTGATCTAGCTGCAAGTATTTCGTTCCATATTCTCAATTTTGTTTCATACTGTAATGACCCCCATCATCCATTCATCTTGTATATTAGTTGTTAACATATAGTGTATATTATACTGCTTTCGATTCTAGTTCCTTAAGAACTACAGATTGCAGATACTTTTTTAAAAAATTGTATATTATTATATTGTGTATTTTTAATTGTAACAATCTATTTTTTGTATTTGCATTTCTTAAAAAAGTAAATAAATTAAATTAAAAACAAAAAAAAAAGAAACGGGATCGACCATAAGCACTACCGTGAAATTTCATACAATTTTCAAATTTCTTGTACTTGCTAACTTTGCGACCTCGGGCAGCTATGTTACCATGGAGGAACCACACACGATTTGACTTTATAGGCTAGAACTGAAGTTGCGCCAACTGTTTAACTCAAAATACAGTCAAGAAAGTAGTTCTCAAGCCGAGAAACGGGATCGACCATAAGCACTACCGTGAAATTTCATACAATTTTCAAATTTATTGTACTTGCTAACTTTGCGACCTCGGGCAGCTATGTTACCATGGAGGAACCACACAAGATTTGACTTTATAGGCTAGAACTGAAGTCGCGCCAACTGCTTAACTCAAAATACAGTCAAGAAAGTAGTTCTCAAGCCGAGAAACGGGATCGACCATAAGCACTACCGTGAAATTTCATACAATTTTCAAATTTATTGTATTTGCTAACTTTGTGACCTCGGGCAGCTATGTTACCATGGAGGAACCACACAAGATTTGACTTTATTGGCTAGAACTGAAGTCGCGCCAACTGCTTAACTCAAAATACAGTCAAGAAAGTAGCTCTCACGCCGAGAAACGGGATCGACCATAAGCACTACCGTGAAATTTCATACATTTTTAAATATCTTGTACTTGCTAACTTTGTGACCTCGGGCAGCTATGTTACCATGGAGGAACCACACAAGATTTGACTTTATAGGCTAGAACTGAAGTCGCGCCAACTGCTTAACTCAAAATAGAGTCAAGAAAGTAGCTCTCAAGCCTTAAAAACAAAAATATTTGGCTGTGCTAAAAATAGTAACATTTATATAAATGAATGTTTAAGTGCGAGAACGAAATACTTGTTAAATGCTGCCAAAAAAGCTAAAAAAGAAAAAATGTATAAGTATGTTTGGGTTAAAAACGGGAAAGTGTGTATGCGTAAGGGAGATAATGACAACTTAATTTATATTAATTCAAGTGAAGACCTTCTAGTCATTAAATAATATGCAAAATTCAATAGAAAACTGTTTATATATCCCCTCTATCAACTGCATTGACACTAATGCTCTTGATCTCTTTTCCAACCCAAAATATTCACCGAGCATACTTATTACACATCAAAACATTAGAAGCATGCGTAAGAATTTTGATAACCTTCTAGTCCATATAAACTCATTCGTGAATAAGCCTGATTTCTTATTTCTATCGGAAACATGGATTTATGATAATGAAATATCACTCTTCGATATTGAGGGGTATGAATTTATATCTTGTTGCAACAATAATTATGCATCTGGTGGTGTGGCTGCATTCATTAAAGATTCCTTTTCGATTGAATATTATGGTTTCAACTTCAACAGTTGTGATGTATTGAAGGTTAAGATTTGTGATTTAAAGTTAACGTTTTTCTGTGTCTATAGATTCAATGAGTCATCTCGTTCCGATAAATTTTTTTGTGAAGAGTTAGGAAATCTTTTGTCAAGTGAATCAAATGACGTTATCATATTGGGTGATATTAATATAGATATTCTACAGAACTCTACTTTGGTAGATAATTATATGTTCATGTTATCATCCTTTGGCTTCGAGTCATGCATTAACAAACCAACTCGCATTACAACTTCCACTAGTACATGCATCGACCATATCTTTGTACGTTTTCATAAAATACTTATAACAGAAATTTATAGCTCTGTTGTGGACTTACAAGTTTCCGATCACTGTATGACGTGTCTTAGTGTAAAATGTTCAAATGTTTCTACAAATAAAGACTGTCCAACTAGTTCCTGTGTAAAAACTAATTTTGCTTGTCTTAACAATTACCTTCGCTTTGAATGTTGGGATACTGTACTTAATGAAAAGGATCCTTCTGTTGCATTTTCTATATTTATTAAAATTCTAAAGGATTACGTCCTACAAAGTTCGAAAGAAGTCATAAAGAGGAAGAATAAACTAAAAAAGCTTAAACCTTGGATATCTCTTGTTTTATTAAAGAAAATTAGCATCAAAAATAAATTGTTCAAAAAAAAGACAAAAAATCCCAACAACAATAATATCTCTATTGCCTACAAAAAAATATGTAAAGAGGTTTCGAAAGAAGTTTCGTTTTGCAAAAACAATTATTATATTAACAAATTCAACGAAATCAGAGGTGACCCTAAAAAAGAATGGGATCTAGTTAGAGCGTTACTCAATAAATCAACTAAGAAAGTTCAAATACCTAGCCTCAAGGAGAATGATGTTTTATTATCAGATTCTAAGGTCATAGCAAACAAATTCAACTCTTTCTTTTCAACCATAGGTACTAAAACAGTCTCCGATACTTGTGAATCTTACTGTGATTGTGTATGTCTAACTAAGGAAGTCTCGTGTGCCCATAGTTTCTTCTATGATCCCATAACGTCCCATGAATTGTTTAAAATTATTATGTCTCTCAAAAACTCTAATTCTACAACATCAGACGGATTTTCTAATAATTTTGTTAAGAAAATAGCTTTAAATATCTGTGATATTTTATGTGTTATTTATAATAGGAGCGTTAACTGTGGTATTTTTCCCCAGTATCTAAAACAGGCTGAAGTGATACCTCTATACAAAAAGGGAGATAAAACTTTAATAAATAATTATAGGCCTATTTCATTACTGTCTGTATTCTCGAAAATTTTTGAAAAAGCATTAAAGGTAAGAATGGTCCAGTTTTTAGAGAAAAATAATTTTTTCAGTGAATGTCAATTTGGTTTCCGTTCAGGTCGTTCTACTGAGAGTGCCCTCCTTAATTTCTGTTCATATGTGTACAAAGGTTTTGATAACAAGAACCTCACAGCAGGGCTCTTTGTCGATATAACTAAGGCATTCGACACAGTCGATCACGAAATATTGTTGGACAAACTATTTAAGTGTGGCTTTAGAGACACGGTTCACAAGTGGCTAAGATCATATTTGTCAGAGAGAGTTCAGAGAGTGAAAATATGTGGTGAGTTCAGTTCCTTAAGTATTCTATCTATAGGTGTTCCTCAGGGTTCAGTACTAGGCCCCTTACTTTTTCTAATATTCATAAATTCACTCTTCCAACAAAAATATGAAAGCAAAATTACAGCGTTTGCGGACGATTTAGCGTGTGCCTTTACTGCTAATTCTGCTCTAAATCTTTCCATTAGCATCAATCATGACCTTGAAGTCTTGAGCCACTGGTTTAAAACGCACAAACTTGTTATTAGTGACAAAACTAAAATCATGCGTTTTAGTCCTAGTGGCAAGATAATAGACTGTGAACCGATCCTCTTTCATTGTGCTAAATGTAAAAGATTCAAACATAGCAGGGTTACTTGTAATTCAGTACCTAGTTCACAAACTTACTTTGAGCAAGGCAAATGTTCTGACAAATGCTTTTATATTGAGAACGTTAAGAATTTTAAGTATCTCGGGGTCCTGCTCGACTGGAAAATGAACTGGACTGATCATACAACTGCTCTTAAAAAATATCTCATGGCTGCTACTAGGCAAATTTACTTCTTGAAATCTTACTGCTCAAGGGAGCTTCTTAAATGTATTTATTATGGTCTAGTACATTCAAAGCTCGAATATGGCTTAGTTGTATGGGGTTCAACCCACTACAACAAATTATATCCCCTACTTGTGTCCCAGAAGCACATTATTCGCATTATCTGTAAAAAAAAACCGACAGTCTGACAGCTTACCACTTTTTAGAACCTTAAATATTCTCCCCTTAAAACATTTATATTGCTACAAAGTCTTAAAAATATTTTTCGAAAGATCTGGCTATTCATTAAATAGAAGCTCTTCCAGTTACCAGTTACGCATCAATGTGCAAAATCTTGTCCAAGTACCTCACCACAATTTGCAAATATTTTTTCATTTTTTTTCTGTTGCTGCACCAAGACTCTTTAATAGATTACCTTATAACATAAGGTGTATTCAAAATAAAATATGTTTTCAAAAAAAAGTGAAATCGTGGCTTTTAAATTGTAATTATGTTGGTATTCTCAATTTGCTTTCTGTATTGATCTAGCTGCAAGTATTTCGTTCCATATTCTCAATTTTGTTTCATACTGTAATGACCCCCATCATCCATTCATCTTGTATATTAGTTGTTAACATATAGTGTATATTATACTGCTTTCGATTCTAGTTCCTTAAGAACTACAGATTGCAGATACTTTTTTAAAAAATTGTATATTATTATATTGTGTATTTTTAATTGTAACAATCTATTTTTTGTATTTGCATTTCTTAAAAAAGTAAATAAATTAAATTAAAAACAAAAAAAAAAGAAACGGGATCGACCATAAGCACTACCGTGAAATTTCATACAATTTTCAAATTTCTTGTACTTGCTAACTTTGCGACCTCGGGCAGCTATGTTACCATGGAGGAACCACACAAGATTTGACTTTATAGGCTAGAACTGAAGTCGCGCCAACTGCTTAACTCAAAATACAGTCAAGAAAGTAGTTCTCAAGCCGAGAAACGGGATCGTCCATAAGCACTACCGTGAAATTTAATACAATTTTCAAATTTATTGTACTTGCTAATTTTGTGACCTCGGGCAGCTATGTTACCATGGAGGAACCACACAAGATTTGACTTTATTGGCTAGAACTGAAGTCGCGCCAACTGCTTAACTCAAAATACAGTCAAGAAAGTAGCTCTGAAGCCGAGAAACGGGATCGACCATAAGCACTACCGTGAAATTTCATACAATTTTCAAATTTCTTGTACTTGCTAACTTTGCGACCTCGGGCAGCTATGTTACCATGGAGGAAGCACACAAGATTTGACTTTATTGGCTAGAACTGAAGTCGCGCCAACTGCTTAACTCAAAATACAGTCAAGAAAGTAGCTCTCAAGCCGAGAAACGGGATCGACCATAAGCACTACCGTGAAATTTCATACAATTTTCAAATTTCTTGTACTTGCTAACTTTGCGACCTCGGGCAGCTATGTTACCATGGAGGAACCACACAAGATTTGACTTTATAGGCTAGAACTGAAGTCGCGCCAACTGCTTAACTCAAAATACAGTCAAGAAAGTAGTTCTCAAGCCGAGAAACGGGATCGACCATAAGCACTACCGTGAAATTTCATACAATTTTCAAATTTATTGTATTTGCTAACTTTGTGACCTCGGGCAGCTATGTTACCATGGAGGAACCACACAAGATTTGACTTTATAGGCTAGAACTGAAGTCGCGCCAACTGCTTAACTCAAAATAGAGTCAAGAAAGTAGCTCTCAAGCCGAGAAACGGGATCGACCATAAGCACTACCGTGAAATTTCATACAATTTTCAAATTTCTTGTACTTGCTAACTTTGCGACCTCGGGCAGCTATGTTACCATGGAGGAACCACACAAGATTTGACTTTATAGGCTAGAACTCAAGTCGCGCCAACTGCCTAACTCAAAATACAGTCAAGAAAGTAGTTCTCAAGCCGAGAAACGGGATCGTCCATAAGCACTACCGTGAAATTTAATACAATTTTCAAATTTATTGTACTTGCTAATTTTGTGACCTCGGGCAGCTATGTTACCATGGAGGAACCACACAAGATTTGACTTTATTGGCTAGAACTGAAGTCGCGCCAACTGCTTAACTCAAAATACAATCAAGAAACTAGCTCTGAAGCCGAGAAACGGGATCGACCATAAGCACTACCGTGAAATTTCATACAATTTTCAAATTTCTTGTACTTGCTAACTTTGCGACCTCGGGCAGCTATGTTACCATGGAGGAACCACACAAGATTTGACTTTATAGGCTAGAACTGAAGTCGCGCCAACTGCTTGACTCAAAATAGAGTCAAGAAAGTAGATCCCAAGCCGAGAAACGGGATCGACCATAAGCACTACCGTGAAATTTCATACAATTTTCAAATTTCTTGTACTTGCTAACTTTGCGACCTCGGGCAGCTATGTTACCATGGAGGAACCACACAAGATTTGACTTTATAGGCTAGAACTGAAGTCGCGCCAACTGCTGAACTCAAAATAGAGTCAAGAAAGTAGCTCTCAAGCCGAGAAACGGGATCGACCATAAGCACTACCGTGAAATTTCATACAATTTTCAAATTTATTGTACTTGCTAAGTTTGTGACCTCGGTCAGCTATGTTACCATGGAGGAACCGCACGAGATTTGACTTTATTGGCTAGAACTGAAGTCGCGCCAACTGCTTAACTCAAAATACAGTCAAGAAAGTAGTTCTCAAGCCGAGAAACGGGATCGACCATAAGCACTACAGTGAAATTTCATACAATTTTCAAATTTATTGTACTTGCTAACTTTGTGACCTCGGGCAGCTATGTTACCATGGAGGAACCGCACGAGATTTGACTTTATTGGCTAGAACTGAAGTCGCGCCAACTGCTTAACTCAAAATACAGTCAAGAAAGTAGTTCTCAAGCCGAGAAACGGGATCGACCATAAGCACTACCGTGAAATTTCATACAATTTTCAAATTTCTTGTACTTGCTAACTTTGCGACCTCGGGCAGCTATGTTACCATGGAGGAACCACACAAGATTTGACTTTATTGGCTAGAACTGAAGTCGCGCCAACTGCTTAACTCAAAATACAGTCAAGAAAGTAGTTCTCAAGCCGAGAAACGGGATCGACCATAAGCACTACCGTGAAATTTCATACAATTTTCAAATTTCTTGTACTTGCTAACTTTGTGACCTCGGGCAGCTATGTTACCATGGAGGAACCACACAAGATTTGACTTTATTGGCTAGAACTGAAGTCGCGCCAGCTGCTTAGCTCAAAATACAGTCAAGAAAGTAGTTCTCAAGCCAAGAAACGGGATCGACCATAAGCACTACCGTGAAATTTCATACAATTTTCAAATTTCTTGTACTTGCTAACTTTGCGACCTCGGGCAGCTATGTTACCATGGAGGAAGCACACAAGATTTGACTTTATTGGCTAGAACTGAAGTCGCGCCAACTGCTTAACTCAAAATACAGTCAAGAAAGTAGCTCTCAAGCCGAGAAACGGGATCGACCATAAGCACTACCGTGAAATTTCATACAATTTTCAAATTTCTTGTACTTGCTAACTTTGTGACCTCGGGCAGCTATGTTACCATGGAGGAACCACACAAGATTTGACTTTATTGGCTAGAACTGAAGTCGCGCCAACTGCTTAACTCAAAATACAGTCAAGAAAGTAGTTCTCAAGCCGAGAAACGGGATCGACCATAAGCACTACCGTGAAATTTCATACAATTTTCAAATTTCTTGTACTTGCTAACTTTGTGACCTCGGGCAGCTATGTTACCATGGAGGAACCACACAAGATTTGACTTTATTGGCTAGAACTGAAGTCGCGCCAGCTGCTTAGCTCAAAATACAGTCAAGAAAGTAGTTCTCAAGCCAAGAAACGGGATCGACCATAAGCACTACCGTGAAATTTCATACAATTTTCAAATTTCTTGTACTTGCTAACTTTGCGACCTCGGGCAGCTATGTTACCATGGAGGAAGCACACAAGATTTGACTTTATTGGCTAGAACTGAAGTCGCGCCAACTGCTTGACTCAAAATAGAGTCAAGAAAGTAGATCCCAAGCCGAGAAACGGGATCGACCATAAGCACTACCGTGAAATTTCATACAATTTTCAAATTTCTTGTACTTGCTAACTTTGCGACCTCGCGCAGCTATGTTACCATGGAGGAACCACACAAGATTTGACTTTATAGGCTAGAACTGAAGTCGCGCCAACTGCTTAACTCAAAATAGAGTCAAGAAAGTAGCTCTCAAGCCGAGAAACGGGATCGACCATAATTTTCAAATTTATTGTACTTGCTAACTTTGTGACCTCGGGCAGCTATGTTACCGTGGACGAACCACACAAGATTTGACTTTATTGGCTAGAACTGAAGTCGCGCCAACTGCTTAACTCAAAATACAGTCAAGAAAGTAGTTCTCAAGCCGAGAAACGGGATCGACCATAAGCACTACCGTGAAATTTCATACAATTTTCAAATTTATTGTACTTGCTAACTTTGTGACCTCGGGCAGCTATGTTACCATGGAGGAACCGCACGAGATTTGACTTTATTGGCTAGAACTGAAGTCGCGCCAACTGCTTAACTCAAAATACAGTCAAGAAAGTAGTTCTCAAGCCGAGAAACGGGATCGACCATAAGCACTACCGTGAAATTTCATACAATTTTCAAATTTATTGTACTTGCTAACTTTGTGACCTCGGGCAGCTATGTTACCATGGAGGAACCGCACGAGATTTGACTTTATTGGCTAGAACTGAAGTCGCGCCAACTGCTTAACTCAAAATACAGTCAAGAAAGTAGTTCTCAAGCCGAGAAACGGGATCGACCATAAGCACTACCGTGAAATTTCATACAATTTTCAAATTTCTTGTACTTGCTAACTTTGCGACCTCGGGCAGCTATGTTACCATGGAGGAACCACACAAGATTTGACTTTATTGGCTAGAACTGAAGTCGCGCCAGCTGCTTAGCTCAAAATACAGTCAAGAAAGTAGTTCTCAAGCCAAGAAACGGGATCGACCATAAGCACTACCGTGAAATTTCATACAATTTTCAAATTTCTTGTACTTGCTAACTTTGCGACCTCGGGCAGCTATGTTACCATGGAGGAAGCACACAAGATTTGACTTTATTGGCTAGAACTGAAGTCGCGCCAACTGCTTAACTCAAAATACAGTCAAGAAAGTAGCTCTCAAGCCGAGAAACGGGATCGACCATAAGCACTACCGTGAAATTTCATACAATTTTCAAATTTCTTGTACTTGCTAACTTTGTGACCTCGGGCAGCTATGTTACCATGGAGGAACCACACAAGATTTGACTTTATTGGCTAGAACTGAAGTCGCGCCAACTGCTTAACTCAAAATACAGTCAAGAAAGTAGTTCTCAAGCCGAGAAACGGGATCGACCATAAGCACTACCGTGAAATTTCATACAATTTTCAAATTTCTTGTACTTGCTAACTTTGTGACCTCGGGCAGCTATGTTACCATGGAGGAACCACACAAGATTTGACTTTATTGGCTAGAACCGAAGTCGCGCCAGCTGCTTAGCTCAAAATACAGTCAAGAAAGTAGTTCTCAAGCCAAGAAACGGGATCGACCATAAGCACTACCGTGAAATTTCATACAATTTTCAAATTTCTTGTACTTGCTAACTTTGCGACCTCGGGCAGCTATGTTACCATGGAGGAAGCACACAAGATTTGACTTTATTGGCTAGAACTGAAGTCGCGCCAACTGCTTAACTCAAAATACAGTCACGAAAGTAGCTCTCAAGCCGAGAAACGGGATCGACCATAAGCACTACCGTGAAATTTCATACAATTTTCAAATTTCTTGTACTTGCTAACTTTGCGACCTCGGGCAGCTATGTTACCATGGAGGAACCACGCAAGATTTGACTTTATTGGCTAGAACTGAAGTCGCGCCAGCTGCTTAACTCAAAATACAGTCAAGAAAGTAGTTCTCAAGCCGAGAAACGGGATCGACCATAAGCACTACCGTGAAATTTCATACAATTTTCAAATTTCTTGTACTTGCTAACTTTGTGACCTCGGGCAGCTATGTTACCATGGAGGAACCACACAAGATTTGACTTTATTGGCTAGAACTGAAGTCGCGTTAACTGCTTTACTCAAAATACAGTCAAGAAAGTAGTTCTCAAGCCGAGAAACGGGATCGACCATAAGCACTACCGTGAAATTTCATACAATTTTCAAATTTATTGTACTTGCTAACTTTGCGACCTCGGGCAGCTATGTTACCATGGAGGAATCACACAAGATTTGACTTTATTGGCTAGAACTGAAGTCGCGCCAACTGCTTAACTCAAAATAGAGTCAAGAAAGTAGCTCTCAAGCCGAGAAACGGGATCGACCATAAGCACTACCGTGAAATTTCATACAATTTTCAAATTTCTTGTACTTGCTAACTTTGCGACCTCGGGCAGCTATGTTACCATGGAGGAACCACACAAGATTTGACTTTATTGGCTAGAACTGAAGTCGCGCCAACTGCTTAACTCAAAATACAGTCAAGAAAGTAGTTCTCAAGAAAAGAAACGGGATCGACCATAAGCACTACCGTGAAATTTCATACAATTTTCAAATTTCTTGTACTTGCTAACTTTGCGACCTCGGGCAGCTATGTTACCATGGAGGAACCACACAAGATTTGACTTTATAGGCTAGAACTGAAGTCGCGCCAACTGCTTTACTCAAAATACAGTCAAGAAAGTAGTTCTCAAGCCGAGAAACGGGATCGACCATAAGCACTACCGTGAAATTTCATACAATTTTCAAATTTATTGTACTTGCTAACTTTGCGACCTCGGGCAGCTATGTTACCATGGAGGAACCACACAAGATTTGACTTTATTGGCTAGAACTGAAGTCGCGCCAACTGCTTAACTCAAAATAGAGTCAAGAAAGTAGCTCTCAAGCCGAGAAACGGGATCGACCATAAGCACTACCGTGAAATTTCATACAATTTTCAAATTTCTTGTACTTGCTAACTTTGCGACCTCGGGCAGCTATGTTACCATGGAGGAACCACACAAGATTTGACTTTATTGGCTAGAACTGAAGTCGCGCCAACTGCTTAACTCAAAATACAGTCAAGAAAGTAGCTCTCAAGCCGAGAAACGGGATCGACCATAAGCACTACCGTGAAATTTCATACAATTTTCAAATTTCTTGTACTTGCTAACTTTGCGACCTCGGGCAGCTATGTTACCATGGAGGAACCACACAAGATTTGACTTTATTGGCTAGAACTGAAGTCGCGCCAACTGCTTAACTCAAAATACAGTCAAGAAAGTAGCTCTGAAGCCGAGAAACGGGATCGACCATAAGCACTACCGTGAAATTTCATACAATTTTCAAATTTCTTGTACTTGCTAACTTTGTGACCTCGGGCAGCTTTGTTACCATGGAGGAACCACACAAGATTTGACTTTGTTGGCTAGAACTGAAGTCGCGCCAACTGCTTAACTCAAAATACAGTCAAGAAAGTAGTTCTCAAGCCGAGAAACGGGATCGACCATAAGCACTACCGTGAAATTTCATACAATTTTCAAATTTATTGTACTTGCTAACTTTGTGACCTCGGGCAGCTATGTTACCATGGAGGAACCACACAAGATTTGACTTTGTTGGCTAGAACTGAAGTCGCGCCAACTGCTTAACTCAAAATACAGTCAAGAAAGTAGTTCTCAAGCCGAGAAACGGGATCGACCATAAGCACTACCGTGAAATTTCATACAATTTTCAAATTTCTTGTACTTGCTAACTTTGCGACCTCGGGCAGCTATGTTACCATGGAGGAACCACACAAGATTTGACTTTATGGGCTAGAACTGAAGTCGCGCCAACTGCTTAACTCAAAATACAGTCAAGAAAGTAGTTCTCAAGCCGAGAAACTGGATCGACCATAAGCACTACCGTGAAATTTCATACAATTTTCAAATTTCTTGTACTTGCTAACTTCGCGACCTCGGGCAGCTATGTTACCATGGAGGAACCACACAAGATTTGACTTTATTGGCTAGAACTGAAGTCGCGCCAACTGCCTAACTCAAAATACAGTCAAGAAAGTAGTTCTCAAGCCGAGAAACGGGATCGACCATAAGCACTACCGTGAAATTTCATACAATTTTCAAATTTCTTGTACTTGCTAACTTTGCGACCTCGGGCAGCTATGTTACCATGGAGGAAGCACACAAGATTTGACTTTATTGGCTAGAACTGAAGTCGCGCCAACTGCTTAACTCAAAATACAGTCAAGAAAGTAGCTCTCAAGCCGAGAAACGGGATCGACCATAAGCACTACCGTGAAATTTCATACAATTTTCAAATTTCTTGTACTTGCTAACTTTGTGACCTCGGGCAGCTATGTTACCATGGAGGAACCACACAAGATTTGACTTTATAGGCTAGAACTGAAGTCGCGCCAACTGCTTAACTCAAAATACAGTCACGAAAGTAGCTCTCAAGCCGAGAAACGGGATCGACCATAAGCACTACCGTGAAATTTCATACAATTTTCAAATTTCTTGTACTTGCTAACTTTGCGACCTCGGGCAGCTATGTTACCATGGAGGAACCACACAAGATTTGACTTTATTGGCTAGAACTGAAGTCGCGCCAGCTGCTTAACTCAAAATACAGTCAAGAAAGTAGTTCTCAAGCCGAGAAACGGGATCGACCATAAGCACTACCGTGAAATTTCATACAATTTTCAAATTTCTTGTACTTGCTAACTTTGTGACCTCGGGCAGCTATGTTACCATGGAGGAACCACACAAGATTTGACTTTATTGGCTAGAACTGAAGTCGCGCCAGCTGCTTAACTCAAAATACAGTCAAGAAAGTAGTTCTCAAGCCAAGAAACGGGATCGACCATAAGCACTACCGTGAAATTTCATACAATTTTCAAATTTCTTGTACTTGCTAACTTTGCGACCTCGGGCAGCTATGTTACCATGGAGGAACCACACAAGATTTGACTTTATAGGCTAGAACTGAAGTCGCGCCAACTGCTTTACTCAAAATACAGTCAAGAAAGTAGTTCTCAAGCCGAGAAACGGGATCGACCATAAGCACTACCGTGAAATTTCATACAATTTTCAAATTTATTGTACTTGCTAACTTTGCGACCTCGGGCAGCTATGTTACCATGGAGGAACCACACAAGATTTGACTTTATTGGCTAGAACTGAAGTCGCGCCAACTGCTTAACTCAAAATACAGTCAAGAAAGTAGCTCTCAAGCCGAGAAACGGGATCGACCATAAGCACTACCGTGAAATTTCATACAATTTTCAAATTTCTTGTACTTGCTAACTTTGCGACCTCGGGCAGCTATGTTACCATGGAGGAACCACACAAGATTTGACTTTATTGGCTAGAACTGAAGTCGCGCCAACTGCTGAACTCAAAATACAGTCAAGAAAGTAGCTCTGAAGCCGAGAAACGGGATCGACCATAAGACTACCGTGAAATTTCATACAATTTTCAAATTTCTTGTACTTGCTAACTTTGTGACCTCGGGCAGCTTTGTTACCATGGAGGAACCACACAAGATTTGACTTTATTGGCTAGAACTGAAGTCGCGCCAACTGCTTAACTCAAAATACAGTCAAGAAAGTAGTTCTCAAGCCGAGAAACGGGATCGACCATAAGCACTACCGTGAAATTTCATACAATTTTCAAATTTATTGTACTTGCTAACTTTGTGACCTCGGGCAGCTATGTTACCATGGAGGAACCACACAAGATTTGACTTTGTTGGCTAGAACTGAAGTCGCGCCAACTGCTTAACTCAAAATACAGTCAAGAAAGTAGTTCTCAAGCCGAGAAACGGGATCGACCATAAGCACTACCGTGAAATTTCATACAATTTTCAAATTTCTTGTACTTGCTAACTTTGCGACCTCGGGCAGCTATGTTACCATGGAGGAACCACACAAGATTTGACTTTATTGGCTAGAACTGAAGTCGCGCCAACTGCTTAACTCAAAATACAGTCAAGAAAGTAGCTCTGAAGACGAGAAACGGGATCGACCATAAGCACTACCGTGAAATTTCATACAATTTTCAAATTTCTTGTACTTGCTAACTTTGCGACCTCGGGCAGCTATGTTACCATGGAGGAACCACACAAGATTTGACTTTATTGGCTAGAACTGAAGTCGCGCCAACTGCTTAACTCAAAATACAGTCAAGAAAGTAGTTCTCAAGCCGAGAAACGGGATCGACCATAAGCACTACCGTGAAATTTCATACAATTTTCAAATTTATTGTACTTGCTAACTTTGTGACCTCGGGCAGCTATGTTACCATGGAGGAACCACACAAGATTTGACTTTGTTGGCTAGAACTGAAGTCGCGCCAACTGCTTAACTCAAAATACAGTCAAGAAAGTAGTTCTCAAGCCGAGAAACGGGATCGACCATAAGCACTACCGTGAAATTTCATACAATTTTCAAATTTCTTGTACTTGCTAACTTTGCGACCTCGGGCAGCTATGTTACCATGGAGGAACCACACAAGATTTGACTTTATGGGCTAGAACTGAAGTCGCGCCAACTGCTTAACTCAAAATACAGTCAAGAAAGTAGTTCTCAAGCCGAGAAACTGGATCGACCATAAGCATTACCGTGAAATTTCATACAATTTTCAAATTTCTTGTACTTGCTAACTTTGCGACCTCGGGCAGCTATGTTACCATGGAGGAACCACACAAGATTTGACTTTATTGGCTAGAACTGAAGTCGCGCCAACTGCTTAACTCAAAATACAGTCAAGAAAGTAGTTCTCAAGCCGAGAAACGGGATCGACCATAAGCACTACCGTGAAATTTCATACAATTTTCAAATTTATTGTACTTGCTAACTCTGCGACCTCGGGCAGCTATGTTACCATGGAGGAACCACACAAGATTTGACTTTATTGGCTAGAACTGAAGTCGCGCCAACTGCTTAACTCAAAATACAGTCAAGAAAGTAGTTCTCAAGCCGAGAAACGGGATCGACCATAAGCACTACCGTGAAATTTCATACAATTTTCAAATTTCTTGTACTTGCTAACTTTGCGACCTCGGGCAGCTATGTTACCATGGAGGAACCACACAAGATTTGACTTTATTGGCTAGAACTGAAGTCGCGCCAACTGCTTAACTCAAAATACAGTCAAGAAAGTAGTTCTCAAGCCGAGAAACGGGATCGACCATTTCATACAATTTTCAAATTTCTGGTACTTGCTAACTTTGCGACCTCGGGCAGCTATGTTACCATGGAGGAACCACACAAGATTTGACTTTATAGGCTAGAACTCAAGACGCGCCAACTGCTTAACTCAAAATACAGTCAAGAAAGTAGTTCTCAAGCCGAGAAACGGGATCGACCTTAAGCACTACCGTGAAATTTCATACAATTTTCAAATTTCTTGTACTTGCTAACTTTGCGACCTCGGGCAGCTATGTTACCATGGAGGAACCACACAAGATTTGACTTTATAGGCTAGAACTGAAGTCGCGCCAACTGCTTGACTCAAAATAGAGTCAAGAAAGTAGATCCCAAGCCGAGAAACGGGATCGACCATAAGCACTACCGTGAAATTTCATACAATTTTCAAATTTCTTGTACTTGCTAACTTTGCGACCTCGGGCAGCTATGTTACCATGGAGGAACCACACAAGATTTGACTTTATAGGCTAGAACTGAAGTCGCGCCAACTGCTTAACTCAAAATAGAGTCAAGAAAGTAGATCCCAAGCCGAGAAACGGGATCGACCATAAGCACTACCGTGAAATTTCATACAATTTTCAAATTTCTTGTACTTGCTAACTTTGCGACCTCGGGCAGCTATGTTACCATGGAGGAACCACACAAGATTTGACTTTATAGGCTAGAACTGAAGTCGCGCCAACTGCTTGACTCAAAAAAGAGTCAAGAAAGTAGATCCCAAGCCGACAAACGGGATCGACCATAAGCACTACCGTGAAATTTCATACAATTTTCAAATTTCTTGTACTTGCTAACTTTGCGACCTCGGGCAGCTATGTTACCATGGAGGAACCACACAAGATTTGACTTTATAGGCTAGAACTGAAGTCGCGCCAACTGCTTAACTCAAAATAGAGTCAAGAAAGTAGCTCTCAAGCCGAGAAACGGGATCGACCATAATTTTCAAATTTATTGTACTTGCTAACTTTGTGACCTCGGGCAGCTATGTTACCATGGACGAACCACACAAGATTTGACTTTATTGGCTAGAACTGAAGTCGCGTTAACTGCTTAACTCAAAATACAGTCAAGAAAGTAGTTCTCAAGCCGAGAAACGGGATCGACCATAAGCACTACCGTGAAATTTCATACAATTTTCAAATTTCTTGTACTTGCTAACTTTGCGACCTCGGGCAGCTATGTTACCATGGAGGAACCACACAAGATTTGACTTTATTGGCTAGAACTGAAGTCGCGCCAACTGCTTAACTCAAAATACAGTCAAGAAAGTAGTTCTCAAACCGAGAAACGGGATCGACCATAAGCACTACCGTGAAATTTCATACAATTTTCAAATTTATTGTACTTGCTAACTTTGTGACCTCGGGCAGCTATGTTACCATGGAGGAACCACACAAGATTTGACTTTATTGGCTAGAACTGAAGTCGCGCCAGCTGCTTAGCTCAAAATACAGTCAAGAAAGTAGTTCTCAAGCCAAGAAACGGGATCGACCATAAGCACTACTGTGAAATTTCATACAATTTTCAAATTTCTTGTACTTGCTAACTTTGCGACCTCGGGCAGCTATGTTACCATGGAGGAACCACACAAGATTTGACTTTATAGGCTAGAACTGAAGTCGCGCCAACTGCTTAACTCAAAATACAGTCAAGAAAGTAGTTCTCAAGCCGAGAAACGGGATCGACCATAAGCACTACCGTGAAATTTCATACAATTTTCAAATTTCTTGTACTTGCTAACTTTGCGACCTCGGGCAGCTATGTTACCATGGAGGAACCACACAAGATTTGACTTTATTGGCTAGAACTGAAGTCGCGCCAACTGCTTAACTCAAAATAGAGTCAAGAAAGTAGCTCTCAAGCCGAGAAACGGGATCGACCATAAGCACTACCGTGAAATTTCATACAATTTTCAAATTTCTTGTACTTGCTAACTTTGCGACCTCGGGCAGCTATGTTACCATGGAGGAAGCACACAAGATTTGACTTTATTGGCTAGAACTGAAGTCGCGCCAACTGCTTAACTCAAAATACAGTCAAGAAAGTAGTTCTCAAGCCGAGAAACGGGATCGACCATAAGCACTACCGTGAAATTTCATACAATTTTCAAATTTATTGTACTTGCTAACTTTGTGACCTCGGGCAGCTATGTTACCATGGAGGAACCACACAAGATTTGACTTTATTGGCTAGAACTGAAGTCGCGCCAGCTGCTTAGCTCAAAATACAGTCAAGAAAGTAGTTCTCAAGCCAAGAAACGGGATCGACCATAAGCACTACCGTGAAATTTCATACAATTTTCAAATTTATTGTACTTGCTAACTTTGTGACCTCGGGCAGCTATGTTACCATGGAGGAACCACACAAGATTTGACTTTATTGGCTAGAACTGAAGTCGCGCCAGCTGCTTAGCTCAAAATACAGTCAAGAAAGTAGTTCTCAAGCCAAGAAACGGGATCGACCATAAGCACTACCGTGAAATTTCATACAATTTTCAAATTTCTTGTACTTGCTAACTTTGCGACCTCGGGCAGCTATGTTACCATGGAGGAACCACACAAGATTTGACTTTATAGGCTAGAACTGAAGTCGCGCCAACTGCTTAACTCAAAATACAGTCAAGAAAGTAGTTCTCAAGCCGAGAAACGGCATCGACCATAAGCACTACCGTGAAATTTCATACAATTTTCAAATTTCTTGTACTTGCTAACTTTGTGACCTCGGGCAGCTATGTTACCATGGAGGAACCACACAAGATTTGACTTTATAGGCTAGAACTGAAGTCGCGCCAACTGCTTAACTCAAAATACAGTCACGAAAGTAGCTCTCAAGCCGAGAAACGGGATCGACCATAAGCACTACCGTGAAATTTCATACAATTTTCAAATTTCTTGTACTTGCTAACTTTGCGACCTCGGGCAGCTATGTTACCATGGAGGAATCACACAAGATTTGACTTTGTTGGCTAGAACTGAAGTCGCGCCAGCTGCTTAACTCAAAATACAGTCAAGAAAGTAGTTCTCAAGCCGAGAAACGGGATCGACCATAAGCACTACCGTGAAATTTCATACAATTTTCAAATTTCTTGTACTTGCTAACTTTGTGACCTCGGGCAGCTATGTTACCATGGAGGAACCACACAAGATTTGACTTTATTGGCTAGAACTGAAGTCGTGCCAGCTGCTTAACTCAAAATACAGTCAAGAAAGTAGTTCTCAAGCCAAGAAACGGGATCGACCATAAGCACTACCGTGAAATTTCATACAATTTTCAAATTTCTTGTACTTGCTAACTTTGCGACCTCGGGCAGCTATGTTACCATGAAGGAACCACACAAGATTTGACTTTATTGGCTAGAACTGAAGTCGCGCCAACTGCTTTACTCAAAATACAGTCAAGAAAGTAGTTCTCAAGCCGAGAAACGGGATCGACCATAAGCACTACCGTGAAATTTCATACAATTTTCAAATTTATTGTACTTGCTAACTTTGCGACCTCGGGCAGCTATGTTACCATGGAGGAACCACACAAGATTTGACTTTATTGGCTAGAACTGAAGTCGCGCCAACTGCTTAACTCAAAATAGAGTCAAGAAAGTAGCTCTCAAGCCGAGAAACGGGATCGACCATAAGCACTACCGTGAAATTTCATACAATTTTCAAATTTCTTGTACTTGCTAACTTTGCGACCTCGGGCAGCTATGTTACCATGGAGGAACCACACAAGATTTGACTTTATTGGCTAGAACTGAAGTCGCGCCAACTGCTTAACTCAAAATACAGTCAAGAAAGTAGCTCTCAAGCCGAGAAACGGGATCGACCATAAGCACTACCGTGAAATTTCATACAATTTTCAAATTTCTTGTACTTGCTAACTTTGCGACCTCGGGCAGCTATGTTACCATGGAGGAACCACACAAAATTTGACTTTATTGGCTAGAACTGAAGTCGCGCCAACTGCTTAACTCAAAATACAGTCAAGAAAGTAGCTCTGAAACCGAGAAACGGGATCGACCATAAGCACTACCGTGAAATTTCATACAATTTTCAAATTTCTTGTACTTGCTAACTTTGTGACCTCGGGCAGCTTTGTTACCATGGAGGAACCACACAAGATTTGACTTTATTGGCTAGAACTGAAGTCGCGCCAACTGCTTAACTCAAAATACAGTCAAGAAAGTAGTTCTCAAGCCGAGAAACGGGATCGACCATAAGCACTACCGTGAAATTTCATACAATTTTCAAATTTATTGTACTTGCTAACTTTGTGACCTCGGGCAGCTATGTTACCATGGAGGAACCACACAAGATTTGACTTTGTTGGCTAGAACTGAAGTCGCGCCAACTGCTTAACTCAAAATACAGACAAGAAAGTAGTTCTCAAGCCGAGAAACGTAATCGACCATAAGCACTACCGCGAAATTTCATACAATTTTCAAATTTCTTGTACTTGCTAACTTTGCGACCTCGGGCAGCTATGTTACCATGGAGCAACCACACAAGATTTGACTTTATGGGCTAGAACTGTAGTCGCGCCAACTGCTTAACTCAAAATACAGTCAAGAAAGTAGTTCTCAAGCCGAGAAACTGGATCGACCATAAGCACTACCGTGAAATTTCATACAATTTTCAAATTTCTTGTACTTGCTAACTTTGCGACCTCGGGCAGCTATGTTACCATGGAGGAACCACACAAGATTTGACTTTATTGGCTAGAACTGAAGTCGCGCCAACTGCTTAACTCAAAATACAGTCAAGAAAGTAGTTCTCAAGCCGAGAAACGGGATCGACCATTTCATACAATTTTCAAATTTCTGGTACTTGCTAACTTTGCGACCTCGGGCAGCTATGTTACCATGGAGGAACCACACAAGATTTGACTTTATAGGCTAGAACTGAAGACGCGCCAACTGCTTAACTCAAAATACAGTCAAGAAAGTAGTTCTCAAGCCGAGAAATGGGATCGACCTTAAGCACTACCGTGAAATTTCATACAATTTTCAAATTTCTTGTACTTGCTCACTTTGCGACCTCGGGCAGCTATGTTACCATGGAGGAACCACACAAGATTTGACTTTATTGGCTAGAACTGAAGTCGCGCCAACTGCTTAACTCAAAATACAGTCAAGAAAGTAGTTCTCAAGCCGAGAAACGGGATCGACCATAAGCACTACCGTGAAATTTCATACGATTTTCAAATTTATTGTACTTGCTAACTTTGCGACCTCGGGCAGCTATGTTACCATGGAGGAACCACACAAGATTTGACTTTATAGGCTAGAACTGAAGTCGCGCCAACTGCTTAACTCAAAATACAGTCAAGAAAGTAGTTCTCAAGCCGAGAAACGGGATCGACCATAAGCACTACCGTGAAATTTCATACAATTTTCAAATTTCTTGTACTTGCTAACTTTGCGACCTCGGGCAGCTATGTTACCATGGAGGAACCACACAAGATTTGACTTTATTGGCTAGAACTGAAGTCGCGCCAACAGCTTAACTCAAAATACAGTCAAGAAAGTAGTTCTCAAGCCGAGAAACGGGATCGACCATAAGCACTACCGTGAAATTTCATACAATTTTCAAATTTATTGTACTTGTTAACTTTGCGACCTCGGGCAGCTATGTTACCATGGAGGAACCACACAAGATTTGACTTTATAGGCTAGAACTGAAGTCGCACCAACTGCCTAACTCAAAATACAGTCAAGAAAGTAGTTCTCAAGCCGAGAAACGGGATCGACCATAAGCACTACCGTGAAATTTCATACAATTTTCAAATTTATTGTACTTACTAACTTTGTGACCTCGGGCAGCTATGTTACCATGGAGGAACCGCACGAGATTTGACTTTATTGGCTAGAACTGAAGTCGCGCCAACTGCTTAACTCAAAATACAGTCAAGAAAGTAGTTCTCAAGCCGAGAAACGGGATCGACCATAAGCACTACCGTGAAATTTCATACAATTTTCAAATTTATTGTACTTGCTAACTTTGCGACCTCGGGCAGCTATGTTACCATGGAGGAACCACACAAGATTTGACTTTATTGGCTAGAACTGAAGTCGCGCCAACTGCTTAACTCAAAATACAGTCAAGAAAGTAGTTCTCAAGCCGAGAAACGGGATCGACCATAAGCACTACCGTGAAATTTCATACAATTTTCAAATCTATTGTACTTGCTAACTTTGCGACCTCGGGCAGCTATGTTACCATGGAGGAACCACACAAGATTTGACTTTATTGCCTAGAACTGAAGTCGCGCCAACTGCTTAACTCAAAATACAAGCCGAGAAACGGGATCGACCATAAGCACTACCGTGAAATTTCATACAATTTTCAAATTTCTTGTACTTGCTCACTTTGTGACCTCGGGCAGCTATGTTACCATGGAGGAACCACACAAGATTTGACTTTATTGGCTAGAACTGAAGTCGCGCCAACTGCTTAACTCAAAATAGAGTCAAGAAAGTAGCTCTCAAGCCGAGAAACGGGATCGACCATAAGCACTACCGTGAAATTTCATACAATTTTCAAATTTCTTGTACTTGCTAACTTTGCGACCTCGGGCAGCTATGTTACCATGGAGAAACCACACAAGATTTGACTTTATTGGCTAGAACGGAAGTCGCGCCAACAGCTTAACTCAAAATACAGTCAAGAAAGTAGTTCTCAAGCCGAGAAACGGGATCGACCATAAGCACTACCGTGAAATTTCATACAATTTTCAAATTTATTGTACTTGCTAACTTTGCGACCTCGGGCAGCTATGTTACCATGGAGGAACCACACAAGATTTGACTTTATAGGCTAGAACTGAAGTCGCGCCAACTGCTTAACTCAAAATACAGTCGAGAAAGTAGTTCTCAAGCCGAGAAACGGGATCGACCATAAGCACTACCGTGAAATTTCATACAATTTTCAAATTTATTGTACTTGCTAACTTTGCGACCTCGGGCAGCTATGTTACCATGGAGGAACCACACAAGATTTGACTTTATGGGCTAGAACTGTAGTCGCGCCAACTGCTTAACTCAAAATACAGTCAAGAAAGTAGTTCTCAAGCCGAGAAACTGGATCGACCATAAGCACTACCGTGAAATTTCATACAATTTTCAAATTTCTTGTACTTGCTAACTTTGCGACCTCGGGCAGCTATGTTACCATGGAGGAACCACACAAGATTTGACTTTATTGGCTAGAACTGAAGTCGCGCCAACTGCTTAACTCAAAATACAGTCAAGAAAGTAGTTCTCAAGCCGAGAAACGGGATCGACCATTTCATACAATTTTCAAATTTCTGGTACTTGCTAACTTTGCGACCTCGGGCAGCTATGTTACCATGGAGGAACCACACAAGATTTGACTTTATAGGCTAGAACTGAAGACGCGCCAACTGCTTAACTCAAAATACAGTCAAGAAAGTAGTTCTCAAGCCGAGAAATGGGATCGACCTTAAGCACTACCGTGAAATTTCATACAATTTTCAAATTTCTTGTACTTGCTCACTTTGCGACCTCGGGCAGCTATGTTACCATGGAGGAACCACACAAGATTTGACTTTATTGGCTAGAACTGAAGTCGCGCCAACTGCTTAACTCAAAATACAGTCAAGAAAGTAGTTCTCAAGCCGAGAAACGGGATCGACCATAAGCACTACCGTGAAATTTCATACGATTTTCAAATTTATTGTACTTCAGAACTGAAGTCGCGCCAACTGCTTAACTCAAAATACAGACAAGAAAGTAGTTCTCAAGCCGAGAAACGGGATCGACCATAAGCACTACCGCGAAATTTCATACAATTTTCAAATTTCTTGTACTTGCTAACTTTGCGACCTCGGGCAGCTATGTTACCATGGAGGAACCACACAAGATTTGACTTTATTGGCTAGAACTGAAGTCGCGCCAACAGCTTAACTCAAAATACAGTCAAGAAAGTAGTTCTCAAGCCGAGAAACGGGATCGACCATAAGCACTACCGTGAAATTTCATACAATTTTCAAATTTATTGTACTTGTTAACTTTGCGACCTCGGGCAGCTATGTTACCATGGAGGAACCACACAAGATTTGACTTTATAGGCTAGAACTGAAGTCGCACCAACTGCCTAACTCAAAATACAGTCAAGAAAGTAGTTCTCAAGCCGAGAAACGGGATCGACCATAAGCACTACCGTGAAATTTCATACAATTTTCAAATTTATTGTACTTACTAACTTTGTGACCTCGGGCAGCTATGTTACCATGGAGGAACCGCACGAGATTTGACTTTATTGGCTAGAACTGAAGTCGCGCCAACTGCTTAACTCAAAATACAGTCAAGAAAGTAGTTCTCAAGCCGAGAAACGGGATCGACCATAAGCACTACCGTGAAATTTCATACAATTTTCAAATTTATTGTACTTGCTAACTTTGCGACCTCGGGCAGCTATGTTACCATGGAGGAACCACACAAGATTTGACTTTATTGGCTAGAACTGAAGTCGCGCCAACTGCTTAACTCAAAATACAGTCAAGAAAGTAGTTCTCAAGCCGAGAAACGGGATCGACCATAAGCACTACCGTGAAATTTCATACAATTTTCAAATTTATTGTACTTGCTAACTTTGCGACCTCGGGCAGCTATGTTACCATGGAGGAACCACACAAGATTTGACTTTATTGGCTAGAACTGAAGTCGCGCCAACTGCTTAACTCAAAATACAAGCCGAGAAACGGGATCGACCATAAGCACTACCGTGAAATTTCATACAATTTTCAAATTTCTTGTACTTGCTCACTTTGTGACCTCGGGCAGCTATGTTACCATGGAGGAACCACACAAGATTTGACTTTATTGGCTAGAACTGAAGTCGCGCCAACTGCTTAACTCAAAATAGAGTCAAGAAAGTAGCTCTCAAGCCGAGAAACGGGATCGACCATAAGCACTACCGTGAAATTTCATACAATTTTCAAATTTCTTGTACTTGCTAACTTTGCGACCTCGGGCAGCTATGTTACCATGGAGGAACCACACAAGATTTGACTTTATTGGCTAGAACTGAAGTCGCGCCAACAGCTTAACTCAAAATACAGTCAAGAAAGTAGTTCTCAAGCCGAGAAACGGGATCGACCATAAGCACTACCGTGAAATTTCATACAATTTTCAAATTTATTGTACTTGCTAACTTTGCGACCTCGGGCAGCTATGTTACCATGGAGGAACCACACAAGATTTGACTTTATTGGCTAGAACTGAAGTCGCGCCAACTGCTTAACTCAAAATACAGTCAAGAAAGTAGTTCTCAAGCCGAGAAACGGGATCGACCATAAGCACTACCGTGAAATTTCATACAATTTTCAAATCTATTGTACTTGCTAACTTTGCGACCTCGGGCAGCTATGTTACCATGGAGGAACCACACAAGATTTGACTTTATTGGCTAGAACTGAAGTCGCGCCAACTGCTTAACTCAAAATACAAGCCGAGAAACGGGATCGACCATAAGCACTACCGTGAAATTTCATACAATTTTCAAATTTCTTATACTTGCTCACTTTGTGACCTCGGGCAGCTATGTTACCATGGAGGAACCACACAAGATTTGACTTTATTGGCTAGAACTGAAGTCGCGCCAACTGCTTAACTCAAAATAGAGTCAAGAAAGTAGCTCTCAAGCCGAGAAACGGGATCGACCATAAGCACTACAGTGAAATTTCATACAATTTTCAAATTTCTTGTACTTGCTAACTTTGCGACCTCGGGCAGCTATGTTACCATGGAGGAACCACACAAGATTTGACTTTATTGGCTAGAACTGAAGTCGCGCCAACAGCTTAAGTCAAAATACAGTCAAGAAAGTAGTTCTCAAGCCGAGAAACGGGATCGACCATAAGCACTACCGTGAAATTTCATACAATTTTCAAATTTATTGTACTTGCTAACTTTGCGACCTCGGGCAGCTATGTTACCATGGAGGAACCACACAAGATTTGACTTTATAGGCTAGAACTGAAGTCGCGCCAACTGCTTAACTCAAAATACAGTCGAGAAAGTAGTTCTCAAGCCGAGAAACGGGATCGACCATAAGCACTACCGTGAAATTTCATACAATTTTCAAATTTATTGTACTTGCTAACTTTGTGACCTCAGGCAGCTATGTTACCATGGAGGAACCACACAAGATTTGACTTTATTGGCTAGAACTGAAGTCGCGCCAACTGCTTAACTCAAAATACAGTCAAGAAAGTAGTTCTCAAGCCGAGAAACGGGATCGACCATAAGCACTACCGTGAAATTTCATACAATTTTCAAATTTATTGTACTTGCTAACTTTGCGACCTCGGGCAGCTATGTTACCATGGAGGAACCACACAAGATTTGACTTTATAGGCTAGAACTGAAGTCGCGCCAACTGCTTAACTCAAAATACAGTCGAGAAAGTAGTTCTCAAGCCGAGAAACGGGATCGACCATAAGCACTACCGTGAAATTTCATACAATTTTCAAATTTATTGTACTTGTTAACTTTGCGACCTCGGGCAGCTATGTTACCATGGAGGAACCACACAAGATTTGACTTTATAGGCTAGAACTGAAGTCGCACCAACTGCCTAATTCAAAATACAGTCAAGAAAGTAGTTCTCAAGCCGAGAAACGGGATCGACCATAAGCACTACCGTGAAATTTCATACAATTTTCAAATTTATTGTACTTACTAACTTTGTGACCTCGGGCAGCTATGTTACCATGGAGGAACCGCACGAGATTTGACTTTATTGGCTAGAACTGAAGTCGCGCCAACTGCTTAACACAAAATACAGTCAAGAAAGTAGTTCTCAAGCCGAGAAACGGGATCGACCATAAGCACTACCGTGAAATTTCATACAATTTTCAAATTTATTGTACTTGCTAAATTTGCGACTTCGGGCAGCTATGTTACCATGGAGGAACCACACAAGATTTGACTTTATTGGCTAGAACTGAAGTCGCGCCAACTGCTTAACTCAAAATACAGTCAAGAAAGTAGTTCTCAAGCCGAGAAACGGGATCGACCATAAGCACTACCGTGAAATTTCATACAATTTTCAAATTTCTTGTACTTGCTAACTTTGCGACCTCGGGCAGCTATGTTACCATGGAGGAACCACACAAGATTTGACTTTATAGGCTAGAACTGAAGTCGCGCCAACTGCTTAACTCAAATTACAGGCAAGAAAGTAGTTCTCAAGCCGAGAAACGGGATCGACCATAAGCACTACCGTGAAATTTCATACAATTTTCAAATTTATTGTACTTGCTAACTTTGTGACCTTGGGCAGCTATGTTACCATGGAGGAACCACACAAGATTTGACTTTATTGGCTAGAACTGAAGTCGCGCCAACTGCTTAACTCAAAATACAGTCAAGAAAGTAGTTCTCAAGCCGAGAAACGGGATCGACCATAAGCACTACCGTGAAATTTCATACAATTTTCAAATTTCTTGTACTTGCTAACTTTGCGACCTCGGGCAGCTATGTTACCATGGAGGAACCACACAAGATTTGACTTTATTGGCTAGAACTGAAGTCGCGCCAACTGCTTAACTCAAAATAGAGTCAAGAAAGTAGTTCTCAAGCCGAGAAACGGGATCGACCATAAGCACTACCGTGAAATTTCATACAATTTTCAAATTTTTTGTACTTGCTAACTTTGCGACCTCGGGCAGCTATGTTACCATGGAGGAACCACACAAGATTTGACTTTATTGGCTAGAACTGAAGTCGCGCCAACTGCTTAACTCAAAATACAGTCAAGAAAGTAGTTCTCAAGCCGAGAAACGGGATGGACCATAAGCACTACCGTGAAATTTCATACAATTTTCAAATTTCTTGTACTTGCTAACTTTGCGACCTCGGGCAGCTATGTTACCATGGAGGAACCACACAAGATTTGACTTTATTGGCTAGAACTGAAGTCGCGCCAACTGCTTAACTCAAAATACAGTCAAGAAAGTAGTTCTCAAGCCGGGAAACGGGATCGACCATAAGCACTACCGTGAAATTTCATACAATTTTCAAATTTCTTGTACTTGCTAACTTTGCAACCTCGGGCAGCTATGTTACCATGGAGGAACCACACAAGATTTGCCTCTATAGGCTAGAACTGAAGTCGCGCCAACTGTTTAACCCAAAATACAATCAAGAAAGTAGCACTAATGTGAAATTACGTACAATTTTCAAATTTCTTGTACTTGCTAACCTTGCGACCTCGGGCAGCTATGTTACCATGGAGGAACCACACAAGATTTGACTTTATTGGCTAGAACTGAAGTCGCGCCAACTGCTTAACTCAAAATACAGTCAAGAAAGTAGTTCTCAAGCCGAGAAACGGGATCGACCATAAGCACTACCGTGAAATTTCATACAATTTTCAAATTTCTTGTACTTGCTAACTTTGCGACCTCGGGCAGCTATGTTACCATGGAGGAACCACACAAGATTTGACTTTATAGGCTAGAACTGAAGTCGCGCCAACTGCTTAACTCAAAATAGAGTCAAGAAAGTAGATCCCAAGCCGAGAAACGGGATCGACCATAAGCACTACCGTGAAATTTCATACAATTTTCAAATTTCTTGTACTTGCTAACTTTGCGACCTCGGGCAGCTATGTTACCATGGAGGAACCACACAAGATTTGACTTTATAGGCTAGAACTGAAGTCGCGCCAACTGCTTGACTCAAAAAAGAGTCAAGAAAGTAGATCCCAAGCCGACAAACGGGATCGACCATAAGCACTACCGTGAAATTTCATACAATTTTCAAATTTCTTGTACTTGCTAATTTTGCGACCTCGGGCAGCTATGTTACCATGGAGGAACCACACAAGATTTGACTTTATAGGCTAGAACTGAAGTCGCGCCAACTGCTTAACTCAAAATAGAGTCTACAAAGTAGCTCTCAAGCCGAGAAACGGGATCGACCATAATTTTCAAATTTCTTGTACTTGCTAAATTTGGGACCTCGGGCAGCTATGTTACCATGGAGGAACCACACAAGATTTGCCTTTATAGGCTAGAACTGAAGTCGCGCCAACTGTTTAACCCAAAATACAATCAAGAAAGTAGCACTAATGTGAAATTACGTACAATTTTCAAATTTCTTGTACTTGCTAACCTTGCGACCTCGGGCAGCTATGTTACCATGGAGGAACCACACAAGATTTGACTTTATTGGCTAGAACTGAAGTCGCGCCAACTGCTTAACTCAAAATACAGTCAAGAAAGTAGTTCTCAAGCCGAGGAACGGGATCGACCATAAGCACTACCGTGAAATTTCATACATTTTCAAATTTATTGTACTTGCTAACTTTGCGACCTCGGGCAGCTATGTTACCATGGAGGAACCACACAAGATTTGACTTTATAGGCTAGAACTGAAGTCGCGCCAACTGCTTAACTCAAAATACAGTCAAGAAAGTAGTTCTCAAGCCGAGAAACGGGATCGACCATAAGCACTACCGTGAAATTTCATACATTTTCAAATTTATTGTACTTGCTAACTTTGCGACCTCGGGCAGCTATGTTACCATGGAGGAACCACACAAGATTTGACTTTATTGGCTAGCTAGAACTGAAGTCGCGCCAACTGCTTAACTCAAAATACAGTCAAGAAAGTAGTTCTCAAGCCGAGAAACGGGATCGACCATAAGCACTACCGTGAAATTTCATACAATTTTCAAATTTATTGTACTTGCTAACTTTGCGACCTCGGGCAGCTATGTTACCATGGAGGAACCACACAAGATTTGACTTTATTGGCTAGAACTGAAGTCGCGCCAACTGCTTAACTCAAAATACAGTCAAGAAAGTAGTTCTCAAGCCGAGAAACGGGATCGACCATAAGCACTACCGTGAAATTTCATACAATTTTCAAATTTCTTGTACTTGCTAACTTTGCGACCTCGGGCAGCTATGTTACCATGGAGGAACCACACAGGATTTGACTTTATTGGCTAGAACTGAAGTCGCGCCAACTGCTTAACTCAAAATACAGTCAAGAAAGTAGTTCTCAAGCCGAGAAACGGGATCGACCATAAGCACTACCGTGAAATTTCATACAATTTTCAAATTTCTTGTACTTGCTAACTTTGCGACCTCGGGCAGCTATGTTACCATGGAGGAACCACACAAGATTTGACTTTATTGGCTAGAACTGAAGTCGCGCCAACTGCTTAACTCAAAATACAGTCAAGAAAGTAGTTCTCAAGCCGAGAAACGGGATCGACCATAAGCACTACCGTGAAATTTCATACAATTTTCAAATTTCTTGTACTTGCTAACTTTGCGACCTCGGGCAGCTATGTTACCATGGAGGAACCACACAAGATTTGACTTTATTGGCTAGAACTGAAGTCGCGCCAACTGCTTAACTCAAAATAGAGTCAAGAAAGTAGTTCTCAAGCCGAGAAACGGGATCGACCATAAGCACTACCGTGAAATTTCATACAATTTTCAAATTTCTTGTACTTGCTAACTTTGCGACCTCGGGCAGCTATGTTACCATGGAGGAACCACACAAGATTTGACTTTATGGGCTAGAACTGAAGTCGCGCCAACTGCTTAACTCAAAATACAGTCAAGAAGTTAGTTCTCAAGCCGAGAAACGGGATCGACTATAAGCACTACCGTGAAATTTCATACAATTTTCAAATTTATTATATAACTGCTTAACTCAAAATACAGTCAAGAAAGTAGTTCTCAAGCCGAGAAACGGGATCGACCATAAGCACTACCGTGAAATTTCATACAATTTTCAAATTTATTGTACTTGCTAACTTTGTGACCTCGGGCAGCTATGTTACCATGGAGGAACCACACAAGATTTGACTTTGTTGGCTAGAACTGAAGTCGCGCCAACTGCTTAACTCAAAATACAGTCAAGAAAGTAGTTCTCAAGCCGAGAAACTGGATCGACCATAAGCACTACCGTGAAATTTCATACAATTTTCAAATTTCTTGTACTTGCTAACTTTGCGACCTCGGGCAGCTATGTTACCATGGAGGAACTACACAAGATTTGACTTTATTGGCTAGAACTGAAGTCGCGCCAACTGCTTAACTCAAAATACAGTCAAGAAAGTAGTTCTCAAGCCCAGAAACGGGATCGACCATTTCATACAATTTTCAAATTTCTGGTACTTGCTAACTTTGCGACCTCGAGCAGCTATGTTACCATGGAGGAACCACACAAGATTTGACTTTATGGGCTAGAACTGAAGTCGCGCCAACTGCTTAACTCAAAATACAGTCAAGAAAGTAGTTCTCAAGCCGAGAAACTGGATCGACCATAAGCACTACCGTGAAATTTCATACAATTTTCAAATTTCTTGTACTTGCTAACTTTGCGACCTCGGGCAGCTATGTTATTTGATTTGATTTGATTTGACGGCCCCATAGGGGCACTTTATTAGCTTAATGCAAGCCTTAACAAAAATCTGATAACTTAACTATATCTTATTAACTAGGTGGCGGCGTGGAGACGATTAAGGAGAGTGAGAAGGGTGGTGGTATAGGGCAATTCTAAGGCTGGACTTATTAAGGTGAAGGTCGAAAAGATTGGTGTTAGCTTTTCGAAGCATTCTGGACATTGGTTCATGGTAGCCATAATTTGTGCGGTGAGTGCTTATACGGAAAAGGGGTGTGGACCGAAGGTTACGCGGGTTGGTGTTAAGGGGAATCATGTGTAATAATGAAGGGCTGTCAATGTTACCACTGAGAAGGTCATGGATAAATAGAATGTCTGCAACATCACGTCGTTCTTTAAGGGGTTGGAGGTTGATTAATTTTAAGCGATCCGGATAAGGTGGTAAATTAAGGGGGTCGGCCCAAGGAAGGCCACGAAGGGCAAAACGGATAAACCTGCGTTGAATGGATTCAATACGCGTAGTATGGGATTCATAAGAGGGGGACCAGACTTGGCTAGCATATTCGAGAAGGGGCCTAACGAAAGTGATGTATAATGATTTCGTAACGTAAGGATTCGAGAATTCTTTGGACCAACGTTTCACGAAACCGAGGGCAGAGTTAGCACGTTTGATAATATTGTCGATATGGAGGCGAAAGTTGAGTTCGCGGTCACAAATAACCCCTAGGTCAACCAAGAAGTTGACAGGGGGAACGGTTTCATTACGAATAATGTAGGTTCTAGGTGGTGAGGAAGAGCGTTTGCGGGAGTAAGTGATGGTTTGGCATTTACTGATATTGAGCTCGAGATGGTTTTTTTGACACCAAGTAGTGAACCTGTTAAGGTCCAATTGGAGAGAGCAGGAGTCGACAGGGGAAGATATGTGTTTAAATATTTTCATATCATCAGCATATATGGAGAGCTGAGAGTTCAGAATAACGCTGTCGACATCATTAATGGTTAGAATAAATATCAGTGGACCGAGATGACTACCTTGCGGGACACCGGAGGTAGCGTTAAGTGGATCAGAAATAGAGGATCTGAAGATAACGTTATATTGACGATCTTCGAGATAAGATTTGATCCATGAGATAAAACCGGGAGAGAAACCGAGGGCAGTGAGCTTGAGGAGAATAATTTGGTGAGACATTTTGTCAAAGGCTTTGCTGAAGTCAGTGGCGACAACGTCTACTTCTTTGCCAGCTTCGAGTGCACACAAACATTGTGAAACAAACTCGACTAGATTAGTGGTTGTCGATCGACCTTTTAGGAACCCATGTTGGTTAGGAGAAAATATGGGTTTGCAGTGAAAGAATAGTGCATCATAAACGATGCTCTCGAAAAGTTTGGGTGCGCATGAGAGCTTGGCAATGGGACGATAGTTGGACACATCATTTTTCAGTCCTTTTTTGTGGACTGGAATGATATAAGCATATTTCCAAAGCTTAGGAAAAAGCCCTTGAGAGATAGAGCTTTGAAATAGAGCAGTAAGGGGTAAAATAAGATGGTTCGCGCACTTTTTTAATACTATGGCAGGCAGACAGTCGGGACCGGGAGAGTAGTCGTCCTTTAAGTTCCGTATTTTTTCGGCGATTAGGTCGGGAGTGATGTTCAATGAAACAAGAGATGTCTGGGGGCAGTTTTTCAAATATCGAAAATAGTCGTGATCGGGTTGAAGATCTTGGTCAGTGAAAGATTGGCTGAAGAAATGAGCAAAGAAATTGGCGATTACTTCGGATTCGTTGGAAGAGTTACTGAGATAGTTAAGTGTAGTGGGGTAGCTATCGGTTTTTCTTTTTGTATTAATGAACTGGTAGAAACACTTGGGGTCAGAGATAAGGGAGGATTGCATTCTGTTCAAGTATCGGAGGTAGAGTGATTCACATAGCTGTGCAAATTTAGTGTAGGACTGCATGTAATTAGAAAGGTCTGATGCAGAGGAGGATCTAAGATAGGCGTGCCAATTTTTGTTTCTTTTATTGCGCAAAAAGCGTAGTTCCTTGGTATACCAGGGCGGAGATGAGGTGTAATTCTTTTTTGGTGAGTATGGGACTGAAAGAATGAAGCAGCTGAGGATTTTGGTATAAAATAGCGCAAGGGTTTCGTTTAGGGATATATGTGAGTTAGGGTTAAGGAGGAAGTTAAAATTAACATTGTTGAGCAGATTATTTAGTTTCGCGAAGTCAGCTTTGCGGAAATTGAAACAGTACGTATTTTCGGAGGGAAGGATAGTGAGTTTGGTCTCGAGTGAAAGAGTTACCGATAGAGGTGGATGAAGGGGGTCTAAAGTAGAGAGAAGATGGTTGCTTGGGTTAACAACGCAGTTTACGGCATCAGATGAGAAAATCAGGTCGAGTTGTCTGTCCATGTTATTGGTGATATTACTGAGTTGCAGAAGGCCGGAGTCAGAGAAATGATCCGTGAAAAGGATTTCTTTACCTGTGGAGGGGTTAGCGGCGATGTAGTGAGTCTCATCATCGGAATGAACCCATTTCAGGTGCGGGAGATTGAAATCGCCACAGATGATGATGATGTCATTGGGTTCGGTGATATCAAATATGGAGTCGACGAGATCAACGACGAGTTGGTAGCAGTGTGTGGGCTGTGAGGGTCTTAAGTAACAGCAGGCAAGATAAAGTTTCTGTTTAGGGAGTTTTATTGAGGCACTAGTGAAGTTGAAGTCAGCGGAATTCGACGATTTGAAGGGCAAGGGATCATAGCGATTGTGGATTGCTAAGAGAACTCCGCGACCGTCAGGATCGGCAGAGTTGTCGCGTCCGTCGGCCCGAAACAGAATGAAATCTGATGTGAATAACTCGCTGTCTCCAATACTGGAGCATAAATTCGTTTCAGTTAATGCAAATATATCGTAGGGTAGGATTTGGGAGTTAAGGAGTTACCATGGAGGAACTACACAAGATTTGACTTTATTGGCTAGAACTGAAGTCGCGCCAACTGCTTAACTCAAAATACAGTCAAGAAAGTAGTTCTCAAGCCCAGAAACGGGATCGACCATTTCATACAATTTTCAAATTTCTGGTACTTGCTAACTTTGCGACCTCGGGCAGCTATGTTACCATGGAGGAACCACACAAGATTTGACTTTATAGGCTAGAACTGAAGACGCGCCAACTGCTTAACTCAAAATACAGTCAAGAAAGTAGTTCTCAAGCCGAGAAATGGGATCGACCTTAAGCACTACCGTGAAATTTCATACAATTTTCAAATTTCTTGTACTTGCTCACTTTGCGACCTCGGGCAGCTATGTTACCATGGAGGAACCACACAAGATTTGACTTTATTGGCTAGAACTGAAGTCGCGCCAACTGCTTAACTCAAAATACAGTCAAGAAAGTAGTTCTCAAGCCGAGAAACGGGATCGACCATAAGCACTACCGTGAAATTTCATACAATTTTCAAATTTATTGTACTTGCTAACTTTGCGACTTCGGGCAGCTATGTTACCATGGAGGAACCACACAAGATTTGACTTTATAGGCTAGAACTGAAGTCGCGCCAACTGCTTAACTCAAAATACAGTCGAGAAAGTAGTTCTCAAGCCGAGAAACGGGATCGACCATAAGCACTACCGTGAAATTTCATACAATTTTCAATTTTATTGTACTTGCTAACTTTGTGACCTCAGGCAGCTATGTTACCATGGAGGAACCACACAAGATTTGACTTTATTGGCTAGAACTGAAGTCGCGCCAACTGCTTAACTCAAAATACAGTCAAGAAAGTAGTTCTCAAGCCGAGAAACGGGATCGACCATAAGCTCTACCGTGAAATTTCATACAATTTTCAAATTTATTGTACTTGTTAACTTTGCGACCTCGGGCAGCTATGTTACCATGGAGGAACCACACAAGATTTGACTTTATAGGCTAGAACTGAAGTCGCGCCAACTGCCTAACTCAAAATACAGTCAAGAAAGTAGTTCTCAAGCCGAGAAACGGGATCGACCATAAGCACTACCGTGAAATTTCATACAATTTTCAAATTTATTGTACTTACTAACTTTGTGACCTCGGGCAGCTATGTTACCATGGAGGAACCGCACGAGATTTGACTTTATTGGCTAGAACTGAAGTCGCGCCAACTGCTTAACTCAAAATACAGTCAAGAAAGTAGTTCTCAAGCCGAGAAACGGGATCGACCATAAGCACTACCGTGAAATTTCATACAATTTTCAAATTTATTGTACTTGCTAACTTTGCGACCTCGGGCAGCTATGTTACCATGGAGGAACCACACAAGATTTGACTTTATTGGCTAGAACTGAAGTCGCGCCAACTGCTTAACTCAAAATACAAGCCGAGAAACGGGATCGACCATAAGCACTACCGTGAAATTTCATACAATTTTCAAATTTCTTGTACTTGCTCACTTTGTGACCTCGGGCAGCTATGTTACCATGGAGGAACCACACAAGATTTGACTTTATTGGCTAGAACTGAAGTCGCGCCAACTGCTTAACTCAAAATAGAGTCAAGAAAGTAGCTCTCAAGCCGAGAAACGGGATCGACCATAAGCACTACCGTGAAATTTCATACAATTTTCAAATTTCTTGTACTTGCTAACTTTGCGACCTCGGGCAGCTATGTTACCATGGAGGAACCGCACGAGATTTGACTTTATAGGCTAGAACTGAAGTCGCGCCAACTGCTTAACTCAAATTACAGGCAAGAAAGTAGTTCTCAAGCCGAGAAACGGGATCGACCATAAGCACTACCGTGAAATTTCATACAATTTTCAAATTTATTGTACTTGCTAACTTTGTGACCTCGGGCAGCTATGTTACCATGGAGGAACCACACAAGATTTGACTTTATTGGCTAGAACTGAAGTCGCGCCAACTGCTTAACTCAAAATACAGTCAAGAAAGTAGTTCTCAAGCCGAGAAACGGGATCGACCATAAGCACTACCGTGAAATTTCATACAATTTTCAAATTTCTTGTACTTGCTCACTTTGTGACCTCGGGCAGCTATGTTACCATGGAGGAACCACACAAGATTTGACTTTATTGGCTAGAGCTGAAGTCGCGCCAACTGCTTAACTCAAAATAGAGTCAAGAAAGTAGCTCTCAAGCCGAGAAACGGGATCGACCATAAGCACTACCGTGAAATTTCATACAATTTTCAAATTTCTTGTACTTGCTAACTTTGCGACCTCGGGCAGCTATGTTACCATGGAGGAACCGCACGAGATTTGACTTTATAGGCTAGAACTGAAGTCGCGCCAACTGCTTAACTCAAATTACAGGCAAGAAAGTAGTTCTCAAGCCGAGAAACGGGATCGACCCTAAGCACTACCGTGAAATTTCATACAATTTTCAAATTTATTGTACTTGCTAACTTTGCGACCTCGGGCAGCTATGTTACCATGGAGGAACCACACAGGATTTGACTTTATTGGCTAGAACTGAAGTCGCGCCAACTGCTTAACTCAAAATACAGTCAAGAAAGTAGTTCTCAAGCCGAGAAACGGGATCGACCATAAGCACTACCGTGAAATTTCATACAATTTTCAAATTTCTTGTACTTGCTAACTTTGCGACCTCGGGCAGCTATGTTACCATGGAGGAACCACACAAGATTTGACTTTATTGGCTAGAACTGAAGTCGCGCCAACTGCTTAACTCAAAATACAGTCAAGAAAGTAGTTCTCAAGCCGAGAAACGGGATCGACCATAAGCACTACCGTGAAATTTCATACAATTTTCAAATTTATTGTACTTACTAACTTTGTGACCTCGGGCAGCTATGTTACCATGGAGGAACCGCACGAGATTTGACTTTATTGGCTAGAACTGAAGTCGCGCCAACTGCTTAACTCAAAATACAGTCAAGAAAGTAGTTCTCAAGCCGAGAAACGGGATCGACCATAAGCACTACCGTGAAATTTCATGCAATTTTCAAATTTATTGTACTTGCTAATTTTGCGACCTCGGGCAGCTATGTTACCATGGAGGAACCACACAAGATTTGACTTTATTGGCTAGAACTGAAGTCGCGCCAACTGCTTAACTCAAAATACAGTCAAGAAAGTAGTTCTCAAGCCGAGAAACGGGATCGACCATAAGCACTACCGTGAAATTTCATACAATTTTCAAATTTATTGTACTTGCTAACTTTGCGACCTCGGGCAGCTATGTTACCATGGAGGAACCACACAAGATTTGACTTTATTGGCTAGAACTGAAGTCGCGCCAACTGCTTAACTCAAAATACAAGCCGAGAAACGGGATCGACCATAAGCACTACCGTGAAATTTCATACAATTTTCAAATTTCTTGTACTTGCTCACTTTGTGACCTCGGGCAGCTATGTTACCATGGAGGAACCACACAAGATTTGACTTTATTGGCTAGAACTGAAGTCGCGCCAACTGCTTAACTCAAAATAGAGTCAAGAAAGTAGCTCTCAAGCCGAGAAACGGGATCGACCATAAGCACTACCGTGAAATTTCATACAATTTTCAAATTTCTTGTACTTGCTAACTTTGCGACCTCGGGCAGCTATGTTACCATGGAGGAACCGCACGAGATTTGACTTTATAGGCTAGAACTGAAGTCGCGCCAACTGCTTAACTCAAATTACAGGCAAGAAAGTAGTTCTCAAGCCGAGAAACGGGATCGACCATAAGCACTACCGTGAAATTTCATACAATTTTCAAATTTATTGTACTTGCTAACTTTGTGACCTCGGGCAGCTATGTTACCATGGAGGAACCACACAAGATTTGACTTTATTGGCTAGAACTGAAGTCGCGCCAACTGCTTAACTCAAAATACAGTCAAGAAAGTAGTTCTCAAGCCGAGAAACGGGATCGACCATAAGCACTACCGTGAAATTTCATACAATTTTCAAATTTCTTGTACTTGCTCACTTTGTGACCTCGGGCAGCTATGTTACCATGGAGGAACCACACAAGATTTGACTTTATTGGCTAGAGCTGAAGTCGCGCCAACTGCTTAACTCAAAATAGAGTCAAGAAAGTAGCTCTCAAGCCGAGAAACGGGATCGACCATAAGCACTACCGTGAAATTTCATACAATTTTCAAATTTCTTGTACTTGCTAACTTTGCGACCTCGGGCAGCTATGTTACCATGGAGGAACCGCACGAGATTTGACTTTATAGGCTAGAACTGAAGTCGCGCCAACTGCTTAACTCAAATTACAGGCAAGAAAGTAGTTCTCAAGCCGAGAAACGGGATCGACCCTAAGCACTACCGTGAAATTTCATACAATTTTCAAATTTATTGTACTTGCTAACTTTGCGACCTCGGGCAGCTATGTTACCATGGAGGAACCACACAGGATTTGACTTTATTGGCTAGAACTGAAGTCGCGCCAACTGCTTAACTCAAAATACAGTCAAGAAAGTAGTTCTCAAGCCGAGAAACGGGATCGACCATAAGCACTACCGTGAAATTTCATACAATTTTCAAATTTCTTGTACTTGCTAACTTTGCGACCTCGGGCAGCTATGTTACCATGGAGGAACCACACAAGATTTGACTTTATTGGCTAGAACTGAAGTCGCGCCAACTGCTTAACTCAAAATACAGTCAAGAAAGTAGTTCTCAAGCCGAGAAACGGGATCGACCATAAGCACTACCGTGAAATTTCATACAATTTTCAAATTTCTTGTACTTGCTAACTTTGCGACCTCGGGCAGCTATGTTACCATGGAGGAACCACACAAGATTTGACTTTATTGGCTAGAACTGAAGTCGCGCCAACTGCTTAACTCAAAATAGAGTCAAGAAAGTAGTTCTCAAGCCGAGAAACGGGATCGACCATAAGCACTACCGTGAAATTTCATACAATTTTCAAATTTCTTGTACTTGCTAACTTTGCGACCTCGGGCAGCTATGTTACCATGGAGGAACCACACAAGATTTGACTTTATGGGCTAGAACTGAAGTCGCGCCAACTGCTTAACTCAAAATACAGTCAAGAAGTTAGTTCTCAAGCCGAGAAACGGGATCGACCATAAGCACTACCGTGAAATTTCATACAATTTTCAAATTTATTGTACTTGCTAACTTTGCGACCTCGGGCAGCTATGTTACCATGGAGGAACCACACAAGATTTGACTTTATTGGCTAGAACTGAAGTCGCGCCAACTGCTTAACTCAAAATACAGTCAAGAAAGTAGTTCTCAAGCCGAGAAACGGGATCGACCATAAGCACTACCGTGAAATTTCATACAATTTTCAAATTTCTTGTACTTGCTAACTTTGCGACCTCGGGCAGCTATGTTACCATGGAGGAACCACACAAGATTTGACTTTATAGGCTAGAACTGAAGTCGCGCCAACTGCTTAACTCAAAATACAGTCGAGAAAGTAGTTCTCAAGCCGAGATACGGGATCGACCATAAGCACTACCGTGAAATTTCATACAATTTTCAAATTTCTTGTACTTGCTAACTTTGTGACCTCGGGCAGCTTTGTTACCATGGAGGAACCACACAAGATTTGACTTTATTGGCTAGAACTGAAGTCGCGCCAACTGCTTAACTCAAAATACAGTCAAGAAAGTAGTTCTCAAGCCGAGAAACGGGATCGACCATAAGCAATACCGTGAAATTTCATACAATTTTCAAATTTATTGTACTTGCTAACTTTGTGACCTCGGGCAGCTATGTTACCATGGAGGAACCACACAAGATTTGACTTTGTTGGCTAGAACTGAAGTCGCGCCAACTGCTTAACTCAAAATACAGTCAAGAAAGTAGTTCTCAAGCCGAGAAACGGGATCGACCATAAGCACTACCGTGAAATTTCATACAATTTTCAAATTTCTTGTACTTGCTAACTTTGCGACCTCGGGCAGCTATGTTACCATGGAGGAACCACACAAGATTTGACTTTATGGGCTAGAACTGAAGTCGCGCCAACTGCTTAACTCAAAATACAGTCAAGAAAGTAGTTCTCAAGCCGAGAAACTGGATCGACCATAAGCACTACCGTGAAATTTCATACAATTTTCAAATTTCTTGTACTTGCTAAATTTGCGACCTCGGGCAGCTATGTTACCATGGAGGAACCACACAAGATTTGACTTTATTGGCTAGAACTGAAGTCGCGCCAACTGCTTAACTCAAAATACAGTCAAGAAAGTAGTTCTCAAGCCCAGAAACGGGTCGACCATTTCATACAATTTTCAAATTTCTGGTACTTGCTAACTTTGCGACCTCGGGCAGCTATGTTACCATGGAGGAACCACACAAGATTTGACTTTATAGGCTAGAACTGAAGACGCGCCAACTGCTTAACTCAAAATACAGTCAAGAAAGTAGTTCTCAAGCCGAGAAATGGGATCGACCTTAAGCACTACCGTGAAATTTCATACAATTTTCAAATTTCTTGTACTTGCTAACTTTGCGACCTCGGGCAGCTATGTTACCATGGAGGAACCACACAAGATTTGACTTTATAGGCTAGAACTGAAGTCGCGCCAACTGCTTAACTCAAAATACAGTCGAGAAAGTAGTTCTCAAGCCGAGAAACGGGATCGACCATAAGCACTACCGTGAAATTTCATACAATTTTCAAATTTATTGTACTTGCTAACTTTGTGACCTCAGGCAGCTATGTTACCATGGAGGAACCACACAAGATTTGACTTTATTGGCTAGAACTGAAGTCGCGCCAACTGCTTAACTCAAAATACAGTCAAGAAAGTAGTTCTCAAGCCGAGAAACGGGATCGACCATAAGCACTACCGTGAAATTTCATACAATTTTCAAATTTATTGTACTTGTTAACTTTGCGACCTCGGGCAGCTATGTTACCATGGAGGAACCACACAAGATTTGACTTTATAGGCTAGAACTGAAGTCGCGCCAACTGCCTAACTCAAAATACAGTCAAGAAAGTAGTTCTCAAGCCGAGAAACGGGATCGACCATAAGCACTACCGTGAAATTTCATACAATTTTCAAATTTATTGTACTTACTAACTTTGTGACCTCGGGCAGCTATGTTACCATGGAGGAACCGCACGAGATTTGACTTTATTGGCTAGAACTGAAGTCGCGCCAACTGCTTAACTCAAAATACAGTCAAGAAAGTAGTTCTCAAGCCGAGAAACGGGATCGACCATAAGCACTACCGTGAAATTTCATGCAATTTTCAAATTTATTGTACTTGCTAACTTTGCGACCTCGGGCAGCTATGTTACCATGGAGGAACCACACAAGATTTGACTTTATTGGCTAGAACTGAAGTCGCGCCAACTGCTTAACTCAAAATACAGTCAAGAAAGTAGTTCTCAAGCCGAGAAACGGGATCGACCATAAGCACTACCGTGAAATTTCATACAATTTTCAAATTTATTGTACTTGCTAACTTTGCGACCTCGGGCAGCTATGTTACCATGGAGGAACCACACAAGATTTGACTTTATTGGCTAGAACTGAAGTCGCGCCAACTGCTTAACTCAAAATACAAGCCGAGAAACGGGATCGACCATAAGCACTACCGTGAAATTTCATACAATTTTCAAATTTCTTGTACTTGCTCACTTTGTGACCTCGGGCAGCTATGTTACCATGGAGGAACCACACAAGATTTGACTTTATTGGCTAGAACTGAAGTCGCGCCAACTGCTTAACTCAAAATAGAGTCAAGAAAGTAGCTGTCAAGCCGAGAAACGGGATCGACCATAAGCACTACCGTGAAATTTCATACAATTTTCAAATTTCTTGTACTTGCTAACTTTGCGACCTCGGGCAGCTATGTTACCATGGAGGAACCGCACGACATTTGACTTTATAGGCTAGAACTGAAGTCGCGCCAACTGCTTAACTCAAATTACAGGCAAGAAAGTAGTTCTCAAGCCGAGAAACGGGATCGACCATAAGCACTACCGTGAAATTTCATACAATTTTCAAATTTATTGTACTTGCTAACTTTGTGACCTCGGGCAGCTATGTTACCATGGAGGAACCACACAAGATTTGACTTTATTGGCTAGAACTGAAGTCGCGCCAACTGCTTAACTCAAAATACAGTCAAGAAAGTAGTTCTCAAGCCGAGAAACGGGATCGACCATAAGCACTACCGTGAAATTTCATACAATTTTCAAATTTCTTGTACTTGCTCACTTTGTGACCTCGGGCAGCTATGTTACCATGGAGGAACCACACAAGATTTGACTTTATTGGCTAGAACTGAAGTCGCGCCAACTGCTTAACTCAAAATAGAGTCAAGAAAGTAGCTCTCAAGCCGAGAAACGGGATCGACCATAAGCACTACCGTGAAATTTCATACAATTTTCAAATTTCTTGTACTTGCTAACTTTGCGACCTCGGGCAGCTATGTTACCATGGAGGAACCGCACGAGATTTGACTTTATAGGCTAGAACTGAAGTCGCGCCAACTGCTTAACTCAAATTACAGGCAAGAAAGTAGTTCTCAAGCCGAGAAACGGGATCGACCATAAGCACTACCGTGAAATTTCATACAATTTTCAAATTTATTGTACTTGCTAACTTTGTGACCTCGGGCAGCTATGTTACCATGGAGGAACCACACAAGATTTGACTTTATTGGCTAGAACTGAAGTCGCGCCAACTGCTTAACTCAAAATACAGTCAAGAAAGTAGTTCTCAAGCCGAGAAACGGGATCGACCATAAGCACTACCGTGAAATTTCATACAATTTTCAAATTTCTTGTACTTGCTAACTTTGCGACCTCGGGCAGCTATGTTACCATGGAGGAACCACACAGGATTTGATTTGATGGGCTAGATCTGAAGTCGCGTCAACTGCCTAACTCAAAATCCAGTAAAGAAAGTGGCTCTGAAGCCGAGAAATGCGATCGACCATAAGCACTACGGGGCAATTACGTAGCATTTTCAAATTTCTTGTATCAGCATATCCATGAGACAGGGGTCGTAGAATATTTCTAGCGCAAGTACACTTTCATTCCAATGCCAGTTTTACCAAAGACAATTTCTCTTTAGGCGAGACTTGGCTTTCAGTGCGCATCCTCTGATAAATATATCAAGGGGTGGAAGGTTCATCATAGCATCTAGAACAGCTCCCGGTGTGCTGGGGAAAGCTCCCGTGCATCTGAGACAGACCGCTGAGACAGTCGCTAGACATGAGCCGACAAAGAGAACAGCAACATCATCCGCATAGGCCTAGGCATAGATTACAGAGGCATTGAGAGCATCGAGCAGAGAGTCGACCACAAAGCAGACAAGATGCCACCTTGCGATCAGCCCCTATTTACTCCAGACTTGACACATTATTCGAAGCCTGCATCAGCGATCAATGTCCTGTGCACAAACATTGCTTCGATCCACAAAACCAGTGCTTCATCTACGCCATGCCGTCTAGCAGCGTTACACATGCTCTCGAAAGTAGCGTTATCAAAAGTTCCCCCAATGTCGACGAAAATGCCTAGTACGTACTCTTTCCTTTCGAGAGCGCATTCAATTCTTCCAACTAGGTTTTGAAGCGCAGTCTCGCAGAATTTTCCGCGCTGATAACGTGCAACTCTACTAATCTCTCCGTACTTTTTAGCAAGAAGGATGTTAGACTGATTGGCCTAAAACTCCTGGCGAGTGAGTAATCTTCTTTCCCTATTTTGGGAATAAAGACCACTTTCATCGCGCGCCAATGAAAGGCAAGTGCCAGGCTAACAGTGAAAATTATTTTGAGAGTAGGAAGTCTTATACCTTTTTGCAGCATAACAAGGTACATCCCATCAGTGCCCGGCGGCTTGAAGCCATCGAAAGATGCCACCGCAAATTCAACGGCCTCAGTAGTTGCGACGCGTGACGCAACATACTAGCCGAGTTGTTTTCATCGAGTGGATGGATTTCTCAAGCTCCTCTCTGAATCGCACTCAGTCCGTCCTTTTCGGATTCCGCTTGGGCTGCGAGGGGGACATCCCACACTTCATTTAAAGTTCGACATATCTATGGTATGACAGCGTAACATCTGGTAAGACTCTCCAGTTAGTGACGGCCTTCACATGCCTATTAGACAGGGTTCGGTCAATCACTTCTTGTCGTCTAGCTATTACAAAGGTTGGTTGAGAGCCAACATTATTGATGATAAGGTCAGACGAAAGAGTGATGTTTAAAAGATGATCTCCTCTGCGGTTGCATTTGCTGCTGCTCCAAACAGTATTTTGAGCGTTAGCATCGCAACAGATGATGAGTCCGATCCGTCTGGCTTTACAGAATTCTACGAGTTCAGAAACCACCTTAGGTGCCGGGGGCAGTACCGAGTCGTAGGGGAAGTAAGCAGACGCCACGACGAAGTGTTCAATTTTTCCGTGCGCTTAGTGGCTAACTTTCGATCTTGTCCACAGAATTGACCAAGTTTCGTTGCCGCTCGCAACCGGGCTTACTCCACGACCTTTTACGCTGTAGGTTATCTTACAGTATCGCAAGAAACCTTACCGTTAACAGTTTCAACCTAAAAAAACGACATGTACACGATGTCTCTCGGCTTCAACTCGTACGGACCCAATGTTCTTGTGCTTTCGAACTTTTTGAAATTATTGTGTTATATATTTTTTTAAATAAAATACTGCAATAGAATTCCAAGTAAATACTATTTTCTTGGTAGGGAATTTGCATTTTTTAAAACTATGGAGAAAAGTTGGATGCAATTCGGCGAACTAACTACACTGAGGCTCAAGCTTGCCTGCGATACTTCCTTATAGATGCCTTACCAGCCTAAATTATATGCTCGTCGTTCAGGTAACGTCATCTGCTGGAAAACAGCGGGAGTTTACTCAAGGTCCAATATGTTTTCACTGGTTTAGTGATGTGTGGATGGGCATTGCCGTGGTGCAAAATTACTTTCTCTAGTTTTTCGGAATATTTCGTTTTTCCGAAGCTCAAGCGCGACGGAAGCGATCTGCAGTGATAGTTTAATTTGTGCTGAGTAGCTCATAGTAGCTCACTACTTTTGGATTCCATCAAATGTTGAGCATGAGACTCGATCCACGGTTTGTTTGTCAGGCTTAGCTGATGTCTTTTGATGCGTTGGATTGTCACAGTGGAGCCACTTTTCAACTATGTAGGGTGAGGCTTTCAATACAGATTCGGGATCGGCATTAAGTTTTAGGTTCCGTTCACTTGTGTGACAAAATAAATCACACACAAGATGAGTGAATAAAAAGAAGCTTGGCTCCGGCTCTTCATGAACTGTAACGCCATCTAAGGTGTCTGTCTGGCAGTACAATGGACCAGTATTTGTGTCTGGGTGCTCCAACAGATAGCAACAGCCTCCAACAAGAAAAAAAATTCCTGCAATAGTTATTACATACAACGATAATTAGGTAGGAACTGGGCCGTTATATTGAATGGGCGATCACAAGATCCTTTATGGAATTTAGAATTTCAGAAAACCAGGAAACACACCAAATAATTTGTGTGGAGCAAAATAAGGAAAACTCATTTAATAAAGCTTTCCCACTAGACGTAGTAAATTTAAGCGGCAAAAGAAAATGGGGATCGTTAATAAAGGGTCTTGCAATTCAGCAAAGACAATGGAATTCCAGTTCAAATATGGTGTTGAGTATTTGAACAAAAACACAGAACAAGTACCAAGGATCCGAAATAGATACCTCATCCTCCCTTAACCAGCAAGAGAACATAGTCGACTCTATGATCGCAATCTTTCAAAAAAATAAAAAAAAATGTTCAATTTGTTTACAAGATACATACCGAGATTATATACACCCTAAAAACTAGCGGCCATAATAAAAAATAATTCATTCCTTTATGTGTTCATTAAGATATTGTTTCGATTGGTAGTTTTGTTCTTTCGCTCCTTATCCAACTATAGTTTTACGATTATTACCATACTGAACGGTTCTAAAAAGACCTTAAAAATGTGTATTTAATATGCTTCACGATATGCAAACGATGTGTGAAATAACCAAAGAGTTTGTTGAAAGAACTATGAAGGAACTAGAATAAGCTATTCTATTCTGGGACTTTATGGATTTTCATTGTACTGAATATCTTCCTCAATACTTAGCGAGCTTTTATGTGGATAAAACAATGTTCTTATGGATACTCAAAAGGCCACCTCGTAAATGAATATTGCTATCAAGTTGGACCTTGTTGGAAATTTATTAAACATTTGAAATTGTCAATATTGTGTGAGATTAGTTGAGTGGTTAAAGAGCTTTGAAATAGTGTCGTTTTGGCGAAGAAGGTGTCGATTCACAGCCACATTAGAATTGGATCTTTATTCATGCAAGACCTTTTGAAAAAATTGAAACAGCGAAAGGTGAACGTCTGACGGCGCTACGTCATGGTGTGGAATGGATTTGGAAACACATCCAATCGAAACTCCATTAGCTTTGGGAAGGTGGTCGAACTTGTATGTGGTCTTGCTATCGAACATTGTGTATTAATCATGCCCACACTTCTAAGCAAGAATGGAAGTTGCAGGGATGCAAATGGACGACTACTATTCACGTCCGCAGAAGAGAAATTTCTGTTTCCCTAATCTAGACGAAATCAAAATAGTCCGATCAAAGCTTAAGTCCAACAAAGCTGCAGGCAAAAACATATTTCCTGTTTATTTTATGTCTTCAGAACAGCTGAGGAAAGCCTAGTTGGAAGCATGCACTATTACATCTATAAGATATGGTAAGAAGAAGCTCAGTATCCTCTCCTCGATCCACTATAAGAGAGACTAATCCAATTGCAGTGTTCTTAGCTACCTATTGATCACGTTATCGATGTTCGAGTGCATATTGGCAGATATGCCAGTAACTTCAAGATAGTCTAGGGTCTTATCTACCTATGTTTTGCTCACATGCATAAACTACACCGATACTAAAAATCAAGTGGAATTACTTTATCCAACCACCGCTTCCTCGGGCTAAGGACGTCCTCTTAGGAAAAGCCAAACTTTGTATTAGAACATATCTAATTATCCCATCCCTGCTATATGGCGTTTTTGTGTGCGATTTTTCAGTATTTATAAATGAGGAATGGAGGAGAAGATTTAACAAAAAACCATACGACGACATGGGCCTATTTAAACATTTTTTTTTTGAGTTTATTTATGAGATTTATTTATGACCGCTAGATTTTTTTTTGAAAAAAAAAAGCAAGAAAACATGGTGGGTGTGATTGCGCCTCACTGCAACATCTGAAAAAAAAACGGGATTTTAATCAGCTTTGCAGCCGCCATTAAATGAACTATAATACAAGAAAGAAAATTGGCTGAAAAATAACAAAATGGCGGTGTTTTTTTTTTCGAAAATGGTCAATTTTTCGGGACTGAAATTGTGCCAAATAATCAAAAACTATAAAACGTCCGTAATGCATTCCATATATTAACATTTGCAACATAACAGTAACATATTAAGATCAGTCGAAAAGTTTTCCGCCTAGACGAAAAATGTGTAAATTCGGCAATGCCTGCACGTACAAAAGTCCTTCTCTTGCTCATACTCTTCCTCTGCACGTGATTTTTATTCCCCGCGTGCAGTTCTGGCTTCTTTTGAAGCGTTAGTGCTTCGTCGATTCGCCTGCTTAATGCGTGCAGCGTAACGAAATTTTGCGTGCTGCAGCGCACTTTGGCCGATAGTAATACCCAAAGCCTGCACGATTTTCAAAATGGACATGAATCCTTCATTGAAAGCTGCAAGTCGGATGATATTTTTTCCGGAAAATGTGTGTTGCGGGGCCATGTTCTACACGCAAGCATTGAAGGTTTCATTATTATTTTGCATGTTATTACCTAAACAATATTTTAATAAATCGTCGGAGGCCAATTTCTCTTATATTGGTTGCAAAATGTCTTGCACTTCAGAAACTAAAGTAGAAGGATGCTTGCATTTCTTCAACTCCGTCGCCCGAGCTGTTTCTGCTTTACGCCACGCGCACCATGAATTTTCGCCTTTTAGACATTGGGAATGTTGCTGATTTTCATCAGTTAAAATCTTGTGGTGATATGCAACTCAAACTTCATTTCTCGTATCTTCAAGTGAGTTTGGATGTCGTCGTATTGCTAAACCGTAGTAGGTGGCCAAATTTTTCATCAGCTTAATTGTCAATTCAACAGGTTTCAGACCTGTTTTTGTCGGTGTATTTACATTCTTTTCAGCTAATTTTTTTTTGTTTTTAGTAATAGTGATCTGTTTTTTTAGCTTCTTTAGCTCTTTTCGTTTTTTCACATGCAAAACACATCCTTTTTTCAACCATAAAATCAGGACCATAATGCTGCAAATCTAGCAAAATCTTCGTACCAGCATCTCCAATATAATACCATGCATCATGAAAGTCATGAAGATCTTCAGATCTCAGAAACATCTCAATAACATCATCGACCCGTTTTTCCTGCAGAACCTTGGTGATGGGCCGTGCAGATATACTCATGTTCGGCATACAATGTTTCATACTCCATGATTCATTTACCATAATATTTAAAATTGCACAACTGTACTTTCCAATCAAACTTACTACTCAAAAAGTTTGGGTCAGCATGGAAGTTTGCCAATGTCATGTGCAATAGTTGCACAGTTCCTTCGATCTTTTCTCTGAATTGGGATTATGTAAGTAATTTTAAAAAGTTAAAGAGTTTTTCGGCAAAGTGTTTTTGTTTTTTTTTTTAAATGCTAAACGGCTACGTCTGTTATCAGCCGATGGCCAAAAACGGACTGAGTATCTTGGTTCAAGTGCACGCGACCATGGCAGAGAGCCTATCTAACCTACCTACCTACCTAATACTTACCTTCTTCTCTAAACCCTATCTACCTAACCATCCCTAACCACCTATCTAACCTACCTACCTACCTAATACTTACCTTCTTCTCTAAACCCTATCTACCTACCTACCTACCTAAACCCTATCTAACCTACCTACCTAACCCTCCCTACCATCCCTAACCTTCCCTACCATCCCTACCATCCTACCATCCCCACCATCCCTTCCATCCCTACCATCCCTACCATCCCTACCATCCCTACCATCCCTACCATCCCTACCATCCCTACCATCCCTACCATCCCTACCATCCCTACCATCCCTACCATCCCTGCCATCCCCACCATCCCAACCAACCTACCCACTCCACCTCCTCACAGCTACTGAATACCCCAGTCTGATTTCTCAATATTTATTAAAAAAAAAAAATCAGCTTCACAAAATATTTTCCGCAAAGTGCTTTTCGACAAAGTGTTTTTCAGCAAGGTGTTTTTCAATAAAGTGTTTTTGGCAAATTTTTTTTCGGCAGTGTTTTTCAGCAAAGTGTTTTTCGACAAGGTGTTTTTCTGCAAGGTGTTTTTCGCCAAAGTGTTTCTGGAGAAGTGATTTTTGGCAAAGTGATTTTGGTAAGGTGTTTTTCGGCAAAGTGTTTTTTCGACAAAGTGTTTTTCGACAAAGTGTTTTTTGGACAAGTGTTTTTCTTCAAGGTGTTTTTCAGTAAAGTTTTTTTGGCAAAGTGGTTTTCGGTGCTTTTCAGTAAAGTTTTTTTGGCAAAGTGGTTTTCGGTGTTTTTCTGCAAGGTGTTTTTCGGCAAAGAGTTTTTTGATAGTGTTTCTGGAGAAGTGTTTTTTGGCAAAGTGTTTTTAGAGAAGTGTTGTTCGGCAGTGTTTTTTGATGCGCATGAGTTGGTGGTGACTCTCGGGAGGGATCATCAAATGACGATAAATCTATCTAGGTGAATCTAGGTGAATAAAGTGTTTTTGGCAAAGTATTTTTCGACAGTGTTTTTCGACAAGGTGTTTTTCGACAAGGTGTTTTTCTGCAAGGTGTTTTTCGGCAAAGTGGTTTTTGGCAGTATTTTCGGAGAAGTGTTTTATGGCAAAGTGATTTTGGTAAAGTGTTTTTCGGCAAGGTGTTTTTCGGCAAAGTGTTTTTTGATAGTATTTCTGGGGAAGTGTTTTTTGGCAAAGTGTTTTTGGAGAAGTGTTTTTTGGCAGTGTGTTTTTTTTTTTTGATAAAGTGTTTTTGGCAAAGTATTTTTCGACAAAGTGTTTTTCTGCAAGGTGTTTTCCGGCAAAGTTGTTTTTGGCAGTGTTTTCGGAGAAGTGTTTTTTGGCAAAGTATTTTTCGACAAAGTGTTTTTCTGCAAGGTGTTTTCCGGCAAAGTTGTTTTTGGCACTGTTTTCGGAGAAGTGTTTTTTGGCAAAGTGATTTTGGTAAAGTGTTTTTCGGCAACTACTAAAAGCAAAGAAAATCTCCGTTCTACCCACGATCCATTACCAGATACAATGAGTTCGTTTTCTATATTACCGGCAGCTTTATTTTTTTCCTTCTTTTCATTGTTCGCGCTGTTGAGCACTATCTTGAATACAGCATCAACTGCTATATTTATGTTATCCGCATAATGATAATATTTTTCATTGCTCTAACTCGATCCCAAAAAATGAGCAATTCCATTGATTTCAACACCAAGTAATCTTGTTATCAAAACCATCCATACCTAATTTCATATGCTCTGTCAATTTTTGGATTTGAATAAGTGAAACTATCTCTGCATTTACACGTCACACAAAGTTTGAAACTAAGACCTTTTTCATAACTTTTTGAAAATTTTATATCAGTATTACAGGATCTGCATTTTAAATTGTTTTTAAATAAGTAAATACACTAAATTGCAATATACAATATTGGATCTACTGACCTTTCCAGTCCATCACTTTTTTGCAGCTTAACACACAGAAGCACTTGTAAATTTATCACTGTATTATTAATTTTTTTTTTGTCTTTTCAGCACGCGCATTATTAGTATTATCAGGCCTCTTACGCATGGCTTTACCCGTGGCTTATATGAAATAAATACTGTATCATATAGAATTATATAAAGTATATGTTTATAAAGGGTCCGCCATCTAACGTTTTTTTTTTCAAGTAGTGCTTATTTCGTGAATGGTAACACTTAGCTCATGTCTGATTTGACAGATAATTAGTTTTATCCTTCGGCTGAACGAATATGGTTGTGTATACGCTTGAACAACGCTTCGCTAAGTGGGCCTGCGATCGACTTACAGAAGATGCCGATTTTGCCAAAAAAATCATCTTTTCAGATGAAGCTCATTTTGATCTTGGCGGGTATGTAAACAAGCAAAATTGTCGCATTTGGGGCACAGCAATCCCGCACGCATACATTGAAAAGCCGGTGCACCCAAAACGAGCCACTCTTTGGTGCGGATTTTGGTCCAGAGGCATAATTGGGCCATTTTTCTTCGAAAATGAGCAAGGAGTGGCCGTTACAGTCAATGGCGATCGTTATCGGGCCATGTTGAACGAATTTTTGTTCACAAAAATTGAAGAGGAAAATATTGGCTACATTTGGTTTTAACAGGAAGGCGCTACGTGCCACACAGCCGAAGCTACACTCGATGTTTTGCGCCCTGTTTTTGAAGATCGCATTATCAGCCGCAGAGCTGATGTCATTTGGCCACTTCGGAGCTGCGATTTGACATAGTTGGACTATTATTTGTGGGGTGCCGTCCAAGAAAAGTGATACGCCGACAAGCCAGAGACAATTGACGCTTTAAAGGACAATATTCGTGAAGCCATTGGTGAAATACAGCTGCACACAATCGATAATGTGCTTAAAAATTGGACCGATCGTGTAGGCTACTACATCGCCAGCCGAGGCAGCCATTTGAATGAAATTATTTTCCATTATTAACCGGAAGGATTGTACTTTCAAATAAAAAAAGAAATTTGAGAAAATATTCAGTAGTTTTTTTTATAGCATTTTCAAAAAAAAAAAAAAGCTATTTGGCGGACCCTATATAAGAAAGACGCGGCAAAGAGAATGTACGAATACCATTAAAAATATATGCAGCTTCAAGCGGTCTTAACCGTCTATTTATTTTTCTATTGATCTGAAAATTACAAAAATAGCGCAAAGTAACCTGAGAACTAAATTTTAGATTGTCATAAAATGTTGACACATGTCGTTTGAAGGTTGGTATTTCCAGTTAACAGTAGCCCTTAAGAATGATTTCCTCATATCTAACAAGCATATCACAGATGTACATATTGCATTGGCTATTCTGCGGATTGCCGTCACCATATTTTATTTGCTTTCTTATACTGATTTTTAATAAGAAGAATATACCCTTACTCACAAAATTGCTTGCACAAAGGCTTTACAGCCGTAATATCGGTACATTGAATGGTCATACTCATGGTTCGCAATTCTTTCTAAGGGTGCTGACTTATCTGCGTAACTTCAAACGATGTGCTATGGATGGAGGGTATTTTTGAGAAAATATTTATGATAAAGAAAACGAAAAAAAAGAGAAAAATAAGACGACAAATATTGGAAGCATCTTCAGAGGAGCGAAAGCTTATTTTCAAGTTAGCTTGCGAAAGCAAAACTGCTATTTAAAGAAGCATATTGTCCAGAAAATCAAGCACAACCCCAAGACGCAGAGATGTCCGGGGTCATTGAAAAAAACATTCTCTGTCGAAACAATAACGGCAAAGTTACACGCCGCGGTGGTCTGCTGATCTTGATACACTTGGAAGGAAAAGCAGACGGCTTTTAAACAAAGCAAAAAAACAAAACATAGCAGAGGATTGAAACCGAGTCCTCCGTTCATTTCAAAGGAAGTATTGAGCAAAAGAAAACTCCAAAGGACAGTAAATAGGTTCGCTCCGTACAAATCTGCAGGTCTGGATGGAATCTACCCGGTAGAGATGCAACGTGTTTACGGCATTCTCGAACTGTGGCTTTTGGTTTATTATTCTCATCCAGTCTAGACTAGGGCTATATACCACTATCCTGGAGAGAAGCAAACGTTACATTTATACCAAAGGCAGGAAAAACCTCCCACACAACTGCGAAAGACTACAGACCTATCAGTCTCTCTTTCTTTCTTCCAAAGACGCTAGAGAGACTGGTGGACCTGTACATTCGCGAAAACCTACAAAAAGGCATGCTTTCGAAATCGCAGCATGCTTACTGTAAGGGAAAACCAGTAGACACAGTTCTACACATGCTAGTTGGAACCGTCACTTTCCAACAAAGAATTCACCATGATTGCCTTCCTCGATATCGGAGGAGCTTTCAACAACATAAAACCAATAGCCATCATCAATGTATTAGGCAAACTTGAGGTTAATGGTAATATAATATTTTGGATCTAGCAAATGCTTTCAAGCAGGTTGATTTATTCGAAATTCGGCTGCTACCAAACAAAAAGGGCAGTAAAACGTGGCACAACACAAGGAGGAGTATTATCTTCGCAATTGTGGGTGCTAGTTGTAAACGAAATACTCCTATCCCTGGAGGACAGCGGGTGTAAAGCCATTGCTTACGCAGACGATATTGCACTGGCAATTAGCCGGAAACATCTCCAAACAATTAGGGATTTGATGGAAACAAGCCTAGGCAAACTGGCCAATTGGGCAGAGAACTGCGGGCTTGGAATAAATCCCTCCAAAACGGAGCTAGTCTTATTCACAAGACATTGGCAGATTCCTCAAATCACTCCACCAAAACTCAATGGGACTTTCCTTAGATTCGCAGATCACGCCAAATACCTGAAAATTGAATGCGGAAGAACGCATAAAGAAAGCAAAAAACTGCGCTATACACCTGTAAAAAAGCCTTGGGTACCAGATTTTGATTTGATTTTGGTGGCGGCTATACCCCCATTTTATTGTGCTTAATTCAAGCTACATACTTAATTTAACTTACAATCTTGGAAACTAAGAAAGAGGGCGATTGAGGCGGAGTTTTAGACAAGGAGTGCTGATGTTAAAGTCGAAACAGTTTTTCGCATCAACATTCCGCAGCATACGGGAGATAGGTTCATTGGGGCCATATGAGGTACGAGAGGTGGGTACATAGAGAGACGTGGATTTCGTGTATTACGAGGGTTAGTGTCAAAAAAGAGTTATAACCTGAGAGGAGTCGGTGGATGAAAAGATAACATCGACTTCCTTGCCATTTTCTAAGGCTGAAAGGGTGAAGGAAACGAATTCAATAAGGTTTGTGGTTGTAGACCTACCTTTAAAGAAGCCGTGCTGTCTGGGGAAGATTAAAGGCTTGCATTGAAAACCTAAATTATCATACAAAATACTTTCGAAGATTTTGGGTATATGAGACAATTTGGCAATGGGATGGTAGTTGTTAATGTCATTCTTCGGCCCCTTTTTGTATATAGGTTTTATAAAAGTGGTTTACCATAGAGAGGTAGAGAGAGGGAAGAGGAACATTTTTGTTAAAATATAGCTGGGAGGCCGTCGGGACCAGGGGTGAATTCATCATTAAGTTGCTTTAATCTTTCTTCGATGATAACGGGGTCGACATTACGAGGGAGAAATGGTCCAAAGGAGAAGTTTGTTAAATAGTTGAAATAGGTATGATCGGGTGCATAGGAATCATGGGTGAAACATTGATTGAAAAAGGTGGCAAAAAGGTTGGCGATGTAATGAGGATCATTGAAAGTTTCATTATTGAAGGAGAGTGAGTTTGGGTAGCGATCGGATTTTCTTTAGTAATTAACGAATTGAAAGAAGGACTTGGGATTATTTATAAGGTTGGTTTGCATCTCAACTAAGTAGTGTTGATAGAGACATTTATAAAGCTCTACAAAATGCAGGTAAGTACCGAAATAGTTAGAGAAGTTATTTGGGGATTAAGTACGAAGGAAAGTGGTCCAAAGCTTGTTCCGTTTGTTTCTCAAAGAACGGAGTCTGCGATTATACCATGGTGGGGAGGTGGAGGAGGTTTTATATCCAGAAAAGGGTACATAAAGGGAGAATGAATTAAATATTTCTTTGTAGAATATAGATATGGCATAATTTACGGTAAGTTTGTTGAAATTAAAAGGAGCATTATTGAGATATTCATTGATTTGACGGAAGTTGGCTTTGTGAAAATCGTGAGAGATTCGAACAGTGGGGGGAGAGTTCTGTATAGGGGAGTTGTGAAAGAATCAAACCCCATATTACCCACTGGCTGTATACCGCGCTTGTTAGACCCTTACTAACGTACGGATGCCTTGTCTGGTGGCCGGCACTGTGCAGATCTAACTATTGCAAACTCCTAAGTAGAGTTCAAAGGATGGCGTGTATCGCCCCCCAAAGCAGCCCTCGAAACGATGCTTCACTACTACTCCCCTTGGATCTCTTTTGCAAGGAAAAGGCAAAGAAATCGGCGCTGCGATGGAAGGAATCTGCTTATTGGAAGTTCTCCAAAATAAAGCACGCTGGTATTCTACGCCAAACCAATGATATAAGTGAAGTTACGGACTATTTAATCACGACCCTTGACTTCAAGATTCTCTACAAAACAACAATTCCCAACCGACGACAATGGGAGGGGAATTAATTTCCAACACAAGGCACTGCACTGGAAATATACACAGTCGGGTCTAGGATAGGCAATGGTGTAGGTACAGGTGTCTATGCATCGACCCTAAAAATCAGCCAATCGTTTAGACTACCGAACCACTGCAGCATATTCTAAGCTGAATTAAGAGTAATTCGTGAGGCCGCCGACGGGCTGTATTTGAAATCGATGAACAACAGAGACATCGTCATCTACACAGATAGCCAAGCGGCAATAAAACTACTCGAATCACCAATAATAAGATTAAAATTGGTCAGGCACTGCCGCACGTCTCTAAATGAGATATCGAACAGATGCGCTGTAACTGGGTTGTGCTGGGTACCTAACCTAGACATAGTGATATACCAGATATCTCTAAAGCAGACGAACTAGCCAAAATAGGCACCACACTGGAGCTCTCGACTGTTAAAGAGGAAATCTACCCACCAATTGAAACGCAAAACCATTAAATCTCGAAAAATGCACTGCAACAGGCAAATGAGAGATTCCGGCCCAGGTATTGTCAACGTAAAACCACAAGCCTGCTAAAAATACGCAGGGAGTATATAAGCAGCTTAATCGGAGCCCTAACAGTACATCGCGCCTTAGGGAAACATGCCGCAAGATTAGGACTGCCATACAACGACTACTGCAGTAGGTGTGAGGAAGAGGAGACCTACAAAATATCGAATTTTATTCAGCACTCAAAATGGTGACCAAGCCGACTCAAGTGATAGCACAATGGACTATTCCTGGTCTAAGTGACCGCCACCATTTTTACGGAGGGAAGCCACCTAACCTAACCTAACAAACTATATATTTACAAAGTTAACATAAGAAAAAAATACCCACATTTACCAGAGAGAATGTTATCAAGACTCTAGACTTTTGGAACATAGTTAATTGTTTAACTTGTAAGTTTAACTCGTTTGGCAATGACAGGAAACAAAGGGTTTCGAGAAAACCAAATACTGAGATGAAAGATGCTGATCTTCAAGTAGCAGTGAAATATGATGGTGGTTATGTCATGAACTCCAAATGGAGTTTATTGACTACAGACTGAACCAATACGACTACCTTAACATCCTAAAAATATATCTCCAAAAAACCACAACGAAAATTGTTGTACAGTCAAATAAAGTTTTCGAACAAGACAACGGTTCTAGAATATTGTGTAGTTATTTTCAATCCCTTTCAATCATTGCAGTCTCTTAGAACCGAAAGGGTTCAAAGATCATTTACTCGTAACATGATTCGAAAACTTAGGTGGCAAGGATTCCTGCCCTCATATGAACAGAGATTCCTTCTTTTTGACTCAACATCGTTGTCAAGGATATCAACAGATTATGAAATTATGTGTGTAAGAGACATCATGTGTTCAAAAATTTTGTGTCCGGAACTGCTAGGAAACTTTCGCCTCTACGCTCCAATAATAATTCTGCGAGGCCACTTCTGTTTATAGATCCGCACAGAACTGTTTACCGTCAAAAATAACCAGTTAATAGATGCTGTTCTTCCTATAATGAATTATGTAAATATTTAGACTTATCCGACCCTAGGCATATTCTCGAACAAATATGAATTGAACTAAATTGTTAATAATTGAGTTAAATGTCGATTTTAGTCTGTAAGAATCACTATATTCGGTAGAAAAGTAAATAAATAAACGACCCAAAGTACACTGCTCACAATGTCGGAATGTGGTGGCTTTTTAATGCGCGCTTGCAGCTCAGAACACCTCAACATTCATACTGCCGCAAAGGACTATAGGCCATTTAGTCTCTCGTCGTTTCTATTAAAAACCTTGGAAAGACTCCTTGACCTATACATCAGAGGACTCATCAACTCACGCAACTTATGCAACACTCAACACGCTTATCTTAAAGGCAGATCAGTGGAAAGTGCTCTGCATAGTGTTGTCCGTGAAATTGAGGGCTCGCTGAACCTAAAAGAGTTTAAAATGGCAGCCTTCCTCGATATAGAGGGGGTCTTCAACAATGTAAACACTGGATTGAAAATATGTTGAAGAACAGAAATATCAATGCAGACATTGGACACAGCTCTATAAGGAAAGTGAAAACTAGAGGCACACCACAGGGAGAAGTTCTCTTCGCCCTACTGTGGCTTCTTACAATGAACATGCTCAACAAAGTACAAAGGTCAGCCGCTGTTTGTACAACGGGAGCCATAAGAAGCACGCCGTAAGCAGGGTTGGACATGATACTTCAACTCCTCCCCCTGGATCTATTCATATAAAGCTGCGCTGTAAAGAGCGCTCTCAGACTAAGGGAGTCCTCTCTGTGGAAGCAAGCCAACTATGGACATGTGGACATACTTAGAATAATAGACGACCTGGGAAAGAAACATGGTTTTAGTAGCCTCGCAGCTACGACCGACTATATTTCCCTCCAAAATGATTTCTCTCTCAGAATACCAATCTTTTTCCCCGACAGAGAAGAGTGGCTATGAAACGCTGTAGTCAACGACCACGAGATCACTCTCTTCACCGACGGATCGAAAATGGACACAGGCACTGGGGCCGGGTTCTACTCTGATACCCTGCACAAACAAGAATTATTCAGACTCCCTGATCTGTGCAGTGAAAAACGCTGAAATCCTGTCAATAGAGAAAGCAGCCAAACACCTACAGGTAACCGATATCCCACCATCGAATATCACTATCTTCCTAGACAGCCAGGCTGCACTGAAGTCAATAGAATCCTGTATAACGAGATCAAAGGCTGTCATGAAATGTCGCGACTCACTGGAATCCATCAGACACCACAAAGTCAAACTCTGCTGGGTCCCGGGCCGCAGCAGGGAACGAAAGAGCAGACGAATTGGCCAGGCAAGGGTCTGAACTGGACATCAGCGAAGCGGACACGTCATTGCAACCACCGATCAGCGCATTATACCGGATCGTAAACGACACAATCATCAAAGAAGCCAACTCGTCTTGGCTTACAAGAAACGACAGCTACACGACAAGATCATCGTGGCCAGAGCTCAATATCACATGACACTGTCCCATTGGAGCAATGCTCCGGAAATGGGACTCGGGATCCAGCGATCTCTGCCAGAGCTGCGGCGATGAGGAAGAAAATGAGACGATCCAACATCTGCTTTGCCACTGCCCAGCTCTCCAGAATCGACGCCTAGCGTCGCTAGGCCAACGATTCTTTATAGAGATTGCAGATGTGGCTAATGCAGATATATCGGATCTTCTAAAATTCATAAAGAGCACGGGGTGGTTTCAGCCACCACGTGATAGGACAGGTTAACTATATGTGTACCCCCACAAATGAAGGGAATCACAATGGGCCTTTTGGCCGCCGAGTGGAAGTTATGCTTAACCATCAAACTCCCCTTCTTTAACCTAACCTAACCTAACCTTTGGACCATTCACCGATTCTCTCACGTTAAAGACTTAGACCCCGAATACACAGAAAAGGGAACGATTCCCTGAAGTGGTTCTTAGATTAGAACTAAAATGCAGATGACACATAAGGCTCTAAATAGTGCTATAGGTAAATGGCGGACCGCAATTTTGCATCTTCATCAGAAAACACTGTTCTGGTCCATCCAAGGAGGTCTTTAAAAGTGGAGGTACTTTACATGGGGTTAAGGAAATAGAATCAGACCTTGATTTGACGGCTTCAGCTGGTACATTATATAATCACTTAACTTTAAATCTTTAGATCATTAGAGTTTTCTCACAACTCTTTGATAAAATATGCTACTGATTCTTAAAGCATAATTGTTAGAAAAGGGTAAACGGGGGTGAAAAGTTATGGAAGCGAGGAGAATGGCAAAGGGTTTTAAAGGCAAAAACAAAAGAAAAAAGACGAATCGATAAGAAGACGCGCTTTATTGTACAATCACGTTTTTCTGATAACTCCACGTTTTACAAAATGTAGTTTTACATTGACATTTGACGTTTAGTCTCTGTTTGATTTGACTATCGCCCTTTTCGTCACGGGTAGTGACTTCTCAACATTCCGCCCACCTCGTCCAGTTACTGCGACGAAATATCAAGCCGCCCACCGTATTTACATCCAGAATCGACTTCAATTGGAAGTTTCAATATCGATGTTTGCGTCCGAATTGTTGCCACTCGTACTAAGTTATCTTCTCCTGCGTGCCCTTCACTTACATGACCCACCCAGTGGCCATTGCGTAGGTGGTGTGCGCTCATCTTTTATCAGAACGAGATCCCCAACTTTTATGTTGTCTTTCGATGGTTCCACTTACTTCTAATGTGAAGTTCATGCAGCTATTCACAGCTCCACCTCTTCCAGAAATCCTGTTGCATCTGCTGCAGCTGTCTCCACCGTGTGAGTCTACCAGACTTGGTGTCGAGCAAATTAGTTTCTGGAACAGCCGTGGTGGCACCATCCACCAAGAAGTGTCCGGGGGTCAGCGCGCCAGTGTCAGTATAGTCATCTGGTCTGCTTTTAGAATAGCATTGGCGCCAACAAATGTCATTGCCCAGTCGCTGTATATATCAGAGCTGTAGCCCCGAAGCCCTGTAGCGAGGAAGCGCCTCAAGGCAGCCAGGAACATATCTGCTGTCATGTCACTGACAAGTTCAAGGTGTACTGCTCTAGTGCTGAGGCACACGAAGAGTGCAACCCATCCCTTGTAGCTTCGAAAGCCCCGTCTTTTTGTTGTTCGGATTGCATATGGACCACCGTAATCTAAACCGGAATGCTTAAATGCAACGGCAGGAGTACAATGAGTAGTTGGAAGAGTTCCCACAATTTGTGTAGTAGATTGAGGCTTCTGACGGAAGCATGTTATGCATCGTTGAATGTACTTCTTTATTTACGACCGAGCATCAATAACCCAGTACCGTCTTCGCAGAAAGTTAAGAATTGTTTGTTTACCGCCATGCATAGTGGCCTCATGTGCGGAAGCAATCAACAACCTGGACAAGTGGCTTTCCTTTGGCTGGATAATTGGATAATTCGGATGAAGATAACCAAGCATTCGTCAATCGCCCATTCAATCGTAGAATAACGCACTCGTCTATCGTCGGGTTAAGCTTCAGAAGCTTGCTTGTAGTACTGATTGGCTTATCTTTAATGAGACAACAATATTCGTTAGAAAAATATACTTGTTGAATGTACCTGATCCAAAACTGTAATGCATATCGTCGTTCCGACGCGGTGCACCGAGTGGTGCAGGCGTGTGGTCGTGTCAGTCTTGCCTCAATATATCGACGACACCAACATGTAACTCCAATTAACGTGTTAATGTTGGAGTACTTGTGCAGCAGATCTTGCAAGATTTTCCCTTTTAGGAAATTTCGAAGAACTTTGGAGAGTGAATAGCGCGGTTACCTCACAGTGATGTTAGTTCGTTTTGGCCATTCGTTTTCATCCTTCTGTAGCCATGTTGGACCAGACCACCAGATGTCGAGTTCCGCAAGCTAGCATGGATATATCCAACGCGAAGCTACGTCAGCCGGGTTGCTCTTCGTAGGGACATATCTCCAGGATCTTATTGACGTTAGTTCTTGAATTTTTAAAAGCCGGTTGGCAACGTACTGTTTGTATTGTCCGGGGTTTGACCATATCCACCTTAGGGTAGTTTTTGAGTCTGTCCAGCAGTAAACTCTTACAGCCAAGAATCGTAAAGTGTCGAGGGCTTTAGCGGCTACTTTTGAAGCAAGAAGTGCCCCGTTCAGCTCCAGGCAAGGAAAAGTTATCCCTTTTAATGGTGCCACTTTAGATTTGGCTATCAAAATCGAAACCTTATATTTGCCATCATCGGTCTGTACTCGCAAGTACGCGACAGCGGCATATGCACATTTAGATGCGTCCGAAAACAAATGGTAATGGAAATGCAATTGGTAGTTAAATGCTTCTGGTGATGTAAAGATCCACCGAAGAATTTCAATCTCTTCAATCAATGGCAGTTGTTCTCTAAATTTAATCCAGTTTTGGTGATGAGGATCAGGAAGTGGATCATCCCACGAGATACCAGTTAGCCAAAGTTGCTGGGTAAGTATCTTGCCTGTAATAACGATTGGAGCTAACAAACATGGTGGATCATAAATCTTGGCGACATCAGACAGCTGTCGGCGTTCTGTGATTGGCGTGGACAGTCTTGTTACGTTGACCATGTAGCCAATGCAATCAGTTTGGCAAAACCAATAAATGCCTAGCGCCTTGTCACACGATCCAAATTAAGATCGCAACAGCTGCTATCCAGTTACTCACGCACGTTGATTCCCTGTAGAAACTCCATAGAATTGGACGACCACTTACGCAACGTAAACCCCCTTCGCTTCAGCAACTCCTGTAGTTCACGTTGTAGCTTTTGAGCAGCCTCCACCGTGCTATTGCCATGCAGACAATCATCCATATAAAATTACCTTTTAAGGACTTCGTCTTCTTCAGCGTCTTCTTCATCTACAAATATTTGCCTATAGCATTTGTCTATGTCTGCCATAAACGCTAGGTCGTTTTGCAACCTCGGACCAACATGTAGACAATCGTTAAGATATTTACCTGCAATATACTTCCGGGACGCATTGAAAACAGTTGGCTACAGCTACCAAGCAGCGGATTGCATGATTTCACCACAGACCAGCGCATCATACAAATCAGCTCCCAAAATTACGTCAATTGACCCAGGCTCATAAAATTTTGTATCGGCTAGGTCCAAATTTAAAAATTCATCAAATGGTGTGGTATCAATGCGCAGTGAGGGCATAAGGTGTCCCAAGCGCGGCAAAATGAATGCATTGCAGTTGATATGAAAGTCTGGTTCTCTGAGCGAGCACACAGAGATCTCAACCAGACCTGTCGCCTTACGTACACTTGATCCTCCTACAGGGACGGTTAGTCCGTTTAGCCGAAGGCGCAGCTGTTGCACAGCGTACTCGCTGATAAAGGACGCCTGAGACCCGTTGTCCAAGAGAGCACAAAGTTTCAGATAGTACCCATTGGCAGATAGCACCTTGACTTGGGCTGTGGCCAACAAAACTGGTTCTAATTTGATTGATGACGTGTTGATGGACTCTTCGGCGAACGTGTTTTGTATGCGCGTGTGATTTGTATTTACTTGGAAAGAGTCGCTCATCAGAATCCCGTTGTGCAGCATAGTGTGGTGCTTTTTATGACAAACACGTGGAATTTGATGAACATTGTTGCTGCGAATGCTCCCCTTTAAGACAGTTGGTGCACAGGTCTTCTTGTTTGGTTTCTGAAATATGAGCAGAACATAAGAATGTGCTTACCAGAACAACTTGACAGTGCACGCCGGATGTCTTTTGGCCCTGCTCCTTGAGCTTCGATCTGGGGCATGCGGCAATTGCATCAAGCCTTTGCATACGGCTTTCCATGAATTTTTCCAGGTCACGGTACGTAGGAACGATACTTGGGCTCTCTAGAGAGGTTTCCCAATCTTTGATTGTGATGGGATCCAATTTTTCGGTCACAAGTAGAATGAGCCAGTCATCCCATTTGTCGGTTGGTCGGCCCAATTTCTCTAGAGCGCGGATCACTTCCGTTGTCCAGTCAAGAGTTTGACGAAGAACATGTGGTGATTCACTGGTCATATTCGGTAGATTTAGAATGTCACGAAAATACTGCTTAATAAGCTTGCGCTTATTGTCGTAGCGCCCTTTCAAAATGTCCCACTAAGACGTATGTTTTTTAAAAAGTATGCTGCACTTCCACGAAGACTGCAGTTCAAAAAGTGGAGGCGCTGCACGTTGGACAGCGAGGTATCTTCAATTATACACGACTTATGTTTTCATACTTTTTCCGGTAAAATAAGAAACGACTTTACTTTTCGGCGGTTGCTTGACCACTGCTTCTTTATTTTCTCACTTCATATTAGTACAAGTAAATCGGGTGACAGATTCACATACTTTTGCAATCCATCACGTACATGTGCCAACGATCAACACGACAACATGATTCCCTCACCAAAAGGTGCTTTGTTGCTCTTTTTCTTCGGTGTCATGCCGATCGCTAGCATCATGCTCGTGGGAATGGTATGTAACTCACATGGTGAACATATGTATCTTTAAAATTCAGCCACTCGTCAAATAACCCACTGAAGGTTGGTAACTGAATCAGCGGCAAAATAGATTTGGTGGTGTTCCCGCCACTTACAGTTGTGAGATTAGGTGTTGAGTTACTTAACGCCTCATGGGAATTTGTGGTTAGCCCGTCGATTATGTCGTGGAGTTCACCCAAGGCTTCGCAATAAGCTGACACAATTTTAATGAAATACTCATCGGAAGAAAGCCTTTTGATGTCTGCTTCATTATCCACTTGGATCAATCGACGAGATCTCTTCATACGCTGCGTTGAACTGAGTCCAGTACTTCCTTCTGCTAACAAAGTATCCCTTCGTTTGCTTCGCTTTCGCGGTTTTCTGGGAGTTAGTTTAGAATTAGCTTTGCACTTGATTCTCCTCTGGCCAGCGGCATTGATGCTCACAAGATTACTTTAGCCCGGTTTATTATTTCTAACGAGCGACGAGGAATCAGGTTCCCCGCAAGGGATGCCAAATGTTAGGGGTAAAAGGGTAACCGGGGTGAAAAGTTATGAAAGCGAGGAGAATGGCAAAGGACAAAGCAAAAACAAAAGAAAAAAGACGGATCGATAAGAAGACGCGCTTTATTGTACAATCACGTTTTTCTGATAACTCCACGTTTTACAAAAGGTAGTTTTACATTGACATTTGACGTTTAGTCTCTGTTTGATTTGACTATCGCCCTGTTCGTCACGGGTAGTGATGAGACTTCTCAACAACAATCTTAGTCATGATCTTGACCATTAAGTCTATGCATATAAGTTTTCCTAAGTAAATATTTTTTAGCCAGCTGCTGAAAATAAATTTTAAAGATGACCCCATTTCTGGCGGGAATAACTCACCCAATCTTACTGTGCGAACTTAGTACAGCTTTGTATCGCATATTCAAGCAACACTCATCAACCGGAGTTAAACATGCAATCAAATCTAATTCGAGAGTACCTGATTAAAACTGAATGGCCATCTATTTCAATAAACTGCCATGTAGCCGTGCCCAACAACTTACAGTTGGTAAGTTGACCCCATACTTCGGTTCCTGCAATCAATATCAATAGATGAACCTCTTCTTTCCGATAGTCTGAAATTCAATTTGCCACTCGCTCCTTGCTACCTGGAAATAGAATACGGACTAAAAATAGAAAACGGGTTCCTTTCAACATGTTAGACGTCTTAAAAGCTCTCTTTCACTGCGAACTTTCGTCCCGCCCTTCCTTTGGCCTTGGCAACGAGCACTATGTATTCTCTATAGTCAAGAGCACCAACACGCACTCAACATTTGGCACTATCTAACAGATGTCCCTTCTCCACACCCTCACCGAGTCGAGGCATGATTGTACACTGACGATAGTTACAGGAACATCATTTCCCTCCGGATGTCCTTCGAGTAAATGATGGCAACTTAGTGGATCTGCGCTACTAGTTTCTTCAGTTGTTCCAACTATACCCGCCGACCGGCACCGACGAGCATGGCGCATATTAATTTCAACCGTCTGTTACCTGTCCGCCGGTTCTCAGTTCACCAGTCCTCTTCTTCAATTTTTTTTTGCACCTTTCACTACCATTGCGAAGATAGAAGAAGGCAAGCTCAGTAATACCAGTAATCGTAGTAGGCACTAGTGGTTCCGTAGTTCTTCCGGAGGTTTTCGCATTCCATGTCATACTATTCAGATTGATTCATTTCCGTTTTATTTGACGCAGAGTAATCGAGAACTGCTCAGTTGGAAAATGGCATTCGGTCGGCTTGGAATACGTAATTGTGGTGATGTGATTGTGAGTGAGAGAAGTGCTTCTTGGTTTTCGGAGAACCCTTCCACGTGTCCAAGGGTCTAAGGTGCTAAACGAATTAATTAGGAAAATAACTTGCTGGCTTGCGCGTTGCTGAGGAATTTTGAATTTCATCCGAATAGCACTGATCCTTACTGGTCCAGTCGATTGGGGATAATTTAATTGAATTTCATTATACGAGGTAAGTCGGCAATCTTATTCTCTTGGCGCCTCAGTATGACGGGCTGATTAAATTCCAACTTCCTTGAAAGTCCTTTCATATGTATTGTAGTACCGACTTGAATGTCTTTTGATGTCGAAAAGAATTCCTGAAATTCCTTTCAGACGCCCTACTTTTGCATTTTGCTACCGCATTCTACATATCTGTGCTATAATTACACTTTCCACCCCCATCCTTGTTATGGATACCCCATCGCTGCTATTACAAAGCGAGCCATGGAGAACAGAGAATAGAAGTATCTCATGCGCTACCGATAAAGTCCTTTACAACCCACAAACCAATAAAAGCTGAACAATCGATAAAATCTTCGACAAACGTAGCCGGAGACTTTGGTCCTTGTGGTGCTCTCCTCTGTCTACAATGGTCTTCGTGTGTTTTATTGGCGCAATACCAGTGAGGACTTATGAATTTTTATATGCAACGAGTTCGGTACTTAGTGGATCGTTGCAACCAATTAGCTACTTTGTCTTAATGTCGCAGCGGGTTTGATGAACATTTTATAGAAACAAAGACAAGACATGCAATCGGGAGTACAAATGCTCTTGTGACGGTTACTGTAGGTGAAGATTGTATCAACCGTAAGGATGAATGATGTTGAAAGTCAGGTGGTTTTAATGGAGTCATCGGGGTTTTTAGGATTGTAATTCAAATTTAAAGTTATTGACAAGGTATTCCTTAATGACATTCGTGAAGATTGATCTTCTTAATCGTACTTATTTCTGGATGTTAACCTTTTTCTCTCTGGATTTAACTTCTTACAACATGACACTTTGATCATGGGATGCGTGCCGAAAGGTTTTAAATTTGAAAGGATTTTCCGACTGATTTCTATAAGGTCAAAGCGAGGAATAAGATGACGAGAATTTTTTTTATAAAGGCCGTTTTTATGCCTTCAGAATTATTTCGCTATGACGTCTTCCTTAACACATGCTGAACACTTGTTCTAATACCTAACACGTATGAAAAGTGTAGTGACCCTGTGAGTCTTTTACATTCAATCACTAGGGGTCTTTAATCCAAGGATACAAGTCCGCTCCGCGGATTTCTTTGAGGAACAGTGGCGTATGCTCATCGCTTGCCTACCTACAGGATCACGAGACTTAAGTTATTAAATTTTATTTAAAGAAGTTTCGACAGCCAGGTTTGAGCAGCGTTTGAGGCAGGGATCGTTGGATAACTATCTTGCAATTTCATTAAAATCCAACTGTCTCTAAAGACAAGATATGAATTCCACTGTACATTCCATGTTAAAGACATCAAGTGGACGAAAATCCAGCATCTAGAGCAGAGTCTGTGGTGAAGCCATGATTAACCGGTCTTAAGGTCGCAATGTGGTTGTCTGACAGACTATTCCATGAGAGAAGGAGGAGAAGGATGGGGACATATGAGAGGTTCTTATTGTGGTGCTATGAGGTCAGAGGGCTTTAAAGGTAAATTTGATTTTCATGGGGACAAACACCCTCTTTTATTGAGCTTAATTCAAGCCAACTTAATCTTATTTAATCTAACTTATTAACTAAGAAGAACGGGAGAGGGAGGGGCGATTAAAAAGGTAGATTTTTAGGCATGGAGTGCTGAGGATGAAATGAAGTAAGGATTCGAATTAACACTTCCCGGCATGCGAGGAATGGCTTCATTGGAGCCATAGGGGGGTGGGTAGATAGAAAAGATGGGGATTTCGTACATTGTTGAGGTTAGTGTTGATAGAGACAGAGTTTTAGAGGGTCGCGCAGTCAATGGTACCTGAAAGAAGTCGATGGATGAAAAGAATGTCGAATACAATTCTTCTTTTCTCCAACATGTTCATGTTGATTAGTTTAAGGCGGTCTTATTAGGGTGGTAAAATCAGAGGATTGCACCAGAGGAGACCTCGAAGAGCAAAGTGTCAGAACCGGTGTTGGATGCTCTCGATTCTAGAAATGTGGGTTTGTTGGTAAGGAGACCAGTGTGAAAGGTGTGTTCAAGAAGGGGCCGGACAAAGGTTATGTAAAGAGATCGGGTAACGTAGGGGTTCGAGAATTCTTCAGACCATCGCTTCACAAAACCGAGTGCAGAATTAGCTTTAATGATTATCTCGTCGATGTGTGCTCGAAAATTTAGCTCCTGGTCACATAATATGCCAAGATCCTGAACCTGAACGGTGGAGATGAGTTGATTATTGGAGAAGTAGAGACGAGGAGGAGGTTTGATTCGTTTACGTGAAAAGGTAATTGATTGGCATTTGGAAATGTTAAACTCCAATCAATTTTTGGAACACCAGATAGAAAAACTATTGAGATCAGATTGAATAAGGGAAGAGTCATGGAAGAGACTGGAAAATACCCCAAAAAGAGCTTTGTATAGGTATATGCAATTTTTCAAGCAAAATAGATTATTTATCCTTTACCTTAACCGAGGAAATTTTTATTTTATTCATTTTAATGTAACAGTACTACAAGATAATTCGTCTTTTAGAAGTACAATTTTTTAACTTATGAACGAATTAAATTAAGTTTGAAAATAAGTATACAGCCAAACCAAATTATATCAAAACCAATTCAGATAGTTATGAGGAGTATCAGTTAAGAAATGAAAAAGTTTCTTCTGGAGAAAAGCACAAAGACAACACCATACGCGGATGACCTAGTACTCTTGACAAAAGGTAAATTTCTACCAACTATCAGTGAACTAATGGAATCTGAGTTGAAGGAACTCTCCTCATGGGCAGGACAGAACGGTCTGAGAATAAGCCACCAGAAAACCGAGCTGGTTTTGTTCACCAGGAAAAAGAAAACCCCAATATTTGCTCTCCCAAAGTTAGAGGGTACTCCACTCGAACTCAAAGCAAAAAGACCTTCGGCAAAAGATGGGGCTTGCAACCATACATCATTTTTTTGGATGTATACAGCAGTCATAAATCCCATTATTACTTGTATGGGGCCCTAGTCTGGTGGACTGCTAGCAGCGCGAACAGCTACATGAGCATTCTCAACAACGTACAAAGGTCAGCCGCTGTTTGTACAACGGAAGCTATGAGAAGCACACCGCAAGCAGGGTTGGACATGATACTTCATTTCCTCCCCCTGAATCTATTCATAAAAGGCTGTGCTGCAAAGAGCGCTCTCAGAGTAAGGGAGTCCTCTCTGTGGACATGCGACCATACTTAGAATAATAGACGACCTGGGAAAGAAACATGGTTTTAGTAGCCTCGCAGCTACGACCGACTATATTTCCCACCAAAATGATTTCTCTCTCAGAATACCAATCCTTTTCACCGACGGATGAATGCACAAATAGGACTCATTTAGACTCCCTGATTAGTGCAGGGTGTTTCAAGCAGAAATCCTAGCAATAGAGAAAGCAGCCAAGCACCTAAAAGTAACCGGTATCCCAGCATCGTATATCACTATCTTCGTAGACAGCCAGGCTGCACTGAAGTCAATAGGATCTTGTACAACGAGATTAAAGGCTGTCATGAAATGTCGCGACTCACTGAAGTCCATCAGACACCACAAGGTCAAACTCTGCTGGGTCCCGGGTCACAGCTCAATCGCAGGGAACGAAAGAGCGGACGAATTGGCCAGACAAGGCTCTGAACTGGCCATCAGCGAATCGGACACGTTATTGCAACCACCGATCAGCGCATTATACCGGATCATAAATGACGCAATCATAAAAGAAGCCAACTCGTCTTGGCTTACAAGAAACGACAGCCACACTACAAGATCATCGTGGCCAGAGCTCAATATCGGAAAAACAAAAAAGCTCTTATCGCTCGTCGGAGTGATTACAGGCTCCGGAAATGGAACTTGGAATTGAGCGAACTCTGTCGGAGCTGCGGCAATGAGGAAGAAACCGAGACGATCCAACATCTGCTTTGCCACTGCCCAACTCTCCAGAATCGACGCCTAGCGTCGCTAGGCCAACGATTCTTTATAGGGATTGCGGATGTGGCTAATGCAGATATATCGGATCTTCTAAAATTCATATAGAGCACGGGGTAGTTTCAGCCACCACGTGATAGGACATGTAAATTATATGTGTACTCCACAAATGAAGGGATTGGGCCCTTTGGTCTCCGAGTGGAAATGATGCTCTACCATTACACTCCCCTTCTTTAACCTAACCTAACCTTCTTCTGGATAACGGTATAAGAGTCAACTGCAATTCAGGTGGAAGAATAATCCAGGCACGAATTACAGATACGAGAAAGGATCATTCGCCAATGCGATGTGTACCTATAGAAGAAGGAATTAACTATAAGCTTTTTACCTCTATGAGCAAATTGTAGCATTTCAAAGGGATAACTTGGAGATTTATTTTGGGTTATTTTAAAGCTTCAAGATATTCCGAAAGTTGACATACAGGTCAAGATTCGTGGCAAAAATTTGATAATGCTAAAGTGGACACACTTCCTTGGGTTGCGGAGGGCCCAGTACTGAACCTTAGGGAGACATCCTTCGAATAGCTTTAGGATTAGGGAGACCAAACTCAGTGAAAATCGTCTGTACCCTATATGTCAAATATGCATTTATAAGTTTAATAGAAGAATAGGAAAAATTAAAATTATTCTTCATTCGTTAGCAGTAAATAGTGCTCAATGCAGTCAGAAGCTTTGGAAAAATCGAGTAGAACTGCGACACTAGTATCACTACGATCCAAAGCTGATCTGTCAGAAAAGACTTTAAGTACAGCAGATTCGCAAGGATGCTGCTCCGAAAGCCTGTTTGTATTTCGAGAGTTTATTATTTTCATCTAGAAACTTTTTCATTTGGAGGGATAGTACTCGTATCTTCTCGAAGGCTGACAGAAAACACAAAATACTCATATGTCTGTAATCGGCAGGACAGGTTAGATTAGACTTTTTTGGGATAAGTATGGTGTTTACTGTTTTGCATTGTACCGGAAATTGAGAGCTATAAATGTGGAACTGAAAATAGGATGTACGAGGGTGGTCCGATACTTAGCCTCACCGCCAGATGGCGCCAGTATCGCAAGAGCAACTTACTATCGTGTAGTGTATTCTAGTAGACGGCTACTGTCGAAATTCCAGCCGGATCGGACTCGTAGTTTTGTTTTGACCGCGTGTGGAAGCGGGAGTGTCCGCGGATTTTAGAAAAATGGAATAAGAGCAATATCAGTCGGTGATTCGATTCTTGTTTTTGGAAGGGAAATCGCGCAGCGAAATCAAAGATCGTTTGGATGCTGTGTACGGTGACTCTTCCCCTTCGATGGCGACCATCAAAAATTGGTTTAACGAGTTTCAACGTGGTCGCACGTCGGTTTTTGATGAGCCACGTGCAAGTGCCCCGAAAACGGCTACCACGAAGGATAACATGACAAAAATCCACGATCTCGTATTGGCAGACCACCGATTGAAGGTGCGCGGCACAGCTGAGACAGTAGGCATGAGAAAGCTGTCGGCGCGATGGGTGCCGCGTTTGCTCACTCCGGACAACAAGCGCAACCATAAGACCACTTCAGAGCAGTATTTGACGCTTCGTTTCGTGACAGTCGACGAAACATGGATCCACTGGTACACACCAGAGACCAAGGAACAGGCGAAACAATGGATTTCACTGATTTCCCGGCGAACGTGCTGCGAAGAAGGCGAGGACTGTCCCATCGGCCGGACTACCTGGAGAAGGGCAAAACGGTCACAGGGCTGTACTATGCCAAATTATTGGGCCAATTCGACGCCGAATTCAAGAAAAAACACTTGGCGAAGAAAAAAGTGCTCTTCCACCATGATACGCACCGGCTCACACCTCCGCCACGGAGGCCTACTTTACAGACCTCGAGAAAACGAATTTGGAGCAACGCTGGGTCAAGTGTATCGAGCTATTTAAAAGAAGACTGTCTTGAAAAATAAATCGCCATTTCTCCAAAGTTTTTGTTTTTCTTTTGTAGGCTAAGTACTTTTCGGACCAACCGCGTATATAACATATACTCGTAATATGATAAAGAATTCGCTTAGGAAACCGTGGGGAAATACCATCAGGTCCTGTTGCGTTTGATTCAACAGAGTTAATAGGCTTAGAGACATCAAGTTCATCAACATACTGAAAACTGAAATTCGAAGAACTATCTGCAGTAATCAGGTCGAAATTACAGCTAACTTAAGGAGGTTCAGGTGCATCTTGAGAGAAAGAAGCACTTATTTCATGGGAAGGCAACGAACACAAAGACGATTTACTGTTAGATACCACACCTGAGGTCATAAGGGTATCCTCTTAGAGTGTCGCAGCTTCAACGAAGAGCGGCTAAAATCGCTAATATATACTTTGTAAAGGGCGGTCATGTCTTGCTTTTAGAAGACAATTTTTCAGGCAGTACTATTACATTAATGTGATATGTTCTTTCGTGCTATCGGGCTTTTTAGATTAACTACTGAAGCGAGCACGAGATATAGCATCTCTGTTTGCTTAATTTCAAAATGATGCACCTTTTTAAGCAATAAGACTTTGTGTTATTTCATGTAAATATAATCGCGGCTACGGTTTAAGTGGTCCATACCTAGCATACGGGGATTTGTCTTAATTGATATATTGACTCGCGTGTTGTGTGACATGTACAAGGTGGCGCAAAATGAATCAACCTATCAGAAGATGTTATAATTTTTGCAAATTACGTCGTACCTCAATAATATTTAAATTTAGTAAACTAGACAGCTGCAGTATGCAAACAAATAAGCCATCGAGCGCTATACTCTGTAAGAGTGTAGAATAAATGTGTCGATTTTTTTTACCAATAATCGGACGGTGGTGTTTGCGAAGCGTGAATTTCGATGTCAGTTTCGTAATCGTGTCGCACCAATTGGGCAAACATTCCGCCATTTAGCTACTCGACTCGAACAGACTGGAACCACAGGAGACCATGCAGGGCATGCCCGCTACCGGACTGGTCGTTTGGTGGAGAATATCACGGCTATGGCTGCCGGTGTCGCTGAGAACGAAGAAACATCACGAAACAAGAAACAACGACAGCTCGTCGTCTGGGGCATCAGCAAACGGACCCTACAGCGAATTTTAGTGAAAGACTTAGACAGCCAAGGTGAAAGACTTAGTCGCGTGTGAACTACTGTTAAACCGTCCTTAATCTTAACAACGAAGAGGACGATTTTGTGGCGAAAATCATCATGACCGACGTGGCGCATTTTCTTTTAAGCGGATACTTCATAAGCTGGGGCACTGAAAATCCACGTGCGGTGCACGAAGAAGCATTACATCCACTTAAAGCCACTTTGTAGAGCGGCGTTCACGCGGGAGGAGTGATTGGGCCGTAGTTTTTTTTGAGGACGCCATCGGCAATATGGTCACTGTTACTGGCGAATGCTACAGGGTCATGATAAATGACTTCTTATTGCCGGAATTGGATGAGCGGGGCTAGGTGAATATGCGGTTTCAACAAGACAGTGCAACTGCACACACACAGCAGGAGCCATAATGGATATTGTGAAGAAAGCATTTTCTGGTCGCGTAATCTCCCGTTTTGGCAATTTAGCATGGCCAGCAAGATCGGTCGATTTAACCATCCCAGAATTCTTTCTTTGGGGCTCCTTGAAGTCGCGGACTTATGCTAACAAGCCTCAGACAACTGCAGCTCTTTTAGTCTTGGAAAATGCGATAAGACGGGTACAAATGTGTATGAACACTGGCGGCCCACTTGACGTATATCATATTTTCCACTTGACAGAAAATATTGTAAAGGTTCAAGTATTTCCATCATATAACATAATTTTTTTTTGTTTAGTAAAAAAGTAATTCAAAAACAAAATTAGGTGAGTATTTGTATGCCACCTTGTATCTCCATTGCTGCCATTTTGGACAAACAAAGTTGGATATTATTGAACGTTAGCGGAAGTCATTGACGGTGACTTCGTTCTCACGGTCATTTTTAAAAAAAAAGTTAGAACCAATGATCCCTTCGGTCGAAAGACCGCACCAATTAATGTCATTTTCTGGGTGCACTGGGAGCTCTTCTATCGCGGGAGGTTGCTTCTTGATAGTCTGGAACCCATTCAATTTTTCGATAAAAAAGTGTTTCTTCCTCCAGCTTTTGCAAGACGACGAATGGACAAATTACGGCTCTGACACAGGCGGATACAGCAATAATATTTTCCTCTGTAGGCATTCTACGCAGTCTATGATGATCGTAGAATGATCAAAGTGTGTGTAAAACATTTTTCGTAGAGCACGAATTTTGATTATCAAATTCAATAATTTGTAAGCATTGATCGGATGTAACTCACTACGGAAAAAAATGGCAAAACTAACTCAGCATACGTGATTTTAAGGTAGGTCAAATTATGCGCAAGTTGTCAGAAATAGAACACTTAAATACCAAGCACTAAAAAAATAGCCATTATGTTTTTCTGCGAGGAAAACTCATAACCGGAAAAACTTCAATGTTTTCTTCGCTCCATTCTGATGTGGAATTTTCTTTTCCTCTCCTTAATGCGATCTGAAAGTTTAAAGACACTATCAATGCCATTGAAGTCTTCTTCGTTCTCTGAATAGCTTATTTGTGATATCGAGTGGTGGAGCGTAACTCTGTTTGCTATTTTATTGACGGCAAAAAAAAAACCAGAAAAACAAATTATGATCAAAAATAAACTAGAAAAACTATCAGGATTTTTATATCCCACCTAAGAATCCAGCTAATAGAATATATGTTAATGCAGATTTCTACTTAGGTTTCATAAATTTTTATGAGTTCATACTAACACAAATAATTATTTTTTCACTTTTAGTAGTTGTAATAAAAAAAGCTGTTCAAAAGAGTTGACCTACTAAATGGGATTTATTCCGCCCATTCCAGATTGGTGTCTTCCATTTTAACAGAGCCAAGGTGACATTTATTGATTTGTATGTACTCGACCATCTATATTCTCACGAAACTTAAATTAAATCGATGTTATTCAACTATTTCCACAATTATCCATGCCCCAATTTGGTGTCGTTTTATGCCATCATGTGAAAGTGACTTAATAGCCAGAGCGTATTTCATTCAATGACGTCGATCGTAAATTTACCACAAAACCGTCGGACCGTGACAAAAGACTTCCTTTTACGTGATAGATATTCAAATACCTCTACAGGTACTTGTAATTGAGGTTATACGTATTGCCACCTGACTTCTTTACGAAATTATTTGTTCTGTTATTCATCCTTGGTGTTCTTTCCGCGTTCGTGCCTGACAATTTATTTAAAGTGTGCAAGCAATTTATCATAATGCAGATAACGAATAGGGCATTCCAATTCCATAGGATACCAGAGTGCCACAGCTAGTCCTGCTCTTATGCATGCTACTCAACACTCTGTTTCGAAAGAATTTTTCAGTAATGTGAGAAGGGTAGATGAAGTTTTCTGTATTGTGAGGCTATTTCAATCAATATGTAGGGTACGAGTATATGAAAATGTGTGCTAGGAAGCTCGTACGTGTTGGTTGAAGTACATATAAAAAGTGAATGCCATTTTATTTCCATCTTATTGTTTCTCTTAAGTTGGAGTCTTCTATGGACTAGTTGTCTATTGCCGTTCACTTTATTTCCGGACATAAAAAATACTGCTGGCATGGATTTGATGCTTTCTGCCAGTCATGACAGTGTGCAGCCTTTTTTAATTATGTTCTTACATGCAGACTTTTATTTATTTCAATTTACAAATTGTTTTTGCCAGCCAATACATGTCCCAGATATTTGAACTCGTCAACTTTTTCAAAGCGTTTATCGAGCACAGCCAAGTGCCAGGTTTGAAGCTAATGTAGTCGGTCAGACACCATATATTTAGTTTTACCTTCATTTATCCCATGTGTTTCTCACTCTAACTCCTTTGCTTCCTGTTAGAGGTATCTGTTGTAGTGTTGGGTAGGACACGCATTTTTATTGAGTTTGTATGAGGTAACTCATTTGGGGGAGTGAAGTGGTACATTGTCCCACCTCATTTGAGGTAAAGGATGTTTCTTATAGAGGTATAGAACTTTGAAATGGAATAAAACAAAGATGATTTTTTTAAATTGACATGAAATTGACTTTATTCGAAAGATAATCTTTTACCATTATAATTTAAATATAATTTCTGGTATATGAGCGCCACGGCTGGTTCGAACGTAGTCTAATCTGGAGGTCCAATTTTCAATGATTTTTTCCAACATTTGTGGCCGTATATCGGCAATAACGCGGCAAATGTTGTCCTCCAAATGGTCAATCGTTTCGGATTTATCGGCGTAGACTAGCGACTCCACATATCTTCAGAGAAAATAGTCAAGCGGCGTTAAATCGCAGGATCTTGGAGGCCAATTCACAGGTCCGTAACGTGAAATTATGCGGTTACCAAACGTTTCCTTCAATAAATCAATTGTGGCACGAGCTGTGTGACATGTTGCGCCGTCTTGTTGAAACCTCAGCTCCTGCACATCATGGTTGTTCAATTGATGAACGGAGAACTCAGTAATCATCGCTCTATAGCGGTCACCATTGACTGTCACGTTCTGGCCAGCATCGTTTATAAAGAAGTACGGACCAGCCCATAAAGCACACCAAAAAGTCAGTTTTGGTGGATGTAACGGTGCCTCAACATACACTTGAGGATTATCATCACTCCAAATACGGCAGTTTTGTTTATTGACGTATCCATTCAATCAAAAGTGAGCTTCATCGCTAAACAAAAATCGCTTATGAAAATTGGGATGAACGGCAATCTTGTTTTGGGCAGTCATATGCCAGAAATTATATTTAAATTATAATGTCAGAAGATTATCTTTCGAATAAAGTCAATTTCATGTTAATTTAAAAAAATCATCTTTGTTTTATTCCATTTCAAAGTTCTATACCTCTATAAAATACACCCTTTACATCTTGTCACATATCCCATTGATAGCTTGCAATATGTACTAATGCAAAAGTCGTGAGGTGCCTCTGACTATGACAAGAATTGAAGTGGTACAAATTTGAGGTGTTGGGATATTTTTGTACTATGACAAGAATTGAAGTGGTACAAATAATTTTTTTGAGGTGTTGGGATATTTTTGTACTGGTGTATGGGACATGAGGATGTGAGGTGCTTTGACTATGACAAGAATTGAAGTGGGAAATATATTTTTTTTGAGGTATTGGGATATTTTTGTACTGGTGTATGGGACATGAAGATTTGAGGTGCTCTGACTATGACAAGAATTGAAGTGGGAAAAATATTTTTTTTGAGGTGTTGGGATATTTTTGTACTGGTGTATGGGACATGAGGATGTGAGGTGCTCTGACTATGACAAGAATTGAAATGGGAAAAATATTCTTTTTTGAGGTGTTGGGATATTTTTGTACTGGTGTATGGGATATGAGGATTTGAGGTGCCTTGACTATGACAAGAATTGAAGTGGGAAAAATATTATTTTTTGAGGTGTTGGGATATTTTTGTACTGGTGTATGGGACATGAGGATGTGAGATGCTTCTGACTATGACAAAAATTGAAGTGGGACAAATAATTTTTTTGAGGTCTTGGGACATTTTTGTAGTGGTGTATGGGACATGAGGACGCGAGGTGCTTCTGACTATGACAAGAATTGACGTGGGACAAATAATTTTTTTGAGGTGTTGCGACATTTTTGTAGTGATGTATGGGACGTTTGTAGTGCATCTTGTATGAGTAACCCAACACTAATCTGTTGGAGCACTCGGACGAAAATACTGGTTAATTGTACTACCAGCCAGACACCTTTCTTTATTGTATTTTCCCCGTTGTCCGGAGAAAAGTGAGGAGGAGCGTCAATGTGTAGAGAGAGATTCGGCACGCACCACGTCGGCCCCAAGGGTGCGCCACCGTGCGCGAGCGAAGGCGGGACAGTCGCAGAGAAAGTGTTCCGCTGTGTCATCCTCGTCGCAACATGCAGCACAGGTAGGCGTCTCACTGATGCCAAGCGCGTTGAGATGCTTGGCAAAAGTGTAATGGCCCGTAATGACGCCCGTTAGCCTTCTTCAATCATTTCTCCTTAAGGATAAGAAAAATGTTGCGGACTTCTTGCAGATATCAGGGCGTACGCGCTTAGTCATCCTGCATCCTGGACATTCCCTCCATTTACAACTATGTGCATTAAAGACCCAACCGTTGATGTCGGATTTGACCGTAGAAGCAGGTAGACGGGTTCAGGTCCTGAAAAACTCTCCTCTGAGCCCCTTTTAGCGAGTGCGTCAGAGATCTCATTTTCTGCAATCCTAGAGCGACCTACACAAGCCTTAGTGAACTGAGTTCGACGACTTTGTTTAAGAAGGTCTTAAATTCATGATTTGATTTAGAGCTGGTTATAGGGTTGGGCATAGCTTTGATTGTGGCTTGGCTATCTCTTCTTCCCTTACACTTGTGATTGAAAGACGGACGCATTTTTTCCTAACGAAAGGTGCAGTCGGACACGCCCAGACTTAGAGCCATTTCTAAATTGCGAAGACAGTTCTTTCCAGGTTCAGTATCTAGCCAGAGCCAGTCCTGACGCCTTGGAAATTTGACTGTGAAATTATAGCGCAATAAAATGGCAGGTGTCATTGCCCCGCAACGGCATATCTATTAGACAGGAGTCGTAGGATATTTCTCGCGCAAGTACACTTTCACTCCAATGCGAGTTGTACCAAAGACCATTTTTCTTTAGGCGAGACATGATTTTCAGTGCGCACCCTCTGATATATATATGTCAAGGGGTGGAAGATTCATCATAGCATCTAGAGCAGCTCCCGGTGTACTGGGGGAAGCCCCCGTGCAGCTGAGACAGACCGTTCTTTGGAGTTTGGTGAAACGTTTCACGACGTGTTTATGTGTTAGCTTGTTTCACCAGACAACCAAGGCATATGAGATTATCGGTCTGATCATTGCCGTATAGATCCAGAGGCCCTTTTTCGGCGACAAGCCCCATGTTTTGCCAAAGGCACCTTTGCATGCTTTTTTGATTTTGGACTTAACATGCTTTTGACCAAAGAAGCTTGCTATCTAAGATGACTTCCAGGTACTTAGCTTTCTTGGACATCGGGATGAGAATGCCTTTTAGCACCAGCTGAGTCATGCCAGTATTTTTCAGTGTGAAGAGAATGATATCAGTCTTAAGAGGATTAACCGACAGCCCATTTCTCGTGCACCAGTCATCGATCACATTTAGCGCCACCTGAGCTTAGATAGTGATAGATAGTCGCTAAACATGAGTAGACAGAGAAAACGGCAACATCATCCGCAGAGGCCTGGGCAAAGATTCCAGAGGCATTGAGAGCATTGAACGGAGCGTCAACCATCATGCAACATAATAGCGGAGACAGGACGCCACCTTGCGGACAGCCCTTGTCTACCCCAAATTTGACAGATGTTCGAGGCTTGCATCAGCGATAAATATCCTGTGCGCAAGCACTGCAGATGGACTCACAAGCTGATCCCTACGATCGAGGTTTAAGGAAAAAGAGCACACGAGGATTGCAATTAGGCAATTCCTGTCAGGTCACAGCGGCTATCGAAAATATCTTCACAGAGTATGACACGATAGCTTGCCCTTCTGCCCATAATGTTTAGAGGAAGAGGAAGACACGGAGCACGCAATATTCCACTGCAGACGCTGCGCAGACTCAAAAATGGACCTGTTGATCCTGGAACTTCCAAGTCATATGATAAACTCAGGGGACTGCTGGCTGGAGATCAGCTCCTTCATAACGAGCGTGCAAAACGAGTTAAGAAGACTCGAAAGATTAAAAAGAGCTGAAACGGCAGATACAGATACAGAGCCGATAAGAAAAACAAACATTTTGGAGAAATGGCGATTTATTTTTCAATACTCCTTTTAGCTCTATACACTTGACCCGGCGATGCTCCACCTTCTTTAACCCGTCTGAGAAATAAGGTCTGCAAAGTAGGCCTCCGTGGCGGCGATGACCTCCTTATTCGACTGAAATTTCTGCCCGGCGAGTGACTTTTCCAAGCTTGGAAACAAAAAGAAGCCAAATCTGGAGAATACGGTGGATGGGGCAGCAGTTTGTAGCCCAATTTGGCCATGGCGAGGGCGGAGGTGTGAGCCGGTGCGTTATCATGGTGGAAGAGCACTTTTTTCTTCGCCAAGAGGAGCCGTTTTTTCTTCAATTCGGCGTTGAATCGGCCCAATAATTTGGCATAGTACAGTCCTGTGACCCTTCTGCAGGGCGCACCTTCAATGGGCGGTCTGCCGATTCGAGATCGTGGATTTTTGTCACGTTATCCTCCATGGTAGCCATTTCGGGGCACCTGGAAGTGGCTCATCAAAAACCGACGTGCGACCACGTTGAAACTCGTTAAACCAATTTTTGATAGTCGCCATCGAAGGAGAAGAGTCACCGTACACAGCGTCCAAACGCTCTTTGATTTCGCTACGCGATTTCCCTTCCAAAAACAAGAATCGAATCACCGATCGATATTGCTCTTTTTCCATTTTTCTAAAATCCGCGGACACTCCCGCTTCCGCACGCGATCAAAACAAAACTACGAACGGCTGAAATTTTGACAGTAGCCGTCTACTAGAATGTACTACTAGTAGTAAGTTACTCTTGCGATAATGGCGCCATCTGGCGGTGAGGCTAAGTACTTATCGGACCACCCTCGTAGTCGGTCGTAGCTACGAGGCTACAGAACCATGTTTGTTTCCCAGGTCATCTCTTATTCTTAGTATGGCCGCATGTCCATAGCTGGCTTGTTTCCACAAAGAAGACTCCCTTAGTCTGGGAGCCCTTTTTGCAGCGCAGCCTTTTGTGAATAGATTAAGAGGAAGGGGATGAGGTATCATGCCCAACCCTACTTGCAGCGTGCTTGTCATAGCTCGCGTTGTACAAACAGTGGTTGACCTTTGTACATTGTTGAGCATGCTCATGTAGCTTTTCGCGCTGCCCATAAGTTATAACGGGTCTGATGTTTGATGTATACATCCAATGAATGATGTACGGTTCAAGCCCCACCTTTTGCCGAAGGTCTTTTTGCATGCATAAAAAGCATTCAATCCTTTTTTCATCCTTTCCTCCAGGTTCCTTTTCCAGGATAGTTTGGAGTCAAGAATGATGCCTAGATACTTGGCTTCCACTTTGAATTTGAGTGGAGGTACCCTCTAACTTTGGGGGAGTAAATATCGGGTTTTTCCATTTCCTCGTGAACAAAACCAGCTCAATTTTCTGAGGGTTCATTCTCAGATCTTTCTGTCTTGCCCACGATTAGAGTTCTTTCAACGCAGATTCCATGATAATTGGTAGAAATTCACATTTTATCAAGATTACTAAGTCATCTGCATATGCTATGGTCCTTGTGCCTTTTTTCATAAAGATTTTAAGGATTTTGTTAACTGTGAGAAGCCATAGTAAGGGAGAGAGAACTCCACCTTGTGGTGTGCCTCTAGTTGTCACTTTCCTTATAGAGCTGTGTCCAATGTCTGCATTGATAATTCTGTTATTTAACATATTTCTAATTCAGATTACAATGGATTTGTCTACTTTTATGTCCTCTAGAGCTGTTATAATGTCCTTTATATCTTCGTTGTTGAAGGCTCCCTCGATATCAAGAAAGGCTGCCTTTGTAAATTCTTTTATATTCAATGAGCTCTCAATTTCACGAGCAACACTATGCAAGGACATGATACATCGGTTATAGTGGTTTAAGGCTTAGGTTCACTGCCACCCTGCCTTATTACAGCTGGTTATATACCTGACCCCAAGTATTAATTTAGATTTAACTCCATCTACGCTTTATTTTAGGTTGTCGTGGTCTCGAAAAATTTATTTAACCTTTTTATAGTAAAGTAATTTAGGAGTAAGCACACCTCTCATTGTGATTTGAATATGTTGCCTAGCATATGTTCGTCATTGTTGCAAGAATTTCCTTTCCCTGCCACAGAAGTTGGTTTCCATTGAGGATACATATTTCCGATGTTTTATCGCGTGAAGGTGAACGCAGTACTTCGGCAACAGTCCTTGTCCTTGCAACGAAAAAGTTTCGAAAAAAAGTTCAATTCTCTTAATCGAAATCTATCTACAAAATCCCAGATACTATACCGATAGATTCGGTACTTTGATCTAATTAGCCAGGAAAAAAGACTACGACTGGTTTACTTCCGTCGCTCCTGTTCTTTTTATTTAGTGCGAAATTAATTAAGGAAATGGCTGGGAGCACTCAAAACAAGTGGTATTACTCGTACTAACAAAGATTATATTTGCAGATGGTACTTTTTAGTTGGTTTGCCCGAACTAAAGTGAATTAAGGTGTTTCTTGCCTGTGTACTCTGCACATGCTGGAGCGCTCGTGCGGTATCTAACTCCATTGGGAATTTAGAAATCCTCATGGAATTCCGGATTCGTTGAACTAACAGACATCTTAACAACCATATGCGAAACCTCCTTACCGGGCCAGACTCCTGGATTGTTGGAAACTTTTCCCTTCATGTCCACATTGCATGCAAATCTCCCTACTTCTGCATGCCTTTCTCGATTATTTTCAGGAACTGGCAATTGAAAAGTCGTTGTTGACTAAACCTGGAGCAAAAATAAACAGTAGGAGTGGGGAATGGATAGTTGGATGAAAACAATAGCAGCGCGTTGGCGGAAAATAAATAAATCATTTTGTGCAAGTTCTGTCTAGGAATTGGACAGGTCTGGTTTTACCTAGTTATGTCGTCTCTCTTCGAGTTGGAAGCTGTCGGTTTTAATTATCGTTTGTTCCTCGATTTTCAACTGGACAAACTATCCTACACTAATGGCACCACTATGGAAAGGTATCACTGCTTGTGTGTTTGTGCAAATTTGCTTCTCGCTCGGTCTGTCCTGGCAAAGTTTGGTTGCACTCGATTCCCACCATCGGGCAGGAGTTCAGTGGAAGAGGTCAGGTCGTATGGCTGATATCGATTTATCTTGTCCTGCTTACTTGCGGTTGTCCTCTGGGCTAAGGTTAACAATGTTTATCCGTTCATGGGCGGACAAACTTGACCAGATTGCTGGATGCAGTTATGGTTTCGTTTCACGCTTAATTATGGTTGTTAGCCTGTTCGCCTTTGGTTTACTGCAGTTTCATGCGAAATAGCGAGTGTGTTTCTTTTTCCCATACGACTTGGACCAAGTTGAATTGCTTAGCTTGCAGATTTTTTTTTTATCAATAAATCAGTGAAGTTCTTAATTACGTAATTACGCGTCGAATATATCGCGTTCTTGATATCTTAAATTGTTTTTGGCACCACTAGAAAACATTACGGACTCACACAGACATCTGTTTTAAAAACTAGAGGACCGATAACGTGAAAAAGAATGTAACATAATATTAATTCGAAAATCGTCCATGATATCAAGCCACATGTTACCCCTTTAACAGCAGACTGAACAACCGGATCGACTATCAATATGCTGATACATGTCTATGAGTATGTTTTCAAACATGTTTACAATCATGCTTCATACATGTTTACCAAAAAAGCAAAGAAAATTTCGAATAATTCAGATTGTTCCGAGGTTATAAAAATTAACATCATTTTTGGAAAGTACACAGTACATTCTTCTGTTGGGCAAAGAAGGCGTAAAAGAAAGCATGAGATCAGCCTTCAAACATCTGCCTTTTTGTAACCATAAGCTACAAAAAAACAGAATTTGTGCTTGTCCCTGTCGCTTAATGTGCTAACGTGAATCGTTTTTTATCAATTTTTACACCTTACCTGAATATGACAACTCCGCAGGAGCATTTCATTGGCTTAGTGAAGGCCTTAACAAAAAAAACAAAACAAATTACTAAAAAGAAAAGGATTAAGGAGAGGGTGAATGAGAACAAATCTAAGATGGACCGAAAGATTCGGGGATTGGTTTTAAGGAGAATCATTTGAAGCAGTGTGGGGAAGTTAAAATGATATTTTCGGTAGGTATGTATGCCATACCTGCGACCTTGTGTCGTTCTTCTACGGGCTGTAAGATGATTAGTTTTATGTCCTTGTGAGGCTGTAAATTAGCTTCCGGCATGTAAGGGAACGCCTCATAATAATTCACATCAAAGGCATCCTCGGAAATATAAGACTTACGTATTTGCGTTCATGCCCTTACGGAAGAAAAAGATGATCGACTCAGGAATTACTTCTATGATCTTCTGGACCGAACCTACGCCGAATGCCCCAGTTATGACACTGAAATTGTATAAGAGGATTTTAACGCAAAACTGGGCAAAGAGGATATATTTGAATCGATTATCGAAAAAATTAGCCTGCATAACACCACTTCCGACAACGGACTCAGGCTAATTGACCTTCTAGCTGGGCGTAACCTCCTTGTAGCAAGCACACGATTCCCACATCTCAAAATCCATAGAGGAACCTGGCAGTCACCAGATCAATCGACCATTAACCAGATTGATCACGTTGCGATTGACGACAGACACTCCTCCTAGATGTACGAACCTTTAGAGGAGCCAACTTCGACTCAGATCGTTGCCTTGTGGAGTTTGACGCCCGAAAGCTAAAAGCTGAAAGCCGAAAGTTTTTCGCCGATCGAGTTTCTTTTAACCTCTCGCAAACTCCGATGACACCGGCACAATCAACAGAACAATAGAAATGAGGCTCGCAAGTTTTATGAAAAAGTAAAACGAACATACCAGGGCTATAAGGCCAGAGCAGAAGCCTGTAAGGATGAAGACGTACAGCTAGTAGTAGACTCACAATCGATGTCGAGATTATGGAAAAACATTTTTGCAGACTGTAATGCCCCTCTCAATTTTGATAGCCTAACCGTAAATGATGCAATATCCCTACTCTACAGGAAAATATTTTACATTATCTCTCTTTACGTTCCCGTTTCACAACGCAAAACTTCGTCCACCTCCCCACCCTGGTACAATCGCAGGCTCCATTCTCTAAGAAACAAAAGAAATAAGCAATGAACAATCTTCCTTCGTACTCAATCATCTAATGACTTTTCTGACTACCTGGGCACCTATCTTCACTTTACCGCCCTTCACATCTCCCTCTATCAACGCTATTTAACTGAAACGCAAGCCAATCTTATAAATGATCCAAAGTCCTTCTTTAAGTTTGTTAACTACAAAAGAAAATCTGATGGCTATCCTACCTCCCTGTCCTTCCACGATCAAACCTCGAACGACCCCAATATTATCGCCAACTTTTTTAAACAGTCTTTCGCCGACGACTCGTTTGCTCCAGACTTCTCATACTTTGATTATCTACCGATTTTTTCCCTTGGACCATTTCTTCCACACACAGTCGATTCTCATGTCATCGAAAACAAATTAAATCTACTTAATGATGAGTTCACTCCTGGACCCGACGGTCTCCCTGCCATATTTCTAAAAAAAATGCTCCTCAACCATCTCTCGATCTCTCTCGAAAATCTTCACTCTATCCCTATCCCAAGGTGAATTCCCCCGCTTATGGAAAACTTCATTTATCACCCCTATTCACAAAAAAGGTCCGAAGAACGTTGTTAACAACTATCAAACTGTCACATATACCCAAACCCTTCGAGAGTATTTTGTATGAAACCCTAAGTTTTCGCTGCAAGTCTTTAATCTCCCCTCGACAACACGGTTTCCTCAAATGCAGATCCACAACCACTAACCTTGTTGAATTTGTGTCCTTTACTCTATCATCCTTAGAAAACGGCAAAGAAGTCGACGTTATCTCAACCGATTTCAGTAAGGCTTTCGATAAAATCTCCCACAGACTGATATTCTTCAAATTGTCCTCCCTTGGCTTCGACCCCATTTCTTTGAAGTGGATATCTCCTTACCTGGAAAATCGCTATTACAGTGTTCGTTTTAGATCTGCCTTCTCTAACCCGTTCTTAGCTTCCTCCGGCGTCCCCCAAGGCAGCCACTTAGGTCCACTTCTTTTCGTTCTTACCATAAACGATCTTGAAAGGGTGATCAAACATTCCCACATCTCATTATATGCCGACGACACCAAGTTCTTCAGGACCATTTCCTCCAGTTATGACTCTTGCCTTATTCAATTTGATCTCAATAGTTTTTCCATCTGGTGCTCCAAAAATTGCTTGGAGCTTAACATTTCCAAATGCTAATCAATTACCTTTTCACGTAAACGAATCAAACCTCCTCCTCGTCTCTACTTCCTCAATAATCAACCCATCTCCACGGTTCAAGTCATTCGCGATCTTGGCATATTATGTGACCAGGAGCTAAATTTTCGAGCACACATCGATGAGATAATCCTTAAAGCTAATTCTGCACTCGGTTTCGTGAAGCGATGGTCTAAAGAATTCTCGATATCCGATCTCTTTACATAACCTTTGTCCGGCCCCTTCTTGAATACGCTTTTCAAGTATGTTTCCTTACCAAAAAACCCACATTTCTAGAATCGAGAGCATCAAATGCCAGTTCCTACGTTTTGCTTTTCGAGGTTACCCCTGGTGCAATCCTTTGATTTTACCACGCTACCAAGACCGCCTTAAACTAATCAACATGAATACGTTGGGGGAAAGAAGAATTGTATCTGACATTCCTCTCATCCATATACTCCTTTCAGGTGCCATTGACTGTGCGACCCTCTATAACCCTGTCTCTATCAACACTAACCCCCGCAATGTACGAAATCCCCGTCTCTTCTATCTACCCAACCCCCGTACTGCCTATGGCTCCAATGAACCTATTTCTCGTATGCTGGGAAGTGTTAATTCGAATCCTTACTTCGATTTCAACCTCAGCACTCGATGCCTAAAAATCCGCCTTTTTAACCACCCTCCCCTCTCTCCCGTTCTCCCTAGCTAGTAAGTGAGATTAGGTTAAGATTAGATTAAGCTAGCTTGAATTAAGCCCAATAAATGGAGGCGTTCGCCCCCACGAAAATTTAAATTTAAAATTTAAAATATAACGGCGATGATAAATCTGATACCGCTGTCAGGCAGAGTGATCCATTCGCAACGGACGAAGATGTAAGAGAATTCCGTCCACCTGACCTAGATGAAATTAAGCTTGGAATTTCGAAGCTTAAAACTAATAAAGCCGTGGGCAAAGACGGCCTGTCTGTTGAGCTATTTAAAGCGGCTGGAGGCCAACTCATCTCTAAAATATGATCGGAGGAATGCATGTTCGACGAATGGAATCTCAGTATCTTTTGCCCAGTCCATAAGAAAGGATATCTTATAACTGCGACAATTATAGAGGAATACGTCTCTTTAGCATCGCATACAAGAAAGCCATTGCCTTGCCAATATACCAATATACACCTTTTTGTCGATTTTAAAGCTGCATATGACAGTGTGCATATTGACGAGCTATACCGAGCCATGTCTAGTTTTAATATCAATGCCAAACTCTTTCGATTTTGCAGGATGACTGTTAGGGATTCGACGACCAAGAAAGCGAAGTTAGAAAAAGAAAACAGCGGGTATCCCAACAAATTGAACAAATCGTTTATTATCGATGATAATCTAATCGTGCACTGACCGAACTGGTATCTTGCGCGAACAAACTACAAGTGTCGAGTACATCTTTGGTCAACCATCAGCAGCCATCACGAGTGATGATTTAACACACATACAAAGTACATCGATGAACCCTTCGCACACATTCAGTGTTGTCATCAGTGTGTGTGTGTGTGTGTGTGTGTGTGTGTGGAAGAGAATGTGAACACAGAGCGAGATCGTGTGGTAAATGGCGTGATGGTCTCTGGTGTAAACATTGTTCTTGCAGAAGGATCGTATGTTCTGCTTGACGATGGCTCGATGTAATGATGGGCTGATCTTGCCGATGGCGCGATGTTGGCCTGAGTATAACTTAATTTTAACTGAATTCAATATAATACAACAAAGATTTTAACAACAAAAGCAGTGGAATATAACTTATAGATACTCGTACAAACAATTGGCAATATTACATAACACATCACAATAAAATACATAGATTCTCGAACATCCCGCCCCCCCTGGAACTAGTTTCAGGACAGAGGTAAGGGCGCAAGCTTAGTGATGGGACGAACAAGTTGTCCACGTGCTGTCTTCAACGTAACCACTCTCGTTCGGTTGTCAGATCCGGGATGAACTGCTTCCACCCGACCTAGAAGCCACTTTGACGGAGGCAAATTAGACTCCTTAACGACCACCAAGTCACCAACTTGGATGTTAGGTTGAGCAGTTTTCCATTTAGGGCGCTCCTGGAGACTGGTGATGTATTCATTCTGCCACCGCTTCCAAAATCCTTGGACCATGCTCTGGATATGTTTCCAGTGCGATAAACGATTTATTGGAACATTCAAGTAGCTCGGTTCTGGAATGGCTGTATGGGGTTCTCCTATAAGGAAATGTGAAGGGGTTAATGGATTTATGTCTTCATCGGAGAGAGCACATAAGGGACGTGAATTTAAGACGGCTTCTATTTGGGTGAAGACTGTATAGAGTTCCTCAAAGGTGAGGATGGAACTTCCGATTACTCGTCGTAGATGAAGTTTTACAGATTTCACCCCAGCCTCCCATAGTCCCCCAAAGTGTGGTGCGGCCAAGTGATTCCATCCATGGCTACAGCATTAGTGATGTCATCGTTATGCGTCTTGGACCACACAAACCTTTGCATCTCGTTGAGGATACGTCGAGCTCCTTGGAAGTTGGTCCCATTGTCCGTATAGATGTTTGCACATCGGCCACGACGCGCAACGAACCTTCGCAATGCTGCGAGAAAGGCATCGGTAGTTAAATCGCTTACTAATTCTAAGTGAATAGCTTTCGTGCTCATGCAAACGAACAGAGCAAGGTATGCCTTCGAAAACTTGGGATTTCGGCCTCGAGGCAGTTTGATGGTGAAAGGGCCGGCGTAGTCACACCCTGAGTTTAAGAATGGCCGACTTGGACGGACACGTTCGATTGGCAAATCTCCCATAAGGTGTGTACTGGTTAACCTTCTTTGGCGGAAACACGGCTTGCACTGATGGACTATTTTCCGGATTAAATTGCGACTGCCAAGTATCCAATATCGTTGTCGAACTACTGCAAATGTATCAGAAACACCAGGGTGAAGATATTTAGTGTGCAAATAATTCACTAGAAGGGAAGAGATACGATTATTGGGCAGTAATATAGGATGTTTCAAATCGAAAGATAGTACAGCATGCTTGATACGACCTCCCACACGAAGTACGCCGTCTTTATCCAGAAATGGAGCATACTTAACCAGTTTCGATTTGGGATTAATATCTCGATTGTTGGTGAGGTTGCAAATTTCACTCGCGAATGTATCTCGTTGGGCAGATTTTAAAAGTTGAATTTCCGCGAGCTGAAGTTCCGAGTAGGTTAAACCACGAGCGAGTTGTTTATTATTTCGAGTGGGCCGACAATTTCTCGTAAAACGAACACAATATGCCACTATTCGAAGTAGCCGCGTCCACGACGATATCTTAGACACAAGCACTTTGATTGCATCCATTTCGGCTGTAGCGATGAGAGTCTGCTTCGGTCTTGTCTTTTCTTCCATTGTTACTTCTTCCTCATCTAGAGGTGTCACTGAAAACGTTGATACTGGCCAAAGTTCTTGTGGCAGAAATAGGAATGGAGGTCCAGACCACCATAGAGGATGAGTTTTCAGTTTGGAAGGAACAACTCCCCGTGATGCACAGTCCGCCGGATTGGACTCCGAAGCGACATGATGCCATGCATATCGTGGAATCGTCTCTAGGATGGCTGCTGTGCGGTTGGCAATAAACGTAGTCCAACGACGAGGGGCAGACGACAACCAATGAAGAACTATCTGCGAATCACACCAAGCAAATACCTTAAAGTTCTTCGAAATGGATGACTTGATCTGGGCTATCAGCCGGCTAAGAAGTAGAGCTCCACAAAGCTCCAACCGAGGAATTGACACTGGTTTGATTGGTGCCACCTTTGTTTTGGCTGCAATTAAGACGACCTGGAACTGATTGTGGGTAGTTCTGCAGCGAGCATATACAACGGCTGAATAGGCCCCCGCTGACGCATCCGAAAATCCATGCAATTCGATGTCTTCTGATAAGGTAAAAATGCATCGTGGTACCTGCATCTGTTCGAAGAGGTGCAATTCTTCTTGATAATGAAGCCATTTGTCAGCCAAATGCAGTGGAAGCGGATCATCCCAGCCAAGTTTGAGCTCGGAAGACCACAATTCCTGGAAAAGCATCTTGAATAATACAACCGAGGGTGCCAAAAATCCTAATGGATCAAAGATGCGGGAAATTTCTGACAATAACGAGCGCCTAGTAGGAGTAGTAGACAATCGGGAGCTGGCCATACGAAAGGAATACTTATCAGATATTGGATCCCAATACATCCCCAACACCTTGATCATCGATTGTGAGTGTTCTGAGTCACTGTTTGACGATGAATAGTAATTTTCACAAAGAGTCATTCGTAAAGGCCAGCAATTGGAGTTCCACTTACCAAGTTCTAACTTTGCGTTCGAAAGTAGCGACACAAGCTCTGACTGTAGGTGCACGAGATCGTCAGCTGAATCTGCTCCGGTCATTATGTCGTCCACATAAACGTCGTTTAGCAACACCCGCGAGGCATTTGGATACTGCGTTTGATAGTCCGCTGCGATTTGCTTTAACACCCGTACCGCCAAAAAGGGAGCGGATGCTGTTCCATAGGTGACCGTACAAAGTCGAAAGTGGCTGATGTCATCTGATGGTTTATTGCGCCAAACTATTCTTTGGAAGTCTCTATGCACTTTGTCGACCCAAATTTGCCGAAACATCTTAACTACATCAGCAGTAAAGACATATTTGTGTTGACGAAAACGGAGACAAACTCCAAGTAAGTCACGTTGAATAGGTGGTCCTACCAATAATCGACTGTTGAGGGAATTACCTACTGAATCCTTTGCAGAACCATCGAAAACAACTCGTAGTTTGGTTGACGAATCATCCGACTTCAAGACAGTGTGGTGGGGCAGGTAGAAGCACTGCCCGGGATTAACTGGAATTTCGGAAGGTGGAATTTGAACCATATGACCAAGATTTATGTATTCTTGCATGAATCTGACGTACATTTCATGCAAGTTGGGATCCTTTTTGAATCTACGTTCCATTGAAGTAAGGCGACTTACCGCATTGTTTAAAGAACCACCGAAACTAGGCGTGGGAGTTGTGAATGGCAGTTGTACTACATACCTTCCATCCGCCGCACGTGAAAATGTTTTCCGAAAGTGTGCTTCAGCTTCGTCTTCCAACGAACCGTCAGTTAATGGCGTCGCTTCATCCAGCTCCCAAAACCTTTGTAGCAAAACGTCGACGTCTAGAGCGGAATGTAGCGATGAAACTGGAACTTGCTGCTGTTGTTTCGTATCCAAAAGCTGTCCTGATACTACCCATCCAAATGTTGTTTCCTGAGCAACCGGTATCCCCTGCAAGCCTACAATTTGATTCCCTCTCAAAATACACCACAATTTGTCTGCTCCAAGTAGCATGTCAATAGGGCCACTTGAGTTGAAATTGGGATCAGCGAGATCCAGGTTTTTAAGGTGCGACCAATCAGAGACATCAAACGACTGCGATGGAAGATTAGAGGTCAATTTGTTAATAACAAAGGCATCAACCAACAAATGAGCCTTGTTAAAGCGGGAGCGAAGAGTAATATATATACATCCCCGAGTTTGGCCCGCATCCGTAGATGATAACCCTAGAACCGGAATTCTTGCATGCTTCCGGGGAAGGCCGAGACGCTGAGCGAAGGATTCAGCTATAAATGAAAGTTGGGAACCTGAGTCAATCAGTACCCGACAGATTACTGGATTGCCTGAGTTGTCCTGAACCGTGGCCATAACCGTTGGAAGAATCGTTTGCCTGCGTGGACAAACATCGAGCAACGACGTATGGTTGGTTACTGGCGGAGGAACAGGCGAGGAATGGCACTGAATCGGTGAAGTTGGGCGAAGTTGAACACACGAAGTACTAGTGGAAGGTACACTAGAGCGATCTTGTTCTTCTGAATGCACCATTGAATGGTGGCGCGATTTACACACACGACACCGGAACGACGAACGACATTTGTTGGCAGAATGTCCAACCCGAAGGCAGTTAAAGCACAATGAATTTTGTTTTACAAACGAGCGGCGTGATTCGATATTGAGAGATGTAAATGACGGACACTGTGAAAGTAAATGGTCTTCTTTACACTTGGGGCACGATGTAGTAGCTTGTGACGATTCGGCGAAATGGGTTCGAACTGTGGCTTGGGGTTTATTGCGCGATACACTAGCACGATTTAATGACTGGCACGAATCTAGCGCGTCGCATCTGGCTTCCAGGAAACTTATGAGTTCACCGAATACACAATCATCTCGCGAACCGACGTGATTAGCCCAACGTTGTTTTGTATCGTCATCAAGCTTACCCAGAAGTAAATATATTAACCAAGGATCACGATCATTTGCATTAAGTGCATTGAGTCCGCGTACAACTTCATCCGCACCATCTGCAACCTTGCGTAATGAATGCACATTACCACTGCTTACACTCGGGAGTGATAAAAAGGTTTGAATGTACGATTGGACTATAAGGTGCACGCGATCATACCGACGTTCTAACCGGTCCCAGGCTTCGATGTAATTCGCCTCAGAAACGGGTAAATGCTTAATAAGATTAGCCGCGTCATCCCGAAGAAACGACTTAAGATAATGAAACTTCTGCGTGGCAGACAGTTTCTTCTGGGTTTCGACGGTACCCATAAACGAATCCCGAAACGAGGGCCAATCTTTATAGTTTCCCGAGAAGGTTGGGACTATCAATTTTGGCAACTGAACCGAGGAACAACCTTCCGAACTTGCATTTAGTTGGTCTAGAAAGGATGATTGTTGTTCCGCCAATTTCTCTAAAACCGAAGTCTCACGAGTAACAGATTGTCTCTCTCGAATGGACCTTTTCAATTTGGCATGTGCACTGAAGTATTTTTCTTCGTACTCGACGAATTCTTCTTCGAGTTCGATATAGTTTTGTTCACTTGCCTTTTCTAGGCATTCGTTATGCAAACCCGAAAATTCAGACCACGTAGTGTCTAGTTTCTCCAATCGAATCTCAAGGGTCTCAATTGTCATTTCTGGCCCGACATTATCTGCAAAGGCCGCAGCGCGCGTTAAACGGCCCTTTGCATTTCCGCGCTTGAGATTGATCGGATTCATTTTTTTTTTTTTTTTTTTTAAGTTTTTATGTACACTTTATAACACCGATATATTTCCAAAATGTGGTTTATTAGTTCTTTAAACTATCCGGCTCGAAGGACCAGTAAATTTGTTAGGGATTCGACGACCAAGAAAGCGAAGTTCGAAAAAGAAAACAGCGGGTATCCCAACAAATTGAACAAATCGTTTATTATCGATGATAATCTAATCGTGCACTGACCGAACTGGTATCTTGCGCGAACAAACTACAAGTGTCGAGTACATCTTTGGTCAACCATCAGCAGCCATCACGAGTGATGATTTAACACACATACAAAGTACATCGATGAACCCTTCGCACACATTCAGTGTTGTCATCAGTGTGTGTGTGTGTGTGTGTGTGTGTGTGTGTAAGAGAATGTGAACACAGAGCGAGATCGTGTGGTAAATGGCGTGATGGTCTCTGGTGTAAACATTGTTCTTGCAGAAGGATCGTATGTTCTGCTTGACGATGGCTCGATGTAATGATGGGCTGATCTTGCCGATGGCGCGATGTTGGCCTGAGTATAACTTAATTTTAACTGAATTCAATATAATACAACAAAGATTTTAACAACAAAAGCAGTGGAATATAACTTATAGATACTCGTACAAACAATTGGCAATATTACATAACACATCACAATAAAATACATAGATTCTCGAACAATGACAATGGAGAATTCTTGCTGCTCCACCGAGATCTTTGATGTTAAAAAAGGATTTAGACAAGGTGACGCATTGTCATGTAACTTTTTCAACATCGTGCTTGAAAAGATCATTCGAGATTGACTGGCCAATACAAGAGGTACGATCTATTTCAAGTTTGCGCAATTGCTTGCGTGCGCAGGTGACACTGACGAAATTGGGGGAGCACAGGAATACGTCAATGAAATGTTCACAAGAATTGAAGCAGAAGCGGCTAAAATGGATATTTTGGTGAACGAGGTAAAACCAAATATATGCTGTCATCCAAAATAGACGCACAACACCAATGTCTTGGCCAGAACGTCACAACTGACGGCTGCAAATTTGAAGTGATCAAGGACTATCTGGGCTCACTAGTGATCAGCGACAACAACATCAGCGCTGAGATCAAGTACTGAGCCCTCTCTCGAAAAACCAAAGTAGCACTGATCATGCTGGTCCTCCTTTACGGCGCAGAGGCCTGGTTCTTAATAAAAACGGATTAAGATGCCTTTGGTCGCTGCGGAAAATTCTGCGTTCAATATATGATCCCGTTCGTATAAACGGAGATGGAGGAGAAGTTACAATGACGAACTGTACGGGCTGTGCAGCGATTCGAAGAGTCCTCGAATCCAACCCTGAGGGACGACGCAGCAGAGGACGACCGAATTTAAGTTGGCGCACACATGTGGAAGGGGATCTTAACCAATTGGAAGTGCGGCACTGGAAACAACTGGCAAAAGATCGCGCCAGCCGGAGATGCTTATTGGTTGAGGCCCAGGTTCACACCGGACTGTAGCGCCATCTAAGAAGAAGAAGCTCAGAGAAGACCACGAGGAGCAAAATGAATAAATCACCTCGAACGGCGTGGGAGACCGGACTTGACAATCATATTCAAGAAGTGACCAAACGAACGTAGTATATAAGGATATTTTAATCAAGATTCTTGAATTTGAGATGTACAATTTGACGCTAGGTTTCGTCGAAGGGTTTGCTGGAGTCTGTGGTTTTCTTCTCTGCCATCCATGCACACAAGAATTGCAAAACAAACTAAATCAGATTAGTGCTTTTTGATCGACATTTCAGGAGCAGAAGAGTTGGGCTTGCAATAAGAGACTATTGTATCCTAGACTACAATCTCAAAGAGTTTAGAATTGGGGCGATTGATGGATACCTCATTCTCTCGTCTTTCTAACCGATTGAGATTATGTAAACATTTTTCCATAGTTGAGGAAAGAGTCTCTGTGTAACGGGACTGTATGGTAATATGTGAAAAGGAAAGAAGACAAACGAAGGAGCTTACAATGTATTTGATGCTACCTGCTTGCTGGTCGAATTCCAAGTGACCGAGCAAGAGATTTGAGTTGAATGTTGTTACAGAAGTATGAGTGATATTACATAAAGTCGGGTGATGTGACAAAAGGGTACGTTCAGTAAAATTCGATAATTAACATAAAGACCAATTAAAGGAAATATTCTTCTACAGGGACTTCGAAATAAGGCCGTAAGGATAAGATGGTTGGTGTATTTGTTAAAAACTATGGTGTAGAGGCGGTCAGGACTGGAGGAGCAGCCTTCCGTTACGTATTTTCTCGATGATTCCATGACATTAGAAACGTCTGGGAGCTGCCTTTCATGTAACAAAACTGGTCACAATTGGGTTGATCACTGTTCGGTGATCAAGTGGCTCAAGGAAAATGACAAAATAGTTAGAAACCATATTCGGGTTTTGAGAAAATTATAAATAGAGGGATAATTATCGGTTTTGGTTTTTGCATTTATAAAGTGGTAGAAACGCTTGGGCCCAGAGTTAGGAGAGGATTGCATCGTTCGGATGTCGATGGTAGACAGATTCACACAGTTGTGAATTCCGCACAAATAGGCTACCACCAATTGCTTCTTTTGTTTCGCAGGATGTATTAGCGTGGAGGTGAAGTGCAATTCTTATTGCTTCCTCCCATTTGGTAGGGCAACTGAGGACGTGGGCATGGGACCACGCTTCTTAGAGAATTGCTCTTAATAATTATTAAGAGAGTCTTAAAGTCTCAATGTGACCAGTTTACCCTTTTTGACCCACCTAAGCTTTCAATTCTTTATTGTTGGATCCGCCTTCTTAGTAAATTTGATTCTTATCTTACCATGCGTAGTGACAGGTTCTTTTCCCTGACTAGTTCGCTTCTCTTTTACAAACCACCTACAGTGGCATGCTATGTTTAAAAATTAAGGCATACAAAATTAAAATTAAATTAATTAAAATTAGGTTTATTACTTAGATCTTGGGAAATATCGCAATAGAAAAACTTGACTATCGCCCGCGGGACTCTGGCTTTAAAACATGAGTTTCATAATCAGTTAGTATGGTGTATCTATTCGGGATGAGCTTTGTAAGACTAGTCTTCCGAGTTGATGGTTGAAGTTGGCAGTTGGATTTTTGAAGGTATTTCGCGCCTAGAGCGCTGGATTTGAGATATTATTGTTTGTGCGGACGATGTAATCGAAATCATTTTTCGGTTATATCCATCTCTTTTCATTAAAATGTTTGGTCGTTCGTTTTGCATTCATCGTTTCAATGGAATGTACGGTAATCACACATTTCTATCGGCCAAAATGTTCGACAATTTTCACGTTTTCACCACCGTGCTTATCATGTTAGGATTCCGCTTTGGGAAAGAACATTGTAAATTTCTTTCATCATTATTAAGGTAATATATTTTCGTATCCTCCTTTTTTGGAATCAAGGAACTTAAGGTGAAGTTAACAAAAAGGCACTGGGACCAGAAAAAAATTAATGTGTATCAACAATTTCTCATTATCTGCGGGTTATTGTCCCCAGAATACAGGTGATTTCCTAAGGAGATACGACTTCTCTGTAGAACGTACACTTTTAAGAAGGGTAGAAGGCAACACTTACATATATTATGTGTTCTCTAGTTTCATTATCTTCAATACAGAGTCTTCCTTTTGTCTCTCAAGGAAGAGTTTATTTTTACAAAGTGACTGAAGAAATGGTAATTCTATTGAATATCGCTGATAGCTGATAACCTGAATCTATGTCTCAGACTTAAGGGTCCGGAAATCTGGTCCTTTGATTTCGTTTCTATTGAGTTTTAAGATAGTTTTAGAAAGTCTGTTCAAAAATTGAATGTTTTTTTCGGTTAACGAAGGTTTTTGAACCTTTTTGCCTTTGGCACACATTTACATTTGGATACAGAAAAGAAAAAGAAATAAATGCTTTGTTACAGTTCTGTACCGCTGCAGCAAGTATACAAATTTGTTGTATTTTCATGTTTGCTTGGTGCGAATTGATCATTTGGTGGTGTCATTTTGAAGTGATTGGTGGTGTCAATATAAAAATTTGCCAAAATGAGAAGTTTGAGCAAAAAAGCTCTAGATTTGTTGAAGGAAGGCAAATCAAGTACATCTATTGCAAAACTATTAAACATGTCCGTTTCCAGAATACGAAAATGTAACAGTAGTGAAGTTTGCAATGTAGGTTAGGTTAGGTTAGGTTAGAGAAGGGGAGTGTGATGGTTAGACATCACTTCCACTCGGAGGCCCATAGTGATTCCCTTCGTTTGTGTGGGTACACATAAAATCAACCTGTCCTATCACGTGGTGGCTGAAACCACCCCGTGCTCTTGATGAATCTTAGAAGATCCGATATATCTGCATTAGCCACGTGCGCAATCTTTGTAAAGAATCTTTGGCCTAGCGACACTAGGCGTCGATTCTGGAGAGCTGGGCAGTGGCAAAGCAGATGTTGGATCGTCTCAGTCTCTTCCTCATCGCCGCAGCTCCGGCAGAGATCGCTGGATCCCGAGTCCCATTTCCGGAGCATTGCTCCAATGGGACAGTGTCCTGTGATCACTCCGACGAGCATATGGATCGAGTTACGGTCCAGCGCCAGGAGCTTCTTTGTTTTTCCGACATTGAGCTCTGGCCACGATGATCTTGTCGTGTAGCTGTCGTTTCTTGTAAGCCAAGACGAGTTGGCTTCTTTGATGATTGTGTCGTTTACGATCCGGTATAATGCGCTGATCGGTGGTTGCAATGACGTGTCCGCTTCGCTGATGTCCAGTTCAGACCCTTGCCTGGCCAATTCGTCTCCTCTTTCGTTCCCTGCGATAAAGCTGTGGCCCGGGACCCAGCAGAGTTTGACTTTGTGGTGTCTGATAGACTTCAGTGAGTCGCGACATTTCTTGACAGCCTTTGATCTAGTTATACAGGATTCTATTGACTTCAGTGCAGCCTGGCTGTCTACGAAGATGTTGGTATCAGATGGTGGGATATCGGCTACCTGTAGGTGTTTGGCTGCTTTCTCTATTGCCAGGATTTCTGCTTGAAACACGCTGCACAGATCAGGGAGTATGAATGATTCCTGTTTGTGGAGGGTATCAGAGTAGAACCCGGCCCCAGTGCCTGTGTCCATTTTCGATCCGTCGGTGAAGAGGGTGATCTCATGGTCGTTGATTACGGCGTTTGATAGCCACTCTTCTCTGTCGGGGAAAAGGATAGGTATACTGAGAGAGAAGTCATTTTGGGGGGGAATATAGTCGGTCGTAGCTGCGAGGCTACTAAAACCATGTTTCCTTCCCAGGTCGTCTATTATCTTAAGTATGGCCGCATGCATATCCACAGTTGGCTTGCTTCCACAGAGAGGACTCTCTTAGTCTGAGAGCGCTCTATGTAGCATAGACTTTTATGAATAGATCCAGGGGGGGAGATGAAGAATCATGTCCAACTCTGCTTGCGGCGTGCATGGCTCCCGTTGTACAAACAGCGGCTGACCTTTGTACCTTATTGAGCTTTTTGTGCCGCTAGCAGTCCACCAGACTAGGGCCCCATAGGTTAAAATGGGTCTGATGATTGCTGTGTACATCCGATGAATGATGTACGGTTGCAAGCCCCATCTTTTTGCGAAGGTCTTTTTGCATGCATAAAAAGCGTTTAATCCGTTTTTCATCCTTTCCTCCAGGTTCCTTTTCCAGGAGGGCTTCGAGTCAAGAATGATGCCTAGATATTTTGCTTCCGCTTTGAGTTTGAGTGGAGTGCCCTCTAACTTTGGGGGAGGAAATATCGGAATTTTCCTTTTCCTGGTGAACAAGACCAGCTCGGTTTTCTGGGGGTTTATTCTCAGACCATTCTGTCTTGCCCACAAGGAGAGTTCACTCAGCGCAGATTCCATTAGTTCACTGATAGTTGGTAGAAATTTACCTTTTATCAAGATAACCAGGTCATCCGCGTACGCTATGATCTTTGTGTCTTTTTCCATAAAGAATTTGAGGATCTTGTTGACTGTAAGAAGCCGCAGTAGGGGGGAGAGAACTCCTCCTTGTGGTGTGCCTCTAGTTATCACCTTCCTTATAGAACTGTGTCCAATGTCTGCATTGATAATTCTGTTGTTATGGCCTCTGTGTTTACATTGTTGAAGGCCCCCTCTATGACGAGGAAGGCTGTCATTCTAAACTCTTTTAAGTTCAGCGAGCCCTCAATCTCACGGACAACACTATGCAGAGCACTCTCCACTGATCTGCCTTTGAGGTAGGCGTGTTGAGTGTTGCATAAGTTTCGTGAATTTGTGAGTCCTCTGATGTATAGGTCAAGGAGTCTCTCCAAGGTTTTTAATAGAAATGACGAGAGACTAATTGGCCTATAGTCCTTTGCGGCAGTATGGATGGTTTACTTGCCTTAGGTATGAAAATTGTTTGCAATGTAAGTAAGACCCAGAAAAATCTCGAGTAGGGAGGCGGGACACATTGGGAGGTTCTTAATGGCAGAAGAATTATCTCTGCCAAGGAATGCAAAAAGCAAGCATTTGGAGTCTTCGTCGGGTGTTAAAAGAAATGGGCTACATGGCTAAAGAAAAAAAGAAAAAGCCAACATTTTCAGCCAAAAATAAAAAGCTTTTTCAAAAGATATGAAAACTGGACTTATGATGATTGGAAACGAGTAATACTAAACGAATAGTTTCTCTGCCATTTTTGTTGTAACCCAGTTTTTGTTTTTTATGTAATTTGGTCTGATAAGACCAAAATCAGTAGATTTCAGTGAGATGAGCGTTCTTGGTACTGGACAAACTACCCAGGTACTCTAAAACCGCAACACGTCAAACAAGCGATAAAACATGGAGGCAGTTGTTTGATGATTTGGGGCTGCATAACGCCTAACGGTATAAGTCCAGTGGTGAAGATTAACGGAATAATGAGAAAGGAACAATATCTCAATATTCTGCAGCAGAATTTTCCAGTTGCTGTTTATATGATGGGAATGGAGGAAGACAAGATAATTTTCCAACAGGACAATGATCCCAAACATTCATCAAAGGTAGTGAAAAATTGGTTAAACAGTCAAAAATTTGACACAATGGGCCACTCCATTGGGCTTACGAGGGTGGTCCTATAAGTACTTAGCCTCACCGCCAGATGGCACCAGTATCGCAACGGCACACTTACTGTCGTGTAGTACATTCTAGTAGACGGCTACTGTCGAAATTTCAGCCGGATCGGACTCGTAGTTTTGTTTTGACCGCGTGTGGAAGCGGGAGTGTCCGCGGATTTTAGAAAAATGGAAAAAGAGCAATATCGGTCGGTGATTCGATTCTTCTTTTTGGAAGGGAAATCGCGCAGCAAAATCAAAGAGCTGTGTACGGTGACTCTTCTCTTCGATGGTGATGGTCAAAATTTAGTTTAACGAGTTTCAACGTGGTCGCACGTCGGTTTTTGATGAGCCACGTCCATGTGCCCCGAAAACGGCTACTACGGAGGATAACGTGACAAAAATCCACGATCTCGTATTGGCAGGCCGCCGATTGAAGGTACACGAGATAGCTAAGACAGCAGGCATTTCAAAAGATCGCGTGGGTCATATCCTGCATGAAATTTTGGGCATGGGAAAGCTGTCGGCGCGATGCGCGCCGCGTTTGCTCACTCCGGACAACAAACGCGACCGTGAGACCACTTCAGAGCAGTGTTTGACGCTGTTTAAGCGCAATCCGAAGGAGTTTCTGCGACGTTTCGTGACAGTCGACACAACTTGGATCCACTGGTACACACCGGAGACCAAGAAACAGTCGAAACAGTGGACTCCACCCGGCGAACGTGCTCCGTGATGGCCACCATTTTCTGGGATTCACAAGGTGTGACCCACATCGACTACCTGGAGAAGGGCAACACGGTCACAGGGCTATACTATGCCAAATTATTGGGCCGATTCGACGCCGAAGAAAAAAGTGCTCTTCCACCATGATAACGCACCGGCTCACACCTCCACCCTCGCCACGGCCAAATTGGTCGAATTGGGCTACGAACTGCTGCCCCATCCACCGTATTCTCCAGATTTGGCCCCGTGCGACTTCTTTTTGTTTCCAAACTTGAAAAAGTCACTCGCCGGGCAGAAATTTCAGTCGAATGAGGAGGTCATCGCCGCCACGGAGGCCTACTTTGCAGACCTCGAGAAAACGTATTTTTCAAACGGGTTAAAGAAGTTGGAACACCGCTGGGTCAAGTGTATCGAGCTAAAAGGAGACTATATTCAAAAATAAATCGCCATTTCTCCAAATTTTTTGTTTTTCATTTGTAAGCTAAGTCCTTATCGAACCACCCTCCTATTGTAGCAAGACTTCAACAAAGACTTAACTGACATAGTGATTACGAGAAAAGTTGGATCATTCACTATCATATGTTTTCGACCAACTAGCTCAAGTTTTTCTAGAAGAAAACTGTCCTGTACAGCAATTACACGATAATGGAGTACGCATTTTATTAGCAATATACAATGCTCCAAAATCTGAGGACAGTATCTATCATCTAAGATATACTCAGTTCATTAAACAGGTCAGCTTCATAGACCTGTTCAGTTATCTTCCACCGAAAGTGCAGCAGCCCATCAGCATGTTAACCATGTCTATTATCAAATACAAAAATGGTTAGGAGATGATTTAGAACCCCAGGAATGGGGCTGGGTTGTCCAAAACGAATTCCTCGAGCCAATCGCAACAATGTTACCACCACCTCCACATGAACTACTTAATACGATATTTTGCAATTGTAAGAATGGATTGTATCCCCGCTGCCAAAATCGGGGCTACAATGCACTTTAGCTTGTGGCCAGTATAATGGGCAAGCTTGCTTCAAAGAGGTTTCATTGCAAAGTAACCCCGAGGGAGAAAGTGTGTTTGATCTCTGGAACGGTTTAGCGTATGAAAAAATGTTTGGAATAAAAGCTGTCGCAAATCGTATGCTTAACAATTTTGATACTAGGTGTTAACATCATTGGAGCTGTAAAAACGGAGATAGCCGCGAAAATCCGATTTTCGAAACCTTTGACCATAACTCACGACGCAGAGCGAGTTTTTATGAGACTTTTTACACAATATTGAGAACGCTGAAAAGAAGGTATGAACGAGTTTCCAGTTTATTATCTCTCATTCCGAGGTAAAACCCTTATTTTAGTGGACTACTTAGCGTTTTAGCTGGTCGACTGAGGTAAAGAAAATTTTGAAATGAGGCCTGGGTTGCTTAAAGGAGCATGCTAGACAGACTATTGGTTTTGTTAAACAAAAGTTCGGTAGTAATTAATTAAATGCTGAAATAACGTAACACACGTCAGTCAAGGTGCCATTCTGTTTGTCTGTGTCTTTTTTGGTAACGCAGTTTTGAGTCTATAGAAGAAAGATAAATTACGCAATATGAGATATCTTCTTGGGCGGCAAGATGTGTACACTTCAGCTTCTTTAATATTACTAGAGATAGTTGTATCTACCCTTGGTAATCAATAGATCACCTAAGCCAAATCTGAACCAACTAGTTTGAGATTAGATTTAACATACATACATGGGGTAGGGATCGTCAGGCTAAATACCTCAACTCTACTGCTCCATAAAATAGAAAAAAATCTGGTGATTTTCGGATCTTTATTTAGGTTGATATGACAGCTGGAGTTAGGAGTAGATAAGTGCGGTTTACGAAATTCAGAGTTTCAATGCTCGTAAAGTTATTGAATTCCCTTTGCTCCTTACAGGCACACAGGAAGACGAAAAAGTCATCGTCAAGGCAAATGATTTTGTCAGGTGCAATGTTGACTGATGTTTGTACAAACGTTTGGTTGTGTCTATAGATTTATGTATATGGTATCCTCGTAAATTACTATCGATACTTTGATGTCATTGAAATGTTCAAATTCGAGGGTAGTGGTTCAGTTAAGTAGCCCATTCCAATAAAGCCCATTCAAACTCTCCATTTAAACCATACAAACTATAGAAGTTGTGTTTGGATTAATGACTGAATAAGCGGCCTGAAGGTTGACTATAAAACCGCGTGCACCACTCCTAACTAATCTGGTCCCCCAGCCAAGCTTGATATTAAGCTGATCCCGATCTTCTGATCTTTAGAATAATTAGAATAATTTATTTAGAATAGTCGAAACTACTCATTTAATTAATTCATTAGCATAAAAGAGAATTGCACTCACCGTTCCTCACTTCACATTAAGAAATTAAATTAAAAAAATTAAGCGAAATAACCCGAAAAAATGACATTCCGTTGAGTTTTCAAAAACTTGTATAAGTACAATATATTTTTTTATATCGTACGAGAATGTTTTTGAAAAAAATTTTCGCCAAAAATTTATTGGGATTCATCGAAAGTTCGACATATTTGAAAAGAAATAAATCCAAATTAATATGTTGTTGTTGTCGGAAAACGAACACCCCGCATCCGACACGAGATCCACCGGAACAATATAATCCGCAAACTTTTAATTCTTGTGCATTCGAACCACCCGAGAATGTCCAATTGTTAGTGTTTCGTCCCCTCAAGGAGAACGATGTTCTTGGTCCAAATGCAGCCAAGGATCAAACGTATAAGAATCCTGAATATTTTGCATACCACCGATTCACTCATGCCGATCTGTTAATGAATGCCATGCGTATTCGAATGGAAAAACGAATGGCCCAAATGTGTCCGCAACCCAAGGAGGGCGAAAGCTTAAAGGATGTAGTCACGAAGGTATGTGGACCGGCCAAAAAGGAAGAGGAAGTTAAAGCAAAACCGCAGCCGGAGAAAGAGAGTGTGAAGATCCCAGTAGAGGAAAAGAAAAAGGAACCACCTCAGGTCAAAGTTTGTGTTAAACCTGAAGAACTTGAGCAAGGTCCAGTCGTTTTTACTGCTAAACGTGCCAGGCCCAAAGAAAGTAAGGCAGAAAAGCCCACAGATAGTAAGACATGCAAACCCGCCGGTAGCGTAAAGGATTATGATGTGGACGTTTTTAAGCGCATGGTGGGATCTAGATCTAGAGCTCGATGTGGTATTAAATACAAACAAAAGTCAAGCGAGATTGTAAAGGACAAGGGTCCTGATAAAGTCAAAGCAGAAATGGCAATCAAACCAAGCCAACGTTTTGTGTGTAAGGAGGTTAAATGCCAAGTAGCACCTAAACCTGTGAATGCCGAAAAAGGCGCTAGTGAACCAACTAGTGAGCTCGATAAATGTATTCATTGTAAGCCTTCTATGAGCTTAGAGATATCTCAGAGTGGTTCCATGCCCTGCGAATCGAAAAAAGCCGATGAATGTCAAGCTGCTGGCAAGCCTTCCGAGTTGGAAAAAGCCGGCAAAGCTCAAGCCGCTGCCAAGTCTTGCGAATTGAAAAAAGCCGATGAATGTCAAGCAGCTCTTAAGCCCTGCGAACCGAAAAAGGCCGACGAATGTGAAGCTGCTGGCAAGCCTTCCGAGTTGGAAAAAGCCGGCAAAGCTCAAGCCGCTGCCAAGTCTTGCGAATTGAAAAAAGCCGATGAATGTCAAGCAGCTCTTAAGCCCTGCGAACCGAAAAAGGCCGACGAATGTCAAGCTGCTCCTAAGCCCTGCGAATCGAAAAAGGCCGACGAGTGTAAAGCTACCAGCAAACCCTGTGAAATGGAAAAAGCCGACAAATGTCAAGCCGATCCCAAGCCATGCGAACCGACAAAAGCCAAGACGGATGTTAAAGGCGAATGCAACTGTGATAACCCGAATTGCCCCAACAGATCCGGAGACGGTAAGAAATGTGGTTAAGAACAACAACAACATCCGAAACAAATTTATTATATAAATTTAATTCAAATCAAAATTTCCCGAATTCTTTGTAATACACATGAAATACATATCCTTGAAGTACAACGTACGTTCATATAACCGATTAGTGTGGCATGTTTTTCTTTATTATATCTTATGAAGACAAATGCGCTTGGTACCGGATACCGAGATAATTTGATCGTTATTCATTTCTGACAAGACAGTAGTGAAGCAGATGCTCCCATTCCTCGGTGTCGTTTGTATCCGTTAATAATTTAAAAAACAATTTTAACGTCGGATCAGGAGAGCTCTCATCTGAATTCCGTTCAACTGTGTGTGAATAGCAAATTGCCTTCTTACCTGCAGATGAAAAATCTGCTCAAAACGAACGTAAATTGAGGCCAAAGATAATGGAGAATTACGTGGATGTCATTGCTAATTTAGTTAAATTGCCAGTTGTAGTAGCCTCCAGTAAATGTGCTTAATTCAAATGGGTTAAGTGACTTTTAAAGTGAAAGTGATGAAGGAGGCTTACTAAGAATTATTCAGAGCTATCATACTATGACTTTGATATATGTAAGTCATACTTTGAATCGAATTATTCGTATCAACCTGGCACTGAGATTGGTGATGAGACGTCTATCTATATGGCTACTCCATCAACCCTCTCAGTTACAGAACTAATTTATAAATAACTAAACCCGATGTAGCTAATATTTATAGTACGGAATCCTCCTGGTGGATTGAGTAGTGTCGTTGCTAACCTTTTCTGACTTCTCCTCCGTGGAAAATCTGTTCGCTGGAGGAATTGCGACTTTCAGTGCATGCATTCTTTTGAATATACAATATCAGAAGAGGGCACGAACCAGATACCGATTAAAACAGAAGGATTATAAAGAGCTTTTTCATAAATCTAAGTTTGAAGTTTATAGGGTGGCCTATAATGCAATCACTTAATTTCATTTGGGTTTTTAGTGTTTATTTCAATTTCCAATTTTTTTTCCTTGCTTTATGAAAATGATATCGGCCAAAGAGTCTGTAATATTGTAGTTAAATCAGTTGATATAGTGGACCAGTGCCAGTTTCCGAAACGACGAATTTCTATTTTCGCACTAACTGTGTGCCCACTCCCCGTTTTCTGTCCCGTTCACCAATCATAGTGACCATATTGCTCAAGACGTCCTCAAAAAAAATTAGGTCCGATAGCACCTTCGGCGTAAATGGCGCACCGTGCAGTAACATAGACTGGATGTATTGGCTCTTTGTGAATAATGCATGGATGCGTGGAAATAGGACTTATAGGACTTGACAGAAAATGTTTAGAAGCGATTGATGGTTTAGAGGAAGTAGCTGCTAAGAACATCCTTAAATCTTTCACCAAAATGCGCTTCAGAGTCAAACGTATAGTTGCACGTTTTCCGGTAGACGTGGACAACTCATATTCTACAAAACAAAAAAAAATCCTTTCGAACCGCAGGAGAACCTCTTCATTCATTTTCGATAATATCCAAGCTTACGTGCTGAGGAAGACCGGGTTGACTTTTTATTAAGAGTTATCGCAGGTCAGGGGTGGTCGTGTTGCAATGGTAATCATCACCGTCTGTTGAGCCGAAGGAATGTAGTTTAAGTCCGTCCATAGTCAAGAACCGTGCAACAACATCAGTTGTGAATGAGAGATGATTAAAAAATGCTGACGAAGGCATAACACTCGCAGCATAAGATCACTTCAAAGTTCATACTCCTGTGTATGCATTTCCAATATAACACCTTAATGACATGGAAACAAAAGAGTTACTGTGAACTACAACCAACGCAAATTCAGTCGAATCTCTCAAATCCTATCTAGGCCAACCACCCACGGAGAGTAGTGAACGAACATCTTTGACACAAACCATCAGCACCCCGTCCAGGTTACGTACACTCTTGAACCTGCACGATTTAAAAAAAAAAGAAAGAAAAACCGAGATAGGGTCTGATCTCAGCGCTGGTCTTGTTGCCGCTTAGTGAGCCATGGCATTCGCTTTAGCCGCATATGTTTCAATGGTCTCTAATGCTTCACTGAGTGTCATTGCGTATGTACCTATACATACAGTCACTCAAACTCGAAATGACGTGGTTCTTGACCGGTGAATCCCGTCCGATTTTTTTCAACTGTTGAAGAAATCATTGGATGCCGCCCTGTCTGAATATTTTATTTTGATGTCGAAGGTATCGAGGGTTCTTGATAGAGGGTAGCGAGGATTCTTGATTGGCATATTGCACAGCCTGACAAGCTTAGTTAAGGTGGTTTGAATCAGACAGAAATTCGTAAGTTTTCCCCAAGATTTGCAATAAAGAACCTCTCAGATTATTCGAAAATAACGTGCGTTTGCACAACACTGCAAACGACATCTTGAAATTGATGCCTATGAGACTTATGCTTCTATAATTGATGCAGTTATAGGGATCCTCATATTTGTAGACCGCGCAAATCATGCTGAGATTCTACTCATAGATCATGTCACGGTTTTTAATCACAGATTTCAAACCGAACAGTCATAAGAGAATGTATGTGCTTTGCTTAAGGTTTATAATATGGACAGTTTAACAATGCTGAATGTGTTGAAATCATGAAATTTTACACTAAAAATGCGTGTCGCGCATTACAAACAGATTATGTTCGACATAATAGTCCATCTGAGAGTACTATATGCAAAACTGTAAAAAAAATTATAGACACTGACTCTCTCAAAAAGTCTTAAGACATAACGCTGCTTAGGTTCATAATCCTTCGAAATTGGGAAAGGAGTAACGGTAAGCGTTTATTCTCATCGCCATATGCAAATGTTAACCAATTTTTTTGGTCTCAAATCGAAGATATGAATGTGGAAGACAAGTGATTTCAACAAGATGACGTTGCATTTTACATAACACAGCCTATTTTGGTTTTATTGCAAGAAAAATTTCGCGTTTTGTGATGTAAAGATCGTGTGATTTGTCGCCGTTGGATTTCTTTTTGTGAGGCTGTGCAAAAGATCGCGCTTAGGCATACAATGTGTCGATATGTGTCGATAAGTCATTGAAAATAACCTTGTAAGAATCGAGTTCTGGAAGGATTCCTTTGGAGGATATTTGAATGATGTCTTATTTTATTCATAATGACAAGATCTCCGTAATCTATTCAAATAAGAATTTGGTCCGAACCTAAATCATATGTGAATTTTTCTGAAATTTAATTTCGAAATCAACAATTGGACTGTGGAACTGGACAATGGAACTGATTGACGAAATTCGCCAGCATATCGTTCATTGAGAATGGTTGATCCTATCATAGCCAATCAAAGAGTGGCAGATCTCTAAAGAAGCCTCTTTCTCAGACAACAGACATTTCAAATACAAATTAAGAATGGGTCCTCGAGAAGAAACCCTAGTGAGCTATGGATCACCTAAGGCCACACACTAGGGTACGTACAAATCCCTACTTAACAATAAATTACTAGAAATACACCTAAACACAAATACTTCTGAGAAACTTGACAACTCTGTTGAATTCCTAACGAACACGATGATATCTTCCAATCATAATGGCTGCCCATTTAAAGAAAAGAACACCACAAAGTCTGTTCCCTGGTGAAATTCTAGATTGTGCAGGTTAATGAGATTAGCGAGACAGGGCCAAAAAAGACGGGTAACTGGCAGCTATACAAGGAACCACTAAATAACTACAACAAAGAAATCAGATCACCCAAGAGGAAATCGTGGAAAACTACTGCGAGAACCTAAAGAACTCACCGGAACGGCAAGAGTTTATAAGGTGCTCTCCAAAGGCAACCACAACTCTCTTGGTCGGATGGTAATTAGTCCCTTTTTATTTTTACTGAAAATGACAGAAAAACTGATAGAACTGGGCATAAGATTAAAACTGGAGAACGCACCACTCCACAAACTACAATTTGCATATCAAAAAGATAAATCTGAAATAAGTGCCCTTCACAAGTTTAGGTTAGGTTAAAGAAGGGGATTTTGATGGTTAAGCATCACTTCCACTCGGAGACCAAAAGGCCCATTGTGATTCCCTTCATTTGGGGGGGTACACATATAGTTAACCTGTCCTATCACGTGGTGGCTGAAACCACCCCGTGCTCTTTATGAATTTTAGAAGATCCGATATATCTGCATTAGCCACATCCGCAATCTCTATAAAGAATCATTGGCCTAGCGACGCTAGGCGTCGATTCTGGAGAGCTGGGCAGTGGCAAACCAGATTTTGGATCGTCTCAGTTTCTTCCTCATCGCCGCAGCTCCGGCAGAGATCGCTGGATCCCGAGTCCCATTTCCGGAGCATTGCTCCAATGGGACAGTGTCCTGTGATCAATTCGACGAGCATACGGATCGAGTTTCGGTTCAGCGCCAAGAGTTTCTTTGTTTTTCCGATATTAAGCTCTAGCCACGATGATCTGGTCATGTAGCTGTCGTTTCTTGTAAGCCAAGACGAGTTGGCTTCTTTGATGATTGTGTCGCTTATGATTCGGTATAATGCGCTGATCGGTGGTTGCAATGACGTGTCCGCTTCGCTGATGTCCAGTTCAGCCCCTTCCCTGGCCAATTCGACCGCTCTTTCATTCCCTGCAATTGAGCTGTGGCCCGGGACCCAGCAGAGTTTGACTTTGTGGTGTCTGATGGACTTCAGTGAGTCGCGACATTTCATGACAGCCTTTGATCTCGTTATACAGGATTCTATTGACTTCAGTGCAGCCTGGCTGTCTACGAAGATAGTGATATCAGATGGCGGGATATCGGCTACCTGTAGGTGTTTGGCTGCTTTCTCTATTGCCAGGATTTCTGCTAGAAAAATGCAGCACAGATCAGGGAGTCTGAATGATTCTTGTTTGTGGAGGGTATCAGAGTAGAACCCGGCCGCAGTGCCTGTGTCCATTTTCGATCCGTCGGTGAAGAGAGTGATCTCGTGGTCGTTGACTACAGCGTTTGATAGCCACTCTTCTCTGTCGGGGAAAAGGATTGGTATTCTGAGAGAGAAATCATTTTGGGGGGAAATATAGTCGGTCGTAGCTGCTAGGCTACTAAAACCATGTTTCTTTCCCAGGTCATCTATTATTCTAAGTATGGCCGCATGTCCATAGTTGGATTGTTTCCACAGAGAGGACTCCCTTAGTCTGAGAGCGCTCTTTGCAGCGCAGCCTTTTATGAATAGATCCAGGGGGAGGAGGTATCATGTCCAACCCTGCTTGCGGTGTGCTTCTTAGGGTTCCAGTTGTACAAACAGCGGCTGACCTTTGTACTTTGTTGAGAATGTTCATATAGCTTATTGTGCTGCTAGCAATCCACCAGACTAGGGCCCCATAAGTTAAACTTGGTCTGATGGCTGCTGTGTACATCCAATAAATGATGTACGGTTGCAAGCCCCACCTTTTTCCGAAGGTCTTTTTGCATGCATAAAAAGCGTTTAATCCGTTTTTCATCCTTTCCTCCAGGTTCCTTTTCCAGGAGGGCTTTGAGTCAAGAATGATGCCTAGATATTAGAGTGCCCTCTAACTTTGGGGGACGAAATATCGGAATTTTCCTTTTCCTGGTGAACAAGACCAGCTCGGTTTTCTGGGGGTTTATTCTCAGACCGTTCTGTCTTGCCCAAGAGGAGAGTTCCCTCAACGCAGATTCCATTAGTTCACTGATAGTTGGTAGAAATTTACCTTTTATCAAGATATCCAGGTCATCCCCGTACGCTATTGTCTTTGTGTCTTTCTCCATAAAAAAATTGAGGATTTTATTAACTGTACGCAGCCACAGTAGGGGGGAGAGAACTTCCCCCTGTGGTGTGCCTCTAGTTGTCACTTTCCTTATAGAGCTGTGACTGCCCTTCACAAAGTCACGGACATTGTAGGAAAGTCCCTAAAAGCTAACGAAGAAGTAAATGCAAATCATTCATCACTAGCAAATGCACTTTGTATGCGTTTCGCTAAGAAAAAGGCATATAACAGCCAAATTAGGCACATCAGAGGTAATGATCAAAACTATTAGAAGGTTCCCACAGGGGGGTGTCTTATCCCAACTTCTATGGTCGATTCTAGAAGACGAACTTCTCTCTGTACTTAATAAAAATGGAAGAGGTAAACTTACTGGACCAAAAACTCTCTTGGAATGCACACATAAACAAGATATAGGCAAAGGCCATCAAATGTCTATGGGTCCTAAAACAACTCGTAAGCAAAACATTGGGGCTAAGCCAAAAAATAAGTTTTGGATATACAATCAAATGATTAAACCAACCATACTTTATTGCGCTGCTGTTTGGTGGAAAAAATGTGAACAAAAAAGCGCCATGAATAAAATCAATAAAATACAAAGGCTAGCGTCTATCTGCACTACTGGAGCCATGAGAACGACTTCGATTGCAGGGATGGAAGCAATTCTAAACATCCCACAATTACACACTGGCATACAGGCTGAAGCCGCCAAACAAGCCTGAACCTTACAGAGAACCTATAAATACAAAGAAGTAGACCTTGTTGGATATCTAGAAATTTTTAAAAAAAGTGGATACCATCTGGGAACTAATCCGAGTGAGTAGTTTGATATCCCCTGAATTAAACTTTAAAAAATACTTCGAAGTACGTATACCAAGCGGAAAGGAATGGGACAACAACTCCTCTTGGATAAAGCATGGACCCAAGAAATGGTACACAGATGGGTCGACATCTGAAAACAAACAGCTTGTGTAATAGAACCAAAATGTAGTGTACACATTCCCCTCTGCAATGAGTCAACTATATTTCAGGCCGAGCAACTTGCAATCAATTAAGTAGCATATAACATCGGCGTCAGGAGATCTACTAACACAAGGATAACTATATTCTTAGATAGCCAAGCGGTTCTTAAAGCGCTAAAGAAGTACACCTTTGACTCTGAAGTTGACTGGGAAAGTCACAATACACTAAACAAACTGGCCGACATACAAGTCAAGAAATATGCTCAGATAACTACTACGGGGCCACTTCATATATAAACCTATACTAATACAAACAGATCATACAACCAATTCTGGAACAGACAGGAGGGTATTAAACACCCAAGACCGTTTATGGAATAGAATCACAATCCCAAACGTGCCAAAGAGGCTCTAGAAGTAAATAAAGTAGACCTAAGAGTGATATATGAACCACTAACAGGACACGGGACATGCAACTACTATAAAAGGTCTTAGTCTTAGTAGCGCAGAAATTTGCAGTTGATGTGGGCAGCCCAAGGAAACAATGGAACTCATACTGACCACCTGCCGAAATATTGCCCGAGAAAGATTCGAAATGACAAGTAACACAACCATAACATAAATCCCATTTAGAGAAGATGTCATATTCGTGGAGGCAGCACTCAAATCATAGATCAAAGAAGGGGGTACAATAGATCCTTCACAGCAAGGCCGAAGGTATAGAGGGAGAAAGGGAGAGGAGGTACCTGTGCACATTTGTCCTAAATGTCTGCGGATTGTAGTGAGTAGGACTATGGGGCTGGGAAGAGCATTCCATAGTCGTGTTGTGCGGCTGAAAAACGAATCAGGCTTGAGGGTGAACTGATGAGCATTCCTGGCAGGACGAGTATTGTGGGTGGAGTATTGGAGGTGAGGAATGCAATTGGCTAACTCATTTGAGCAACGGTTGTTAAAATAATGATGAAACAGTGACAAGGAAGACACATTACGTCGGTGTTCAAGCGAATCGATTGACTTTGCTATATTACTGTCTCCTTTAAGTTCTATCGCTCGCTGTTGTATTCTTTCTAGTAGGTCCAGTCGGGTCTTAGGGGCACCAGACCAGATATGAGTGTTATACTCAAGCTTAGGGCGGATGTAGGCCTTTTAAATTGAAGGTAAATCGGAGGGGGTGAAATATTTCTTGCGTCGTTTGAAGAAACCTAGGCATTTTGCCGTGTTTTTGGCGACTTCAAATATGTGATCATTCCAATTAAGTTTGGTATACATACTCGTACATACCAATTATAGAAAGTTTTTCGGTTCCGTCGACACAAGCGCCATTAATGGATAATGGCTGATTATAACGGGTTCGCTTTAGTGATAGTACATAGAACATAGAGTATTAGAACATTGAACTCTATTATTTTTACCCCAATTGATTATGATGTCTAGGTCGGAATTCAATGAGCTTAACATACGCTGCCGTTCTAGGTCTACGGCCGAAGAGCAGGAATGAGTCCTGGAATGAATATCAAAAGCTAAGAGTACTGTCATCAGCGAAGGAGTGGATTGGATTAGAAGTAACAGACAAGAGATCATTTACATATAAAAATGAGAAAGAGAGTCGGAGACAAAACAGAGCCTTGGGGGACACCAGCATTAATTTGGTGAATATCAGACTTGATCCATACAAAACAACTTGAATTGAACGGAAAGGTAATTTCTAATCCATAGAACCAGAGATCTATCGATGCCATAAGCACGCAAGTGCAACGATCTTGTTTTCGCCTAAATTGTGCAAAGATTGATTCCACTTTTTGATGAGATATGCCATCAAATCACCAGTGGACCTGTTGCTGGGAAAACCGTATTGCCGGTCTTACGGAGTGGTTTTGCCAGCACAGAAGAACACCTCTTCAGAAGTATTGGGGGTATACCATCCGAGCCAGCGGTTTAAGTACGGTGAGATCTTTAAGTACTCTTGCAACTGTACGAGTGCGAAAATGGATTTGTCAATTTAGTGAAATCAACGCTCTCAAGTACAGGCGGAGACAATGTGGAATCTGGCAGCGTTGAGCTAGACGCGAAATACGCAGCAAGCAGATTGGCCTTGTCTAAGTTTTTTGGTTTTGTAAGTCCGAAAACCCAACTCTCTCAACCTGATGGCCTTTTTACAGCTTGAGTCATACCACGCATTTTTCTTAGATTTAGATTTAGATTTAGATTTAAACTTTATTAGTTACAGATGTAACTCTATAGATTACGATTTTACAATTAATAATAACTTATTGCATATTGAACAATTTGTTTTTTAAATTTTACAATATTTCTTTCTTCTTTAGCATTTCTTTCTAAATTATTAAATAATTGAACTCCTTTGTACAAAATATTGTTTTGACTTCTTTCCCTTCTGTATAGGGGTAGGCGAAAGTCACCTATATTCCTCAAATTATAATAATTTCCTACATATTGCAAATTTCTTTATATATGTATATATATGGGAAAGAGCCCATTTTTTACTTAAAGATAAAAATAAGTACATTCATCGTTAATCTTTGCTTAACACTCATCCATTTCAATTCACTTAACATATCAATAACATGTGTTCTTAGACTACATTTCAATATACATCTCATCCCTCTGTTTTGTAAAACTTGAATGTTATTAATTTTTTTATTATTGCACAAATATAAAATCGACGAACAATAATCAATATGAGGTAATATAATTGAATTATATATATTTATTGCACAAGTTTTGGAAATTTTTTGCCTTATTCTATACATAAAGTTGATTTTTTTTGAAATTTTTCCTCATATATAGTCCGCATGATCGTTAAACGATAATTTGTTGTCTATTATTACTCCTAAATACTTTATTTTGTCTACACACTCAATTTTTTCATTATTTAGTTTTACACTTATATCATCTGCATTATTAGCAAAACACATACATTTAGTTTTGGAGACATTTAACATTAATGTATTTTTACATAACCATTTATAAATACCTTCAACATCATAGTTTAACTTAGATTCACATTCTTTTATATTTTTACCCACGATATAAATCAATGTATCATCCGCAAATAATGAAGTCTTAGTATATTTTAGGCAGTCTTTCAAATCATTCACGTATACGAAAAATAAAATAACACCTAATATTGTTCCTTGTGGGACTCCTAGGTTTACTGTTTTGATATTCGAAAACACATCTCCCAACTTTAATTTTTGTGTCGTAACTGACAGGTATGTTCTAAACCAAAGAAGTTCTTTATTTCTAATACCATATTTATACAACTTAGTGAGAAGAATCTCTCGGTCTACTGTCTCAAATGCTCTTTTTAGGTCCAAGAAAAGTGTCAATACCAAGTTTCCCTCATCTAAGTTCTTCTTCCATTCGTTAAGACTCCAAACCAGAGCTGTTTCGGTTGAGTGACCTTTTCGAAACCCAGATTGTTCTTCGCATAGTGTTCCATTTTTGGTCAGAAATTTTTCTAATTGTTTATGTACCACCTTTTCTAGGATCTTTTCATAAAGAGGCATCATATTAATTGGACGAAAATTTTCCGGTTTTTTTGCATTTTTTTCTTTTTCAACTGGAACTATGATTGATTCTTTCCAAGCACTTGGGAACACACCATCATTTAATGACTTGTTTATAATATTAAGTAGTACAGGAAGTACCAAATCTTTACAATCTAACATCATTGTTGTCTTTAGTCCGTTGAAATCACTTTTATTATTCATTTGTTTAATGGTATCCTCTAATTCTTTCATAGATATTTGATAAAAATTGAAGACACGTAAGGAATTATTTATACTATCGTCATATTGGAAGTTAGGAATGCCGTTATTTATTACCACGATACTATCCACAAAGAATTCGTTAAGTTTGTTTGCGATGTCCTCACTCTTGGTTATTTTTACATTGTTTATTTCGATCTCCGAAATTTGCTGCTGCGCTTTAGACAAAACATATTTTTTTATCACTCTCCACATATCTTTTTGATTTCGTGTCTTCTCTTCAATTTTTGATTCAATGTATTTATTTTTAGTTTTCACACATAAATTTTTGTATTTATTACGGACAGATTTATAGGCTATCCAATTCCTAGTAGAACCCATAATAGTACAAATGTTGTACCTAAGTATTTTTTCCTTCTTAAGTTGTTTAAGTTCATTGTTATACCACTCAACATAATAAGGTTTGATATCAAGAGCTTTCTTTAATTTTTTAATGGATGCTTCAATACGATTCTTAAATTCACTAGCTATATCAGGGCAGTTATTATTCACTACTAAATTCGATAGGTTACTGTATATTAATTGCGTTTTAAATTTTTCTTTGTCGTATTTAATGTATTCAATACGCTGTGGTTTTGTTTGAGTTTTTTCCGATTGCAACTCGATTTTAATTGTTTCATGATCTGAAATTATCCAGTCTTTTACAGTTGTTGCCTTAATTCCCGACACATAATCACTTAGTACATAGTCAATAATGATAATAATAATAATAATTGAAGATGATTTCGTAATTCTAGTATAACATTTTACTATTTGCTGAATACCAAATTTTTTTATTATGTCAGCCTCAAATCTTCTTTTGTCCAAGTTATCACTTTTAAAATCAATATTAAAGTCGCCAGCTATAAAAAAAAATTTCGTTAAAATTCAAATTCGCTTCCAGAAATTCACTTAGCATTGTATTGAAGTCACAAACACTCATTTTACATGATCTATAAATAGCTATAATATTCCAGCAATCATTCGAATTTGTTAGTCTTATCATTAGAATCCATAATTTATAATTAACAGCTTTTGTTATCAATTGCACAGCTTTCATTTTATTATTGACATAAATTAAGACTCCTCCAGTATGTCTCGAATTTGACAAACAGCTAAACGATTTATAATTATTTAATTTATATTCACTTTCGTTCGCATCGACAGTAATGTGGGTTTCACTAACTATTACAAAATCTGGTTTGTTTTTATGTATTAATTCTTCCAACATTTCAAAATTTCCAGTTAAGCCTTGTATATTTAAATATATGCCATATAATTTATTTGGTTGCTAATACCCAATGCGCTTTTTTTTATTTCCAGTTTGTTTAAATAGACTGGACACAGCCTACTTAGTGTCATATGATTAGTATCTAGACTTAAATGTAATTTATGATTTGCTCTTGTGCAATTTATGCATTTTATAATAGCCTCTTTTTTGCATTCACTTGTTCTATGATTATCTAAACATTTTAAACATGACTCTTCTGTCATTTTGCACTCACTTGCTTTATGATTGAAACCTTTGCATTTGAAACACCTTTTAATATTAATACCGTCAAATACTCTACAACGTTCCCATCCCACACTTAATTTACCAGCTTCAATTACTTTTGGAAAAGTGTCTGCGTCTATTTCCAAAATTGCACAGAATGTTGTACTATTCCCATTTTTCTTTTCAAAGTATTTTATCAGCTTTAGTTCACTTTTAGCAAGAAGTTCATTTTGTTTTTTTAATTTTTCTATTAGCTCAATCTCTTCAGATTTAAACTTCATATTGGGAATAACTTTCCTTGGATTTATCTTATTTGGAACCTTAATTTCATATTTATCACCAATACTTTCCTCTATTGCATTTTTTATCTTGTCCCTGTCCTCAGCACTTTCTATAACAATTATTCCACTATGAGAGTTTTGAATGTTAGAAATTTTGAAATTTTTTGGGTCCACATTTTTATTTAAGTCTTCTTTTGTTTTATTGCTATTTTGCACAGCCTTTGGTTTAACTATCAAAGGTAATTCTTTTTTAATTTTTGGCAGCACTTTTTTTGGGATAACTTCACCTGTCACTTTGACAGCATCAGCGAATGATGCGAATGATTGACAAATGCTTTTGTTTATTCTCCATCAATTTTTTAATTTGTTCACATTTACCTTTTTAACCTCACTGCATATATTATCTCCTTCTCTTTTGAAGCTTTCAGCAACGTTATTAATTTTACCGATTTCCACCAGACCTTGTTCACATAACAACTGTTTTTTTTTCCATATCTTTAATCCTCTGCATATAGCGGATTTCTATAGCCTCAAGAAGTGCTTTAATTTCACCTTCATTTTGTCTAAGTGAATTTTCAAATTCTTCCCTATAACTTTTTAAACATTGTGTGTTCTTTTCAACACTTTCCTGCATGTCCTTTATCATCAAGTCCACATTTTGAATGTATACTATACACTCATCGCATATAAAACGGACAGTCTTATTAGTGTCAAGAACACCGCACGAGTATTCGTCCAATCCCGAGCACCTTACATTACAGTGGTACACTTTATTGCAGACACCTTCACAGCGTATGCCCGTTTCGCCCCTTATTGCTTGTTTGCACTTATCACACTTTTTCATTTTAAGTCTCCTTTAAGTCACCTTTGATTTGATCATTAGCTTTTGTTTTCAATGAAATTATTTTTAAACTTCAGCTTATGATTTTAAATATAGCGTTTACACGGTTAAAAATATTTTATTTGTCCTTTTATTTAAAAAACAAAATCAGTTCAGAGAAACACGTCTGTATTCTACCAATTCACACGAGCTTTAGAGTTTTATACTCTTCATTCTGTGAGGAATAAAGGATTTCATACCCACCAAAAGAATGTTCGTGATCATATCAGCAGCGGCATCCACGTCACTATCGAGGAAACATAGTGACCAGTTAAAATTCCTAAAGAAGTCGTTAAGGCCGCTCCAATTGGCTTTCTCTTAGGAATTTGTCCTCTAACTGTGTGGGGTGAAGACGAAAAATTAGCTGATACGGCACAGTGGTCGGACGAGCCTAGAGGCGACAATATGGTAACAGAATATTTGTCAGCATGAGAGGTGTAAACAGGTCCAAGGTGTTGGCGGAACGATCTGCAATGTCAGGTATTCGTGTAGGCTCATTTACTAGCTGGGTTAGATTATTTACCTCAGCAAAGATCTTTACATACCGTCCTTCGAGTGTTGTCTAGCTTGAATGTCGAAGCCAATTAGAATTGTGTGAAATCGCCCGCATTGGCAATCTCAGTGTGAGGATGTAGGGATACAATTCTTGTGATGAAGTCGGATATCATATCAAACTCATTGAAAGTTGAACTGTTATCCAGGTTTGGACTTCTATAAATAAAACAGTAGTGTATTAAATGCTTACGGGCATGGATTTTTAGCCACAGAAAATTTAATTCCGGAACAGTGGCCGTATTGTGGCTGAAGTTGGCAAGCTACGTCACTACCAATATAAAGGGCGAAACCGCGGTGTGGAATAAGAAAAGTGGCACCAAGTTATATCCAGGCAGGTTCAAATCCGATAAATCGGTATTCTCTCCTACCTGTGTTTCACTCAGTGCCAAGACAGCTGGTTTATATAGAAACAGGTGAACGTATACAGCGAAGAGATTCGTTCTAAGGCCACGAATGTTGCTCACATGAACCCTAAAATTTCCTATATCACGAAACACAGATACCAAAGGAACTAACTCTGACGTCTGAAAGGTGGTAAAGCCGAATTGAGAAGTGCAAATTTCAAGTAGCTTCCCAACATCAAAACGATGTAGGTGTTATGCCCATACACCGATTAGAGTTGGTCCACCAACAATTTGCACTTTTGATTCCGCTACGTCAGATGCTACGCACTCTCGGTCATTGCACTGACCCGTCTGAAGAAAGGTCGGAGTTGCGACCGAGAATGCGCAGCCGTGTCGTGTGGGGTAAGAGACGGGAGGGAGCGGGCCGGATGCACTCGATCCGAATCACTTCACTGCACTTCGAGCACTTCGCACTCGCGAGCAGGTGGCGGGTGGTAAAGACACCTCTAACCCGGCAAATCTCCGGTCGATAAGTCTACTTCCGAGTATCAGCAAGGTCTTCGAGAAGGTGGTCCATAGAGCCCTGTCTAAATGGGTTGAGGACAATAAAATCATCCCGGATAACCAATTCGGTTTCAGAGCGGGGCATGACACTATTCATGCCGCGTCGAAACTCGTATCGGATATCCAGTGGAAGAAATGCAAGAACCAATGCATGGGTGCCTGTCGGATTGACTTTCGGCACCGTATGGTTAGAAGGACTTTACTACAAGCTCAGTCGGTTGGGCATAAGTAAACCACTGTTATATATGATTTTTGACATGTTAATCGGTAGAAAGTTCGTTATGAAAATTGCCAACACAAACATTTGATATTAATAACGAACTGCAACAGGGTACGGTGGACTCGACGATACTTTTCAGCATTTACTTCAGTGATCTGATAGCTTATGTTCACCATTCAATAGCGTACGCGGACGATTTAATTGCGTACAGATCAGGCCCAACGATCGACGTCATTGTTACTCTTCTGCAACGTGACTTCGAAAAAATTCAGCAGTATTGTGATGACTGGAAGTTTAAAATCAACTTCCAGAAATCAGAATCTATTTTATTCAGAACGCCTTTGTCTAGGGCCTCTCGGGTAACTAGAAAAAATTGGCGCGGGGTCTCAATTCTTGGACAAGACGGGCGCCCACTGGCGAAACAAAGTGTAGTCAGATACCTTGGGATCGTGCTAGATCAGTATCTGTATTTTGACAAACATATAGATGCTGCTCTGGCAAGGGCCCGGGGCGCTTTTGCTCTGGCAAGATGGCTGTTTCATAGCAGCCAACTTGATTCTAGAGTGAAGGTAATCTGCTACAGGGCCTTAATCAGGCTCATGGTTGCCTATGGATGTCCCGTCTGGTTCAATGTGAGAGCCAGCTTAATGGAAAGGATTCGGGTGTTTGAGATGCAATGTCTCAGGACTTGTCTCGGGTTACATAGGACACCTGAATCTGAGTACACGAAATTTTACCCGAACGAGGTCCTATACAATAGGGCCAGGATTGTACGGGTGGATAACTTCCTGATCAAACTGATTCGAAGCCACGTTGCAAGAGCAATGACTTCGATCAAGAGCCTAATCTCCGGGGCTTACTACCCCAATGATTTATATCACGAGAGAGTGCGCCTTAACGGCTTTGTCCCGCCAGAGCATTCCTCTATTTAGATAGATGTGGGCTGATCCAGGATAGATTGGCGATACCGCTAATCTTCCACGTGGGTCGCAATTCCGTGGAACGGCGATTCCTCTACGGACCCGATGTCGCGCTCAGTGAGCCCGAGCGCCTCAGGTTCTGTAGATCGGTCTCACACCGGGATCGAGGAGACGTAGTCCGCCAGCATCAACGCTTTTTGTGGCTGAAGGGAGCTGCGTCAGTGTACATTTCAATGGCTTCCGCCTCTTCAAGGCAGGGCTTGCCTAACACCAATGGCAGGGTAGGGTAGGGTAGGGTAGAGTAGGTTAGGGTGGGATAGAACAAAAAAAAAATATTAAAAACCAAAAAAGAAGATATATACATATATATATATTAGTTAAGTTAGAATAAAAATGTTTAGTTAGGTTTAGGTAGGTTTAAGGATTATATAAAAATATATAAAAGAATGATCATATGCTAAGTTTTTTGAAAAAAAGGAAACATTTTCTTAGCTTAAGTTAATTATAATAATGTTAATTGTAAGTTATTTATATAGTAGTCGAAAGGCATACGTAAAAATTATACAGTTTATTTTAGAGTGTTCGCCTAGGGCCAGTAAGATTCCTAAATTTGTAAGGATAGTTGAGCTAGTTTTAAGCATTTTTGTCTAGGATAAGATAGATCTAAGAAACTATAAATAAAAATGAATTACAAAACAAAAAACAAACAAAACTAATCACCTAATCTTACTTAGATTAGCTGTTGGCCGACCTTACGCACTGAGGGAGCTTCAGGGCTCGTCAGATGACACTTCCTCAAGCCAGTAGAAGAGACGGTGCCTACGTGAAACGTCCTCAATGTCTCGGCGCAGCGCCGCTGTGCTCAACCTGAGATGCTCCGGCCCACGGAGCGCGACATCAGGTTCGTATAGGAGCCGCCGTTCCCCAGATTTTCGGGCTATGTGGAAGATCAGCGGAACCGCGGAACTACCGAAATTGGATGAGCCGGGCTTGGTGAACATGTGGTTTTAACAAGTTGGTGCAACCGCACACACAGCACGAGCCACAATGGATATTGTGAAGACTATTAAATATTGTGTCGACTATTAATCGAAGTCATTGCTCTTGCAACATGACCCCGAATCAGTCGCGGAGCAAAACCTCAGGGTCATTAGATCAGTGCATGCTCTTGAGGAGCATCGTCTGGACCTTCTCTTGTTTCGGCATGTAGGAAAAAAACTCTGCCGAAGTCACTCTGAGCATCTGCTGCTGCTCTTGTTTTTGTTGTTGCCTCCTTTGTGGTTCCGGCTTTGCTTGCTGAGCTGCTGCTTCTGCTGCTGTGATTCTTGTTGCCGAAATGTTTACTCGATCTGTTTTTGTTTTGTGACTGACTCTTTCTTGTTGTCAGCCACTTTTTTGGGCTGTTGTTGTTGTATTGGCTTTACTTTTTTTTTTCTGCACCTTTTCTTTGTCGTGCTCTCTGAGCTTCTAATTTCAGCTTGAGAGCCTTGAGCTCAGCCTTCCATAAGTGCTTTGCTTTATGGTGTAATCCGCTTTCTCCTGCTTGGACAACTCGGTCGCTAAATCGGCAAACGAATTGTTCCCACTCTTGTAGTGCTCTTCGCCGCCCTCAGGGAGGCGGGCGAATTCTTCGGGCATTGTTGTTGTTTTCGGTGGCGCGTTCCATTGCACCAGTCTTTATTTTCTCCCTCTCAACTTGTATGTTGTTCGGGACTTCGCTCCTCGGTTTTTTTTAACAGATTCGTTTTCGTATTTAATCTCCGTTTTCTTTTAGAGTTGGAGAAATCGGAGAAGTCGGATGACATCACTGCCTCGTCTGATACATAATCAATTCGACGCACGGGACTTTTCCTATAGTCTTTCGACAACTTATTCTGTTTTAGTTGTAAAAACAATAGAAGCAGAATTGCCGGAAAAAAGTGTTTCCACTAGGAATCGAACCGGGGACCTCTCGGCTGCTCTGATACTATACCAACGGGCTATCGCCTCACTCATTAGTCACTCGCTTGAATCGCGCACTTGAACTAAGCCAACTATAGATAACCACCACAAGCTGAAACACGCCCGTGCACAAAGATGGTTCGTGATCAACTGAGTGTCAATTTACCTATCAGGTCATGGATGCTAAGGTATCCGTCACTTCGTTTGTACAAGGTGGCGTAGAATTAATCTCCTTATCGTAAGATGTTATAATTTTTGCAAATGGCGTCGTACGTCGTACGTCGTACGTCGTACGTCAATCACATTTGACAAGCAATGGAGCGCTATAATCCGCAAAAGCATGGAATAATTGTGTCGATTTTTTTATCAATAAATCGGTCGGTGGTTTTAGCGCAGCGTGAATTTCGACGGAAAACATTCCGGCGTTTAACTACTCAACTCGAACAGACTTGAAGCACAGAAGACTACGCAGGACGTGGCCGTCACCGTACTGGTCGTTCGGCCGAAAATATCGCAGCTGCGGCTGCCGATGTCGCTGAGAACGAAGAAAAACCAAACGACAGGCCACGCAATCGGGCATCACCAAGGGACCCTATATATACATATATAGATTCTAGTGAAAGACTTACACATGTTCCCTTAAAAAGAGTGCAAAGTGTGCATCAGTTAATGCCTGCTGAACGTCAGTCGCGTGTGAATTACTGTCAAACCATCCTTAATCAACAACGAAGAGGATGATTTTGTGTCGAAAATCATCATAAGCGACGAGGCGCATTTACACTTAAGCGGTGACGTCAATATGCAAAATCTTCATTTTGGGCCACTGAAACTCCCTTGTGATACACGAAGAGAGCCATTACATCCACTCAAAGCCAATGTGTGGTGTGGCGCTCACGCGGGAGGTGTGATTGTGCCGAATATTTTTAAGGACGCCATCGGTCACTGTTACTGGCGAACGCTACAGGGCTATGGTAAACGACTTCTTACTGCCGGAATTGGATGAGCCGGGCTTGGTGAACATGTGGTTTTAACAAGATGGTGTAACCGCACACACAGCACGAGCCACAATGGATATTGTGAAGGAAGCGTTTCCTGGTTGCGTAATCACCCGTTTTGGCAACTTGGCATGGCCAGCAAAATCGCCCGATTTAACCATCCCAGACTTCTTTATTTGGGAGGGCTACTTGAAGTTGCGACAGTTATGCCAACAAGCCTCAGACAATCGCAGCCTTCAAGGAGAATATTCGACAGAAATGCAAACTGTTATCACCGGAAATCTTGCGGAAAGTCATGGAAAATGCGATAAGACGGGTACAAATGTGTATCAACACTGGCGGCAGCCACTTGACGGATATCATCTTTTATATTTAATAAAAAAAAATGTAAAGGACCAAATAAAGATTTCCATCACTCAAAATTATTCTTTTTTGTTTAGTAAAAAAGTAATTTAAAACAAAAATGAAGAATTAATTTGCCCCACCTTGAAAGTCCCCTTTTTATTGTTGCCCCAAAGTGGTTTCTGAGGCTCCCCATTGTATCTTTTTAACCACCGTCAGATGGACTTAAAGCTGGCCGTATGCCAATAGAATTTTTTTGCTATTCTTGGTCGCAAGAGAAGAGATAATTCTTCCCTTTGACGGAGGCAAATTGATGACTCCTGATTCCTGGCTGGATTAATAACGGATTGTATGGTTTTAAGTAGACTTTGAGCGTTTCAGCGCGACACAGTGGGCTTTCATCAGGTCCTGTGTCCTATACAAAGGGCTGTCTCTGGTATCATTTGAGGATATACACTTATATTAAGACGGAAAGAACTGATTTTTTTATAAACATTTATTGATAATTGCAGTATAGACGTATAACACGATACAAGTATGTTAAGTTGAACGGTTAGTGAAACATTAAATATTAAATTAGTACTTGAACACACTCGGGTACAAAATCTCACGTACGGATGTATGTAAAAACAATAATACAAGAAATAAAAAAATGTTAAGTCTTATATCGTAGGTTAGTAGTTGTAGATTAAGTTAACACAGTGTCGGTGCTTTGGGTGCGAGCTGTCTTCTAATTTCCATGCAACATCGTTGATAGCTTTTTCTGCAACTGTCGCCGTCTTTCTCTAGTTTCTGGTGCTATAGGTTGTGGTTAATAAATGAGCGCTCGTTAAGCTGGTGTCCTTGTGTTTTGTGTGCTTTCGTTTGTTCCGTTTTGTGCTCTATTTTGTGTCTCATATAGCTAGATTGATTACAGTTGATTGGTTCTTAAGATATATTTGTATAAATAACATGAAATCGTTAGTCCTGGATTGTCGAATGCCGCTGATAGGTCGTCTTGTAGTATACTGGTGTTTCGGGTTAACTGGCTTTAATGTGAACTTCGCCCATTATTTGAGGAGGAAAAATTGCTCGATTTTCCGTTTCCGTTTCCGTTTCGGTTTCCGTTACCGTTCCCATTGGTATTTCGGTGTCCATTTCCACCTCCATTACCATTTCCATTGCTTCGTCCATTGCCATTCAACTCGAGGCTGCTCTCATTGCTGCCATTTCTACTGCCATACGACTCGATACTGTTTTGATTCTCATTTGAGAGGTCCGAGATCGAGCTTCCATTGCTGATTGTATTTCTGCTTCCGTTACCATTGCCATTGCCATTCAGATTAACACTTTCGTTTCCAAGTCCGTGTCCATTTAAATTTCCATTGACATTGCCATTGCCATTGACATTGCCATTGCCATTGCTATTGCTTCTGAGACCACCAAGTGTGGTGATAGTTGAGCTGATACTTTTGCCTGTTCCAAATGACAGAATCTGCCCAGCCCTTGTTCCAATTCCACCGCTTAGAGTCTGCGTTATAAGAGGCGATTGGATAAGCTGAGTCTGTATTGTGGCCCTAGCCGGTTGACTGATAATGGTTGGCGGTTGAGGAATACGTTCGATTATCACACGCCGATTATTCTTGTCCAGACCAGGGATGTCCGATGCTTTAGCCAAGACACTAGTCGTTGGAGGTCGGGTGAGTATCGACGGAGGATGCGAAACGATGCTGGAATGCACTGTCTGTCCGAGAATTTGTCGTGGTAGAGACTGCGACAAGAGAAGTGCCTGACTATTCGAGATTTGATCTTGACTCTGAACAGAAGATGTTTGAATTGACTGTGACTGTTGCTGAAGCTGGAGGCGCTGTTGCCGAAGTTCTTGTTTGACTTGTTGCTGGAATTGCTCGATAATTTGCTGAGCTTGAACCTCGGCTTCAGCTTGGGCTTGAGCGGCAGCTTGGACCTGGGCGGCAACCTGGGCTTGTGCGGCAGCTTGTGCCTGAGCTGCTATTGCTTGAGCCTCTGCTCGAGCTTCCGCTTGTGCATGGGCAATTGCAGCTGTAACTTGTGCTTCGGCTTGAGCTTGGGCTGCAGCAACTTGAGCTTGTGTTTGAGCTTGAACAACATCGATGGGGGAGAGTGTTGCACTGTCCGGAACTTGTTTGGAGACCACTGCGTTGAACCCATTGATCGAATCAGCGGTATAATCGACAACTCGCCGGGTGCCATCGGGTTCGATAAGGGAATACTAAAAGTAGTAATAACTGGTTAGACGATGAATACGGAAGAGCTCTGTTGACTTAACCTGTCCTTGAACTAGGTCGCCCTCCCGTTTTTCCTCCTGTTGCTTGTCGTCGCCAGTCACTGCATCCTTGACATCATATGAGAAACTATATTGGGGATGATTGTCGTAGTCCTCCGATGTGGCGATGGTTGTCCCAATCGCTCTCTCTTGTGATCCTTGCAGTTGTCCCAGTTGTGCTGATGCTTGATTCAAATTCAACGTATGCAGAGAGAGTGCATTTGCATAGATCCCAAAAGTAACCACCATCAGAAGGGCGTGTATCAGATGTATCTGTGACGAGATGGGAGAGATAAGAAATCAAAACGTTTCATAAAAATTCAATTCAAATCCCTTATCGGATAATCAAAATGTATTATAGACCCATAAAGGACTTGTCTAGCATCCATTTTATATGTAAGTTATGAGCATCATTCTGAATCCATCTGTGGCCAAAAAACTCATGAAATTGCCTCAAATAGAATTGTCTCCACTTGATTGCTTAATAAATATTCCGTTGGTCGCAACAGATGTGTGCTTTTTGGTCTGAAATGGTTACTTTTTATTGGTCCTTGGGCAGGATGGTGGAACGGTCATATGGAGGCCGGGTTACTGATGTTGGAATTAAATTGTTTGCCTCTGGGCCGGAAAGAGAGAAATTTTTATTTCAACAACATGGACTTTTCTTCTGAACCTTTCCGCTAGGATGAGAATGGTGAATACATTTTGAGGGAATGCTCCCATGTTCAAATGTGCTCGGTTTGGTGTAATAAGATTTCCATAAGAAAGGGAAGGAGTTTGAGTATGTAAATATAGGTTGGATGGATGATGTCAGAAGTTGAATAGTAGTTTCTGTTTTAACAGGAATAGATTTAATTTTGAGGATGGTAACCCTTGGCTGTTATTGTGCCATTTAGTGTAGCATTAATCTTTTATGAATATTTATCAAATAAAAACGGGGGTTCGGGTAAACCCAGGTGGCAGATATTTTAGGAATCAAGAGCATTAATCTGTCTTTTAGACTGGAATGATGTAGGATGAGATATTAAATGTCCGGTTAAATAACGTAGCGTCTGCCACTGTCTTTGCAGAAAATTGGTTTGGCGTTGGTTTGGCAATGAACCAGATCGATAATTACATTGAAAACCGCGGATTTTTTTTTATAATTCGTGTAGGTTCAAGAGTGTACGCTCTTATGGTGTTTGTCACACAACCTGGACGGGGTGCAGATGGTTTGTGTCGAAGATCTTCGTTCACTACTCTCCGGGGGTGGTTTTCCTAGATAGGATTTTGAGCGATAACTTGATAATACGACCACCCCATTTACCTATACGAGTATATAAGCCCGTTACCACAACCATCTGCACTTTCATAAAATGCTTAAAGCTGTAAATTGGAGTGTGAACTTTTTATTCCATTAGCTGGCTTGGAGTTTCTTATCTTCTTACAATGAGCTAGATTAAAAACAAGATGATATCACCTTCGAGCGTTCTATTCTTCTTTGTAAAATTTTCTATAATGCAGGTCTCTATGAGCTCTTTTGCATTTGTGCGTGATTTTTATCGACACAAACTCATAAAAAAATGGTTCTTTCGGACCAATGTTTGGAGATAGCTTGTTGATATACTATATTGATTATAATAAGACCTAATGGTTATATGATGAATAATCAGGGTAGAAATCGGCAAATATAGAACATTGAAAGTAGATGTGCTTAATATGGGATCAAGTACGATAGATTATTTATGAAGCATAAGCTATGAAATCACACGATCCCGAAGATCGGCGATCATGAACTATTAACGATTGCTTAGAAGAGCAATTACTTCAAAGAGGCATAAGTGGTGAGGGATCACCTAGCGGTAGTGATCGTAGATCGAAGCCATCAGAGAGCCACATCACTCATAAGCACTGGAAAATCTTTGAAGGTAAAATCAACCTCAGCCTTCTTTCATGTGCAAAAATAGCCCGGAAAGAAACTTCCTGGTTTCACCGATAGGGGCTGGCTCCGTCGGTATTACAAACTCATTGCGTGCGACGACGACAGCGCTGCATCCTTTCTAAGGGCCACTGCCGCCGCGGCGGACAAGCCCGTGGTTCTAAGCCGGAGGTTGTGATCCCGCTCAGGCCAAGGGCCCGCCCCCGTTTACCAGTGGAAAGGCGCTCTTGGCCCCGCTCAATTAAGTAAGCCCAAGTCGCATGCAGACATTGAACGTCTGGTGACTAATCCTTTCTAAAGTCTTGCCCAAGTAGCAGGCCAACAAAGAGAACCAAACCTCCACGGTGGTCTGCTGATCTTGGTACACTTAGAAAGGAAAGCAGACGACAAAAAAAAAAAACACAGACGAGGACTTGAACTGCTACAAAACAGAAGAAAGGCGCAAAGGACATCCTGGCGCAATTTCTGCTCAGAAATAGACCAAAATAATAATGATGACGCCAGTAGAGTGAGGAAGATACTGTCAAAGGCTCCCACTATACCCGCCTTGATTAACAAACCGGATGGTACCACAACGGTGACCAGCGAAGAGTCATTAGACCTCTTGCCATGGACCGAACCATGGCTTTTGGTATTATTCTCTTCTAGCCTAGACTGGGACTATATACCACTATATACCACTCTGGAGTGAAGCAGATGTTGCATTTATACCAAAAGCAGGAAAAACCTCCCACACAACTGCAAAAGACTACAGACCTATCAGTCTCCCTTCCTTTCTTCTAAAGAGGCTAGAGAGACTGGTGGACCTGTCCTGTACATTCGCGAAAACCTACAAAAAAGCATGCTTTCGAAATCGTAGCATGCTTACTGTAAGGGAAAATCGGTAGACACAGCTCTACTCACTTTCCAACAAAGAATTCACCACGATTGCCTTTCTCGATATTGAAGGAGCTTTCAACAATATAAAACCACTAACCATCATCAATGCATTAAGCAAACTATAGGTTAATGGTAATATAATACTTTGGGTCAAAAAAATGCTTTCAAGCAGGTTGATTCATTCGAAATTCGGCTGCTCGGGTACCACTGCTCCAGCCACACTATCAACACTTTATTTGTAACAACTGAACATCACACCTCAGTGCACTTACCCGATAACTACACTTGCAGTTTTTTTGCCATGCTCGTCGGGCCGATATCTTGATTTATCCTTAAGATATGCGACATAGACTAGAACTCAAGGGGCCTCAAAATGTCAAGATATTTAATGCAAAGTAATTGCAGTGCAAAGTATTCTCTAACTCCAACTATTCCCATCTTTTGGCGCCCTCGAAGTATGTACTAGCGCTATATAGATTCATAAAAAGTCCGTGAGCGTAAAACCTATGGATTCGACCTAGGGACCTTGAAGATTCGAGGTATACCAATATTTTCAAAAATCGGAGTCATACTCGTATACTCAGAAGTAACCCATCAATTTGAGAAACTATGCAGTTGTGAATCTGCGTTAAATGTTCGCGGATTAGGTTCTTTAGCAGTTTGAAGATATTCCTTGCTTTGGTTTGCTTGGGTTTTATTGCGGCTGTAGTCAACTATAATCAGAAAAGACTACTTTTTGATGTGGTACTTGAGTTATTTTTATTTTTTCTTTTCACACATTGATCCGCTGATTTTAGTAAGAAATGTATATGTTCGAATTACTGACGATGCAATTCAACGGTTATCGAAACAAAGATAAGGACCGAAATATTTGGAAAATCTCCCAGCGGTATAGTAGTCGAGAGGGTCGTGTTCAAACCAATGAGAGAAGATTGAGAACTTCCTAGTACTTTTCTAATCAGCACATCCGCTCGGCTTAGATAGTATAAGAACTAGGTAAGGTGGCCACCTATTAATTAGTATTAGTGTCCTGAGCAAAAAATTCACTTTAACTAAGGGACGAATATAAGTTATAGTACCTTTTAGCCAACTGATCAAATAATTCTTTATACATTTTTCGACATTTTTTGACCGTCGAGTTGAGGTGGAGAAACGAAACCCGTCTTTGAGTTAACTATCAAAGATTATACGTTAATGTCTTTTGCGATAACATCGATTTTTCTGTATCACCATCATTCTGTAACCAGCAATACGACGTAATACCATGACGATCATTGATAATGCACAGAATGTGTATCGCTAATTTTTTTGTGATGTCAAAAGATTCAGGGCTCTGACCGCTTGTGTTCAGATCGATAGTAGCTCGAAATACTAATATTCCACTGTGTTATGATTTTTGCAGCATTGTGTTAGGAAACACAGCCTTTTGTCAGGAACTTTTGTTAAGGTGATAATATTTAAGACAAGACATATGATTCCAGTTTAGTGTTATTTTGGGTTTTAAGTGAAATATTACATTATTGTAATTTGAAGACATCTAATCCAGTCATGGGAGAAAATCATGGAAATTACCCATAATAGAAGCTGTAAAAGCTTAGGTGTTTAAAAATAAAATACAGGAAAAGTCCATCGAGCATATTGCTATTAATGTCGCTGAAGACCCAACTGGATATAAAGATTCGCATCTGTGTAATATTCAATTAATCCATGAATTGAGGCTGACAAAATTTAGAACAAATAATTAACGCTACCTAGGTATAAGGGGAGCAGGGAGTTGAAGCTAATTTTTTTTTGTTTTTTATAGGGTTCGCGAAGGTTCAAAAGTGAAGCTCTTATGGTGTTTCACACAACCTGGACGGTGTGCAGATGGTTTGCGCCGATGATCGTCCACTACTCACTGGGGGTGGTTGTCCTCGATATGATTCGAGAGATTTGACTGAATTTGTCGCGTTGATTTCAGTTCACAGTAACTTTTTTGCTTCCATGTAATTAAGGTGTTATATTGGAAATGCACAGTTTTTCCGCATAGGAATTGTACTTGGCTTGACTTGAACTACAAACCTTCCGTGCAACAGTCGGTGACGATTACCATTGCATCACGACTCTGTTCTTATGAAGAACGTTTCCAACTCTGTGAATATGGGCTAGGAAATTCATCACTTGATACACCATTGCATGCTTGAAAAATTACAGTGTTATACGCATTTAGGTCAAATGCGGTTTTAGCAAGACCGTGCTTTTGTACAGTTTCGAGGTCGCATTATTTCATGGTGCGGTAATGTCATTTAGCTTTCAAGATCGTGAGCTGAAAGTCATTTGAAGAGCTTTCTTGAGAATAAAAATCAAAAACACCTATTTGGATCAAACTAAATACCCACATATTGCCTGCCAAGGATTTTAGGGAACGAATAAACTAGAAACAAGATTGTTAGTAAGACTGCACTTTGGATTACTCCCATATTAATGAACTGAACTTGTAAATGTAAGGTATTAGAGCAAATACACCTCTAAACGTAAAACGTTTTTCAATAAGTGATCATTTAGGAACCATGAAATTAGGGCTACAACTTAGAAATATTAGCTTGTCAGTAAAACCACAGAAGTCTATTGATAAAAAAAGTGTCCTAATTGAATTCTTTGTATTTGTATCACGGATGTAACTGCATCGAAGTCTCTGTTTATTTGAATGCTGGATGAAGCTACAGGCATACGTCGAGCTGGTGAATAAGAAGAAATCTGCAAGTTCGACTTGTCCCGGTAAAACAAAATTGCTATCTCGAACTACTAGTTTATCTCCGTCTATTGGTTTAGAATAAATAAGTTTCTGAGCTCCAAAACCATCTTAGAATCTTAAAATATTAGATGTTATCTAGCTTGATATGAATTTCCCAATATGACCATAAAAGTCTCCAGACCAGACTCATAAATCCTAGAGAGGATATTACACATTCTTTTCATCCACATTTATCCCCACTCAATTCGTAAGCTCGGTGTTCAAATTAAATTATGGCTTGTGAGCCCATTGTTCCAATACGAATCCAATCAACACCAAATCTCTATTTTATATACTTTCCACAATCAAGAACAGAAGACAATTGGATTCGAAAAGGCCCCCAATGTAAAGGAAGTATGCGAACAATTCTTCGAAATTCCTAATTTTCAACTGTTTCTCTGAAATTCAATATTCAATTTCTGGCAGACTATTGTTCGAAGTGATTCACCTAACCACCCGTTGGTTCTTAATCTTAAAATCGATAGGAAACCTTGCCAAAGGGCAAGCACCCCTATATCCATGAGGAATTTCTATTTGCACCATTTTACCCATATGTTCCGGAGAGTTTTACAAACTACATTCCAAGTGAAGAGATGAAGGAGACGATGTCCTTTTGAATAGAAACCCGAATAACCAGATTTTCAATAAAAGCACAACTCGACTGTGTCTAGGTACACAGACAAAGCGTTAAACTATTAAGGATCTCTCTATCGTTCGAAAGTCCTCCTTCAAGTCATACACGTACCCTCAGCATTGTGCGTAATCCTTTTCCGTTTCTTCTGCTCACTCGAAAAAGCCACAAATGGTCTGGTTCTCACAATAAACACTCAACTAAAGCAATATACACAGCACACACACAAGACACAACGACTGCAATAGATACGAGTCCTTTTACTAAGCACACTTCACTCCACGATGATGGGCGATAGCACTTTGATGCAGCTTCTAACACGAGTCATGGAATTTATATGATTAGTGCCTGCACTTGGTTGGGATTAACTTTCAATTTCCTTGATGGTCAACTGGGTGACGGAAAGGGAGGGAGCACCCAACCCAAGTCTAGTGAGCTGATAACCCAGATGACATTCACTTGGTCGCGTTCTGTTTGTGGAAGAGGTTTAACCGCTGCTACCCGTGGAGGCCAATTCTCTTTTTTATTGTTGCACTTCATAGTGATGACGATGATGATGAGGACGGTGGCTGCATACGTGTTATGCAAGGGATTAGGTTGCCCAGACAGTTGATGGTGGCGATTGAATGCTTATGCTAGTGCTTGACACGCGGCCAGTGGAATTTGGTGCAGGGTATCGGGTTCCACGTTCACATCTGTGTCAGTGAAGCAATCCGTCGCTCTTGAGATTTTTGCTTCATTGTTATTTCTTTGTTTTTGTTTTGCGTACAGTAGCCGCTGGCATTTTGATGCTCTTGGGTGTGCAAACCGAGTGTGATTGTTATGCTATCGACGCTGTCACGCCGTTCTATTGGATTACAAGTAAGAATGATAAATGGGCAAATTGAGTCGTTTATCGTTTATTTGGAAGCTACGAGTATTTTGTTTCTCAGATTAAATTACATAAGTCATTCGTTATCTAGCCGATGCCGATGGCTTCTAATGGTTTTTGTGGATTTAATAATGAATCTGCGAAAAGGGCTACTTATTACGATTTAATAATGGTTTGATTTAAGGGCGTTATATTCGCTATTTTTCGAGCAAATTAAGTGGAAGAAATGTGGCTCCACGTCTCTTTATGAAGTCAACTTGTCTGTGCGAACATTGTCCTGATGTTTTTGTTTTTTAACTGTGCGATTCATATTAAAGTTGGGATTCAAAGGTTAAACCACTCCGGAGGAACACATAGTGCAGATGTTGACACCTATGTGGATGCTCTTGCTGATGTCAATGCCGGTGCAGGTGATAATGTCAATGCTAACATCGCTGCTGATGTCAATGTTGATGTCGATGCTGATGTCCGTTCTGATGCTGCTGCCATTAACGATCATCATGTCGATGCTAGTGGCGGGGCGAGTGCCCCAATGTCGATTTTAATGCCGACATGGATGCTAATACTAATGACGATGCCGACCCTATTAAAATGAAGAACTCGGGGTGTGTCCCATGAAGACACTAGTACTTTGATATGAGTGCTGCCTCCACGAATTTGACAGCTTCTCTAGATGGGATTTCCTGGAAGTCTTCCCCTGTTATGGTTGTGTTGCTTGTCATTTAGAATCTTTCTCGGGCAAAGTTTGGCAGGTAGTCAGTATGTTTTCCACGGTTTCCTTGGCCTGCCCACATCGCCTGCAGATTTCTGTGCTGCTAAAACTCATTTCATAAAGGTGGTAGTTGCATGCACCGTGCCCTGTTAGCGCCTCACATAGCGGTACGTTTGGCATTGTGATTCAATTCCATGAACATTCTTGAGTGTTTAATACCCTCCTGACTGTTCCAGAATTGGTTCTTTTGTTTTATGATCCATTTGCGTAAGTATAGGTTTATATCTGAATTGTCAAAACCATAAAGGGGGGAAGGCCTCGTAAAAGGTTACTGAACACCTTTCTTGACTTGTATGTTAGCCCTTTTATTTCCTTCAAGGTTTTCATGATCTGGCAAGCAGATCAATTTCAATCTGTTGAAAAACAGCTTTAGAGTTAAAGGTGTACATCTTTAACGCTTTAAGAAACGCCACGTCTCCTGTCGCTGATGCTATGTGCTTCATCATTGAATTCAAATACTATACGAGGGTGCTCCGATAAGTACTTAGCCTCACAGCCAGATGGCGCCAGTATCACGAGAGCAACTTACTATCGTGTAGTACATTCTAGTAGACGGCTACTGCCGAAATTTCAGCCGGATCGGACTCGTAGTTTTGTTTTGACCGCGTGTGGAAGCGGGAGTGTCCGCGGACTTTAGAAAAATGGAAAAAAAGCAATATCGGTCGGTGATTCGATTCTTGTTTTTGGAAGGGAAATCGCGCAGCAAAATCAAAGAGCGTTTGGATGCTGTGTACGGTGACTCTTCTCCTTCGATGGGGACCATCAAAAATTGGTTTAACGAGTTTCAACGTGGTCGCACGTCGGTTTTTGATACGCCACGTCCAGGTGCACCGGAAACGGCTACCACGGAGGATAACGTGACAAAAATCCACGATTTCGTATTGGCAGACCGCCGATTGAAGGTGCGCGAGATAGCTAAGACAGTAGGCATTTTAAAAGATGGCGTGGGTCATTTCCTGCATGAAATTTTGGGCATGAGAAAGCTGTCAGCGCGATGGGTGCCGCGTTTGCTCACTGAGGACAACACGCACAACCGTGATACCACTTCAGAGCAGTGTTTAACGCTGTTTAAGCGCAATCCGAAGGAGTTTCTGCGTCGTTTCGTGACAGTCGACGAAACATGGATCCACTGGTACACACTAGAGACCAAGGAACAGTGCTCCGAAGAAGGCGAAGACTGTCCCATCGGCCGGAAAGGTGATGGCCACCATTTTCTGGGATTCACAGGGTGTGATCCACATTGACTACATCGGAGAAGGGCAAAACGGTCACAGGGCTGTACTATGCCAAATTATTGGGCCGATTCGACGCCGAATTGAAGAAAAAACGGCCCCACCTGGCGAAGAAAAAAGTGCTCTTCCATCATGATAACGCACCGGCTCACACCTCCGGTGAGCCACGGCCAAATTGGTCGAATTGGGCTACGAACTGCTGCCCCATCCACCGTATTCTCCAGATTTGGCCCCGAGTGACTTCTTTTTGTTTCCAAACTTGATAAAGTCACTCGTCGAATGAGGAGGTCATCGCCGGCCTACTTTGCAGACCTCGAGAAAACGTATTTTTCAGACGGGTTAAAGAAGTTGGAGCATCGCTGGGTCAAGTGTATCGAGCTAAAAGGAGACTATATTGAAAAATAAATCGCCATTTCTCCAACATTTTTGTTTTTCTTTTGTAGGCGAAGTACTTATCCCTCATAAATATACATATATTCGCCGTTTTTTTTTCCGCGTTGGGAAAACGACATCTCTCTTTTTGAGGCGATCTTCGAATCAACTTCTATCGAATCGAAGTTCTTCTAAGGATCGGAAGAGTTGCTCAGGCAACCATGTGGCCTCGATTGAAACAGGTGGAGTCGAAGGTTGCGATGTCTGTAGGGTACGACGAATGGCACAAGACCACTCATTCTGTCATACCGAGCTAATGTGATCGGTACCTAGCTCCTTTGTTGATTACACTAGACTGCAACAACTCATAAAGCTACGACGTGTGGATTCCATTCGTCACGAATTTTGATCTAAGGATGTTTCGCTTCGCCATCGATATTAACTCATTTGAAACACATCCCTCTTGTAATATAGGCCCTTATATGATTGAAAATAAATTAAATCTATTTAATGAAAAATTAATTCCTATGGGCAACCTGCCATATTTCTAAAAAAAATGCTCCTTGACTCTCTCTGTTTTCACTCAAAAATTTTCAGTTTAAGAGAAATTCCCTTGAATATGGAAAATTTCTGTATAATTGGAGTACACAAATAAGGTCCAAAGAGCGATGACAATAATTGTTTTTCCATTGTCAAATTCTCACATATGTATGCCCCAATTCTTCGAAGTATTTTGTATGAAATCTTAAGCTTCAACTGGAGATCGCTTATTTCCACTCGACAACATGCCATCCTGAAATGCAGGTCTCCAACCGCAGAGCTTGTCGAATTCGCGTTTTAGAAGACGACAAAGAAAGTCAACGCTATTTCGACCGACTTTAGTAAAGCGTTCGATGAAATTTCTCATAAGCTATTGTAATAATCTAACTACTCTTTAAATTGCTTTGGGGATTCAATGAAAAATCAATTCCCGTACCTTGGAATGAAAAGATCGTTAAACATTCCCATATTTCACTGTGCGACACCAAAGTGTTCAAGATAATTTCTCTTCCCCTATTCAATGTTTTTCCTCGGTTCTTTTAACTGGTGCTCTAAAAACATTTCCATGCGCCAATAAATCACTTTTTCTAGAAAATGCATCAAATCTCTTCCCCGACTCTAGTTTCTCCATAATCAAACCGTTCATCCGTACAGGTGATCCATGACCTAGGTATATAATGTGACCAGGAGCTCAATTTTCTACACACATCGGTGATATTATTCTTAAAGCCGATTCAGCACTCGGTTTAGTGTGGTCTAAGGAATTCTCCCAAGTAAATGACCCGATCCCTCTATATAACTTTGGTGTGCCTCCTTCTTGAATACGCCTCTCAAGGGTGGTTTGCTTATGAATAAATTCACATTTCCAGATTCGAGCGAATTCAGCTCCGTTTCCTTCGTTTTGTTTTTCGAGTTTTGTCTTTGATTAATGCTTTGTCTCTACCTCCTTATCGAGACAACATTAAGCTAGTCATCCCGAATTCGCTTTAAGAATGAAAGGAGGTATAGGAAAACCTCTTTATTCATCGAATCTTTATGAGTACCATTGACTGCAGGACTCTTCACAATTCTGTCTTCTTTAACATTAACCCTCGTAACACGCGAAACACTTGTCATGTGCTGTGGAGAGTTAATTATTATTTCCGATTTCAACTAGCACTCCTTGCTTAAAACTCCGTCTTCTCAATCGCCAAGCAAAACTTTCGGTTTACAAAGAAAGTTTGACAGATGCCTACACTTACAACGTGTGTTCTGATATTTCCGACCAGTATATAGTGCGGATTCATATTTGCTCATTTGATGCCTATCTGTCTAATAGAGAAGCCGAATTGTACTTCGGCATCTCTCTGTAGAAGCATCAACTCTATGTATTGCATGAGGCTAGTGAAGACGTTCAACTGTGGAATCTAGTTGTTCTCATTTTCAGAGAGAGCGCTGGAGAATTGAAGAGGGAATTGGAGGAACACCAACTCCAGATAATATTGTCAACCACATGATAGTACTGATATTATCTACTATGAAATGCGGTTAAGCTGTTCTTAGCGGTCGTCACAAGAGAGCTTAGGTAGTTAGAAAGCGAGAGACAGATTGAGAAGTTCAATGAGGCACAGAAGCGTGGTTAAGGAATATTTTTGTATACTAATCCATTTTAGTCATACTGCCAGGATTCTCTTGTGAAAATCATGAAATTTAACAGACTATGGAGAACAAAATGAGTATATATGCACGAGGATGTATAACACATAGATTCCTTAAACCATTCAAACTATTGCAATTGAATTTGAAACTACTCACCGAACAAGAATAATAATAATCCTTTAAAAGTAATTTCAGGACTTTCCCGTTTTTATAACCAACAATCCTTTGGATTATATTCGATAAATTCAAAGAAAAGCACAACTTCCCACCATCTCATTGAAATCCAATGTTGCAGAAAATTCCTTCAAAATTATGACTTTCCCTAAACAAAGGACGAAATATCCTTTTTCCTCCTCTTCCATTCGCAATGTTCTTCACAATTTGGTTTTTCGGACCGATTTCTATTTCCTAGAATTCCATAATACCTCTTTCGTTCTAAATTTGGAAACCAACGAGCCTTGTAAGCGAGTTAACAACATTTTCTGTTTGCTGCGAGCATGTCATTCAGTTCGATTCGAATTAATTTGATGACTGGGGTTTCATATCGATCCTTATTTGATTTGCCCTCTAGCTCCAAGTAGGCTTTAAATATTTTATTCATACTTTTCCTTTTTGCTTTTGTAAATATAGAAAGCGAATACGAGCGAATGATTTTTAGAAACAAACCGGAAATTCCATCGGCAAGCCTTCATTTTATGATACAAGAAAATGCGTAAAAGCTCTTTATCTATTTTATATATATTTTATTCTTATATTGATCTAGGAGGGGGATAAGTAACTCTGATTTGGGGTTTTTGGTTTTCCCCTGTGGTTTTTTGTAAAATTAAATTCGATTTATATTCTACTGAATCGAAGAAAAGTTACCGTCAATAATGAAAAGACATCAGTCAAACGACCTTTGCTATCTTTGATGAATTTTAAGGCATTTCATTTAAATTTCCTTTTCCATTGCAATGATTGCGGGATTCATGTGGCGCGATAAAGGTTTAAAGGTTTTCAGTGATCGTCAAATGCTGCTTTTACTTCCATATCAACGAACGATTGGAATACTAGACAAGTTGTTTAATTTCACTATATTTTTGCAAAACTGTTACTATGACAAAGGAGAGAACATAGAGTCATTTAAGCTGATCGGGAGAAATTCGAAAAACCATAAAAACAATTTTATGCATAATGTCATGTCAGAACAGAGAGTAGATGTGATCCTACTGAGATCTAAAAGAGAATTTCCTTTCACAATACTGACACTTACTATGGACGATATCGTAAAGCCAGAAAATCCGACGAGAACTATGGAGAAACTTTGCAGGAAATTTTGCTATTACAACGCGCCCAACAGCTTTTCTAAATGGAACAGTAAAGGTATTTAAACCTTCGAGGAGGCATAACGAGGAATTACAACAGCCAGCTCTACAGCCAAACTACTGGACTCAATAGGTAAACTATTTACATCAACCCGACTTTCGTAAATTACCATAAAACGAGTAAAAGACATAGTGACGGAAGTTCTTGAAGACAAAAATGGTACAGAATTAAAAGAAAAGTGAGGCCACGTCGCCTTGTATGTGAGGAATGCCTTCAATTCTGCTAACTAGCCCTTCATAAGACAATCGATCTCGCAAAGATATTATTTAGACAGACAGATAGGAAATAATACTTGTCGTACAACAGATTATGCAAATTGAGGGCGATAAGTGGCCTGATTTCAGGCGAAGGAGCGTAATGATTAAATTTGTTACCGTCAACAGCCTTGTATATGAGATGTTGCGAAATCGTACTAAAATTTATTAAAGCCACTCGGGAGAAGCTATTGGTAGGAATAAAAAAGGCGAAACGTTGACATCAGTCTTGCTCATTATCAGAATCAGTAAAAACATCAGGCATGAAGCTCGACATAAGGATCAGCATACATATTCTGAATAGCTTCGACAATGGCATCAGATTACTCATCTCATCGGTATCAGTATTAGCATTAACAATAGGATTAGCGTCACCATCACAATTGGCATCGGCACCAGCAACACCATCAGCATCAGCACGGCATTAGCATTAACATCGGCATCGATATTGACTTTCCCATCAGCATCAGTTAGAATATCAGCATCGATATCAACGTCAACATTAGCATCGACATTAGGATCAACATCAACACCAATATCAGTATCAGCATCAGTATCGGCCTACCTTATAAAAAAAGGTATGATCGTAGAACAAGCCAAAGTGAAGGCATTGGAACGAATATATGGAGCTGCAAAACCGACTCCGAAAAGACGTAAATGAGACGAGAAGACGCTTCCAGAAACAAACGTCAACAGAAACAGACAATGCACCGACAAGACGTGCTCAAAAACATCTCGACCAGGGTTCAACCAGGCACTACATACAAGGAGGCATGTACCAAAATGGCTGTGTTAGCCAAGGACTAATCTAACACTATTCTGACTACAGCACAAATGGCGAAGCTACAATTCCTTACAATTTCAGAATTTACAAACAGGGGTTACAGGCGTTACAGTCTCAATTATCGTCAGCCCGACAAACACAGAGGTAGTCATCACCTCAGACTACTTCCCGGGAGACGATAATGAAGCACCACCAAAGTGAGTACAGGACCTGGTGAAATTCTGTCAAAGGAAAGGTAAAAACCTTATCATAGGCGGCGATGCCAATATCCACAGCACACTATGGGGAAACAGCGATAACAACGCAAGAGGTGAGTCCAAATTCGAATTTCTTTTAGCAGTGGGTAGTGTGTCGGCCGCTGACGTATGATGAGCGAGTTCGGATCCCGATAACACCAACGCCGTCAAATGATTATTTCGCAGCTTCTCTTCTCGGCGGGGTACTGGCAAAACCCCCCATTGTACACTTGCTTCGAAAAAACTCCTCGGCTGTCGCCGTTCGAAATCCGCGTTAAGCTTTTGGTTCCGTTCACTTGTGTGAAAAACAAATCGCACACAACATAAATGAATAAAAGAAGCTTGGCTCTGGCTCTTCATGAGCTGTAACGCCATCTAAGATGTCTGCCTGGAAGTACAATGGACCAGTATTTGCGTCTGAGTGCTCCAACAGTAGCCTCCAAAGAAAGAAGGAACCTGGAGATGGCGAATAAAGGTAAAAAATCAACCTTCCAAATCTCCATAAGAAGGGAAGTTCTAGACGTTACACTAGTTACTAACAAAACATCCTACACGATCAGAGAATGGCAGGTCTCTAAAGAAGCTTCCTTTTCTGACCACAGTCATATCAAATTTAAAATAAGAATGGGTCCTCGATCAACTAAAGTCATATTGGGTCATATTGATCACCTAAAGCCACAAACAGGGGTGCGTATAAATCCCTACTTAACAATAAATTACTAGAAATACACCTAAACACCAATACTCCTGAGGAACTTAACAAGTCTGTTGAATTCCTCTAAGGAAAAGAATATCGCAAAGTCTGTGCCCTGGTGGAACTCTAGATTGAGCACATTAAGGAGATCAGCAAGACGAGAGTTTACCAGGAGGTGGTCGTGGTGCAATGGTAATTATCAACGACTGTTGAGCCGAAGGTTCAAGTCCATTCTTAGTCAAGAACAATTCCTATACGGAAAAACGGTGCAACAACATCAGTTGTGAATGAGAGATGATGAAAAAGTTTTGACGAAGGCATAACACTCGCAGCATAGGATCACTTCAAAATTCATAATCTGCGTGTGCATTTCCAAAATAACACCTAAATGACATGGAAGTAACAAAAGTTACTGAGAACTACAATACAACCAACGCAAATTCAGTCGAATCTCTCAAAGCCTATCTAGGACAACCACCCTCGGAGACTAGTGAACGAATATCTTCAACACCAACCATCTGCACCCCGTCTAGGTTGTGTGACAAACACCATATCGAATCGGCCCAATAATTTGGCATAGTACAGCCCTGTGACCGATTTGCCCTTCTCCAGGTAGTCGATGTGGATCACACCTTGTGAATCCCAGAAAACGGTGGCCATCACCTTTCCGGCTGATGGGACAGTCTTCGCCTTCTTCGGAGCACGTTCGCCGGGTGAAATCCACTGTTTCGACTGTTGGTCTCTGGTGTTTACCAGTGGATCCATGTTTCGTCGACTGTCACGAAACGACGCAGAAACTCCTTCGGATTGCGCTTAAACAGCGTTAAACACTGCTCTGAAGTGGTCTCACGGTTGTGCTTGTTGTCCGGAGTGAGCAAACGCGGCACCCATCGCGCTGACAGCTTTCTCATGCCCAAAATTTCATGCAGGAAATGACCCACGCCATCTTTTAAAATGCCTACTGTCTTAGCTATCTCGCTCACCTTCAATCGGCGGTCTGCCAATACGAAATCGTGGATTTTTGTCACGTTATCCTCCGTGGTAGCCGTTTCCGGTGCACCTGGACGTGGCGTATCAAAAACCGACGTGCGACCACGTTGAATCTCGTTAAACCAATTTTTGATGGTCCCCATCGAAGGAGAAGAGTCACCGTACACAGCATCCAAACGCTCTTTGATTTCGCTGCGCGATTTCCCTTCCAAAAACAAGAATCGAATTACCGACCGATATTGCTCTTTTTCCATTTTTCTAAAGTCCCCGATACTCCCGCTTCCACAGGCGGTCAAAACAAAACTACGAGTCCGATCCGGACTCGACAGTAGCCGTCTACTAGAATGTACTACACGACAGTAAGTTGCTCTTGCGATACTGGCGCCATCTGGCGGTGATGCTAAGTACTTATCGGACCACCCTCGTATGTATCTAATATCTCTTAGTTCCCTTGGGAAACTGATTCTGATACATACATATGTATATCCTGCAGGGTCCTCAAGCATCGCTGTGTCTTCTTTGGCTTAATATCTTATTTTTTGGTAGCTGTTAATTCTTGTCATGACACATGTACGATGGGTGATCCAAAAGTAATGATAATTAAAATAAAACACGTTGACTATAGTTAAGAAGTTGTTTACTTTTTTACATTATCCTACAAATTAATACATTTAGTTCATGTTTTTCTTAAACACTCAACAGCGGCCAAAACTTCGATATCGTCTTCAAATTTCTTGCTCGGGTGTGTTCCTTAAGCTAAGGAAAGAGGTAGAAGCCACTGGGAGCTAGATCTGGTGAATAGGGCAGGTGTTCGGGCAGGTTGAATCCCGTTTCTTGAATGGCAGCCATCGTAATTGCTACTTTTTTAGCCGGTTGCCGCGTCTTTGTTTCTTTTTTGACTTCCCGCAATCTTTTTTATTTCGTCTGCGTAATAGTGGTCCCTTTTCCAAATATTCCACCATAATGATTCCTTCAGCGTCCCAAAAAAAGGATGGAATAACATTTCCCGCCGAACTTGACACTTTGAATTTCTGTGGCGTCGGTGAGGAGGCTCGCTTTCAATTCATCGATTGTTGTTTGGTTTCAGGATCGAAATAGTGGATCCAGGTCTTGTCCATGGCCATGAAACGTAACAAAAACATTTCCTGATCTGTTTCGAACTCCTCGAGATTGACTCTCAAAATGTCGACTTGTTTTTTCTTTTGCTCGTCGGTGATTATTTTCGGTACCCAACGCCGAAGATCTTTTTCATACACAATTCGTTCGCAACAATTCTTTCAACGTTGCCATATGGTCACTCCATGATCTGCCAACACGCCATTTTCGACGTTTTTCGCGTTATCTTCAGTGAGGGACGTAGATGGGCCTCCTTCGTGATGTTCATTTTCAGTGGATATTCTTCCCAGCTTAAGCCCCTTTCCCAGCGTGCTAATGGATGGGATGTGGAATGTGTCCCCCAATGTTTTGTGTGATTGGTGTTGCCTGATATCCCATCCGGTGACAGATACATACTTCTCAATTCTTTCCCCCAAGCCAATATTTGCCAAATATCCGTCTTGGCTCTGACTGCAAATAATTTTTATGAAATGTTGGATCAAGCTCTTGCATACTCGTAGTTGCATCTTTGTTTCGCGAATAAAAGCTCCGACATATTCTCTTATTGTGTGAACAGTTGATGACGCATTGAAGTAGAGATACGTTCATACCTAAATGAAAACGTCTGATAGTGTTATAGTTTCGAGAAATGACTCCGTTTATAGACCTCTTGTTTGGCCAGTTGTGTGACTGTAGCAGGTTCTGATGAAATGAGACATCGGCCACGAAATGGTAGTTTGAACCATATCACCTCGCGGCTCGTTGTAGATGGGCAGGTTCTTCCATTTTTCTTTTTAAGCTTTCGAAGCCTAATATTATCTACATTCTCTACTACTAAAAATGTTTAGCAAATTGATATAGCCATTTCAACGATTAATAATGGGCGATTAATAATTGATGATTGACCAGGTCATCACCATTGATCTAAGGCATTTTGTTATAAGCTCCACTGAGTTCTTTTATCGCTCCATCCACTATCTTACCCCTTTTGTTTAATAAACATATAAAACGGCAAGTCCAGAGCTCGCTTTATGGCTTATTTTCTTGAGGGGCAACACTAAGACTTGCTTGTCTACAAGTCTGAAAAAAACACCACTGCATATATTCACGAATAATAATAATAAAAGAATAATTCTTTCTTAAAATTTGACGCCCTTTCTGAAGGCTTTATTTGGGATACTGCTTAACCTGTTGTTGTATGACAGGTGAAATCCTCTCTATGTCCTGGAGTCGCACTTAGCACCTTAGTTTGGAAGCAGATTTGACTTTATCTTTATATGATAGTAGGGGCAACAATATGTATTTCAATTGTGTTATAATTGCCCAGAATTCCACTAATCTTGATCAGATCTTGGTCTCTGTTCTTTCTATCTTGATTTTCCGGATACCTACTCTACAGAGTAATCTTCAGGATCGCTCGAACAGCTTTTCACTCTATTGAACTTGCCTCGGACCTCTGCTGCTCCTTGATTCCCTCAGTGATCTGTTGGCCAGTCTTTTTACGATTTTTGTCGCAATTTCTAGTTATTAGTTTTGATGCATCGATGACCATGAGTTTGCTGAACCTGCGCTCGGTGTGGATTCTGCAGAAAATAATCTTCCGGCTTTGCGATATGTGAACCTCATTAAGCAATATATGACATCATCTATTCATCATCAAGTGCCGATATTTTTACTAAAATTCCTCCAATCAGCATATCAGAATTTCAAACTTCCAGCGATTATTAGTGATCTACGATTTCTAGCATCCTCCAAGAATAAGTTCTCTGTTGCCTTGTGTGTCTTCCCACTTTCTCCCTGGCCACCCCGTTAACTTTCTCCCGGGTTTCTATACATCATCTTTAACTGTCTGTCAGGGCGACGGGCTAATTTTTGCTTCCATTACATCGCATAATGTGTCATGAAAAAGAATTTAAGACAGAAGGTCAGAGGGTTGTTTCATGTTCATGATTCAGATACGATTGCAGCTTACTCACGTCAGAGTACCAAGTAGCCATACCCAGTCGAAAATGTGTGTTAATAGCCTTGACTTTCATAATTTAGATACCATACCCATCGCAAGTTTTAATTGCCGCTCGGTTGGCTATATCCACTCTTTAGCATCACCCTCGGTCGATGCGACGATACTTCAACCTTTTCCTAAACTGGAGAAAGTAAGTCTTCAAATTGGATAACTCACTGACTTTATATCAAAATCATGAGGCTTGGACCTACATATAGTGTAACGGCTTGATTGACAACACAGGATAAAATCACCTAAGACTACCAATCCTCCCGTAACAGTAGGAGTTGATTCCAAACGTCTTCTTTCGAGAAGCTTTCTCCAGACAAGTATGCATATGCTAGGTGGGTTTTGCCCGTACGTCGCTGACGAGAAACACTGTAAACTATGATTATGTTGACTTACGCTATTCGATCATCTTGTCATCGGCGTCAGAAGCTCACCAAGGTTTGTGGAAAGAAAAGTAACAATTCTGTAATTTTTTGTTTTTGTTTTTTATAATTCGTGCAGGTTCAAGACACAACCTGAACGGGGTGCAGATGATCTGTGTCGAAGATGTTCGTTCACTACTCTCCGGGGGTGGTTGTCCTAGATAGGATTTGAGAGATTCGACTGAATTTCCGTTGATTGTAGTTCACAGTAACTCTTTTGTTTCCATGTCATTAAGGTGTTATATAGGAAGTCTGAACTTTCGTGAAATAGTAAAATAGATAAATATGTTATACTTATCTAGGCTTTGAATTTGTTCGTCCTTTTTATCGCCATTTTTTCAATAAAGCATACAAAAAATCGACTCCATCTCATACTGATACACGGAGCAACACATTTGTCATACATTTCAATTGTGTACTTCTCCTACACATCCATAACAAATCCGCAGTCAAATCCAGATTGAGTATTCACAAAAGTTAATCTCACTGAAATGTGACAGCGGATGCATCTAACAAAGTGAGTTGTGATTGAAATTCCGCCATGACATTAACGCAATATGAGTATGAATAAATTATTATATTTATTGGGGGTTTTCACAGCGTTGACGGTTTGGGATTTGGCCGGGATGAGAGTATAATAATTTGCATTCTACTCGTACTGATGCTTCACGAGGTTTACCCCGCGGAGAGTGTCATTTCGATGACGGAATTATCTGCAGCGATGTAAAGAGATAACTAAAATTCATATTAAATGGATATGGATGGATATTGGTACTGTTATGGATTGTGAGTTTGATGGTTGTGTCATAAAATCCCACTGGGGAGTTATAAATTGTAGCTAACGAATATACGACGTTGCTAATAAGTGTACTTCAGTTCTATACTCTCCAACATTTACAAACCAAACTCACTTGTCTGTCTGTATAAAATTTCCATTACTTAGTAGGGTTTTTGTGACCGAGGTCTAGCTATAACCGGCGACCGAAGTTTTTGCTTTCCATTCCTAGTCAACTACAGGCAATTGCATGCTACCAGTTACATACTTGCACACAAAGCGATGGTCCTAATAAGCGTTCTAACACGCACATGTCCTTAGCTGATAATATCAGGCAAATTAAATAAGTGCTTCTCCGACCCCAAGCGTTTCAACAACTTCATCAATGGAACAAAACATCCCATAACTACCCCTCTACTTATAATTTTCTCAATACTTATCCCAATGACTCCAAAATAGTTTCTAACTTCTGTGCCCATTTCTTTAATTAACCTTCCTCCGACCATGTCCTTCAACATTCATATTTTTCCAATATATGAAAGACTGACTATAGTCACCTCGAAAATATACAGAGTGGGCCATACGTTTTCGCCCATTTGAAACATGAATAGAAATAAAACCACAAATGTTATTTTGTTGATCAATTATTTAACGTAATAAACGTTTATTGAAATTTATTTCTTAAAAATTACATCTTCGAGATGTGCCCCGTCTCATCGTTGGCCCTTTTGCAATCAACTACGCAAACGTTGCAAGATTCGCTGACACATGCTGTGAGGCATCGCGGCTATCACCTCCTGGATGTCTTCTTTTAATTGAGATATGTTCGTCGGTTTAATAAAGTATACTCGACTTTTCAGGTATCTCCACAAAATAAAAATCGCATGTTGTAAGGTCCGGGCTTCTCGGAGACCATGGGAATTCACCTCTGCGAGAAATCAATTTGTAAGAAAACCACCGGTAAAGTCACATTTGATGTATGCTTGTTGCTCCATCTGGCTGCATCCAAGTCTCAAGTCTTGCTGTTGTATCCTTCAAATTCATGTAACTGTGGTGTTAAAAACCCTCGCAACATCTTCACGTATTCCACTGAATTCACAGTTACGTTATTTCCTTGTATTTTTAAAGAAATACGAACCGATTATGCCCTTTGCTGATATATCAGCCCATACTGTCGTTTTAGACAATACATTCTTAAGACTAGAGAATCACTCGAACATAGTATCAGCCAAGGACCTACGTTGAATGTAATCCTTTGGTTTCATCTCCTGAACAATCTGAAGCTTATATAGGTACCCTGTATAAACCAAAAGAAGATGGACTTAATTTCTCGAATGCTTTCAACCCATAGTTTTAAAACAAAATATACGAACCCCTGACTGCCTAAATTCCAGTTCATCATCTGCATTAAACAAAAAAAAAGACGAAAGAATAAGGTGTCCAACTGTTGCCCCTTTCTTTCATCGCAACACCTTTTTTCGTTGACAATCCTTGCGTGCACTCGCTAATGAGAAAGAAGTAGACGTAATTGCCACCGACTTCGGCAAGGCTTTTAACACAATTTTGCATTAAGTTTTACTTCTTAGTTTCCACCTCGGTATAAGTATCCTATCCAGAAGTTCGGCACCCCTATATATCACTTATAGTGAAATCCGTCAAGTGGGTGCCGCCAATTTTGTATGGTAATTGTTCACTTTCCTGTCGAATATTCTCCTTAAGGGCTGCGATTGTCTGAGGCTTGCTGGCATAAACCCGCAACTTCAAGTAGCACCCCCCCCCCCCCCCCCCCCCCCAAACTAAGAAGTCTGGAATGGTTAAATCGGGCGATCTTGCTGGCCATGCTAAATCGCCAAAACGGGAGATTACGCGGCCAAGAAACATTTCCTTCACGATATCCGATGCGGTTGCATCGTCTTATAGAAAACACATGTTCACCAAGCCCTCCTCGTCCAATTCCGACAGTAAGAAGTCGTTTATCATGGCTCTATAGCATTCGCCAATAACAGTGACCGTATTGCCGATGGCATCCTAAAAACAAAACGGTCCAATCACTCCTCCCGCGTGAACGCCGCACCACATAATGGCTTTGAGTGGATGTCAGGGCTCTACGTGTATCACCAGGATTTTCGACACAAAATCTTTTTCTTCGTTGTTGATTAACGATGGCTTGACAGTAATTCACACGCGACTGACGATCAGCAGACATTAACTGATTGCACTTTGAACGGGATCATGTGTAAGTCTTTTACTAAAATTCGCTGTAGGGTCCGTCTGGTGATGTCCAATTGCGGGGCCCGTCGCACAGTGTGACAATCCGTTCGTCTAGTGGAATTAAATTAATATTTCTTGCAGGTTAAACTTTTAAAAGTTTTTTTTTTTTGTTAAATTTATAATTAATAGTTGTATACGAAATGATATTAAGCAACAATTTTTTTAATACTTTCTCAAATTTTTAACCAAAAGAGGTCAGAAGGGGGGCGTTTTTGTGCCCAAGTAAAGGCATTTATCATAGAGTTAATGCAGGTCAGAAAAAAAATTGTTCTAGATTTTTATATTTATTTATTTAAATTGAACATAAAAATACACTCAACAATTAACGGACATTTTTTAAGCTTCAAATGTTGTATTTAAAAGCTCCAAAATTTCTTGTTCTATTACACTTTTCTTAGTTTTGAAAATGCACTTGCTAGAAAAGGGTAAGAAGGAATTAAGAGTCTTTTAAAAAGATCGGTCATCATTTCCAGACACGAAGATTTTCTCCTAAGAAGTTCACGATATTTTCGATTCCTCGTTACACAATTTTCAAACGCATCTAGATGAATAAGAAACCCAGGCGCTAAGGCTGATTGTTGTGTTGGCATGTCAACAAGTAGCCAGTCTCGTTTCTAGACCTGTCCTGAATGTGTTTTTTCCTGGCTTTGACTATTTCTTTTGCTTCGTTGTCTTTTACTTGCAAACCTTCACGTGAGGCCTAATCCTATGTGAAGGACGCATTCTATGAACCGTATCTAGGGATGAAGAGGACTTAATCCAAAAGAGATAGAAAAGTGATCTTCAGGCTTTCTGGATATGATGGTAGTTTTATTCATTTCTGATGGCTTTGCTCCACATATATGTATAACATGTTTGCGATGATGATGTTATAGAATCTTTACCATCTATCATTATTAGTAAGAAAACTGGTTTGACTGTGATGACATATTCTTCTTCATGAATTTCAGCTGAGGATAATGAGTTTACTTGCTCAAAGATCAAATCAACTTCCCGTTTTATCAAATCTGTTGTTTCCTTTGCGAAAATTAATTTGATTGGGCGACAGTATCTTGTTGAAGACGGGGCAGGATTTTGCCAAATTATATATATTTATATTTTTCGTTTTTTCTTCACAAAAATACATTTGAACTGGAACCATCGAAATGCTAAAGAGGTTTTCGTCAAACCGCTCCTCAGATATAAACCTTTGTTTATATGATTTTTGTTGGGCTCTATCACATCTCCATTTAAAAACTAAAGACAATTCCTTTAAATCTCTATTGAATTGTCGAGATTTGAAAACATCGTTTTATGCCAAACATAAACGCCTTACACTATGATCAACTAAGCTCTGAATATTACATAAACTCCGAAACAGTTTTGCTATCAGGATAGCATTTTTTCTAAGCTTTTTTAATTTTATGATATGAAGGCATTCAGTTCGCAACTTTGTTATTTATTTTGTAACGTATAACATCATATTGATGAGTGGATAATTGCGCACCTACAATTAAAGCCAGCGCTTCATCAACGGAAAGTGAAATTTTATCAGACGACTCCGTTTCTAGAGATTTCTTCAAATTCCTACGTTAATTGTACGGTTAATAAAAGCCTTCATAATATAATATTTTACAAATGTCTACCTCTTTTTGGGGAACTCTTCGACAGTTGCTTGACAATATTTTTTCCGATCTTCCACAAGTTCTTTGCATACGCAGTACTTATTTCGTCAAAGCTAGACTCATCCAAAAGGCTTTGAAACCTCATCCTCCTTATTTTTTCACAACAATCCCCAAAGCTCTTTTTTGGTCTTCCTGTCTTTAAAACTCTTGATGAAGATGGAATTTCATCTAAGAAAGTGAGGGGCAGTTAAAAGATTTCGTTTAGTCAGGAAGAATAAGAACTTTGAAAGCGGTTACGGTGCCTTTCACTTTTGGTCCACTTATCACACATGATTGAGCTTACAAAAAACCCTTAAAGCAGCTTTTAGTGAATCTGTTGCTTCTTTGGAAAATGCAATTTGGCTAAACAAGTTTAAAAGAAGGGCTGAAGCTGCATCAAAACGCTTTATTCTAATTTTGGATACCCAAACATCAAAAATTTGCTTTTTTGTAATTTCGATAAACATTCTGAAAATTATTTAAAAAAATCCAAGCATAAGAATCATATATTGCATCTGTTAATGGCAACAAAACCGACACACACAAACGAAATAAAGACGCTACAAAATAACATCACAATCTTTATAATTTTTTTTTATTATTTCCATAGTAGTTGTTTTTGTAGAAGGCTAGTTCTAAAAAATAAATGTATGGGCCTCGCACTTATGCGCAGCAACTTAAAATGCAAAATGAAAGCAAATATATCAAGCTTTAAAAAATATATAATTTCCCATCGGAACAATGCGAAAGAAATACAAATATTCTCCGCTATTTTTTAAATTTTGAGCGCAATAACAAAATATTAAAAATAATAAATAAAATGAAATTATATTTTACTCACTTTTAATTCTCTTATATTGTATTAAATAAAAATTATACAAAAACTTCAATTACAAATCAATAAACACTTAGAAATGAGAAATAACTAAAGCTCCTTAAAGACTCAATTTTAACACAAACGATCACAAAATCCAATTTTAAGATCAGTTATTTTTTTTTACATGACCTCCACCTAAAAATTCATTCATATTTGCTTAGTAGAAGGTATTAGCTTTACATAAAACCGGTTTTTGCATTGGTTCTTGCAAATTTATTTTTTAATTTAATTCCCCTAGATTGGTCACACTGTGCGTCGTCTGGTTGATGTTTCTTCCTTCTCAGCGACATCGGCAGACACAGCCGCGATATTCTCGGCCGAACGACCAGTCAGGTGGCGGCCACGCCCTGCATGGTCTCCTGTAATTCCAGTGTGTTCGAGTCGAGTAGCTAAGCGCCCAGTTGGAATGACACGATTAGGAAATCGACGCTATACTCTTGCGGAGTATAGCTTGTCTGTTTGTATACTGCAGCTCTCTAGTTCACAAATGTCAAATATGATTGACGTACGACGCTATTTGCAAAAAATGATAAAATTTTCCGATTATTTTGCGCTACCTTGTATATTCTAACTATTCATCCATGTGCCATTCTAAACTCTCACATTTCTGACGGTTAATTGCCCAAGTCCTTTCTCTCTGCTAGTCTGATGGTAAATATCTGTCCTCAATCTTCCGTTTCTCCGTATCTTCTATGATTCAGACTTATCAAGTTCGGCATCTAAGTATTTTACAATATCTCGGTGTTTTCACGAGATCTCACGAAAATCTAGAAAATAGGGTAGCCGCATTTTTGAGTCAGTCAATATACTTGTACCAATTTTTGCATGCCAAGGATAACATCGGATTTATCACTTGGAGTTCCATAAACAATGGCTTGTTTCTTCAAATGATTCCCCCATCACTGGCGCCCATACTCTTCAAACCAAACGAGTTTGGAACATCCGTAAACTACCACAAGAACAAGAGTCCAATGCTCTACTGCTCTCAAATAAGCTAGGTGGTAAGTCCCTGAGGGGGTTGTCCTCCATGTTAATGGAACTCACTACCCTTCTTTCTTCTCCGATATCCATTTACTTGATGATGCATTTCAAGCAACCTCATACAACATTTGAAACCTTTGCTGCAAATGATGAAGAATGCTTTCATATTTAGGGCTTAATTTTTTATGGTAAAAATTACTTTGTTAGTGTGCGACGCCGATAACTACATCCTCCATAGCAATGGGTACCATGACCTTCTTGACGGGATCTTTGAAAAGTATATCTAATTGAATTCACATTCACCAGTTTTACATTATGATCCAATGATTAGGCACGACATTCGACGCAGAACATCCACTTGGCTCATTAAAATTTTTATGATTAATTAGATACTGCATTTGTACTACGTTGCTTGTTGCCCGCGGGTCGGATCCGCTTGATTGCCGGCTATGTTCAAATTTGTTGGTGCACTCAGATGCCAGAGGGACACTTTACTTTATTGCATTTTGCCCGTTCCCCGGATAAAAATGAGGAGGAGTTTCAGAGATGTAGAGCTAAGAGATTCGGCATACATCACATCGGCTCCAAGGGTGCGCCATTCTGCTGTGTTATCCTTCTCGCAACATGCAGCACAGATAGGCGTCTCACTAATGCCAAGCATGCAGAGATGCTTAGCAAAAGTGTAGTGGTTCGTAATGATGCTCGCAAGTCTTTTGCAATCAATTCTCCAAAATGTTGAGGATTTCTTGCAGACATCAGGGCGTACGTACCTAGTCATCTTGCATCCTGGATTTTACCGTCATCTACGATTCTCTGCGTTAAAGACCTAGTCGTTGATGTAGGAATTGACCGTGGAAGCAGTTAGACCTAAGGTGGGTTCAGGTCCTGAGATACTTTCCTCTGAGCCTCTTCTAAAGTGTTCATCTGAGATCCCATTTCCTGGGATCCCAGGGTGACCAGGTATCCACACAAGCCTTAGTGAATTTAGTCTTCCGACTTTGTTCAAAAAGGTCTTAAATTCATGTACTAATTTAGAGCTGGTTAAAGAGTTGGACACAGCTTTGAATGCAGCTTGGCTGTCGTTGCAGACGCATATGCTTTTACCCTTCCACTTATGCTTCACAACATAGTGCATGGCCATTACGATTCCGCATATCTCTGATTGAAAGACAGATGCATACGTTCCTAACGAAAATTGCATTCGGATGTTGATGTTTTTGCGTTCAAAGGAAACCTCAGCGCCGGAACCGCGCCCAGACCTGGAGCCATATGTAAAAATGCAAAGACAATTCTTTCCAGGTTCAGTATTTGGCCAGAGCCCATCCCAATGCTATCGAAATTTGACTGTGAAACTATAGTGCATAAGATGGCAGGTGTCATTGCGTCGAATGGCATGAGAAAGAGGTCGCAGGATATTTTTTTCGCAAGTATAATTTCACTCCAATGTGAGCTGTACCAAAAAGGCGAGACATGGCTTTCAGTGCGCACCCTCTGATAAATATATCAACGTAGGCATTGATAGCATCGAGCGGAGCGTCAACCATCATGCAACATAACAGCGGAGACAGCACGCCACCTTGCGGGCAGTCCTTGTTTACGTCAGATTTGACATATGTTCGAGGCCTGCATCAGCGATCAATGAGCTGTGCACAAAACCAGTGCTTCATCTACAGCATGTCGTCTAGCAGCGTTGTTGTCGAAAATTGTTCTATCAAAAGCGCCCTTAATACGACGAAAATGCTCAGGACATACTCTTTCCTAGGTTTTGAAGCGCAGTCTCGCAGCATTTTCTGCGTTCATTAACTTGTTGCATTTCCGAACCAGGATGCATTCGAAGGGAAACTTTGCGCAAGTGCAACTCTACTAGTTGCTCCATGCCTTTCAGCAAGAAAGATGTTAGACTGATTGGTCTAAAACTCTTGGTGAGTGAGTAATCTTCTTTCCCTATTTTGGGAATAAAGACCACTTTCATCGCGCGCCAAGGAATAGGTATGTAGGCAAGTGCCAGGCTAGCAGTGAAAATTATTTTCAAAGTAGGAAGCAACTGTCTTATACGGTATCAATACTTGTTTCAGTCATTTTCCGAATTCGGTTTGAGAAATCTTTTCAGGAGACTTCTGGCTTTCCTGCGAAGACGTTGGAGCTCAGCATTCCACCGGAGATCCAATTTCCTGCAGGGAGGTTTTTTGAGTAGGACATGAGAGTTCAAAACAATTGGTGATAACGTTACTCAGGTTTTAAATGGCCTCCTCTACCAATTGTTCTGAGTTTAGGTAGGGCCTCGCAAGCTCCTTTCTAAGCCGTCTTTCTCGGATTCTGCGAGCGGGAGATAGCACAACTGAACTGGAATTCAATATATCTATAATCTGACGACGTAGCATCTGGTAAGTGATAGCCTTCACATATCTGTTAGATAGGGTTAAGTCTCTCCTGTCATCTCGGATGAATTTTCGCTATTGCGGGTGCCACCTGGATTTCTCGAATCCTTTTGCCTGTTCATTCATTCGAATCCTTCGGGTCTTAGTTCGAGGTCACTGCCCTCTTATGTCTCCCCGACACTATAAGGCGCCCGAAGGATGGAAGGGATGATTTAAGCTTCGGTTTCTTTTTAGACTATACTCTCCTATTCCCCTTTCGGCCTAAACTCTGCTCTCCCCGTGGCCGTCTCATCCAGTACATCGTTGCCTAAAACTGCCATTCCATCCCCTACCAAGTCGACCCAGAAACTACATTGTGTTGTGCTCCTCCCGAACCTATCCAGAAGATCTGTTGTCAAAATCCATCTCGATATATTCTATCCTCGTCTTATCAGTTTTGGGATTCCCTCTCAAGCTTGATTGCTCTAAGTTGGGACCAAGTACTTTTTCATAGGTGCACAACTGCAGTTTCGTTCTCGGATGTCTCCTCCTGAGTTAAGGATTTCATAAATAAAACTCCTTTTTAAGTCATCATTTGACTAAGCAAGTCAAATTACAGGTCGTCCTTAGGATTTACTATCCCACTGAAACCAAATTCAGTTGCCGCCAAATTTGCATCTCAATATCGATTTTCCTTAATTATCATTCGACTTGGAATCTATACGTATTTATGTCAACAGTATCGACTAACTTTCTTTTATAGTATTACGTCAGGGAACCTAATTATTTTTTTAATAATACCCAAGCGACACGCGCCGAAGATAATGTAATAAATCGCTTCGGTAAATATAAATCGGACGTCATTGGACGGACTTTCGAATCAGGTATTTGATATGTATTGTACATAAAAACTCGCCTGATGCGTACGAATGAAATATCAAAAATTAAATTGAAATTATCTAAGTTAATACCGGTCATGGTCGCAGCAGGATACGTTGTTACAGTTGACACGCATGTACGCCAACTATGCGTTTGGAAAGGCGAGACCACAGCAGTGAAACAGTGGCGGTTTGTCGTGTTGTTGACAACTTTAAAATTCCGTCAGTACAACTGCGAATGGTAGTTCGTAGCGTTAATTAATGATTCGAAAATGTAATATCCGGCAATGAACGATTTTAGAAATTGGTTAGAAATGACCAATAACTTTAACGGTATTTTGGGGGACATGATGCGGTTGCGTCTTAACAGTGCTGAGTAGGATTTTATAGAAGCAAATAAATGTGGTTTATGCTGACGGATGAATCAAATTAAATTATTCAATAAGTTTTGTGGAATCGAACTTAAATTAAAATTAACATTTTCATATGCTTTTACAGCCACCAATGTATTGTAGCTTCCTATAGCTACCCCCGCGATGTAAATGAAAGGAATACATTTCAGTTATAAAAACAGAAATTAAAAATATTGTTATTCAAAGTACCTACTGTCCATCGGTAGCCACTACTTTTTTCCATCTACGGTCTTAGGTACTAGAAGGAGCAATGTGTGAAGAATAAAGTGGGTCATGTAGGATTTCCCGATTGAGCGTTCCCAAGTATGCTTTGACCATCTTGTGACTTATGGACGATCATTTTCGCGTTGTAAAACCACTTTGACGTGTCATTCGGAGTGTTCCGGTCTTTAACCTCCAGTACACCTCTCATTAACTGTAGTCCGTAGCGATAAGCAGCGATGGCTTTCTCATATCACCAAAATCATAACATGAGCTTAGATTCACTGATGATGTTAAGCCATAACTAACCCAATTGGGTATTATCATAATGGATATCCGATTCAAAAATCCCTTCCCACTCTACCGTTGAAACATTCCCTTCCATCTGTGTGCGCCACCTTAGATTCAGTCGTCTTCTGCTGCGTGGTCCCTCAGGGTTGGATTCGAAATCTTGTCGGGCCGGAGCTGTGTTGTCCATTCGCTTTACATGGTCTAGCCATCTTAGACGTTTGATCTGGAGACGTCGTACTGGCCTGATGTCGCTGTACAGCCCGTTAAGTTCGTGGTTGTATCTTCTCCTCCACTTACCGTTTATATAAACGGGACCATAGATTTAACGCAGATTGACCATAGATTCCTCTCGAAGCGACCAAGGGCATTCTCCGTTTTCTTTAAGGTTCCGGTCTCTGCGCCGTAATAGAGGACCCGGATGATCTGTGATTATATAGTGCTACCTTGGCTTTTCCAGAGACGGCTCTACTTCTCAAGGGCCTCTTGAGGCTAAACAAATAGCGGTTGGCAAGAGTAATTTCGCTTGTGGTCGCTGGTCTCTAGTGACTCAAGTTAGACGTCAATTGTGACGTTCTGGCCAAGAAGTCGGTGTTTTGCATCTTTTTTGGATGACAGCATATATTTGGTCTTACGTTCGTTTACCGCTCGGAACCGCTTCTGCTTGTGTGCTTTTGAACGCTTCATTGACGTCTCGCTGTGTTCGCCCAATTACCCGAATATCATCCGCGTACGCAGGCAATTGCGCGAACTTGAAATAGATCGTACCTCTTGTGTTGGCCAGTGAGTCTCGTATGATCTTTTCAAGTACGATGTTGAAAAAATTACATGATAGTGCATCACCTTGTCTAAATCCTTTTTTAACATCAAAGATCTCGGTTAATTCGCTACCGACCTTAATGGAGCAGCGATAATTTTCCATTGTCATGCTGCATAATGTGATGAGTTTGGCAGGGATGTTAAAACTAGACATGGCTCGGTATAGCTCGTCCCTATGCACACTGTCATATGCGGCTTTAAAATCGACAAAAAGACGGTGTAAAAGATATGATGCCGCAATGTGAAAATGTGGCTTATTGTAGATTTACCTGGCCTGAAACCACACTGATAGGAGCCTATCAGATTATCTACAAAGGCTTTCAGGTTGTCAAGCAGAACGGCAGAGAAGATCTTGTACCTGATGTTAATGAGACTTATTCCTCTATCCATAGTTGGCGTAGATATATGAGTCTCTTTTCTTATGGACTGGGCAACGATACTGAGATTCCATTCGTCGGGCATGCCTTTCCCCGACCATATTTTACAGATGAGCGTGCGCCCTACCAATTCATCTCAGAAGCTTTAAATAACTCAGAAGACAGCCCGTATGTGCCCGTGACTTTACTGGTTTTAAGCTTCGAAATTACAAGCTTAATTTTATCTAGGTCGGGTGGACGAAATTCTCTTGTATCTTCCTCCGTTGCGAATGGATCATTCTGCCATGCAGCGGTATCAATCTATCATCGCCGTTATATAGCCTACAGAATTGGTTTTTCCATATTCTCAGCATTGACCCTACTACTAGTTGTCCGTCTTCATCCCTACAGGCTTCTACCTTGGTTTTATAGCCCTGGCGAGCGTCACTCCTGTGGTAGCATCTCTCCATCTCCTCGATTTCACCCTCTTCGTGTTCTCTCCTTTTCTGATCGTAGAACTCACGATCGGTTTTCGTCCGTCTATGTAGCATAGATTTGTAGCCGGTTAGGCTTTGCTACATGGGCTGGATTGCATTGCTCATCATGCCAGGGTTTTCTAGCTGGCGGTGGTTTGAAGCCCAGCAATTCAGAGGCAGCGTCTTTGGTGGCGCGCTGGCAATGTTCCGACTGTTGTGTGGATTTTTCCGGTATCATCGGACCTTGCGAGAGGTTGAGGGAAACTCGATCGGCGAAGATCCTAGCGGACTCCTGCGATTATAGCTTACCGACGTCAAATTCTTGTTATCTTGCTCGATTCCGTAAAATCCTTGATATCCTCATTCGTACATTGGCTACAACAAGGTAGTGGTCCGAGTCGATATTGGCTTCTTGGAAAGTTTGTACCTCTAGTATGCTGGTCTGACGTCGATCGCAATGTGATCAATCTGTTTGATGGTCGACTGATCTGGTGACCGCCAGGTCCCTTTATGTATGTTGAAATGTGGGAAACGCGTGCTTGCTACAAGGAGGCTACGCCCTGCTGATATCACAGATTTTCATCCTTTTTTTACCTGCTCCATCTCATTGCACTTCTTGGAGTGCGGCCTTGCATCAGTCGAGGGTTTTTTTCCAGTTGGTAGTCTGCAACTGGTCTGTTAAGGGATCGCACATTCCAGGTGCAGACTCGCAGATTATTTTTACGTTTATATGTCGTTAACATTGTATCCGTCCATATCTGAGGCTTGTTGTTGCTTCGTAACAATATTAGTTTTCGCAATAGGGATGCTGACCTTATATTTATATAACCCCACCCTGGAGAGCCAGCTTCATTGCACACATTGGTCAACTACCCGGTGGATGCCAAGCCAGCTATCCAGGAGAGGCCACGTGGAGGCTCATGTCATCTTAGATTGAACAGGGAGAGAGGGAGAGAGGGAGCGAGTTCGATTACGAGTTTGAATACTCAGTTCTGTATCAAATTGATATATAATTTGTCGCCAAGATGCCCGTAACCGTTCGCTAATTTATGCGAGCTGACGGAAGGTCTCAATAGAAGAAAACATTCCGGCCGGAATTTTGGCAAGTGACGTAGCCACACCGAAAATAAGCAAATCGAATGAAAACAATTTGACAGTTCCTTATGTTCGCTTTTTGCCATTTCACTTTTTGAGGCACAGAGATTTATTAGGAATTTAACCGCCTCTTACTCCTACATTCTGTGGAACTAGTTAAAAACCAAAAAAAAACTTAGAAAGCAACTAATCGGTTCGCTCTGGCTAACTTAGGGGTCCTTATAAAATTGGTCTACATATGCTACACGACATTCGAGGCTTAGCAATAGTTCTGAACAATTATTTTAACTTGCACTGGATTAAGGCTTCGCGCTATCATAGGAATCCAACAAGTTTTCAGCGAGTCGTTGTAGGATCTTTACCAGCTATCGAAGAATGGCGAAAAAGAGTCTCACAACTAAAAATCCTTTTTACCAAAATATCACACCCTCAACGACCTAACTCTATCAACTATAACTTCGAAGTTGTTAGAGCTCACCCAACTTGGAAAAAATGTAAATCCGAATTGATCGGAGTTACTGAGAATAACCCTTGTTAACCGCTGTTGCTTTCAGCTAACAAAATAACTGAAATAAAAAACCCGAAATACGAATTTTCTGTTGCACGGGCATTCCTGACCCTCCCTACTGGGTCAAGTAGGTAGTAGGTATTGCACGGGCCATAAGGAGGACATTTGAAAATATACTTCGGGATTTAAAAGCGGGTTTTTAGGCATGGAGTGTTGAGGTTGAAATCGAAGTAAGGATTCGAATTACCACTTCCCAGCATGCGAGAAATGGGTTCATTGGAGCCATAGGGAGTACGGGGGGTGGGTAGACAGAATAAACGAGGATTTCGTACATTGCGGGAGTTAGTGTTGATAGGGAGAAAGTTGTAGAGGGTCGCACAGTCAATGGCACCATCCAATGTCGATGGATGAGAGGAATGTCAGATACAATTCTTCTTTCCTCCAACGTGTTCATGTTGATTAGTTTAAGGCGGTCTTGGTAGGGTGGTAAAATCAAAGGATTGCACCAGGGGTAACCTCGAAGAGCAAAACGTAGGATAGGAACTGGCATTTGATGCTCTCGATTCTAGAAATGTGGGTTTCATGGTAAGAAAACCACACTTGAAAAGCGTATTCAAGAAGGGGCCGGACAAAGGTTATGCAAAGATATCGGGTAACATAGGGGTTCGAAAATTCTTTAAACCATCGCCTCACGGAACCGAGTGCAGAATTAGCTTTAAGGATTATCTCATCGATGTGTGCGCGAAAATTTAGCTCCTGGTCACATAATATGCCAAGATCGAGAATGGCCTGAACGGTGGAGATGAGTTGATTATTGAGGAAGTAGAGACAAGGAGGAGGTTCGATTCGTTTACGTGAAAAGGTAAGGTAAGCATTTGGAAATATTAAGCTCCAAGCAATTTTTGGAATACCATATATGGAAAAACTATTGAGATTAGATTGAATGAGGGAGGAGTCATGACTGTAGGAAATGGGGTTGAAGAACTTTGTGTCATGAGCATATAGTGAGATGTGGGAATCTTTGATCAACATTTCAAGATCGCTTATGGTAAGAATGAAAAGAAGTGGACCTAAGTGGCTGCCTTGGGAGACGCCGCAGGAAGCCGAAAAAATGATTAGAAAAGGCAGATCTGAAACGAACACTGTAATAGCGATTTTCTAAGTAATAAGATATCCACTTCAAACAAATGGGATCGAAGTCATGAGAGGACAATTTAAAGAGTATCAGCTTGTGTGAGATTTTATCGAAAGTTTTACTGAAATCGGTTGAAATAATGTCGACTTCTTTGCCGTCTCTAAGGCTAATAAGCTAAATGACACAAATTCAACAAGGTTAGTGGTCGTCGATCTGCATTCTAGAAAACCGTGTTGTCTAGGGGAGATTAAAGACTTACAGCGAAAACTTAGAGTTTCTAACAAAATACTCTCGAAGACAAAATACAACGTTCTTCGAACCTTTTTTGTGTACAGGAGTGATAAATCAGGTTTCCATAAGCGGGGGAATTCACATAGGGATAGGGATAGACGGAAGATTTTCTAGATAGGGGGAGAGAGGGTTGAGGAGCTTTTTTTTTTAGAAGTATCGCAGGGAGACCTTCATGTCCAGGAGTGAATTCATCATTAAATAGGTAAGTAAGTAAGTAAGAGAGGTCTGAAATAAAGGAGTCGTCGGCGAAAGACTGTTAAAAAAAGGCGTGAGTACCAGGTATTAATGAAATTTGATGTGTAAACATTTATTCTTCCTCATTAGCTTCTTCAATGCACAATTCTCGGCAAATTTGGATTGTCTTGCCGATATCCAAGTAGGACTCAAATTCTTGTGTTCGTTCCATTATGAGCACATCGTCGTTGTAAATTTGAATATATTTTTTTTTTCGATAAGGGTTTCGTTTTCCTCGTCACGAAAAGGCAAATGTAACGTTACCATTTCTCGTTTGTACTCATTTGGATCAGCCGTCATGTCATAGTTTCGGTACCGAATAACTCTTGTATTTTGCCGGCGTTTCCACTCATTTGTTTTGGATACTGTATAATGGGCAACTGCTTGGGCTAAAGTAATATCATCTAATTGTTCTGGTCTCTTTTGATATTTATCGAAGCAGTTTTCAAACCAAATGTCACATGAATCTTGTTCGGTATTTTCTTCTTCCAATGCCTTATTCGATTTTCGAACACGTTCTCGTTCAACAGGCCATGAAGTTGGAATATAGGCGATTTGAACAGAACTTTTTGACATATCTTGCCTGAGAAGATACCAAGCAGCTTCTTGGCTCGTAAGTTCTACCACAATTTAGCATGTCGACGCTCAATTTTCTTGCTATCTCTACTATATCGAATTCGGGATGCTCGTCCATGGTTTCAATTATTTTCCGCTGAAGATTGCTTATACCTCTGTTTGTTTTATTGACATATTCAACAACGTAAGCTGCACAAGAGCATTCCTCGATAATAAATTGAAAGTCCATATTTGAACCCAGGACATTTAAGATGAATGGATTAAACGGGTTGATCCATTTGTCTTTAGTTTCTCGCTTTAAAAACACTCGTGGTCTCTTTATTCCTGCTCGCAGTATGTCTAGGTACATAGCATATGAATTTATTTTGTGCTCTAGCAAGAAGGTGTCCAAATCAGGATAATCGTTCTCTTCAAGTGCTTTCCAGATTCGCTTGTAAATAATCGAATATGGTGCGCGACGTATGTCAGTATTTGGCATCGGCTCAAGTATGTGTGTTGATCGAGACATACCGTCAATTCCAGTTTTACGTGGACCCCTGCCTTGTCGGATTAATTCCACGGCGGGCCTTCCCGCAAGGAGTTGATTTTATGGACGACAACCAACGTCCTTATTGGTCCGTGTTTCACTTTTCAATAAGTACCAAATTGAATCCATGCATAGGGACATGGCTCCCCCTTGGTACGAGGCGAGGCCTAACTAACTAACTGAGGATGCGACCCGGTGTGACCCAGAGGGCGTAGATTGATCGAGACGGCAAGAATGGAGCTTCGAAACGACAAGACGCTGAATTCTTTTTATAACAGATAAACGTGTGCTTATGTCGTTGAAGTTTTGCAAAGCCTGATGCCTCATCAGGAGATATAGACACTAGTTGGTCAATCAAAGCCTCAGCCTGAGCCTTTTCCTGTCCCAGAGCATCGCTTGGAGATTCATTTAGCCACAACAGTATATGAGTATGCGGCCTGCCTCGGTGTTGAAATTCTATTCTTTTGAAATAGGTTTTGAAACGCGTTGATTGAAGTATACTGATGATGACTTGCACAAGTTTATTAAAGTGGATAGCACAGGTGACAGGATCTCCATTGACGAATGTAGCTTTTAAGTTGAAATGCATATTTTCAAGCTCTTCCGTATCAATATCTGCTCCATTGTTTCTGAGTTTACACAACAGCTTCATTCATTTTGGCCAACCAATTTCATTGGAGCTTAAAGTCAAAAAGAACGTCGGTTTTCCAAGCTGACGAATCATCGCAAAAATATAGCGTTTACGTTAAGCCCAGTAATAAGTGGAGTTTGGTATCAAATTTGGTAGCCAAATTAGTTTCAAGACATCCATCAATGAAATCTGCTGATTCTACTTAGGCATTCATTGCCTTGTATAGCAAGTGCTGAGGAGTCACACCATGTCTATCCGCTCTTCGCAGTTCACTCGTTGCCATCATGAATGGCGTTACAGTCAGCCCTTCCTTAAAGACACGAAATTGACCGAGATAAATTGAAGGAAACGCCATTTCTTCGCAATGTTCATCAAAAAGAACACTAACGGGCACTTCGTGTTCTCCTGGAGCTATTCTTAAATATCTATCTTCATTCCATAAAAGCGTTTGTTGTTGAGCGTGCAGACTATCTTCAATTCTTCGATTACTTCACTTAATTCTTCGGTGGAATGAGCTGGTGCTGTGTTCGGTACGAAGAAGGAATCGTTCATCTTTATGTTATAGAATTTATAGAGTGGTGTCTCTATCAAGAACTGGAGCCACTGCTTGACAACGCGTTTTTTAACAAAGCCAATCAGGTAACTTGACTTATAAATTTTTCTGCGTTTAATATGAACATTAATACAATAGTATTAAGAGTTCTCGTGGGAGACAAGTAACCATATTGTTAACTGAAACTGGTACATTCACAACTTGACCTAAAATCCCATATTGACCTTGTCCATGCATAAGTCTCCTGATTTGCATAAACGGAAGGCGCGGGGATACCAATCGTTCAGTGATCAAATGTAGCTCAAATGTGCAATATCGATTGGATTTGAAAAGAGCCAACTGGGCAAATTATCGAAACGATCTGAAAAGACGATTTAGAGATAATACTTTGAATCTTGACTCAATAAACAGCAATGAAGATGTAGATTTGGCTATTCAGCATTTTTCGGAATCTGTTCTTAACTCCGCAAATAACAATATACCTAAAGTTAGAAAACAAAGTTGTTATTTAAAACTTCCTGCTGATATACTCGAACTGATAAAAGTAAGAAACATGCACCGAAGGAATTGGCAAAGATATCGGCTACCACATATAGGTTTCTTAGTCAAACAGTTTAATAAGACTATTCAATTTAGAATTCGAGAATTCCGCAACAATAAGTGGAACTCCAAATTACATTCCCTAGATAAGGGTTCAAAGCCCTTCTGGAATATTGTTAAAATTATTAAAAACAAACACAAACAAGTTCCTTGTCTCAAAAATGGCCAAGTTGTATATCGCACAGACAAGGAAAAGGCAAATGCATTCGCGGAAAATTTTGCAAAAAATTATACTGTGTCCCAGCATTTAGGGAATATTTACACAAATTCTATTGTGGAAAATACTTTAACCAGCTTTAATCTCTCCAGTCATTTTACTCCACCAAATGAATTCATCACAGAGAGTGATATTATCTTTTTTGTTAAGAACCTTAATCTTCACAAAACGAATGGATTAGACAATATAAAGAATATTTACCTAAGACAACTCCCGAAAGAGGGAATAAAATTCCTAACTTTCGCAATAAACTCTTGTTTAAAACTACAATATTTTCCAGAAGCATGGAAATTAGCCAAGGTCATAGCAATACCCAAAGCAGGTAAGCCAATTGACAGTCCTGAAAGCTATAGACCAATTAGTTTACTAAGCTCGGTGAGTAAAATCTATGAACAAATAATCAAAGAAAAACTGGTAAACATAATTGAAGATAAAAAGCTCTATCCTGCTGAACAATTCGGATTCCGACGTTGCCATGGTACCTCACATCAAGTTTTGAGAGTATGTAACATTATTAAAAATAATCGTGCCATTGGAAAATCTACAGGCATGCTTTTACTAGACATTGAAAAAGCCTTCGACTCAGTATGGCATGACGGCCTTATATATAAAATGATAATTCTTAATTTTCCCTCTTTCTTGTGCAATATTGTTAAAAGCTTTGTGTCTAATCGCTGTTTCAGGGTATTTGTCAATAATCATGTTTCAAGTCTCGTTAATTTTAATTCTGGAGTACCACAGGGTTCCGTTCTCGGCCCAATTTTGTATAATTTATATACGTCCGATATTCCAAAACTACCTTTCTGTGGTATTGCAATATATGCAGACGACACAGCAATAATATCTTCTCATGAGTTCGGTTCCGTTGTTGAATCGAACTTAAGAAATGCAGCAGTCTTATTAGAAGAATATTATTCTAAATGGAAAATAAAATTAAATGCCGATAAAATTCAATCTATCTTTTTTACAAGAAAAAGAAAGTCTTGCTTCTTACCGGCGAACCAACTAAATATTTTAGGTAACGTCATACCATGGCAAACATCAGTCAGGTATCTTGGTATACATTTAGACCCAAAACTAACTTTTAATGAACATCACACTCAAACCCTAAAAAAAATTAATCTTGCAATTAAAATACTGTATCCCTTTGTCAATAGAAAATCACTACTCTCAAATGCAAATAAAATAATCATTTATAAAACAATATTTCAAGCAATTCTTTTGTATGGATGTCAAGTTTGGAATAATTGTGCTTAATGCCATATAGCCAAACTACAAATATCCCAAAATAAGGTATTGAAGTTAATGCTTAATCTACCGTGGTTCTATTCCACTTTGGATTTACATAGCAGAGCAAATGTTGAATTGGTCAGCAACAGAATACAAAAATTATGCGAATCATTTAGAGCTAGATGCCAATTCTCTGAAAACCTCCTAATAAATGAATTAAATCGAAACCATTACACATGATTTAGTTACTCTTGCAATATATTTACTTATGTTTTCACTAATTATTTAGTATTTAGTATTTACTTATATTTATTTATTTGTCCATATATTTATAACAATTATTTATTTATATATTTATTTATTATTTATTTGTTTTTATTATTTATTATTTATTATTATTATTTATTTATTTATTTGTTTATTTATCTATTTATTTATTTATTTATTATTTATTTATTTATTTATTTATCTATTTATTTATTTATTTATTTATTTATTTATTATTATTATTATTATTATTATTATTATTTTTTATTTTTTTTTTTCTTTTCTAATTTGGGTTTTTTTTTCGTTATTTCCCCAGTTTTTTGTTTTTTGTTATCTTTTCCTATCATTGTTTAATAATGTGTCATTTCAGTAGAAAAGTTTCCTAAATAAACTATATCTCTGAACTATTATTGTAAATTGTGCGATAGCCATTGTAACTTAAGAACGAAATAAATAAATAATTTCAAAAAAATGTAGCTCTGGTAAATCGCGTGACCGTCGAGGATATTTTTATCTTTGTGATATTATTTTTATGTGATGTTGAAAAGTTCGGAATTCTCTCTTAATTTCTCTCGTAATTTTTTTCACGCCGAATCGAAACTGAGTTGAAAATGAGCAAAATCACGTAATTTTCTCACATACAAAACCACTTATTGTTTTCAAAATCACTTTTTTTTATATATGATGATATATAAATTACAAAACTGCAGCTAAAATGTGACTGAACTGATCGAAATGAACACAACTAAATCGCGTGGTGATGTCTCACTCCAAGTTACAAGTGTTAGTTGCGTCTGTGCGTCCTGTTCGCACGCTTGGCGTTTGGACAGGTTTAGGAGTCCCAGTTCCAGTCCAAAGTCCAAGTTATAAGTGTTAGTACAGTATGTCAGTGCATTCGATGCGCACTCTATAGCGTTCGTGTGTATGTGTGCAGTGTGGTATGTGGCGAAGTGTATGTCGCGAATTGTCAGTTGTCAGTTATGAGCATTGTGTTAGCTTTAATGTCAAAAGGGAATGATTCAGTTCAGTTGTCGAAAATGCATTCGATATGAGGATGATTTAAATCATCATAGTCCAAAAATAGGCTTTGTAACGCTCTAGACTGGGCTGAGTAAGACCCACTGATTTCGACAGCAAAAATCATTTGGTATTTTCGTTATTTGGTATGAAGGTAGAATTGAGAGCAGCCGAAATTTAAATAGAGGCGTTAACTATACACGGACCTCAGGGCCTCAATTCAAGGTTTCTTTGCTAACAAAACCAGAGTGTACACTTTTTCTTTTTACAAGTTTGCCTAGAAGTCAATATGCTTATCAACTTTAGAAGTGAAGAGAATCCCTGATGGATAAAGCAAGAATATTATCGCCAGGCTTAAACAAATAAGCATAAAGGCTCCTAACATGGGGGATTGTGGGCTCGGAGGCAGACGTGACGCATGAAAATACGAGAAATTACCGTAAAGTACATTTTCCCATTGCTACAAAGAGAGTTATGAAAAGCAATAACTTATCAATTCCACATCCATCATTAGCAGTTATTTTTTGACCCAAGAATGGGATCTAACACCTTCCAGTACTCCTAACATGAACCGGTAGGTCGTGTTAACAGGAAATGCGACGTAACTCATAAACAATGGTTACCTACTAGCTTCCTTTATTTAGACAATCGTTTTTTAAAAGCCTTTTAAGGTCACGCAAACGACTTAGTTTCAACTCGAAGAGTAATCCTTCTCAAACTTTTAAATTCGAATTATCAAATTATCTTAATCCCTTACGACCTTCCTTTGGGTCAACTGTCACGGTTTTCCCTTCACAACCAGTTGATATTTTCTGCCGTCATTGCAGTCTTCTCAAGCCATTAGCACTTTTTCATTCCCAAAAAAACACTTTTATAATCCGGTCTGTCCAATCTCCACGTTCCAGAAAGTCTCTACAACAATCAATCTCCCTTAATAATTCATTACGCGATTTCTATCACTGCCCGTGCTTGTGTATATTGAAAATTGAATGAAACACACTTTTCCCGAAATTCTGTATAAAAGTCCGTCGTCCCATTTTCGAGTTGTCCTTACCAAGGGGACTGCCGAAAACTTTTCGGCTACTTCATCACAATTGGGGTGCTTCCGGTGAAAGGTATCTGACAACTCGAAACAAAACAAAAAACGAACTCGTGTTTTTTCTGCTTGAACCATTGGAAAGAGAAAAAGAAAGGACGAAGGATAAATAACTGTTATTTGAATTTTTCATAACCAGAAGTCCTTTCACCCGTTTTAAACATTTCGTTCGACATCGTCATCCCTGATGGCCCATTTGTTGTGTCCATTCCCTACCTTCGAAAGAGAGATACAAAGAAAAAATATATTTATTTGGTTGGCCTTGGTTTTTAACAAATGTGTCTCCATATCGACTGATCGATTTTGAATGCGAGCCATTGTCGACTGTGGCGCCGTGAATTCGGTTTCTTCGGTCAAGACACGGATGAATTGAGTTACTTGCACGAAGCGATTGTTGAAGCAGTCTGAGTGGTTTGAACGAGAAAATCTGGCAACTTGGTACTCTAGCTTTCAAGGCATATGACCCATGCATGTAGAGGTAGTATACGACATTTCGGAAGGTGTTTAATATTTCGCAAATTTTTTAGAGACGTCGAAGTTAGAAAGTCAGCTATAAAAAAAGGTCGAACAAAGACACACATCCAACTAAAATCCAAGCAGTGGGATTAGTTGAGTGTACAGGTGGGGGCACTTGAATCTGCATTTGGAAATCTGTTTGGAGATTGGCTTACGACAGCACGCGTTCGAAGCATCAATCCTGCATTCAAAACATGTTGTCAATTGTGAAAACGCAACTTTTCTATCTTGCTGAATATCGAGTGAACAAAGTGGCCCCTAATCACGCCAACAGGCCTGACAAACATCAAGGTCGACGTTTTATAACATCGAGTCGCCGCCGTTCTTCTCAGGCATTCTCTCTGACGCACAATTCGTGGTGATTTGATCAATTTTAAATTGGTAGTAAGGATATTCTGAAAGTTTAAAGGACCCCCATTATTAGTCTTGTGACTGAATTCAGTTAATGATAGTCCTGGGCGCGATCCTTGGAAACTATTATTGGGAGAAGGGAAGGCTATTGAGGAGACGGCGTTGTAGGCATGTAGTGCTGCGGTTGAAATCGAAGTTAATATTCGATTGGAGCCGTATGAGGAGCGGGGGGTGATTAATAGAAGAGACGAGGATCGCGTGTACTACGAGGGTTTTTTTTTTGTTGGACGCTTCTACCATCTGTTGGAGCACTCAGATACAAATACTGGTGCATTGTACTACCAGACAGACACCTTGTCTTTATTGTATTTGCCCCGTTGTCCGGAGAAAAGTGAGGAGGGTCGAGATCATTTATCTTGACCAAACATCAACTCAAAAGGGCATCTCTTAGTGAAAACATGAATAGCACTGTTTATAGCCTTTTGTACTTTTGGCACCATTTTAGTGGCTGTTCTGATGGTAATTTCGATATGATCGCCTACACCGACCGATTGACCCTTTCAATTTGGCCGTTTCCTCTTGGTACTCCTGTGGTGCTCCATACGTGTTCGATGCCGTTTTTTGTGTATACTCTTCGAACATACTTGACGTAAATGCTCCTCGATCACTAGCAATGCGTTGACTTCGGTCAACTCTTCGCTGCTTACAGTTTTTGTCGGATATAACCTAACGAACTTCGTAAATCCATCCACCATGGCGACAATGTACTTATACTGCTTTGCGGTGGCATCCATAGGACCGAGGTGGTCAACATGGAATGTGTGTAGCGGCGTAATTCCTTTTTCGACGTAATGCAAGAAGCCTTCCTTTTTGCCCAGCTTTTTGTTGTTGATAATGCACTTAACGAAGTTTCTTATGACATGCTCGACCTTATTCTCCAAGTGTGGTATCCAATACTTCTGCTGGATAGCGTGCATGGTTTTTTGAACAGCAAAGTGTCCCACATTATGAGCGTCAGCTATAGTTTCCCTTTCCATAAGTTTTGGCACCACCAGAAGGTCTGTAATGGTCACCGCCTTTAAGTTTAAAGTTCCCATACGGACGGTTGGCAAGCACTTCTGTAACAGCCTTAATCATCGCATCGTCTTGTTGTGCTTTTCTGATTCGAGCTGACACTTCTGATGAAACCAACATGATCTGCTGAGGATAGCGACTAAGGCAGTCTACATGTTTCAGCCGTTCGCCTGCTCGGTGCTCCACGTCGAAATCGAATTCTTGTAAATAAAGGACCCATCGCGCAACTTCATGTGGTACGTCCCATTTGAAATACCCAATATATATCGGCGAAATTTCTTAAAACGTAGAAAAATAGCTTTAGCCTCCTGTGCATAACTATGCTGCCGTGCTTCCGCCTCCGTGGTCTTTTTGCTCCAATAGAATACATGATATAGCTGACCATCAAACCACTGTCATAATGATGCAGCAAATCCATCCTTTGAGGCATCTGTGTTAACCTCGGTTTGCGCATCTCTGTTGTGTATTCTTAGTACGGGATCTTTGACCAACGCCTCTTTTAACAACCGGACTGCATTCAACTCCCCTTGACCCATTCTAAACTCAGTATCTTTGGCAACAAATTTGTCAACGGTTATGTAATCTGCGAATAGTTCTTTATAAACTTGCGGAAGAACCCAGTTAATCCTAAAAAGGCTTGTACTGCTTTCATATTTCTTGGCATCGGGAACTTGTTGACTTCTTTCGTTTTCTCTACACCAGGCTTTATCTGCCCAGCTTCAACAGAGTGTCGCAGGAAGTGAACCGATGATTGCAGAAAACGGCATTTTTTCCACTTGATTTAAAGTCCGGACGCGGCTGCTCTATTGAAAACCTTTTCCATCTTTCTGAGGCATTTATCGGCTATTACTGCATGTATGATGATGTCATCCATGTTGAGATCCAGTACGTCTACGCTTATTAAATCTAAGAATACATAATTAACAAAGGGAATCAAAGCTCTGGGGAGTTTCGAAACCCAAAAGGCGCTCTAAGAAAATCCGTCCTTGTCTACAAACGCTGTATATTTCTTGCTGCTTTCCTCTATTGGGACGTGAAAAAAAAACCATTTAGCAATTCCTTAATAGTGTAGTATTTTGCTTTTTGAAGTTTTTCCATCACGTCATCAATCACCGGGGTGATGATCTTTCCAACGGGCGTTTATTTTCAACTAAATTGCTCGCCAATAAACCATTTATAACAGAACGTTTGAATGTCTTCATGTCCATATGCGGAAGGTTGACCATTTTGTACAAGCAAAAGGAATTTATCACTGTTGCATCGAGAAAAAATTAAAAATATACGGTTTTTCATACTTTTTCTGTCCAATTTATAAACTGACAAGTTCTGGTCAAACTGAACTTGTCTACGCAGTTCATGTGTTTATTGTAGTCAACAACTGCAGTTGGGCACAATACTTTTGATACAGTCCTATCTTTGTTCTTACGTTAAACCTCACAAAATTTTTCTTGGGGGTGAAAATTGGAGAGAATATGTACAGACCGCTTATCTTTCCATTTTATAGCGGTTATGTTTGTCACTGTAGAAAAACTCAGTGCCTACCTTTTTCACCTGATTATGTGGTGGGAACCGGGGAAGATATTTTCTCGTGGCATTTACCGTTCCACAGGCATAGATTCCGTCATTCTTCAAGTAATATAATTGTCAAAATACACCACATAATTTTTATGTTTGAAATCGGACATCAAGCTCCTTATAACTTTAGCTCCAAGACTGGTTACTGCAACTCTAGTTAATATCAAATCCATGACAGTATCCCATTTTATCTGCAAGCATCCACACCTTGTACCCCCTTTTTTGTCGATTTCTTTGGCATATACTGGCCCCTGAATTTTATCATGGACTCGTCTATAGCTTCTTCACGAATAGGATTTGTATATCTTTTAACATTTTTTGAGAGCATTTGGACCATAGGCTTAATTTTATAAAGTCTATCGTAATTGGGAGCACCTCGTTTTGGTTCAAGACATCCATCATTCATATGTAAATTTCCCAGCAACCAACTAAACTGTGCTTGCTTCATACAGGAACTAATATAAGAATCGTGTAAATCTGTTGAAGAAGACCAATAATCTTTATAGCTAAGGAGCTTCTTAATCCCCATAAGCAAGTTGAAACCAACGAACGTTTCCATTTCGCTCATATGTGTTTTCTCAAATGGTTTGCCTGTTTTCATATGCTTTTTTTGGAAAACTAAATGCTCAAAAAGTTGGTCGTCAAACAAAAACTGGAAATGATATATGGGTGTTGGATTTTCAATACATTTGACGAAATCAGTAGCCTCATAGTCATCTGTAAACTCCGGTAAAATTTGCTAATGACCATTCTGAATGATTTGAGTTATTGTACAAGTCACTTTTGGAGGATTAGGTCTTGGAAATTTGTGCTGGATTTCCGAAAGAGGAACACGTCCTCCGAAACAAAAGACAATATCAACTAATGTCCCTGATCCTCAGACTGTAAATCGGAACCTAACCCACATGAAGTAACTGAAGAAATACAGCGTGCGCCATCTCATATGGGTCGATGTAAACTTCGAATAACTTCAAAAATTCTCAACAGATTTCTAAAATTCAAAAACTTTTATTCAACTTAGACCTTTACAATTTATTTTCATTAATTTCTAAAAACAATATCAATTAAATGACCGCCTTTATTGCCGATGCAAAAATGGGCTCGTTTTCGCGCATTCTCCATGACATTTTCGAGCATTTCGGTCAAAATTTCTGCGATTTCCGCACGAATGTTTTCTTTGAGCTATTCTATTGTCTTCGGGCCGTTAGCATACACCTTGCTTTTCAAGTATCTCTAAAGAAAAAAGTATAGAGGAGTCAAATCCGGCGATCCCGGAGGCCAGTCAATACCACCCTTTTTTGACACCAATCTTCCAGGGAACTTCTTAAGCAAAGGTTCATTATTTTGTCCGCAGTATGGCATGTCGCGCCGTCTTGTTGAAACCAAAAGTCTTTTTAATGCATTTCTGGGCTGGGACCATATAATGGGCTAACATCCACCGATATCAATCGCCATCCACTGTATCGCCAACTTTGAAGAAATACGGTCCAATGATGATTTTAGCGTATACACCAGCCCAAACAGTAAATTTTTGATCATATAGCGGCCCTTCGTGAATAATGAGATGATTTTCGGTGCCCCAGAAGTGATAATTATGTTTATTAACTGAGCCACGGAGCGTAAAATGTGCCTCATCGGTCACCAAAATTTGCTGCCAGAACTCCGGCTCAACATTAATCATTGCAACGACATTTTGTGCGTATGTCAAGGGCCGTGGCTCATCTTGTGGCAAATTTCTTCGAATTACCTGCACTTTGTATGGAAATAAGTGAAGATCATCCTTTAAAATTCTCCGCAAAGTGGTCCCGCTGATGCCTAGCTGCTGCGAACGGCGCCGATATGACAAACATGGGTCTTCTTGAACACTGGCCTTCGCAGACTGAATTGGTGAGTTTGGACCCCGCGGACGTGGCCTAGGCTGCTCACGAGGGCTTATAGAAGGCATAGAACCAAATTGAAAAAAATTCGAGGCCCTACGACGAATTGTATCTTTTTTTGGGCTCAACACGATCACGATATTTTGCACATACGCACGTTGAGTTAGCACAATCGAGCGTTCATTATTAATGAACATTGAAACTATTTCCGCGCATTCTTTTGGTGTGAAGCGATTCATAGTTGAAATTGTACTGAACTGACGTTTCCAAAATGCTATGACATATGAAAAGCGGTTGACAATTGTTGAAGTTATTCGAAGTTTACATCGACCCATATGAGATGGCGCACTCTGTATCAGAATCAGGTCCTGAAGGAAATGAAGCCGCATCATCTGACCCATTATAATCCGTCATGACTAAAATAAGTAAAATAGTGGTTTAATGATTAGGGTCTAGATGAGGTATACTCACTGACAGCCGCGGGAATACTTTTTTCTATGAGGTTTCCTAGACTTGTCACTTCTTAACAAAATTTTCAAAACTTACGACAGTTAAAATGTGCATTTTGCATCCTCTACTGTACACTCTTTAAAACTACTCAAAAGATATACACATGTTTTCAAAGGTACTAAAACAAAAAAAAAAAAACCAATATATGGGAAGGAAAAGTTATCATCGACCGATCAAACGAATGGGTTTGAGTACGTTTCTCCTTTGCTAATTTATTTTCTTTCGAATTTCCGATTCCCTTCACTTGTCGACACGTGGACCTGCACAATATTGGAAAACTTCTCAAATTATCCAGTCTGGAATATACGACATTGACTTTGACGTTCTATAAAAGAAAAGTACCTTCTTGCATTTGCAGATAAATCCGATCCAAAAGAGGAGCAGCAAAGTAAGCGAGCAAACATGGGGACCGTAGTGTGTCATCCATTGAAGTCGTCAACAGTAACCAACGATTTATCTTCACCTTGTCATCGTTGTGCTACGTGTTTTCCGAAAGGATTTCTTCGTAACGGTAAGTCGACTCGCAAACTAGTATCTACGGATTTGCATTCCTTGAATACCAATGAAGGACTTACATACTTTTCGCATTCTCTTGTCCCCAGATAAGTCTATCTCCATTGAAGCCGATGCAAGCCCGCAGTTTCCATCTACGGACAGCATGTATGTCCTGGCAACGGTAAGTACCTGCACATTCTTCTGCGATAAAACCTCACGCTTCGACACACAATCGCCAGGCGTAAATGAGCGCACACGTCAGTGCTAAATTAATTAAAATTTAATTTTCAATTGCAATTATCTCAATCGCTTGACCACACATATGGACGTATGTACGAGCGTGTCTGCAGGCGGTCGGGACGGTCCGCAATCTCACGGTCATCAGTGGTTAATGCAATTCGTTATTGGCCACTGGCGGTAGCTCGTTAACGCTCCGGTTTAAGTGCGAAGTGAAATTTATTTCAAACACAACAACTACGAGTACTTATCGCAAATAGTTAATGTTTACCGTTTTGTTTCGATTTGTTTTTTATCTTTCTATCTTCACTTGGACGTGGATTAATCCATTCGACGCTTGGTATGGCTACTACAATGGACATGGATCGTAGGCGACGACTTCGGGCGTCGAGCAGCAGGTGGTATTTAGAGGTGAGTATTATTGTTGTTTTGTGATAATGGGCCATTGATATCGTCCCAAGGGTAATTAGGAGATGCTACTACCCGCCGGCTGGCGGTTAATGGAACAGATGCCGGCGATAATTGCGAAAATGAATGCAATAGGTTAATTAAGAGGAATCACTGCGAATGTTTTCAGCCAATTGTTTGGTTTGCGTGTTGAAAGCTGAATGGAGTAGAGTAATTTGTTCAAATTGATACGCGGGACAGGACCATTTGTCCAAACAGGCTTTTGAATAATTAGTGAAAGTTAGCTCAATGGGAAGTAATTAAATTGTTTTTTTGATTACCTATAGAATCGATTGTACTCAAGGGTGACGCTTTTAATCAAGTAAAGTAAAGTCCACATTACGGGGATTGGGAATAAGGAGCGCCGAAACTGAGCAGACCTGTTTGATGTGCTTCAGTTACAGGCTATAGTATCTAATCTATCGAAGTCAATCAGTGACAGTCATTGAGTTAACGTACTCGTCTAGTCATTCCACTTTAGGACTTGGATGGTGCTGCGATTAAACGAGGAAACTTTTGCTAGCATTTTAGTCCCTCGGCATTATGAATAATTGCAAGTAGAAGTCAATGATTCTGGTGGTTGCAACACAAATATAGACAGCAATAACGGGATTAAGACAGTGCTTTATTGAAAGATATCCTCAGCTAGTACTCTGACACAATCAGTAAATTATTGTATTATTTTTTGATATTGGCTACTTGAAGCTCGGAAGTTCAGAGCCTCCCTGTCATGACTATGTTTCTTTCATGCCTCACTGTTCTGTCTCATTTCATCTAGGTTCATCTTTATATTATTGAGCGAAGCGAAGCGGAGCTCCCATCGAGTGACTTCAATTTCGATCTCAGATAAATTGTTTCTCAGCCATTTCCTAACCGATCCTTATGATTTTTAGACCCTCAAAAAGTATTTTAAAATATCTAGGTTATTGTCCTTTGATTTTGGTCCCAATTTAAAAAAAAATTTATTGATGAAAAAAATTTAAACTAAAAGTGCAAAATTTTCGCACGCGCTATTTTTTGTCTTGTTTGAAGATTCTCTCTTTTCAAACGTTTTTAGCCAAAAAAAGCAAACTAATACGTGTTTTAATAAAGAAATCACAAGTTCAAAATATTGAAGCTTTGTATATTGTTGTTCATTCCGGCCCTCTTAAACAGCAAAACCATATTATCGACTGCACTAGAATCAATTTCAGCAGTTATTCTTGAATAAAGAGAAATCCACATTTAAGTCTCAAATATACTTAATAACAAAGAAACAGCAAGTTGAATTTCTATCTGAATTCCCCCTTTTGAAACTAATTGAATTCTTTCAACTCTTCATTCAGCTTCAGTTCGTTTATTTTATTCATATTATGTCTGACCATATCGAAGAACGTCAGCTGCAAATACCTAGACGCCGAGGCCGAGCGGTGAGACAGCCTGGACTGTCACAGAGGCTAGTTGCAAGAATTGGACGTCAGACAGTAGCATACAATGCAAACATTCGAAGCCGTGCACTTCACCCGGAATCAGACAGAAATGATACATCTGAAGCGCAAAATTTTAGCGCCAAAATGTGCTGCAGCGAAGCGGTACAACAAGCGACTGGGGCCTCCTAGTCCTCCATGCTACGGCGTGATCTTCCTGCCGGCTTTTTCCCTCGAATTTTCGTCCACTGTTCATTGATTCCCTGCCCATTTTAGTCTTTGCCATTTTATAACTCGGGCTATACTAGGGGCTGAATAAATTTCCTCGAGTACTTGATTGTGTAGTATTTTTCATTTGGTTGTTCCTTTGTCCCATGTTCCACCATAGATTCTTCAACTCATTTTCAAAGACCCGGAATCTATTTTCATTTTCCGTAGTCAAAGGTACTCATATAGTAGTTTCAGTTCTCTAAGATCTCCTGGCATTATTATGGTTTTATACATATGACTAAAGAGTTGTTTTCAGCCTTTTATTTTTTTGATTTAGTCGCCTTTAACAGTCAGTACAGTTTCCTGATATCCACTTTCTTAAAGCCTTTGTCGACCACAATCAGGTACGATCGATCCAAGTCGTTCAGTGAGCCTACATTTCGTTTTCTCTTCATTGACTTTTAAACGTACTTATGTACAAGGTGGCGCAAGATTTATCATCCAATTTTGTTTTTGAATAACTTTTTCACTAAATACAAAAAAAAAAGACTTTGAGTGATGAAAATTTGTATTTGTATTTTTCTGTTATGTGAAAAAGGTGATATGATACTTTTGTACCCGTTTTATAGCATTTTCCATGACTTTCCGCAAGATTTCTGGTGATAAATGATTGTATTTCTGTCGAATATTCTCCTTGGGGGAAGAAGTTAATCTGGCGATATTGCTGGCCATGCCAAATCGCCAAAACAGTAGATAACGCGACCAGGAAACGCTTGCTTCACAATATCCATTGTGGCTTGGGCTGTGTGTATGGTTGCATCGTCTTGTTGAAACCAAATATTCACCAAACCTCGCTCATCTAATTCCGGCAAGAAGTCCTTTATCATGGCCATGTGGCGTTCGCCAGTAACAGTGACCGTATGTGACTTGTGGCCGTTCTCCAAAAAAATACGGCCCAATCACTTCTTCCGCGTGAACGCCGTACCACACAATGGCTCTTCGTGCATCATACGCAGAAACGAAGATCTTGCTTATTGACGTAACCGCTTAAGTAAAAATGCGCCTCTTCGCTCATAATGATTTTCGACAGAAAATCGTCCTCTTCGTAGTTGACTAAGTATGGCTTGACAGTTATTCACACGCGACTGACGGTTAGCAGACATTAACTGATGCACTGTTTGTACTTTGTACGGGAACATGTGTAAGTTTTACACTGAACTTCACTGTGGGGTCCGTCTGGTCATGCCCAATTGCGTTGCCCATCGTCTGGTTGATGTTTCTTCCTTCTCAGCGACATTGGTAGCCACAGCCGCGATATTCTCGGGCGAACGACCAGTCCGGTGGCAGCCACATCCTGCATGGTCTCCTATGGTTCCAGTCTATTCAAGTCGAGTAACTAAGCGGAATGTTTGCCAGTTTGCGACACGAATATGAAATCGTCGTCGAAATTCACGAAATTCCACCGACCGATTATTGGTAAAAAAAATCGACACAATTATTCCACGCTCTAGCGAAGTGTAGCGCTCCAGTGCTTATTTGTTTATATACTGCAGCTGGCTTGTTCACTAATTTCAAATACGATTGAAGTACGACGGCTAACAGAGCTGATGGCCTTGAAATGTCTGAACAAATCTTCATAAATTGATCACTATAATTGATCATTTCAAACAAATAAAAATCATCAAAATCGGTCCATTGAACATTTGTCCAACGAACGTAGCTCCTGAACGAGGAGCTACGATGACACAGACAGACACACAGACTTTTTGAGTCGGGGGTTAAAAAGAAATGGTGAAAATTCGTCTCTTTGTTCTAATCTTTTTTGAATGTTCTGTGTCTCGTACTTCAACTCGTAACCCTTTGATTGTCCGAAACGAGCTCCTCCCTATTATCGTATTGTATGAATGCTGATCGTGCCTAGTTTATCCATGCATACATTGTGTAATGTTTTTAGCCGTTCATTTTTCCTGAATTTTGGCAAATATTTTCTTTGGAATAGTCTTTTTTGTTTTTAATTCAAAGTTAGTTTTTATGATAGTTCTTGAAATTACCTTAAAAATGCTTGAAACTTGCTTAAACAACTCAACTTACCTAAAATTACGATAATGATTAGCTTTTAATCAAAGAAAATTTATATTTAAAAAAGAGTTGAGCATCAGATCTAACTTTTTCTTCTTTTGCTATTGTCCATCCTGAATGGCCTCTGACGCCATTTCGTAGAGTCTGCTATTTTGTACTTGTTAGGGTCTAAGTGTATTATGGGCTTTTAATTTGTTCTCTCATTCTTCGTCTTTGCAGTAGCCTAATTTGTCTTCAGCAGGTTCCTTTACAACACTTTTTTTTATTGACCATACTGCGTCTGCCTGTCTTGCTTCACGCCATCAGGGAAGTCAAACTAGTTATTAATTTCTTCCTGGTATTGGCGCTTAATTTTGTTTATACATTCCTTTGTTACTTAGTTAACAGACCAGCGATCCATGGAGGATCTGAGCCTGGGCTACGGCTGCCTTTCATCCTTGACGGTCGCGGGAACGCTGCTTCCAGTTGTCAAGACCAAGTTGTCTAACATACGCGATTACTTGGTCTTTATACCGGAGGTTCGGTCGTCCTCTTCTTTTCAAACCATAAGTCTCGGACTCGAAGACCTTCTTAGCTGGGGCGTTGGTGTTCATGCACTCGATGTGGCCGAGCCAGTGTATTCAACGGTCTTTGCCTTCCGGACTACATCCACATTTTTGTACAGCTCATAGAGTACGCGGTTATGTCTTCTCCTCCATTCACCTTCCTCACAGACGGCGCAGAATTTTTCTTTCGAAAGAACCCAAAATCAGCTACGCTGTGCTCCGCTGTCCAGCAAGCATGACTTTGGTTCTTCGAGTGAGGAGTATTAACCTAAGTTGTTTGGACAATCCGAAGTAGCAGTGTTTGTCAAGGGCGATTCTATGCCGGTTCTCCACTGTGGTGTCGCTTGTGAAATCTACGTTTGCCCCGAGGTAGACAAACTCTTTAACCATCTCGAAATTGTAGCTTTCAATTGTTACTTGATAGCATGTACTTTGTTTCATCCTCATTGACCTTAAGACCATCTCGTTTTTCCGGTTTTTTTTTTTTTTTTTAAAGTCATTTTTATTCAATTTTTACTTAGAGCTATCTTATGCTAGACAAAAATATGCTTAAAACTAACTTAAATAACTAAACAAACTTAAAATACCTTACTGGCCCTATACGGACACTCTAAACTATGTCTTTCGACCTAATGTTTGACTACAAATAATTTGAAAAGAAAATCGTTTAGCTAAGAAAATGTTTATTTTTCGAAAAAACCTAGCATCCGATCTCGTTTTGCCTGTCCTTCAATCGCCGTGAACGCTTCCACAACCTTATTGTCAATATCATCCGCGTATCCTAGCAGCTGGACAGACTTGTTAAATATAGTCCCTTCCATGTTGATGCCCGCCCTTCGCACTACCTGCTCCAGCACGAGGTTGAAGAAGTCACATGACAGCGGATCAGTTTCCTCGGGATCCCGAATTCAGCCATCGCATCAAACAATTCATTACGATGAATGTTGTCGTATGGGGCTTTGAAATCGACGAAGAGATGGTGTGTATCGATTCGAAACTCGTTGATCTTTTCCAGGATTTGTCGAAGTATGAAAATAGTCGATTTGCTGGGCCGGAAGCCGCACAGGTAGCGGCAGATTAATGTGGTGCAAAAGAGCTTTAGACGTTTATACAAAACGCTGGACAGGATTTTGTATGCGACATTAAGCAGGGATATATCTCTGTAGTTCTTGCAAGAGGTGGGATCGCCTTTTTTGTGGATGGAGCTGGTATTCCAGCCGTCGGGCATGCTTTCTTTCGTCTTCCCAAATTCCGCAGGTGATCTAGTGCATGCTCCCTACCAGAACATCGCCGCCAGCCTTGAAGAGGCAAGCGATCTGAGCCTGCGGCTTTGCTGTTCTTCAGCTTGTGAATTGCTGTGCTGACTTCTTCGATGCTAGGTGGGAGGACTTCTACAGCGGCTGGAGGTGGGATTTCCTCGGTTCCTTCCACGCTCTCTTAGGCATGCTCGTTAAGCAGCTGCTAGAAATGCTGCTTAAATACATCCACTATTCTTTGCGGGTCAGTGACAAGATTACCCTCGCAGTTTCAAAGAGCCTGGGTGCCTTTATTGAAGCCTTCTCCAAGGCCTTTGGCTTTCTTATAAAAGGCTGCTACGCCTCGTGGTTGCTTCCTTTTTCTGCTCATACTCTCCATCGTATCACGGGTTTCTTGTCGGGGGTGGTAGGTAGCCTTAGGTCTCGGTTACTTCCTGAATGGCCGAGCGGCAATGCAGTCACAAACTGTTGGCATTTGTGTTTGCAGGCATACCGTAGAGTCTTTCGCTCAGTTGCTCTTAGGCAGACTCTGGCAACCTTCAGGCGTCCAATGTCGAACCTCCTCATGGTGGGCTGGTGCAGTTTTCTGATATTAGAGCTCTGAATCTTGCTGTTACGAAGTAATGATCAGAGCCGACATTTGTCTCCCTGAATGTTCGCACGTCGAGTGTCTTGCTTCAATGAGCACATGGTCGATTTGGTTACGAGCTGTCGCAAAGTCCGTGAGTCGGAAGCCGTTATCTGTTATTGTATCGCATAGGCTGTGCTTTCCGATCACTCCGCCAAGGGTGTTCTCCTTACCGATTTTGGCGTTAAGGTCCCCGAGTACGATTCCAACGTCGTACTCCGGACAAGCTCCGTAGGCGTCGACTAGGAGGTCATAGAAGTCCTCCTTGATGGGGTCTTCAGCCTCTTCGGCCGCTGCACTACCACCAGTCTGGTCGGAGTTTTGTAGCTGCATACATTTGTTCAACTCCCGGTGGTTGTTGAAGAGGCTATCCGGAGCCAATTTCCTGCTTTTGGACCAGTTCCTTTTATGATCATATAAATTGTGTATAATGAGGCTATAAGTTGATAGTTAAAATTTTAAAGGAACATTTTATTTTCTTCTTTTTAGAGCATTTAAATAAAAGCTTTTTTTAAAAAAGGTTTTTTTGCTTTTAATTTATTTTTTATTTTTTAGTTATCGCTGGCTAGGTTTCTGAGTCTGTTCATCTCATTCAACGCATCATTGTTGCAAGGTCGTTTGCCGGTTAATTTCGAACAGTCTAGCTCTTCAATAAGGAGACCTTCTACTGATTTTACCCTACTTAAGGCCACGTATGCTTGACCAGCAGCAAAGAGCTTCGAGCCTAAGTCAACAACGGCGTGGTCGACAGTACTACCCTGCATTTTGTGTACTGTGCAAGCCCAGCATAATACAATTGGCAGCATTCTTCGTTCTGCGGTTCCGTGACTATATTTTGCTGGAAATTGCCCAGACTTGGGCTGAATGAGGTGAACATCAGTCTTTACCGAAGTCTATACGGACGGATGGTACATCAGTGTCATACATTTGTGCTCTTCGGAAGCAGGGCCATATAATTTCTGTAATATGTCCAATGGCACCATTCACCAGACCTTTGGACACATCTACATTGTAACGCCACATCACCTTGGCCCCAACAAATATTTCTAGCTCCTTAGGTAGCCCTCCTGTCTTGTTTATATTTGATGGTATAATATTATTTACATCTAAGTTGTCAGTTTTTCGAGTACAATCTACTAGACTATCCTGTGCTATGATTTTGTTAATAGTTTTCGAGAACAGTTTTGTTGTGATTGTACGCTTGTTGGTTAGTGGGATAAATTCGCAAATTCGCCAGTTGGTTCTTTGTTTAGCCGATTCATTAAAATAGCAAAATGCTCTGATTTTGTGATTAGTGACTTGGTTTGGATAACATCTTTTAGTACAAACCTCGCAAATGTTGCCACAAAACGTATTTATAGTTTTAGTAAAAGTTTCTATTAGCGATTTTTCTGTTGTTCGTACTTGAGAGTTATGCTCTCGTAAAGCGCTCAAACGAACCTCTCGCTGTTCAGGAGTTTCCTCTGCTCTAATTTGAGAGCTATGCATTCTTAAATTGTTCAAACGTATCTCTCGCTGATCTGTAGATTCGACTGCTCTAACTTGAGATATGTATTCGTGAATTGCTCAAACGAACCTCTCTTTGTTCAACTGATTCGGTTTCTCGTATTTCAGATATGTGTTGACGAATTTTTTCAATTCGTGAATCGAGTTCCTCCTGTGATTCCGCTGCTCTTAACCGTTGCATGCGTTGCCTAGCTTTATCAAGTTTTAACTGTCATTGGGTAGGTGTTTCGCTATTGTCCTGATCACGCCTTTTGTTGAGTCTGGCGTTTTGCGTCGTAGTCTTCGTTGGCAAATTTTTCTTGCAGTTTTAGTTTCTTTTTCTCCAGCCTTCTCTTCCTTTGTGTTGATGTTTCTGTTTTTCCCATTTTGTTCCCACGAGTACCGAAGAAATATTCGTCGACCCTCCCAGAGCTCCGTTTAGATGGGTAAGAGCTAATATACAACAGGGTTCGCCCAGGTGCCCTGAGGTGGTACGTTCACGACATCATGCCCCGATGCCCCTCAGTCCTCGGCACAGCCTCACCTTGACTTGGGTGTTTGGAAGAATGCGCCACTTATTTCAGCTTGGAGCTTACTTGTGGCTGACGAAACGCAGTTCCGGGTTTGATTTTGGAGTTGTCCTTCTCCTAGACAGGTTGCAGACCAATGCTGATGACGCCCATCTCGCCAAATCACACAAGTCAAAGTTAATCAACCGATGTTACAGGCTCAAAAAATTCTACCTCAAGAATAATCGAGGTCTCTACACCAAATTTCAGGTGGATAGAGCAACGGAGCTTATAATCACCATCTTTTTTTTAACCTGCATTTTTATTCTGAGCGAACCCTTTCATTTAATACCCATACTACAACGTATGTATCCTCCTGGCCGAGATGTTAACGCCATATTCTTTATCCAAGCATGCCCTAATTTCAAAGGAAATGGAATACTTACTTTTGCTGGCTTTGATCGCTTTCGATTCGACAGAAGAATGATGTAAAAAACTACAGGCCCATTTCCATACTCTCAGTCGTTGATAAAGTGTTGGAAGAAGTTCTAACAAGAAGATTATACGCCTACACTGAAAAATATGCAATCCTACACGACAAACAATTTGGATACCGGAAAAACAAATGTATAGGCCGACAGTTGGGGGATTTTGCTAACAGATTATATTGTAGCCTCGACAAGAATCACAGCTCCGTAGTACTTTTCATAGATTTTAAAAAGGCTTTCGACACACTAAGCCATAAAAACATTTTAAAACAGCTTGAGAAAATTGGAGTCCGGGGAACTTTACTAAGCTGGTTCGAAGATTACCTCAGAAACAGGCGCTTTAAAGTAAAAATAAAAAATAACTATAGCCATGAACAAAGTGCCGAGTACGGGGTCCCACAAGGATCAAAACTGGGGCCACTAATTTTTATAATATACATAAATGAGCTGCTATCAGTGTGTCAACTCAGTACGGGATATGCATATGCAGACGACACAGCCATTATTGTGAGTCATAAACATGTGGAGCAAGCAGTTATAATTATGCAAACAGAATTAAAAGCACTTACTGCGTGGTGTGCACGTCCACCTCATATCCATCAGTCAAAAATAATATTAAAAATACATAATAGAGAATGTCTACATCAAGCTAGGTGCCACTTACAGCTAAAAGACAATGATTCATGTGGCGAAATAATTGAGAACGTGTCAGTCTCTACAAGTATCTAGGGATTCACGTAGACTACAATCTTAAATGGAGCTACCATATTGAGACACTTATGAAAAAGTTGCGGCAATCTTCGTATGCGCTATACCATCTGGCCAACTTCTGCCCACCATCAGTATTAAGGCAAAGTTACTTTGGTCTGGTGGAATCACATCTTAGATATGGTATCCTAGCTTGGGGCAAAGCACCACAGATGTCACAACTTGAAACCACACACAACACGATCAAGAAGATGATATACAAAACGTCAGGCAGAAATCAACTCGAACAGCGGGAGATATCTATTAACAGGAAAATGTTAAGTATATCTCATATCTTCAAGCTTGAGGTAGTTAACAATTTTTGGAACGACAACACGTATAAAACTCCAACTCAACAACATTTTAATACAAGAAGAAGAGAACAAGGACGCTTTGCTGTTCCCAAATTTTGGAATGAATATGGTAGAAAAAGATATGAAGTCATAGTACCAACTGTTTTAAATGAGCTTCCAATATGTTTCAGAAACATGCCTAAAACAAAATGTATGAAAAACGCGAAAAAATTGTATTTAGAAATGCAAGATCTATAAATTGAAGATTGTATGTACATATGTATGATTCAATTTCTCACTAGTTTTTTTCTAAAAAAAATGTATATTTGCTATCTAGTCGCCTGCAGACAAGCCCTTTAGGCTTTGCAGACTTTAAGTGTGTAATCAAAACTTTTTTAATAAATAAAATTGAAATTGAAATTGAAAAATTTTGGACCAACGCAAATGTATCAAAATTTCTATAGTGCTTTACAGCGTTTTGCATTTTTGTTTAGAATATTTTTTTTTGTAGAACGTTTGGCATATTAGCATCTGTTCCCCTGTCGTAGAGCTCTTATCACGACCAATAAGTATTGCACTTATGTACCTAATCACTTGAATGAAATGCTGTATAACTAATCATAACAACAAGGTAGACAACGAGTAAAGGTTTTAAATAAATACATCAAAAATAATGCAACCTAACCGTGAGTGTGCTAATTAAAGTGCTAGAGCGAAACGGACGTTATTTTATTGTAAAAGATATTACTTATAAAGAAAAGGTAATTGCCAGTCAGATGTTTTTTGAGTAATTTATTATCCTCTGCGATAAACATTGGTTCAGGATGTATTAGGTCGTTACATATGTATGAAGTCGCTGAATTTTTTGTGGAAAGTTAAACAACGCTATTTCAAAAATTAAAAGAGTTTATTCCAAAAAATAATCTCCATTTACATCGAAGCCATTTTTTAACGTTCCACCAAAGCATAAACGCCTTTTTGAAAAAATCCTTATCCTTTTGGATTAAAAAGTCCTTTTTTAAGGCATCTGGGCTTATTAATTGTTTATTATGGAGGTGATTGCCCAAACTTCGGAAAAGGTGGTAATCGGTCAGGGATAAGTCTGGTTCGTAAGGCAGTTGCGGCGAGACTTCGTTATCTAACTCCGCAAGCTTCAGGAGCGTCAGCTGTGCGGTATGTGGTTTTGCGTTGTAATGCAGCAGTATAGGACCATGCCTATTTACCAGTGACGGCTGTTTTTGGAGGAATTTGTTGTGAATTATGTCGATCTGGGTACGAGTCGATTGTTTCTCCGTCTTTGATAAAGGAACAATGGACAATTTCCTCACTCGTCCATCATGCTATCACCATTACCTCTTTGGGATGTAAGTCTGCCGCCAAGTCCACTGGGAAGCTCACCCACGTCTACGACCTCTTCCGATTATTGTATATGATCCACTTTCTGTTGCAGGTGACGATGCAATGCAAAAAGGGGTCCATACGGTGTCTTTTGATCAAAGATATTGCAACCTTCAAACGTCGTAGCATATTTGCTGCTGTTAGGACTCTCTAGTTTTTTCATCTTTCCGATGGCGGAAAGGTGACGACTTATGATTGCAGTTGACACTTTGAATCTTGCAGCAAGTTAAAAATAGTCGTAGCTGGATTTTCTTCATCAGCTGCTGCCAGTTTTTCACTATTAATGACATTCTCTGGTCAACCCTTTGATAAATTTTCGAGCGAAAAATCTCCCTCGCTGAACTTGATAAACCAGGTTCGAATAGTTCTTTCACTACATGTGCCCAAACAAAAGGCGCCGTTAATTTTTCAAGTCGCTGCGACAGCATTCATGTTTTTTTTTTAATTGAAAAGGAAAATTGCTCCCTAATTTTCAACTCAATGAGCTAATAGCGTAAATTAATTTTCTTAAAAAGACTTTATTTTCAATTTCTTTATACATCTTCCCAGAACGATCACTTTACGAATGACCAGGAGGACGGCAATTTCATATATAACGACCTAATAAGTCAGAAGAGATCGGAAGAATGGTAGACACCACTAAACTTCCTAGGGGACTAGCCCAAGCCGGATTTCACCCGAAAAAGGTAATGGTGACGGTATAGTGGAAAAGTAAGTAAGTTGTCCATTATTCGTTTTTTAAATAGTGCGATAAAATCATGATCGAATCGTGCTGTAGAGATAACTAGGGCACCGATTTCTCTAGTTCTTTTACCTTTTGATGGTTGAAAGGCGACAACTGATGATTCGAGTTGAGACTATGAACTTTTCACCAGGGGCTTAAAATACTAGTAGAAGCCAGCAGCAATTAGCAAGTTCTTCACCACCAATAGAATGGACCCATTTCTTTATTCCGAATCAAAACTTCCAAAAAACACTGTTAATTACCCGAGTTACTGCGGCTGCGTTCAATTTCTTTTTAATTGAAAAAGTAAAATTGATAGAAAATGCATTGGTCTAAGTACCGTCAATGGACGAAAAAAAGTAGTTTCGTATCTAAGTTTTACAATCCTCGTCGAACTTTTTCTCTTCTTGCCTTAATGTAACCCGATTCTCTTCCTATTGGTCAGTTTTCTTATTGATACCCAGTTTTAATCGGTCTAGTTATTTAGAGTAGAGAGCTGAATTAAGTTTCTGGCAGCAGCTTATAGTGGATGTATTCGTTCCAATCCCACTTAACACATAATAATATAGTCCTGGCTATTAATCCCGGCTTTGAAACGATCTGGAAATTTTGAAAACAAACCATGATCGTTGGTCGCATGTAATCTAAAAAAAAACAAAAATTGGTTGATTTTGTTACGATTCAGTAGCTAACTCCTGAGTTATAGACTACGACTACCTCCAGGACAGTAGAAATTGACCATTTTAATGACTTCATCAACATTTTCGAAGGCAGGGCTTTCGGAGCGATGCGCATTTTCAACGTGCACCAGAACGGAATGGCTCAAACCATCGTTATGCCACTCATATTGATACAGTATTAGGACCGTAAGCCTCACTAAAAAAATACGAAATTGCTTTTATCCAATCTAATATTTACATCGTCGTAAAGGTTAAACTGCAACCTTTAAAAAAAAAACCTACAATCTCTTCACAACTTCATGCCAAAACTGTACTTTAGCAATAATCAGTGGGTCGGCATTTTAACATGGAATCACTTTATATAGGGTGATATTTTTACTGTTTGGTTTTTCAGTGCTCTATTTTTGACAGCTTACGTATGATTCGTGCCAAACGTTAAAGGAAAGCATGCTCAAACAGTATTGGCATTTTCTTATAAAAAGATATACATCCAAACAACGCTTATAAATTATTGAATTTTATTACCACAATTCGTTGTCACAAATTCAATTTAAATCATAGTGATCGAATTCCGCACCAATTTGACGTAATTTGACATTAAACCATCCACTTATATGCGAAGAATGCGTTCGGAGGAAACTATTGTTGCCGTGGACCGTGATTTCCCCATTCATCGACGTTTGCAGCCATTGGTATTATGTTTCTCGACTACATGGAAGATTTAGTGTGTGTGCATTTCCAATATAACACCTGAAAGACATGACGGAAACAAGAGTTACTGTGAACTATAGCCAACGGAAATTCAGTCCTCTCAAATCCTATCTAGGACAACCACCCCCGGAGAGTAGTGAACGAACATCTTCGACACAAACCATCTGCACCCCGTCCAAGTTGTGTGACAAACATCATAAGAGCGTACTCTTGAACCTGCACTTCTTCTTCTTCTTCTTTTCCTTTTTTCTCCGGCGTTGTTATGGTCAGAAGTGTAGGACCATAACCTTCCCACTTAAGTGCATTCCTACTGGTCCGCTTGTGGGGTCCGCCGGTTTGACCTCAGAAAGTAGCGGCAGGCTTCCCGGTTTGGGATTACTTCATCGCTGAAGCCAATCAAATGCTGGTGTTTTTGCATTTGTTTGCACCAATTGTTTTTCGGCCTGCCTTTTTTGCGTGTTGAAATTGGAATGTTGATTGATAACGCCTTTTGGACGGGGTTCAAAGGATCTCTCCTTTGAACATGGCAATACCAACTGAGTCGGTCGAGCTCTATATTTCTTGTGATGGTTTCTTTTACGTGGAGGCTTCCTCGGATCTTTGAACTTCTAATTCTGTCACGCTTTGTTACTCCCGCTGTCATGCGAAGCATCTTCATCTCAGTTGCCGTTAATTTGCTCTCATACTTTTTGTGCATTGTCCAGCATTGTGAACCGTATGTGAGCGCCGGACGTACAACTGAAGTGTAGAGCCTTCCTTTCAGCTTAGGGGGCATTTTTCGATCACAGAAGATGGCGGAGTTTTCCCGCCACTTCATCCACCCTACGCTTACGCGATGTTTGATGTCGTCATCACAAGTTGCTTCTCTATTAATCATAGATCCCAGGTATTTAAACTTTTCACACTTGGGAAGCACTCTTCCATTCAAGTAAATGTCTGGAATAGGCTGATGAGGGTCAGAGAATGGCCAGCATAGATACTCTGTCTTCTTTGAACTAATACGATACCCGTGTCCCTCAAAAATGTCCACCCACACATCAAGTGCTCGTTGTAGGGACGCCTGATCATCACTTATAATGGCCCCATCGTCAGCAAAGAATAGCTGGTGCACATGGGGTCCGTCACTTTTCCTTCAAGCAAGCAATCAAGGACTGCTATAAAAAGCAGTGGGCTGAGGACGCTCCCTTGGTGTACACCGACTTTGCTTGCGAACTCTTCGGTGACTCCTGCGGTGCATCTTACTCTTGTCGCTGCTCTCTCGTACATGTCCATAATCACTCGCACGTAGGTTTCTGGAACTCCTTTTTGTCTTAGCGCTACCCATAAAAGATCTCTTGGTTGCCGGTCAAAGGCCTTCTCGAAATCAACCAACACCATATGCAAGTCCTTTGAGGAATCACGATGCTTTTCCATCATGATCCTTGTACTTTGGATTGCATCTGTTGTTGATTTACCCGAGACAAACCCGCACTGGTCATCAGATAGTCGTATTATTTTCCGCAGTCGGCTATCTAATACCCGTTCAACGATCTTCATGGTGTGCGACATCAGCTTGACAGAACGGTAGTTATCACAATTTCGCGTATCACCCTTTCCTTTGTGCAATGGAAGAAGATAGCTTTCCCTCCATTGATTAGGCATAGTGTCGCCTCTCATAAGTTTGGAGATAAGAACCATGAGCCATCTAGACCCGATGTCTCCCATCTTTTTCCAGAACTCAGAGGGTATCCCGTCCGGCCCAACAGCTTTTCTTTTCTTGGAGTTTTTAACCGCGTACCGAACTTCTTCGACTGTGATGTCGGATATTTCGGCATGATTCGGGGCGGCTCTTGGAAAGTACACCCGGGGAAACTGTTCGTTCAGAAGTTCCTCGCAATACTGTCGCCATCTTTGGAGAATTTTTTCGTCTTCCACAAGGAGTTGGCCTTTAGCATTGTTAATAAACTTTGGGAAACGAATCTCCTGAGCATTTCTTCTTCTCTGGGCGGCTATCTTAAAGATATTTGCTCCTTTGTTCAAATTGTTTTGTCGAAGCTCCTGGGTAGCCTGGTTCCTGTCAGACGCGGAAGACGATATTTCTTCCAACTCCTGATAGAGGCATTCCATGCTTTTGGCTTTGAATTCGGCGCATTTTTTCTTCGCGATACCTTTGCAACATCTATATACCTTTTCACGGCGAGCTTTTTCCTCTCTATTAGTAGAAGAGCACTTTGACCAAGCTTGGAAAGCCATTTTCTTTTCGTGTATCACTGCTTTGGCTTCGTCTGTCCACCACCAGGTTTCTTTTGCGTGTTGGCAGGGGCCTTTAGATGTTCCGAGCAGTGATTTGGCTTTCTCCAGGCCAGATTGTTGTAAGGAATCCCACATGTCTTGTGCTCTGCACTCCTCATTACTGACCTCATCGATAATGGAAGAGAGGTAGTTTTCCATGTTGGTAATAAAAGCTTCGCCTTTTCCTTTATCCAGCTTATACCACTTGATTCTCTCAGACACCTTCGTTTGCTGCTTTGACTTCGAACAGCTTTGTTTGACGAACATGGTATTTAGCACTATAAGACCGTACGACTTGCACATGCTTAGGATATCTTCACCTGAAGAGTTCCTGGTGCCGTATCCCAGCCCTCCGTGGTAGCCTTCATAGTCTTCGCTTGTCTTCCCGACATGTCCGTTTAAATCTCCCCCAACAAACAAAAGCTCTTCCTTTGGGATGATTTTGACAAGGTTGTGGAAATCTAGCCAGAATGCATCTTTTTCTTTTTGTTCGCATCCTACTTGGGGGGCATATGCGCTTACGATGTTCCACACCTCACCATGCATCACCAATTTGAGAGCCATCAAACGGTCACTGGACTTTGAAATGGTTAAGACGTTGCCAAGTAGCTCTGCCGCAAGGATGATGGCGATTCCGTTTTTTCCTTGTTCCAATCCATAGTAAAACATCTTGTAGGCTTTTGTTTTAACGTCCAAGAAACGTGTCCGATTACCGGTGTTTCGCCATTTCGTCTCTTGTACGCACAGGATGTCTACTCGGCTTCTAACCATCATTTCTTCAAGCTCATAGCTGCGCCCACTCATGCTTCCAACGTTCCAACTCGCGACTCTTAAATGTGGCTTACGCCGTTACATTACTTTGCTATCCCCCGGAAATCCTATAGCTCTGACCCGAGCATTGCTGCTCGTCCCAGGATCACGACTATTGGTAGTGCCTGGCGGGGTAGTGCTTTTCCTTTTAGCGTTCTTTTCCTTAATGCTACGGTTTGACCGTTTTCTTTCTTCCCTTCCTTTTTGACACGGGCATGCTCCAGATTTTTTATTTTTTTTTTGATTGATCTTACTCTTACAACACCTCTGATCTCCAGTCGTGTCAACCCACTGATTTGCATGCACACTTGTGGGGCAGTTTAATGGTGGTATATGTGTCCCTAGGCTCACCTTGGTGTTTTCTAAATTGCCTAGATGTGATTTTTGTTTACCTTTGTTTAGTCGCCTTTTACGACAAGCGATAGGTATCGCTGCAGGGATATTCTTAACCCGTCCCTGCACGAGGTACTCTTGAACCTGCACTAATTACAAAAAAAACAAAAAAAAATCTGCCAATGCATCCTGAAAAATAAACGGTTTGGTGCGGTATATCGTCTCGCGGTACCATTTGCCAAAGTTTTTTCGAAGATAAATGTGAGAACAACGTTACCATCAATGGCACACGCTATTTGTCAATGATTTCGAACTTTTTCTGTCCAAAAAGTAAGTTTGGTGGACATTTGGCTCTGCCAAGGCGGTGCTACATGTCACCGAGCATGTGAATCGATGGATCAAGTCAGAAATAGTTTTGGTGAGCAATTTATCTCTCGTTTTGGCCGGCTAGATCGTGCGATTTGACACTTTTAGATTATGTATATTTTACGGATGTACATAAGGTCACTTGTCTATACCTGTAAAGACATTTTCAACCTTGGATCTCGGTATCGATCACCTTAAACGTAGTCGTGGTTAGCATTCACACAAAAAAATCGAATGACAAGTATCAACTGTGCTTCTTTTTAAAACTTAAAACCAAAGGCTTAAAATATCACTCATTTGACTCAACATATGTTTCTATAATTATTCGGGCCCCTCAGTTGCAGATTTTTTCGAATTGTTCCTCTTCAAAGCGAAAAAGGTAATGATGAAGAGTCGTTTACAAGAAAAATTACCTGCAACACGTCCTTCCTGCTCTAATTTAGACAAGTGAATAAGTGAAGTCCAGAATCCGGGAGGACTCTGTTTTAAGGTGATTAAACTTGATGACTTTGAATTGATCAGAGAAACCCTACTATTCAAGAGTTCCGAGGTACACATCAAATAGCACTTCCCCTTTCTGCAGTATCCCATATTTCCTACGAATGTTTTCATTGCTCAGAGGTAAGAGGTAGTCTCTGAAGCCTTTGACTTTGCACATACGCATCTTTTGTAAGTTTTTTTCGAATTGTAACAAGGAAGAAGTTTAAAAATAAATCACGAAGCTCACAACTTTGCCCTTATTTGCACAATATAAATACCAAGTAAAAAAACATGTTTTTCGCATCGTTAAATAATACAATAGGATCGTTTCATAGCACATCCAAGTTAACATAGGGCCCAATTAATATTAAATTCGATGATGACCAAAGGTCGGGTATTGAACCTGAGTCATCACCATCAGAAGCCACCATACTTCATCCTGAATCACGAGGTCTTTCCTGAATATTGAGTTCATGTCAAAATCCAAGCTTCATTTTACGTCGCTATTCTATTTTTGACGTTTGTGATATTATTCTTCCATAGCGCCGTATAACAACGACATCCTTTAGGGTCGTTTTAATTGGTAGCAGTCGGTAACAGAATTACCCGTCATAGCCTCTTTTCGTAAAACTCATTATAATCAACATAATAACTATCACACGTGCACGTCGTCAATTTTTATTCCGATCAAGATGAGGACGTGTTCCCACATCCTTCTCCGAATGTCCAGTATAATCCATCGATGCATTTACCTTATGCGCTAAAATGAAATTTAACCGATAATTCCATGAACCAATAATCCTCTCAGATAAATTCCATTTCCAACTCAATCGCTTGTTATCCATTCAAGTCCGTTTGCATGTTTCCTTCCGCGAAATCACACCAACCGCCAAGCTGAGCAGTGAAAGGATCAAGAAATTCAATTTACAGGTTAATCTTCAGTGATCGAAATCGAATCACAGATGGACGTTAAAGGGCGTTTCCGTATCACATCACCACTGCCCTTCGCCTGGCCACAAACATACGAGGCTATAAGGTATGTCCTTGACTCCACAACCATATGCAATTAAATATTAAAATCTTTTCCTTTTACCAATCGCTCCGGGACTCTTCTTTAGTTCAATCTACTACGCACTGCGGAGCTGTAGTGTAATCACGTTAACCTAGTTACAATTTCCACCTCGAACAAATTTACCTCAATCGAGGATTTATTGCCTCGAGCTCAATCGTTGTCCGGCTAATTGATGGTTGTTCCTGGCGGTCTTAATCGATTATCGTGCCACGAACATCATGAGTATGTGGGTGCTTGGGAGCTGGAAAATCGATTGACCACCATCAAGAATTATGAAGAGCAATTGTTGGTTTTGATGAAGGTTAACCTCGTACAGCATTGCAGCTGACCACTGGGATCTCCCCGAAGAGAACTGTGCGTGGGTCTTTCGCATAGTTGGTATACTACTCTTCCCGTATAATCATTGCCGAGTTGAAGATCCGTTTGGTCCTTTATTTGAAAACTTCAAGCATCCATAAGAAGGAAACGTGCTCTCGTCCAATTACCGTGATTAATGAGTAAATATATGGTATTCAAGTCCCTATATCCTCTAGCTATGTGGGTGGTTTTATTTGTTTGTCGCTGAAGCGTTTTGCGTTTTGCTTTCGTTTGAAGTGGCTTGGTTTGGTGGTTTGGCCTTTTGCATGCCTGGCGACTGATACTTACAGTAAAGTATTGACTGCACATACACTCTGCGGCTTCGACGGAAGTGGATCCTTCATGTTAGTCCTTAAAATACAATTTTGAGGAAGCCACTCATGAAAAGAAAAGTAAATTCGTTCGTTAAGGATGAACTCGTGGTTGACCAACACCAAACCGCCTAAAGGAAGGTTGCCAAAACAAATCTTTACAAAAATATTCTATTTGTGTGGGCACTATTTACAGCCGCCTTTGGTTTGGTTGAGCCACAGGATGAGTAACCTTAATGAGATACTAATAACTTAGACTTCTAGCAGAAACGTTTTGTAAACTTAAATAATAAATATCTAACCCATTAGCCATCCTTAGGCATTATGTTGTAGAGTTGAATATGAATTAGTGGGTGCTCCTGAACCCTAATGGTGTTTGGTTAAAGTTTCCCTTTATTCTAACCGCCTAATCACTCTTATGACGGCTCCATCACATAATTAGCACAACGTATAGGTATGGTTGGTGTTGAATTGTAGATCGTTGGAGGTTTGATAATCGATCCCAGAGGGAAATTTTATTTAAGGGTAAGATAGTCCCCAGACGGTTAGATTCAATGTAGAAGTTAAAAAGAAAATACTACTAAACTACTACTACTACACATTTTTTTTTTTTTTTTTTTTTTTTTTTTTTTTTTTGTTTATTTTCATTTTTTTAAAGCTAACAAAAATTCATTTAAAATAAATACAATATTCAACAAATATTCATTAACAGCTTCAAAAATTTGAATAAATAGATAGCCATTCTATAGTCATTGAAAATGGCTAGTGGCGAATGACTCTTCCACAATCATAACTAACAATCAGAATATGTGTGGGGTATACGTAAATAAATGAAAAGAAAGAGAGTATAAAATAAAAAAAGTAAATAAAGTTCCATAAATTGCCCAGAACATAATAGAGAAAAAAAAACAATAATAGAGAAACATAAGTTAAATGCAAGCAATGAGACTACAATTAAGAACTATAATAAATAGATTTTCTAAATTAAAGTAAGAAACAATTGTTTGACCATTGAATTATCCATTGAAAAAAGCCAGTGTTTTACTTTGCTGCAAAAGAGGTTACGCACTCTTAAAATTCGAATATCATATGGCAATTGATTGAAGAGTTTTGGTGCTGACACAGTGAAAAAATTCGCATAGTGAGATTTATTTGAAGATGGCACATCTACAATATTTCTATTATTAACACGTAAACTATATATTGCTGAGCTTCTCAGCATATAACCGCTGCGCAAAAACAACACTTTGAGAACTTTATAAACATAAAGATGTCTTAAAGGCAGAATACGAAGATGATGAAATAGTGGCCAGCTTGTTGTTAGTCTACTTTTTTTGCAGATAATCCTAATAATATGCTTTTGAGCTAGACAAAGAGGCTCAAGAGTATTGTAGTAAGTTCCACCCCAGCTTGATAAACCATATTGTAATTTGGAATTTACAAGTCCATGGTAAAATTTCAATAAAAGTTTTGTCGAGCAATATGGTTTTAACATGAATATATTGCGATTTACAGAGACCATATACCTTTTCAAATCTGCAATATGTGCTTTCCAAGATAGGTTCTTATCTATTAAAACACCAAGATACTTAAAACTACCAACTGATTCTATCTTAAAGCAGTTCTCAGTACATTTAGCATTCCTATTGTAATTATCTTTACCGCAAGTGTGAGAAGATAAAAAAAGTTGTTCACACGCTGTAGAGTGAAAGTATACATCACAGTCAACCAGGTCTGAATCTTTTAAATTAAAAATCATAAGCTTAGTTTTTTCACTTATTAGGAGCTTATGTTTTGCAAACCATTTCCTTAGAATTTGCAGATCTTTATACATTTTTGTTACGGATTCAAACAGAGAGTTGTTAGCATATGTAAATGCAAGGTCATCAGCAAAGGCTGTAACTCTACTACTAAAATGCTGCTGAAATATAGAATTCACATAAATTAAGAATAAAATTGGACCCAAGACAGAGCCTTGAGGAACGCCGATATTTATTTCTAGCTGGTTACTAAAGACACCATCAAGTTTAACCCGTTGAAATCTACTGCTTAAATATGTTGAAAACCATTCATGGACAGAACCTCTAAAACCGATCTTATATAATTTATCTAACAGAATATTATGATTAACCATATCGAAAGCCTTGGTCATATCAATAAACAAACTTATAGTGTTTTTGTTGTTGTTGACGCCTTCGTATAGTTCACTACACAGTTTAAGTATGGCATCTTCAGTGGATCTACCTTCACGAAAACCGTATTGCGCACTGTTAAAAAATTTAGTTTTGTTAAGAAAAGAAACTATTCGGCTTTTCATTAGCTTTTCAAACAGTTTAGAAAATGTTGAAAGCAGAGATATGGGTCTATATTGGCCTATTTGTTTTCGGCTGCCCTTTTTGAATAAAGGAATAACTTCAGCTGTTTTCAATGATTTTGGGAAGATACCGCAGCTGACACTCATATTAAATATATGAGCCAATATATCAACCACGTAAAGAGCAACGCGTTTCAAAACGCAATTTGTGACACCATCCGAGGTACTGGAGTTCTTGTTGTTAAGATGCAATATTCTTTTATATATTTCATGCGAAGTGAAAGGTTCGAACACAAAGCTATTACATTGAAGATCGTCTTCAACTAAGTCCGAGAACAAATCACATTCACAATGACTTTGAGGAGGGCAAGGCTTTGAATTTGCAGCAACGGATGCGAAGTATTTGTTAAAATTGTTAGCGATTACTATCGGGTTCGAAACAAGCACGTTATCAATTTCTATCTCTAGAGCTCTATCTTTTGCTTCTTGTTTATTCAGTATACTGTTAACAACTTTCCACTCTTTTTTTATGTTGCCCTCACATTCCTCTAATTTATTGGAGTAAAACCTATCTCGACTAGCCTCTACCTTTTTTTTCACAACCTTACACAATTTAGTAAAAGATTTTTGAAGTGTTAAGTTTTGAGGATGACGCTAACACTTTTTCTGCAACCTATTTTTTTTGTTTATCAATTTAAGTAAACCAACGCCAATCCAAGGCCTGAATCTTTTTAGCTTTGGTGTTTCTGACCGAAAAGTTGTGGCATTCTCTATATATCCTTTTAATGTTTCCAGAAAAATATCGTACGCAGATGAAGGATTAGCTTCCTCATAAACTTGAGTCCAAAATTCATACTTAAGATCGTCTTTTAATTTCTCAAAGTCTACAGATTTTCTTACAGAAAAAGGAATGCATTTTTTGCTACTAGATTTACTATCAGACATATACATAACGCTTAAATTTATCATGCAGTGATCTGTAATTCTAAGGTCGAGTACTTCACTAAATACTTTATAAAAATCATTATTCTGAAACCTTACAAAAATATGATCAATGCATGTCTGAGATTGATCTGTTATTCGAGTTGGTACATTAATAATTGACTCCAACCCATAGGAGGACATAAGAAGTAAGTACTTATCAGAATCAGAATTACTTTTTAGAATATCTATATTCATATACCCTAAAATTAATAAATTTTTTGTTTTTATGCTTTTGAGAATGCTATCCATATGTTCAATAAAGATGCTCTTATTCAAATTATTCTCATGCAAGCGGTATACACAAAGAATAACAAATAGTTTACTGCCCAAAGTGCAATTTAATTGTATTATGTCTGCACTAGTCAGGTTGTAGCACTTAACTTTACATTGATAGGAATTTTTTACAAACACTGCGACACCACCTGAACTATAAGAATTATTACAATTGCCATAAAGATCATACTCCGGAATATTGTAATTGGATAGTTCGTAGTCGTACAACCAAATCTCAGAAATAATAATAAAATCAGCTTGAACATTTAAAGAATTAATATGGGCAAGAAACGAATCAAAATTTCTCCTCATGCTTCTAATATTTTGATGTATCAACAGTGTGGATATTTCTGTTTGTTTTTTATATTGTATTTTTGCATAATAAGGATTAATAGAATTTGCATTCATAATGTATGTATTAAGTTTTTGTAAAATATTCTTATAATTGGCAGAGATCTGCTAAACACCTCACTCTAAATGCATTATCTCCCTCCTTCTTACGCAAAAATATCGTGTTGTTTCTCATCCACATGAATTTGTATTTCTTCTCTGCCTTCACCTTCTTCGTTGCATTAAAGAGCTCTCTTGTTAAAGGAGTCATGCTGTCATTGATGTAGATGGCTGTGCCATCGTGATGATCGCCGAAAATTTTCGTATTTAACATTAGGTTACCATAAGTTACACCTTCCACTTAGATATTTGCTTAGCAACATTTTGAGCTGTCAAACAATATTTGTTGACTTCCACACATTCCTGTTCCCGGCCTCATGAGTTTTGTCAACTTACTCGTAAGTTGGACAAATAACTGGACGCTGGAGGTCCGTCATTTAGCGCCTAAATCCCAGTCGATGATTTACTTTCTCTAGGAGTCAGATATAAACTCTATTACCTCTTATGTAATTATGGTCCTGTGAGGATTGCACATATGGGGTATTTTAAAAGTCGCGCCTCAAAGCTTTTTTTTTTCTTAAACAAGACATGCAAATATTTCGATTTTTTTATTTCTATAAAAATATGGCTTACAAGCTTTGAACATCAACATTTTGAAACATCATTTGAATTTGAGTTTTTATTTCAAAGCATAAGCTAACACATAAGATAGTTGTGAAGCAAACAAGTGTAATTTAAAGAACAAGACTAAGCTAAACAGATAAAAACATACGGAGAAAGCAAATAAAAAAAAAAAACCGAAACTAGTACCTAAACCAGATAACCTTAGATGCCCCTAAAAATATCCTAAACCTATGTGCTGAAGTGCTGCCTAAGTTGCGCCTTGAAGATGCCGATGCTATGAGATCTTCTCGCGTTAACTGGGAGCGAATTCCGTAGCCTTGCGGCGTAAATGAAAAACTGTTTTTCTGTCACCCTGTAGTTAAAATTGGGTAATATCAATGTTCTCACTTCTTTCAGATGTAGGAAACCGAAGTCTCTGGTAAAGGTATGGCGAGGCTCTCCTTTGTTTGAGTTCTTTTTTTATTCGTGCAGGTTCAAGAGGTGTTTGTCACACAACGTCCAGGTTGTGGTGCAAATGGTTTGTGTCGAAGATGTTCGTTCACTACACTCCGGGGGTGGTTGTCCTACATTCGAGAGATTCGACTGAATTTGCATTGGTTGTAGTTCACAGTAACACTTTTGTTTCCATGTTATTAAGGTGTTATTTTGGAAATGCACACACAGATTATGAATTTTAAAGTGATCCTATGCTGCGAGTATTATGCCTTCGTCAGCACTTTTTTCACAACTGATGTTGTTGCACAGTTTTTTCGTATAGCAATTGTTTTTGACTATGGACGGACTTGATCTACAGACCTTCGGCTCAAGAGTCGGCGATGATTACCAATGCACCACGACCACCCACATTCTTTACAAAGTCAAAGTTGCTTCCGTTGGCTTAGATTGTGGAAGGTGGAAAGTTACTTAAGTCCAGAATAGTACGACCTATGGCAATAACTTGGCTCTTGATGGAGTTGAGCATAAGTTTGTTTTTATATGAGGGTGGTCCGATAAGTACTTAGCATACAAAAGAAAAACAAACAGTTTGGAGAAATGGAGATTTATTATTCAATATAGTCTCCTTTTAGCTCGATACACTTGACCCAGCGATGCTCCAACTTCTTTAACCCGTCTGAAAAATACGTTTTCTCGAGGTCTGCAAAGCAGGCCTCCGTGGCGGCGATGACCTCATCATTCGATTGAAATTTCAGCCCGGCGAGTGACTTTTAAAAGTTTGGAAACAAAAAGAAGTCGCACGGGGCCAAATCTGGAGAATACGATGGATGGGGCAGTAGTTCGTAGCCCAATTCGACCAATTTGGCCGTGGCGAGGGTGAGCCGATGCGTTATCATGGTGGAAGAGCAATTTTTTCTTCGCCAAGTGGGGCCGTTTTTTCTTCAATTCGGCGTCGAATCGACCCAATAATTTGGCATACTACTGCCCTGTGACCGTTTTGCCCTTCTCCAGTTAGTCGATGTGGATCACACCTTGTGAATCCCAGAAAACGGTGGCCATCACCTTTCCGGCCGATGGGACAGTCTTCGCCTTCTTCGGAGCACGTTCGCCGGGTGAAGTCCACTGTTTCGACTGTTCCTTGGTCTCTGGTGTGTACCAGTGGATCCATGTTTCGTGGACTGTCACGAAACGACGCAGAAACTCCTTCAACAGCTTTCTCATGCCCAAAATTTCATGCAAGATATGACCCACGCGATCTTTTGAAATGCCTACTGTCTCAGCTTTCTCGCGCACCTTCAATCGGCGGTCTGCCAATACGAGATCGTGGATTTTTATCACGTTATCCTCCGTGGTAGCCGTTTTCGGGGACCTGGACGTGGCTCATCAAAAACCGACGTGCGACCACGATGAAACTCGTTAAACCAATTTTTGATGGTAGCCATCGAAGGAGAAGAGTCAACGTACACAGCATCCAAACGCTCTTTGATTCCGCTGCGCGAAAAACAAGAATCTTGAAAATCAATCACGAAAAAACGATTTACCGACCGATATTGCTCTTTTTCCATTTTTCTAAAATCCGCGGACACTCCCACACGCGATCAAAACAAAACTACGAGTACTTATCGGACCACCCTCGTATGACTATGTAACGGCCTGGACATCATCATTTAACCGCGCTGTAGCATCTACCTTTAGGTGAAATGGGTAGCTGAGGTATAATTGGACGTCGTTTGCATACATACATATGTACCTTACAGTGTTTGCGACAAGAATGTCCTTATTAAACAGCGAGAACAGTAAGGGCCCCAGGATAGATCCTTGAGGGACCCCCGTTTTGGTTTTGAGAAAGGAGGAGAAGTTACTGTTAGCATATACAGCTTGGCCGCGATCTCCAAGGTAATTCATAATGAGTATTAACACTAAGAAATTAAAATTAAAGTAATATTTGAGTTTTGTGGGATAGTATCGAATGCTTTAGAGAAGTCTAATAATACTAACGATATCAGATGGTCCTTATCAATTTCACAGCGAAAGTCTTCAACAATCTGCAGTAACTCGGAGATGCAGCTGTGTTTTTGATTGAAACCTGACAAGAACGAATTCAATTGCCTCAAAAGTTTTCGAAAACCTTAGAGATGAATGGCAGTATAGAGATCGGACGATATTCCTTATCATCATTATTTCCAAGTCTAGGGACGGGTATGATTTTAGAAGCCTTCCAAGAACTAGGGTAGACGCAGGTGGTAAGGAGGCTATGAAATACATATGTGAGAGGTATTAAGACGGTGTGGATGATTAGTTTTAAAAACTTGGGGTTCATGAAATCCAAGCCAATGGCGTTAGATTTGATTGCAAGGGTCGTCTTAAGCATATCCTTTGTAGACTCTGAGAAAACCAAATTTGGGCGTATTACTGGGATCCAAATGTCGCACTCGTTTGAATCCCCAGTGCCATTGTCAAAGAGAAATACGAGAGACTGAGGCGAATTTTTTATTTGTCTTCTAGGGTCTCAGCTTTGATTTGTTTACCCGTACCTAGCGTCTTAATTGTCTTAACGTTAAAGCCGGGTTTGAATATGGCTTGAAAAAACTTAATTTTCGACAACCTGATTTCCTTCGTAACAAGGTTTCTGAGGCGTTTGAAATCGTATAGTAACTCGGGGAGTTTAAACTTCTTCCATCTTTCATACGTGAATACGTTTAGTTCACATTTGGTATCATGGATGGTAAGGTTCTTTGTTCGGTGATTCTCAAACAGGTTATTAATGACGGATGTAGAAAACTGCTTATCCACGGAAGACATGTAGTACAGGTTATGCCAATTATAATTGAGAGAGTCATCGATAAGACTAGCCATGTTGATAGATTTAAAATCTCGGTAACTAATTACAGTCGGTACGGAAGATATACTAAGTTAGAAGAGGACAATGAGATTGTATTTTGAGGAGTCGAGAACATCAAGCTGGCTATAGAAATTGATGAGATCAGTTCTATTGACAATAAACAGATCGATAAGTGTAGAGCTTGTAGATTTTAGGTGGGTGGGAGTGGAGTTGTTGACGGCAAACATTCAGATAGAACAACAGATTAATTACCGGAAAGGAAAATATATTCATCGCAAGCCCTGAAGCGTTCGATGATGTTAGTTACAAGTCCCGAAGTGGTGTCCCGAATTGCTGATTAATCCGCTGGCTGTATTTTCCTTAACAAAGATTGCAACACAGCCCGCTCGACTACCGACACGATCATCCCTATAAATTTTGTACCCTGACAACGCAATGACCGCATTTTGGAAGAAAGGTGTAAGCCAAATTTCGGAGATACATACATAGAATATCGACGTTTTTGTGGATATTATGATTCTTGTGTTTTTTTTTTAATTCTCGGGAGAACCATTTTCTTTAAATCTTTTCACCAGCCTGGGAATTGTAGATTCCTTTGGACGATATCAAACATCAATCATTATTGTGGTTGCTATCGGCCATTTGAAATTCGGAAGTGCCTGAAATTCAGAGCCTTCTTGATGAACCGCTCTATTCCATTTTTTCTAGGTGCATCTCTTTGTTGTCCTCCCATATACGGTGTGGCCTTCCTGGCGATCTTTTTCTTCGGGTTTTCCATTCAGTATTCTTTTGACTAGAATGTACTACAAGATAGTAAGTTGTTCTTGCGATACTGGCACCATCTGGCGGTGAGGCTAAGTACTTATCGGACCACCCTCGTATAAGGGCATGATACATTTTGATGGGCTTTTAGAGTGATATGCTTTTCTAAAAACTGCAGATAGTTAGAATAGAATAGACAGTTCCGTTGATTGCCCACTTCTAACCCAAAATCTTTTATATATTGAAAATTTGATCACTGGTCGAGCGGTTCTTCTTGGAGTCACACTTGGAGTCTCCGATTATTTCCTTAGCGCATGATGTCAGTTTCTTTAAAACAATATTTGAGAAAAGAATATTTGGGAGCACCTTGATATGTGGCTAAAAGTCATCAGAACCTATTCGTACAACCATTTTCTAAGGGGATGTTTGGACATAAACGTATTTCTGACAAATAATGCTGCTGGCTTAGCATGTAAGACCTCTGATATTTCTGACCTGCGTATTCACTAGCGCCATCTATTTCGTGTTTTTGTTCTTAAATAAAAATTTTAAAATATCACTCTATATGTGGCGCATGAGTTTTTTGCAATCACGTGTGACATAAGTTGTGCATATTAATGACACATTTAGAGACGACATCTATCTCCGGGTTTACATATGTAGATCTATCCAACACTATTTTTATCTTGTTATTGTAACATTGACCAAATGTTTGATGTCGTTATCGTCGTCCTCTGTTATGACGTGATGCATACGTAATCTGCATTATCGTACCAATAATGTTAAAGCCTTTATGTGCTTTCCATGAGATGGAGGCGGCTGAAGACCTTTTACTTGAATCTACTCTTATACCTGCAGCTCGTGGTGAATATTATAGTTTTCACGTTTTCACATCAATATTATTTTTAATAAAATAAGTCGTAACATAGTAGATGTACTTCAAAGTGTATCTATAGATTAAATGTAAAGCTTATTTAGAAAAGCATGTCATTTACATTGAAAGAAAAATTTATTAAATTTATTATTTTAATAATATTGTAATATAATAAAATTATTAATTTTTTTTTATTAGATATATTTTATTAAAATTAATTATTGAACTTAGAGTTTAAGTATTGTATTAAGAAAAATTTATATTAAGCTTATTGGTATTGTAAGAGAACATTGAAATAATATGAAACATTTTTATAAAAAAAAAAAACTTAATTTATTGTTACTTGTGTATCAGAGTTTATTGAATTAAAAATAATTATATTTATAATTTTCGATCTTAAAAGAGTAAATAAATTATAAAAATTATTCTAACAAAATTATTTTTAGTAATTCATTTGAAATTAAATGTTATTCGTTTTTAAAGGTATCTAGTTTTTTTAAGAAATAAATTTAATTTATGTTTATAAAATTTACAAATTTAAAAAGGACTAAATTTATGAATCTTTTAAAATAATATTTTATGGGATAGGCTATAAAATTAATTATTATAAATAACAAATTTTGAAAAGTATTATATGTTAAGAATTAGCAATTTATATTAAGTTTGTTATAAATTAAATTATAAATTTAAATAATTTATTATATTGTAATTATTTATTAAAATATTTACTTTCATCTTCTTCTTTTCCTTTTTCCGGCGTTGTTATGGTCAGAAGTGTAGGACCATAACCTTCCCACTTAACTGCATTCCTACTGGTCCGCCGGTTTGACCTCAGAAAGTAGCGGCAGGCTTCCCGGTTTGGGATTACTTCACCGCTGAGGCCAATCAAATGCTGGTGTTTTTGCATTTGTTTGCACCAATTGTTTTCGGCCTGCCTTTTTTTTTTGTGACACGGGCATGCTCCAGATTTTTTTGTTACTCTTACAACACCGGTGATCTCCAGCCGTGTCAACCCACTGATTTGCATGTACACTTGTGGAGCAGTTTAATGGTGGTATATGTGTCCCTAGGCTCACCTTGGTGTTTTCTAAATTGCCTAGATGTGATTTTTGTTTACCTTTGTTTTAGTCGCCTTTTACGAGAAGCGAGAGGTATCGCTGCAGGGATATTCTTAACCCGTCCCTGCACGGAAGATTAATATTTACTTTAATATAAAAAATAAAGTAATAATGATGAAATTAGTATATTATTTATGTAAAGATTAATTTTGAAAGAGTAAGTTTATGTACAGAATTCGGCAGAAATATTGTTCGCCTGTTTAACAAAAACCTGTCTTTTAGAGTTTAATTGAAAGTCTGACCTGCCCACTGAATTTTTAAATGGCCGCAGTATTTTGACTGTCCGGTAGCAAAATCATTAGTTTTTTAAATGAAGGCTATAATTCATGGTTGGGCGAAATGTTAACTTTTTATTTAAATTTAAAATAGAAATTTATTTGTTAGACAAAAGCTGAAATAATATTAAAAGACCCTATAAATCTTTACATAATAATTATTTTATATTTATAGATAAATTTAACTATAATAATTTCATTACATTTTATGGGGGTGATATTAAAGTTTAAAAAAAAACTTTTATAAATTAGAATATTAATTTATGAATAAATGATTCATTAATAATGATTAAAAATGTAAGTTACTTTGGGGATACCACCGTAATTGTTTTGGAGAGTTCATATTGATAAAAGAGATTGCGACCTCGATTAATAGGTTTAGATGTTTAGCAGATGTTTAAATTTTAAGTTTGTTCGACTTTTAAAATTTACATGATCTGAGTTCAAACAGGTGTAAGCCAGGTTGCTTTCTATTTTTTTAATATTTTTAATATATAGTAATAGGATATATTTTAGTACGAAAGGATTAAATATATGAATTACAAAATGTTTATTTAAAAAAACTATCTTGGCAGATTAGTGAAATAATTTTAGAATTTATAAATGTATAAATACTCCAGTGTTTGCCAATAACCTTTCACTTCTCTAGCTCCATACGGCATATATAGCATATGTTCGAGAATTGTTTCCACTGATGATGTAAAATATTACCACAAACACGATCCCCGAAATCCCAAAAATAACACACTAAGCTTTCGATTTGATTAAGTGTTTAATCCAACTTCACTTTTACTTAATTTATAATTTCAAGAAGCGAATGCCTGGAGGGAACAATTAGAACTAACTAACTTCAAATGACATTTTTTTTTAATATAATAGCTTTAGTACAGCATAATAAGAGAGTTACAAATACAAACATAGGCATATTTCAGTATAACACTTTACATACAAGTACATTTTATATATTTCATCTTTACTTTTCAACATCCTCGGGCCCGCCGGGTGAAGAGCTTTGTGAAACCTCCAGTGGATACAACAATTGCACTGGTCTTCGGTAAACTGATCCATTTGAAAAACGTACTTCGCAAGATCGTACCTTACCATCTCTTCCTTGGAAAGTATTTACGATAACTCCTAGGTGCCAAAGGGTTTTGGGCAAAGAACGATCCTCCAGTAGTACAACGTCACCGATTGACAAGTTTATCGACTTTGTGTGATTGATAGAATGGAACAATCTAAGTTGCTGCAAATATTCGGTATACCACCTCCGCTTGAAACAAGACGTAAACATCAAACGCTCCTTCCACCTCTTGCGTAAATCCTCCGCCTTGTGTTGGTCTTCGGACAGGCTGTTCATATGTGCAGCATATTGCGGTCCACGTAGAAGCTGAATCGGTGTAAGGGGCGAAAGATCCAATGGTTCGTCTGCAACGTAGGTGAGCGGTCTGTTATTTACAACGTTTTCGACTTCTGTCAGTAAAGTATATAGCTGATCGGAACTCAAGGTTGCTCGGCCTACTGCTGCTCTTAGCGATGACTTGACCACACCAACAAGCCGCTCCCAAAAGCCACCCCACCAAGGGGCTCGCTCTACAATAAATTTCCAGCGAATACGATGGTTCGACAAAAATCCCAGAAATTGTTCGTTTATAAAATTTAATTTTAATAACTCCTTCGAGGTCTTCTTTAAGTTAGCTGCGTTATCTGACCAAATTACTTGCGGCACACCTCTTCGAGCGATAAAACGACGAATAGCTAATATGCAGCTCTCGGTAGTAAGATCGGGTGTAAGTTCCAAGTGTACTGCTCTGATAGCAGCACACGTAAACAACATTACGTAAACCTTTTTCTTTTGGTCCATATCGAACGTGTAAAGCGGCCCAGCAAAATCGAGACCAGTGACGTGGAACGGCATCGAAAATACAATTCGTTCTCGAGGCAGCGGAGCAAATGGTTGAGTGGCTGGTTTCGCATGTAAAACCCTGCATACTGTGCAACCCTTTACAACCGATCGAACTAACTGCCGACCTTTAACGATCCAGTAAGAAGCTCGTAGATGTGTCATCACAGCAGATACACCAGCATGAAGAAGACTTTCGTGAGCGTCAATCACAATTAATCTCGTTATATGAGACAGCTTCGGTAAGATTATTGGATGAGCCTCTGTTGGTGAAGGTAGCATATGTAATCGCCCACCTACTCTAAGGAACTTGTCGGTTGAATCTAAAAAGGAATTTAACATTAATAATTTGGAATTCATAGGTATACCCCTTTTTTGCTGAAGTGCGATGATTTCTAATTGAAAATGCGACCGTTGTACTTCCTTGATCCAATATTTTTCAGCCTCAACGATCTCATTGATACTTATAAACGCTGCATTCTCTATCGACACCTTATTACGTTGCTTCAGCTTGAACAAGCGAATAGCACGAAAACAATATGATGTAACCCTTAAAAGTCGTTTCCAGCTGCTAAATCTTTCACAATCCAGGATTGCATGAAGAGTATTTGCAGGTTCATCATTTGGTTTTTCATCCTCGATTAACAATGAAAAGGTTGGAAGCGATGTAATATTCCCTTCGTTCGCCGGCGGCCAATCACTCTTCTCTTGTTGTAGCCAATGAGGACCAGATAGCCATAGATCAGAGTTCAATAAAGATGATGCCTTCATCCCTCGTGTTGTCAAGTCGGCAGGATTTTGAGAACCAGGGCAATGTCGCCAACATGAAATCTTGGATAGCCTTCGAATTTCTCTTACACGATTTTCAATATAAGGTTTCCATTTTTTCTGCGTTCCTAATATCCAAAATAAAGCGATTTTTGAGTCAGTCCATAAAAATTCTTCTTCAATGTTGATTTGCAAATTCGTACGAAGAAATGCTAGTAACCTTGCTGCAATAAGAGCCGCAGTGAGCTCTAACTTAGGAAGAGTTAATTCGTTAGTATTATCGTTGTTTATGGGTGCGATTCTATTCTTTGCACAAAGAAAACGTACGCAAAAGTTTCCTTCATCGTCAACAGTTCTTAAATATGCCACCGCCCCATAAGCCCACTGACTGGCATCTGCGTAAATGTGAACTTGCGTTGAACCTACTTCCTTTAAAACACAGCGAGGAATCATTAATTGCTTAAGCTCCCCAATTTCGTTACAGCAATCGAGCCAAACTTTATCAAACTCCCATGGAAGCCGTTCATCCCAATTAAGTTTTTGACGCCATATTAATTGAAATAAAATCTTTAGCCGGACTACCCATGGACCCAATAAACCGAAATGGTCATATACCATTGACATGGCCTTTAAAACATTCCGCTTTGTTCCGTTTAGTCTTTCCGATTTCATTATTGTTTCCACCGCACTTAAATCCACCGATAACTCATCAGAGCCTACATACCATCGCATGCCTAAAACCTTTTGCATTTCGGGTGGTGAACATGAAGAAAAGAATTGCCTTCGAACAGATACGTTGTTAGTGTTCCATTTTCGCAAATGCATTGAAGCAGATTTCATGATTTTAACTGCTGTTTGAAATATTTGAGTCGCAGTTGCTTCATTGTTCACGCTAGCAACGTAATCATCAACGTAGAAGCTTTTACGTAGAATTGAAACAACTTTTGGATAGCGGTGTTCAACTTCATCCAGAATTTTGTGAATGACATGGCCAAGTAAACTAGGACTACAGGTAACGCCAAATGTTACTCTAGTCATGCGATATGCCTGAACTACAAAATTCGTACGAGTTTCGTCGGAGTTGATAAGATCTTTAAACCAAAAGAATCTGTGGCTATCACGATCAACAGAACTTAAAGAGATTTGAAGAAAAGCCTTCTCTATATCTGCGGTCAAGGCAATTTTCCCACAGCGGAAGTTTAAAAATATGGTTAAAATGTCTGGTAATAAGTTCTCACCAACTTCGAGATGATCGTTAAGCGAAAGATGGTTAAATGCATGCGCCGAGGCATCAAAAACGATGCGAAGCTTGGTGGTATCTTTATCATCTCTGAAGAATGGTCTATGAGGCATATAATAAACGCGAGCCTCGTTGTTGGTTTCTTCGGCTACCTTCGCCACTCCACTATTCACCATTTCTGAAATAGCAGCTTCGTATTCCTTAAGCTTACCATTCACCCTCAGTTTGCGTACTAATGCATGCATTCTGTAAAGCGCTCCAATTCGATTGTCAGGCAACAAGCTACCAATATCTTTCCAAGGTAATGCCGCCTCATAACGATCGCCAACCCTGTATACGTTTATACTTGCAACTGTACGTACCTTTTCGTCATTGTTAATTCCCAATGCTTCGAGCCGCCAAAATTGTTTAAGATCCTCACAAGCACATACATGGAGAGAAGTTATACTGGTAATGTTCACTATCGTGCTGCAGTCAGATCTGACTAAGGAACGACCTTGCAAAGTCCAACCTAAGATCGTATTGATGGCTGCAAGATCAGTTGATATTCGTTTGTATTCTCCTGTAGCTAGCTTCCAATAATTGTCAGCTCCAACTAATACACTAATTCCGGACACTAGTTGAACACCGTCGATCGGAACATCTGCCAACAAAAACTCCTTAAATGCATCCGCAGTATTATCTGGCGTAGATAGAACATCCATACAGATTTCTGGAACCTCCATCATATCAATGAGAATTTCTTGGGAATCATACTGACTCTTCAACTTCAGTCGCACTTTATTGCAGAGCATACTTGGTCTTGCTTCCTTGTTTCCGAATGATATTATGTTCAGATTTTGAACGCCAATAATTGGTAAATTAAGTTGACGTGCTACACTCGACTTTACAAAGGACATTTGGCTTCCTCCATCGATGACTATTCGAACATATAGTGAACGGCTGCTATTTTCATCCAAGGCAAAGGCAAATGCTGTTTGTAAATAAACTTCACTGCTACGTTGAGAATTACGCGGATGTGTAATATACAAATTAAGCGATTGTTGATTGTTTGTAATCGTTTTTGATGTTGAAGAGGAACTTAAAGAAGGTACCGTTGTTCCGTTTGCGTTTGATTGATTCTTTTTTGTTTTATAAAAGGGATCACACATTGACATGACATGGCGTCCGTTGCACTTTTGACATATTAGTTTAAAACGTCTTTGGCAACATTTAGAGTGATGTCCCTTCCTCAAGCATCTAAAACATCTTCCGTCCTCCTTTAGCATCTTCTTTTTCTCCATAATTGTTTTCGAGCTCTTGCAGTCTTCGGAAGTATGTCCAGGCGATTTACAGAAGAAACAACCACTGTCACCATCCTCGGCTGCAAATAATCCAATAGCTGTCCTTGTCGGTTTGTGCTTTGCGACGTGCGAAGGATGAGCTCTGTTCGATACTTGTTTCGCCTCATTTGCTGCTTCAAGTGATTCTACCTCTCTTTTTAAAAATTTGAGTAGTAGTTTCACTTGTTGGTCACCAAACTCAAATGTTGATGAGGATTCTGTTTTTGTTGATAAGCTTACATTGTCATTCTCAGCAACATAGTGACGTACATCGTTAGCAACATCAGCATGATAGCGATGGAAATCTATTCTTAATTACATAGTTGGGAATGCATCTAAGCAGAACACTTTTGAGCATAATAAAATAGTTTGATGAAGAAATTCCGTGTGCTTCTAATGATCTTGTGGAAGCCAACACTGAATTGTAAAGCCTTCTTAAACCAATAGAATCAGTTCTTGAATGTATTGGCTGTATAGACAATAAGCATTGCATTCCCAGCAAAAATTGTATCGAAATTTATAAGGCTAAGGTATAAATAAGGGAAACGAAAAATAAAAACCTTACTTTAAAACTATAAAAAGGCTTATATAAGGCTTATATAAACCATATTATAAGGTATAAATAAGGTCACAAAATATGTCCCTTATATAAGCCTTATTTATGGATTTAAATGCCTCGTGCAGGGACGGGTTAAGAATATCCCTGCAGCGATACCTATCGCTTGTCGTAAAAGGCGACTAAACAAAGGTAAACAAAACTCACATCTAGGCAATTTAGAAAACACCAAGGTGAGCCTAGGGACACATATACCACCATTAAACTGCCCCACAAGTGTGCATGCAAATCAGTGGGTTGACACGACTGGAGATCACCGGTGTTGTAAGAGTAAGATCAATCCAAAAAAAAATAAAAAATCTGGAGCATGCCCGTGTCAAAAAGGAAGGGAAGAATGAAAACGGTCAAACCGTAGCATTATGGAAAAGAACGCTAAAAGGAAAAGCACTACCCCGCCAGGCACTACTAATGGTCGTGATCCTGGGACGAGCAGCAATGCTCGGGTCAGAGCTATAGGATTTCCGGGGGATAGCAAAGTAATGCAACGGCGTAAGCCACATTTAAGAGTCGCGAGTTGGAACGTTGGAAGCATGAGTGGGCGCAGCTATGAGCTTGAAGAAATGATGGTTAGAAGGCGAGTAAACATCCTGTGCGTACAAGAGACGAAATGGCGAAACACCGGTAATCGGGCACGTTTCTTGGACGTTAAAACAAAAGCCTACAAGATGTTTTACTATGGATTGGAACAAGGTAAAAACGGAATCGCCATCATCCTTGCGGCAGAGTTACTTGGCAACGTCTTAACCATTTCAAAGTCCAGTGACCGTTTGATGGCTCTCAAATTGGTGATGCATGGTGAGGTGTGGAACATCGTAAGCGCATATGCCCCTCAAGTAGGATGCGAACAAAAAGAAAAAGATGCATTCTGGCTAGATTTCCACAACCTTGTCAAAATCATCCCAAAGGAAGAGCTTTTGTTTGTTGGGGGAGATTTAAACGGACATGTCGGGAAGACAAGCGAAGACTATGAAGGCTACCACGGAGGGCTGGGATACGGCACCAGGAACTCTTCAGGTGAAGATATCCTAAACATGTGCAAGTCGTACGGTCTTATAGTGCTAAATACCATGTTCGTCAAACAAAGCCGGCACCTGATCACTTATAGCAGCGGCGGAAATGAAACTCAAATAGACTATCATTTGGTATCCAGTTTCATGAAGCCACGAGCTAAAGATTGCAAAGTGATCCTGGGAGACGCGATCGCCCCTCAACACCGTCTCCTCCTGACTGAATTTTTTATGGATGCGAGAAAGAAGTCAAAGCAGCAAACGAAGGTGTCTGAGAGAATCAAGTGGTATAAGCTGGATAAAGGAAAAGGCGAAGCTTTTATTACCATCATGGAAAACTACCTCTCTTCCATTATCGATGAGGTCGGTAATGAGGAGTGCAGAGCACAAGACATGTGGGATTCCCTACAACAATCTGGCCTGGAGAAAGCCAAATCACTGCTCGGAACATCTAAAGGCCCCTGCCAACACGCAAAAGAAACCTGGTGGTGGACAGACGAAGCCAAAGCAGTGATACACGAAAAGAAAATGGCTTTCCAAGCTTGGTCAAAGTGCTCTTCTACTAATAGAGAGGAAAAAGCTCGCCGTGAAAAGGTATATAGATGTTGCAAAGGTATCGCGAAGAAAAAATGCGCCGAATTCAAAGCGAAAAGCATGGAAGGCCTCTATCAGGAGTTGGAAGAAATATCGTCTTCCGCGTCTGACAGGAACCAGGCTACCCAGGAGCTTCGACAAAACAATTTGAACAAAGGAGCAAATATCTTTAAGATAGCCGCCCAGAGAAGAAGAAATGCTCAGGAGATTCGTTTCCCAAAGTTTATTAACAATGCTGAAGGCCAACTCCTTGTGGAAGACGAAAAAATTCTCCACAGATGGCGACAGTATTGCGAGGAACTTCTGAACGAACAGTTTCCCCGAGTGTACTTTCCAAGAGCCGCCCCGAATCATGCCGAAATACCCGACATCACAGTCGAAGAAGTTCGGTACGCGGTTAAAAACTCCAAGAAAAGAAAAGCTGTTGGGCCGGACGGGATACCCTCTGAGTTCTGGAAAAAGATGGGAGACATCGGGTCTAGATGGCTCATGGTTCTTATCTCCAAACTTATGAGAGGCGACACTATGCCTAATCAATGGAGGGAAAGCTATCTTCTTCCATTGCACAAAGGAAAGGGTGATACGCGAAATTGTGATAACTACCGTTCTGTCAAGCTGATGTCGCACACCATGAAGATCGTTGAACGGGTATTAGATAGCCGACTGCGGAAAATAATACGACTATCTGATGACCAGTGCGGGTTTGTCTCGGGTAAATCAACAACAGATGCAATCCAAAGTATAAGGATCATGATGGAAAAGCATCGTGATTCTTCAAAGGACTTGCATATGGTGTTGGTTGATTTCGAGAAGGCCTTTGACCGGCAACCAAGAGATCTTTTATGGGTAGCGCTAAGACAAAAAGGAGTTCCAGAAACCTACGTGCGAGTAATTATGGACATGTACGAGAGAGCAACGACAAGCGTAAGATGCACCGCAGGAGTCACCGAAGAGTTCGCAATCAAAGTCGGTGTACACCAAGGGAGCGTCCTCAGCCCACTGCTTTTTATAGCAGTCCTTGATTGCTTGCTTGAAGGAAAAGTGACGGACCCCAATGTGCACCAGCTATTCTTTGCTGACGATGGGGCCATTATAAGTGATGATCAGGCGTCCCTACAACGAGCACTTGATGTGTGGGTGGACATTTTTGAGGGACACGGGTATCGTATTAGTTCAAAGAAGACAGAGTATCTGTGCTGCCCGTTCTCTGACCCTCATCAGCCTATTCCAGACATTTACTTGAATGGAAGAGTGCTTCCCAAGTGTGAAAAGTTTAAATATCTGGGATCTATGATTAATAGAGAAGCAACTTGTGATGACGACATCAAACATCGCGTAAGCGTAGGGTGGATGAAGTGGCGGGAAAACTCCGCCATCTTCTGTGATCGAAAAATGCCCCCTAAGCTGAAAGGAAGGCTCTACACTTCAGTTGTACGTCCGGCGCTCACATACGATTCACAATGCTGGACAATGCACAAAAAGTATGAGAGCAAATTAACGGCAACTGAGATGAAGATGCTTCGCATGACAGCGGGAGTAACAAAGCGTGACAGAATTAGAAGTTCAAAGATCCGAGGAAGCCTCCACGTAAAAGAAACCATCACAAGAAATATAGAGCGCGACCGACTCAGTTGGTATTGCCATGTTCAAAGGAGAGATCCTTTGAACCCCGTCCAAAAGGCGTTATCAATCAACATTCCAATTTCAACACGCAAAAAAGGCAGGCCGAAAAACAATTGGTGCAAACAAATGCAAAAACACCAGCATTTGATTGGCCTCAGCGATGAAGTAATCCCAAACCGGGAAGCCTGCCGCTACTTTCTGAGGTCAAACCGGCGGACCCCACAAGCGGACCAGTAGGAATGCAGTTAAGTGGGAAGGTTATGGTCCTACACTTCTGACCATAACGACGCCGGGATAAAAAGGAAAAGAAGATTTATGGATTTAAATAAGGGACTTGTTTCCAAAGACTTACTTAAGGCTTATAATAAGGCATATATGTACATAGTATATAATGACGCCGAAAATAATATACTGGAAGGATGTTTGTACATGACGGAAATTTTGAAGTACCTAGAAAGACCATGTGCGCGCCGTCAAATAACGTATTATCAGTAAACATAATTGAATATTGAGTCATAAAATAAAAAGGATACAATGCTGGGTTCTGGAAATGCACATATGTTCGATCATAAATGAGATTGCGGTCAATTGACCACTTTGGTTTTTCTAGGGTTAAACAGAGCAATTCAGAGTAATTGTTCTCATTTCGTGAAGACTTTTGTGCGATTCAGATGTGCGAATAATAAGTGAATAGAATAGTTGAATAGTAAAGTTATTATAGACAGTTAATAGAAAAGTGAAGTGAAGTAAATAAAAATAATAATTTGACGTGTTTTTGTTTAAAAAAAAATATTACGGCTGCTACTGCCGGGTTCTCCAAACGCCACTATAAGCGGCTTGTAAATAAAATTAAGTGCGAGATATCCGATGTCACGATGGGAGAAAGCAGGGAACTTGTAAGTAAAATACATATTATATACATACATATATATATTTATTCATTGGTACATTTTGTTTTAATAAGTTTGTAAATTTGCAGAAAATATTTCTTTGATCCAAATTTAGAGGAAGTGGGCAAATGCTTAGCGTCTTAATATCGGACGACTTCTTGGGAGAAATAAATTGGCAAGGACGAAAAAAATGATATTAATAAAAAATTGTACATTTTTTGAATCGACGCTTTATGGTATGTAAATTCACTATTGTTAAACTGTAAAGAATGATTTATTATAATTTATTATTATCCGATTCAGGTTCTGTCGGCAATTATTATAAAACATTCCTAGAATACGTGGAATACATAAAGGAAGCAATAAAAAAAGGCAAGAATAGACTTGACCAAAGAAAATTAAAAAGAGTAAATTAAAGTATGTATTGTATATTTTATATCCATATTAGAAAAATAAATGTATATTTTAAGCACACCTTTTTAAATAAATTATTTTTTAATTTCTTTCACCTTAAAATAAAATCTATATAAGGATCATAATAAGCCTTATACTAAGGTCTAAATCAGGTACCTAAAGCTTATTTTATGCCTTATACTAAGGTCTAAATCAGGTAACTAAAGCTTATTTTATGCCTTATATTAAGGTATAATAGAAAATAATTAAAGCTTATTTTACTCCTTATAATAATGCATAAAATAAGGCAACAAGTATATGCCTTATGGCCAATGACATGGCAATGTAAAAATAAGGTATGAAATAAGGAATACTGCATGTAGTCGGGATTCCTTATGAATTATACGCCTTACATACTAAGGCTTATATTCAATTGCTATAAGCCTTATATAAGACTTATGTTTTTTGCTGGGTTGTGTGATCGATTATTTTGTCTGTGTTCCCATGTTCATCCTTGAGCAAGGCAATTGCGGAATCATAATTTAGTTCACTTGGAGTTAGACCTAGTAGAGTGCTCGCTGCATTTCCAACTAATGTCGCTTCCAAATAATTGAATTTGTCGACTTTCGATAAAGAAGGATTATCGTGTACCAGTGTGCGATACTGCTCCCAGAATGGTATCCACTCTTTATAATCTCCGGAGAACTTTTTCGGAGTAAGCTTTTGCTGTTTGACGGCCGGTACTTTGGACATAGAAGAGTTGATGACATCATGGGTGGACACGCCATTAGGGGGATGATCACCCGATGTAACGGTTGTTGTTGCTAGCTGACTTTGGCGTTGTCTTACCTTATTTAAACGCGTTTGAAGGCGTGTGAGCGTTGCTACAGCTTTGTCGTTGTAATCTGCAATGGCATCTGCTTCCCTTTCAAAGTCTTCCGCTTTAATGCAAGAACGTACATCCGCATTGGCTTTTCCTAGACTCTCATATGCTGAAGATAATCGGTCAATGAATACACTAATATCTTCTTCGATAGAGTCCAAAGCACATGAATCAGAGCTCTCAATAACACTCCCATCGTTTAGTTTAAGAAATTCGCTGGCACTATTGACGATCTTAGTAACTTGTCCACGATACGTTGCGCGACTTGCCAAATCCATTATTAAGTATGTACGTTTAATGTTAGAACACTTCCACGTTGTTCAAACGTTCGTTTTTTTTTGTGTGTTCCCGGGTTTCGGCACCAAATGTAAAATATTACCACAAACACGATCCCCGAAATCCCAAAAATAACACACTAAGCTTTCGATTTGATTAAGTGTTTAATCCAACTTCACTTTTACTTAATTTATAATTTCAAGAAGCGAATGCCTGGATTGAACAATTAGAACTAACTAACTTCAAATGACATTTTTTTTTAATATAATAGCTTTAGTACAGCATAATAAGAGAGTTACAAATACAAACATAGGCATATTTCAGTATAACACTTTACATACAAGTACATTTTATATATTTCATCTTTACTTTTCAACAGATGACATTTGGTAACTTCATTCACTAAATCAACTGCTGCATTATTCAAGTCCTTTATCAGAGTGAACAATTTTGTCAACGTCAAGAGAATCTACTCCCTTGCTCGCTAGTGAAAATCTATTATAAGAAAGAAAAGAGGATCATTTAAGTCACTGTTTAGGGCCGTTTTGAAAAGCACGGGTCTAAGAGGCTTATATGGAAAAGGAAAATTATTTTCCAAACTCGGTATAAGAACTGAAAGTTAGCATTGAAGTAAGTTACAAATAAGTTTTACAACTCATCCCAGATCGGAAGTTTCATTCAATTATGGGTGTAATGATAAAATTAAGCTTATAGTGGTATTTATAAAACGAGTATCATTCCGATTAACCTAACAAGGGGAGAACAGCAGATGCTTTGTAAGCAAAAGTGCCACTACATCCCCAGCCAAGAGTGCTTGGCACATAATAAGCAACTAACAACATTCAAATCCAACTATTACAAGTTGCTTCCCTCGAGCGTCAAAATTAGTTTAACGACATTTGTATCACCCACCATTCAAAAGTGACGGATATTTATGTAAATTGTGCAACCACCCTTTACCAAATAGGAACCAACTCATTCGTGCATCATTGCTATTCCATGAAGTGAGAATTAATTAATTTCCCCCGGGTTGTCGACTGCCAGCAGCACGCAACGCACTTGGAACCACAAAACTTAACGCAAAACAAAACTTTTCCCACTCAACCGCTTAAGCGTATGATGTTTAGTTAGACGCCGGCGGCAGTGTGAGGAGCAAAAAAGTAAAACGAAAAATAGTTACTCAAGAACTATTGCCCATTCCCGGACCTTCTTTGCCATTCCCATTAGCCCATATCCATGCAAACAATGCGGTATCGTCCTAAGGCATGTGTACTTACTTCTTGCCCTTGAGAGTCATACACCACACGCACTTCCCTGAACCATTCCCAGTGGACAAGTTATGCACACATCGAAGTCACTCTCGCCACATTTTCCTCCAAATCTCCGATTCCCACTAGTCTTCGTGCACTTAACTCTATCACCACTTGGCATCGGTGCTGTCATTCGCCTTGAAGCTGATGACAGTTTCGGCAAGACTTTCGTAGCGCTCCCCATTCGAGAAAGTTTATTAGGGAAATACACTCGTAAAAGTTTACCAATAGGAGCCAGTGGGGCTTGAGGCTGCGATAGTGTTGTCGATGGCAATGGTATGGCAATGACGTCGTAAGTCATTAAGTATATGGCGGTTGCATATAGGGGTTTAAAGGGTAGATGTGTCGAAAAGTGGTTTTTACTGTTCCCCCAAATGTAGCACTTTGTTCTATGAGTCGAAGGCAACTGTAATCTTTTTTAAGTTGGCCGAGGATTGGAAGACTCTGCCCGTGACATTGCGCCAGACGGGAGAATCGACGTTGCTCTTGAAATTTGGCCAAGTTTTCGAGATGCGGTGTGGGTTACTGCATATACGCATTGCCATTCAAAGAGGGTTCTTGAGAAGTGAGTCAGTCTGGTGCTGGATTTCAGATTGTTTGTGCAGGACTTTTAACGATTGAAAAGATAAGTGTGGGGCAACACTTCAGACGTTGTGGGAAGTTGATACCATTGAGTTGAATCTTTGGAAAAGAATATTTAGTTTTAAGCGCTGAATAGCGTGATTTGAAATTTATTTCAATTTTATGCTTAAAATCGCCGAGGAGCACTAAGCAGTGGTCGTTACTGGTTTGTGATGAAGGAGAACTGTAAGTGGTTTCAAATTGTATGCTCAAAGAGCAACGTTCGATGGTGTGTGAATGTCCAACTTCTTCTTATGGTACTACCATACCCTACTCATAGATTTGGGAACTTAATCCATGAAAAGACGAAGAGACACCACAGAAAGGAAATCCTTTATCTTTTTTATTGGAGTATTTTAAGGAACTTATGCATTTAAAGTTAAAGAACCGAAGCACAGTGGTGCGTTGAGCTGATATGGATGAATTTTGATAAGTGTCCACTGTTCCCCGAAATAATAAGACATGAGCTATTGCCAGTTGCCAGGAACCTAGTTACAATGGTATTCGATGCTGCTAAGATTTATTTCGCCATACTTTTCCCTACAAACGACGATGAGTTAGTTCTTCTTTTAGTGGTTTGTTGATTTTACAGTCCTCTTATAAAAATCCAAGCACTTTCGTATTCAAGCCTTTTTTTATTTCCTTTTATATTATATTCCGAAATTAGGAAACATAAAGCCACAAAACTGACCCATCATACTCGGTAGCCAACAGAAAAAAGCCGAAACGAATGAAAATAAGGTCCCAACCACAACGGAAGGGACACAAAACTAGCTGAAGACAGATTTTTTCAAAAAAATCAATGGACGCGTGGACTTTAAAATCAGAGGCTTTGTCTAGTTATTAAACGTAGCGTCTACAAAATAGGTATACCTACACAGAATTCCCAAGTTGTTAACTAAAGTCTTATTAGGGATCTTGGCTTACGTGGGTTCAATTTTATAATATATATCGAACCATCTTTAGTCTAGACTCTACTTAATTTTAAGTTATTAAATTACTCTTAAAAAATGCTGCGCTTTAAAAAGGGCTGAGAAAGATATGTGTATTAAAATAGGAAGAGCGAAATTAGTATGGATTTAGCAGTATACTACTGCCATTTTGTAAACCGTCCAATCTCAAACAATACGAGCATTTCGAGTATTCTTAGGTTAAACGTAAGTTTCCCGGAGATGTTTTTGGGCTTTGTACCTTGCTATAACGATAAGTTGCTAAGGCAAAAAATTAGCTGTTAAGTTGCAACTCGAGCGAAAACGCTTTTTCCAACTTTGGAGTACTTCTGACACGTGGTTTTTGGTATAGCTTTGATCTCTTCCAGCGATGCGATCTTTTTTTCCTTAATAGTCAGTTTTTTGATTTTCTTTTCAGTTTTGGAAAGAAAAAAAATTGCATGGGGTCAAGTTCCTTTTCTGGTAGTAATTACGGCTCCTTTTCTTTACTAGACATCATTTTTGCTGTCTGCGACGAATCCTTAAAGATTACGTCTCTAGAAATCAATACCTTCTTACAGTCAGGTAACCAGTTTCGATATCCTTTTGAGTCCTCTTCGTATCCAAAAAATATCCCTTTCTTTGCTTTTGGATTCAGCTTGCGCGTCTTTTCCTTGGGAATATGCACGAATGCATCAATCATCGATCTAGCACACTCAATGACGCTACGCATATTCCTCTCCGCTCTGCTGTTGTGCTCTGGTGTGTGTGGAACACTTTTCTGATGGCGAAATCCATGCTTCCGCAAAATACCCTCCACTTCCTCGTTAACAAATTCCAAACCAGATTTTGAGTTAAGCAGTTGACGCGACTTCAGATCTAGGCTATCAAGACAAATCTTGGGTGGTTCCTCCATGATAACATAGCTGCCCGAGGTCGCAAAGGAGCAGGTACAAGAAATTTGAAAATTGTATGTAATTTCACATTAGTGCTTATGGTCGATCCCGTTTCTCGGCTTCAGAGCTACTTTCTTGACAGTATTTTGAGTTAAGCAGTTGGCGCGACTTCAGTTCTAGCCTATAAAGTCAAATCTTGTGTGGTTCCTCCATGGTAACATAGCTGCCCGAGGTCGCAAAGTTAGCAAGTACAAGAAATTTGAAAATTGTATGTAATTTCACATTAGTGCTTATTGTCGATCCCGTTTCTCGGCTTGAGAGCTACTTTCTTGACAGTATTTTGAGTTGAGCAGTTGGTGCGACATCAGTTCTAGCCTATAAAGTCAAATCTTGTGTGGTTCCTCCATGGTAACATAGCTGCCCGAGGTCGCAAAGTTAGCAAGTACAAGAAATTTGACAATTGTATGTAATTTCACATTAGTGCTTATTGTCGATCCCGTTTCTCGGCTTAAGAGCTACTTTCTTAACAGTATTTTGAGTTAAGCAGTTGGCGCGACTTCAGTTCTAGCCTATAAAGTCAAATCTTGTGTGGTTCCTCCATGGTAACATAGCTGCCCGAGGTCGCAAAGGAGCAGGTACAAGAAATTTGAAAATTGTATGTAATTTCACATTAGTGCTTATGGTCGATCCCGTTTTTCGGCTTCAGAGCTACTTTCTTGACAGTATTTTGAGTTAAGCAGTTGGCGCGATTTCAGTTCTAGCCTATAAAGTCAAATCTTGTGTGGTTCCTCCATGGTAACATAGCTGCCCGAGGTCGCAAATTTAGCAAGTACAAAAAATTTGCAAATTGTACGTAATTTCACGGTAGTGCTTATGGTCGATCGAATTTCTCGGCTTCGGAGCTACTTTCTTGACTGAATTTTGAGTAAGGCAGTTGGCACGACTTCAGATCTAGGCTATCAAGACAAATCTTGGGTGGTTCCTCCATTATAACATAGCTGCCCGAGGTCGCAAAGGAGCAGGTACAAGAAATTTGAAAATGCTACGTAATTGCCCCGTAGTGCTTATGGTCGATCGAATTTCTCGGCTTCGGAGCTACTTTCTTGACTGAATTTTGAGTAAGGCAATTGGCGCGACTTCAGATCTAGCCTATTAAGTCAAATCTTGGGTGGTTCCTCCATGGTAACATTGCTGCCCGAGGTCGCAAGGGATCAGGTACAAGAAATTTGAAAATGCTACGTAATTGCCCCGTAGTGCTTATGGTCGATCGAATTTCTCGGCTTCGGAGCTACTTTCTTGACTGAATTTTGAGTAAGGCAGTTGGCGCGACTTCAGATCTAGCCTATTAAGTCAAATCTTGGGTTGTTCCTCCATAGTAACATAGCTGCCCGAGGTCGCCAAGGAGCATTTACAAGAAATTTGAAAATGCTAGGTAATTGCCTCGTAGTGCTTATGGTCGATCGCTTTCTCGGGTTCAGAGCTACTTTCTTGACTGGATTTTGAGTTAAGCAGTTGACGCGACTTCAGATCTAGCCTATTAAGTCAAATCTTGGGTGGTTCCTCCATGGTAAAATTGCTGCCCGAGGTCGCAAAGGAGCAGGTACAAGAAATTTGAAAATGCTACGTAATTGCCCCGTAGTGCTTATGGTCGATCGAATTTCTCGGCTTCGGCGCTACTTTCTTGACTGAATTTTGAGTAAGGCAGTTGGCGCGACTTCAGATCTAGCCTATTAAGTCAAATCTTGGGTGGTTCCTCCATGGTAACATTGCTGCCCGAGGTCGCAAGGGAGCAGGTACAAGAAATTTGAAAATGCTAGGTAATTGCCCCGTAGTGCTTATGGTCGATCGCATTTCTGGTCCAGAAAATGCTCAAGACAGCTTCTGACATCTGATTTGGACTTTATACAATACACCTTGCGAAAATTGGAGTAGTCAGCACGAAAAAGTAGCATGTAACGTCCTCCTGCATCGGCCCGCAGACATCTGTGTGAACGAGCTGCCCTGGGATTTTGCTCTGTCATCGCTGGAATCAAATGCATTTCGGTGATGTTTGCCAAATGCACACGCGCCGCAAAAAAAGTTGTGTTCTTCATGGAAGAGCATATTGTTATTTGTTAGCAAACTTTTAATGTGGCATATGTTTTGATGACGCAGCCTTTGGTGCCATGTTGTCAAGGGCATAGCAGCGTTTGCTTCTCCAGTATGATAACTAGTACGAGATCTGCTCACCATATGAAATACTAGTGATGGAATAATTAGCATTAACAAAAATAATTAATTATGATACCTTTTTTCACATAAGCAGTATGAAAAGCTTTTGCTAAATTTCATGAAACGCTAAGGGAATTCTAATGTATATGATGATATGAGACTGCTATTGCTATCGTTGCTACTCAGATCTATATTGCTCAATATATCTGTATTCAAATGTTTCAGTTGCATTATGTTAAACCAACTTTATGTATGTATGTTGCATACTAGACTCACACCTTTCCTTTTATATTGTTTTACTACGCTAGCTTCATTTTCTTGTCAATGTATTTTGTACTAAATGAATATTCGTTAAAGCTTTAGCACATGCTATTCACATATACTAAATGAATCTTCGTTGCCATTTCGTAAATCACGCTATCCAGTTGTGCATTCAATCTACAAGTATCAAGAGCGATTTCTTTTTCCAGTGAATTTTTATTATTTTGTTCACTCGAACTTTGATTGAGACAGTAAGTTTAGTAAGTTTTTTGTGTTGTTTAATCAGTATTATCTCTGTAGATCTACATACATATGTTTGTAATAATTGTGTTTTGATTTTGATTTCTAATAGAGGAAACATTTACTTGTCTACACACATACAAAACGCAATGGCATCTCTAATTAGAAGTTCCAATGCAATTTGGGAGTTCTTTTCTAAAGTGGATGAAATTAATAAGATTGCTAATTGTAATCAATGTTCAAAACAACTTACATACCGGACGTCTGTAACTAATTTAAAAACATACTTAAGACTAAAACATATTGGACACTACAACAGTTTTTCAACAGAATTCAAATCGCCCCTTCAAATCAGGAAGCAGAGCATTGCAACAGAACAGACATCAGTTTCAACTTCTTTACAAACTATCGAACCTTCGCAGACAGAACAAACTTCTCCCCACAGCCAAACTGATCCAGTACCAGCAAAACGACGACGAATGGCACAAAACAATATTCTTGCCTGTGCCAACAAACCGTTGCGTGCTGTTGAGAAAAAACGTATTGATGCTATGCTGGTAAAATTCATAGGTCGATCTTACCAACCGTTTTTCTTAACCTTCACGTGAACAGAAATTTAAATGTACCCACATGGACAGTAGTGGACATGGTAGATACAAAAAAATCGTGCATTCTCTGAGTTTTTTTTCAGCAGGTTACAATTTTTGTATTAGCCCTTTGCACTCATTCTCTTTATTTTGTTACGTCTACTTGTGCCTATTTTCCAGATAACGGTTTTTCTTTCAAGTTAAGTTTTTTTTGTTCGCTCTTTTGTTTTGTTTTGAGTGCATCTGTCGACCTCTTTTGCCTTTCGGAGTTAGGTTTTTCACTCATTGGCTCCTTGGCTTCTTGCTTTATTATCTCTCCAGATAGCCGTTATTTTCTCAATGCAAACTTTTTTTACTCATTTAATGTTGTATGTAGAAGTATTTTTTCAGTGAGTAGTTGATTGCTAAAGCACGTACTTTTTGTACAAATGGAGAACATTGAAAGTGATTTTGAATATCTTTCAGCAGCAGCTGTTTCTAGGTAAAAAAAAGCTAGCATGGTTTATAAAATCGTAGTAGCGATTCTTTCAATAGGCTATCTTATGACAATCAGAAAACATATTTTGAGCGACTTCTTGAAGTATTTGCCTCCGATTCAGAACCAGAATTAGACGAAGATGACACAGATGCTGACCCTGAGGACAACTTTTTGCCTGTAGAAGCAAGTGCTCCAGACAGAAATCAACAGATAGAAGTAGAGCTAAATAATGATTGCAATTCTGATTCTAATTCTGATGGTCAAGGTGACAATGTATCGGTAGATGGGTTATTGTGCGAGAACATCATCGCTGATAGCGAAGGATCAGGCATCACGGAAGCAGGAAGTAGTTTTTGGACTGGTAAGGATGGTACTAAGTGGTATAAAAATCCACCAAATTTGCAACGTCAAAGGGCGCGTAATATTTTCCGGGACACGCTATTTGTGGGCCCGAATCCAGTTACTAAAGGTCTTACAAATGTGGACACTTTCTTCTGTATAATTAGTCCTTCTATTCAGGATATAATTTGCCATCACACCAACAAAAGGGCTGTTAGTGATTTTAATAAATGGAATGAACAGCACCCTGAGAAAACTCCTTTAGAATGGAAACCTATTCACGAACAGGAATTTTCCGCCTATCTGGGTATTTTGTTTGTCATGGGCTGTCACCGAACTAACTATGAAGCAGTGGAAGAGCTGTGGAAAAGCAAAGCGCTTCCCATCTATCGAACAACGATGTCGGTGAAACGCTTTAAGGCAATTTCGAGGTTCATTCGGTTTGATTCGGATGCAACACGAGCAACTCGGATAGCCACTGACAAAGCTACTGCCATAAGTGATGATTTTTGGTATGATTAATGCAAATTTAAAGCACAACTTCAGACCATACGAATCGATCACAGTGGATGAGCAGTTGTTTCGCTATAGAGGTCACGAGGTTTACCCTTCGAAGCCGGCCAAGTACGGAATCAAATTCTGGTGGGCTTGTGATTCCGCAACAGCATACCCGCTAAACGGGCAAATTTACACTGGGAAGATTGGTAGCACCAGAGAGGTAAACCAAGGTGAGCGAATAGTAAAGCAACTGGTAGTTCCATACAAAAATACTGGACGAAACGTGACTATGGACAATTTTTTCACAACCCTCCCATTAGCAAGCGAATTAGTTACTTGGAAATTGTCGATTGTTGGAACTATAAAAAAAACAAACGCTGCTTACCTCTTGAGTTCAAGCCGTCGAAGAACCGGGTTCCTTTGTCTTCTGAGTTCGGTTTCAGTCAAAATGCTGTGTTGTGCTCCTATGTACCAACTTTTCATCGTGATAAGTCTGTTTTCGGGCCCAAACAGAAACCAGAGATTATAAACTACTAAAGGGTCCGCCATCTAACGTTTTTTTTTTCAAGTAGTGCTTTTTTGTTCACGAAAATTGAAGAGGAGGATATTGGCAACATTTGGTTTCAACAGGACGGCGCTACGTACCACACAACCGAAGCTACACTCGATGTTTTGCGCCCTGTTTTTGAAGATCGCATTATCAGCCGCAGGGTGCCGTCAAAGATAAGTGTTACGCCGACAAGCCAGAGACAATTGACGCTTTAAAGGACAATATTCGTGAAGCCATTGGTGAAATACAGCTGCACATAATCGATAATGTGCTTAAAAATTGGACCGATCGTGTAGGCTACTGCATGGCCAGCCGAGGCAGCCATTTGAATGAAATTATTTTCTATTATTAACCGGAAGGATTGTACTTTCAAATAAAAAAAGAAATTTGAGAAAATATTCAGCAGTTTTTTTTATAGCATTTTCAAAAAAAAAAAAATTATTTGGCGGACCCTTTACAATCAGACTAAAAGGGGAGTTGATGTCATGGATAAAATGTTGAGCCAATATACCACGAAAAGAAAAACTAATAGATGGCCCCAGGCTATATTTTATAATTTGCTGCACTTTCAGGGCTTACAGCTTATTTAATTTTTTCAAAAAATTATTTTCAAAATACGGCCGATGTAAAGAGTAGCCAAAGACGTCAATTTCTTGAAAGATTGGGAGAGAATTTGTGTATCCCACACATCGGGTGTCGAGCTCAGAATCACAGAGTGACAGACATTTTTACAATAACAAACGCCATGGAATGTTTGTTGGGTCACTCAATAAATGCAAACGAGCCTGCAGATGAACATTTCATTCCTAACGACCCAGAAGATCGGGACTATAGCGGTCATTTACGGCAAAAGGGTGGATGTTATATGTGCTACCAGCTGTAGAAAAAAAACGTGCTACGCGTCAAGCCTGTGTTAGGTGCAAAAAACCTGTATGTGCTGAACATAGTCTTACTCAGACAAAGTGTGAAAAATGTTATATGAGTAAATAAAAGTATTATATTATTGTGAGTAAATTTGTGGGTGTCTCTATTTTGCTATGGTCTTCTACTTCGCCAGGTATTTGTTTTTGGATTGTTTATTTTTTATTATTTATTTCTATGAGTAATTGAGCAAAAAACCGTGATTTAGTATTTTATTATTTTGCTGCGAATGTATGTATCTGCATGGGTTTGTATACTTTGTAGCTCTATTTGGTTCACGTTTTTATTTTCGTATCGAAACCAAATAGTTTTCATGCAACGTCAACGAATATCTACCTGGGTAGATACTGTCCATGTACGACAAAAAACAGACAAAATTAAAAAATAATAAGAAACGACAATCTCGCAGTAACTTTTTCATAATTATTAGCAATAAAAAGAAAAAAAAAATTTTTTCACTGATTCGAAGCTGTATTAGAACCTAATAAAAAACCAAAGAGAAATTTAGAGATGAAAATTCAAATATCTACCCGGGTAGATACTGTCCACGTGAGGGTTAATAGAAGAAGAAGATTTTGTTGAATTTGCTGCTGCTTTAAATCCTAATTACATCTTGCCTGGACGAAAAACATTATCCGATAGACTGATTCCTTTCTTTTACAACAAGTGTTTGGGGGATCAGAAGCAAATAATAAATCAGGAAGCAATATCTGTGTGTCTGACAACGGATCGCTGGACATCGGTATATATGGACTCTTTTGTATGTATCACGGACATTTTATAAACATTAAATATGAGTTTAATATTGTAGTGTTAAAGTGTAGCCAAGTTCATTGTGACACACAAGCAACAATTTGGCATCAATTTTAAAAAATACTGTCCAAGACTTGTTCATAAAATTAATTATTGCGTCACCGATAATGCAACAAACATCGTCAATGCCATAAATGAAATAGGTTGGGATCACTGTGGATGCTTAGCACACAAATTGAATCTTGTTCTGCAAAGTGCTTTGAAGCTTTTTGAAAGTACTTTTAAAAAAGTAAGAAGGATCGTGAGCCACTATCGCTCTAGCTACAGAGCAAAAGAAAAACTTGAAGAATACCAAGTTAAAGTGTTGGGGAAATCTAATCCCTTAGTCCTTAAAAACTCAATAGTAACTCGATGGAATTCTACATATTATATATTACAACGATTTATTGAATTGCAGGATGCTGTCCGGGCAACTATGCCGAATTTAAGCACTGACTTACATATTATAACAGTGGAAGAATGGCAAATTCTTAAACAATTGTGCCAAATTTTAAAACCTTTCGAACAGGCAACAAGGGAACTTAGTGCAGAAAAATTCGTATGCGCATCAAAAGCGATTCCGCTCATAAATAGATTATTTGATGTGTTGGAAGGATTAAAGAAAAAACAGGATTATTTACCAAACATGGTGAATTTAATACAACACCTCAAAAGTGAAATGCTACATTGTTTTGAGGGCATAGAATCAAATGTTAATTTGGCGTTTTGTACAATTTTAGATCCCCGGTATAAAGCAACTATGTTTTTTAATGAAGCGGCTGCAGAGGACATTAAGAACAAATTAATCAACGAAGTAAAGATATGATGGTTGCAGAACAAATATGTAAGGAAAGATCTGCAAACACCGCTCCCGTATCATCAAATGTAAATAATATCGCAACATGTGAGGTAGAAATAGATCTTTGGAGACGAAAAAATACGTTAATTGAGAAAAGAAAACTTAATCCAGTTCCGAACAGTACTACATTTTCCAAACAAGAGGTAGAATCGTATTTGCTTGATGATTTCGCTGACAACATTTGTGATCCTTGCAATTCTTCTTCTTCTTTTCCTTTTTCCGGCGTTGTTATGGTCAGAAGTGTAGGACCATAACCTTCCCACTTAACTGCATTCCTACTGGTCTGCTTGTGGGGTCCGCCGGTTTGACCTCAGAAAGTAGCGGCAGGGTTCCCGGTTTGGGATTACTTCATCGCTGAGGCCAATCAAATGCTGGTGTTTTTGCATTTGTTTTTGCAACAATTGTTTTTCGACCTGCCTGTTTTGTTTTTTTGATCTTACTCTTACTCTTACAACACCGGTGATCTCCAGTCGTGTCAACCCACTGATTTGCATGTACACTTGTGGGGCAGTTTAATGGTGGTATATGTGTCCCTAGGCTCACCTTGGTGTTTTCTAAATTGCCTAGATGTGATTTTTGTTTACCTTTGTTTTAGTCGCCTTTTACGACAAGCGAGTGGTATCGCTGCAGGTATATTCTTAACCCGTCCCTGCACAGAAAATTTGTGATCCTTGCAATTGGTGGCGATTAAATGGATACAAATATCCTCATCTATCGAGGATATTTATTGAAAGATGTAATTTGCTTGCGACATCTGTGCCAAGTGAAAGGATATTTTCGAAGGCCGGCTATACAATATCCGATAGAAGAACCCTACTTTCTGTTAAAAAAGCTGCGCAATTAGTATATTTAAATGCTAACTTAAAAAATTCAGACTACAACACGCTTATGCAGTAATGCATATAAAATTAATAGAAAATCGCATTAATTTCCATCACTATGAAATACTAACTTGAAGAGTTTGTTCGGTTCACGAGACGCGATTGCAGCAACTTCATTGTTCAAGCGTATTTCGCAACGATTAATGTTTGCGACCAAGTTAAAACCTTTCTCTAAAGTAGATTTGGATGAAAACAGGTTCAGCTTTATATCTGGACCAAACAATACATTAGATAAATCGCATTCTTTCCAAATTTTACCATTGAACGCTTTAATTTTAACCACTCCTTTTCCCATGGCCCTTATCATGTCACTGTTGCCGATCCTTATGAAAATTGGTTCATTGAAGCTTTGAAAATCTTGTAGCCATTCTCTCCTGGAGCACATACGAGTATGATCACTAGCACCCGAGTCCAAATACCAACTCTCTCAGTAATATCTAATGTCGACTCTTGACCGAAGAAGGCATCTCCCGTTTTGCTGTTCGCTGTTCGGGGACACTTATTTTTCCAGTGACCACATTTTTTTAAATATAAAACACTTCCCACTTTTTGACACTGTTCACTCCTCTGCTACCACCACCACCACCGTTTGATTCCTCCTTCTTTGCCACAAATGCACCAGAAATGACACTTTGCACTCCCGCACGCGATTCTTCCATGCATAACCTCGCTGTTAGATTCTTAAGAGTATATTTCTTCTTCTCGGTTGTCTCCTAAGATGTGAAAGGTAATCATCAGAGGAAAGTGAGCGATTAGCTCGTGAAGTTTCTAACGAAACTGAGAAGGAAGTTTGGCGAAACGCGGTGGTTATCGTATGACCAAACATAAGTAATAGTTTATATGTAGCATTGCAGAGTTTTAGGTGGAAAAACTTTATAAACCAGCAGACTTGTTGCTCATACTTTAACACTAACCTTCTCCACAAGCTTGTATAAAGTACTCGTAGGTGCGATTTGTGAATTATTACGACAAGCACTTTTTTTTTTCCTTTTTCCCGTAAAGAGAGCAATTTCCAATAAAACTTGTAATGGCAACAACTCGATTACGTTTAGGGCCACCTGAGTTTTAAGACAAATAAGGGCCAAACATGAACCGACAGAGCAAAAGGGTAAATTATTCGAACGGGTCTGGGCCTAGACTTTGGAAATAGCTGGGGACCAGCTTGTCCGGCAGCCTCTACACCAAACTCGACATACTTACAATACACCATAGTGGCATAATACCCTTCAGTTTCCGGAGATTTAAAATCTTCGCCTTTGACAGGTCATCAACTGATCATCATTATCATCTGACTTCTCACTTTGTCGGTATGCCTTGGAATGCTGACCAGTCATACTCAGTTATTTGATCTCTAGATATGTATATAAGAATAGCTTTTCGATTAAGGAGCTACCTCCTCATATTCCTTCTGCTTCGATCAAATCGTCATCCAATGACTAATGGAATGCTCTATCAGACGTTTGTAATCATACTTTAGCTTTATGGGCAGATGAATGGATTGTCAGATGTTCTATACTAAACGCCATTGCTAAAGCAGGCTTCGAAACCAACTCGGGAGGACCTCCCAAGGAGAAAAACAATTTTTTTAAGAGGACAATGAGTGTGACTTGACATGGGGCCTTATACGTTGAATGCTTAGATAAAATCAATTTCTCAAGAGCAAATTTTATTTATATAATATCGGTGGACTTACATCATAAAGACGAATATAGAGATTCAAATGCCAAAAACTACCCGAGGCACCGAACTGCAATTTCTACAAACGACCTCTGTCTATTTAATAGTGTGTCACAATCTTGGCTAAACAGGAAAAAGTTTTCTCATTCTTGAGATTTCTATTATACGGTGCCCTTACTCCTTGGCTTAAGTTTGAGATTTTTATCTCGAAATTAGCTTTTCCCAGGACACTAATAAGGCAAGAATAATTGTTTTTACACGCAATTATTTCAATGCTGCACAGGTATCTACACCAGCCCTTAACCTCTTTTAAGGAGTACATGTCCTCTTCTCACACTTACAATAAAAGTTCAACATTAGAACTGTACGAGTACAATCCAACAGAGGAACTAGAGTTATTATGTTCTTCCACTTTTCCCCCATCCGTGTTTCTGTGTTAAGTGCTGCAGTGCAGTGATGAAGTTTGTACACCACTCGGTAGTCCTTGCACTCGCCAAGCAACTCTATGAGGATAGTTTTACGTTTACTCTTTGTTTTATTTTTTTCTCCTTGGATTCTTTAGTCTCAAAGTTAAATAAATGCTTCTGCAGATGAATCTTTTCGAATAACATTAGAAAGAATAAATGATACAAGTTTCGTCAACAGAGAAAATGTAAATGAGCTAGATTGTGGTTATATCCTTTTTAAGAAGGAATTTTTAGAAGCAATCCATCCTGGATTTTTGTGTTGAGAAATTTAAAGACACTCATTAAGGACCTTTGTCCTTCGTCTCATCTTCCAATTTGGACTAATTGTTAATTGCTCCCATTATCCCATGATTTATGTCCTTTTTAAAAACTGTAGATACTGCGTGAAATTATTTAGATTAGGCCTCTTGTTGGACATTAACTGTTTCCAGGCCACGGAGCATTTATCGCTCAAATTCAAGTTCAAGACATAGGGGCACGACATAAATCATGGTTATCCTGATTTGTGGCGCTCCCGCAGGATTTTTTTTTTTGTAATATATGTTTTTCATCCTCCCTTCAGGCTGCAGCCAGATATAATCCTTATTGATCTGTTGAGCTTAGTATAATACATTAGGTAAGATTAGGTGAGGATTCTAGAATTGAGTCTGAGAAATGAATTGCGTCCTTTAGTTCCTATAAAGGGATAAATGTGTTAAAAGAAGGACATGTGAAGCAACGTTCTGATGAAATCATTTCAAGCAACTGTCTGCTGTATGATTAATCTTGCGGTTTGAATTTTTGAAAGATGAAATAGTTAAGTTTAGCATATTGTGTTTGAACTCATTTCGTTTATATTTTAAGCAGTAATTTATATTTAATTCCAAGGCTGACTGTTTCCAAGACCTACTGATAAGGAGAGTAAAACAGTTTTCGTCCTAGTACGGTTTCGGCAGACAAGTCCTATATACCATATATCTAAAGGTATTTTGGTTCCAGTGGAGCAGTCGGACACAACTGGTACTGCACTCTTAGACGAACACCAGACAAATATCTAGTGCAGTGATTTTTGTCAGTTCTCGTTAAAGGGATTCACCTGGAAATGCGGCTTCTCTAAATTGTCAGATTTGAATCATGGTACGTCGATGCCAGAGTTCAGACCATTAACTATTGAACCATGTTGCTCTTCATTACATGTAATTTACTTAACTCATTCTTTTTCAATTGCAAGTAGGTATTGGTAGAAGGATTTTATTGACACTTGACACACTCCATCCATATCCATCGAAAATGGATATGCTTGTCAACCTTAGATGGCACTACAATCTTAGACCTTAACCAACGTGCCTCACTGGCTAGCCATCCGTGCCGCGCGTATTTAGCTTAGGCCACCTTTGATCCCTCCTCTACTTAAGATCATTTAAGATCTTTTTTCATAACTAATAGTGCCATTGATTTTATTATGATTTTTAAAAACATATTTTGGGGAGAAATATTGTATTTCTTCATTGCAAAAAAACGGGAGTTTGACGTCGGAAAACTACAATCACAGGAGACCGCTAGGATCTTCGCGGATTGAATTTCCCTGAACCTCTCGCAAAGTCCGATGATACCGGCACAATCCATAGAATAACAGTGGGAGCATTGCCAGCGCGCCCTCAGAGATGCTGCCTCTGATGTGCTGGGTTTCAAACCGCCGCCAGTTAGAAATCCCTGGTTTAATAAGCAAAGCAAACCGCCTACAAAGTCGTGCTACATAGACGGACGAGAGCTGCTCGTGAGCTTTACGAGAAGAAAAGGAGAGAGGAACACACGCTTTTAAGGAAAAAAAAGAGAGCATCAAAAGCGTGTGATCGAGGAGATGGACAGATACGATCACAGGAATGACGCTCGTAAGTTTTACACAAAAGTAAAACGAACATGCCAGGGCTATAAAGCCAAAGCAGAAGCCTGTAGGGATGAAGACGGGCAACTAGTAGTAGAGTCACAGTCGATGCTGAGGATATGGAAAAACCATTTCTGTAGACTGTATAACGGCGATGATGGATCTCATACCTCTATCTGGCAGAATGATCAATTCCCAACGGCCGGAGATGCAAGAGAATTTCGTCCATCTGACCTAGATGAAATTAAACTCGAAGCTTAAAACTAACAAAGCCACGGGCGCAGGTCATACGTAAAAAATGGTCGGAGAAAAGCATGCCCAATGAATGGAATCTCAGCATCGTTTGCGCAGTCCATAGGAAGGGAGACCCCTATAACTGCGACAACTAAAGGGTCAGCCATCTAAAGTTTTTTTTTTCAAGTAGTGCTTATTTCGTGAATGGTAACACTTAGCTCATGTCTGATTTGACGGGTAATAAGTTTTATCCTTCCGCTGAACGAATATGGTTGTGTATACGCTTGAACAACGCTGGGAAATATTGCGACATTACTTTGAAAATCATGGTAATGTTGCAGAATGTGTGAGAAAATTGCGTACGGATTTTGGAAGAAGAGAAGCACCGTCAGCTCCGTATGTTCGTTATCTTGTGAAAAAAGTAAAAGAAACTGGCATCCTCATCGATAAACCAAAACGTGAAAAGCCAAAAACAGTGCGTACACCCGAGAATATTGCTGCTGCGGCAGAAAGTGTGCGTGAAGCGCCATCAACATCAATTCACCGTTGTTCTCAACAATTGAACATTTCGGAGACATCATTGAGACGAATTTTGCATAAAGACCTTGGTATGACGCCATACAAAGTTCAATTGGTTCAGGAGTTGAAGTCAACTGACCATCCAATGCGTTTTCGCTTCGCTAAGTGGGCCTGCGATCGACTTACAGAAGATGCCGATTTTGCCAAAAAAATCATCTTTTCAGATGAAGCTCATTTTGATCTTGGCGGGTATGTAAACAAGCAAAATTGTCGCATTTGGGGCACAGAAAACCCTCACGCATACATTGAAAAACCGGTGCACCCAAAACGAGAAACTGTTTGGTGCGGATTTTGATCCAGAGGCATAATTGGGCCAATTTTCTTCGAAAATGAGCAAGGAGTGGCCGTTACAGTCAATGGCGATCGTTATCGGGCCATGTTGAACGAATTTTTGTTCACAAAAATTGAAGAGGAGGATATTGGCAACATTTGGTTTCAACAGGACGGCGCTACGTGCCACACAGCCGAAGCTACACTCGATGTTTTGCGCCCTGTTTTTGAAGATCGCATTATCAGCCGCAGAGCTGATGTCGTTTGGCCACCTCGGAGCTGCGATTTGACACCGTTGGACTATTATTTGTGGGGTGCCGTCAAAGATAAGTGTTACGCCGACAAGCCAGAGACAATTGACGCTTTAAAGGACAATATTCGTGAAGCCATTGGTGAAATACAGCTGCACACAATCGATAATGTGCTTAAAAATTGGACCGATCGTGTAGGCTACTGCATGGCCAGCCGAGGCAGCCATTTGAATGAAATTATTTTCCATTATTAACCGGAAGGATTGTACTTTCAAATAAAAAAAGAAATTTGAGAAAATATTCAGTAGTTTTTTTTATAGCATTTTCAAAAAAAAAAAAAATTATTTGGCGGACCCTTATATTGGAATAAGTCTCCTTATTATCGCATTCAAGAAAGAGTTTGTGGATAATCTCATTGGTTCCTATCAGTGTGGTTTCAGGCCAGGTAAATCCACAATATACCATCTTTTTGCACTGCGGCATCACATCTTTCACACCACCTTTCTGTTGATTTTAAAGCCACATATAACAGTGTGCCTAGGGACGAGCTATGTATAGTGGACCATGTCTAGTTTTAACATCCTTGCCAAATTCGTCCAATTGTTTAGGATGACAATGGAGATATCTCACTGATCCATTAAGGTCGGTAGCGGATTAACCGAGACCTTCAATTTTAAAAAGGGATTTAGACAAGGCGGCGCACTGTCATGTAACTTCTTCAACATCGTGCTTGAAAAGATCGTACGAGACTCACTGGCCAACACAATATGTACGATCTATTTCAAGTCTGTGCACGCGGATGACATTGACATAAATGGGCGAGCACAGCGAGACGTCAATGAAGTGAAGCAGAATCCAAATATATGCTGTCATCCAAATAAGACGCACAACAGCGACGTCTTGGTCAGAACATCACAATTGGCGGTTACAAATTTGAAGTGGTCAAGGACTTCGTCCACCTTGGCTCACTAGTGACCAGCGATAATTTCTCTTGTCAACCACTGGTTCTTCGGGCTCAAGAGGCAATTGAGAAGAAAAGCCCTTTCTCGAAAAACCAAGGTAGCACTATATGTATAAATCACTGATCATTCCGGTTCTCGTTTACGGCGCAGAGGGCTGGACCTTACTGAAAACGGATAAGGATGCCTTCGGCCACTTCGAGAGGAAAATTCTGCGTTCAATCTACGGTCCCGTTTAATAAAACAGAGAGTTGGGGAGAATATACAACGGCGAACTGTACGGGCTGTACAGCGACATCGGCCTAATACGACGTTTCCGGATCCAACGTCTAGGATGGCTGGGCCATATAAAACGAATGGACAACACAACTGCCGCCCGAAGAGTCTTCGAATCCAACCCTAAGGGACGACCGAATCTAAGGTGGCGCACACAGGTGGAAGGGACTTTAACTAATTGGGTGTGCGGCACTGGAAGCAACTGGCAAAAGATCCTTCCAGCTGGAGACGCTTGTTGTTTGAGGCCCACTTTCACACCGGACTGTAGCGCCATCTAAGAAGAGAAGAAGAAGAAGAAACGGCGTTGCCCATGTACAGCCTTTTAATTATAATATTTCGATCTTTAGGCAGTTTTTGGTAGTCAATACGGTTCCCAGATAGGTCCACTTTCTGTAAGCGCTTATCTGGTTCGGTCAGGTGCGAAAATTCGAGGTGTTTTTCGTAAAATATACCACACCAAGCTGTAAGTTTTTCCGGATGCAGTTGAGACTGATACTTCTGTGCATTACTCTCTCCCCATATGCGTTAATTTTGCTTGTTTACAAAGTTGTTTAACCAAAAATGATTTTTGTATCAAAATTTATTTATTTATTTCGGATCCATTTTATGCTCAAGTCTTGTCTTGATAGCGAAGCTCGCCAAGTTGAAGTCGCAGAAAGCCTAAGGAATTGGGATGTTTGGATCTTCAGTTAGACTTGCAGCAATACGAGCAATATTGTCCTTTAACCATGCTTGGTGTCGTTGCTCCTTGAAACGTCAAAGCAATAAACAGTCAAAGTTCAGTCATAGTTATTTAAAACAAACCTTTATAATATCTTTATAATTGTTCCCAAATACTTTGTTGATATCTTCATTATTCTTCCACATGTCATTGTCTTCCGTATATGTAAGCAATTGTACGGAATCTTGCTTGTGCCAATGTTGTACACGTTGAGGAAATTTCGTGACAACGTTTCCCCCTAAACCGATGATCGGAAAGCTCATTCCCAAGTAGGAAGCGCAGTCAAAAGGGTATCGCTTCTTTCAATTCTTTCAATAGCTTTCTTTGACTTATACCTCTATAGTCTCGTTCGTTCACATTTCGTAAACGAATCGTACTTCGTGGCTGTGAAATCTGTCACTTTTGTCACAGTTTGCAGAAGTGATTTTTTCAAGCCTTCAGAATCCAGTGGCCCTTTACTATTAGAAGTTGGAAAGAAAAAGTTTATCTCAAATGAAACCGAAAACCCACATTATTCAAAATATTGTCCATTTCATTTTCGTGCTATAAAAGTACTTTCTTTCTTACTTTCGAAGGATTTCAATTGGTTTTCCTGTAATACACGGCTCGATCGCATTGTGGTCAGTAGCGATCTGTAGTGATGGTTTTACTCGGCTTACGGCGAAGCAGACAGCATGAGCTTGGTGCCTTGGTAATAGCTGAGCTTAGCCTAAGATTTTGGAGTCCTAATGGATCCACTCTTCATCGCTAGCGACAGTACGATGCAACAATCTCTTCGTGAAAAAAGGTCTTCCACAACGGGCCTAGTTTCCTTATGTTTCTATGATAGCCATGACTTAAAGGCATTTTCTTATCGTTTACAAATACATAATTCCCAATGACTTGGAGTGCTCGATCGATAAAGACTATCGAGCAGTACCTACCTCTAAATGTTCACTTTGAACTTTGTTTCTATTCAGGTCGTTTCTTCCTTCCAACACGTTAGAGCATGGTTATCAAACATTTTCACAAAAATAAGATTACAATTGGCAGAACTTTTTTCTATCCGGTAAAATGAAACTCCGTACAGAAATGAAGTAACGTTATTCACGCTCCAACGAAATGACATATATCTATTGAAACCACTAAAAACTTTTGCGTTCTTGGATCAATAAAATCTCCCACAAAATAGTACTCTTCAAACTGTCTTCCCTTGGCTTGAACCCACTGCGTTGAAGTGGATATCTTCTTATTTAAAAAACCGTTACTACAATGTTCGTTTTAGATCTGCCTTTTCTTAGCTTCTTTCGGCGTTGAGTTTTTCGACTTTGAGTTTTTCATCAAACATTCCCACCTCTCGCTGTACGCTGTCGATACCAAGTTTCTTAAGACCATTTCCTCGCAACAAGATCCTTATTCAATCGGATCTTAAGAGCTTTTCTGTCTGGTGTTCCAAAAATGGCTTGGAGCTTAACATTTCCAAATGCCGATCAATCACCTTTTGATGAAAATGAATCAAACCTCCTCTTCGTCTCTACTTCCTCAATAATCGACGGTATAATTCTTAAAGCCAACTCTGCTCTCGGTTTCGTGAAGCGTTGGTCTAAAGAATTCTCCAATCCCTACCTGAATCGATCCCTATATATTACCTTTGTTCGCCAATTTCTTGAATACGCATCTCTAGAATCGAGTGCATCAAACGTACCGCCCTATCAGGACCGGCTTAAACTAATCAATTTGAGTACGCTGGGGGAAAGAAGAAAGATATCTAGTAGCCTCTTTATTCATAGACTTCATAACTTCATATCTCTTAACACTAACCCTCGTAATACACGCAATCTTCTCTCTTCGATCTATTCATCCCCCGCACTTCATACAGCTTCAATGAACCCATTTCGCGTATGCTAGTGTTAATTCGATTTCAACTTCAGCACTCCAATGGCAAACAAGGTCATTGCCATTGAGGGGCTGATAACCTGTTCATTGATTTTGGAGTCATTGAAAAGAAAACCCGCGGGAATCGACGGTATACCCAATGTTGTGCTCAGGCCTCCAGTCCATAAGTTTCCCCCCGATTATCAGCAAGGTCTTCGAGAAGATGGTCCATAGAGCCCTATCTAAATGGGCTGAGAACAATAAAATCATTCCGGATAACCAATTCGGTTTCAGAGCGGGGCATGACACTACTCATGCCGCGTCGAAACTCGTATCGGATATCCAATGGAACATATATATATATATAAGAACGAATGCACGGAACCTGCCTGATTGACTTGGAAAAAGTTTTCGACACCGTATGGTTGGAAGGTCTTTATTACAAGCTCAATCGGCTAGGCATATGGAAACCACTACTATACATGATTTTTGACATGTTAACTGGTAGAAAATTCGTCGTGAACATTGCCAACGTGACTTCTACCCAAAAATTTGACATCAACAAGTGGACTGCAATAGGGCACAGTAAGCACGCCGATCCTTTCCAGCATTTACCTAAGCTATCTGCTAGTTTCTCTTCACCATAACTTAATCGCCAACTGGTCAGGCACAACCATCACTCCTCTACATCGTGATTTCGAAAAAAAATCAGCAGTATTGTGACGACTTTCAACTTCCAGAAATTAAAATCTATTTTATTCAGAACGCCTTTGTCTGGAGCCTCTCGGGATACTGGAAAAAATTGGCGTAGCTTTTCAGTAGTCAGATACCTTGCGATTTGGCTATACTATTATCAATGTTTTGATAAATATGTAGATTCTGCGCGAACTTGGGGCGTTTTTGCTCTGACATGATGGTTGTTTAATAGCAGCTTGATTCCAGGGTGAAGGTAATCTGCTACATGGCCTAGATCAGGCTCATGATTGCTTATGGATGTCCCGACTGGTTAGATGTGAGAGCCATCTTATTGGAAAGACTTCGGGTGTTCAAGAGAGAATGTCTCAGGATTTGTCTCGGGTTACATAGTACACCTGAATTTGAGTGCAAGAAATATTACCCGAACGAGGTCCAGGATTTTACAGGTGGACAATTTTCTGATGAAACTGATTCGAAGCCACGTTGCAAGAGCAATGACTTCGGTCAATAACTTGATATCCGGGGCTTACTACCCCAACTACTTGTATCACGGCGTCCGCTTAACGACTCTGTCCCACCGTTTCTTCTTCTTGTTCTCTTCTAAGGTGGCGCAACAATCCGGTGTGAACCTGGGCCTGAACCAACAAGCGTCTCCAGCTGGCCTGATCTTTTGCCAATTGTTTCCAGTGTCGCACTTCCAGGTGGTTAAGGTCCCCTTCCAACTGTATGCGCCGCCTTAGATTCGGTCGTCCCTTAGGGTTGGATTCGAAGACTCTTCGGGCCGGAGGTGTGTTGTCCATTCGCTCCGCATGGCCCAGCTATCTTAGAATTAGATCCGGAGACGTCGTACTAGGCTGATGTCGCTGTACAAGCCGTACAGTTCGTCGTTCTCCTTCACTCTCAGTTTACATAAACGGGACAATAGATTGAAAGCAGAATTTTCCTCTCGAAGCGATAAGGGCATCCTCATCCGTTTTCGTTAAAGTCCAGGCCTCTGCGCCGTAAATGAGGAGCGGGATGATCAGTGATTTATCCAGTGCTACCTTGATTTTTCCAGAGAGGGCTCACTTCTCAGTTGCCTCTTAAGCCTAAAGATGCAGCGGTTGGCAAGAGTAATTCTGCATTTGATCTCAGAGCTGGTGTTGTTGTCGCGGTTAATTCGTTACCGATCTTAATGGAGCAGCGAGAATTCCTCCTTGTCATTCTGCATAATCTGTCGAGTTTGGCAGGGATGTTAAAACTAGACATGGCTCGGTATGCACACTGTCATATGTGGCTTTAAGATCGATAAAAAGATGGTGTATGTCGATTTGGAATTCTTGGGTCTTATCCAAGATCTGCTGCATATGAAAATTTGGTCTATTGTGGATTTACCTGGCCTAAAACCATACTGAAAGGAACCTAACAAATTATCCATAAAAGCTTTTTAGGCATTCATACAGTAGGGCAGCGAAGATCTTGTACGCGATGTTAAGGAGACTTATTCCTCTATAGCTGGCGCAGTAATAAAAGTCTCCTTTCTTATGGACTAACATTGCGCCCTGAGATTTAATATCATAGGGGATTGTACAGATTAGTTGTCGAAAGTACACTGGATATGAGAGTGTTTTATTTTACCGCCTTTGAAGCATATCCTTTGAACTGCTGCAGATTAATCTTAGAAATGCAAATCTCAAATTTTGCGAAATGTTTTTTTAAGCATCGACATTGACGAATATTTTTAATACTTTGTTTTAGCGTAGTATGACTAATAGATGATATAAGAAAAAATGTAGCTTTCATGCACGATTTTTAAAATACTGTAAATTATTTGAATTAAATTCGGTGACTTGGTTGTTGCGAGAGTCGAATCTTGAGGTGTGTTACTATCGAATTTAGACTGTTAATTCAAAACCGGTCATTACAATAAATGACGCAATATATGCCTTGAGCAACACTCATTCCAGCTATACATAGGTGGCTACCACTTTCTGCCTTATAATTAATTTTTCCCTTACCGTCAGAATTATTCTTTACTACTGTCGGAAGGCTGAGTAAACTAAGGACTGTATGCCCTAGTTGTGGACTTCAATGGCAGTATTGAAACTTTATCAACAAAAAAAGTTAAGTCGAAGCGAAAACAAAGAAGTCATTAGGGTCAACATGCGATAAATGTATCAATGTATTTAGATACAAATACCTTTATTACAACAATAACCATTCCGGACAAGGCAGTCCAATTTCAGACAAAATATAGAATTCTCTACTTCCACAACATTTCTTTCTTATTCCTGAATCCACTGGACATTCCTTTCCCATTACTAGTCTCAGCACATAGCCAATCAATAAATCAGATGGTATTTGTATATCGGGCCGCAGTGGTTTACCGACTCATGGCCACAGTGGTTTATCGACTGATGTGAGTACGTGAAGGGAATTCACGGGAAAATCGTATCTAGTGCGTCACTCCATTACCTCGATACAGCTTGCCGCTAATCCTAACGTTCATTAGTTTCCGCCAAGCGAACGCTGGAATTAGACCAACTGAAATAGATACAAAATGTTTTTAGTGTTTTTTTTTTGTGTTCAAGGAAATATCATTCGTTTTGCATCTTTTCATCCGAACGCCGGCAATACCAATCGAGCGCGATTCGCCGATTTCAAATGTGATCAATCGAATAGCGAATATTTGTTTAGTAATAGTTACAAGTTGTATGAGCGTCCCCCGCTCGCTTCCGTTATAGCCGACTTCGGAAGAACAAAGGAAGCCAACAAAAACAAGAATACGTACACCATGTACTCATGGATTTGTAAACAAACGGGCGGGCTTGTGTAAACTGGAACTTTGACGTCCAAGAGGAATGAATTTGATTTATGAAGTTGTAATGTTAGATAATAAAACCGCCGACTGTTCCGTGCTTCATAAATCCTTTGAAGATGCCGTGTACTTGCCAGGCATGTGCACATATGGTTGACGTGCATAATAATTTGTTGCATGGGTCTAAGGTTTGACGTGGTTGCGGTGCGGTCAGCCAGGTGTTAGAGACTTAATTAGCAAAACACCTCCACTTTGAAGAATTATGTCGGATAAGTAGGTCTTTCGGTTTACCCTTAGATTTTTCCAGCTTAAAAAGGGTAGTATCGTATTGTTATTCGTTTTGGAATGTACACAATCTACTTACTTTTGCTTGGTTATGCACTTGATGCATGTAAATATGTAGTTATTTTGATGACGTAATTTCCTTAAAAGCAACATTTTCTTTATTATGTCTTCGTTACTGTCAGCGTAAAAGACGCTAGCTACACGACTAATGATACATATTTAGGACTTGATTTTCATCTTAAGTCACTCTACTGAGTATATAGTAATATAGGTACTCACATCTTAACTAAACATTGTAGCACCTTGACCCTTCTATATTTTTATTAGTTTTTGGTACTTGCCCACAGTGAGAGAATGAATTTTTATTCTGGAAATCAAATACGTTATTTTAGTTACCTAGTCTTACACTCAAAGTATATATTGAATGTTCACTTAACTACAATATACAGGGTGTCCCACGAGCAGTGTGCCAAAAAGCTACAGCGTGCAGGTCTAGTCAAGACAAGAAAAAAATCGTATGGGAGGGGGGGGTCTATTTCCCCCCGTTTAGCCGGGAGGGGCAATTTTCTAAAAAATTGGCTTAATTTGGAATAAAAAATTATTAAAAATCAACAGTTACATCCACAATGCCACGGTATACCTTTTTGTAAAGCCAGAAACCTTTTCTTTCATATTTATTTTAAAGGAAGCTGTTTTAAGGAGCAGCTTTTGAGAAATTAATTTTCAAACTCAAAATTTTGAAAAAAAATTGAAAAAAAAAATTTCGAACTATTTTTTTTCAAAATTGTATGTAATTAAGTAGTAGTTTTTTTTTCAAAAATTCAATGCTCTCATTAGTTTTTAGTTAAAAACAGAAAACCGGATGCAAAAATGTCTTGTAGTTTTGAGAAATTAAAAAAAAAACCCGAACCATTTTTTTCTAAGAAAAACCTATTTTTTGGTTTTAACGCGGCTGGACTTGTAAGCAAATTAATGTATGAAACATTGACCTCGTTTTTTATTATTTTTAAAAAATTCTGAGTTTTATGAGGATACAATAAAGTGACAGTATTGGAATAACCCTGGATTAATTCTTTTTTTTTCATTGATAACGCCTGAAAACTGACCTGCGAATTTCGTCTGGGTCCGCCCGCCGCCGATGGGTTCTACCCGAATTTTGGATTTGGTCCGACGCAATCCCTCCCTTAGTACAAGGAGGATGGCTATTATGCTTGGAGTGCCCAAATCTAGAGTATGGAGAGTGCTTCATACCGAAAACTTACACCCGTACCATTTTAGGCCAGTTCAGGGACTCACCTCAAACGACAAGTTTTTGAGAGCAGAATTTTGTCGATCATTACTGCTTCGAGATGAAACTGAACGAAACTATTTTGCAAGGATATCCTGGACGGATGAAGCACAGTTTACCAGAGATGGGGTTACTAACTTCCACAATTTGCATCATTGGAATAGCACCAATCCACACAACAAGAAACAAAATAAATCACAACACCGCTTTAGCTGTAATGTTTGGTTTGGTATTGTTGGACAAACTGAAATTGGGGCCCGGTTTTTGAATGCCGTTATTATTGGAGAATCATACCTGCAATTCCTACGAGACCTTTTGCCCGATTTGATGGACAACGTTCCTTTGGCCATAGCAGATAATTTAATCTACCAGCAAGATGGAGCACCAGCACACTAGAGCTTACGGGTTAGAAACTGGCTGAATGATCATTTTAGTGACCGTTTGATCGGAAGAAGGGGCCCCACGAAATAGCCACCTAGATCACCAGATTTAACTCCTCTAGATTTTTATGTGTGAGGATTCATGAAAAATTATGTTTACGAAGTGGAAATAGTATCTTTGGAACAACGGATTGAAGTCGCTGGAGTCAAATTGCAGGAAAATTTGTCAAGCATAGACTTATGTGTAGCCATTAGAAGGAGATATAATCTTTGCCTTCTAAAAAATGGGAATCATATTGAAAATTTATTATTATAAAACTCCGAATTTTTTAAAAATAATAAAAAAGAGAGCGGTTTTTCATACATTAATGCCTACAAGTCCAGCCGCATTAAAACAAAAAAAAAGGTTTTTCTTAGAAAAAAATGGTTCGGGTTTTTTTTTAATTTCTCAAAAACTACAAGACATTTTTGCATCCGGTTTTCTGCTTTTAACTAAAAACTAATGAGAGCATTGAATTTTTGAAAAAAAGTTACTACTTAATTACATACAATTTTGAAAAAAAATAGTTCGAAATTTTTTTTTTTCAATTTTTTTTTCAAAATTTTGAGTTTGAAAATTAATTTCTCAAAAGCTGCTCCTTAAAACAGCTTCATTTAAAATAAATATGAAAGAAGAGGTTTCTGGCTTTACAAAAAGGTATATCACGGTATTGTGAATGTAACTGTTGATTTTTAATAATTTTTTTTCCAAATTAAGTAAATTTTTTAGAAAATTGCCCCTCCCGGCTAAATGGGGGGAAATAGACCCCCCCCCCTCCCGTACGATTTTTTTCTTGTCTTGACCAGACCTACACGCTCTAGCTTTTTGGCACACTGCTCGTGGGACACCCTGTATATCTAAATGAAAAACGAATGCTGTTCGTTGGCAAGCGCATCACTTGAGGATGCCTTGACTGAAGGTTAAATTCACAACTTACGGAAAAGAGTGAACATTTGGTGCATATTGGTTGTGTGAATGACTTCAACCCATAACGCTTCGAATTTCGCATGAAAAACTTAGGAAACAATTCTTCAATTTTATACCTATACTAACAACGAATATACCCTGGGCTTGAATCAGAACCCAAAGACACACTCTCGAAACCCGTATTACATTTTGTTTCTTCATACATAGTTTATGACAATAAAACACAATTTAAAAATGCTTGGCAGAAATTAAATTTTATTATTACCGGCCAATTGGAACTCAGAAGCTCAGAGCTAAGTTTTCAGATGCTAAGTTTTTGTTTCTGGTAAAATTTTCTTAGCATTTGTTGTTCATTTATGTTAATTAAGTTATTAATTAAGGAGGTAGTCTCATGTGACCACTTCGAAAAATCGATTTTTTTTTTCATATTTCGATCGAAAATATGCTGTGAAAAATTCAGACCGAAATTCCTAGTATTGAATAAGTTACAACTCATAGCCGCCGACGCGCCGTAAGCGACTTGACAGTCGCGCGCCAGATCTGCAGCTGTTACCTTTCTATTGTTGTCACCGGTCTTTTATACGGTCAACTCTAGTACATTACTTATCTGTGTATATGTGGAATAGTGTATATAAATTTTTGCCGTGAATATATGTATGTATATGAAAACCTAGATAAAATTTAGCAGTACACTTTTGATGCTCTTTGTATCAACATCAAACAGGATCGAAAAGGCTCGAGAAGCTCCACAAGATATTCAGGGCAAAAAGTAATTAAAAAGGAGTTTTCGAGGGAATCAGTTTACTGCTGAAACCGATACCGAGTTTATGAGCACATCAGCTGAAAAATTAAAGGACAAGAGTGATTTCGATGTACCGATAGACGAAGGATTCAGCTACAGCAGTCTGTGTTTCTCGCTAGTGTTTACAGCTTTGCAATCAATTTTAGAGTGTAAGCTGTGCGATAGTGACGTTAAATTTTCGAAAAATCACCGCGAGGACTAGGATTCAAGTTGTGTGTAAAGTGTTCGTGCCAAAAATTTGACATCAATTCTTCTCCTATGGTCAAAGATGCTTACGAAATCAATAGATGTTTTGTGTTTATTATGCGACTACTTGGAGTCGGTCTGGCTGGAATGAATTTATTTTGTTCGCTAATGGACTCGTGTGATGGAATTAGTAAAAATCGATATTATGGTATGCTTGAGTAAATTTATATTGCTGTAAAGTCAGTAGTTGATACTGTTGATACTGAGACTGTTTTCAAAAAAAATTAAATATTGAAAACGGTTGTGCTGCAGATAAAATCATGGTTTCTGGTGATGGATCATGGGCCAAGCGTGGTTTTACCTCACTGCTGGGCGTTGTTTTTTTTTGATAGGGAAATATTCTAATAAAATTGTTGTGTTAAGAAAATCACATTGAGCATTCTGAAGCAAATCATGTTCACTTTAAAGTAAAGTATACTAATTACATTGGAGATGGTGACAGTAAAACATTTAAAAATTTACTGGATGCCAATCTTTACAACGGCGATAGGTTAGGTTAGGTTAGAGAAGAGGAGTGTGATGGTTAGACATCACTTCCACTCGGAGGTCAAGAGGCCCATTGTGATTCCCTTCGTTTGTGTGGCTACACATAAAATTAACCTGTCCTATTACGTGGTGGTTGAAACTACCCCGTGCTCTTGATGAATCTTAGAAGATCCGGTATATCTGCATTAGCCACGTCCGCAATCTCTGTAAAGGATCTTTGGCCTAGCGACCCTAGGCGTCGATTCTGGAGAGCTGGACAGTGGCAGAGCAGATGCTGGATCGTCTCAGTTTCTTCCTCATCGCCGCAGCTCCGGCAGAGATCGCTGGATCCCGAGTCCCATTTCCGGAGCATTGCTCCAATGGGACAGTGTCCTGTGATCACTCCGACGAGCATACGGATCGAGTTACAGTCCAGCGCCAGAAGCTTCTTTGTTTTTCCGACATTGAGCTCTGGCCACGATGATCTTGTCGTGTAGCTGTCGTTTCTTGTAAGCCAAGACGAGTTGGCCTCGTTGGTTGTGTCGCTTATGATCCGGTGTAATGCGCTGATCGGTGGTTGCAATGACGTGTCCGCTTCGCTGATGTTCGTTCGTCTGCTCTTTCGTTCCCTGCGATTGAGCTGTGGCTCGGGACACAGCAGAGTTTAACTTTATGGTGTCTGATGGACTTCAATAAGTCGCGACATTTCTTGACAGCCTTTGATCTCGTTATACAGGATTCTATTGACTTCAGTGCAGCCTGGCTGTCTACGAAGATGGTGATATCAGATGGTGGGATATCGGCTACCTGTAGGTGTTTGGCTGCTTTCTCTATTGCCATGATTTCTGCTTCGAACACGCTGCACAGATCAGGGAGTCTGAATGATTCCTGTTTGTGTAGGGTAAAACCCGGCCCCAGTGCCTGTGTCCATTTTCGATCCGTCGGTGAAGAGGGTGATCTCATGGTCGTTGATTACGGCGTTTGATAGCCACTCTTCTCTGTCGGGGAAAAGGATAGGTATACTGAGAAAGAAGTCATTTTGGGGGGGAATATAGTCGGTAGTAGCTGCGAGGCTAATAAAACCATGTTTCCTTCCCAGGTCATCTATTATCTTAAGTATGGCCGCATGTCCATAGTTGGCTTGCTTCCACAGAGAGGACTCTCTTAGTCTGAGAGCGCTCTTTGCAGCGTAGCCTTTTATGAATAGACCCAGGGGGAGGAGATGAAGAATCATGTCCAACCCTGCTTGCGGCGTGCTTCTCATGGCTCCCGTTGTACAAACAGCTGCTAACCTTTGTACTTTGTTGAGCATGTTCATATAGCTTTTTGTGCTGCTAGCAGTCCACCAGACTAGGGCTCCATAAGTTAAAATGGGTCTGATGATTGCTGTGTACATCCAATGAATGATGTACGGTTGCAAGCCCCATCTTTTCCCGAAAGTCTTTTTGCATGCATAAAAAGCGTTCAGTCCTTTTTTCATCCTTTCCTCCAGGTTCCTTTTCCAGGAGAGTTTGGAGTCAAGAATGATGCCCAGATATTTTGCTTCCGCTTTAAGTTTGAGTGGAGTACCCTCTAACTTTGGGGGAGCAAATATCGGAATTTTCCTTTTCCTGGTGAATAAGACAAGCTCGGTTTTCTGGGGGTTTATTCTCAGACCGTTCTGTCTTGCCCACGAGGAGAGTTCACTCAGCGCAGATTCCATTAGTTCACTGATAGTTGGTAGAAATTTACCTTTTATCAAGATAACCAGGTCATCCGCGTACGCTATGATCTTTGTGTCTTTTTCCATAAAGAATTTGAGGATCTTGTTGACTGTAAGAAGCCGCAGTAGGGGGGAGAGAACTCCTCCTTGTGGTGTGCCTCTAGTTATCACCTTCCTTATAAAACTGTGTCCAATGTCTGCATTGATAATTCTGTTCTTCAACATATTCTCAATCCAGATTACAATGGATTTGTCTTCTTTTATGTCCTCAAGAGCTGTTGTTATGGCCTCTGTGTTTACATTGTTGAAGGCCCCCTCTATGTCGAGGAAGGCTGTCATTGTAAACTCTTTTAAGTTCAGCGAGCCCTCAATCTCACGGACAACACTATGCAGAGCACTCTCCACTGATCTGCCTTTGAGGTAGGCGTGTTTCGTAAGTTTCGTGAATTTGTGAGTCCTCTGATGTATAGGTCAAGGAGTCTCTCCAAGGTTTTTAATAGAAATGACGAGAGACTAATTGACCTATAGTCCTTTACGGCAGTATGGGATGGTTTACCTGCCTTAGGTATGAAAATTACCTTTATTTCTTTCCACTGTGTTGGGATGTACCCCGTTCGCAGGCAATTGAAAAAAATGCTTACGAGATGGGGTACAATGTGGATCTGTGTTTTTTGAAGCAACGAATTTATTGCCCATGATACTTTATCCGCTGTGATAATACTGTTTATCACTTCTACGGTTGTGTGAACCGTAGGAACCGTCGTCTCGAAGGAGACTGTGGTTTCAGGGGTTTTACAGCCTGGGAAGTGGGTTTCAATCAGCAGTTCTAAAGATTCCCGACTGGATTCTGTCCAAGAACCATCTGGTTTAAGGATGAATCCCGGGACGCAGGGGTCCTTGGATAGGATCTTCCTGAGCCTTGCGGCTTCGTTGACATCCTCTATTGATTCGCAGAACTCACGCCAGGATTTAGATTTTGCTGCTCTTGTTTTGCTCTTGTATTCGTTGAAGCTGGACTTGTAATTATCCCCGTCTTCGGTTCTTTTTGAGATCTTTGCTCTGTTGAATAGAGTTTGGGTCCTGGTCCTGAGTTGCTTTTTTTCTTTTTTAAGACAATAAAATTCAATCATTTAATTTTTTTATGTTTTTATTTATATCTTAAACTGTATACATTTTTTTTTCTTATTTTACATTTTTTATATACAGGGTGTCCCACGAGCAGTGTGCCAAAAAGCTAAAGCATGTAGGTTTGGTCAAGACAAGAAAAATTCGTATGGGAGGGGGAGTCTATCCCCCCCCCCCCCCCCCCGTTTAGCCGGGAGGGGTAATTTTCTAAAAAATTAACTTAATCTGGAAAAAAAATTATTAAAAATCAACAGTTACATCCACAATGCCGTGGTATACTTTTTTTGTAAAGCCAGAAACCTCTTCTTTCATTCTGTTTTTAAAGGAAGCTGTTTTAAAGAATAGTTTTTGAGAAGATAATTTTCAAACTCAAAAATTTGAAAAAAAAAATTTCGAACTATTTTTTTTCAAAATTGTATGTAATTAAGTACTAATTTTTTTCAAAAATTCAATTCTCTTATTAGTTTTTAGTCTAAAACAGAAAACCGGATGAAAAAATGTCTTGTATTTTTTGAGAAATTAAAAAAAAAACCCGAACCACTTTTTTCTAAGAAAAACCTTTTTTGTTGGTTTTAACGCGGCTGGAGTTTTTTATTATTTTTAAAAAGTTCGGAGTTTTATGAGGATACAATAAAGTGACACAATAGGTCCGCCCGCGCCGATGGGTTCTACCCGCTAGGACCTCAAGACAATAAAACCGCAATTTTTCTTTATTGAAAAACAAAATATTTACAACCCAAATGTAAATAAAAGGCATCGAATTTTTAATGAAAAACCAAAAATAAAAATATATAAAAAAATTAAATGATTGAATTTTATTGTCTTATAAAAAAAATTCCCTAAAAAGAGGGAAAATGTATGCGTTCACATGAGACCCCCCTTAAGTCGAAAGACAGTTTTGAGAACGTCCGGCCTGCTTAAGAGTGCCCGCACAGGGGCAGTAAGGTAGTTTTAATTAGATAAGATAGTTAAGCTAGATTTAAACATTTTTGTCTAAAATAAGTTAAATATAATAAAATAAAAAAAAGTTCAGAGCTTAATATATCTATTTTCTTTTATAAAAGTTGAGAGCCTCGTAGACAATCCTTCGTTAAGTCTCTTTGTCGTGAATGTGGTCCTTCCATGCTTCGCCGTTCTGTTCAATTTGTCTAGGTCCATCCTTATACTACTCATTCCCTCGGGATTTATATTCATAACTCTTTTGATTATTCGTCCACTGTCTATTCGATCTACATGTCCTGCCCACTTTAGTCTTCACAATTTTCATTACTCGGACAATGCTTGGGGCTAATGAGTTCTTTGAGTTCTTCATTGTGTAGTTTTCTCCATTTGCCTGTTTCATCATCCTGTTTTCCACCATAGATTTTCCTTAAGGTTTCGGTTCTAAAAAAGTGAAATCTGTTTTCCTCCTTAGTAATCAGATACCAAGATTTGCATCCACTAAATATCACAAGCATTATGGTTTTATAAATATCGATTTTGATATTGCGGTACAAAAGAGCTGTTCTGAATGGTTACTTCATCGCGAAGTAGCACGCGTTTCTCATATGCAACCTTTTATTTATTTATCTTAATGATATTTTTGCAGACAGTGTGGCACCCAGATATTTGAACTTGACCATTTTTTCAAAGCCAGGTGCATAGTTTGGATCAATTCTCGAATTCGGTCAGTGACCATTTATTTTGTTTCTTCTTCACTTACTTTCTTTCCTGTCTTTTTTAAGTCTTCTGCATTTCTCTTAATTGTTTTCTAAATATCTCTGAGCTGGTCCAGATCTTCAGCGTAGGCTAGAACGGATATGATTCCATTAAGGGTTATTTCACTCTCATTTTCCTGAAGGGATCTCATTACTTATTCCAGGACCAAATTAAAAACAACGTGGTGACGAGACATCTTCCTGTTTTGATCTTTCACGTGTCCTGAATATTTCGGATAAGGATATTTTAACCTGCTCTAGACATGCTTCTAACAGTTTCAGCAACTTTTACGCGATTCCCAGCTTTACAGGTATATGATACATTTTCGATCAGTTTATGGGGTCATACGCCTTTTAAAATCATTCCAATAATTGGTGGAACGTTTCGTGAAATGCCCATTTTTTTTCTAGAAGCTGTCGTATAATGAAAGTCCTGAAGCCTCCTTAAGCTGGTAGTCACCAGTCCTTCCCCTCTCGTTAGAAGAATATTTGACACAACCATGTAACAACTTCATTATATATTATTTTTTAATAGCAGACAAATTCAGTCTAAAACAAATCCTTGCAACAATAGTACCTTATAACAAACTAGCTGAAATCGTTTCTGTATCCTCGTCCACTGCTCCTTCTTCTACTTTTTTCCCCAATTCACATGCATCATCATAGGTGATATTTTCTTCATCATCGACATCGACTAGCGCCGCATTTCGAAGGAATTCCCTTGCACGACGTTCCTTCAGACCCGACACAGGGAAACGAATAAGCGAAATGTTCCTCTTAAGGTCTTTGAGATTCATTTCAATTTCAACTTCACGATGTTTACGCAATCTCTGCATAACAAATTGTTTCTGGTGCTTCTCCTTAATTGCAATTATAATATTTTTTTTAACCGCATCCAATGTTTTATTCCAAATTTCCCGATTATATTTCAGCCGTTTCTCAAATTCAAAGCTAGGGTCGATAGCAAGTTCTTTGCCTGCCCCTTTAGGGTCATCCTTTTTAAATACGGAATGATGACTGAGTTTTTCCATTCCTCGCTGATAGTTTCATTGTTCCGTATAGTTGTGATGAGTACGAACGTCTGGGCTAATTCCTCTCCTGGATGTTTTAGTAATTCCGATGGTATTAGGTCGAGTCTTGCAGCCTTGCAATTGTTTAGTGATGGATTGATTCCTTTTTCATTGCTGCTTGTTCTTTACGTAACATTATGCAGTGTGTCAAAATAATTCCTCCGTTGGGCTGCAACCCTTTCGTTGTCCGAAACGAGCTTTCTGTTTTTGTTACAGCGTTTAGCCTTGCATATAAACTAGAAAACTTTTTCCTTTGCCATGGTCTTTATTTATCCCGAAGGAGACGGTTGACTTCCTATCGTAGGGGCTTGTACGCGTAACCTCTGGACTATTTTATAGGGCTGAAAGTCTTAGAATATTACAGGTTTTTCTTCGTCGAACCAAGGCTTTCCGTTGGGAGCCTTACCTATACAATAGCCTAGTTTGTTTTCCGCTGCTTCCTTTACAACATTTTTTATTGAAGGCCAAACTGCTTCTACCTCTTACTGGATGCGAAGGTCCTTTATAACTTCTCAAAGTTAAATTTTTTCATACTTTCTGCTTCTATGGATTTGAATTCGACATTTTTTGGCGATGATTAGATTGTTTTTAAAACCACAATCCCCCCCAATGTGTGCTTTTACATCAAGTACATTATTATGGTGTCTTCTACCTATTGAAAAATGATCAATTTGGCTGCGCGTTAGTCCATCTGGTGGTATCCAGGCTGCCTTGTGTATTCTCTTGGAGACCTTCTCCTCCTTTTGTTGGCATTTACGAGTATATCAATTAACAAATAATAGATTTATTTGTTTTAAAAAAAAAATTTATTTTTTTGATTTTAAATGGGGCAGTACTTCCCCTTACACGTCAAAACTAATTCTAAATACAAATTTCTTATCCACTACCTTAAATACTAATCTGTCGTCCCATGCGTCGCTGTCGTGCCGGCTCGGGTGACGGTGCTCCGGAAACGTGGAATGTGTGGCTCAGGTGACGGTGCTCCGGAAACGTGGAATGTGTGGCTCAGGTGACCGCGACGATCCCACGATGAAAAGTGCAGCGGTCAGTTGTATGATGGTAAGTCGATGCCATTCGCCTAATTCCAACACGTACAGATCAGGTGATGTTGGCGTTGATCTGTTTGTCGTTAACTCCTCCCTCCTTAAGTTCGAACGCCCTCGTTCGATCAACAGATTGTGTTACATTAGAAGAGTGGAATACGGCTAATCCTCGTTACGTGATCTGGCGATGTTTTTTCTCCTTGTGAGACGGGTGGCTGTGGCCTAGTTGTTGATGACCTTGGTGTTTCTGCCTCTGAGCCATTGAACTCTATCTTGATTTCAGCATCTGATCTTCTTCGTTTTGACCTTGCTTTCAGCAGTATGACTACGAGTATCATAGAAATGACAATGAGTGAACAAATTACTATATTTGTGATGGAAGTGGCTTTGCTTCCGGTGTCTAGCAATTCAATCAATTTGGTGTTGTTTATTTGTAGTTCCTTAATCAATTCTATAGATGACAGTTTTTCGATGCTCGTTCTGCTGGATGTAGGTTGCAGTATGGCTGGCAATGGTCTAAAATTGGTGACCTCCATGGAAAAGAATGTTTCGTTGCCTGTTGTTATAGTAGCGTTGGAATACCTGATGATGTATGTCCCGTTTAGTTTCATGGGGTCCTTATTTACTTCTATCGTGCCATCGAACTGGTTCAGGAATACGATTCCGGGCAGGATTTCCTCAACTGTTGGTACGTGTTGATTGTTGGTAATAGAGCACGTAGGCGGTCGACTGTTCAGCAAGTTGGGGATGCAGCTTGAGTTGCTTATATCTACTAATTGCTTACTTAAACATATCGAAAGATTATTGTAGGATTTACAAGGGGAGTTTATACCAAAGATTTCCTTTTTGCATTTTACAATATTTTCATAATCTATTTTGTTTATAATTTTTTTGTATTTTTACTGGTTTGATGAACATAGCCTCGCAGGACTCTTTATTTGTCATAGGGAAGCTAATTATATATATAATTACAGTTTCGTTTGAAGCAATTTTAAGCTCCGCAAAGTCGAATGATTCTTCGATATTTGTAAATGGTATTTCTTCTGTATTAAGTACATTTTCGATTTGACTTATTTCTAAATTAGATAAAATGTAAGAATTTATAATATTGGCCTTGGCCCAATGTATGGAGTATCCTATATTAACAATTTTTTTTTTTTTTTATTACTTCTAGCCTATATTTAAAATTTTGCATTATAGTATCTTGTAACCTACCGGTTACTTTCATTGTCTTTAATATGTCATTTGTAATATTTATTAATTCATTAATTCTTTCAACTGACAGTTTGTTTATAATAACCTGCTTGTTGTTATTTGATAGAACACCGTTTATCTTTTGATTTATAATTTTTAGGTCGTGGTGATCAGGACTGCCTGCGATCCACTTCCATGCTGTGCCTAAAAAGTCCAATGCTCGACTCTTCCTTGTTCTAGGCTTCAATCGATCCAGGTGGTTCTTTATTTGGATTAGCTCGGTTGATATGAAAGGGAAACTGGGATGGTTAGGATTGGAATCTTTGTTTATAGCTGCCTCGATGTCATTGATAGCCTTTTCATAGTGTTCCAGATCTATTACATGGATTAGCTTGAAGGTGCCTGTTTGCACTTTGGCGGTTCCAACGTTCACTGCTACAAGCTGGGAATTTGAATAATCTAAAATTTGGATGTGAGCCCTCGCGGCTGCGAATAAGAACCTAAAATCGAATGTTAATTTCTTATGTGAGACTTGTGTATAATTTTACCGGATTCTGTTAGTACGGTAGTTTTTCGGTTCTCCTTAACCCTTTCCTCTCTATATCTACTGGTTAGTTTAGTCCCTAGTCTTTTGTTTAGTTTAACGTAAATCGATTGTCCTGGTAAGTATTCTTTAATAGCCTGTCGTTTCTTGTTATGATAGTCTATGTCTTTTTTCTGTTTTAAAAGTAGTTTTTCGAAATTTGCTGTCTAGTCTTTTCGTAATCATCGGAAGTGAAATTTAGGTTACGTCCAAAAAAGAGGTCCACTGGTCTCTTGTTAGTCGTAGAATGGATTGAGAAGTTATATTCGCTTACTGCTCTTTCGAGAAGTTCATCGAAATTGCGTTCGGTCCCATTCTCCTTCAGACATCGCATGATCTCTGCCAAAGTTGAATGGAAACGCTCTATTTGTCCATTCACTTCACTCTTATAGGGGGGTGTCGTGAAGACATCAATGCCGAGTTGATCTTTTAGCATGAACAATATTGATGGTGAGTTGAGTGAAGGCTCGTTGTCGATAACAACAGATTTGGGTACTCCAAAGAAAAATATAATGTCGCGTAGGGGTCTTCGTATGTCGTCTATTGATCTGCTTTTGAGTGGTCTAGCAAGTGCGTACTTTGTAAACTTGTCCAGTGCGGTCAGTATGACTTTCTTCTCAGTTATAAAAATGTCCAAGTGTACGGTATGTCCCGGAAAGGTTGGCAGCGGTGTTTCGCCAAGCTTCGGTTGGTTGGGATGCCTTTCATATTTGCTACGCTTACAAATTGTGCAGATTTTTGTTATTCGTTTGATTTTCTGCATCATGGATGGGAAATAGAATTTTTCTAAAATTTGGAAACGGTTTTCTTGGGCATTCCGGTGAGCGCGATTGTGTGTCTCGATTATTATGGATTCTTGCTCTTCTGGATTGGTGACGTCCTCTACCTGTATTTGCGTGAATCTTATTTTGTATGCTTTGAAGTAGAGTGGATACAGTTCCTGTATTAAGCCCATGATTTGCTCTTCGGTTTTAATGCAGTTAATAACGGAGGGATTTAGAATTTTTTTAAGAATTTCTGTAAGATTGTTTTGATTATAGGCCGTATCAGTAATAGTGTGTCTATGGTAACCGGGAAAAATTATTTTGAAATCATGTGATGCTTTTTCGCCTATGTTGATGAAAATTTGGCTCTTGAAGGCATTGATTGGTACCTCTACACTTACAATAAGTTCGTGAGAGGAACTCTCATCACTGTGTACTGTTGGAGTTAGTGAGTTTATCAGGCTATTTTGTGGAGGTCGGGATAGCGCGTCAGCAACGACGTTGGTTTTGCCGGGCTTGTACTGGAGTTCGTGATTGTATTCCTCCAATATTGCCTTCCAACGTTTCATTTTGGCATTACTATTTTTGTTGCTTAGTGCGTAAGTCAAAGACTGATGGTCGGTGTATATTGTGACTTTAGCTGACCCGTACAGGTAGTTCCTGAGCGACTTTAGAGCCCAAACGATCGCGAGCATCTCTTTCTCGTTTGCCGCGTAGTGTTCTTCGGCTTTGCTCAGCGTTCTGGATATAAACGTTATAGGCCTATCATCTTGGGACAACACGGCTCCTAGAGCATAGTTAGATGCATCCGTTGTTAACTGGAAGCTTTTACCGAAGTTGGGATATGCGAGTGTGACTTCTTTGGAGGTAAGGGCGAGTTTTAACTTATTGAACGCTTCTGAGGCTTCTTCATTAAGGGTTACAGCATGTTTACTAGAAACGTTTTTAGATAGCCGACCCTTCTCTCCTCTTAATAGGCTTGTCAGGGGTTTCGCGATTTTGGCATAATCTCGCACAAACCGACGATAGTAACCTGATAATCCTTAAAAGGATCGAAGATCTTTGAGAGTTCTTGGAGGTGGAAAATTTAAGATTGTTTCCACCTTCGCCGGATTGGTTCTTATTCCTTGTGATGATATTATAAATCCGAGGAATTCCACCTCAGACTTCAAGAACTCGCACTTATCCAGTTGAACCTTCATGTTAGCTTTTTCCAACGTGCTAAAAACCTTTTTGATATTTTCCGCGTGCGATTTCTCATCTTGACTAAATATGATAATGTCATCGATATATACATAACATATCTTCCCGATGTGTTCCCTGAGAATATCGTCCAGTGCTCTCTGGAAGATTGCGGGCGCGTTCTTCAGCCCGAAAGGGAGTCTGGTGAACTCATATTTGCCATTGTTCACTGAAAAAGCTGTTTTTTCGATGTCTGATTCCCTTAAAGGGATTTGATGAAATCCACTTTTCAGGTCCAGGACAGAGAACAAGCTATTCTTCCCGAGTTGCGATAGCACCTCGTTTATTTCTGGGATTGGATATCGGTCTGCGATGGTAACAGAATTTAGTTTTCTATAATCGATGACAAGACGGAATTTTTTCTCACCTGACGCGTCGGATTTTTTTGGAACAATCCATACAGGGGAGTTGTATGGGGATCTTGAGGGTCGGATAATGCCATTGTTCAATAAATCTTGAATTTGTTTCTCAACTTCGTCCTTCAGGGACATGGGGTAAGGGTAGTATTTGGAATAGATTGGACTGTCGTTAGTAGTGCGGATTTCTCCTTTGACGGTTGTCGTAAATGTGAGCCTTTCGTTTGGCTCATCAAACAATCCGGGATGGCTGCTCACCAAGGAAGTAATTGTATTTTTTTGGTCGGAAGTCATGTGATTAGTTCTGATGTTTATAGAGTTAACGTCTTGAGCGGGTTTATATTTTATTCGTACTTTGACTCTGTCTTGTATTGTCATGTAGTTTTGATTGGTGTGGATAACCGCGGAAAGTTCCTTAAGGCTGTCATGTCCAAGAATGGCATGGAAAGATGAAAGTGTCGGGAGTAAAAAGAATTTAATTTTGGATTGAAGACCGAAGAGTGTAAGGTAAGTGTGGTGAGTGACTTCCACGCTTCCTGCAACAGAATTAGCGTAGAAGCACTGCTCGTTGAGTATGGCTTTACTTACCAAAGAAGGCTGTACGTAATTTTTATTTGAACCTGTGTCGATTAGAAATTTCAACATTTTCCCACCCTTCGTGCGGCATTCAAAGAATGGCAACGAAGAGTTGGTTAATCTAAAAAATGGACATCGGTGAAGTCGGTGGGTTCGGTATAGCTATCGGATTCGGGCATGTTTTGAACAAATTCTTCCATCGTGATTCCATACGAATCATCTTCGGAGATCATAGCTTTGTTATATTCGTCAATCTCTTCTGCAGATGTTTCAATGGAGTAATTTCTTTGGGAGAAATTTGGAATTCTAGGGTTTTGCTGCGGTTGTGTTCTAATGTGGTCTCTATTTTGTTGATGTATCTGTCTAAGTTGAGCGAAAGGTCCCTGAGTAAGTGGTTCCGCCTTTATCTGTGGTCGTGGGGGAAACGGGTTAGGGTTTCGGTTAAAATTTGATTGGTTTTGGGTGTTGTTAAAGTTTTGGTGCATTGGTCCGGAATTGCTATGGAAAGGTCTGACATGCGAATAGGTCAAGGGATTAGCTTGAGGATACCTTGGCGTTCTATTAAAAGGATTCTGAGTGGGAGGATGGTACCTTTGAGGAGTGACTGGAGTAGGAGAAAAATGTGGTTTCCTATGGTTCTGGGAATTATATAGGTGGTTTGCACGGAAATTTTGGTTCTCTAACTTCAGGCAAAGATGTAGGGCCTGAGGTAAATCTACGGGTTCCCTGATGCCCAACAATCTAGGGAGATCGCCTTTAAGCCCACGGATGAAAACATCCAACGCTTTGTCCCTGTAGGTCTGGGTGAGTAGATTCATAGATTCCTGACCAATTTTCATGCAGGAAATCTTGCTGAGGATCAGCGAAAGGTGAGAGTAGACAAGCTGATAGAACGCCTGAATCGAGTTCGCTCCTTGTACCAAGGTAGACATTTGATATTCCAGCGTGCTAACATCACGCTTATCTGCGTAATGCATGGTTAGGCATTGGCAGATGCTTTCCCAATTCAGGGGAGTGTTGTACGATTCAAGGGCCGCGTCTGCCTTACCGATGATTTAATTGCGGATTGTATTGAGGATTCCATAGTATTTAGGAGTTCCCCTAACATGCTCGTAGATGTGCAGGACGCGTTCGACGCTTTTCTTCCATGAGGAAAACTCGTTCGCGTCCCCCGAGAAATTTCGAAGACCCTTGACCACGTCTGGCACTTTGTCCAGGTCGTCAAGCTTATCGCGATGTTCCGGGTCGATAGTCTGATCTATCCCAGGAAAACGTTGTGCGTTTGGATTAAGTACGCTTTGGACCAGATTGCGACCTTGTTGTTCTAGGATTCTGGTTACTATGGAGGATATTAAGGAGTCGAGAGCGGGGGTTGTTCCCACTTCCTGAGGAGCCTCTACTTGGGAGGAACTAGACAAAAATGAATTATTGTGGTTTTGTGCATCTCTGAGAGGATTGTCCATATTGGCTATGGTAGCTAGATGATTCCTATGAAGGTGAATTGGAGGGTTAATGCGTGAGTTGGGTTCTGTTGGGTTTTCACCACCAGGACTAGTAGAAGTACCCGATCGAAGGTCTGGCATGGTTTAATTTATTATAAGATAAACTGTGTTTAAGATAAACTGTGTTCTTTACAAAATTATTGGCTTAAATCTAGATTATTCTCTTGAAATTGCGTATATTTGTTTATCCTTATTATTTTTTCTTAAATATATTTTTTCTTCCTTATCCGTTTCTTATTTTATTTAGTCACTTTTCTTTTTTCTTCTTTTAAATCTTTTAAATGTATTCTCTTATTTTTCTATTTTTAATAATATTTATTGCTTTTTCCGCATTCACTTTTCTTTTTATTTGTTTAATCTGTTTATCTTAATTCTTAACTTATCTAACTTACATAAAAATCTTCATCCCGTTGCTGTATCTGGTGGGGCCGCTGACTCGTACGAGTCTCCTGTTCCTCCGTTGTTCGGCTACTTCGTGCTCCTTTTCCCCACACTTACAATCACTGGGTGTTTTTTTTTTTTTTTTTTTTTTTATTTTATTGTTTAGTTTTTGCTTAATGTTTCGTTTTGTTCGGGGGGTCGGGACCAACGAACACGCGCACTGATTTTTCTTAGGGCTAATTTCCCTTACGTCACGCACTATAACAATTAAACTCGTCGCGAACGCGGCCTGTGCTACTTGAGGACCTGCGGCCTCACGGATGTCAAAAAAATTTTAAGTTTTCAGTGTCAGGGATAACCCGTTAAATCAAATCACTTGTACGCATCACTATCGCTGGTCCCACGATTTGCACTTCCACTGCGTAATACACTAGAGGCTGTCTTAAAGCCTTGCCTAGTATCACTATCACGGTTCTTTAGTTTTGGTTCACAGTTCACAGTTCTTTAGACCGGTGATTTTCGTAGTTTGTGGTTTTTGGGACCGGCGGTGTTTCCGAGCAATTTGCGCGAGGGCTACTTAAGGCCAACAAAGTCTGCGCGACGTGCGGGAGCTACTTGAGGTCACTTGTGTCGACACAGAGCGCGGAGCTGCTTGAGGTCACTTTAATTGCACGGTTCGCGGAAGTTAATTTGGATACGATGCACGGGAGCTACTTTAGGTCACTGGCAATAGACGTACCGTTCACAACCTTCGCGATTTACCACCGGTCCCTGCTCGGGCGCCAATTAACAAATAATAGATTTATTTGTTTTAAAAAAAAAATTTATTTTTTTGATTTTAAATGGGGCAGTACTTCCCCTTACACGTCAAAACTAATTCTAAATACAAATTTCTTATCCACTACCTTAAATACTAATCTGTCGTCCCATGCGTCGCTGTCGTGCCGGCTCGGGTGACGGTGCTCCGGAAACGTGGAATGTTTGGCTCAGGTGACGGTGCTCCGGAAACGTGGAATGTGTGGCTCAGGTGACCGCGACGATCCCACGATGAAAAGTGCAGCGGTCAGTTGTATGATGGTAAGTCGATGCCATTCGCCTAATTCCAACACGTACAGATCAGGTGATGTTGGCGTTGATCTGTTTGTCGTTAACTTATCACTTCTTTTTCTATTTACGCACTGAAATCGCCGAGTATGGTTTTCAGGTCGAAGATGAGGAATTGTTGAATATTTCATCCATTTTTTCGTAAAACACGTTTTTTACATCTTGGACTTTACCTTCCATACGATAAATTTCGTTTAGAAGCACATAGTTATGGCGTTGGAAAGTACGGCGTCCATTACGTTCTGTTCAATTTTGTTGCTGATGAACAATCGTGTTCCAAGTTTGTGGGTATCTGTACCGCCTGTTCTTGTTCCTCGTTGATATCCAATTCATACTTATTACTAAGTTCATTGAGTACTGTTTGGAAAGCACCCTCTCTATCCTTGTCAATCCATTCCATTATGCAATCCTTCTCATGGGTGCTCTTGGCTACTTTCCACCCAGAGATGTGACCATGGAACTTATTTAGCTCCGGGATATTTTACCCAAGGAAGACCAGCCATATTTAAGATGTGTTAACGATTTTTGACGTTGTTTTGAATGTGGTGTTGTAATGGTGTATTCTTGTTGTGAGTTCGTGTAGTGCAGAGTCATCAGCTCTGTGCCTATTTCTGCCATTTTTTTTCAGAGCAGAGATCCATTAGGCATTTATTTGACTCTTAGGAAAAGCATTTTTGGTTTTGCCGAATGATCAGAAGTGCCGCTCAGTCAGGCATGTGCATTAATAATATTGGCTTGGATCCATGGATATTAAGCTCTGCCGTTGATGTCGATGGTTTGGCTAAACTCATCGTAATGGATAAACTTTTTATCGGCAGTAATTTCCTCTCTTGCCGCTGGAGCAATAGTTCGCTGGTAAAAAAACATTTTGAGACGTATCTGGTACGGCACCTTATTTTCGACCACAGCTCATGCTATGCACAATTATTTTACAAGTAATGCCTTCAATTCTGCGTGTTCAAACTTTTCCATAGGTCCGGGCTGCTCGTTACCTCTCCTGTTGAAATCACAAATTTTGTGGCAACAAAACAATTCGCGATACATTCTTTCTTGAAAGAAAATTGTATTGTACTGTTGCCGATGAGTATTTCCAAATGTAGTAATAAGATGACAGATTGCCCCAGTTTGCCTTGCGACCTTCCTAATCTTATATTTCTATTGAAGGCGCCATCTATTAAAGGCTAATTACCATTTTTACACCTGACTTTCCGGTCGATTTTACTTCGCTGGAAGGATAGAGTTCGCCAGGACGTCGGGAAGTATGAGGTGCTCAAGGATTAAAATCAATTTTAGTAGAGAGATTTACTGAAGAGGATCAGGATCGGACTTGGGTTGTAGTGATGTATAAGATGATGATATTCGTAGTAAAAAATTGATTGATTCCACTGATGAGTACCTAAAACTCGTAAATTTGCCATTTATATTCTTGCTGACAAATATTTTCTTGATAAGAACTATCACTAGGCGTCGACTTCGGTAGATGCCATTTAAGCGTGAATAACAACACGTGCTGTCGAATGTGTATAACTTTGTTTCGGATAAGCAGCGAGTTCCACATGGGACAAATACATTTCCGTACTCGATTAGTGGCAAGGATTCTCAAAGAGCTCGACATTCATAAATCCGCTGGTCCAGATGGTATTTCCCCCATAATTCTGAAGAGGTGTTCTTCCACGTTAGCAAAACCACTGCGTAAGCTTTTCTGTCTTTCCTATTCTTCTGGACTCTTTCCAGACAGCGAAAACAGCATTTGTCCAGCCAATTCCGAAAAAAGGCAACTCTTCTCTTCTCTCCAATTACCGACCCATTGCACTAACGTTCCTTCTCTTCAAGGTCATGGAAACGCTGATCAATTGTCAGTTCCTGAAATATCTTGAGATCCGGAAACTCTTCAATGACCGGCAGTATGGTTTCCGCTGCAACAGATCAACTGGTGATGGCATATCTAACCGAAAAGTGAAATCACTCGCTCCACCAAGTAGGTGTAGCGCTAGATATTTTAAAAACATTTGACAGGGTTTGGCATGAAGCCCTTTTGTCGAAAATGCGTGCATTTGGGATCGATGCGTCTCTTCTTTAAGGATTAGAAGCTACTTTTCGAATCGTTCAATACAAGTTGTCTTGGACGGATTCAAGTCTGATGTTCACTATTTAAACGCCCATGGCTCCGACTTATCTCCGACCCGCTTTCTCATTTTTATAAATGATCTCTTGTCTGCCACTTCTAATCCAATCTACTCTCAGCTTCTCATATTCGTTCAAAATTTCACGGCCCTGCTCTTCGGCTGTAAGTTGTGAATGGCAGCGTATATTAAGCTAATTAAATTCCGACATTGACAGCATCCTTGAATGGGATAAGAAAAATAGAGTGAAATTTAATGCTTCCAAAACCCAATGCTGCCTTCCGTCATTAAAGCGTAACATAGACTCTCAGCCATTGACCACGAATCGCACTTGCTTTCCATTCTTGGTATCGCCAAGAACGCTTCGAAATGCCTAGGCTTCCTATACAGATGCAAGAGATATTTCACCCCTTTAGACCTAGCTACTATTTATAAGGCGTACATTCGCCCTAAGTTAGAATATAACGCTCATGTCTGGTCAGGTGCATCTAAAACCTCTCTGCATCTATTAGATAGAATCCAGAACCGCGCGATACAACTCTTAGGAGATTCCAGCATAACGAAATCTATAGATTCGCTGACACATCCCAGGAACGTATCCTGCCTCTCCTTGTTTATCGTTATTTCCATCGAAAATGCTCTAACGAGATAGCTGTAGGGTGCGCCATCTCATATGGTTCGAGGTAAACTTCGAATAACTTCAACAATTGTCAACCGATTTTCATATGTCATAGCATTTTGGAAACGTTAATTCCACAAACCCTTCACACCAAAAGAACGCGCGGAAACGGTTTCAATGTTCATTAAAAATGAACGCTCGATTGTGCTAACTCAACGTGCGTATCGTGCAAAATATCGTGATCATGTTGCACCCGAAAAAGGTACAATTCGTCGTTGGGCCTCGATTTTTTTTCAATTTGGTTCTGTGGCAAGCCCTCGTGAGCAACCTAGGCCACGTCCGCGGCGTTCAAACTCATCTATTCAGTCTGTGAAGGCCAGTGTTAAAGAAGACCAAAGTTTGTCATATCGGCGCAGTTCGCAGCAGTTAGGCATCAGTAGGACCACTTTGCGGAGAATTTTAAAGGATGATCTTCACTTATTTTCATACCAAGTGCAGATAACTCGAAGAACTTTGCCACAAGATGAGCCACGGCGCTTGGCATACGCACAAAATGTCGTTGCAATGATTAATGCTGAGCCGGAGTTCTGGCAGCAACTTTTGATGACCGATGAGGCACATGTTACACTCTCTGGCTCAGTAAATAAACAAAATTGCCCACAAATGTACATAGAATAGTTTGACCAATTCAGTCTTCCCCTCTGTGTATTCAAACATTTAAGACCACTGTCAACCGGTATTTCCTCCTTTCCTCCTCCCTACTACCTTCTAGCCCAACTGTGTCATCTACATTATAAGGTGCAACAGCTTGAGTGCGCGCATATTATATAAAAAAATAAAAAATCTAAAGACGAGGTGTTTTTTTTCCGAAATACCATTCATATCCTAACTGAAAGATGGGAAAAAGTAGTGCCTAGTCATGGCCATATGTATGTACTTTGAATAATATAATTTTTTCCAATTTCATTTTAATTTGTTTTTTAAACAAAAATGCAATAAGTTGATTCTAACTTTCAATATTAAAAATAGAGCTGCCGAATATTATGGTTCACTCTGATTATATATTTTATTGTAGAATCAGTTTCACGTTTTATGTAACAGCTATAGAATTTTGAAATCCCATTAAAGATTTTTCTTTCAACGCAATTTGTACTTCAGTTCATGGGACCGGAAAAATAATTTTTATTATATTCGAACTGTACTTATTTGGGTGTAGCAGGTAGCACCAAGGAGTACCTTGACCGAGTGCTAAGTGTTGGCTTCTGACCTCTATGACATGGGTTATAAATCCCGCATTGGGCAAGTCATCGAAATTATATTTCTGAGCGTTTCGCCTCAGCGGGGGATAATAACATAAAAAAACCTTATGAACTCCTTTATTTGCAGTCGGCAATAAGGAGTACTATATGCCCTTCACCTGTGAGAAAAAGGAATCTTATACAACACAGGTGACTAAGATTAACGTCGACTCTGGTCCTCGTCAGGCTATAACAAAAGCATGGATATGTAGTCAATAGAATAAACTCGTAAAATCAAATGAAATAATATAAAATTCCTTGAAAAACACAAATGGGAAAAACCGAAAAATCAATCACAACACTCGCACATACAGACATATGTACATATGTACGAAAACAAATGCCCACCAACGCATCAAATTTCCTAACACTCGATCCTTAGAAATCACCTCACACTTGTCAAACAAAACAAAAAAAAAAAACAATCAAACCAAGTATTCATCCCCAATTTGTCAATTCGTCCATCTCGTGAGGGTTACAGACTAAAGGAAAAGACAACGGTAAGCAAGTATGTACTTGTATCTCCATTAAAGGAGACTCGAATTTCGCAAAGTTCTCATCATAGCAAATCAGCCTTAAAACATTGATAACACGTCTAAAATGAGGGTTGTCCTTAATTTACTGCAGATACTATATAAAGTGTCTCCGTAACAGGAGTGAATAAAGGCTTTGTACATACTTATGTACTAGTAAGTACGAAGTCATATTCGTAGGTCCACTTCCGAGAAGACTAAAAAAACTAGAACAGGATTACGAGTTCTCCTGGGACGCCAGATATCACTCTTTAACAGAATTCCTCGGGTCGAACGCGTCTGGTATGAAGGACCATCGCACGCACGTTTGATACGGTTCGAATCGAACCAACCCAAAAGCAAAGATTTCATTGGGGGTTGCTCCCGCAATGGCAACGCTTCCAATCGTCTGTCAGTTGGATTTAAGCTCCTCGACGTGCAAGGTTGTTTTTGCTTTCGCCTCATCTGTCGGGTAATAAATTGTAGGCTACTTTTAAATTCGGTGTAGGTTCTTACCGTTTCGATGCAGGTGATGGTGGACGGGTTGGCCCATTCATTTTATGCCTGTCGTAGGGATAGTTTTTGTATCGTGTATTCGAACAAGTGCTTCGGAACGCATCATAACTAAAGTGCGTGTACTACATCAAGTGCCCATCGGACACCATTTCCGGTCGATTCCCCTTCTCTTCCTATTTTCACCGATAAGCGATTAGTTATTAGTTTTTATCGATAGAGTGTGTAGACGGGGTGAATTACTCGTGTCAAAGGATGACGAAATTGCTTTTCCACCTAGTTTCATAAGTGTCATTGATGATGTGCGGGCGTGTAAAGTGCAAACTGTAAGCTAATTGTGTGTGCAATTTAACGAATATCGGCTCCCGCCAGTGGCCAGCCGCCCCCGATGTCGGCCATCACTCGCCCTTGAACGCTGACTCTGTCTCGGTTCTTTTCTTCCTTTTTTGGTTTTTTTTTTTGTATTCGACATAAGTTCAATTATTTTTTTTTTTTTCTTTTTTTGTTTTGTTTATCTATTTGGCTTCAACCACCTACTTAAATACCAACCGCCCATGTTCTACAGGCTTACAACGAGCCACGTTTTTTGTAGTGATTGCTGTTCTCAACCCTACAAACCCACGGTCGCATCCGTTTGAGTAGCGGAGGGTTGCCTTGAAAACTAGCAAAGCGACGAAAGGAAAATTAAAACGAGTCATAAACAAAAATACGAATAAAGTGTAAATAAAAGAAATCAAGAAAAATAAAAGAAACCGAAGGGAAGTAGAAAGGAAAAAGAAAATTCCAAGCAACAGCGGGCGATAAGGGCTGAGTCCGATTATGGTGAAGCAGCCCCCGCCCCCCCTTTGAGACATAGCCGAAGTCTATGATGTATTGGTGCATCCATCTAGTGTGTTATCCATGTTAGTGGTGTTTACATTGTCACTAAAAATATTTACGTCCTATCTTGTTTCTTAAAGAAATAAATTAATACAAGGGTCAATACACATATAGTACACAGTCATTAAGTAATACCACCCTTAGGTGAATGTGTGATACGTATGACAAGCAATAATAACAACAAAAATATAATTTCATTGCCATTGCCTTGAACGATTCTTGGAATACCCCAAATCCTGCTGCCTTTGTTTTTTTTCCGTTGGATTTGGTTTGCCTTTTAAAATACCACTGCTTCTCTTCGGCTCACAACATGTTCTAAAGGACCTACAAAGGATACGTCGTAGAAAGTGAGTAAAAATGGAAATTTAATTTCTTTTTCTATCAGGCTTTATTCATTTTCGAGTATTGATTAACTTTGATTGGTAGATTGTTAAGACCATTCCTTGGGGACGTCTTAAATTAATAATCAAACTTTTCTCTTGCCAAGTCATGTATTTGCGAATACATCGAAAGATGACTGAACAATTTAAGGATCTTCCCCATTTATTATGATTATTTTCGTTTTCTTTTCGCGTGGATATTTCGCACGTGTTCTTATTTGCAGTACTATTGGAGACCGTAGACGGAGTCATGGTCTTCAATTTTGTATCTTTTCTACGCGTTTCTGTGGTATTTATTTATTTTTGGTTTGGAATAAAATATTCTATACACTCTGGCGGAAAAACGGTGTATCTATTAAGCGGGGGATCTAAACATTTCGATTGTTATTTTGTGTGTTTTATGTATTTGAAATTGAAAATGTTTATTTTCAGGAAATTGATGGGGATTGTGTGTAAATAAACCTCATGTTTTTGTTTTTATTGGCGTTATTGGACACATTTTTAAGTGGAAATACGCCAGGAGGTTGCTTAAAAAAAAGTTATGTTGTTGTCCTTGAGTTGGAAATAAGAACGCCGTGTTTGGCAGTATTTTACGAGTACATGTAGTGCTTAATAATTAAGCCGATTTGAGTGTCGGTCAATAAACCTTTATCGCTATCTATTTTCAGAATAAATTTTAACTAAAATTATTAATGCGTTTGCATTGAAATGTACACCTCTTAGCTACCTACAATCATAAAGAGATCTATTTTGTTTCAATCTTCATATAAGGAAGACAAGTTTGTATATTAATATAGACCCACCATTAAACTTCCTTTATAAACTGCCAACGTTGGAACGTCAGTCAAGTCGTGAAGTCCATGAAAGAACAATGTTTGGAATTTATCAAAAATTAATCATAATCGTCTCCCCCAGACAGGCTGTGCTATAAAGTGGTAAATCTAAGTCAACACATTTACTATTGAATGTTCCCGTGCCGTGAGATTACACGCCGGCTGAAATACCGAAAATATTGCAGCTGTAAAGCTTCAGCTCAAAAGGATCAGCCGATATCATTCAATTTACATTAATTGGTAATCTTCCACTGCATATTGAATTTCGCGTAGAGATCTCAGCCGACTCTCATAGAAGATCAGACTAACTCAAGAATTCAAGCCTGTTGATCATTTGAAACGCCGAAACTTTCGGGATTGGTCAATGTAAAAGTTCGACAAAAGTCATGAATCCTATCAAAATCAGGAATGAAGTTCTGTTATGACTTTGTGGCTTTTGTCAATAAGCAAAATATACGTTTTTTGCGCACCAACAGACCTACGTGCGCTTCAAAAGATTCCATTGCATTCATAAAAGGCAAAGTCTCCATGATGTAGATTCTATGTCAGTGATTCTCAACCACTGTGCCGCGAAATTCTAAAAGTGTGCCGCCAAATTTTAGATATATAGTACATATAACTACAGTGAAATTTCTCATAAGCGGACACCTGCGGGACCGACATTTTTCGACCGCTTTAGATAGGGTTCGCTTTATGGGAATTGTCAAAAAATGTTTACGCTGAAATAATTAAATTCTTTTCATAATAACAAAATGTTAAGATATCAGTTTAGAATATTTTTTTTATTTAAAACCAACCACTTTTATTTTGTGGACACTTTGATGTACGAGTATGTATACCCACTGTGCCTAGTTAAAATACATATTGACATATGAATTTTAAGTTTATGTTTAATGAAAAAAGTCTTGAATTCGACTCTGCCGTAAATGGACTCCAGAACACACCACTTTTTCAAAATGTGATCCAAGATCGGTTAAAATTTGTAAAGCTTTTCGGTCTCCAACATTCAAAGCAAAGTTTCGAAGAGACTTTGAAGCAGTTATAGCACTTCGGTAGTTCATATCGGTGTCTGGTTCCAATTCGTCATATTCACTTGAGACATCAACATTAAGAACACTTGGACTATTTTTCATATTCCACCCTTCGTTTGTGAACACATAGGCATCACAAACTGCATATTCCATAGACTCTGTCCGTTCGCGGCTACCGATTTGCCTGATAAGCGAAGACAAATTGCTTAAGCAAGATAAGGGTATATCATCCTCTGCATCAAAGTCTTCATTTGAAATGCTTTCAGTCCTTATAAACCCACATTTTTTGAAACAGTTTTGAATGGTTTCCGTTGTAACTTTATTCCAGGCTGACGCAGCCCATATAATGGCATCCAACACATTTATTGCGGATGAAAGTTCTGTTACATTGGAAACATGATCCATTTTGGCGATTACAGGACATGTCTAAGAACCTCTTGACCATAAAAATCTTTGAAATTTTTTATTATGCCTTGATCTAATGGCTGACAAATCGAAGTTGTGTTAAGTGGGAAAAAAAAGATTTTCACATTATGATATTTATTTTTATTTATTTATTTTATTACATTATCTTTTACAAAAGACTCAAGTCCTTGATAGCAAAAGTTAAATAATTACATTGAAGAGTAATGTTATGATATAACAAAACTAAACATATATTACAACGAATTGAATGAAATAATTACTTTGTTTTATTTATGAATATATACTAATCTAATTTTGAGAGTCATCTGAGTTGTTAGCCAAATACCTAAGGAGCATTTTATCAAAGTTTAAAGTACCTCGTAGCTTTCTAATGTCCAATGGTAGAGAGTTCCATAGTCTGACAACATACACAAAGAATTGGCGTTTGGTTGATAAACATGTATAAGTTGGTTGAATAAGAGCGAATGTTCTATTTGAAGTTGAAAATTTCAACTTATTATATAAGTAAAGAGGATATTTTTTAGTTATAGCATTGTTAAGAGTTTTTAAGGCAATGTAGTTCAAGTATGCGTTTAGGGTACATCCTAGTAATTTAATCCTATATTCAGAAACATGGTCAAAACGTTTGAGATTAAAGACGTAACGTATGATGTTATTAAAAGCAACGTTCAAGTTTCTCGTCGATTCGGAGCTTAGGCAACAGAAAATTTGAGCACCATATGTGATTATCGGAATGATCAGAGTTTTTGCTAACCTGAATCTTATGCTCTGTGGAGTGAATTGTTTGGAGTAGGATAAACACCGAAGGCTACCGTAGATTTTACCAATTATACTTTGGATATGATAATCCCAGTTTAAAGTGGAATTGAACCAGATCCCCAGGTTTTTGACCCTCTCAACATATTCAATATTTCTATCACCAATGCATATTGAAGGGAAATACCTCAAATCAAGCTCATGTTTATAAATAACTAAACATTTACATTTGGTAGGATTCAGTTTTAAACAGTTTTTTTCTGACCAAGAAGTGATTTTGTTGAGATCGCTGTTAAGTAATAAAGCATCATTTTCAATTAAACCAAGCTTGCAACTGAACCGAATTTGAACATCATCGGCATATAGATCGATAGAACTATGCTCAACTTGAGAAGGCAAATCATTAATATACATTGAGAATAACAACGGGCCAAGAATTGATCCCCGAGGAACGCCTGTGTAAAGGTTAACAAAGCTTGATACTCGATTGCCGACAACAACAGCCTGTCGCCTTTCAGAGAGATACGAAAGCATTAGCTTAGCTGCTGAGTCAGAAAAATTAAAAAAAAATTTTAGCTTAAAAATTAATATCTTGTGATTAACTGTATCAAAGGCTTTCGAAAAATCCAGCAGTCCTAAGAAAGACACATAATCCTGATCCATAGCGCATCGCAGATCATCAGTGACTTTGAGTAAAGCGGATACACAACTGTGGTGGTTTCTATACCCAGATTGGTTAATGCAAAGAAGATTATTTTGCTTAAGGAATGATAAGATTTGTCCGTGAAGTATTTTTTCAAACACTTTGGATAAAAACGGAAGGATAGAAATTGGCCTATATTCAGGAGTGTTTTGCTTTTTGGGAACAGGAATTACCTTCGCATCTTTCCATTTATTAGGATAAGTGGATGTCATTAAAATGGTATTGAAAATGTGTGTGATGCAGGGTAGTATATGTGGCAGAATTATTTTTATGAACACAGGATGTATTTCATCGAAACCAGTAGCTTTCGACTGAATTTTTAAGATGTTTGAAACTACATCTGCTTCACCAATACCCTGAAGGTGAAAACTATAGTTTAAATTATTTAACCGACCGATATCTTCAGGTGTTTCATCTTGATCTTGCGACGCAGCTTGAATTTTGGCAAAATTAATGTTGAGATCATTTGGATTCAATTCAACAGGGCACGTATCTTTTTGACGTCCAATACCCAGTTCCCGAATATTTTTCCAGAGGACTTTGGATGGAAGGTCTGTACTAAGTAGGTTAGAATAAGTTTTTGCTTTCGCTTCTCGAATTTTTGAACGAACTTTATTTCGAAGAATTCGAAAAGAATTTCGTAGTTCGACAAGTCTAAAGCGCTTCCATTGTTTATATGAATTATCTCTTTTTTTTATCAATTCCAGAATTTCTAAAGTGAACCACGTTTCGTTTTGATCTTTCGAAACCATTTTCTTTAATTGTACATGTTTGTTAAACAAATTTTGAATCGAGTTTTGCAAGAAAATATTTGTTCATTGACAGAAGACATAAAGTATATTTGTTGCCATTGAATTTGATACATGTCATATTCAAGTTGTTCATAGCTGATATTATTAAAATCTCTGTATTCAAATTGAATTTTTTGAGATTTTGGAACGATATTTAATGTTGCAAATATTAGGTCATGTTTTGAGTAAGCGGGAGCCGAAATCTGATCATAAAATATAATATTGTCAATATTGTTAGTAAAAAACAAATCTAAAAGTGTGGCACTGTTGTTTGAAAAATGCGTGGGCATGTTAAAGTTATTCGTTGTGAGACCTAAGCTACTCATTCCCTCAATAAATGTTTTGAGTAGATCGCAATTGAAATCGCCACATAAAATTATCTCTGAGTAGTCAGAAGATATCCTTTGCAAAATATTAAGCAAACATGCGAAATCAATATATTTATTTGGTCGGTAGACAACACCAACCAAACATTTATTTCGACCATTCAAAATTTCAATAAAACATTATTCGATATCAGATGAATTACCTGAACATAGAATGAAACGATGAACTAATGTTTTGCGAACATAAATGGCCACCCCGCCACCTCTAGAATCAATTCGATCAGATCGAAAAAGTTTATAACCTTTAATACAGCATAAGCTGTATCAATAGATTTGATTTAAACCATGTCTCCGATATACAAATAATATCTTCATTTGAACCCTCAAACACAAACCTGAATTCGTCTATTTTAGGGTAAAGACTTTGCGCATTCAAATGACATATGTGCAATCCATTGCGTTGCTTACATAAAATGTTTATCAACGTACGCATATTCCATTACTCAACGAAAGATGTGGATGTGATGTTGCGTTATCTAGTGTTGGGTAGGACACGCATTTTTATTGAGTTTGTATGAGGTACTCATTTGGGGGAGTGAGGTGGTACATTGTCCCACCTCATTTGAGGTAAAGGATGTTTCTTATAGAGGTATAGAACTTTGAAATGGAATAAAACAAAGATGATTTTTTTAAATTGACATGAAATTGACTTTATTCGAAAGATAATCTTCTACCATTATAATTTAAATATAATTTCTGGTATATGAGCGCCACGGCTGGTTCCAACGTAGACTAATCTGGAGGTCCAATTTTCAATGATTTTTTCCAACATTTGTGGCCGTATATCGGCAATAACGCAGCGAATGTTGTCCTCCAAGTGGTCAATCGTTTCGGATTTATCGGCGTAGACTAGCGACTTCACATATCCTCAGAGAAAATAGTCAAGCGGCGTTAAATCGCAGGATCTTGGAGGCCAATTCACGGTTCCGTAACGTGAAATTATGCGGTTACCAAACGTTTCCTTCAATAAATCAATTGTGGCACGAGCTGTGTGACATGTTGCGCCCGTCTTGTTGAAACCTCAGCTCCTGCACATCATGGTTGTTCAATTGATGAACGGAGAACTCAGTAATCATCGCTCTATAGCGGTCACCATTGACTGTAACGTTCTGGCCAGCATCATTTATAAAGAAGTACGGACCAGCCCATAAAGCACACCAAAAAGTCAGTTTTTGTGGATGTAACGGTGCCTCAACATACACTTGAGGATTATCATCACTCCAAATATGGCAGTTTTGTTTATTGACGTATCCATTCAATCAAAAGTGAGCTTCATCGCTAAACAAAATTCGCTTATGAAAATTGGGATCAACGGCAATCTTGTTTTGGGCAGTCATATGCCAGAAATTATATTTAAATTATAATGTCAGAAGATTATCTTTCGAATAAAGTCAATTTCATGTCAATTCAAAAAAATCATCTTTGTTTTATTCCATTTCAAAGTTCTATACCTCTATAAAATACACCCTTTACATCTTGTCACATGTCCCATTGATAGCTTGCAATATGTACGAATGCAAAAGTCGTGAGGTGCCTCTGACTATGACAAGAATTGAAGTGGTACAAATTTGAGGTGTTGGGATATTTTTGTACTGGTGTATGGGACATGAGGATGTGAGGTGCTCTTACTATGACAAGATTTGAAGTGGTACAAATTTGAGGTGTTGGGACATTTTTGTACTGGTGTATGGGACATGAAGATTTGAGGTGCTCTGACTATGACAAGAATTGAAGTGGGAAAAATATTTTTTTTGAGGTGTTGGGATATTTTTGTATTGGTGTATGGGACATGAGGATTTGAGGTGCTCTGACTATGACAAGAATTGAAGTGGGAAAAATATCTTTTTTGAGGTATTGGGATATTTTTGTGCTGGTGTATGGGACATGAGGATGTGAGGTGCTCTGACTATGCCACGAATTGAAGTGGGAAAAATACTCTTTTTTGAGGTGTTGGGATATTTTTGTACTGGTGTATGGGACATGAGGATTTGAGGTGCCTTGACTATGACAAGAATTGAAGTGGGAAAAATATTATTTTTTGAGGTGTTGGGATATTTTTGTACTGGTGTATGGGACATGACGATGTGAGGTGCTTCTGACTATGACAAGAATTGAAGTGGGAAAAATATCTTTTTTGAGGTATTGGGATATTTTTGTGCTGGTGTATGGGACATGAGGATGTGAGGTGCTCTGAATATGACAAGAATTGAAGTGGGAAAAATATTCTTTTTTGAGGTGTTGGGATATTTTTGTACTGGTGTATGGGACATGAGGATGTGAGGTGCTTCTGACTATGACAAGAATTGAAGTGGGACAAATAATTTTTTGAGGGCTTGGGACATTTTTGTAGTGGTGTATGGGACATGAGGACGTGGGGTGCTTCTGACTATGACAAGAATTGAAGTGGGACAAATAATTTTTTTGAGGTGTTGCGACATTTTTGTAGTGATGTATGGGACATTTGTAGTGCATCTTGTATGAGTAACCCAACACTAGCGTTATCCAGTAAAACTTTCCTGTTCTGACTCCTCATTTTAAGGTTAAAATACACTAGCCATTCTATTATATATAGAAGCCAACTATTTCCGCGCATTCTTTTGGTGTGAAGCGATTCATGGTTAAAATTGTACTAAATTGACGTTGCCAAAATGCTATGACATATGAAAATCAGTTGACAACTGTTGAAGTTATTCGAAATTTACATCGACCCGTATGCCATGGCGCACCCTGTAATTTTGTAGCTCGCGACGAATAAAATAAAAAGCTTTATAAAAAATTTAACATTTTCAACACATTGATAAATCGTGTAGCGCTCCATAGTAAAATAGTGAATATAACGGAACACAAAAGTCAAAGAAAAGAAGCATTGTCACTTAGAAAATCGGAGTAATAAACTGAGAAAATGTTAACATGGCTATTTAAAAGTCATTGTTTGAAACTTGTTTCTGGCCAAAAAACAAAACTAAAAGATCGTCGAATGCTTAAGACCTTGGGTATTCACTGAAAACTCCATTTATGTTTTACATAATAAATACATTTTTGGAGTTCGACTAAAGGTCTGGTGTGGTTAAAAGTTTGTTTCAGTAGATGATACCACAGTCGTCACTGAACTTCCAATGATACATTTCATCTTAGATGAGTTTCGTTTCTATCCCTGTTCGTCATCTTAACTCACCGTTCTCTTAAGCTCAGTCCTCAGGTTCAAGAAACTTCGAGCTAGAACTGCCGTTAACCATCTACTCAATATAGTATTGTTGTTTGCTTTGTGAACATTTAACAGCGTCATGTTATTGGCGAAGCACACATAATTCGTGGTAGAATCTTGTCCTTCACCCTACAACAATAAAAATGGGCAGGCAAGGAAGTCCTTCCAAGCGTTGGTACATATATTTCCGAGTCGAATCGCAGTTACCGGATGTTAGAGTTCGCACACAAAAGTCACTTAAGTTTTTCAATGAACAGTTTGTTAGTCAGTAGCTTAAGCCCAAGAAGCCATGCCGGTAAATAGAACTTCTACATCAGATTTGCACACAGAGCTGGGGTATGCCCCATAGATATTTTTGAGAAAAAATTTGTAGTATAAGTAAAAAGAACACCTCTTGTTGAATGACCCCATATTAGTTCATAGGAGCATAGGGGTCCACCATGCATCATAGCAGTGGGGACAATATGCGATCTTATGAGAAGCCTCTGACTGTCTGCATAATTTACTAATAAAAAAGTGATAAGCATCATTTTCCTTTTACCGCATGGCTAGAAAGGTCAGGCTAGCAGTGAAAATTGGTTTCGGTGTAGGAAGCAGCTGTTTTGTACATTTTTGCATAAACAACAAAGTGTGACCGTCGGTTTGATATATTTTACCATCTGAGTTGAGTTTTTATTTGCTATTCATCATCATTTTCTCTCTCACTTGTTCAGGTGTGTTTTTATGACCATTCTTCTCGATAAAATTCCACTAAATGTAACTTTCTAAAGGTGAATTAGTTCTAAAAAAAATGTTGTTTTTCATCATGCCAGACATATAATACAATAAAAACTGTTGTGCTTGAGATACAACAGAAAACTTTATTGGAGGTTATAGTAAAGTATATTTGTCAAGGAAAATTTCATAAATAAAATGAGGGGCTTAACGAAGACCCCAACCTAGTTAAAAAAAAAACTACGTAGAAAAAAAGAACAATCATAGCTGGTCACCGTTTACAAATTCCACAGGCAGGGGAAATGGTAGTGACGACTGGTAGATTGCCGTTTCCATCGCCGTTCAGCTTAGCCCTATAAAAGGTCGAAGAATTTGGTTGAAGGATATTCTTCAGTGAATCTTCAAACAATTTTTAGTAGACTGTGCTTCAAGACGACAACAGACAGAAGAGAAATATAACATCAACGACCATACCAAAAAGGATAACAGAACTAATTGCTCTGCTATCAGAGAGGGGCTTCACGGGAAAAATAATTCCGTCGGTGAACAGAGACAGGTAACACGGAAATTAATATTCCGACTCCGGTTTAAACCATGTATTACCAGTAAGTACTCCCTAGGTAAATACCGCATGGCTAGCACTCCGATTTGGGTTTTAACCTGGAAGAGTCTGGTCAAGCGTCTCACAAGTCAACAAGAGTTAGGCCCCGGACTCTTGATACTTCACTATCAGTCAGAATCCAAACTAACCCAAAGGAACTGACTGAATACTGCCAACGCAACAGTGTCGACTAGATGACTAAGGCGGCACAATGGACAAATGCCCGAACGTGTCAAAACCGAGAAAGACAAAGTGGTGTAATCACTGCGCCGACCGTGGGTCTGCGGGTATCACAACAGCAATTTTATGTGACGGACCTGGACCTGGTGAGTATACCACGACCCAGAAAGTTCGTTACATATTCAATAGTATTTTGTTTTAAAAATGATATCATTCAAACGGCCCCTGCAGCTTCGTTTACAAGACCCGACCCGAGAAATCAAATTTTGTATGACTCATAAGTCGGGCTAGATGACACCAGTAGTTTCAACGATGTTGTTGCTCCAGATGGTTTGCTGCCAGAAACTTGCGACTTAATGTAGCAACAGAGAAAAAAATCTGAGAGCGTTCGCAAGATCGCCTTTTCTGGAAATAACGCCATATTGTCTTACCAAATAATCTGGGGGCTTTTTTTTACAACAATTCCAACATAACGCCAGAAGTATTGCGTATAGCTCAACGCTGCCAGATTCCACATTGCCTCCGCCTGTACTTCAGAGTGTTGATTTCATCATGGGACAAATCCATTTTCGCACTCGTACAGTTGCAAGAGTACTAAAAGATCTCAACGTAAACAAATCCGCTGGCTCGGATGGTACAATACTTCTGAAAAAGTGTTCTTCTGCGCTGGCAAAACCTCTGCGTAAGCTTTCCCATCTGTCTTACTCTTCGGGTCTCTTTCCGAGTAGATGGAAAACAGCATTTGTCCAGCCAGAACCTAAAAAGAGCAAATCTTCGCCCCCGTCCTCCTACCGACCCATAGCACTAACGTCCCTTCTTTCCAAGGTATAGAAATGCTGATAAACCATCAGCTTATGAAATATCTTGAATCGCGGAAGGTTCTTAATGACCGGCAACACGGTTTTCGCACCAATAGGTCCACTGGTGATTTGATGGCATATCTCACCGAAAAGTGGAACCAATCTTTGCACAATTTAGGTGAAAGCAAGATTGTTGCGCTTGATATGTCAAAAGTATTTAACTGAGTTTGGCATCGGGCTCTTTTGTCGAAAATGCGTGCTTATGTCATCGATGAGTCTCTTCTTCAATGGATTAGAAATTACCTTTTGAACCGTTCAATTCAAGTTGTTTTGGATGGGTTCACGTCTGATATTCACCAAATAAATGCTGGTGTCCGCCAAGGCTCTTTTTTGTATTGATCTCTTCTCTGTTACTTCTAATCCAATCTACTTCTTTGCTGATGACAGTACTCTCAGCTTTTTATATTCGTTCCAGGACTCACGTCCCTGCTCTTCGGACATGGAACGGCAGCTAATATTAAGCACATTGTATTCCGATCTTGACAGCATAATCGATTGGGGGTAAAAATAATAGAGTTGAATTCAATGATTCTAAAACTCAATGCTGTCTACTGTCGTTAAAGCGAACCCGTAATAATTAGCCATTATCCATGAATGGCGCTTGTGTCGGCGACGAAAACTTCCATCCTCGGTATGTGTGTCAATACCAAACTTAATTGGAATTATCACTTATTTGAAGTCGCCAAAAACACGGCAAAATGTCTAGGTTTCCTTAAACGATGCAAGAAATATTTCAACCCCTCCCATTTGGCTTCACTTTATAAGGCCTACATCCGCCCCAAGCTTCAGTATAACGCTCATATCTGGTCTGATGCCCCTCACTGCATCTACTAGATAGAATGCAACAGCGAGCGATAAAACTTATAGGAGACAGTAATATCGCAAAGTCAATTGACTCGCTCGAACTACGACGTAATGTGTCTTCCTTGTCACTGTTTTATCGTTATTTTAACAACCGTTGCTCAAATGAGTTAGCCAATTGCATTCCTCACCTCCATGAATTCACCCGCAATACTTGTCTTGCCAGAAATGCTCATCAGTTCACCTTTAAGCCTGCTTTCGGACGTACAATTAAGTTCAAAGATTCGTTTTTCAGCCGCAAAACACGATTATGGAATGCTCTTTCCAGTCCAGAGGGTAGTCATAACCCCTTTTGCGTGCGCAAATTATAAAAAAAAAAAAAAAACCTTGCGCTTGTTGGGACCCAATGTTGTCCAGGTCCACGTCATCTAACTGACGCTGCAAAAGTAAATTATAATATCATGGCCCGCTACCCTTCGACATGGACATCCACAGTCTGGCAGTTCCCTTTTTGGAACCTACCAAGTACATAAGTTTCTCACTTTATACTGCTAGCGATTTTTTTCTCTTGCTTGTTTACGAAAGAATTAAAATAAAAAGTCAACTCATTTTAGACAACGAGGAATCCAGAGCTCTACAACCACACTTCCAGCTAAAGCAACAATACCATATTCTCCCTCGACCGCACGTTTCGACAACGTACTGTTCGATCAGTATCCGCAACGCTTTCTCCGATTTCCGTGATATTCGTGGAATTTTTCGCTTGGTTGTACGATCATTTCGACCGTAAATATTTCGCGAATAAATTCGTTGGCGAACAGAACAAGAATTTATAATAAAGTTCTACAATATCGACGCGTTGTTGAAAAGTTTAGCAATCCATGGTAGCTGTAACAAAACACCAACACCAAAAATGAAAACGTCGTCCATTGAAAGGGCAGAGTTATAAACTGTCAAAATTTACTCGTAGACATGGGTATTGAAAAATCAATAACTACCATTCTCATCCAATCGATGAGAGCCTGGCAATCTTCGAATTGCATTTACATTGGGCCTGTATAAATGCCTGTCTTTTAGCATGTTTACGAACTAGCCCAGTATTTTGGTCTTTGCTCAACAGGGAATTAAGGCTGGGATTTTTGAATAATGTTTACACATAGTTCTTTGGGTTGGGGTCCTTGGGTTGAAAGTACCAGCAATTTACAAGGCAATCTAAGAGAATTTATTTATTTTATATAAAAATAATCTTTTTACTAACTTAATTAACAAAAAAAAGCATTTCATTCACATTCGCCTTAGCAATTAAAAAAAAATAAAAACAAAAAGTTAACTTAAGTGGTGTAAAGGCTTTTCTAGCTCAAATATTCCTATTTATTTTTTGATTCTGAAAGGAGACATATATGGCAATATAAGTATATGTATGTATATAATTTTTTTTTTTTTTGTAAGTCTTAATGGTATATTTTTAATCCTGTTTTTTTCAACATATAAAGACAGCTATTGCATACTTCGCTCCGGTGGTCTAGGCAAATGTGCCTTTGGCAAGTGCTGCACGCTTTTTTTGCTTTTTTATCTCAAGTCCTCGGACATAAGAAGCACCTACCCTGCCTTGGAATCTTCCTTTAAGGTTCTCTTAATGAAAAAGCAATGCTGTGAATCGACTTCCACTGACTCTCGAAGCACTTTTTCGATGGTACCTCTCAAATGACTGCGGACAGTTGGTTCCAACCGCTTTTGCATATATGGTTTTGCCAAAGATAAATCTAAGCTATTCAGAAAGATGTTTTGCTAACATTTTTCATTTTTATAATTATTTCCGATCGAATACAGAACCATTGAATTAATGCCCGCTTGATCGAGCATACCATAGAAATATCTCATAGAGCAGTAATTACAATACACCTGAGTAATTATGAGCCAGCTGATCAAAGGTGTCAACGTCACTTTTCGTCTGGTTATAAAACTCGATGATCTCGGGTTTTCTTGTCTCCAAGGCAACTTCGTTATTTTTATGAATCTAAGATACCAGCAGAACTCCTTTTCCTTTTTCTCGAGTAAAGGAAACCAAAATCATTTTGTCTTTGAAGGCAAATTGAGAAGAGAGTACTTCTTTCTTTCGGTTGGACAGGAAGGATGGTGGCATTTCAACTTCGTTTTTTCATAAAGTTCTGACTACAGTTAGGTTATGCTGCGTTAACATTGTTTCGACCAACTGAATTGATGCTAACCAATTTTGCATGGTTAAATTTCTTCCCGTACCATGAATGCTTTCAGTTATTTAGCGAACTAACTTCAGCGGAATCGGATCATTGGATTTTGTATAATTTTTTCCAACATAAGGAATCGTAAACACCATATTATATGTGCGGAAATCATACATAGTTATATGTGTAATTCTTATGCCGTTCTTATCTGGCTTCGAAGGAATATAAATTTTAAATTTTAAAAATTTTAAGATGCTCATCAATCGTACAATATTTTTGGGGCGCATAATATTCTGAACAGTTTGAATTCAATTTTTACCAAACGAACCGGACTGAGGCCAGTTTATTCGAGCGACATCTCGTTTCCCTGTCATCGAATCGGATGCAATTAGTCAAGAATTCAAACCTTTTGAGCCCAATTATAGCCTGAAATATCGGTGAGCACTTTTAGTCCTCATGTCTCTCGTTTTCCTCCGATCCTGCTTTTGCACTCCGGTAATGTGGAGTAAACCAATGACTGCACGAATCTCTTCTTTTGTTGTGTCGACCATGATTGCTGAAGTTGGAGATTAAGCTAAAGCTTGTAACATAATATCATCGAGCAGAAGATTCCATGCCTCCACCTCTGATGTTTCAAAGTTAGCCTCACCTTTACAATCCGGCATTTTCAAAACTATGTTTTTCGCTGCTGCCCGACCGCATGATGATGTAGGCTATGTCTTCCAACGAAATCCTTCACTCCCAAGTGATGTATTTGTTCTTCACCATCTTCGCCGTCAATTGCCACGATTTCATCGTCTTCTTCAGAATCCTTCTAAGCAGGCTTCATCTTCTGTGCCTATATTGTCATGGAAGTATAAGCTCTACTTTGAGACATACGAGGGTATCCAGATAAGTACTTAGCATACAAAAGAAAAACAAAAATTTTGGAGATGTGGCGATTTATTTTTCAACATAGTCTCCTTTTAGCTCGATACACTTGACCCAGCGATGCTCCAACTTCTTTAACCCGTCTCAAAATTACGTTTTCTCGAGGTCTGCAAAGTAGGCCTCCGTGGCGGCGATGACCTCCTCATTTGACTGAAATTTCTGAGCGGCGAGTCACTTTTTCAAGTTTGGAAACAAAAAGAAGTCGCACGGGGCCAAATCTGGAGAATATGGTGGATGGGGCAGCAGTTCGTTTCCCAATTCGAGTAATTTGGCCGTGGCGAGGGCGGAGGTGTGAGCCGGTGCGTTATCATGGTGGAAGAGCACTTTTTCTTCGCCAAGTGGGACCGTTTTTTCTTCAATTCGGCGTCGAATCGGCCCAATAATTTGGCATAGTACAGCCCTGTGACCGATTTGCCCTTCTCCAGTTAGTCGATGTGGATCACACCTTGTGAATCCCAGAAAACGGTGGCCATCACCTTCCCGGCCAATGGGACAGTCTTCGCCTTCTTCGGAGCACGTTCGCCGGGTGAAGTCCACTGTTTCGACTGTTCCTTGGTCTCTGGTGTGTACCAGTGAATCCATGTTTCGTCGACTGTCACGAAACGACGCAGAAACTCCTTCGGATTGCGCTTAAACAGCGTCAAACACTGCTCTGAAGTGGTCTCAAGGTTGCGCTTGTTGTCCATATATATTTCTCATGCCCAAAATTTCATGCAGGATATGACCCACGCGATCTTCAAATGCCTACTGTCTCAGCTATCGCGCACCTTCAATCCGCGGTCTGCCAATACGATATCGTGAATTTTTGTCACGTTATCCTTTGTGGTAGCCGTTTTCGGGGCACCTGGATGTGGCTCATCAAAAACCGACGTGCGACCACGTTGAAACTCGTTAAACCAATTTTTGATGGTCGCCATCGAAGGAGAAGAGTCACCGTACACAGCATCCAAACGCTCTTTGATTTCGCTGCTCGATTTCACTTCCAAAAACACTCGCGGACACTCCCGCTTCCACACGCGGTCAAAACAAAACTACGAGTGCGATCCGGAAGTTTCGACAGTAGCCGTCTACTAGAATGGACTACACGATAGTAAGTTGCTCTTGCGATACTGGCGTCGTCTGACGCTATCTGGCGGTGAGGCCAGTGTATCGTATCGTAAGATACACTTACGAGTATCTTTCAACAAAAAAGAATACACAAGTGTACGAGTGCACCCCAATGGCTACTATATCTTCAGTCCAAAGAGAGGACATGCACTTAATTTCTCTCAGATATAAAGTAATAACGAAATAAATATGTCATGGCACTTTTCAAAAATAACGACTTTTATTTTAAAAAAATATAATAGTAGTAATTTCGAAGTGGGGTGCAATCGCACCTCATACGCATTCTAGAGTTACGAACGTCTCGATGTCGGGGCAATGTGTACTTATATTTATGTATATAGTACATACAAACTTTTTGTTTTTAATATTGACACGAAGGGGGTGGTCGTCGTGCAATGGCAATCAACACCGACTGTTGAGCGGAAGGTCTATAGTTCAAGTCTGTACGTAGACATGTACAACCCCTATACGGAATAACTGTGCAACAACATCAGTTGTGAATGAGATATGATCAAAGAAAATGCTGACGAAGTCATAATACCCGCGCTATAAGATCACCTCAAAATTCACACTCTATGCCTGCATTTCCAATATAATACATGGATACAAAAAAAATTACTGTGAACTACAACCAACGGGACAAATTCAGTCGAATCCCTCGAATCCTATCTAGGACAACCACCCCCGGAGAGTAGTGAACGAACATCTTCGATATAAACCATCTGCATCCCGTCCAGGTTGTGATAAACACCATAACAGCCTTACTCTTGAATCGGCGCGAACCCTATAAAAAAAAAAAGAAGAACCACAAAACTATTTTTCTCATCCCGTATATATTCTGAACAAATTAAAACGTCAGCCCTATAGTAGTTTTATATGATGCGTAAAGGGATATTAAAAAGATGATTCAATTTCCATCTATTTCAATTCGCTTTTTTTTATTTACAACAAAAGAAAACTCATATTTTTATATTTAAACTTCAAGGATACCAAATGAAAAGTTGGTGGTCCGGCTAGACCAGTGACGCCTAAGAGAATTCAACTAATTAAGAAGCCTGGTCTAGTAGCTCAAGTAGCATCATAACATTTCAACAGCTCTGATAGATAAATCATTCTCATCCCCAACTCAATCTTTTAAATTGAGCTTTGTGCTCTAGAAAATGATTTTATAATAGAGAAATTCTTTTGGTGTCCCTCTAGGGTTTCAAGGACAAACATTCAGAGTTTCTTTTTTCCTAGACCTTCTTCTATGATGCTATCCCATAGATAAGCATATGGCCCGGGAATTTTTAAGTTTAAATAAATGAAAATTAATGAAACAATCAAGCAAATACCATCCTTAAAAAACACTCAATCACTGTCGTAAACACTATTGGCTGCCAGTAAAGTCAATGGATCAAAAGTGAATAAAAGTCTTCGTCGGGACGCCTCTACTGCCACTTACTTCAGTTATTGATGAGCACGTAGCAAACGCCCACGGCTCTTTTCTTAATTGATTTTCATAATAGAAATCTCAATTCTCAGCCGCGTGCCATAAGGAACACCACATCATCAGTCGCCTCCACTGGAATGACCATCACTTACAGACCAACACGAGTAAATACTTCTGTTTTCCCACGCCAGTATGAGACGAGCGCTTCTGGCATGGAAGTACGACAAGGCAAAAAGTGAATACACGAAAAAAGGGGAAAAAATAAGAAATTTTTGTTTCATTAAGTTGTGTTTGTTCCACTTGATCAATATGCTGCGGAAGGATCTCAGGCATTTAGGTTGCCTTAAGTTACATTCAACCCCGTGCCCATTAGCCTTATTTTCCTTTCCCTTTTTTGCTTGATTCTCTCTACCATCATTTCTTCCCACTTAAGCAGGGGAGGCAAAAAATAAAAAATAAAACGCTTTTGACTATTTTAATCACCGGTCGTAGTTGTAAGTTGTGCCTTGTGTCAGAGATCGTCTGAGTCCGGGAATGCATTCCTACAACACCGACAGAGAGAACCGTTTATAAGGAAAAACAAGAGGGTCAAGTGGAGATCACGCAAGAAAATTAAAGTTTGCTTTTCAACACGAAAGGTGTAAGTGACGAAGGATTAATTAAGAACACAAGAATACGGTTTAAGGCATGTCGTTTTTCCCGCATTCTTCCGCAAACCAATTAAAGCCAATCTAGGGCGCAAAGTTACAACACGATAAAAGTTGCTTTGTATGTGTGTCTATTTGTAAAAAAATCCAGGAACATTTTGCCTGCATAGGTACTGATAAATATCCTGAAGATTTAACTGAAGGGCGATGCTCCTTCTCTGAGCTTATGGTATTTTAGGGAGAGTGTGACAGGAAACCCTTCTAGTGTGAAATATAAATGAGTGCATGTATGCGAATCAAGGATATCCGGGTCATCCATAACCGCGAGGAATAAGCCAGCAGGGAAGCCGCTAGTGAGAATGACAAATGAACGAAAAGTTGGGACGAGTACATAACTCGTACATACGTGCGAGTGTACTTTGTGCATTCCATATGAGGGATAATGTATTCTGATGTGCTGTCGGAGCCGTCGTCCTTGTCGTCATCATCGCATTTTCGGAAGCTGATTCCCGTAATTCCTTTACTTTCGTGGGAAATACTCCATCTTTCTGTCATTAATTCGAATTAATGGAGTGTCGTGGCATAAGAGCGGGAAAAGTAGATTTAAAATATTCGGATAATTTTTGAGCTTGACTGTCGCCATTGTGTCCGAGGAAAGAATATTCCTTTCGACCATCAATCATCCAATGTTGCTTGGGCGCATTTGCATTGCAGTTGGGTTAAGTTACTCGTATTTCTGTTTATTCGACCTTGATTTTTATATATTCGAGTATAGTGATGGTTGTATCCATTTTCCTTCTTTCTAAAGAAGAATAGTTGTGAGGTCATCCGTTGTTAGATGAAAGAAAAGACAAATGGGTCGGGGACGCGCTTGGGTCGTTTCTCAATATTATGGGAAAAAATGCAAATCAGAAACACCCACGAATTTTAATAGAATCAAAAGTTCATATTTGTGAATTTGAAGCATGTTTTTAAAGGATTCCCAGGTATTCTAATAAATTGTCTGTTCAGCAAAGAATTTATTTTTAAATGGGTAAATTAACATTATGGTTCGAACAGCCTAGATTGACGCGATGGCTATGAACCCCTTAGCCTTTGCATCAGTTATTATCGAACAATGCTGGTATAAACGAGCTCGATAGGTTTAACAAATTTGAACGTCCCACAGAAAGAAAAAAAGGGAGTCATATGAGGTTTTTGCTAAACGGCAACCAATGCGGCATGTCTGCCAAATTTACATTGTCCTAATCTTAGTACGGAATGGTTCAGCTAGGACGTTTATTTTAGTCTTTTGGAATGTGTATTATACAGACTATGCCTAGAAAGCTTGGGACGATAAAAGAGTGTAGATTTAGTAGTAGTAGCAGGTCTGAGAGAAAAAGCACACGTTGAATGTCCGTCCTTGAAGCGCTAGCTATATTATAACAAGAATCATTCCAAAAGGCAATAACTGGAAAGCTCAATTTAAACATTTAAGTTAACATTTTCAATGAGATCCATCCATCCACCCACAAGGGGTGGATAAGTATTATGGCTCTCCTGGGCTAACAACCTAGGCTTGTTAGTAACTAGGATTATCTTCAATGCCATTTGTCTAACTTAACCATCAACTTTCTATTTGTTTTCTCTGAAGTCTAGGGATGTATCAATTATGTTCTGCGAGTTCCAGAGACTCATCAACGTCTCATCTCATGGAACGAACATATATCTCGTTCCCTGTATAATACGTTAATTTTGCTTGTTAACACAGCCATTCATCCAAAAACGCGCCTCATCGCTAAAGATGATTTTTCGGCCAAGATTGGGGTCCTCTTCCAAACGCTTCGAAACCCAGTCAGCGAACAAGCGGCGTTTTCTATGGTCATGCACTTTAAGCACTTGGGTTAGTTGAATCTAACGGTAGCTAAGCTACAATTCCAGACTTTTACCTAGATCTGTCCAGACCGACAGACAGGAGAGCCTTTGCATAAGTCTTCCCTACCCCAGCCTTGCAAGGTGGAACACTAAAACGTACACGCATTTTTGTTTCATATTTATAATCCGTTCGGTTCTCAACGAGCATACCTCGCGACACGTCTCAATCAATCGTTTATTCGCGAATTTTCAAAACGCGTATTTTAAAATAGTGAACAAAAACGGTAACTCCTAAAAATAGGCAACAATAATACTGGCGGTTGGTTAATTGGATTTAGTCGTTCATGCACTTGATGGAATATATAATAATACTAGATGGCGGATAAACATGTTTATAATTCACATTCACTTCGCGTAAATTTGCCTTTGCATAAGTCTTCCCTACCCCAGCCTTGCAAGCCAGAAGGCGCTCGTATTAAAGACCTTAAAGTTCTAAAAACGCATGATTTCATCACAGGCCGAAAGAAGTGAAAAGCAAACGGGATGACGCAATATGCCAACAAGCAAAAGTGATCAAGTTGACTTGCCAGAGAGGTCTTACTACAATTTTCATAAAAGAATGACCAACAGGAAGCAAGCTTCACCATTTATGTTATTTTGTGCCGCAGTGGCTGTCGATGGTCGATCTCCGTTCGTATTTTTGGATTGTGGCATTAAGATAAAATCAATCGTTTATTGTCAAACTGTTTTGGAAGCTGTGTTGAAGGCATGGAAGGTGCGCACCAATGATATGGGCCCCCACACTTCACCTTTAGAAAAAATAAGAAATTGAAGAGGCAAATTTTTATAAAAGCGGGAAAGTTCAGCCGTTTGCATATCATCCCTTAGATTTACAATGGTTGATAGAAGACCTGTGGTTGAGGGACTGAAAAGTCTTTTTCTGAGCAGTAAACTCAGTTGTCCAACTTGTCGATAGAGACCTCTCCTACTATTTTCAAAATTGGTTTTCGACATTCAGTGGAATAAAACAAAAAAACAATGTACGACACCGTATGGTTAGAAGGTCTGTTCTATGAGCTCACCAGGCTAGGCATGCGAAATCGCCTTTTGTACATGATTTACTTAATGATTATGGGAAAGAAGTATATTGTGAAGCGTGACAAATTTAATCCGTACAGGATCTTTGACACTAAAAACGGCTTACAACAGGGATACTATTTAACATCTACACGAACGATCTTGCAGATGATCTATTAGCGCACAGATCAGGTCCAAAAATTCACGTCATCAATACAATACTACACTGTGATTTCGAATTTCGATCATATTAAAAGATATTGTGATTATTGAAAGTTGAAAATTAACTTCCAAAAATTGGAAACGATTCTCCTTAGGACTCCGTTGTATATGGCCTTAAAGGACACCAAAAAGAACTGGGGGAAATTCGCGATCGATTGGCAACATGCACAACCATTGGCGCTGAAAAATTCCGTTAGATATCTTCGTATTTGGCTTGATTTTTATTTCAATAGATATATAGATGCTTGTCTTGCTGGAGCTCAAGAAGTCTTCGGTGTGACAAGGAGTCTGTTTTAGGGCAATCAACCTGACCGCAGGGTAAAAATCATATGCTACTTAGCCCTAATAAGGCCAATCGTTGCATATGGTGTGGTTTAATGTAGCGCCATCTTATATTGAAAAAGAGTGTTCGATAGGTAGTACCTTAGGGTCTATTTTAAAAATTACAGAACTCCAGAGTCCCAGTTGCCGCTTCGCTGCAGCATGTGTTTGAGGGAACCGAGGTAGAACTTAAAGGTAGAGTTGATCTCAATTTACCGAAAACAAATAAAACTCATTTTGGCGCTAAAATATTTCAATAAACTTTGATACTACGTGTTGATTTGTCATGAGTCATATTGATGTTTTTCAAAATCTGTACGATTTCAAATGATTTTTTTGAATGTTTTTTTATCAATCGGCCATCAGGTGTTGAAATTTGAGACTAATGATTTAAATCTGTTCACACGTTAAGAAAAACGCGAGTGAGGTCTTTAAGTCCTTCAGGCTGTGTGCCTAGTTCCATGTTGTTTGCAGCCGTAAACTTTTTTGGATGATTCATGTAAGTCTTACAAATTTCATGTTCATTCCTCGATATGGTCAGACATAATATTGATATCTTATGAATAAAATAAACGAATTATGAGTTGAAAAAGTTCAATTAGTTTCAAATAATTCAGATAGAAATTCAAATTATTGTTATTATATTTTAGACTTAAATGTGGATTTCTCTTTATTCAAGAATAACTGCTGAAATTGATTCTAGTGTAATGAATTTTGCAGTCGATAATATGGTTTCGCTGTTAAAGAGGACCGGAATAAACAACAATATACAACACTTCAATATTTTGAACTAGTGATTTCTTTATTAAAACACGGATTATGTTTGCTTTTTTTTTTGGCTAAAAACGTTCGAAAAGAAACACTTCAAAAAAGACAAAAAATGACGCGTACGAACATTTTTTTCATCAATTAAATTTTTTAAATGAGGACCAAAATCAAAATTCTGTTTCGACAATAACCTAGATATTTTAAAATAATTTTTGAGGTCCAAAAATCATAAGGATCGTTAAGAAATAGCTGAGAAACAATTTATCTTAAATCGCAATTGGAGTCACCCGATGGGAGCTCCGCTTCACTTCGCTCAATAGCCCTAATTAGGTGCTGTACGACGGAGTAGATCTAAAAAGAATCAACAGTTTTCTTGTTAAAATGACCCGAAAGCACATCACAAGGGCTATGACTAGCGACAATAACCTGATCCTACTAACTCAAATATAGACGAGAGCACACTTCGATCGGGCTTTATTCCCCCAGAAACATTTTTCCATATACTCGTAGATTCCCAAAGGTTAGCGCAAAATAGAGATGGTATCCCGGTAATTTACCATCACCGCCGTAGCGCCAGGGACAATCGGCCCATCCCCAACGGTTACGTTGACTGCGCCCATGAGCTCATGCGCTATAGCAAAGGTGAATTGGAACCTGGGCGATGTTGCTAAACAGCACGTCGATTTTTTGTCGTGGTCGGATGCAAACGCTTCCCAGAACGGTGCGTTATTCGGTGAGATCCTCCTCACTCCTTAAAACGTAGGATAGATTAGGGTTGGCTAGGGTATCTTTTGGAGGCTGGAGGCGTCATTATGCTTAGATGAACTTGAGAACTAATTAAGGCCTGTTAGCCTTGGAGCGAGATGGCAAAGTTTAGTAGCTGCTCATAAAAGGTGCAATCAGGAGGATGACCACTCGGAGCGAATCACATGAGTGCTGGCCAATTTCATTATATTCAAGATTAGAATTAAGCTGATTAAAGTAGGTTAGGCAAAAAAAAAAGGATGGATCTAGATTTTTAAATAAATTTTTCTAGAGAGTCAAATTGTAAAATGTATATATAAAAATAGAATAGATAACTTTAAGCCGAAAGGCATTATTAATTAGAATGCCCGAACACGGCTAGTTAAATACCGGCGATCTACAGACCTATCGGCTAATTCGGAGATGGTTTCAGGGGCTTGCACAACACAGATCTCACGATGTGACGTTATAAAGAATTATACCCTAAAATGAGTGCACCCGAGAGGGCCTCATTTTCGTGGATCGGAGATCTTGGGGGATCATGGGTCTTTCCTTTTCTGTCGTTTGATGGTATATACTCTGGGTCTTCATGTCATTTATATAAGTCAGGGAGAGAAACTCTCCATCTTGTAATTTGATATGATCGTTCTATGTGCTCATAATTATTGTAGTAGAATATCATTTCTGAAATAGCTGTCCTTCAATCCCTCCAGCGCTTTTCACGGTCGATTTCGTAAAATTCCAAATCGTCTCTACTTTGTAGGCTCCCTGCTGGGCTGTATGAACCTTAATCTTGTGACGAGGACTGATGTTGCTAAATTTTGCCTTGATATGGATTGTTTTGAGAATTTCGGGTATATAGTTTTCTAGAGCTTCGTCGCTCTGAATTAAACAATTGGTTTGGGGTTTTTTTTTTCTTTTCTACTCTTTATTTTGTATTTCAGTTCAATGCGTTTCTTTTACATTAGTTTAACTTTAACACAATTCTGTTTTACCGCGGAAGCTTTGCCAACGTCTGCACGATTCGATGGTCCGTAGAAGAAAAAGGCTGAGTGCTCCACTTCATCTTCTAAGGAGAAGAGATTGGAGCAAAACGAGGTCGATCCTCGCATGCGACGGAAACTCACACTTGGCGCGTTTGCGGAACCAAACATGCCAAGTGTGATAGTTAGTTATGCTAGCCACACAAAGGGGGCTTGAATGTATAACAATATGCTTGAAGCGTTTGACTCTTTGCTTATCTGGCGTATTAGGTTTGCCTTTGAACTTCATATTATATTTCCATCTCTCATTGTGACACTCGCCATAGAACATGTCGAAGTTTCTGATCCGCTCTTTCCTGGCTTTTTGTGAAATAATTGCTTAGTAGCGGTCAAAGGCCTCCCTGTGATTTTCGGGCGCACGTCTTCGTTTCAGTCCCTTCAAATACCACCTGCAGAGCTGAGGGTCAGTGTTTTACGCTTTAGAAGGGTAGTCAACATGAAACCGGTCTGTTAGTTTAGTTTTATTTGTTTCCTTTCGGCGCCGATGGTATAGTGTTCGAATCCTGTAACAATTAAGATATAGAAATTATATTTTACGATATAAGGCCCCCTGTTGTATACCTGTATGGAAATAAAAATATTGAAAAATCGTCATTGGAGTCAACAGTAAACATGAATCACACATGAATACCAGGGTGGTCCGATAAGTACTTAGCCTACAAAAGAAAAACAAAAATTTTGGAGAAATGGCGATTTATTTTTCAATATAGTCTCCTTTTAGCTCGATACACTTGACCCAGCGATGCCCCAACTTCTTTAACCCGTCTGAAAAATACGATTTTTCGAGGTCTGCAAAGTAGGCCTCCGTGGCGGCGATGACCTCCTCATTCGACTGAAATTTCTGCCTGGCGAGTGACTTTTTCTGGTTTGGAAACAAAAAGAAGTCGCACGGGGGAATATCTGGAGAATACGGTGGATGGGGCAACAGTTCGTAGCCCAATTCGACCGATTTGGTCGTGGCGGAGGTGTGAGCCGGTGCGTTATCATGGTGGAAGAGCACTTTTTTTTTCGCCAAGTGGGGCCCTTTTTTCTTCAATTCGGCGTCGAATCGGCCCAATAATTTGGCATAGTACAGCCCTGTGACCGTTTTGCCCTTCTCCAGGTAGTCGACGTGGATCCCAGAAAACGGTGGCCATCACCTTTCTGGCCGATGGGACAGTCTTCGCCTTCTTCGGAGCACGTTCGCCGGGTGAAGTCCAGTGTTTCGACTGTTCCTTGATCTCTGGTGTGTACCAGTGGATCCATGTTTCATCGACTGTCACGAAACGACGCAGAAATTCCTTCGGATTGTGCTTAAACAGCGTCAGACACTGCTCTGAAGTGGTCACACGGTTGCGCTTTTTGTCCGGAGTGGGAAAACGCATCACCCATCGCGCCAACAGCTTTCTTGTGCCCAAAATTTCATGCAGGATATGACCCACGCGATCTTTTGAAATGCCTACTGTCTCAGCTATCTCGCGCACCTTCAATCGGCGGTCTGCCAATACGATATCGTGAATTGTTGTCACGTTATCCTTTGTGGTAGCCGTTTTCGGGGCACCTGGACGTGGCTCATCAAAAACCGACGTGCGACCACGTTGAAACTCGTTAAACCAATTTTTGATGGTCGCCATCGAAGGAGAAGAGTCACCGTACACAGCATCCAAACGCTCTTTGATTTCGCTGTGCGATTTCCCTTCCAAAAACATACATGTATTTTATTTGAAATCCACTAACCTTTAAGGCGATCTGAAATTTCAATCTCTTGCATAATCTTATCATAACTCCGAATAAAACGAGTGACACTCGTAGATACTCGTACTACGGTGTGGTACGGGTGCATATACATATATTTCCAATTAATTTCATCATCACACTGACGTGAAATCGAATCAGTATCTTCCCACACAAGTTATTTGGTTTGTTGTTTCTTTTTGTTTATCGTTTGTCATCCACTTTCATAGCTGCGACCACTCATGCTTCTAACGTTCCAACTCGCGGCTCTTAAGTGTGGCTTACGCCGTTGCATTACTTTGCTATCCCCCGGAAATCCTATAGCTCTGACCCGAGCATTGCTGCTCGTCCCAGGATCACGACCATTAGTAGTGCCTGGCGGGGTAGTGCTTTTCCTTTTAGCGTTCTTTTCCATAATGCTACGGTTTGACCGTTTTCTTTCTTCCCCTCCTTTTTTTGACACGGGCATGCTCCAAATTTTTTTTTTTTTGTTTGATCTTATTCTTACAACACCGGTGATCTCCAGTCGTGTCAACCCACTGATTTGCATGCACACTTGTGGGGCAGTTTAATGGTAGTATATGTGTCCCTAGGCTCACCTTGGTGTTTTCTAAATTGCCTAGATGTGATTTTTGTTTACCTTTGTTTTAGTCGCCTTTTACGACAAGCGAGAGGTATCGCTGCAGGGATATCCCTAACCCGTCCCTGCACAGGAACGTCTACTACACGACAGTAAGTTGCTCTTGCGATACTGGCGCCAACTGGCTAAGTACTTATCGGACCAACCTCGTAAGACTCGCCTCGGCTCTGTCTGATACGTGACGAGTTCCGCTTTTCCGTAGCCGGAGAGATTAATTGAATTTGGCGTAGCCTAGTTGAGAGTTATCTTGTTCTATAGAGGAAACCACTGACTCTTCCCTGTGGGAAGTTCGAATTTCCGACCGGGCAAGTGAAGATAGGGCTGCTTTAGTTCAGAAAGTCCTGCCTCTTGGAAATGTTGTTAGTTTTTTCTGTATGTCATGATAACTCTTGGAAAACGTATCGCCGTTCACTGATCAGTATTCACTGTCCTTCTGCATGACAAAGTTTTTCGATAGGCAGACGACAGTTTTATGTTTTAATGGAAACGCGCCCTTAGACCTTTTCTATGATCTGTTGATATCAAAACGGCAGTTAAAGATAAAGTTATCATGATAAAATTCACGAACGAAACTACGTTGGAAAATTATTAAAACTTGTTATCAATATTTTGAGCCGCAATTTTAAGAGCGCCTATTCCGATTTTCAGTGGTAATAATTGTACTACCGGGCTGACTATGGGTGCTTATGTTGATAAATTCTAGTCAACATATTGGCTATTGAGAGCGCCGAGGCTCAGTGTAATATCAAAATATGGTCCGAACGGATGGTTACCTCGTTCTTGCAATCTAACACCAATGCCCTTTTTCTAGGGGCTTGTATTAAAGTCCTGGAGTTATGCCCATAGGCAAACAAAAATAGATTTTAGCAGAGCTTAGTAATAATTTCGAACGTGACTTTGCCAATATACCTACCAATATGTCTTTTAAGTGATTGAAAATTGGCTCGAAAACCATCCACCAATTGGCTCGAATTGGCCATCCTTTTAAACGCGATAGATCTCACACCGATATCATATTTATTTTATCTTTTATTTATTAAGGTAAGAAATTTATTTAAATATGAAATTGCTAGGTCCTCATGGAAAAGTCCTGTATTTTTCAAAAGGCTAGACGGTTTCATTACTTGTTTGTATTAATTTTAAAATGTAATCAAGGTATTCCAAGAACGAGTTACACCATTCAAATCTTCGTCTGGGGGAAGAACTGTCCGTGCCAATAGCAGAGTACACTTCAAAGGATACTCTCTAACCTAAATATACATATTTTCAAGCAAATTCATTAACAGCTCTATTTACAAAGACAACATTACTCATTTAACCCCCTTCTCGAAAAAGTATGAAAATATTAGTGCCTCCATCGTCTGATTTCACAACTAAGTAACAACCATACCATATGTATATGTATTCTAAATATATCGGGCGACTTGGCAGATGGCTAAATGGAAAGTACTGGTAAAGAACAAAGTTTATGTCGTCATCCTAACAAGTGAATCTCATTCACCCTACGTGAGTGGATAAGAACTTTGCTTCTAAATCCTTATCCGCACGTCCAGCTACTGACATATTACACCACATCCGAATGACTGTCTAATTCTCTTCTGCTCACTTCTTTCATATAGTGAATGACTATGGCTATCTCCAAAAGTTATAAATGACACAAAATGGGCCACAAAAAGATCCTTGGGCTTCAATCTCTTATTTCGACTTCTCAGTCGTGGTCCCACCATTGATCCTATATCAACTCTAATTTACAGGATTGCGTCAAATCCCACCTCTTAGGGACAGGAAAAACAACGTCAAAAAGTAATTTTAGGTTTTTCGCATTGTCTCGTAAATTAATCGACAAAGGATAGAGAGAGAGACCCTTAGGGAGAGGCAACCTTTTCGAACAGATCACAGAGAATAAACCCGCGAAAGTTAACGTGATTGAATAATTTCTCTTTTTCCCTAACCCTGGCTGCCTCAAGTAAATCCTTTTTCTACTCGTCCTCTTGATTAAGGGGCCAAAGAACCAAGCAAAGATAAACTTATCTCGATGGATCGCAAGCAAAAAAAGTTATCCTTAGGCGACGGAATTAGCACATCGTTTATTATGTGACGCTTAGTCACTCCTTCGTCCTGGAATGGTGAATATTCCAATTACACTTTATAGCCCGAGCATAGGAACACACTTGCCTCCCCATCTTAACACCCATAAATCGTCCGGCATTTGACGTATTCACAAGCGTACTTGGAATTCCTAATTCTTGTCATTGAACGCTAAAGTGACTTTGCCCGAGGCCCGACTCCTTCATCGTACTTATCTGGTAAAGCGGTCTTCGAACTTGTCAGGTCGTGCTGACTTTGACTTCAGTGCTGATTTTGATGACGAACACCTACGTGGATTAGGGTATATCAGCTTGTTGTTTTTGTTCTAAGTTTACGGTGGGCGAGCATGTGTACCGAATTCATCGATTATTTTATTACCCCATATTGAATGTGGTGAACAGAAAAGGATTTCCTCGCTTCTTAGAGGTACTTAACCAACTTCGAGGAACAGTTTCCAAGCCATTTGCTGCGCTATTCGAATGGAAAGCACCCGTTACAGAAGAGGAAGAGTTCTCGTATCGGGCAGAGTGTTCGGCGGAGATTTATTTCGCATTCATGTAATGCTCTTCAATTTTGCACTTAATTTTCCAGGGAGAATTTGGAGCTGATAGTACATAGAGTTAAAGAAGCTTCCAGAAGCAATGATATCACTTTCGCGGGAGTGGGAGCTGTCTAAGGATGTAAAAGGAATTCTGTTTCTCTTGAGGAGACAAATTCAAATCGCGTGTATAATTTGAGACGATGCGGCTTGTGAAACCTAAGAGCTGAATTGGTAATGGATTATGTTGGTTTATCGGTAACGGGTGGTGGCTGCCTGTTTTGTGATGATGTGTTGGTGTGGGAAACGTATTTATTGATTTAGTGGAAAAATAAGCTGGTCATTTGCTTCGGTTTTTTGAAATGCGTCTTCAATCATTTATATCCGTGGTAAGGGTACGGTATCGGAGAGGGTTGGATGAACGAAATGATAGAGTTGCTTTTGAAAGCAAGAAATCAATCATTGATAAGAAATCGTTTATTGTACATCGTGTGGCGGTATATTTTCGGCATTCAAGTCACGGAAATATCTGTATGTGGGAAATGGAAAATCAATTGCAATACAAAATAAAGGTCACTTCGAATATCTAGATCGATTACGCAGCGGATTAGTTTTTAACTGACATATGTACATATTAGGTTTGCCCTTCGTTGCTTTGAGTCAAATTCTAGAGAAGTTATCACATCCATTAGAGGCTCCTTACTATTCCTGAAAAAAGTTTTTTTGGTTAATAGTATTTACCTCATGACTTTGAAATCAAGGCAAGCATGACTTCCAAAGTTTAAGCTAAGGGATTTACATATATGAACTGGTTGAGAGTATTGATGTCGTTCATACTTCGCTACGTATCATATTTACATCAATTCCCTCGGTAAAAGACCAAAGGAGATTCAAAGAAGAAAAAGTTGTTTTAAATGATACATTCTGCTAATTTTATAGCCATTATAATAGGTCTAAACTCGCATAGGTGAATGCTAAACGTTACGCTGTAAATGCTGGAAAATTACAAGATTTGTTTTAGTGAATAAAATAGCCTCCGTAACGGCGTGCTATGTTCAAACTAAAAGGTCATAAGAATAGAAAAATGTGATTCGCTGGATGAAGACATAGAAAGCATCATCAAAAAACTTGGGAATGAAAAAAGTTTGTTCATGGATTGGACAGGTCTCAGTACTAAAAGACAATATCAGCTCTTGACTCCAAAGCCTTTATACTTTTGATGGCACCTTTTATTTAATCACAATTTCTCGACACTTGTAGGCCCATCTTGGTTCCTCTTGATAAGATCTCGTTTATGGTAAAGAACTCGTGTCTATATGGAAATTATGAACTTATCGTTTTCAAGTCCCATGTTTTGCGCCTTTTGACGTTGTTTCTAGTTTCCAAAAGACCTGATCGATAAGGTTAATTGAACAGATCTCTAAAAGGACTAAGTCCTCAATTGGAAGGTGACTCTCAAATTCAAATTCTGGGTTAATATCGATTCCGAACATTTTCTATACGTTGTTTTTCTGATTTTATTGAGAAAGAACTCAATTTTTTTGCGGGATGAAGTTTGAGGATGTCCATACATCCATCTATAATGCCTCTTTACATTCTAGTTCGGTGGTACCAGCTACTACCATGTCATCTAAGCAAGACTCTCGATTACTTTCTTAAATATTTCCCGAATGTATACTTTTTGTCCTAATATTTTTATTGTTTTAAGTGATGATATGTATTATGTTTTTTTCTTTTTTGTAGTTTTTTAGTTATAATTCCATTCATGGAATACAGATAACATGTTTCAAGCATTATTGCTTAAAATTTATATTTACATTGTACATACAAGTATCTTAGTATAGTGGGCTCAAAGAGGAATATTAAAACATCCTTTAGTTATAAGTAAACCAGTGCCGGATGTAGTATGAAATAAAAAATCAAACAAAACTAACAATAGATTAATTGACTATGTGGTGATTAATATTTTAATTTAGTTAAGCTAAAGTAATGGAAAAGAGGTAAAAATTTAACATGATTCAATTCTCAGTTAATTAAATTAAGATTCTGACTAAATTGTTAACTTCCCTGAAATCGAAATTAAGCAGCAATTTTTAATTTTTCTGTTGAACATGTAAGTTGATCGTATGTTCCGGATTTCAAGAGGTAATTGGTTGAAAAGTCTGGGTGCTACTGAGCTATAAAAGTTTAAGAAGCGATAATTTCTGTGAGGTGGAATGCATATCAGATGTCTATCATTACTACGAAGTTCATAATCAGAGGAATTTCGATGAGGTAAATTGCCACTTCTTATATAAAACATAACTTGGAATTGACCAGACCATAGTAAAATGTTTCAAGGAGCTTTAGTGAACAGAATTTTTTCAGATGATATGAAACATACGTAGCTTTCAAGAGATACTTTTTTAGTAAGGATGTATGCGCACCCCAATTCCGCATGTTATCAATATTTAAGCCCAAGTATTTGAAAGTAGATACATGTCCAATTGTGAAACATTTTATTGAGCAGCTATTGCTAGCATCATACATTGCGATATTCCTATTCATGTCACAGGTGTCAAGACTAACATATATGTATATTTTTGCAGTCAATGCTATGAAAGATAAATTCCGGTGAGTTGATGTCAAATTAGGGTAGGTTAAAAATGTCTTGAAACTTCTAAATCTTGGTTAATATCCGCCACCGTATTTAGCACAGAAGAATTAGCATACGTACAAGCTATGTATATCATCCGCAAACCCAGTTTTTTTTCCTTTCAGATTCAAGTTGAAGATCGAGTTAAGAAACAAGATAGGGCCAAGGACGGAACCTTGAGGAACACATATTCTAATGTCCAGGTACTCGCTGAACACGTCTCCTATCCTTACATATTGTTTCTTATTCTTAAGATAAGATGCGAACCAGTCAAGTATAAAGCCTCTAAAACTAGCATTTTCTAACATACTCAAAAGAAGTACATGATCAACTGTGTCGAAAGCTTTTGTAATATCAAAGAAAAGCGCTGCACTAAGTTTTTTGCCATTATGGCTATCATAAACATCTTTGCAAAAGTTTAAAAGAGCGTGCTCCATTTATTTACCAATTCTAAATCTATATTGGCAATCATTAAAGAAAGAACATCGATCAAGAAATGTAATGATTACGGCCTTAATCACTTTTTCAAAAATTTTAGAACAAAACCGGAAGAAGAGAGATTGGCCTGTAATTGTTCAGTATTTTCCTATTGTCTTTTTTAAAGACTGGTATGACCTTAGCAATCTTCAATCCATTAGGAAATACACAGCAATAAATGCTCTTATTGAAAATATGAGCTAAGATGACATTATTCAGAGAAATATGCTTCATGAAGGCATTCGAATAGCTATATCTAGCCGAAGATTGCGATTTGTTAAGCAATGAAATAGTCTTATGGAGTTCTAAAGGAGAGATAGGATCAAAAAAGAAGCTATTTTGTAAACCGTTTTCCTTGCTTAGGCAGTGTTCTGAGCAATAGTTACATATGTGTCACCCGCCTCCGCAAGGGTATTAGCAGCAACACTTGAAAAAAAACTCATTACAATTATTAGCTATTTCTATTGGTGTCTCAAATTTCCTATCCTTATGTCCTTATGTATGATGCAGGAAGGGGCATCCAATGAGACATTTTTATTGAATAGTTCATTAACAATTCCCCGATATTTTTTTTAGGATTGCCTTTAGCCCTTTGATATTTCTCAATATAAAATTTTTCATTGAGTTAAGGGACCTCAGTCGTTTTTACCTTTAAACGAAGTTTGTTTTTTGAGTTGATTTTTTAAAAAAAATGCTCAGATATCCATGGCTTAGTTTTCTTCATATTCCTTTTCCTTTTTCCTGATGCTCTAAAGCATTCTTCAACATGTTGATTTAGAATTTTTACAATTTTTTTTATACAACAGACCAATTTTCATGTATCAAATTTGCATTTAAGTTCACGAAATTAGTTGGCGCACGAAAAGAAGGCGTTTTCGATTGCTTGATCGGTCCATAGTCAAGTCACACAATGATCTGTGGTTCTTACACAAGCCACTGAGCTTAATAGGGATATATTCGCCTTTTTGTCAAGCCTAGCAAATATATGGTCAATACACGTTTGTGAGGACTCAGTTACTCTTGTTGGTATGTTTATACAAAATTCCACTTGCAGACATTAATGATAGATATATGCAGATGTATTAAAAATATCTATGTAGGTTCATGTCACCTAGACTGAATACATTTTTCGAATGTTCATCTCGTAAGAGAAAAGAAAGTCCTTACTTATACCATGAAGCCTAAAAAAAAGCCAAAAACACAAATTTCCGAGTACTCATGGTGTACGTGACTTTAATCAAAGCGGAACCTATGAATCCAGGACTACAAACCTCACAATTATCAATCAACACATCACTAACGTAAGCCGCAATACCACCCGCCGCGTACGAGTTATTACATATTAACTAAGATTTGTACCCCGGTATTTCAAAAAATTGCTTTTCGTGATCATATATCCAAATTTCCGATAGAAAGAAAAAATCTGGCATATTTAAAAAAGATTCCTGGTTGGCCAAGAGTAAGTTAAAGTTCTGGCGTAAGCTTCGACTATTTTGATGGAGAACTAAGAAGACGTTTCTAAAGTTTTTAAATTTAATGCGTAAAATGCTTAAAGTTTTGTCATATGTACATAGATGAAGAGTTAGAGTTGAGCTTTCACGTTTTAGGTGATGATGTGTATTGTGGCCATTTTAACTCTTTTTAAGAGCACCATGATTTCGAGAGATGTGTGATGCCTTCTGACGCCGATGTCGCGGACTTCGATTCCCATAACAGCCAATTCATTGAAATCGTATCTCGTTGCGGTTCTTCTAAATGTTTCTCGAAATTATGTCGGCGTAAGGGATTTTTAAAATCTATCTATTGAAGAATCATGACATTATTTTATACAATTATTATTAACCTTCCGTCCTCCAACTTGTTTTTTCCAACTAGTTCCTCCCACTGGGGTGTGCCATACCCCAACCAGAAATATGCACAAAAATACAAGTATTGTTTAAATTTTTTTTAATTTTTTTTATCAATTCGAAATAAAGTATTTCTGATTCATTTTTCTTAAGAAAAAGTAATAAAAAATTATAGGTCATTAAAAAGAATTTAAAAATAGCGGTTGAATAAAATTTTAATTTTTAAGAAAATAACAGCTAAAAAAATAAATTAATATTAGTTTTTCATACGTTCTTCTTCTTCTTTAGACTTTTAAACTTGAAATCAATGGTTAGCGGAATGTTGAAATTTATATATGAATTCTTAATCCTTTTGTGTATATTCCATTCAAAGTGATGACCGATGCTCGTCACACAAGGGCTGTTGACATGCCGCACAAGCTTTTTTTGTTTTCCGATCTTTCTTACCGTCACACATGTTGCATCGAACATATTTTTCCAGAGTTGTTGGTTATTGTGTTAGCGAACTCTAGTGGCTGGTTCCATTTGCATTTCATTGGTTAAAATATCTTCTATGGTTTGTTTTAGGCTACATACGTCTGAGAGTTGGCACTTGGACCCTTCGCCTTAGTTGTGGCTCAATAAGGCTAAAAACAAGTTTACACAAAAACTCTTTTCAGGGGATTTTTTAGAGTGGTTTGGTTTTATTCCACCATGATCCAGCATTCCACAGAGAACCCGCATAGGCCAACGACGCGTCGATCTGGATGTTGGGTATGAATGGCAAAGCCTATCGAACGTATCAATTCCTCTCTGGTATTGTTATAGTCCCGGATCATTTGTGGCTTACTTGATGTTTCATTGACATCATCTGTGTAATAGTTTGTCGAGAGGAATAAAACTATGTTCTTCTTTTTTGGAGCAAACCAAACCAAAGTCTTGCTTTCATCAAACGCATCTTGAATGACCTTCTCCTTTTAAAGCCAAAAATTCTGTATATACAACGATTTACGATTGGTAATAAATATTTCCCAGATTTCGCGAATGGGCGCAAATTTGTAATTACCTTTACGCTCAGTTCTAGTTGTTTTGTCATCAAGCGTATGCACGTGCCAATAAATTTAAATCGGTGCTGAGACCACATTTATATATGTACATATCTACATACATATGTATAAAAGTTTAAATCTCGCTGACCACAATTCGTTGAGGTGTAACTTGGCAGCTTTTTTTACACCACTCAGATACAGCAATCCAATGAATTCCTTTAATTCAGTTACTCGTATGTCTGTAGGTCCGTGGAACCGCTGTGGATTTTTATTATAAACTGAAAACTGCACTATTGCTCGTTTACGTGAGTCACCATTTTCAGCAGAATTTCATCAGAAAATAGTAAATTCAAAGATTGTAATATTTATCTAATGCCTACCACGTTTTTTGGGTGGGACCGTGCTCCATTTGTAGCCCGATTTTTCTTTGATTCCCCCCAGTTCTTTTTTCGGTGGAACAGGAGAATTTACTTCATCTTCCTCTACTGTGCTCTGAGCACTCTCTGAATCAGACTGCTCTTGTAGGTAATCAGGATCGTTGTCCGAATCACCCCCGACAAATAAGCCCAATTCTTCATCACTTTCAGGCAACCTGTCGGCGTCCAACAGAAGCCTCTCGATTTCTTCGTCCCGTACAAATGCCATTTTCGCTGTAAAAAATATGACTGATTTAAAAAATTAACTTTTATCTTATGACGAAACAATCTGTCCCATATTTTTAAGACCATTCTGATATTGTCCTCCCATCCACAGCATAGCCTTCTTGAGGGCCTTCTTTCCACGGGTTTTCCACTTGTTATTCTTTTGACTATTCGCCCACTGTCCACTGTCCATATGATCTACCTGTTCTGCCTATGAATTACTCGGTCAATGCTTGCGGCTGAATAGAGTTCCTCGAGATCTTGATTGTATAGCTTTCTCCATTCGCCTATTTCTTCTTTCGGTTTTCCGCCATTTTCTACCATTCTACTTAAACTTTTTTTTTCAAAGATCAAAAATCTATTTTCCGCCTTTTAGTCATATCAAGTCAAATTTCGCGTCCATGTCACTGGCATTATTATGGTTTTATAAATGCGGATTTTTAAATTACTAGACAAAAGAGTTGTTTTGAATAATAATTTTGAAAGCACTAGTGGCCCATCTTTTTGGCAGTCATTATGGCACCAGATCTTTGAATTCGTCCACTTTCTCAAACGTTTGTAGAATACAGTTAGGTACGGGGTTTGGATCGATCCAAACTTCTAGCCCACTTTCTTTCCTGCCTTTATTAGACTTTTTACCTTTCTTTTATGTGTTTCCTCGCTATACCCCAGTAGATCCAGATCGTCAGCGTAAGCCAAAACCGATGTGATTCCATTAAGGGTTATTCCCCTCTCCGTTTATTGAAAGGATCTCATAAGGATTTCCAGCACCGCATTAAAAAGAAGTGGTGACCAGGTTTCTTGTTTTAACCCTTTAGTATCGCGAATGTTTCGCGAATGTTGTAAGATCAATCAAAAAAAAATAAATAAAAAATCTGGAGCATGCCCGTGTCAAAAAGGAAGGGAAGAAAGAAAACGGTCAAACCGTAGCATTATGGAAAAGAACGCTAAAAGGAAAAGCACTACCCCGCCAGGCACTACTAATGGTCGTGATCCTGGGACGAGCAGCAATGCTCGGGTCAGAGCTATAGGATTTCCGGGGGATAGCAAAGTAATGCAACGGCGTAAGCCACATTTAAGAGTCGCGAGTTGGAACGTTGGAAGCATGAGTGGGCGCAGCTATGAGCTTGAAGAAATGATGGTTAGAAGGCGAGTAGACATCCTGTGCGTACAAGAGACGAAATAGCGAAACACTGGTAATCGGGCACGTTTCTTGGACGTTAAAACAAAAGACTACAAGATGTTTTACTATGGATTGGAACAAGGAAAAAACGGAATCGCCATCATCCTTGCGGCAGAGTTACTTGGCAACGTCTTGACCGTTTGATGGCTCTCAAATTGGTGATGCATGGTGAGGTGTGGAACATCGTAAGCGCATATGCCCCTCAAGTAGGATGCGAACAAAAAGAAAAAGATGCATTCTGGCTAGATTTCCACAACCTTGTCAAAATTATCCCAAAGGAAGAGCTTTTGTTTGTTGGGGGAGATTTAAACGGACATGTCGGGAAGACAAGTGAAGACTATGAAGGCTACCACGGAGGGCTGGGATACGGCACCAGGAAATCTTCAGGTGAAGATATCCTAAACATGTGCAAGTCGTACGGTCTTATAGTGCTAAATACCATGTTCGTCAAACAAAGCCGGCACCTGATCACTTATAGCAGCGGCGGAAATGAAGCTCAAATAGACTATGATTTGGTATCCAGTTTCATGAAGCCACGAGCTAAAGATTGCAAAGTGATCCTGGGAGACGCGATCGCCCCTCAACACCGTCTCCTCCTGACTGAATTTTTTATGGATGCGAGAAAGAAGTCAAAGCAGCAAACGAAGGTGTCTGAGAGAATCAAGTGGTATAAGCTGGATAAAGGAAAAGGCGAAGCTTTTATTACCAACATGGAAAACTACCTCTCTTCCATTATCGATGAGGTCGGTAATGAGGAGTGCAGAGCACAAGACATGTGGGATTCCCTACAACAATCTGGCCTGGAGAAAGCCAAATCACTGCTCGGAACATCTAAAGGCCCCTGCCAACACGCAAAAGAAACCTGGTGGTGGACAGACGAAGCCAAAGCAGTGATACACGAAAAGAAAATGGCTTTCCAAGCTTGGTCAAAGTGCTCTTCTACTAATAGAGAGGAAAAAGCTCGCCGTGAAAAGGTATATAGATGTTGCAAAGGTATCGCGAAGAAAAAATGCGCCGAATTCAAAGCGAAAAGCATGGAAGGCCTCTATCAGGAGTTGGAAGAAATATCGTCTTCCGCGTCTGACAGGAACCAGGCTACCCAGGAGCTTCGACAAAACAATTTGAACAAAGGAGCAAATATCTTTAAGATAGCCGCCCAGAGAAGAAGAAATGCTCAGGAGATTCGTTTCCCAAAGTTTATTAACAATGCTGAAGGCCAACTCCTTGTGGAAGACGAAAAAATTCTCCACAGATGGCGACAGTATTGCGAGGAACTTCTGAACGAACAGTTTCCCCGAGTGTACTTTCCAAGAGCCGCCCCGAATCATGCCGAAATATCCGACATCACAGTCGAAGAAGTGCGGTACGCGGTTAAAAACTCCAAGAAAAGAAAAGCTGTTGGGCCGGACGGGATACCCTCTGAGTTCTGGAAAAAGATGGGAGACATCGGGTCTAGATGGCTCATGGTTCTTATCTCCAAACTTATGAGAGGCGACACTATGCCTAATCAATGGAGGGAAAGCTATCTTCTTCCATTGCACAAAGGAAAGGGTGATACGCGAAATTGTGATAACTACCGTTCTGTCAAGCTGATGTCGCACACCATGAAGATCGTTGAACGGGTATTAGATAGGCGACTGCGGAAAATAATACGACTATCTGATGACCAGTGCAGGTTTGTCTCGGGTAAATCAACGACAGATGCAATCCAAAGTATAAGGGTCATGATGGAAAAGCATCGTGATTTTTCAAAGGACTTGTATATGGTGTTGGTTGATTTCGAGAAGGCCTTTGACCGTCAACCAAGAGATCTTTTATGGGTAGCGCTAAGACAAAAAGGAGTTCCAGAAACCTACGTGCGAGTGATTGTGGACATGTACGAGAGAGCAACGACAAGAGTAAGATGCACCGCAGGAGTCACCGAAGAGTTCGCAATCAAAGTCGGTGTACACCAAGGGAGCGTCCTCAGCCCACTGCTTTTTATAGCAGTCCTTGATTGCTTGCTTGAAGGAAAAGTGACTGACCCCAATGTGCACCAGCTATTCTTTGCTGACGATGGGGCCAATATAAGTGATGATCAGGCGTCCCTACAACGAGCACTTGATGTGTGGGTGGACATTTTTGAGGGACACGGGTATCGTATTAGTTCAAAGAAGACAGAGTATCTGTGCTGCCCGTTCTCTGACCCTCATCAGCCTATTCCAGACATTTACTTGAATGGAAGAGTGCTTCCCAAGTGTGAAAAGTTTAAATATCTGGGATCTATGATTAATAGAGAAGCAACTTGTGATGACGACATCAAACATCGCGTAAGCGTAGGGTGGATGAAGTGGCGGTAAAACTCCGCCATCTTCTGTGATGGAAAAATGCCCCCTAAGCTGAAAGGAAGGCTCTACACTTCAGTTGTACGTTCGGCGCTCACATACGGTTTTACAATGCTGGACAATGCACAAAAAGTATGAGAGCAAATTAACGGCAACTGAGATGAAGATGCTTCGCATGACAGCGGGAGTAACAAAGCGTGACAGAATTAGAAGTTCAAAGATCCGAGGAAGCCGCCACGTAAAAGAAACCATCACAAGAAACATAGAGCGCGACCGACTCAGTTGGTATTGCCATGTTCAAAGGAGAGATCCTTTGAACCCCGTCCAAAAGGCGTTATCAATCAACATTCCAATTTCAACACGCAAAAAAGGCAGGCCGAAAAACAATTGGTGCAAACAAATGCAAAAACACCAGCATTTGATTGGCCTCAGCGATGAAGTAATCCCAAACCGGGAAGCCTGCTGCTACTTTCTGAGGTCAAACCGGCGGACCCCACAAGCGGACCAGTAGGAATGCAGTTAAGTGGGAAGGTTATGGTCCTACACTTCTGACCATAACGACGCCGGGATAAAAAGGAAAAGAAGAAGAAGAAGAAGTATCGCGAATGTTTCATATAAGAAATTTCCAACTTTAACTTGTCCTGTGTTCCCCTTTAGTCATACTTGCATCAGTTTCGCCAACTTTTTCTGGAGACCCACCCGATACATTTTCGATTGATCTATAGAGTCATATGCCTCTTTAAAATCTACGAACAGGTGGTGTACTGTTTCGTGGAATTCTCATTTGTTGTCTAAAAGGTGCAGTATAGTGAAAATCTGGTCACTCATCGACTGATCACTCCTGAAGTGACACTGTTAGTCTCCCATTAACATATTCAACGTACATATGATGTTCGTCTTTTAAGAGATAATTGTTGCATTGTTCAGTTCTTTTTTGAACACGCAAATGATAGACTCATTGTGCCATATACATAGTTGTGATGAGCCCATGTCACTTCTCGACTCTTCTTAACATCTGTTAAATCTGTTATTTATTATTCAGTTACTGAATTTTGCGTCGGAAATTAGGCCAACACTCGTACAAGATCCAACTGACCCAAGAACTCAAAGTTCATGACCATAGACAACGCCGTTTGTTCGCTGACTGCGCTTCGGAGCGTGTTGAAGATGACCCCAATTTTTACGCAAAAATTCTTTTTAGTGACGAGGCGCATTTTAGGATGAATGGCTGTGTTAACAAGCAAAATAGCCGTGCCGTATAGGTTTATAGGTTCCACAAGAGATTCATCAGATGACAATGCATCCTCAAAAAGTTGTCGTTTGGCTTGGATTTTGGGCCGCCGGCGTTATTGGTACGTACTTTTTTGAAAACGATGTTGCTGAGGCGGTCAACGTCAATGATGTGCGCTACAAGACAATAATAACCAATTTCTTATTGAACCATGGCCCAAATTGAACCATATGGACCTAGATGACATGTAGTTCCAGCAGGACGGCACTACATGCCACACAGCGGGCGCCACGATTGACATTCGACATAAACGACTTGAGGGTAAAATTATCTGTCGCAGGGGGTGGATGTGGAAGGTCTGTAGTTCAAGTCTGTCTATAGCCAAGAACAATTCCTATGCAGAAAAACTGTGCAACAACATCGTTGTGTATGAGAGATTATCAAAAAATGCTGATGAAGGAATAAGGAATAACCTTAATGACTGGAAACAGAAAAGTTACTGTGAACTACTACCAGCGCGACAAATTCAGTCGAATCTCTCAAAAAATCATATCTAGGACAACCACCCCCGGAGAGTAGTGAACAAACATCGACACAAAGCACCGGCAACCCGTCCAGGTTGTGTGACAAACACCATAAGGGCGTAACTCTTGACCTTGCACGAACCCTATAAAAAAGGAGGAAAAGGGATGACGTCATGTTATTTGTTATTTGTTAAACTGTTCCTTGTGGGGTTGCCTGAAGATGTAGGTTTATGCGAATAAACCACAATCGACCGATGCCCTTAAGGTGAACATAACACAAACCAGCGCATGATGGCATGATAATCAAAATCAGCCGGATTTATGCGGAAGAATCATTAAAAATTGGATCATTCAGATCCGTGCCGTGTGTGTTCGTCTCACACATAGTTTATTTTATTCCACTTCAACATCTACTCGCCGTTATTGAAAAACTTTTTACCTGTCTTGCTTCATCGTTAGCTTAAGTGCCATCTAGTAGGGCAAACCGGTTATTAATTTCGTCCTGTAATTGGCGGTGGATCCGCTTTTGTGAATTCGAATTCGAACTTTAATTTGAGCGACGATTGGAATCTGATCAGAATCGTAATCGCTCCTCCTTAAGCTCAACCCAATGAAATCCAAGTAGTCATGTGTATTCTCTTTTGTTTGAAAGATGTAATTTTCACGATCATATTTTTTGAGCTGGTGAAGCTTATTGTCTTAGGACCGTTAGCGTTTAATGAGGCATTTAAACTTTCTTCTCCTAATGTCATGTGGGTATATCGTTCCTTTTCCTATTTTGTGTTGAAATTTCCGAGCACGATTTTCACGACGAAATGTCGACGAAGTGTCGTTGTCGAATATTTCATCTGTGTTTGAAAACTTTCTTTTCCTCGAAACTTATCAAGCTGCATATAATCTCTTGACAGCTGACAGCAGACAAAAAAATGTGCAGATACATTTCCAGTATGTTTCCGACATGTACTCGTATGTATATTAGCATGTTTTGGAGCTGCATACCAGCATATTACGGACATGTTTACCAGCATAACAAAGAAAATTACATAGCATACAATACCAAGCGGGAATTCAGGTCTTAAAAATAATTCGTGCAAAGCAAAATCTAAAGTAAAGTAAAATAACTTAACACAAGCCATGCAAAAAAGTGGTACTTATCTATGTCGCTAACTGTGTCAACTCTGTCACACGGGATTAAGGATGTAATTGGGTGTTTTTTATAGAGTTATAGAACTTTAAGTTGGCAACACTATTTTCACTGGCGGCCATTTTATCAGCTGTCAAGTGATTTATTTTTAGCTTGGCTTGACATTTCAACCTGAATGGGCCTGCACACACGGGAGTAATCCAACCGGCTTAAAATTGAGTTTATGGGAGAGGGAGCTGAAGTGTGAAGTATGAAATGGAGTAAAATCTTCAACCGCGTATCGAGTGGTTGAAGAGAGCGCAAAACTAATACATACACAACTCTTTACTTTTCGAGTCGGCACGTTTTTTGTCTCGTGTTGCGTCTCAATCGTAATTCGCCCTTCAAGCAGTGAACACTGTATAAACCAAATGGAGAGGAGACGTCTTTTGCGAAATATCTCTGTCAAATGAAATGTCAGAAAGACGAGAAAACACTAACACAATGAAACGAGGTTCACATATACATTTTTTTCAGTTAGATTAATTCATTCCGTGTAAGCTTAGAGCAGAGCATTACACCAGTTTTACTCCTGATAAAATTACTCCCGTGTGTGCAGGCCCAATAGACTGATGCCTGAACAACGCTTCCAAATTGTGCAAATTTATTTTGAAAATCATAGTTCTGTTCGAAATACGTATCGCGCACTACGTCCATTTTACGGTCAACATAATCGTCCATCAGAACAATTAATTCGATTAACTATGGAACGTTATCGCACCACGTTTACTTTAAATGATAATACGCATCCACAGAGATGTCGTACAGTGCGTACAGAAGAAGTCATCGCTGCTGTAGAGCGTAGCGTAGAGGAAAACTCGAATCAGTCTATCCGCCATCGTGCACAGGAATTGGATATATGCCCATCCACTTTATGGAAGATTTTGCGGAAAGATCTTGGTTTGCGTGCTTACAAAATCCAACTCGTGCAAGAATTGAAGTCACAGGATCACCTAGCAAGGCGTAGATTCGGTGAATGGGCCCAAAACAAGATTGACGTTGATCCCAATTTTCATAAGCGAATTTTGTTTAGCGATGAAGCTCACTTTTGGTTGAATGGATACGTCAATAAACAAAACTGCCATATTTGGAGTGATGATAATCCTCAAGGGTATGTTGAACGGTGCGTTACATCCACAAAAACTGATTGTTTGGTGTGCTTTATGGGTTGGTAGAATAATTGGTCCGTACTTCTTTAAAAACGATGCTGGCCAGAACGTTACAGTCAATGGTGACCACTATAGGGCCATGATTACTGACTTTTTCGTTCATCAATTGAACAACCATGATGTGCAGGAGCTGTGGTTTCAACAAGACGGCGCAACATGTCACACAGCTCGTGCCACAATTGATTTATTGAAGGAAACGTTTGGTAACCGCATAATTTCACGTTACGGACCCGTGAATTGGCCTCCAAGATCGTGCGATTTAACGCCGCTTGACTAAAAAATGACTTGGAAAAAATCATCGAGAATTGGACCTTCAGATTAGACTACGTCCGAACCAGCCGTGGCTGTCATATGCCAGAAATTATATTTAAATTATAATGTCGGAAGATTATATTTCGAATAAAGTCAATTTCATGTCAATTTAAATAAATCATCTTTATTTTATTCAATTTCAAAGTTCTGTAACTCTATAAAAAACACCCTTTATATTCTGATTAATTATGGCAGTATGGGGGTAGTAATCATCCTAATTAATTTTTTTCGTAAATTACGCGCTATTTCAAACCGAAAAGCTAGGTTCATGGAGCACTAAATTCGGAGTAGTTTATTTTAACTACCGGCTTATGTCAAAATTGTAATTTTGCAAAATTGAACTCATTACAATAACTTCCGTTTAGAATCATAGTCGAAATTTCCCTCTATCACCTATGTAAGTGCTACATGAGTTTCAATGATAGATGTCTGTCAAACATAATTTACCAATAATATTCTGACAAATTAGAACAGCTAAAAGTAATTTATATTTCTTCACCTTTTTCTTTATTAAAAATTAATTTTGAAACACAGACGACATCTTCCACATTTTTGTTCCAACATACTCGTAAACACAATTTTTTATGCCTTGTTGAAATATTTGATTTTCATTAAACACAATTAGAAATACCATTAGTCGCACAAGCACAAGTCACTATTTTCTCTATTTCCGCTTGGACAACCTGCTTCCGCAATTCTATGAAAATCTTAGAGCCCGTCCTCTTTCAACTCATTTACCATCACGTAATATTATATTTTGCCTAATGGATTTTAAATGTTTTTATTAAATATTAAATAATTATCCAATTTCAGCAGAATAAATTGTCTGGTAAAATCCCAGAAATTTTATTTGTGTGATGAATTCCAAGAAGATACTTTTACATTAATCGATTTTAAATGCTCCAGATTTGATTTTAAGTTGAAAAGCATGTTGTTTTCACGCTGCGATTTCCCAATTCATTGGCACCAACCGTGATTTATAGTTGCATCGCATGTGGTGACCTTCTCTGGCCGCAGGTGTTGGCCATGTTAATGATTCCATGACCTTCGGGGCTTTGGAAAATAATTCGAAATTCAGTTAAATGAATAGCATGTAATCGACTAGTGTGTGTTCTATAAATAGAGTTGTTTTAATTAAACAAGAGGGCTTGAAAGTAGTGCGTACATACTACCTATATATTGTTGCTGATTAAATTCGAATACGAGTACAAATACCGATTTCGGTCGCAACGATTTTTTGTCCCGAATTAATTGGCTGATTGAAATTTCTGGTTTACTTAAGGTCGTACGGAATTTTAGTGTTTGTTTTTGTTCTTCTATACTGAGTGGAAAATTGTGAATGAGATGTGATGATAACAACTTCAAGCAGTTCAGGTTGCACCTAGCTTTAAGGGGGAAATAGGGTTAATTGGTGTAAAAAAAGCCACATTTTTGTGATTTTTTTTTTTGATGAAACAGTTGAAATCTATTTATTAAAAACTAACATTATAGTATGATATTTGAAGAATATTGTGTAAAATTTTCATCGAGAAATATTAACAAATACGGCAGCAATTATTCTGGAGTGTCTCGGAAAAAAGTTGAATTGCGGTGCCCTTCATAACTCGGTGCTGGATCATCTGAAATTAAAAAATCAAAATTATATCGTTAGATAATCGTTTTGCCCAGGTAATGCTGGGGGGGATTTTCGAAATTTCGATTTTTCACTTTTTGGGAACACTTTGAAGGAAAAACTAAAAATAAAAATGTTTGCAAAAAAATCGGTTAATTTGTTATTGTAAATTGAAAAATATTAACAAATTTGAAAAAAGCTCTCCAGCGTTACCTCGTAAATTATGTACAGAAATAGTGTTCAAAATTTCAAAACGATCGGTGCAGTCGTTTTGAAGTTATGAGGGGCACCGACTTTGAAAACGTGAGTTGTGGGAAAAACGCTTTAAAGTTTTGAACACTAAAAAAATTGGGATGAAACGTTCATAAGCTAGTTCTATCGGCTTACCTCACACTGAATCATCGATGTCAGGTCCATAAAGGATGTTGCAATCATCCGTGATGCATGTCCAAAGCATCTTTTTGCTTCTGTCTACCATGAATCCTGCCTTCTTTTTTTTGTTTTTCAGCTTCCTGCTCTGCTCGGCCTATACGCTTGGAGTCAGTTGATCGCGCCCACTCATGAGCGTTTGGTCCACTACTGATTCCCATGTATTGCATGAAGGTTAGATAAGCAAAAGCACCTTCATTGAAGACACAGGCTGCCACATAAGCTGCAATTTCAACGATGAACGGGGTTCCACCCAAGTGCTTTAGTGAGATTTTCCAAATAAGTTTGTTCAAACTCTCATTGTTGTTCTGCGTAAAGCCACCGACACATCGCTCCAGGAGAGCATCTTGCTCACATCTTCATAGATAGGCTTGATGGCATCTAAAACTTCCTTGGGAAAAGCACTGTATATATGTTTGAACGAATCCAATGCATTAGCAGCTGCAGCTTTTTGCCATTCGTACCAGGAGTCCGCGCCGCTCGGGCGTTTTTCATGCTGTGGATTCTCGCCCGTGGAACTATAGTGGAAGAACGATGCCCAGATAACATTATTCATATTTTCACATTAGAGTGACGTCTAATAGCCAAACCATAGTATACCGTCAATTTATCAATCATTTTAGCCGTAAGCTTCCCTCTACCAGACAGACTCTTTCTTTTGACCGTCTTTCCAGCCTTACTTTCAATATCTACAACGGTCTTTTTGACTATTTCGCGCAGACGAGTGCCCATTCTTTTTTGAACGCGTCCTACACATTGTTTTTTCACTACTGTAAAATCACCACCACAAGGTTTGGAATTCACTAACCCGGAGTAAGCTTTGGAGTCACCGTCACCGATATAATTGCGATATCGCACACCATTCGTTACCGAGCGTCCAAACATGGTTTTTATCGCTTCGACCTCCATATTTCCAGCTGTACCAGTATGATTTGCCTGACACTTTCCAGCAGCTGCATGATCTTCATGCCCCTCTTCGTATTGGGCGGAGTTCAATTTACTTGCCTAAATTTTACATTCGTGGCAATATGAACTTTTGACGAAAATGACAAGAACTTTACCTGTGAAGAAGCCAATTAACGAGCTGACACCGAATAAAGATGAGAAACCTCTTTTTTTCCATGTTCCGTCGCCTGATACAGTGAGTTCGTCTTCATCTTCATTATTCTTCTCTTCGGCTGTTGCTGCTTTTTCTTTTTTTTTAAGAAAAATTAATATTTGGTGGAAAACCCGTTGTTTTTTATGACTTCAGCGCATCGTTTCTATGGTGATCGAACCAGCTGCCTGGAAACAATAGCGCGCTCGAGTCAGGTAGATATAAAAATAGTCATAACTTCGTCAATTTTGCTCCGATCGACTTGAAATTTAGACACAACATTCTAATAATAAAAAATCGAAAAAAAAAATTTAAAAACCCTATTCCCCCCTTAAAGGTTCTGCTCCTGTCAGAATAAAGATGCCTTTGGTTTGGTTATGTCACAATTGGCATATGAACTGATACCGATGTGTGGTAAAGTATATGTCCAGGATGCAGCGTTGCTTTTTAACAGAACATGACGAAGAAATCCATTCAATTTATAGCCCGGCAACCGTCACATGGGCGCTTAGATCCACACTTTTCTTTGCCGCCTTGTTAGAGCAATAACAAGGCTCTCTCTTCTTTTTGTGTTACCTTCGAGTAATCTTGTTAAGGGCGAACGGCGACTTTGGCACTATTGTGTTGGCTTCTGTCGCCGATGACACGAGGTTCGAATCTCGCCAAATTATTGAAATTCAGCGGGCTACTGTCAAAATCCCCTGTATACTCGCCTAAAGAAAGCTTTTCGAAATTAGACATTTGTAGTCGGCAATACACAGGTTGGGATAAATTTGGACTCTAGCCCTAATTGGGCTATAACCCAGTTAAGAAGAAAAAAATTCAATTCTGAAAATGTTACGCTGTGCGATAAATATGTAATTCTTTACGAAAACATCTAAGAGTTCCTCTCCTCCAACGTAACAGTGGATAACGGAGCAAAAAAATATCAAAAAGGTCAATAGAAAAACAAGCGACTTTCGTCGCTTGATAAAGCAAATAAAGTAGGCATCGGGTCCTACAGGGAAGCTCCTTTCATCTCCATTTTTCATAAGAAATTGTTGGTTTGTTTGTATACGTATTTAGGTCTTGTCCTTTTATCAAAAGTTACAGCGTTTTCGCTTTAGTAATTCTCACAGCATGAAATTGATAATAGTATAATCCACAACCAATTACTGTCTCCAGGACTGGAAATGGTTGTACAAAGATTGCCAAGGCAAGCGTATCTACATTTTATTAGCCGGCATACGACACAAGTCAGGTGTTCTTATAAAGTGTATTTCAATAAGGGCGGGTAGATGTTGAAATGGAACGAAACAAGCTGTAAACTGTGTGTGAGATATTAACAAAATTCTTGTTTTTATTTGAAAAGCCCATGCATTCGATTTTGTATGGAATATGATATTGTTCAAATACCCACCTCGGCTTCTTACTGTGGTACGGATCCAAGTGGTCCAATTTTCAATATCTCTTCGGCATATATCCGGCTGAATTTGAGAGATTGCCTGTATTATCTTCGCCTTAATGGCATCGATTGATTGTAGTATATTCGCATGTATGTACCTGGAACTTCAGAAAACCACACAGGAAAAATCTAGTGGGGTCAAATCGCATCACCTTCGTGGCCAATTCACGTCATCTTGTGGTCGTGGTACAATGGTAATCATTACCGACTGTTGAGCTGAAGGTTTGAAGTTCAAGTCTGTCCATAATCGAAAACAATTCCTATACGGAAAAACTGTGCAACGACATTAATTGTGAATGAGATATTATAAAAAAAATGCTGACGAAGGCAAAACACTCGCAGTATAAAATCAATTCAAAATTAATACTCTGTATGTGCATTTCCAATATAACACCTTAATGACATGGAAACAAAAAAAAAGTTGCTGTGAACTACAACCAACGTGAAAAATTCAGTTGAGTCTCTTGAATCCTATCTAAGACAACCATCTCCGGAGTGTAGTGAACGAACGTCTTAGACACAAACCATCGGCACCCAGTCCAGGTTGTGTGACAAACACCATAAGAGCGTAACGCTTGAACCTGCGCGAACCCTATAAAAAAGCAAAAACCTCTGGGAGGGATAACCTTACCCTCAAATCATTCATACAGACTGTCAATCCTGGGCCATGTAGCGCTGTTCTGCTGGAACCAAATGCTATCTAGGTCCATATGGTTCAATTTGGGCCATAAGAAATTGGTTATCATCGTTCTGTAGCGCTCGCCATTGACCTCAACAACGTCGTTTTTGAAAAAGTACGTACCAATGGCGCCACCGCACCGGCCCAAAATCCACACCAAACGGTAACGTTTGATGATCGCCGAAAATGCATCTTTCAAGCAATATGTCTCTACACGCGATATTGTTTTCTTTCTTCACTCTCAATGAGCGAAATTGTCACCCCCTCATTGTAACAGCAAAACTGTAACGTGTAACGCTTCGTAGTCTTTCTTAGTCACTGACGTGAATCATACTCCAGATTTGTTAGCGAAAGGTGCTTAAATGTTCGTCGTGTACATTGAACTTAAAGTCATGTGAACTACGAATTCGTACCATAGGTAACAATACTGAGTATGCTGACGAGCTCTAGCTCAAATATGTTAGGGTATTTGTCAAAGTTAAATTCTTTTGATTTCAACGAAAGAAACGATGATTTTTAAAATATAAAAATAGAGCAGATAAGAAGGGACTACTATAAATATTTCCTAAATGTTTATTCGTCGATGGATATTATGGATATGACTTGCGGATGCATATTGTTTGGCAATGATGCGTCTCGGAACCAACATTATATGTGGAACTGTCACCAGCTTAAAAAGGCTGTAACTATATAGGCGGTTGGTAAAATTACGTTAATGTTGCTGGGTTCATTGTGCAGGAACATTTGAAATTTCGGGGGAAAAAACTGCATCTATGCCAGAATTGGTTGTTGATCCAAACTCTCGACGGAATGGCGGGGAAATGGCTGCTAAGCGGAAGATGTTAAATCCAGCCATGCAACGGATATTGAAAGATGAGCTCGAAAAGGTACCAAAAAGGATAAAATATTGCCGATTCTCAAAAAAATTGGGGTTTGATAGAGCAGAGGAGGTGATGTGCTTGCGCGAACGTGGCCAGTTGCTAAATATCGTACTTTCTGAAGATAATAATGTCTAAATCGAACAATTCATGAACGTTTTGTTAGTTCATCATGCTCTTTTAAATGGAAAAGTCATTACAAAAAATTGCGCCTTCGATTGGCCACCTAGCGTCAAAATGGTTTGGAAGGTGCTTTGAAGCCTAGGCAAACTAACATTTCCTAATTGACGTTCGAACTAGAACTAGGTCATCCAAAACCAGAACTGTTAAAAATACATATTTTGCTTCATTCCATCAAAATAATAAGCAAATCTATTTGACTATTCCATGTGCAGTCTTTTACATGCCATTATCAGCACTAAACAAATATCAAAATGTGAATGCGCTCAAGGAGGTCTTCCGTTTAATTAGACACACATCTAAGTTTGCCAGGCTCTTTTATTAAACATAAACATATCTAAACCATTTATTTAATGATTGCCTCAGGTTAGATTACTACCCCTAGCAGCCGGAAAGTTGCTGAGGAATAATCGAATCTTAAGACCGATCAAAGACCCATTTACCCAAGTTAGCTTTTTTGGTAAATATCTGGAGAGAATAATAATTAAGAATAAGCTTGTATCTTTTGCTGTAAAAAGTGACATGTTAGCTGCAACGCTATTTGTATTAGAGCTTTTCATTGTACACATACAATGGAAAATTGTTAAAAAGGATCCTAGATCGTTCATTGTCTTTTAAATTTTCACAAGATTGCAACCACTGAAATGGTAAAACTAGAATTGATAGACCTTGTCTTCGGTATAACATCTCTTGCTTATTATCTGACATTTAGATGATTTCGAATTTAGCTATCATGATTTATTTATATTTGTACATTTTTATTAATTTATTCACTTACTTGATTATTTATTTATTTATTCTCCAGTGCAGAGGATATGTTTTGTATCACCCTATGTGTTTGTTGGACAGTTGAATGGTTCCTTCTGAATCCGAATTGATGATCAGGTATAGCGTTGATTTGAACTAAAATTGGCTAGATTAATTTTTCTAGCATTTTTTCAAACATTTTTTGAAGCAAGTGAAAACAAGCTGATGGGTCTTTAAAATGTTATTTTGGTGGCATTCTTGCCCTGCTTCGGTAGAAATATATTTGGAAAATATTTGAACCTTAATCAAGGCTATTAGTGGTAACTCTTTTGGGATTAGTCCATTTATAGAGTCATGACCAGGTGCCTTTTTTGGTTTTACTTCAGTTTTGATAGGGGTTTTTATTTTATCCTTTTAATGAGTTTGTTGTCTGATATGGTATTGTGGGAAAGTAACCTCGGGTCGTTATCACCTTCGACATTCTTAAAAGTCATCTCAAAGTAGTCTGCTAGAATTTCTGCTTTGTTCAAATTGTCTCTTGATCGTGTGTTGACCTGTTTTTTATGGGTGGATGATGCCTTGTAGAGTTCAATATTTGCTTTCTTGTCTTCCATAGGGAGAAATTTGTTTCCGATATTGGGGTTAAACTTTTCAGCTACATAGCAAAGTTGGTTTCCTGATTTTCTTTTAGTTTTTGCTTCAGGTCTTTAATGATCTTGTTTAGTTTTCTTTTGTGAGTTGTCATTTATTTCTCATCTTCCTTTTAAGTTCTGTAGGGGCGGTGCTCTGTGAGCCCCCTCGTTTATCGTGTCAATTAAGAGTATTATGGCCTTTTCAATGTCGTCTTGAGATTTAAGAGAAAAGTTAATAGACAGATTTATAGCTATGTATTGTCGATAAGCGGACCCCACAAGCGGACCAGTAGGAATGCAGTTAAGTGGGAAGGTTATGGTCCTACACTTCTGACCATAACGACGCCGGGATAAAAAGGAAAAGAAGAAGAAGAAGAAGTATTGTCGATAAGTGTTCCAATCTGTTCTTACGTTATATATTTTATTGGGATTTATTGTCATCACGGGTCGGTTGGAGTACTCAATCAAAATGGGTGAGTGATCAGACGAAAAGTCGAATGCGGATTTTATTTGGACATTTTTGATAATGCCAAAGTCGATAAGATTTGTTGTTTTTGTTGTGTTTGTTGGTCAATAACTGGGTTCCCTGGACTTATGTGCTTGCAGATGTTTTTCTTAATTGCGTCTAATAGATTTTGTCCCTTCTTAGTTATAAGTCGGGATCCCCATTCAGTATCTATGTTTTCCGTTGAAGTCTCCTGCAACTATGACACAGTTACCCGATGCGATGCGAATTCGCCGGAAAATGCCATAATAAGGTCCAGTTCTTAACTTCAGCGACGTATTGAAGTGCCTGGTCGGTTTCGGATACTTTCGGTCACAGCCGTTATGATTTTGCATGTACATGCCATTCGAGCATGTTGATATGGATTTTTGGCTGATACAAAACCGTTTCCTTAAAACGCTCCACAATTGCACGAATTTCGGAATTTTAATCAAAGTGATAGCGGAATACCGACATTGACGAGAAATCTAAAATAACACTTCTTGTTGGTAGTTCCTTTAGTACTTCTTATTCTTCTTTGTCTTTGTGACCAGAATTCATGGTGTACCAGGTTGTTAAAATTGAAAAACACAGTGAATATATTTTTTATTTATAATTCGTGCAGGTTCAAGAATGTACGCTCTTATAGTGCTTGTCACACAACCTGGACGGGGTACAGATGGATTGGATGGGGATGGGATGGATGGATTGTGTCGAAGTTCACTACTCTCTGAGGGTGGTTGTCCTAGATAGGAATTTCGACTAAATTTGCGTTGGTTGTAGTTCGCAGTAACTCTTTTGTTGTTATATTAGAAATGCACACACAGAGTATGAATCTTGAAGTGATCTTATGCTGCGAGTGTTATGCCTTCGTCAACACTTTATGATCATCTCTCATTCACAACTGATGTTGTTGCACATTTTTTCCGTATAGGAGTTTGTTCTTTGACTATGGACGGACTTGAACTACAGACCTCCGGCTCAATAGTCGGTGATGATTACCATGGCACCATGACTACCCAAAATATGAATATGAATATGATCTAATTTCCATTCTGACAATCCAGAAATTCATTGGGATCTTAAATCTTAAAATTTCCATATTCTTTTTGGTTATTCTGAGACTCGCAAAACCTAGAAAATTATTTAGTAGTATATTTTATTTTCGTATCATAATTTACATTTGGTGAGCCACCACACAGTTTACATACAGAGATATGATATTTCGATTATATCTTTCTACTGAACAATTATTTTATACAATTATTTATGATAACAAATGTTTGACAATGACAATAACCTTTGAAGGAAAACTACGACAAAAACCTTCAATGCAATAATCAAAAAAAAAAAAAAAATAATAATAATAATAATAATACTTATATAATTAATAATAAGCAATCAACAATAAATAATAAATAACAAGGTAAGAAATGAATAGTGTATTTTCGAATAGATGTGGGTTTTAACAAAAGAGCATAAGGAAACATGATTAAACACTTAACTGATTTATAAGGGGGTTTTCAGAGATTTCACAATTATGGAGAAACTTTGTGGTTAGTTTTAAAATTCTATCACGAACTAATTCAATCTTTGTTCTGCTGTGAAGATCAGCCGTTGAGTAATAAGGAGGAAGATTTAGCATCATCTTAAGAATTTTATTTTGATAAACTTGTAATTTTTTTAGATGGCATTTTGCTAAATTTCCCCAAACTTGGCAACCATATAGAAGGATTGATTGAAAAGTTACTTTAAAAATTACAATTTTATTGGCATTGTTCAGTGTAGACTTCCTGTTTATAAAAGGGTACAGCATGTTTATCGCAATATTTATTTTATGTATAGTTTTTGTAATATGTTTTTTAAATGTGAGTTCTGTATCAAGTTGAATGCCCAAATATCTTACAGATGGAACCCAGTTGACACCGGTATTATTGACAATTAGTTGGTTGCTTGGGAGAAAGCAGGCTTTTCGATTCTTGCTGAAAAAAATGGCCTGCATCTTCTCAGTATTTAGTTTAATTTTCCAGGATTTGAAATACCTTAGCATTAACTGAATCGCATGTTGTAAGTTTTCCTCCACGTTGAGGCTAAGATCATGCGAAGAATATATTGCCGTGTCATCTGCAAAGATAGCTACTTCACAATAAGGAAGTCTTGGGGTATCAGACACAAAGATATTATAGAGAATTGGCCCCAAAATGGATCCTTGAGGCACACCAGCAACAATAGTGTGACAAGCAGAATAACAATAATTAACAAAAACTCTGAAAGTACGACCGGAAAGAAAGCTTAGCACAAGTCTGGTGAGATATGGGGGAAAACGGAGTATCAATAATTTATAGATAAGGCCCAAATGCCATACACAATCGAATGCTTTCTCAATACCCAGCAAAACAAGACCAGTTGATTTACCCAAGGAGCGGTTCATTTTAATATGGTGGCACACTCTAAGTACTTGATGGGATGTACTATGATTTCTTCTAAAACCAAATTGCTCATTTAGTAGTATATTATTTTCTTCAATAATTGTGGTTAATTTTGCTTTTATAATTTTCTCGAACAATTTACTAATACTACTTAACAGACTAATCGGTCTGTAACTGTTTGGTTAGTTAGGTGGCTTTCCTGGTTTAGGAACAGGTATCACCTTAGCTATTTTCCAAGCTTTTGGAAAGTATTGGATCTTAATACAGGCATTAAAAATAAGAGTTAAGTATCCAATAACCGATTTGGGAAGTTGTTTTAAACACATGTTTCTGACACTATCTACCACCAGTTTTTTTTTGGTGATAAGGAACACAATATGTCTTCAACACTCTGCTGAGATATAAGTTCATCTCGAGGTGTTTCAATAGTTGTGCAATAAAGTTATTAGTAGTTACACTAATAATTCGGTTGGTAACAGAGTCGCCTAAATGTTAGGAAACAAAATGATTTCTCAAAAAAGTCGAGGCGAATAAATTAGCCGTATCATCGTCCATAAAATGCACATTTCCGGAATCTTGAAGTGTTGGAATTCTTCTGTTCTTATTTTTAACAACTTTCATAATATTTCAGAAGGGCTTGGAACTTTTGTCTAGAGAAGTTAAGTTCCAATTAATATTCCGTTGCTTTTCTATTTCCTTAGAAATAAGCTTATTGTAATATTTAAGGTATAATCTATAGACTGGTAGCCTATAACGTTGCCAATGTCTCTTAATAGAATTTCGGATGCGGATATAATTTAAAATGTAATCAGGCATTTTAAAGACTTGTGTTTGCTTTCTTTTTTTAGGGGTACACGAACTCATTACGTCCAGGACATTATCAGTGAAGTCTTTGACTGTTATATCGATTTCATCCTTTGAGCTCACGTCATCAATAACTGTCCGGAGATTACTGTATATGACGTTCAATTCCGATCGGAATCTAGCCCAATTGGTTCTTTTGAAATCGGGTACAAACTGTTCGCACGTTAGGGAAGATTTAGACATTTTGCAACAGACAGGATAATGGTCTGAACTCAATTCTTGTAACGATATCGGCTGCCGAAAAAGTTGGGGCACATTTGAAATGAAAAAATCAATAACTGATGGACAACCTCTTGAACTAGATGGTACATATGACGGACTAAACGGATAAAGAACAAAAAACGGAAGCAGATTGGAAAAATTCGAAAGAATATTGCCCCACGCGTTTGCTCGATTACAGCGATTTAGGTCGCCTCCAATTATGGAATCATTGTTTCTAACTAGAATGTTTTGTAAGTCGCTCTTAAAGTTATTTCTTTTTTCTGTAGATGTAGCTTTACCTGGAAAGTAAACGCATACTACGCTCAATTCACTTCCATCACTCAGAATAATCTTTATGCCCACATTTTCTATACAACGTGTTCTAATAACATAGGAGTATAGTGTGGCGAATAGATTTTTTTTATAAAAATCGCAACACCGCCACCTCTTCTATTGGGTCTATCTATACGATAGCACTTAAAATTCGATGAAGTCAATCTAGTTTCAGAGTTTAACCATGTTTCCGTTACTAGAGCTACATCTATATTTTTAGTGGTTAGAAAATCAATAAATTCTATATATTTATTTTTTATGCCTCTGGCATTCCATTGTTTAAGATTGTTAATTACCATATTATTTAACATTAGAATATAAGAATTTAGTGGCTAATTGTGCTATGGCATTAAATTGATCTATTTTAGTTTTACAATTACCTAATTTGGAGATCATTTCCATTACCAGGGAATTGATTTCTTCCATAGAAAATAACTTACCCTTAACAGTGGTCGTAGAGTAGTTATTGTTGTTGTTGATGGTACTCGGTTCGTTTTTCGCATCATCATGCACTGGTTGACTTCCCCATGCATTCCGCTGCTGGACATTGGTGTTAGTGATTTGATCTGCTACCTTATTGTTACGCATATGTTGGAGGGGAGGAAAATTCATTCATTGACAATAAATATGAAGCTTATTTAAAACTCGAGCACCACTTGCGTATATTTATGTCCTGACGATTAACTAACGCCCGTTGAAATCTATTTCCAGGGGGAACTTTGAATTCATCTAGATGAATGGTTGATACTTGAGATTGGGGTTAAATATGCCGATGGTACTCTGCAACTGCATATTATAAGTTCAAAACAACCTTAATTGCTTTTTGAGAGCAAAAAAAAAACAAATCTTGCACCTCATGTGAAAGTTGGCATTTTTCCTATTGATTTCTCATTGGAGTTAAAAATATTTAAAAAGTTCTCCAGGTGGAAGAACTTGTAGACGTATTATAAATAACCGATTTTCTTTCCCATTTGTTCGACTATCCAGCCCAAGAACTTTATTATTCCAATCCACTCCAATTAGCGGTATCAGCACAATGAGAATATTTCCATATTTTCTTAAAGGCCCCTCTTGGCAATCTCTTGAAACTCCTAACGATAGAGTTTCTCTAGCCAAGTCTTAAAGAAGAGCATATCTCGTTGTTTTAGAAAACTATTTCTACCATTCTCCCGACCTCCAAAAACAATGACCTACAACACTAAATATGCCTAACAGATACCCTTTACTATGCGATGCAGACAGGCCTACGTCAACACACATTGAACCCCAGAAACAATCGCAGCAAGAGCATGTACAGAAAATTGATTTTTCGCCCAAAACAATGTGCGGCAACAACAAAAAGGACGATAACAGATAAAAAGAAAAATCAGAAAATAGGAAAATGCACATGTATAATGAAACATGGGCCTCGCCGCCCACATCCTGGCAACTGCAAGTACTACTTCCGCAGCGTACCACTTAAAAGCGCCCGACCGACAATGATGAATACGAATAAATTATCATCCTCGTGTTTACAGATACATTCTGAGTGAGTTGGGCGGGCGAAACGGGTCGTACGTTGGCTTCTGTTGCCACACACTAGTCAGGGCATGCCCTCTAAGCAATGCTTCTTCTTGCTCCTCTACGATTCCAATCACTTGATACACACGCTAGCCTGCAATGGATGAGTCGTTGGACGCAGTTTGATGAATCGACAGTTGAAGGAAATTTTTCAGGGATGGTAGGAAGTATGAGAGTGTAGACGGGTGGTTATTTTGCAACCCCAGATTGTGCAAGAAAAGACAGGTTGGGTGATGACAACAGGGTGGGATAATCCTCGGCGACGACCTTGTCATGCCGGCAACGTCACTCGTTAGGTATTGCATTTGGATGTGGCATTAAAGTACTCGTATGTACAGAGCCCTTTGCAGGTCTTATCGTTATGCTTACTATTACCGCTGATTAGTGTCGGAATGTGCCGAGTGCAGTATACGGCATGTTTCTATAGCTTTTATCAGTAATTCGCAGTCGTTACTGAACCTACCACAATTCAGAATGGCTTAAAGGCCACTCTGTGTGGTGACGTAAGTCGTTGGCAGCGAGAACGAGTGTGTCTCATTCGTTGGGGCTTTGCAGATTGGAAGATATACGAGTATTGCCCGCAGAAGTATTTTGTTGATTTGAAATGTGGCCGAAGGGAGGTCTTGTATGATATGACTTTTACTTTCGTGCGTCCTTAACGGGGTCGCATGTAATATAGTAAGGGGTTATCCAGCAAGAGTCATTTTGAACTTTGAGCTTTTTGATAAGATAAGTTATTAACTATGTAAATGTTTATAATGTGATGAAAAAATGAAGGGGGCGACAATTTGACGCCATTCGACTGTATTTTTTTTTTTGGTACTAGGTTAAAGGAAAGTATATGTTAACAGTTTACCAACGAGGCAGATGAATCATAGAGCTTAAAATAGCTTGTAGCTAATATTTAAATAAAAATATCAACAACTTTGATATTTTCGTTGCATTTTTTTATTAATTTAAAATGACATTTCTTATTGGATGCATGAAGTATGGGATCATCAACATCCATCATTACCAGTCTCGAATAAATTTCAGACAATCATAACTTAGGATTAGTTGGATTAGAAAAACTACTCGGGTTTCTTCATCCAGGGTTAATATCATTCCGCCTGATGGTGGAAATTCAGCAATTTAGTACGAGGTGAGCTACAGAATTTTATTAGGGCTTTTGTAATCCATCTGTATTCGCTTTACTTTCGAATAATGATTTCCCACTTTGAATCTTACGAGTACTTGATTCGCTGTTTCCATGAATAGAAAAAAATTAAGACCCCGTGTTGGTGTTGTTTCTCGGAATTTTTTGATATTAGGAAATGAGTGAGCCAATTGCGATGTAATCAACATGGTTAGATTGAATTTATGTTGTGCGTGAACAGTGGCGTAGCGTGGGTTGGGGCCGCCCGGCGCAGACCCTATTTATGCCGCCCCTAGTAATTTTTTTCATACACTAAAAAAAAAAACCAAATCGCTGTCTACGATTTCAACCAATTATACCTACACATACGAGGGTGGTCCGATAAGTACTTAGCCTACAAAAAAAAACAAAAAAATTGGAGAAATGGCGATTTATTTTTCAATATAGTCTCCTTTTAGCTCGATACACTTGATACGAAAATATTTTAATTAAATAATTAATTTATTTAATATTCAATAAACGTATTGAAACGTTTTCTCGAGGTCTGCAAAGTAGGCCTCCGTGGCGGCGATGACCTCTTCATTCGACTGAAATTTCTGCCCGGCGAGTGACTTTTTCAAGTTTGAAAACAAAAAGAAGTCGCACGGGGCCAAATTTGGAGAATACGGTGGATGGGGCAGCAGTTCGTTCCTCAATTCGACCAATTTGGACATGGCGGGGGCGGAGGTGTGAGTCGGTGCGTTATCATGGTGGAAGAGCACTTTTTCTTCGCCAAGTGGGACCGTTTTTTCTTCAATTCGGCGTCGAATCGGCCCAATAATTTGGCATAGTACAGCCCTGTGACCGTTTTGCCCCTCTCCAGGTAGTCGATGTGGATCACACCTTGTGAATCCCAGAAAACGGTGGCCATCACCTTTCCGGCCGATGGGACAGTCTTCGCCTTCTTCGGAGCACGTTCGCCGGGTGAAGTCCACTGTATCGACTGTTCCTTGGTCTCTGGTGTGTACCAGTGGATCCATGCTTCGTCGACTATCACGAAACGACACAGAAACTCCTTCGGATTGCGTTTAAACAGCGTCAAACGATACTCTGAATTGGTCTCACGGTTGCGCTTATTGTCCGGAATGAGCAAACGCGACGCCCATCGCGCCGACAGCTTTCTCATGCCCAAAATTTCATGCAGGATATGACCCACGCGATCTTTTGAAATGCCTACTGTCTCAGCTATCTCGCGCACCTTCAATCGGCGGTCTGCCAATACGAGATCTTGGATTTTTGTCACGTTATCCTCCGTGGTAGCCGTTTTCGGGGCACCTGGACGTGGCTCATCAAAAACCTACTTGCGACCACGTTGAAACTCGTTAAACCAATTTCTGATGGTCGCCATCGAAGGAGAAGAGTCACCGTACACAGCATCCAAACGCTCTTTGATTTCGCTGCGCGATTTCCTTTCCAAAACAAGAATCGAATCACCGACCGATATTGCTCTTTTTCCATTTTTCTAAAATCCGCGGACACTCCCGCTTCCACAAAACAAAACTACGAGTCCGATCTGCCTGAAATTTCGACAGTAGCCGTCTACTAGAATGTTCTACACGATAGTAAGCTGCTCTTGCGATACTGGCGCCATCTGGCGGTGAGGCTAGGTGGTGGTACTTATCAGACCACCCTCGTACATATGTGTATCAATAAACTTGTTAAAATTTTTCTTCAAAATTTTGTCAACTGTTATCCGTATTACGTTCTAGCAAGTGAAACAATGATGAAGCCGCAAACATTACTTACCTCAGGATATCAAATGAACAACGGTAATTCGCATCAAACTTTATACAGAATTCGATTATTTTTTGAAATTTATTTTCCTATTTTCCATTTATTTATTTTTGTCTTTATTTTTTGAATTTTTTTAATTTAGTTACAATAAATTATATTGCAATACTCGTAAATTAATTTTTTTTTTATTACTTACAATAAGTTATTTTGGTTTATTAATTAATTAAATTCATTCAAAAATAAGTAAATATTAAATTTCATAATTAAAAGTTATTTTAAAAAATAATTTTTAAATGAAAGAATGAAAGCATTTAATTTTCCTACTTTTCATTTGGGCAGAATCTCTTCTTATTTCTTCAGTATCGATGATCTCTACGATTTCCTGCTCTATAGCCCTGATACCCAGATTATATAGCCTTAGAGTGCTCATTGTGGACTTTAAACAATTTTTAATAACCTTCAGTTTTGAGAAACTCCTCTCACAGCCGGCATTACTTATTGCAATTGTCAGAAAAAATCGAAGCATTATTGCTATGTTAGGCAGACTAACTTTCAGTCTAAACTGTAATATAATGTAATATAATGTAATATATGTTTTAATAGTGCGAGTGGGCATTTATTGGCGAGTTCAGGGGGGTTTGGTTGAGTTGAGAAGGTCGAACTTTTTTTGCCAAATTTCGTAACTGTTGGAATCTTTGTTGTATTTCAGCACTGACCCCGTTTAAGGAAGAAAATAATTTTCCTCCCAGTTTATTTTCATGGGATAAGGCAGCTTCTACATACATATATAGGTATTTCTATCACCAAAATATGTTTTTTTTTTATTTCCTGGGATGTTCCATTAAAATTCTAAGTTTTTGAGATACATTTTTGGCCTAAGTAAAAGCACCGTCACCAATTCATCTCATTTTTCCGTAAGGAAGATCTGTAATACATTTATTTTTTAAGTACATTGATGAAGGTACTAATCGGCAGCTAACTGTGCGGCAAATCGACTATAGACCCAATTTTCACACTTCGACAAATCCTGGAAAAGACGCCATCTCTTCAACGATTTCAAAGTCGCATACGACAGCATTCATCGTAAAGAATTATTTGATGCGATGGCTGAATTCAAGATCCCGGGGAAACTGATCCGGTTGTGTAGCACCACGCTAAAAAATACGCGATACACCGTGCAGCTCGATTCTAGGACCTCTGAACCGTTTGAAACATGCACCGGATTTCGCTAAAGAGATGCGCTGTCGTGTGACTTCTTCAACCTGGTGCTGGATCAGATAGTGCGAAGGGCAGGCATCAACAGGGAAGGCACTATCTTCAACACGTCTGTCCAGCTGCTGGGATACGCGGATGACATTGACATCATCACGCGGTCGCACCGTGACGTTATGGAAGAGTTCACGGCGATTGAAGAACACACAAAACGAGTTGGTCTTAAGGACAATGAGGATAAAACAAAGTACATGCTATAAAGCAAAAACCAATCCGTCGCTCACCACCTGGAACAAAACGTAACAATTGACAGCTACAATTTCGAGGTGGTTAAGGAGTTTGTTTACCTCGGGGCGAACGTACATTTCACAAACGACACCACAGTGGAGATCCGGCATAGAAACGCCCTGGGCAACCACTGGTATTTCGGATTGTCCAAACAACTTGGGTAAAAAATTCTCACTCGATGAATCAAAGCTTTATAAAACGCTTATACTGCCAGTCCTGCTGTACGGAGCCGAAAGCTGGGCGATAAGCAGGATAGCGGAGCTGATTTTGGGTTCTTTCGAAAGAAAAATTCTGCGGCGAGTATTTGGTCCTGTCTGTGAGGAAGGTGAATGAAGGAGAAGTCATAACCGCGAACTCTACGAGCTGTACAAAGATGTGGATGTAGTCCGGACGGCAAAGATCCTTCGACTACACTGGTTCGGCGAGCGCATGAACACCAACGCCCTAGCTAAGAGGGTTTTCGACTTCGAGCCTCCTAGTTCGAGAAAAAGAGGAAGACCGACCAAGTAATCGCGAATGCTAGACAACTTGGTCTTGACAACTGGAGCGTGCCCGGGAACGTCAAGGATGGAAGGCAGCCATAGTCCAGGCTCAGATCCTCCATGGATCGCTGACCTCCGAGTTTTGCCTGTCAATAAACCTCTCTCGTAAAAGAGTTTGAATCTTGTCAGGAGTTTTTTTTTCCGTTTTTGTCCGTGCAGTATGTCGACTGTCACTTTTCGGTAAAAGTTCGTATTATCGTGATGACGTTGGCGTTGTATCGTATTGTATATCGTATGTGTATCTCTCAATCTCCTCGTTTAACAGGTTCCTATTGTACGGGGGAAGGAAGCACTCGAAGTGAGCCTTCTCTTTATCTTAGGAAGGCGTTTGGATATACTCTCCCATCTCCGCGTATTCGTCTGGTATTGTAATAACGCCTCTAAGACTGCAATGGTCATTGTCGTATGCGAAGGTCCATAAACAGTTAGTTGACCATTCGTAGGTGTCAGCCAGTCTCAATCGAGAGTTAAGTAGCATGAGATCCGGATAGGAGTCGCTCCTAGCATAGGACAGATTATCTGTTGCGAGTATTTTGAGTTTGTACTCTGTGCTCTGCAGAACCCACCTATAGCTAGTATTGGGAACGTTATTTCCTCAATCACTATGACGTTTAAATCGCCGCGCCGGCCCGAATGAAAAAGTTTTCTGCCGAGCTTAAGCGCAGAATTATTTTTACTGAAGATCGCAACTCCTCCGCCTTGTGTGGTACTGGGTCGGTCTGTTCGAACTATTTTTTAGCAACTATGCCGGATTTTGTTCTTCTGGCTTACCATTGTTTCGTTAACTAGAAGTACATCGGGGCTTTCGTCCTGCAACAGCTTGAAAATTGTCGCTCAATCTTAATCAGTGAATTCATATTCACCGACAGAATTGACTTGATTCATAAATAGTAGAAATAGTTGTCACATATCCTTGGTTAAGTTGACAATGCAACTATTAAAAAAAAATTCGGATTCGGAATAAGGTGCAGACAAAAAAGACTTGTAAGTCTGTAATGTCATGTCACAACCGTTTCTAATTACGTGCACGCCACTGTGCCTAGAAGAGATCGACATGACAGGGAAGCTTGGTGAATGGAAATACCGAGTTAATGATAATAATAATAATATAAATAAAAGGATTAGCCGAAAAATAAAAGTTTTTCAAGAGAGGGAAACACCGCGAAATATACTTTGGAAGATTTGACTCAAACTCTAAGTGGACTAATCGCTGAGCGACGATGCCCCATTATCATTCAACATATGTATATAAAAGATAAAATAAGGCTTTCCCTGGTAGGCGTCCTTTGTCATTTTTAATTCCTTTAAATAACAGGCTAGCGACGCGACAGCAGTGTAGTGTTATGGTGTATTGCTATATACACTTATTATTTGCAATAATATGACCTAGGTTAAAGGGAAGTTCTCCCTTCGCATCATAGTTTAAAATATTTAGAAAGCTTCTGTTGAGAGCTAGTGCGTTCTCCATAATTTTTTTTTTTTTTTGTCCATCACAGAGTACACAGAACACTACGTTCTCCGGTGTATACTCTCAGTATCGCTTTACTCAACAGATATTTGTTGCGCGACTAAGGATCATCTACCGATTTTGCATGTCATAGATTACTCAGACAAACATTATAACAATGTTACTAATTTAAAATCAATGACAGAACACAATTTTTAAATTCCAATCGAGTTAAACTGAAATCGATTTCGTTGCAAAGCTCATTGAATGTTTTTATGCACCTAGTAATTGGCTCTTGGAAGTCTTTACTATTCCTTTTAAGAAATCCTAACAAGGAGTTAGATTTAGATATGGCGTAATCATAATGTAAATTAAAATTTAGTTTAGTGTCAAATATGACCCCTAGATCCTTAACTTCGTCAAGACGAGTGAGCAGAAAATCGTCCATAAAATAATTCTATAAGATCGGCGCTACAATACGGTGCGCTGTAAATATCTTACGTTTAGAAATATTAAGTTGTAGTGCATTATGCTTACACCATTCCGACAGTTTATAAATATCTAGTTGAAATCGGATACAGTCTGTAATAGTATTGATGCGTGCAAACAGTTTTAAGTCGTCCGCGAATGTTAAAACTTCGCAGAAATTAAATATTTCGTGAACATCATTTAAGAACAAAATAAACAACAACGGTCCGAGATGACTACTCTGGGGAACGCCGGAAGTTACTTCTATTTCCCGAGATGTAATACTATTAATCTTTACCAATTACTTTCTATTACATAAATAATTTGAAAGCCACATCAGCATGGAAGAGTGGAAACCCAGCGATTGTAGTTTAGCCAATAGTAAACTGTGATGTACTCTATCAAAAGCTTTCGTAAAGACAGTGTAGAGTATATCTACTTGTAAATGATTTTCAAAACTATCAAAAATATAATTTGTTAATAAAGCTAAATTTGTAGTACATGACCTACCGCGAACAAAGCCATGCTGGTTACTGGAAATAATTTCTTTAACAGCGAAAAAAAGCTTATCTTTAACAATGCTTTTGAACAATTTTGGGATTGCAGAAAGCTTAGATATAGGCCGATAGTTTTCAACTTTTTGTCTAAAATCGCTCTTAAATATATAGGTGTAATAAATGAATATTTCCATTCACTGAGGAATTTTCCGGTGATAAGTGATTGATTAAAGATAATTTTAAGTGGATAAAAGATGGAAGATATACACTTTTTTAATATTATCGAAGGGATTCCATCAGGACCTGGACTACAGTTTAATTTCAGTTTCTTTAACGCGTTTATTACATCTTCATTCGAAAGTTGCAACACACCAATATCCAACGATTCAGTAATATTAAAGTGTTCAGTTCGTCGTTGATTGGACTCGAGAATTATTATAAACCGACTCGAAGAAGTTGGCAAATAACTCACAAGTTCCATTCAAATCTGTTGAAATTGCATTATCAAATTCCATCACCCTAGGCAAGCCTGAGGTATTTCTTTTTGTGTTAATGTAATTCCAAAATGATTTACCATTATTCTTTACCGATGACTCTACTGACAAGATGTACTGCCTGTATAAAAATCTATTCAAGAACTCATATTCCTTTCTGAATCTTAGACAAAGTTCGCGGGTACAGTTCGTTTTATTTAAAATATAAGCCGAGTATGCTTTTCTTTTTACATTTCGTAAATTTATCAATCTCTTATTCGACCACGGAATTCTGTAGCGGTTATTTTGACGCTTTTTAGGTACAAATAACTCAAGACCAGAATTAATTTTTCCCATAAATACACCGCAATTACCTTTTAAATTGGAGGTGTTCAGTAGTGCATTCCAATCAAAGCTGTTTATATATTCCGTAAGTGCAACGAAATTGGTTTTAGCAAATTTACAAACTAACGCGTCAACATAATTTACATTATTACTTTGTTTAGAGTAATTAAAAAACTTGAATTCCAATAATAAGGCTTTATGGTGGATTTTATTGGAATCAATAAGGTCTAAAGCTTCATGCTAAAATGCTTAAATGCTAAAATTCATTTCGTTATTTAAGAATATTAAATCTAAAATTCTGTTCAAACTGTTCTGAAAATTGTTTATCTGAAATAAGTTGAGAGATTGAAGACCGTCGATGATTCATGGTTTACATTGAAGGGGATTAAATTCTTATCACCATCTACAATCTTCCAAGTAACATCACCAATATTGAAGTCTCCCAATACACAGGGTAGTTGAGAGGCTCCAAGATGAGCAACGACATTACTAATATTATCAATGTGCTTTTGATACACTTTGGTAACACTGTTTGGCGGAATGTAGGCGACAAAAATAAACAATTTATAACGAACGTCCTCAGCAAAATCAATACACACACAACTCTGTTCAACATCAATTGTTTGATGCTCTAATGCGATCTCCCGGCTGAGACAGCTATTAAAACGTTATATTTATCTAATATTCAGTCCCGATTCACTTTACTTACGAGTACATATTGTATACCAAAAATTGTTACTAATGTGCTTTGGAAGGAGAAAAGGGCGAGGAAAATTTGAATTGGCTAACTAATAAAAACTAATAAAAGAATATGTAATCAGCAAAGATTATAAGGTCCAAAACCAATATTTAACCCTCGAATAATATCCGTGACATTTAACTTTACATCTATGTAAACAAAAATGCGGCATATCCCTTGTATACGAAAGCCAGATGCATTTTACGTATGTACTATATGAAAACCATTTCGCAGTCGCGAAGAGCTCAACTCATAATTGATTAAACATAACCAGGAGTGTCCTCAAATTAATTAAAACTGTACCATGATGCCTCAAAATGTTCTTTTGATTCAGTCCGAAATATCCGCTCTATACACGCCAGAAAACTAATCAATTTGCCCCAAAAACGCCAGTTAACTATGCAGAAAGTTATTATCACAGAAGTCTTTACGAATTTACCATCAGGCCCTGGTACAACCCTCTTTATTTCACCAGCTGCCGACGACCAGTATCAGTGGTTCGGAATGTCAATTCCATTATCATATTTCAAGTTTGGACCGTTGACCACCCCGTCATCGTCTTCTCAATATTGTATGTACGAGTACAATGCCTGGTTGACCATGATTGCACGCTCACGACCAGAAAGAGTCTGTGAAGATAGCATTACACTAATTAGTTTATTTTACATTCCGTCCAACGAAGTGACAAAATAGTCGCAGCGACCCCACTCGACGACCAATGTAATGCTAATGGCATCCCCTAAATCTGACGGAGGCCGGAAGGACTTGTATCACACGAACTGCTTCGTCTACATTGATGCAGTGAAGTTATTCTGTAATTAATGCTCGTCCTTGATCGGGGTTGACATGGTGCGAAAGAGACAAGCAAGTATATGAAACAGGATGATAAATGGAAGCAGATAAATTGCTTATGGAGTGTCATTAGTTGTTATTGTCAGCTAGGACGTTGGGGTGAATATTTATCAAAGAAAATGGGAAACAAGCTGAGTTTAAGTGTTTTATGTGCTAATACACGGAGAAGGCACTCTATAAATTGGAATTAGTCCTGCTTACATATTTTAGAAGGATTAGCTTCATATATTGGATAAAGTTCTCAATTGGGTTAAGTAAGTCGTCTTTGAGTAGTTATCAAGTTATCTCTAAAGCTGACTTAAAAACTTCTACTCTCGATTGTGTTTCAATTATATACTCATGTTTGGTTATGGAGTGGATAAAGGAGTTTTGTAGAATCTTTGGATAGCTTTTTCAATAACTTTTAAGAAACAATTAACATACTAATATACAAACAACTTGTGTAGCAATGCAGAGTAACAGCATACATTGTTTTGCAGTTCATTCGAAGCTGTTGTGGGTAAAGTCGAATAAAGTCGCATTGGCTTAATGATGTTACACTTAGTACTTTCTTACTAAATCAAGGAGCAGCCGGAACAGTTAGAACAGCTAGAAATGATTCAGAAAAGAAGACACTGGATGGCGTGATAACTGAGGTCGTGAGCTGCTGCTTCAAAAGCAGAAAAAGAAAGGGATCGTATTGCGTTTGGCAATGAGAAGTATAAGGTGGCGCAAAATTAAGATGAAGATGTTATAATTTTTGCAAATGGCATCGTACGTCAATTTTGACATTTGTGAACTAGACAGCTGGGGTATACAAACATACAAGCGATAGAGCGCTATATTCCGCAAGAGCGTGGAATAATTGTGTCGAATTTTTTGACCAATCATCGTTCGGAGATGTTAACACAGAGTGAATTTCGATGTCTATTTCCTAATCGTGTCGCGCCAACTAGGCAAACATTCCGACGCTTAGCTACTCGACTCGAACAGACTGCAACTACAGGAGACCATGCAGGGCGTGGTTACCACCAGACTGGTCTTTGGCCGACGATATCCCGGCTGTGACTGTGGCTGCCGATGTCGACTGTTACTGTCGAGCGCTACAGGGACAATAATGTGAGACTGATAAATGACAGAAATGTCAGATATCGGAATGACAGTCCTGGCCTGTCTTGCGGTAGGCCCCCTTGTGGGAGTATCGTGGGGGCTGTGGTTATCCCAAATCGTGGGAATTTGAATGCTATAACGAATAACAGTAATTTTACTCAGTAATTTTACTCAGTTGTTCGAAGGGTGCCGATACCCTTAATATCGGTAAGAGGTTTTAGTTAGGCTTCGCCTCATACCAAGAGGGAAGCCATGCCCCTCCGCATGGCTTCGAATCTGGCACTTTGTTGCAATCGAAGGGCGTTGGTTGTCGCACAAACATCAACCCCTTGCGGGAAGGCCCGCCATGGAATTAAACCGACAAGGCAGGTGTCCACGTAAAACACATAGCGGAGTCTGCCGGAATCTGATGAGCGAGGCTTATCGCCAGCAATCGGAAACGCGATTTGGCATTGTCAGCAAGATTACCCGATTTAAAAATCCCTTCTTTCTTTAGGGCTACTTAAAGTCGCGAGCTTATGTCAACAAACCTCAGACAATCGCAACCCTTAAGGAAAATATTCGTCAGGAATGCGAACAGTTATCACCGTGCGGCCCGTGCCACTAGCATGCACGATTCGCAAGCTCTGCCTATTTGTACGAAATCGTCCGGTAGCCGTTTATTGTTCTTACAGCACAGAGTCGGTATACCGATGACAGTTTTCCTTTTGAGCGCTTCTGCCCACACTGGTGCAGCATAGAGCATGACTGAGCTCACCACTTTATCCAGCAGAATCCTCCTCGCATGTCCGGGTCCACCCGTGTTTGGCAGTATCCTGGAGAGAGCCTGTAGTGAGGATGCTTTTTTGCTCACATAGTCCACGTGTAATTTGAACCGCAGCCTATTGTCAAGCATCACTCCTAGGTATTTAACCGCTTCCTTGGATCGGATATTCTGGTTTCTCACTCGAATATCGATGTATTCTACAGTTTTTCTGCTTGTTATGAGGACGGTCTTCGTCTTATGGTCTGCCGGTTCGAGGCCTCTAGATTCTAGCCCTGCTTTATCTGGACAACTGCTGTGTGTGTGGCTGATTCTACTTCGTGTGTGTGCTTTGCAACCACCACGATAGCTATATCATCTGCAAATTCGATGATGTTTACTCCTTGGGGAAATCTTAGTCTCAGGACACCGTCAAAGAAGTTCCAAAGAAGTGGGCCCAACACCGATCCCTGAGGAACCCTGGCGATGATATCGTAATATTTAGTTCCTTCCTCCGTGACATACCTCAGTTTTCTGCCTTTGAGGTAGTCGGACACTATCCTTAGCAGATAATGAGGTGTTTCCATTCTTGCCAGTCGGCAGAGTTGAACGTGTTCTTAACGTCTAAAGTCACTATTGCGCAGGACTTCTTTAACCCCCGCCTCCATGAGTGTCCTGCTATGGCTTCAGACGCAATATCGACTACTTTTTGGATTGCGTCGGTACTAAAGCGTGCGTTTCGGAAACCGTATTGATGATTTGAGAGATTTCCCTTCTTCTCTATATTACCCGCTCTAGAATTGTTCCCACTGTATCGAGCAGGCATATCGGGCGGTATGACGATGGTACTCCGGGTGGTTTTTTCTCTTTGGTAGCAGTACTAGGTGTTGCAGCTTCCATGGTTTTGGGAAGACTTCTTCATTTAAGCATCTCTGCATGACTGCTATGAACATCTTAGGCCTTGTTTGAATAGCAGCCTTCAATGGTTTGTTCAGTATTCCGTCGGGTCCAGGCGCCTTTTTGTCTCCTACTCTGTCGAGATCTCTCTGCAATTCGTTCAGCGTAATGGCTGGGATACTGTCGACGTCCGCTTCCCAGACGATTGTGGTCGTCGCATCTGGTCTTTTGGGGAACAAGTGCTCCACTATGGTTGTAAGCAGTGTTGGACATGTTAGTTGTGGGGACAACGGCTTCTTCGCACATACGTTTGAAGAATCTTGCCTTGCTCCCTTTGATCGCCTCATCTGTTTGAAGGTTTGTTTGATTTTTGTGGGGGCTATACCCCCATTTTATTGTGCTTAATTCAAGCTACATACTTAATTTAACTTACAATCTAGGAAACTAAGAAAAAGGGCGATTGAGACGGAGTTTTAAAAAAGGAATGCTGATGTTAAAGTCGAAACAGTTTTTCGCATTAACATTCCGCAGCATACGGGAGAAAGGTTCATTGGAGCCATAGGAGGTACGAAAGCTGGGTACATATGTAGAAGAGACGTGGATTTCGTGTATTACGAGGGTTAGTGTTAAAAAAGATAGAGTCGATGGATGAAAAGGACATCGGATATCCTTCTCCATTCTTCCAGCGAGTTCAAATTAATACGTTTTAGGCGGTCTTGATAGGGAGGTAGGATCAGAGGATTGTCCCAGGGTAAGCCGCGAAGAGCAAAACGGAGAAAACGACGTTGGATACTCTCGATTCTGGAAATGTGTGTATGAAGGTAAGGAGACCACACTTGAGACGCGTATTCGAGAATAGGGCGAACAAAGGTTATGTAGAGAGACCGAGTGACGTAGGGAGTGCAAAACTCTTTAGACCATCGTTTCACGAAGCCGAGTGCAGAATTGGCCTTAAGAATTATATCGCTGATATGTGCAAGGAAATTGAGTTCCTGGTCGCATAATACACCAAGATAACGGATCACCTGAACGGTAGAGAGGGGTTGATTATGGAGAAAGTAGAGGCGGGGAGGAGGTTTGTTACGTTTGCGGGAGAAAGTAATAGATTGACACTTCGAAATGTTAAAGTCGAGGCAGTTCTTAGAGCACCAGGTGGAAAAGCTGTTGAGGTCCGATTGAATAAGGGAAGAGTCATGTTCTGAGGAAATGATCTTAAAGAATTTAGCATCGTCGGCATATAGAGAGATGTGGGAATGTTTGATAACCATTTTAATATCGTTAATTGTAAGGATAAAAAGAAGCGGGCCTAAATGACTGCCTTGTGGGACACTGGAGGAAGCAAGGAAGAGGTTAGAGAGGGCAGATCTAAAGTGAACGCTGTAGTTGCGATTTTCCAGGTAAGAGGAAATCCACTTTAATAAGATGACAGTTTAAAGAGTATTAATCTGTGTGAAATTTTGTCGAAGGCCTTACTGAAGTCAGTTGAGATGACATCGACTTCCTTGCAATTTTCTAAGGCTGAAAGGGTGAAGGAAACGAATTCAATAAGGTTTGTGGTTGTAGACCTACCTTTAAGGAAGCCGTGCTGTCTGGGGGAGATCAAAGACTTGCATTGAAAACTTATCATACAAAATACTTTCGAAGATTTTGGGTATATGAGGCAGTTTGGCAATGGGACGGTTGTTAATGTCATTCTTCGGACCCTTTTTGAGTATAGGTGTTATAAAAGAGGTTTTCCATATCCGGGGAAATTCACCTTGGGAAAGGGATAAGCTTAAGATTTTTGAGCGATGTAGAGCGAGGGAGGAGGAACACTTTTTTAAAAATAAAGCTGGGTGGCCTTCGGGGCCAGGGGTGAATTCATCATTAAGTTGCTTTAATCTTTCTTCGATGATAACGGGGTCACAATACGAGGGAAAAATAGTCCACAGGAGAAGTTTGGTAAATAGTTGAAATAGGTAGGATCGGATGCAAAAGAATCGCGGGTGAAAGATTGATTGAAAAAGGTGCCAAAAGGTTGGCGATGTAATGAGGATCATTGGAAGTTTCATTATTGAAGGAGAGTGAGTTTGAGTAGCCATCAGATAACGAATTGAAAGAAGGTCTTGGGATTATTTATAAGGTTGGTTTGAATTTCAACTAAGTAGCGTTGATAGAGAGATTTATAAAGCTCTACAAAATGCAGGTAAGTACCGAAATAGTTAGAGAAGTCATTTGGGGATTGAGTACGAAGGAAAGTTGTAAAGAGCTTGTTCCGTTTGTTTCTCAAAGAACGGAGCCTGCGATTATACCATAGTGGGGAAGTGGATGAGGTTTTATGTCGAGAAAAGGGTACATAAAGGGAGAAGGAATTAAATATTTCTTTGTAGAATATAGATACGGCATCATTTACGGTAAGGTTGTTGAAATTAAAAGGAGCATTATTGAGATATTCATTGATTTGACGGAAGTTGGCTTTGTGAAAATAATGAAAGATTCGTTCAGTGGGGGAATAGTCTTTTCCACTTAACAGAAAAAGTTGTAAAGGTTCAAGTAAAGATTTCCATCATTCAAAATCTTTTTTTTTATTTTCTTTGCCAAGCAATCTGCGTTGATCAATAGACACGGTCGGATCCTTTTGCATGACAATGCTAGACCCCATACCTCATAAGTAACGACGCAAAAACTGTTGCAGTTTAGATTGGAAATTCTTCCGCATCCACCTTACACTCCTGATGATATTTCCCCAACGGACTACCATCTTTTCCGCAATCTGCACTCATTTTGACTGCTCATTTTTGACTTTTGTCATAAAAGCCTATCAAAAAAAGTCAGCACTTCTACAAAAAAGGAATATTTGACCTTGTATCACGTTGGAAAAATGTTACAGATGCCAACGGATCCTATTTTGACTGAATAAAAATGTACAAAAAAATAATATTGGCTTTTTTACTCTAAAATCATGTCATTTCATGTGTACAGTCCAATATATGAGCAGGGACACAACAAGGTGATTTGGTTCATAACAACGCTCGGTCACATGCTGCAAAATCGACTTGGATCGTTGATTCATAGTGTTCTTCCGCCACGATATAGTGGCTGGTTTGAGCGTTTTCAACTATGTTTTGACCAATTTCGGGACGTGCGGACGACAATTAACGTGTTGCAAAGTTATCTTGTGTTTTCGTGTTTTTCGGAGTATTCGGGCAATTTGTGCGTTCAATTCAGGGCTAGAACTCGTCAATTGTAATACTGGAGTTGCGAAATGATGGTTTCATTCGATTACAGCAGATCAAACTAGACCTCACTGATTCCACCAATAACAGCATGAGCTTGGATGCAAGATTTCCGGCCTTAACCCAAGACTTGGGGTTGTCGTAATGGATTTTCTTTTCATCGGCAGTGGTAATTCTATGCAAGAATCCCAACCAGTTTCGCCGTTGAACCTACTCGTATTAGAAAGTAAAACAACGCTTTTCGACGTCTCTTGGTTTTAATTCACATGGGGACCAGATTCCCTACTTTCGAATCATTCCATGAGACCTAATGATATTTTCCTACCGTTGACAAATCAGCTACCACCGACTCAACCAATTTTGATGTGTTTGTTATGGGTCTTGGCAGAGCAGCAGCTCATCTAGCTCTTCATCTTTCAACTTTTACGGTTGCCCAGGTCGTTCGTTGTCTTCGAAGTCGAAATCTTCACTTTTAAAATGAGCGAAACAATTCCGACACGTTTACACGGCTAGAGCAATTTCGTTATTAACTCTTCTGAAATCGATCGCGTTCGGTAGCATTTTTTTAATTTTTTATTTTAAAGTAATAAGCTTGAACTCTAGACGAAAATTTTTTTTTCCGAATAAAGTTCGACATATTCGATAAAGTTATTATTATTATTGAAATGTTGTTATTCATGCTCCAACTAAATGACATGCCTATAGACAACTATTTTACGAAAAGTGCAATAATACCTACACCATTTCTATTAAAACATTGCAAATTACAATATATTAATTTAAAAATTTGGTACCAATTTCTACAAAGGATGAACAAAATTCCATACCCAGGGTGGCTATCTGCGTAGCTACATATTGTAAGAGAGTTTCGTAATTAGTCCAATTAGTTAGCTTTAGGATAATCAAAATCAGACATAATTAGTCCACTATCCTTGATAGCTGGGTGCCACGAATTTATCAGGGCATTTTGTCGCCATTCTATCGTCCTGGCAGCGCGTTGAGATAAATTGACTAAATCCTTGCTGTAATGGTTTTTGTTATTATTTATGGTATGTTGATTCGCTTGTTTGTTTTCTGCTTGTGGTGTTTTCTACGAAGAAAAAATCAATCTTAAACATTGTTCGTGTTTTTTGTTTATTTTTCCAGTGTTGTTACCGTAAATTATTCACCTGTTTGTTTAAACCAATGCTAGTAAGTTGAAGTACTGAATTATATCGATCCTGATGCGAACCCAAATAGTAAACATGGCATCCAAGACTATGCAACTAAAAATAAAGAAAGGGTTTATATAATCTCTTAACGACACACAGTTTTCAACTGTTTGGCCATAGCTGGTACTTGGTTTTACACTGCAACCCGTTGCAAGCAAACTGCAACAAATATTTTACAACCGTACTGGATCTTATCTCGAACGTTAGCTTCTTTTGTGAATATGTTGTAATTATTTAATTAAGTAAATATAAAAAAAAATAGGAATATATTCAGAGTTCTCCTTCCGAGTGAAATCGTTTTAGAATTTAGAAGAAGGAGATCCAATTTTGATCCAATTTAATGACATTAAGGTGACTGGCTTGATGTTTAGCTCAAAATATGTCTACTTTTAGATCTTATTATTTTCGTAGAATGAAAGATCTGATGCCTTTATGCTCTGACCCTCATTTTCCATGAAGCTTTCACCTTGCTTAGCTTCTTCTTCTTCTTCTTCTTTTCCTTTTTATCCCGGCGTCGTTATGGTCAGAAGTGTAGGACCATAACCTTCCCACTTAACTGCATTCCTACTGGTCCGCTTGTGGGGTCCGCCGGTTTGACCTCAGAAAGTAGCGGCAGGCTTCCCGGTTTGGGATTACTTCATCGCTGAGGCCAATCAAATGCTGGTGGTTTTGCATTTGTTTGCACCAATTGTTTTTCGGCCTGCCTTTTTTGCGTGTTGAAATTGGAATGTTGATTGATAACGCCTTTTGGACGGGGTGCAAAGGATCTCTCCTTTGAACATGGCAATACCAACTGAGTCGGTCGCGCTCTATCTTTCTTGTGATGGTTTCTTTTACGTGGAGGCTTCCTCGGATCTTTGAACTTCTAATTCTGTCACGCTTTGTTACTCCCGCTGTCATGCGAAGCATCTTCATCTCAGTTGCCGTTAATTTGCTCTCATACTTTTTGTGCATTGTCCAGCATTGTGAACCGTATGTGAGCGCCGGACGTACAACTGAAGTGTAGAGCCTTCCTTTCAGCTTAGGGGGCATTTTTCGATCACAGAAGATGGCGGAGTTTTCCCGCCACTTCATCCACCCTACGCTTACGCGATGTTTGATGTCGTCATCACAAGTTGCTTCTCTATTAATCATAGATCCCAGATATTTAAACTTTTCACACTTGGGAAGCACTCTTCCATTCAAGTAAATGTCTGGAATAGGCTGATGAGGGTCAGAGAACGGGCAGCACAGATACTCTGTCTTCTTTGAACTAATACGATACCCGTGTCCCTCAAAAATGTCCACCCACACATCAAGTGCTCGTTGTAGGGACGCCTGATCATCACTTATAATGGCCCCATCGTCAGCAAAGAATAGCTGGTGCACATTGGGGTCCGTCACTTTTCCTTCAAGCAAGCAATCAAAGACTGCTATAAAAAGCAGTGGGCTGAGGACGCTCCCTTGGTGTACACCGACTTTGATTGCGAACTCTTCGGTGACTCCTGCGGTGCATCTTACTCTTGTCGTTGCTCTCTCGTACATGTCCATAATCACTCGCACGTAGGTTTCTGGAACTCCTTTTTTGTCTTAGCGCTACCCATAAAAGATCTCTTGGTTGCCGGTCAAAGGCCTTCTCGAAATCAACCAACACCATATGCAAGTCCTTTGAAGAATCACGATGCTTTTCCATCATGATCCTTATACTTTGGATTGCATCTGTTGTTGATTTACCCGAGACAAACCCGCACTGGTCATCAGATAGTCGTATTATTTTTCGCAGTCGGCTATCTAATACCCGTTCAACGATCTTCATGGTGTGCGACATCAGCTTGACAGAACGGTAGTTATCACAATTTCGCGTATCACCCTTTCCTTTGTGCAATGGAAGAAGATAGCTTTCCCTCCATTGATTAGGCATAGTGTCGCCTCTCATAAGTTTGGAGATAAGAACCATGAGCCATCTAGACCCGATGTCTCCCATCTTTTTCCAGAACTCAGAGGGTATCCCGTCCGGCCCAACAGCTTTTCTTTTCTTGGAGTTTTTAACCGCGTACCGAACTTCTTCGACTGTGATGTCGGGTATTTCGGCATGATTCGGGGCGGCTCTTGGAAAGTACACTCGGGGAAACTGTTCGTTCAGAAGTTCCTCGCAATACTGTCGCCATCTGTGGAGAATTTTTTCGTCTTCCACAAGGAGTTGGCCTTCAGCATTGTTAATAAACTTTGGGAAACGAATCTCCTGAGCATTTCTTCTTCTCTGGGCGGCTATCTTAAAGATATTTGCTCCTTTGTTCAAATTGTTTTGTCGAAGCTCCTGGGTAGCCTGGTTCCTGTCAGACGCGGAAGACGATATTTCTTCCAACTCCTGATAGAGGCCTTCCATGCTTTTCGCTTTGAATTCGGCGCATTTTTTCTTCGCGATACCTTTGCAACATCTATATACCTTTTCACGGCGAGCTTTTTCCTCTCTATTAGTAGAAGAGCACTTTGACCAAGCTTGGAAAGCCATTTTCTTTTCGTGTATCACTGCTTTGGCTTCGTCTGTCCACCACCAGGTTTCTTTTGCGTGTTGGCAGGGGCCTTTAGATGTTCCGAGCAGTGATTTGGCTTTCTCCAGGCCAGATTGTTGTAGGGAATCCCACATGTCTTGTGCTCTGCACTCCTCATTACCGACCTCATCGGTAATGGAAGAGAGGTAGTTTTCCATGATGGTAATAAAAGCTTCGCCTTTTCCTTTATCCAGCTTATACCACTTGATTCTCTCAGACACCTTCGTTTGCTGCTTTGACTTCTTTCTCGCATCCAGAAAAAATTCAGTCAGGAGGAGACGGTGTTAAGGGGCGATCGCGTCTCCCAGGATCACTTTGCAATCTTTAGCTCGTGGCTTCATGAAACTGGATACCAAATGATAGTCTATTTGAGTTTCATTTCCGCCGCTGCTATAAGTGATCAGGTGCCGGCTTTGTTTGACGAACATGGTATTTAGCACTATAAGACCGTACGACTTGCACATGTTTAGGATATCTTCACCTGAAGAGTTCCTGGTGCCGTATCCCAGCCCTCCGTGGTAGCCTTCATAGTCTTCGCTTGTCTTCCCGACATGTCCGTTTAAATCTCCCCCAACAAACAAAAGCTCTTCCTTTGGGATGATTTTGACAAGGTTGTGGAAATCTAGCCAGAATGCATCTTTTTCTTTTTGTTCGCATCCTACTTGAGGGGCATATGCGCTTACGATGTTCCACACCTCACCATGCATCACCAATTTGAGAGCCATCAAACGGTCACTGGACTTTGAAATGGTTAAGACGTTGCCAAGTAACTCTGCCGCAAGGATGATGGCGATTCCGTTTTTTCCTTGTTCCAATCCATAGTAAAACATCTTGTAGGCTTTTGTTTTAACGTCCAAGAAACGTGCCCGATTACCGGTGTTTCGCCATTTCGTCTCTTGTACGCACAGGATGTCTACTCGCCTTCTAACCATCATTTCTTCAAGCTCATAGCTGCGCCCACTCATGCTTCCAACGTTCCAACTCGCGACTCTTAAATGTGGCTTACGCCGTTGCATTACTTTGCTATCCCCCGGAAATCCTATAGCTCTGACCCGAGCATTTCTGCTCGTCCCAGGATCACGACCATTAGTAGTGCCTGGCGGGGTAGTGCTTTTCCTTTTAGCGTTCTTTTCCATAATGCTACGGTTTGACCGTTTTCATTCTTCCCTTCCTTTTTGACACGGGCATGCTCCAGATTTTTTATTTTTTTTTTGATTGATCTTACTCTTACAACACCGGTGATCTCCAGTCGTGTCAACCCACTGATTTGCATGCACACTTGTGGGGCAGTTTAATGGTGGTATATGTGTCCCTAGGCTCACCTTGGTGTTTTCTAAATTGCCTAGATGTCAGTTTTGTTTACCTTTGTTTAGTCGCCTTTTACGACAAGCGATAGGTATCGCTGCAGGGATATTCTTAACCCGTCCCTGCACGAGGATTTCACCTTGCTTAGCAAATAGCGAAAATGGTCTCAATGTGAATAAAACCCCAATATTACCTCCACTTCCTGTCTACCAAATTTACGAGTTAATTTAAGAGTTTATTTGTGAGGCAGGTTCACTAAGTTAGCATTATTCCACAATGGCGCTTTTGCCTTTTTTTTATACTCATATATGTATAGGTACGCCAACCAAAAGGATACAGTATGCAAACTCATGCTTTATTTGAAATATTAAATCACTTTATGAAAGCTCTATTGTTCTATATATAGAATAAATAAACGTATAAGTTCAGTTGAATATTTTAATATCAAAAAACAAAAGAAAAAAGGGATTTTAAATTCAATGAAAAATTTAAGTAAATATAATAGAGAAGCCAATTTTTAGAGTTAGTTGTGAACCAAACCCAATGCGTGGAATCATTGTCCTGGTAAAAGTAAAAAAGAAAAACCGGACAAGTGCGAGTTGGACTCGTCCACCGGGGGTTCCGTAAAAATTTGTAGGTACATATTATAAATAGTTCAGGAATCAAGTCTCGTAATTTTTTCCGAACTTTTCCCGAAATTCAGTTTCTAAAACCTATAATTACTTACATTAACTGTGTTTTATAAATTAAATTGTGGTATACTAACAGTTCATACCTAAATTAGTTAGGTAACCTAATCAAAGTTGTTTCTTACTTAAATATCAAATTTAATCTAGATTTGTAAGTGATGACTGGAAAAATAATGAATAGCATCGCATTGTACATACATCAAAATTGGAAGAAACATTGTCTATAATACTGATAGTTTTTTTAAGTCCTAGTGGAGGCAAGGGTAACTTGCCTATAGAAGAAAAATGTAATGAAATTGCTTTTTGGGGATTAGTATTTAAATGTATGTTGACATCTCCTACAATAATCAGGCGAGAAATATTACCATTAGTCAGGCATCGTGGTGACTTACAGCCCTGTGAAAAAAATAGCACCATGATGAATTTTGTGCTTATCTTACAATTTCCGTTCTTTTCTATTGATGTTAACACAATGCATCTACCGAAAACTATCTCTATTGCATTTAGTTGTATAATGAAAAGAGAAATTTATTCAAAACTCTCAGTGTTTCCGTTGATTTGTGATGAAAATTCCTGTTAATGGTTGAGAGGGTATTTTATGGAAATAAATTATGAAAAATAGCATTGTGTTATTCTGTTGAGAGTTTTAGTAGTGTATATTATAGTTTACATATTTGTTTACATTTTACCATATCAAGGTAAGCTACCCAAATAATTTTTAGTTAATATCTCATAAATGCAATTTGTTTACCAGCTAAAATGAGTCGTGGTAGACTACATAAGAAGGTTCATTAATAAAAAAATTCTGTGGGGAAAATGTACAAATATATTAGAGAAAGAGTTGGATGTTCCAATAAAATGATTTCCAATGCAAAAAAGTATGTTCACCAAGATTGGCATTGGGAGCCAACTAAATGGCGTAATATACTAAAGACCGAAAATTGTTTTATGGGAGACTCCTGGTACATTTGTCTGCAGGCCAAAAACAAGGAGTTCAAGCCAGATTACGCCATTAAGGCAATTAGGCATAGCGGCGCAAAATAAACATATGAGGATGCTTTTCATATAATGGTACTGGTCCCCTACTCTTATGGGTAGCGCTAAGACAAAAAGGAGTTCCAGAAACCTACGTGCGAGTGATCATGGACATGTACAAGAGAGCAACGACAAGAGTAAGATGCACCGCAGGAGTGACCGAAGAGTTCGCAATCAAAGTCGGTGTACACCAAGGGAGCGTCCTCAGCCCACTGCTCTTTATAGCAGTCCTTGATTGCTTGCTTGAAGGAAAAGTGACGGATGTGCACCAACTATTCTTTTCTGACGATGGAGCCATTATAAGCGATGATTAGGCGTCCCTACAACGAGCACTTGATGTGTAGGTGGATATCTTTGAGGGACACGGGTATCGTATTAGTTCAAAGAAGGCAGAGTATCTGTGCTGCCCGTTCTCTGACCCTCATCAGCCTATTCCAGACATTTACTTGAATGGAAGAGTGCTTCCCAAGTGTGAAAAGTTTAAATATCTGGGATCTATGATTAATAAAGAAGCAACTTGTGATGACGACATCAACCATCGCGTAAGCGTAGGGTGGATGAAGTGGCGGGAAAACTCCGCCATCTTTTGTGATCGAAAAATGCCCCCTAAGCTGAAAGGAAGGCTCTACACTTCAGTTGTACGTCCGGCGCTCACATACGGTTCACAATGTTGGACAATGCACAAAAAGTATGAGAGCAAATTAACGGCAGCTGAGATGAAGATGATCCGAGGAAGCCTCCGCGTAAAAAAAACCATGACAAGAAAGATAGAGCGCCACCGACTCAGTTGGTATTGCCATGTTCAAAGGAGAGATCCTTTGAACCCCGTCCAAAAGGCGATATCAATCAACGTCCCAATTTCAACACGCAAAAAAGGCAGGCCGAAAAACAATTGGTGCAAACAAATGCAAAAACACCAGCATTTGATTGGCCTCAGCGATTAAGTAATCTGAAACCGGGAAGCCTGCCGCTACTTTCTGAGGTCAAACCGGCGGACCCCACAAGCGGACCAGTAGGAATGCAGTTAAGTGGGAAGGTTATGGTCCTACACTTCTGACCATAACGACGCCAGAAAAAAGGAAAAGAAGGTACTGGTCCCGTACTTCGTATCAAACCCATAGTGACCTAAATGTATGTTGATATTATAAGGGAAGTCATGTTACCTTACGCTGAATGAAAAGTGCCTCTGCAGTGGGTCCTGCAGCAGGTTAATGGCCCTAAATATACGAGCAAATTAGCGAAAGAATTTTTTGGAAGAGATAGGGTTCAGGTTATGCTATGGCCGGCCCAGTCGCCAGACCTGAACCCCATCGAAAATCTTTGTGTAGATGTTAAAAGAGGCGTATTTAAGAACAAGCCGAAAAACACACTGCAATTATGGGATGCTGTGCAGGCTGCATGAAGAGATATTCCACTTCAGCGATATCAAACATAACTCGACTCCATGCCACGACGTTGCGTCACTGCACTTAAAACTATGGGTTCTGACAACATATTAATGAACTGATATCATTACAAATCAAAAACGTATTAATTTTCCCGATTACGTATTTTTTTACGAATATCCACTCCTGGTGCTATTATTTTCTTATCATCACTTTTTGTCATTAAAATGAAAAAAAAATTAAATTCAAAATGTTATTTGTTTAAAAAAAATTTCATACAAAGTACGATAGGTGGTTGGGGGTATTTTTTTCACAGACCTGTATAAACAACAATCAACCAGTAGTTAAACGTTTCAAAATGTACTAGGAATTCAATGCAGGTCTTTTGTCTCACTGTTTAAATTCGGGGGGTTTTGGGTTTTCGTTCAACTTTTTCTGCATCAATCGTCCTAATTCATGTTCACTCAAAGTGTCGCGTTGTTCGTCAGATATCCCATAGTGACGAATTAGACATGGCCACCAGAGATCAGCTGCGCTTAGTGTTAGAAATAGAGTCGGGATACCAAGCTGGTTAACCATAGCAAGAAGCTCACAATGCTGTGCTTACTGGTACCAGTAAGCTGAAGTGCCTCGGATCTTTGCACCCCAAGACAGAATACGTTTAATGAGAGTTGGCTGTTGTTGAACTTTCTGAGCAAGTTGTTGGATATTTTGAACGTTTTGAAGGTCACTCGTCTTGGCTAGTACACCGCTCTGTCTACAAGCGTCGTGGCGTTGCATAGTATTTAGGCAAAAAAACCGGAATCGAGGGTCTTGTGCAAATCGTTGGTCACGGAATCTCATGAGATGTTCACACCACTCTCGAAAAGTTACTTTGAAACCACGACTGAAGTCAAGAAAATCGCATTTACCAGTGGGGAAAAGGTGAGGAAAAGCTTGCATAATGTAACCACTCTGACGGAATTCGTTAATGGGATCACTGTTTGCTGTAGGCCAATTTAACGTAGCTTGAACTGCTGCTTCCTGACCTGGTCTTGGAGCAAACGTGACAACATTCTCTTCTATAGTTACAACTTCAGGTTCATTTTCTAGAATTTCTCCATCTTCAATGAACGGTAAATCATTCGCAATATTGCCATCATCAGGTAAACTTGAAATTCGATCTTGGTCAATTACTACATCAGCATAAAAAGGATTGATTCGTTGAAGACATATCAATGCATTCAGAACAACATGTTTTCTAACTCTGAAATCAGTAAAACCATCCATACCAGCACGTCTGAAGATCACTATACCTAAGTTATCTGGTGCAACAGGAAGTGAAGTTGCGGGTGGAAGTATATCTTGAGCTACATTGATTACGTTTCCAGAGTAATGATACTGTCCATTTGAACCATATGTGCGAACTTGATGTATTCTCATTACGGGATGTACTCTAGCTATAACAATTGCTCAACCATGGTCAGTTCTTTGAGTTCTGATGGAACGTCGCCAGGGTACATGTTATTTACAGGTGTGAATTTAGTTGGATTCTTAACACAAGCATTGCAGATGTAGTTGTCAGTTGTATTCGTGTACTCTAAACGGTAGCAATTTGAGCACATGTAGTACGACTTGTTATCCAGATTTCGTTGGAATTCTTGTACAATTCGTGTGTCCTCACTGTTGCCATTAGATTGATTGGAGGACGATTCGTTGTCGTGTCGTCTGGCATTCACTGTTCGTCTCCCAATGTTAGTTCTTTGACGCAACCTTGGCATGATCTAAGCAATTTATAAATAAAATATATTCGCTTATAACACAATGTCTTATTTACCTCTTTTTAGCTCAAGTGTTATTTTTTCCTATGTATTTATTTCTATAGTCTATCAGAACGATTTTCGTTAATATCTCAGTTGTTATAACATCAATTTCTAATTACCTTATACGAAAAAGTTGCCTAAATATTTATGATTATTTTTGGAAAATAAAAAGACGAAAAATGTCCGAAAGTTCTGAAAAAATTGAGTTCGAAGCGAGGGGTGCGCAGCGCAAACTGGCAAGGGCTTCGCCGTTTTTAAACAATCCGTAGAATCTTTTTCCCTCCGGGAAATTCGATTTTGCGCGTGACATTTTTCCCATAGACATCAATTGAGAATTAGTTTTTCGGTGACTATTTCCCGATGGTGAGTCTGATCCACATAGGAAAATCGGGTTTTCGGTGATTATTCCTCAATAATAAGTCGGATTTGAAAAAACAAAACGTACGGACACTCAGCGATGTCCACATGATCACCTTGGTAAGTTTAGTCAAAATCAGTTGAATGGTTCCGGAGGAGTATTTGTAGGAAGAAACGGCTGTTCCGGGTATAAGTATATAATAAATATCTGTTCGCAGCGCCCGGATTAGTCAAACAGCATATTTAACATGATCCATCTGACACAGAGTTCTTAAATTTGTGACGTGCATATGTATGTGTAAGATCCCCAACCTGGATTTGCATTTGCTATAGCTGGACCATCTACTCTGCCCACTTCATCAAAACCACCAGACTTTTCCCTGTACTTGTATATAAGAGATCTCATTCATTATTTATTTATTTTTTTTTAACCCCCGAAGCGAATAGGGAGGTGTTATAAGTTTGACGTGTCTGTGTGTCTGTCTGTCCCATCGTAGCTCCTGAACGAATGGACCGATTTCGAAAACTGGCGTAATCGAGATAGTTCTCAGCTACAATTTATGAAGATCTGTTCAGGCGTTTCAAGGCCATCAGCTTTTAGGTTGTCGCAAAATGAATCACCCTATCGGAAATTATTATAATTTTGGCAAATGGCGTCATACCTCAATCATATTTGTCATTAGTGAACTAGACAGCTGCAGTATACAAACAAATGAACAATGGAGCGCTATACGTCGCAAGGGCGTGGAATAATTGTGTCGACAATCATTGGTCGGTAGAATTTCGTGAATTTCGACGTCTATTTCCTAATCGTGTTGTGCCAACTGGGCAAACATTCCGTCCTTTAGAAATTCAACTCGATCAGACTGGAACCACAGGAGACCATGCAGGGCATTGCCGCCACCGGACATTGCCGTTGTCATTGAGAACGAAAAAACATCAACCAGACGACAGGCCACCCATTGGACATAACCAGACGGACCCTACAGCGAATTTTAGTGAAAAACTAACACATGTTCCCGTACAAAGTACAAACAGTGCATCAGTTAATACCTGCTGACCATCAGTGGCGTGTGAATAACTGTCAAGATATCCTTAATCAACAACGAAGAGGACGATTTTGTAGCACAATCTTTGTTTCTGGCGCATTGAAAATCCGCGTGTGATATACGAAGAGCCATAACATCCACTCAAAGCCACTGTGTGGTGCGGCGTTCCCGCGGGAGGAGTGATTGGGCCGTATTTTTTTGAGAACGCCATCGACAATACGATCACTGTTAGTGGCGAACGCTACAGGCCATGACAAACGTCTTCTTACTGCCGGAATTGGATGGATGATTAGACGGTGCCAACCACACACACAGCACGAGCCACAATGGATATTGTGAAGGAAGCGTTTCCTGGTCGCCTAATCTCCCGTTTTGGCGATTTGGCATAGCCAGCAAGATCGCCAGATTTAACGGACGTTCGCGTTCGCAGCCCTTAAAGAGAATATTCGACAGAAATACGAACACTTATCACCGGAAATCTTGCGGAAAGTTATGGAAAATGCAATAAAACGGGTAGAAAAGTGTATCAACACTGTCTGTAGCCACTGGACGGATATCATCTTTCACACATGACAGAAAAAAATGTAAAGGTCCAAATACAGAGTTCCAGTTCTCAAAATCATTTCTTCTTCTTCTTCTTTCATTTCAATCGTATATGTGAACCTCGTTTTATTGAGTTAGTGACGACTTAATATCGAAGTGTAACATCAGACAAAAAACCTACAGACTCGAAAAATAAAGAATTGTGTATGTGTCTCTGTTTCAAATTGCACATTTCAAGCCCCTTGTCCATAAAATCAATTTTCTCCCGGTATAAATACTTGTGTGTGCGCTGGCTCATTACGTACTTTAAATAAATGACCGTATCTTTTTCGTACGTTAACTTAAGATTTTTTTTTCACAGCATCAAGGGACCGCGGATCTGAGTATAGGGTGTTAATTTTAACTCGATACCTCGGCGCGTTCCCGATATAAAGTGTCTTGACAGACAGACAGATGGACGTCAAAGTAAGGGTTCCGTTTTGTCCTTTTGAGGTACGGAACCCGAAAAATGACAATTTGTTAGCAATATCTTTTATGTTTGACTTCGATTATGTGATGGTTTCTAAGGCCTGCAGCTGACAGCACCCGAGACCACCAGACTATACCGTGCTTCACTGTTTATCGTATATTTTTTTAGCGTTTCATTGCCTCTGCTTCACATTTTCGACCTATCATCTCATTGCAAAACATTGTATTATATTTGATCTCTTCTCTAACCAAAACCTGCTCCGAAAATGGGAAGATTTTGTCACCATATCGTATTGCATAAATTTTTTTCCTGTTGTTTTTGCTAACAAGAGGTTTTTTTCTCGCCAACCTCACATGAAGTTCATATTTCAGCAATACAATCTAAGGGTTTCGAGGTTGACAAAATGATTCTTGACCTCGTTAGCAAGCTTTGAAGCACTGATATAGGGGTTTTGTGTTCCATTATTAGTTGAACGCTGTTTTTTCGTTTTTTTATACAATTGTTTATATTCTTATGAATAAAATATCAACTTGAATTATTATGCGTTTGTATGGTATTCTACATGTCAAGCAATAAAGCTTTCAGAAAATATTATATTTGTTTCACTAATCCTTCGGTTAGGTGTGTTCTATTTCAGCGTGGGTGCGAACGCGCGTCGCCCACTCAAAATCGTCCTTCTTGCGTATGTTTGGATTCCATTAGATATGCCATTTCCATTTCCCCAATATTTCACCCAATATTTGCCTATGGTGTCATCCTTTTGGAACCGGTAAACCCGCATGTTATTTTCCTACTTCTCCATTGAAAATCATCGCGTATCCATATGGATATACTCGTATGGGAAGCATTCACCTTATGAGCATAGAGAGGCTCGTCATTTTTGCCTAATCGGGTGTGATAATACTCGTATAAGCCAGCTTTTTGTGTAATCAGCTGGCACCACACGAAAGTACAGATATTTCATGCGATAACAAATCAAATTGTGAATGTACTATGCACATAATTCTACATATCGCATGCCAGACCCTTTTTATTTTTCTATATTTAAGGGGAATCACTTTGATTACAACAAATGTACGAGTATGTACGTGTATGTTGCTCTACTTTATCTCAATGTCGAAAATTGTTTGATATTGGATTCTTTTCCAGTGCATCACTCTTTTTTGGCATTTAGTTACGTCTGCCGAAACTTTATTAGATGTTCTTTGTCCTGTCGACACGTCCAGTTAGACAACCATTCAACCATTCGCCAAACCTCCCTGTCATGAGCGTGTTTCTTCCATATTTCGCTGTTCTGTTCTATCTCTTCCAAGTCTATCCTTACATGATATTGTCCTCCCATCTACGTCCCGGCCTTCATGACGGTCTTTGTCTCACGGATTTTCCTCTCATTACGCTTTTGACAGTTCATTCACTGTCTATTCGTTCTATGTGCCCGGCGCATGTTAGTCTTCCCGATTTCATTACTCGTGCAATGCTCGGAGCAGAATAAAAATCCTCGAGTTCTTGATTGTGAAGTTTTCTCCATTCGCCTTGTTCTTCCGACCTAGATTCTTCTAAGAATCTCGTTTATAATTCTATTCCTGAAATGTATTTTCCTCCTTCTAAATTACGGCCCAAGTTAATTTTTTTTTATAATTCGTGCAGGCTCAAGAGTCTACGCTCTTATGGTGTTTGTCACACAACCTGGATGGGGTGCAGATGGTTTTTGTCGAAGATGATCGTTCAATACTCTCCGGAGGTGGTTGTCCTAGATAGGATTTGAGAGATTCGACTGAATTTTGCGTTGGTGGTAGTAACTCTTTTGTTTCCATGTCATTAAAGTATTGTATTGGAAATGCACACATAGAGTACGAGTTTTGAAATGATCTTATGCTGCGAGTGTTATGCCTTCGTCAGCACTTTTTGACCATCTCTCATTCACAACTGATGCTCTTGCACAGTTATTCCGTATAGGAATTGTTCTAGACTATGGACGGATTTGAACTACAAACCTTCGGCTCAACAGTCGGTGATTACCATTGCACCACGACCATCCCCTTGCACTTCACCGCACAGAAGCACCCGTTGCCCATATGCAGCCTTTAATTTATTTCAAGCTTCATGTAATTTTCGGCAGTCAATACGGGGTTCCCAGTTATTTGAATTCGCCCACTTTCCCAAAGCGTTTATCGAGTACAGCCACGTGAGAAGTTTGGATGTATCCAAGTGTGTCAGTTACGAAATATTTGGTTTATTCTTCATTTACTTCCAAACCCACTTCTTTTCCCCTGCCTTGTTAGACATTCTTTGTTTTTTTTTTTGAATTTTTTTCTCACTATTTCCCATAAGGTCCAGATCGTCAAGATAAGTTCCGCTTCCTGGAAGGATCTCATTACGTATTCCAGCACTTAATTAAACAGATGTGGTGACGAGGCGTCTCTTTATCTTAATCCTTCCCATTTTACGAATATTTCAGATAAGGCGTTTCCTACTTGTCGTTTCCAGTTACCAGTCTTACTAAATTTTTCAGGATTCTCAGCCTTACAAGGACATGATACAATTTCGATTGGTTAAAATAGTCATATGTCTTTTGAACGCCTACGAATTCCCATTTGTCTTCTAAAATCTATCGTATAGTTACTCTTGGAACCACAATGGTAGGTTCTTATTATGTCCATAGATGTCAGTCTCTTTAAGAGAACACCTTTGACAATACCTTTGTTAACTTAATAGCCGTGGTATTCCTCGACAATTGTTGCATTGCGTTTGGTCAGCCTTTCTAAGTACAAGTATCCTTGGGTATAGTTTCATTGTTCCATTTAACTGTAATGAATCCATGTTTCTCTGTTAAACCTCTCCAGCATATTATGTTAACTTTGATGGTATTAGGTCACTTGTTTTTCTTAAATCCATGGATTGCTTCTTTCACTTCCTCGATAGTTGACTGTTTTACCCGAATTTCTGCTGTGTGGATAACATAGTTTTCCCATATTGCTTGAAGCATGTCATCGAAACGAGCTTCCCATTATTGTTGGGCATAAATCCTCATCGGGCTTGGTATCCTTTTCGTACAGCGTTTATCATCCACGCATTGCTCTCGTGTTCGTAGGCGCACATTTTTCCTGAATTTTAGCAAACTTTTTCCTTTGCCGTTATTTTTTTTATCCCGAAGGGGAAGGGCACGACTTCCTTTCGTAGGGTCGGAAATCTTGTGTGCTTCTTAGGGCTCGAAGTCTTAGAACATTAGGGGCTTTTACTTCTCCTTCGCATTCTTTGTCGAATCAAGATTTTCATTTCAAGCTTAGCTTGTTTTCCGCTTCTTTCTTTACAACACTATTAATTGTTGACCATACTGCTTCCACTTGTCGTGCTTAGACGTTCTTACGTCTTTGAATGTTGTTGTTTTAACGATCATATTTTTTGAGTTGGCATAAGACATAAAAGAACATTTAAAACCTTTGGAACTACTCGTGAAAAAAATGGTAAATTACGTTCAGATTATCAAATATGCACTAAAAACAATTACCGGATGGTGAAAACGCAATTTGATTTTCAAAGATGTGTAGATTCATAAAGATGTAAGTTTATCTTCCATACATTAAAAACGCCATTTGGGATTTCGTCTTTGAAAACGACATCCTGAGATGGAAAACAGAATGAAAGAGACTTGGTGAAGGGTCGCCAACGAGGCTCTGAACTTCCGTGCTCCAAATGGCCGGTAATACATCGTATTGAGTGACTTCCGAATACGGATTCCAAACAACGGGTAGGTTGAAGAGTTGCGTAATGGAAAACTGACGAGCGTTCGATTGTAGATTGTGATTTTACGAGAAAAAGGGGAGATACATAGGTATCTGAGGGTGTGCTGGCACTGGAGCTCGGTTAGCTGAGATGACATGTTATGTTGTAGTAGGTACATCTAAGATGTAGCCAATTTTTTATTCTTTTAAATAATGTTTAGATGATAAAGGTGTGTCAGAGGCGCAAATACATACATCTATTTCGATGCCGAATTTTTCATTGAAAACAAAATGAGTTTTCATTAATTTTTTGGCAAAAAACGGTGAACTGAAGCTGAAGTAAGTACACTGGTCTCATTTCTTCAAGGATACCACATTCGGTGGTTTGGTTAGTAGAACTGGTTCGACCACCGGGCTTGTGTCACAAGAATGAAAGATAAATAAGAACAACTAACTAACAAGCAATTCGCAAATGCTTACAATGTCCCCTAATATCACACAAAAATGCAGCTCATAGGGAATCAGGGCAGAAGCTTCTCTCAACCTCTTGTGATATATTTTTTCCCATAGATGGAAGAGATTCAGATTGTTTGCTGCCGACTCCGCAGGACGAATTTTGCAAGTTGTTTTCCGAACAAATACATTGATCGGCATGAAAATGTATTCAGCATACTCTTTCTGCCGTCACTTTTTTCTTCTTTTTTTTTTCTCTTCTACCCTTAATTGAATATCCCGATAATTTTTTGTAGATAGAAAAATCACTAAAAAATCGTTGTCGAGAAAAATTAATAAATGTTAATGAAAATAAATAAATTCACGTGCTGAAACTGAAACAAAAGAAGGTATTTTATTTCAGTTAAGAGGCGAAAGAGTGACATAAAGAGCGTTGTATTGATATTGATATTGATATTTATTTAATTATAGTTACATTTATACTACAAGATTATCTCTAAACTTATGAGAGGCGACACTATGCCTAATCAATGGAGGGAAAGCTATCTTCTTCCATTGCACAAAGGAAAGGGTGATACGCTAAATTGTGATAACTACCGTTCTGTCAAGCTGATGTCGCACACCATGAAGATCGTTGAACGGGTATTAGATAGCCGACTGCGGAAAATAATACGACTATCTGATGACCAGTGCGGGTTTGTCTCGGGTAAATCAACAACAGATGCAATCCAAAGTATAAGGATCATGATGGAAAAGCATCGTGATTCTTCAAAGGACTTGCATATGGTGTTGGTTGATTTCGAGAAGGCCTTTGACCGGCAACCAAGAGATCTTTTATGGGTAGCGCTAAGACAAAAAGGAGTTCCAGAAACCTACGTGCGAGTAATTATGGACATGTACGAGAGAGCAACGACAAGAGTAAGATGCACCGCAGGAGTCACCGAAGAGTTCGCAATCAAAGTCGGTGTACACCAAGGGAGCGTCCTCAGCCCACTGCTTTTTATAGCAGTCCTTGATTGCTTGCTTGAAGGAAAAGTGACGGACCCCAATGTGCACCAGCTATTCTTTGCTGACGATGGGGCCATTATAAGTGATGATCAGGCGTCCCTACAACGAGCACTTGATGTGTGGGTGGACATTTTTGAGGGACACGGGTATCGTATTAGTTCAAAGAAGACAGAGTATCTGTGCTGCCCGTTCTCTGACCCTCATCAGCCTATTCCAGACATTTACTTGAATGGAAGAGTGCTTCCCAAGTGTGAAAAGTTTAAATATCTGGGATCTATGATTAATAGAGAAGCAACTTGTGATGACGACATCAAACATCGCGTAAGCGTAGGGTGGATGAAGTGGCGGGAAAACTCCGCCATCTTCTGTGATCGAAAAATGCCCCCTAAGCTGAAAGGAAGGCTCTACACTTCAGTTGTACGTCCGGCGCTCACATACGGTTCACAATGCTGGACAATGCACAAAAAGTATGAGAGCAAATTAACGGCAACTGAGATGAAGATGCTTCGCATGACAGCGGGAGTAACAAAGCGTGACAGAATTAGAAGTTCAAAGATCCGAGGAAGCCTCCACGTAAAAGAAACCATCACAAGAAATATAGAGCGCGACCGACTCAGTTGGTATTGCCATGTTCAAAGGAGAGATCCTTTGAACCCCGTCCAAAAGGCGTTATCAATCAACATTCCAATTTCAACACGCAAAAAAGGCAGGCCGAAAAACAATTGGTGCAAACAAATGCAAAAACACCAGCATTTGATTGGCCTCAGCGATGAAGTAATCCCAAACCGGGAAGCCTGCCGCTACTTTCTGAGGTCAAACCGGCGGACCCCACAAGCGGACCAGTAGGAATGCAGTTAAGTGGGAAGGTTATGGTCCTACACTTCTGACCATAACGACGCCGGGATAAAAAAAGGAAAAGAAAGAAGAACATTTATACTACAAGATTAGATATCTTTTAAAAGTATAGTTTTCCAGACGTTACAAATTATAGGTTAAATTAACAATTAAGGTAATTAAAATCAAGATAAAAAATATAAAATATTAAAAAGAAAAAAAAAAACAATTAGTAAATAATATTAAAAAAAATTAAAAATAAAACGGTGACATAAAATCGTGACATTTGCGAAGAATATTCGCATTCGACAGCTATCCATATAATTTTTTCTAGCTCTAGTAAACAGTTCATATCAATATACAGTTTTCATATTAGAACAAAGATAGGATTCGGAGACAAGGATACGGCGTTCAATTGTTCAAATGAGTGCGATGTTTATCATCAAATCATCAAAATTATTTAATTCTAAACGCAAGATACTTTACAAAAAATAAAAAATAAATGTTTTGCGATGTTTTGTCCCTATTATTTCTTCCACCACTATATATGTACACACCGCGACAAAAAGATAGCACATCTTCATTATTGATGTTTATGTTGTTAAAAAAAAAAAAAAACAACTTCCTATCTTTTAAATGTTGCTTATTTAGAGGACAATATAATGAAATACTAAAGTTAAAACATGAAAATAAAAACAAGTATTCAGTGTAACGCTTTGGTGGTTTAAATGGTGCGACAAAATAATAGCACATTTAAAAAAATATAGAAAATTAACAAAAAAAAACAAAATTAACTTAGATTATAGTTTGTGTTTTAATAATGAGTTGATCCTACTTGATTTTTCAAAACCTCCGTAATTTCCCATTAACCAATTTTTACCATTTTTTTAAAATATTCTATTGGAATTACTTCCCACTTCTCTACAATACTACGTTTAAGATCTCCAATTGATTCATACTCTCTGTTTTCAGCGTAGACTTCTTGAACAAAATAATTCCAACAATTTTCAATTATGTTAAGATCAAACGAGCGTGCTGGCCGTTCCAAAATATTAACTAATTTTCCTTGAAAAAAATTCTTAACCAACTTTGCGGTGTGAACGGCTGCATTATCCTCTTGGAATATCCTAGGACGTTTAGAAAATTGATCCAAATTACTAACAATATTTCCAATCAAACCCAACACTGTGCATTCTTGGCGGAACAAATTTAATATCAGTTTTGTCTGTTTTTTGTCGGTTTTTCCACAAATCATGGTAATAATCCATCTGGACCATCCAAATTAAATGTTTCGTCTGACGCCTGACGCCATCCCTTCAACGAATTTGAGTCTTTCTTTTTTATGTTTTTTCGTTGAGGGAGGCTTTCTCTGTAATTTTCTGCAATTTTTGTAGCTATTTTGTAGGTATTACGTACATCGACAGACGCCTTTAAAATAAAACCAACGGAAGAAATAATAGGACAATCACAAAAAACCAGGAAGAAAACCGACCGTTTAGTAACGTTAGAATCAAAAAGGTCCCTTTTATTTCTTCCAGCAAGTCACTAAGCTCAATGTCAGTACAAGAACATTCAGAAGAGAACTTGTGAAATACGTGCTTCCATTCAGATCACCAAGGGAAGTAATGCTTAGTAAGAAACCATTAAGCACTAAATCATGGTGACTTCCGATTATAAAATTTGATGAGGGTATAAAAAATTGGCAAAACATTTTTTGCAGTTATTAGAACAAATGTTGTAAAAAATACAACAAAATACATGGAATTTAATTCTAGACATGCTAACATGGAATCCAATGCACAAATGGTATGGTCACGAGGGGTGGTCCATAAGTCTACACAAAAATCAAAAAAAAATGTTTATTTGCTTATATACATACATATATAACCTGTATCAAAAATCATATAAATATATGTACCATGATTCCCAGGAGGTAGATTCATTTGAATACGAACTGTCCGCGTCGAAGGGATAATATCAAAAGATGGAAAACCAAATAGAGCTGTCATCAAGTACCTTTGCTTGAAAAAAACTGTCTAAAGGATATAGAGCGACTTGGTGAAAACATTAGGGGACTCTGCTCCTCCATATATCATAATAGCTCTCTGGACCAAAGAATATAAAGGGGGCAAAACATTCACTAAAAATGAAGATAAAAAAGGGCGCGGACATCCGCGTGCCTCATGAAAATGTACATATGTACCAGGTACATATGTATATAGCTGAGATTACAGAGATGGAAGCGTTCAACAAACCCTTGCTTACGAATTGCATATGAAAAGTATCTCTACGTGTTACAATAAATGACTTGAAAGTGAGCGAAATTCAAAGTGTTAAGTTTGGCGAGAAAGGTTATGGCATCCATTTTTTGGGACGCTGAAGGAATACTTTTGGAATGGAAAATTGTGTGTGGCGATTTCAATCTTAATATACTAAGCCAAAAAAACAGACAATTTAAGAGCTCTATGGAATCGCTCGGCTTATTTTTTGCTAATACCGCGCATCCCACACATTTCAAACCTAATTGTTCCCCGTCTTTAATTGACATCTGTTTAACATGTAACAAAAATCTTATACTTCTCTATGACCAACTCTCTGTACCCTCGTTTTCATTCCATGATCTGATATTTATTACACTAAATGTGTACTCTCATCCTGCAAAAGACAAAAACGTGCAATATCATAACTTTCAGCTACCAATGTACCTGCTCTATTCGAGGACTATCTATGTATTGACTAGTCACCATTTTATATGTCAAATGATGTTAACCTTTTAGTGACCTTTTTCACTAAATGTTTTGTTAGTTTGTTTGAAAAACATGTACCTTTAGTAACCAAAAGAAAGAAATCACGCATTCCTTAGCTAACACAGGAGGTTATATCTCTTATGAAGTCTCGGGACTTGTTATATTCAAGATGGAAAAGATACAGATGCTCATCGATTTATAATGAGTTTAAAAAATTACGCAACTCTGTTACGCCCCTTATTCGTAAAAACAAGAGGCAATATTATAAAACAAAGTTCAGTGACTCCAGTTGCTGGAAAAACATTAGCCAGATTGGCATTCAGTCAAATAAAGAGTCAATAACGGACGAAATAGATGAAAACGCATTAAACTCCAATTTCGTCCATCGCCCATTTAATGTACCCACTGTATCAAATGTGTCACCTGCAATAGCCCCTTTCACTCCGTCTTGCAATCGATCCAATGTTTTCTCCTTTTCTTGTGTAGACGAATTTGCTGTTGGTAATTGTATTTTTAGTGTAAAATCGAAGGCAAAAGGACCGGATAATATTCATCCGGACTTTGTAAAAATATTACTTCCGCTCGTGCTCCATCCCATTACATATGTATATGTTCAACAATATTCTCACTACTTCAATTTTTCCTGATAGCTGGAAAATAGCAAAAATTATACCATTACCCAAAGCATCTACCTCCAGGAAAATCGAATATCGTCCTATAGCCTTACTTCCATGACAGTAAAGTGTTTGAATGTATTGTGAGTCAACAAATAAAATAACATCTGGCTCGTTCGAACCTAGTCACTGAGTTTCAGTCGGCTTTTCGCGCTAAGCACAATTGCACAACCGCTTTACTTAAAGTGTCTGATGACATTCGGACCGCTTTTGACCGTGATATGGTGAGAATAATGGTATTCCTGGACTTCTCAAAGGCTTTTGATTGTGTTGATCATGGCATAGTCCTGTCAAAATTAACAACAGAATTTCAGTTTCAAATGTCTTCCTGTAAACTAATCAGCTCATATCTTTCTAACCGTTAGCAATATGTGTACTTTAATGGTAATTGTTCTGCACGTTTATCAGTTGCGTCAGGTCTCCCACAGGGTTCTGTCCTAGGCCCCCTTCTATTTTCTTATTTTATTAATGACATCTCAAAATGTTTTATGTACTGCAATCACCACGTCTATGCTGACGATGTTCTAGACCACATAACTCTCAGGCAGTAAATCACATAACATGTGAACTAAATGAGGTCGATATGTGGTCTAAAGCTAATAGATTAGGTCTTAATCTATCAAAGACGAAAGCATTAATCTTGAACAGAAGTCGACAACCACATTATGCCATTAATAAATGATCAAATTAAAATTAAAAAAAAATATTTGGTAAAGGGAGCCATAATGTCGGGATCTTTCTACGCAGACCAAATAAGAAGATTGCGGGAAGTCATTGGAGTGCTGTTCACCTAGACAACGCATCGGGTCACAAAGCCGCAGTTTTGATACCTGCCATTCAAGAAACAGGATTCGAACTGCTCGAACACCCACCCTAATCGCCAGATCTAGCTCCCAGTGACTTCAATGCTAAAAGTGCAGGTGCAGGTGCTGTGATTTGGGTTCTCGGATGACAGTAGATAGATGAATGCAGTGGATGGGATGATGTGGTGGATGGGATGATGTGGTGGATGGGATGATGTGGTGGATGGGATGATGTGGTGGATGGGATGATGTGGTGGATGGGATGATGTGGTGGATGGATGTGCAGCGTGGGTACTCAGGTGACCCTTGCATCCGATGTTGGCATGGGTTCTTAGGTGACCGTTGCATCCGATGTTGGCGTGGGTGCTTCGACAACGGGTTGAGCTGTAGGGCATGCTGATCTTGCAGGCGCATATCGTACGTTAACTTGTACGTGTATGAATACACCATAGCATATTGTTGTCACATGCCGGGGATTCAATGCCAGGGTTTTGTTCGAACAAGATAACGATCCGAAGTCAACCGCTAAAGCGACACAAGGATGGAACACCAATAATCATATCGCTCTTTTACAGCGGCTTGCTCAGTCATCGGATCTAAATTCCATAGAGAATCTCTGAAAACAAACAAAAATTGTTGTTGGCACCACAGGTCCCTAAAATAAGAAAAAAAATTGACTGTATACCGGAGGCACATTGTCAGTACATCCTTAAGGAGGAAGAGCAAAGTAAGAAGTATATGATCGGCCCATAATGGTAACCTGTTTCTTTTCCATATGCATTTGAGAACGCGGCAGTTTTCAATTAGAAAATTTCATCGGATATGTCCAAGTTTAATTTTTGTTTGCTTACGGATTGCCTTTTGAAAGCGATCTTCAAATCTTTCAGCAAAATGTCATGTAAAGACCAACGTGTAATGTCCAAGTATATGGCTTCGTCGACGTTAAGGGCTATCCGCGACATCTTTATCCACCGCGAAGATTATCTGGTAGGAATGAGAACACCGGCTCCTCGTCTGTCACATGTTATTCCAGTCTCTTCATGGCGAGCGGCTTAACGCTTTAGTGCATGATCAGTTGACGTAAGTCATTTAGTAAATCACAAATACCAATGCAAACTGACAGTTAACGCTATTTGCAAAGTAACGAAGAGCATGATTCTGGATTTGTATATACATAAATTAAGGTGCACACCTCTTATCGATGAATGAGCAAAAAACTTCATATTTTAAATGATCTTCTCGCTCCACTTTCGAAACATAAAAGTATTTTCTTGCTGATATTTGCAAACTGTTTTTCTTTCATTATTTGCAATTCTGGGAATCTTTTCACAAGGAACGTGTCAACGTAGATTATGGTATTTATAATACTTTCTACTTTCGCTTTACAATTCGACTTGGAAATAAACTACTCTCAGTCGCACAAGAATCATAAATTCTCGAACTTCAACCACTTACTGGTCAAAAACACTTGTACCTGCCAAAAGTTAATGCAGTCAAGCTGTCAAACGTTCTATGGCACACAAATCATACCTCGGCCTGCTGTGCGAGAACATGTCATCGCCCACATTATCTTATTTTATGTCCTTTCAAATCGTCGTGATTGCCTTTCAAGTTTTGTCTAAATTCACCTTTCGTCCCTGTAAAGGACTATCATAAAACAAAAAATTCCGTATTCGCGAAACGCCGCACGGGAAAAGTGAATTAATTCTTTTCCCTTCGTTTCACCGTTATACTTGATCGAGTTTCATGGTATTTCACGGCTCATTTGGGAATCCACTCAACCGTTCCGCTTGAATTACAACTACCACAGCACCAGAATAGTAAAAACTCGTTAAGTTAAACAATGGAATACAGCAGCGAAAAATCACAAAATGGCACTCACATGAGGTTGAGGGTGGAGAGCAAAACGAACTGAATTTTTAGGGACATCGTAAAAGTGTTTACATCTAGAACGGACCCATACAGCGGTGTTGAGTATGGGGGCATGGTTGGTGCTTGAAAACTCTGTGGTTTGCTGCTCCGGTGCCATAGATTGTATTGTGTCACGATCGAGATGATGAATTTCAATTTGCGATTGAACCAAACGTAATCGAAAAACTTTTCACAACTTTTTTTCCGTGATGCTTTGTTTAACCTTTTTTATGCATGTGATGCCGGAGGTATTTATAGAATTTCATAGATAGTTTAACAACTGACATGGAGAACAATTGAATCAGAACCGCTATTGAAATTAATGGTTCTTGAACTCTAAACTGACAGTTGTTGCAAGGAGTTTGGGGAATTGGGGACGCGACGTTTTGATAATTCAGCTGAAAGCACGAAGAATCTTAATGAATTGACTGAACCTTAATCAAAACGGGGGATAAAAAACGTAATCATATTCGGAGGTGGCGAAATACCCTACCTTCTATAAATAGAACTTTGCAGTGGCTGAAGGTCCAGGGGTTAAATTAAACAACTCGATATTCTGCTAATTAATTATCTCAAAATATATGCGAAATCCATTGTTTTTCAAACCGTATGTTTTGGATGTATTATCGTAACCTCAATCAAATTGTCTCTGCAGGAAGAGTGGGTTCTGTTCAATATAAAGGATACGTAAATGCTCTTTGTACCTATATATGGGTAGATTTTGATATTGATTTTTTTTTGTTAATAAAACATGCTCGCTCTGGGGTATATGAATGAACATAGAATATAACTAAGGCATTTATAGATGAAGTTGATAATAATTAATTGAAGGCCATTGGTTTCGAGCTCGATTTACGAGTGTAGTGCGGTTACATTGTCAATACACACCAAAGAGGACCATGGAACCGTCTTTCACCATGGCAACGCCCGACCACATATAAAACTTGAAGGAGTTTTGCAAAAATGTTTCGATGCAACCACCATAAATCCCAGAACTTTTTTGGTCATTGCAAAACTGTTTCAATATCAAGAAGCTGGCGTCGTTTGGACATTGCAAAATGCCTCATTTTAGTTGTTCAGTCCGAACTTATTTGAAAATGAAATGGCGGTTCCGCCACTAAGATGATCATTGATACTAGTGGACAATATGTTGTTTTATAAAATGCATCTTCACTATAAAAATACTTAGTTCAAAGGGTACCAAAAGTCGTCAGATGCTTTCCGACCGTAAATAAAGATTTGATTAGGAAATTAATTCGCAGAAAGTTCGTGATTTATGTGATCCCTGATTTGATACAGTGCGTTGGATAATGCCTTTGTGTGAACCTGATAGTTGCTCTGTCGCTGATCACTCATCGGAAGTTACTGCTTGAAAAGGGACTTGTGGAAAGACCAGGAATGCAAAATCTTATCTTAATAACTTTCTTTTGTGAGGAATGCAACTCCTTACTCCTCTTTGCCGTATAAGTCTACAGGGTGTCCCACGAGCAGTGTGCCAAAAAGCTACAGCGTGTAGGTCTAGTCAAGACAAGAAAAAAATCGTATGGGAGGGGGGGGTCTATTCCCCCCCGTTTAGCCGGGAGGGGCAATTTTCTAAAAAATTGACTTAATTTGGAAAAAAAAAATTATTAAAAATCAACAGTAACAGCCACAATGCCGTGATATACTTTTTTGTAAAGCCAGAAACCTCTTCTTTAATCTTGATTTTAAATGAAGCTGTTTTAAGGAGTAGTTTTTGAGAAATTAATTTTCAAACTCAAAATTTAAAAAAAAAAATGAAAAAAAAAAATTTCGAACTATTTTTTTTCAAAATTGTATGTAATTAAGTAGTAATTTTTTTTCAAAAATTCAATGCTCTCATTAGTTTTTAGTTAAAAACAGAAAACCGGATGCAAAAATGTCTTGTAGTTTTTGAGAAATTAAAAAAAAACCCGAACCATTTTTTTCTAAGAAAAACCTTTTTTTTTTGGTTTTAACGCGGCTGGACTTGTAGGAAAATTAATGTATGAAACATTGACCTCTTTTTTATTATTTTTGAAAAATTTTGAAATGAGGATACAATAAAGTGATACACTATTGGAATAACCCTGGATTAATTCTTTTTTTTTTCATTGATAACGCCTGAAAACTGACCTGCGAATTTCGTCTGGGTCCGCCCGCCGCCGATGGGTTCTACCCGAATTTTGGATTTGGTCCGACGCAATCCCTCCCTTAGTACAAGGAGGATGGCTATTATGCTTGGAGTGCCCAAATCTAGAGTATGGAGAGTGCTTCATACCGAAAACTTACACCCGTACCATTTTAGGCCAGTTCAGGGACTCACCTCAAACGACAAGTTTTTGAGAGCAGAATTTTGTCGATCATTACTGCTTCGAGATGAAACTGAACGAAACTATTTTGCACGGATATTCTGGACGGATGAAGCACAGTTTACCAGAGATTACTAGGGTTACTAACTTCCACAATTTGCATCATTGGAATGGCACCAATCCACACAACAAGAAACAAAATAAATCACAACACCGCTTTAGCTGTAATGTTTGGCTTGGTATTGTTGGACAAACTGTAATCGGGCCCCGGTTTTTGAATGCCGTTATTAATGGAGAATCATACCTGCAATTCCTACGAGACCTTTTGCCCGATTTGATGGACAACGTTCCTTTGGCCATAGCAGATAATTTAATCTACCAGCAAGATGGAGCACCAGCATACTAGAGCTTACGGGTTAGAAACTGGCTGAATGATCATTTTAGTGACCGTTGGATCGGAAGAAGGGACCCCACGGAATGGCCACTTAGATCACCAGATTTAACTCCTCTAGATTTTTATGTGTGGGGATTCATGAAGAATTATGTTTCCGAAGTGGAAATAGTATCTTTGGAACAACTGAAAGAACGGATTGAAGTCGCTGGAGTCAAATTGCATGAAAATTTGTCAAGCATAGATATGTGCAGCCATTAGGAGAAGAAGGAGATATAATTTTTGCCTTCTAAAAAATGGGGATCATATTGAAAATTTATTATAATAAAACTCCAAAGTTTTTAAAAATAATAAAAAAGAGTTCAATGTTTCATACATTAATTTGTCTACAAGTCCAGGAGCGTCAAAACCAAAAAAAAGGTTCTTCTTAGAAAAAAATGGTTCGGTTTTTTTTTTTAATTTCTCAAAAACTACAAGACATTTTTGCATCCGGGTTTCTGTTTTTAACTAAAAACTAATAAGAGAATTGAATTTTTGGCAAAAAATTACTACTTAATTACATACAATTTCGAAAAAAAGTAGTTGGAAAATTTTTTTTTTAATTTTTTTTGCAAAATTTTGAGTTTGAAAATTAATTTCTCAAAAACTATTCCTTAAAACAGCTTTGTTTAAAAACAGAATGAAAGAAGAGGTTTCTGGCTTTACAAAAAAGTATATCACGGCATTGTGGATGTAACTGTTGGTTTTTAATATTTTTTTTTCCAAATTAAGTCAGTTTTTTAGAAAATTGCCCCTCCCGGCTAAACGGGGGGAAATAGACCCCCCCCTCCCATACGATTTTTTTCTTGTCTTGACCAGACCTACACGCTCTAGCTTTTTGGCACACTGCTCGTGGGACACCCTGTATAATAATAGTATATAAATCCACAAATAAATATATATATACATATGTATAAATAAAAAGAAAATAAATAAATAAATAAATTTACACATACATATATAATTATAAATATATGAATAAATAAATAAACAAATAAATAAATAAATTATATATAAAAAAAATAAATAAATAAATAAATATATACATACATATTTACATTTAAATATAAATAAATAAATAAACAAATAAATAAGTAAATAAAAAATATATAAAAAACAAAAAATAAATAAATAAATAAATAAATAAATAAATAAATAAATAAATAAATAAATAAATAAATAAATAAATAAATAAATAAATAAATAAATAAATAAATAAAAAAATAAATAAATAAATAAATAAATTAATTAATAAATAAATAATTAATATACTTTGAAAATATATAAATATATAAATGAGTAAATAAATAAATAGTAGTCAATAATCATTTACATTATTGAATTAGTTGTTGTATCAGAGGATTATCTGAAAAAACGCAATTTTGTCGAAATTTATCCATAAGTTTAGCTATTCGAACGGAGATCAATTCAAGTTTCGATTTTATATGAAGATCAGAAGTGGAATGATATCTAGAAAGATCAAGCATCATTTTCAACAGTTTATTTTGGGTTATTTGTAGCTTTTTAATGTGACAGTTTGCGCAATCTCCCCATACTTGGCAACCATAAAGTAATATGGATTGAAATATTACCTTATGTAATACAGTTTTATTGGCCGTATTAAGCATTGATTTTCTGTTTATAAATGGGTAAAGCAGCTTAATGGCAATACCTATTTTATTAATTGTATTTAAGATATGTTTCTTAAATGTTAACCTTGTATCCAAATAAATTCCTAGGTACTTTACACTAATATTCCAATGCACATTGACTCCGCAAATGTTAGGTGGATTGTTGGGTAAATAGCAACTCTTTCTTTTCCGGCTAAAAAAGATAGGTTGCACTTTATCAGCGTTAATTTTAATTTTCCACCTATTTAGATACTCGGCATATATTCTGATCCCATTTTGTAAATTGTTCTCAATATTGAGAGCAAACTCATGGGAAGAAAAAATACCTGTGTCGTCGGCGTATATAGCTAATTCGCACTCTGGAAGCTTGGTAATGTCAGAAGTGTATATGTTGTATAATATAGGGCCCAGGACAGAACCCTGGGAACCCCCGCAAAAAAGTGTTGTAATGATGATGGCTCATTATTAACATATACTCTAAAGGCTCTGTTAGTTAAAAAGCTTTGAATAGTTTTGACAAGATACAAGGGAAATCCTAGATTAATCATTTTATATATTATACCATCATGCCAGACTGAATCAAAGGCTTTTTCAATATCAAGTAAATACAGGCCCGTAGATCTTCCTATGTCAAAGTTGCGCCTTATATGTTGGCATATTCGGAGTACTTGATGTGATGTACTGTGCTGGTTTCTAAATCCAAACTGCTCATTTGGGAATATACCTTTTTCGTCAATATACTTCATAAGCTTTGTTTTTATAATTTTTTTCAAAAACTTTGCTGATACAGCTTAGCAGACTTATAGGTCTGTAACTGTCTGGATTTACGAGTTCCTTTCCCGGTTTTAATATTGGTATCACTTTTGCTATTTTCCAGATATTTGGAAAATATTGCAGCTTGAAACATGTGTTGATTAGAAAAGTAATAAATACTACCCCTGAGTTAGGTAAATGTTTTAGATATACGTTTTTAATGCCGTCAAGGCCATTTGATTTTCTCAACTGCAACTGCTTTAGTACTTGAGCGATTTCCATTCGAGTTACAGACTCAGCTAAAGAAGGCTCACAGTTTTGTAAACGAAGCCTATCAGAGGTTTCTTTCACTGATTTTTTTTTTCATATGATTTTAATTTTAATTTTTGATGATTAAAAAATAAAATACAAAATTTTAACTAAATGAGCATTTTACACAAAAATATAAAAATTAGTATTGTTAAAAAAGTTGATGTGATGCAATTTTTTAAATATTTTTTTCGGTTTTTGGACAACAAAATCTATAAGAAAATGTATAAAAAAACCTATGCAGTTTTTTACATGCAGACCTGTGGAATAAAGAAGCAAAGAAAGCAGTCCATCGACCTAAGAATAACAAGGTTGCAAGAGTCGACCTAATAGCATCGGGAATAATAGAATATTTAGGGGAGGAATTAAAAGTTAAGTTACATGGGCTCATCATAGTTATATGGAACAATGAAACTATCCCCGAAGTCTTGTTGTTCTGACGAAGAAAAAGTCGAATGGCGTAAACTACATAATCAAGGACTCAAGATATCTGATTAGACCTCAAGGATTGTTCGAGTAATTGATTCCCCCTTTTTTTGTGTTTACAACTGCTTAAGACAACAATTTTTTACTAAACGTTTATTAAAAATAATTTCCAACATTCAAGGATTCCGTTTTTATAAAAATTTGTTTGTTTCGTGGCAAACCATTTATCAAGCTATTTTTAGACTTCTTGGCAATTCTTGACGCGTTGCTCCGCCAGACCGTGAGCCATAGAGCGGAAAAGGTGGCGGGAGCGTCTTTGAGTGATTTAGCGACATGAGGCCGTTGCGTTGTCATGAAGCAGTATTATTTTGTCGTGTTGGTAAGCCCAGTGTGGTCTCTTTATTGCGATTTCATTGCGCAATTGCACTAGCTGTTTTTCGTAGCGATTGGCAGTGACTGTTTTTCCCAGGTTGGAGAAGTTCAATACCGTGTGTTCAATGTTTAGTGAGCCGACAAGTGTCGAAGTTGTCGGCTCACCCGGGCTCGCCCATAATCTTTTTCTCTTTGAATTGTTGAAGTAAATCCATTTCTTATCTCCGGTGAAGATACTGTACAAAAATGTTTTTCTGTAGAATTTTTGCAACAGAATTTCGGCGGTTGTTTTTCGCTGTCTTTTCCGTCAATTCATGTGGCATCCATGTTTCCTCTTTCTGGATCTTGCCGAGAGCGTGCAAACGAGAAGAAACAGCCTGTCGAGTGACATTAAGCGAGGCTCTTAATTGTTATTATATTTGGGCGGCGTCTTCATCCAAAAAGCTTGAAGCTCTTCGTCTCCAAACTTTTTTGGCTGCCCTGAACGATCCCTGTCGTTGACGTCGAAATCACCCGATTTAAAGTGCCGAAACCATTCTTGGCATGTTCGTAGAAACAGAGCATCATTTTCCTAAGCATCAACGAGAGCTGACATCTATGTATGTATAAAGCTAAAATTGAGAGTGATTTATAGAATTAAGTGGAAGTATTATATATGTATGTATAGGAAGCTGATAATACTGCGAAAATAATAAAATAAAATTCATTGAACAAGAAAATTTATTTATCAAAACCAGATAAAGATAAACAAAAAAAATAAAAAGATAAAAAAAATGCACACCTAGACTCGCGGAAACTAAGATGGACCGGACACATAGAACGAATGGCCAGTGGTCGAACAGTCAAAAAAAATACCGAGGGAAAAAAACCGCCTGGAAAGCCCCGCTGAATATAGGAGGACAATATAAGGATGGACCAGAACAGCGAAACTTATTTTTATATGTCGTTTTCGGATAAGGTGTTATGTAGGCTGAAGCTCCCTAAGAGCTGTTCAAGAATGGACAACCAAGATATGATAAGCAATTGTCTGTGATGATATGGACGTACTTTCTCCTCTTTGTAACCTTTGATCTAAATGAAGCCTACGACTTGATGCAGATTGTTATGAGAGTATAAGGAGCAAATAGGGCTTACAAAAACAGACATTTGATGAAATCGATGCCAACAAAGTTTAGGGTCTTTACTTATAAAGACTAGAAACCAGTGTACAAACCTTGCGTTTTATTAAAAGGTGTTTTAAGACTACAACAACTACATCTATATGTGTTTTTCGTTTCAAGGATCTTGTGGTCATATTAAGATCACATTTGATTTGACGCGCAACTAATGAAAGACAATAGTTTCTCACAAGGTTCTCTTAAGACCATTTTTTCTCTAGCAAAATTGTTCGCCATGGTAATAACATGTGCTAATCATTGACGTTCGTTCCATACTATAAAGGGCATGCATAAGAACCTAAAAACCAAGCTACCGAAGGTTCTGTGGAGTCACTATCAATGTTGACGTTGTTCTCATGGAACACAATTCCTCTCTTATTGGCCATAGCTGGCCGCTTCTGGGTCCATTTGTTGGCAGTAGTGGACTGGAAAGTTTTTCGATAAGAGAGTAGCACATAGTATTGTAGATGATTCTGAGTCAGTTCCACCAAACACAATCTTCCTGGCCGTTTATTGCGATTCAGCAGCGATTAAAGATGGAAATTCTATAAATCTACAAGATTCTTTTTGTATCCCTTCTTATAAAAATGGTTCCGAAGGGTTTTTTGAGCAATATTCAGCTCTCAGGCAATCGAAACAGTGCTAACATGACGATCAGACTCGACGACTCCCATTAATTTGCCGTCATTTTCGACAATTGGTATTCCAAAGCGTGGTGTATATTTGACATTAAAATTATAAGAATCGATCAAATTAGAACTTCGCTGTTAACCATGATACGAGGGTGGTCCGGTAAGTATAGTACTACAAAAGCCTACAAAAGAAAAACAAAAATTTTGGAGAAATGGCGATTTTTTTCCCTTTAAGCTCGACACACTTGACCCAGCGATGCTCCTACTTCCTTAACCCGTCTGAAAAATACGTTTTCTCGAGGTCTGCAAAGTAGGCCTCCGTGGCGGAGATGACCTCCTCATTCGACTGAAATGTCTGCCCGGCGAGTGAGTTTATCAAGTTTGGAAACAAAAATATGTCGCACGGGGCCAACTCTGAAGAATACAGTGGATGGGGTAGCAGTTCGTGGCCCAATTCGAGTAATTTGGCCGTGGCGAGGGCGGAGGTGTGAGCCGGTGCGTTATCATGGTGGAAGAGCACTTTATTCTTGGCCAAGTGGGGCCGTTTTTTCTTCAATTCGGCGTCGAATCGGCCCAATAATTTGGTATAGTACAGCCCTGTGATGTTTTGCCCTTCTCCAGGTAGTCGATGTGGGCCACACCTTGTGATTCCCAGAAAACGGTGGCCATCACCTTTCCGGCCGATGGGATAGTCTTCGCCTTCCTCGGAGCACGTTCGCCGGTTGAAGTCCACTGTTTCGACTGTTCCTTGGTCTCTGGTGTGTAGGTACCAGTGGATCCATGTTTTGTCGATTGTCACGAAACGACGCAGAAACTCTTTCGGATTGCGCTCAAACAGCGTCAAACACTGCTCCGAAGTGGTCCCACGGTTACGCTTGTTGCCCGGAGTGAGCAAACGCGGCACCCATCGCGCCGACAGCTTTCTCATGCCCAAAATTTCATGCAGGATATGACCCGCGCGATCTTTTGAAATGCCTACTGTCTCAGCTATCTCGCGCACCATCAATCGGCGGTCTGCCAATACGAGATCGTGGATTTTTGTCGCTTTACCTCCGTGGTAACCGTTTGCGGGCTCATCCACATCAGATAGGACGTACACACTTCGAAGAAGTTAAGAATAAAATCTGAAGAAAAAAAGAATCCCGCCTACTTTTAAAACTATGTGCGATACCTTTTATGGGGAAATAACGATCATCTTAATGGGACCAAAACGATTGTCAGAAACGAGTTTAAAGATTAAATAAAGAGGGCACCTTAACAAAGTCCTTTTTCGATGACAAAATAAAATTTTATAACACAACAACAAAAAATCTAGGTCATCTGCTTGACAATAACAGAAAAAAGGAATACCATTAGAACGACTTGAAATTCCTCTGCGAAAAACATGAAATCAGGAAATTTAGACAAATATTTCTGGGAAAATGTCGTTCGTCTCCATCAAGTATGTCGACAAAATGATGTTTATTCCTTATACCAGGAACAGGGTTACCTAGTACATTCCTCTCGTATCCTTATATTGTATTATTTAAAAAATAATATTTCTCGGTATATAATGCCATGAAAAAATATGGTACATGTGTACAGACATATTCATTGACATCTCGTCAACTTGCTTCACACTTCAAGATGTTTTGCATGACAATCGATTCACTTCTACCAAGTCATTAATTAACTTTATAAACGCCTCATGCACCATTACAATCCGGGTTTATTATAGTTCACAGATTTTTCGCGTCACCTATTCAGTCCCACTGAATAGAATACAATTACATTGGGCGACAATGAAGTAGAAAATGAGGATCATCGCCCACAGTCCCCCACACGGTAAATAAATCCTTCTAAGCACCGTCGAAGGTCATTAAATCTCGTCAATAACATTGACACACGCTTTCCCATGCCAAAATAAAATGAAATGAATCCATGTAAAGGCCTGACTCACTCGTCAAAGGGATACAAGGAAGACTGAAAATCGCAAACATGAGGAAGTAACATCAGGAAAGTCACAGTTCACTGCTGGAAATCATCCTCATCGTATCTGTTTAAAAGCAAAGAAAAAGAAATAAAATTTCGAAGAGCCCACACAAAGGCTCTTTTATCAGTCATCCTCACAAAGCTGAACACCCTCCGGTGAAGAAAGATACGAGTACGAGTATAGACGCACCAGCTCGAGCGACACAGGATGTCAGCGAGCGTCATGGAACATCACAAGGTGTCGGATGAAAGGGAACATTTTCCGCATAAAAGATTTATTTTTCTTTGGGCAGAACAATGCAGATGGGACTTTACAGTTGTTTGAGCGCTCGCCACGACAAAGATAGAGGCTCGACTGGGGAAAATCCGTCCAACTAGCCTTCCAATATCACTCCTCACTCCCAGAAGAAAAATGTTCTCTGCACTGTTGCAACCATATGGACGCGCACACGGGATGGTTCAATCAATTATGGAAGTTTATTGTAGCATTTGGGAGCGAAAGCTGCATGGAGGGACAGGTGCTTTAGTAGCTGTCGATTGTATTAGAGCTGAAGTAAATTGATGGCACTATGCCACTAGCATGAGGACGCATGGGAAAGACATGAACTGAAATTGAGTTGAGTGCACACATGCACACTCGATGATGGATGAAGTGTTTAGTCGGACGAGTTGGGGTGTGTTCCATTTGCCCATATCACAATACTGCGTTAGTGCTACCGTTTTTTACGTTACGAGAGAAATGCTTCAAGCATGCGTTTAAATGACATTTTAAATATATCAGCTGTTTTCACGTCAAAACTCTCAATAAACAAACGTCTTTTCCTGTGTTATTTGCATTTTTTATTTTGTTTTCAAGAAATGGATCAAACGATATTGGAAAATATATCAAAAACCATTCGAACGATAAAAATAGCCTATAGTTGCTACAAAGCATATGAAATGCTTCAAGAAGAAGAAGCAGTTGCCGAAAGACGATGGTGGGTTCGCGAGCTTAATCTCTGCAGAGATTCCGACGGGTTTTATGCAACCAATTTTAAAAAAATGATGGAAAGGGATCCGGAAAATTTTTACAAAATAACGAGGATGTCTGCACAAACTTTCCAAATTCTACGTTCATTGGTTGAACCGCGTTTGGAAAAGTTGTCATGGAGGGAACCAATCGATCCTAGCGCTAGACTGTTTCTGGCTCTTTTGTATGTATTCAAATGTATAATAAGTAAACTTGACTTTATACTAAATATAAATTCCAGATACCTATCACAAGGAGTGCCTAGGCAAGTGCTGGCTTGGATATTTCGAATGGGATACTCAACAGTATTGAAGATCATTTACGAAACGTGCGACATTCTGTGGGAATCTTTGATGCCTCTGTATTTGTCCCCACTAAATGAGAATGACTGGGGAACAATTGCAACAGATTTCGAGCAGCTGTGGAATCTTCCGAACTGTGTGGGCTCAATTGACGGCAAACATGTAAATATACAGTGCCCACCCAGAGTCGGTTCAGAATATTACAATTATAAAGGACACCATTCCATCGTTCTTCTCGCTGTTTGCGATGCCTCATATACGTTCACTTCTGTTGACATCGGAGCGTATGGAAGTCAAAGTGATGGTGGTATTTTCGCGCAATCATCTTTTGGACGCAAAATTATGTCCGGGGATTTAAATTTGCCTCCACCAAAGTTATTACCAAACACGGATTTCTGCTGCAACCACTACTTGGTTGGAGATGCAGCATTTCCCTTGAAGCCCTACTTGATGCGCCCTTATCCGGGTAAAAGGTTAAGCGCTGAGAAATACTATTTCAATAAACGGTTGTCCAGAGCTCGCCGTGTAATAGAAAATGCGTTTGGTATTTTGGTAGCAAAATGGCGTGTACTGGGAACAACACTACATATGTTACCAACAAATGCAGACAAAATCGTGAAAGCCACCACAGTCTTACACAATTTCGTCAAATTGAATGAAGCTGCCTACAGCTGAATTAGTCGACTCATATGATAAGAATGGTGATATTCGTACCAGAGGTCTTTGGCGAAATGAAGCTATTCCGCTTCCTCAGATAGATCTAATTGGAGCTCATAACTCATCCAGACTGGCTTTCATGATGAGAGATGAAATCAAAACCTATTTGTACAGAAACAAAATCTAAATAACTACATATAAATAAAAGAAAGATCTAATTTTTATTTAAAGATTTTTTATTCGACGATTTTTAATAGTTCGTCTGTAATGCTGTTGAAAATTAGGCTATGTAGCCTTATTTTGGCAGCTGCCGGAAGCGGCTCCATCCTTTTAGCCATTGTGACCATAAATTGTTGGTCGTAGCTTACCGTTGCAATATTAGATTTGAGGGTGTCAGTAATATTGTCTAGGAATTTACTGAATGCCTCTTCCGACTTTTTCTTTTCTGGCCGTTTTTTTTGCGGTGTTTCCGTATTAAAAGAAAACTCTCCGGGGTCGAATGGCGATGATGGGTCTTGAGTGCTGTCCATGTTCTCTTTGTAATTAGCAAACTGCCTGCAAATTGAAAAAAAGGTTATTTTGCTAACCACGACAAAAAAGCATGTTTAAAATACGTAAAAACATACAGATACATATGTACTTACTCTCTACTTTGAAGAGACGAATTTAAAAATTCCAAGGATTCGAACAGCTCCCATCTGTCCACCTGTGAGGCCTCACTTCCAGAAGGAAGTTGCATTTTTTTCTTTTCCCTCACATAGCGATCCCGGAGACTTCTCCACCGTTGCTTGCATTCTTTTGCTAAGGAAATAATAATTTATATATATGTAAAGGAAATGATTCAGATGCTATGCAATATATATGTACATATGTACATATATATTGCATGATAATTACCTGGTCTGTTCAATTCCTTCCCTTTTTCGTCCCAACGCGAATCCCTTTTCAACACATTTTTATACGTTTTCGACTTCGTGTTGTAAAGGAAATCGTGGTCCTTTACCAAGGCAATCAAATTTTCTTCAAAAGACATCTGAAATAATGTTTTTGTTATTAATTGCACTTTTAATGTCATAAAATCAATAAATTCTTACTTTTTTAATATTTCCTTTAAGTTCCACCAAAATCACAACAAGTGCAAACACGAAATTGTCAAACAATCAGCTGACAACGCACAGAAATTTCCAATCTGTTTGACTTTTGTCTACTTTGGTTACGTACTCTCACCGCTCTCACCGCTCTCATTTTTCCTAATTTTCTCTCATTTATAAACAAACGTAAGCAAGCCAGCGCAAACGCAGCATTGTAGAATGCCCCATTGAATTGTCTGTGTTGAATGTTAAACGTCACTCGAAGCTAGCGCTAACGCAGTATTGTGATATGGGCATGTTTTTTTTTTTTTTTTTTTTTTTTTTTTTGAAGGCTTCTGCTATATGTTGGAGCACTCATACGCAAATATTGGTCCATTGTACTATCAGATAACCACCTTTCTTTTTTGCATTTTCCCCGTTGTCCGGAGAAAAGTGAGGAGGAACTTCAGTGATGTAGAGCTTGAAATTCGACACACACCACGTCGCCATAGTGCGCGAACGAGGGCAGCATAGTCGCAGAGAAAGTGCTGTGTCATCCTCCTCGTAATGCAGAGATGCACGACAAAAGTGTAATGGCTCGTAAGGACCCACGCAAATCTTCTGTAATCAATTCTCCGTAAGGATAAGAGAAATGTTGCGGACTTCTTGCAGACGTCAGGGCGTACGCCCTTGGTCATCCTGCATCCTGGATATTCCCTCCATCAACGACGGTGTGCATTAAAGACCCAATGGTTGATGTCGGATTTGACCGTGGAAGCAGGTATACATAAGGCGAGTTCAGGCCCTGACAAATTCTCTCTGAGCTCCTTCTAGCGAGTTCATCAGTGACTCGTTTTCTGAGTTCCCAGATTGATCTGAGACCCATGCAAGCCGTAGTGAATTTAGTCTTCCGCCTTTGTTCAAAAAGGTCTTGAGTTCATGCACAACACCAAGTTGGTGTTGGTTAAAGGGTTGGAGACAGCTTTGAGTGCAGCTTGGCTGTCACTGCAGACAAATTTACTTTTTTCCTTCCACTTGTGCTTCACAAGATAGTGCATAGCGAATATCTCTGATTGAAAGGCAGACGCATATTTTCCTATTGAAAAGTACAACGTTTTGCCTTCAAAGAAAACCCAAGCCCCAGACTCCCGCCCAGATCTGGAACTCTTTCCAGGTTCAGTATCTTTTTTTCTTCAATTCGGCGTCGAATCGGCCCAATAATTTGGCATAGTACAGCCCTGTGACCGTTTTGCCCTTATCCAGGTAGTCGATGCGGATCACAACTTGTGAATCCCAGAAAACGGTGGCCATGAACTTTCCGGACAGTCTTCGCATTCTTCGGAGCACGTTCGACGGGTGAAGTCCACTGTTTCGATTGTTCCTTGGTCTCCTTTTTATTTTTTGAATCAAACGATAATTTTTCATCAACGCTCCAAACTGCTAAACTTTCTGAAACGCAAATATCAACTTAGATTAATACTTTCTTGTCGCCCAATTACTAAAGCGCATCGTGTAGGCGTGCCGTAGTATCGGCAAAACTCGACGCTGTGACAAGCAGGAGACTAACGACCTGGATCCTCTTCAAGCCCAAAAGTGCTGACGAAGGCATGACACTCGCAGTATATAATCACTTTGAAATTCATAATCTGTGAGTGCATTTCCAATATAACATCTTATTGACATGGAAACAAAAAAGTTACTGAGAACTACAACCAACGCAAAATTCAGACGAATCTCTCAAAATATCTATCTAGGACAACCACCATCAGAGAGCAGTGAACGTCCAGGTTGTGTGGCAAGCACCATAAGAGGGTACACTCTTGAACCTGCACGAATTATAAAAAAAAAAAAAAACCGTGCAGGCTTGAATTATATGCTACGAGTCACTGAGAAATCGTATCGCGGGCACTGAACTTTTCTCAAATAGTCGCATCTCGCATCATCAAAATTCAGTGTATACAAAAGAATGGACACCTGCTGACTGTCACATTGAAACAAAAACGTAAGCAGAAACCAGGCGCTCTCTTAATGCGTTCCACCAAAAATGCTCACATACATTCTATTCACCAACGAGAACATTTTTACCATCGAAAACACTTTAAATAAACAAAATCATGGAGTGTATACCCGGACATCAAAAGGAGCTCTAGAACTGATTCCAAGGATTGAATCAGTGGGGAGTGAGCTAGCGAATTGATGGGCATTCCTAGCGAGACGAATATTGCGATTGTGAATGCAATTAGCTAGTTCGATTGAGCATTGTTTCTTGAAATAGTGATAAAACAATGGTAGAAAGGTCATGCGATAAGTCTTATCGTCCACCGCAAAGAGGTCTTGGTTAGATGTATTTATTTATTTATTTATTTTTTTTTTGTTGTTTGTAGGGTACGCTCTTATGGTGTTTGTCACACAACCTCCCGTCCAGGCAGATGGTTTGTGTCGAAAATGTTGTTCACTGCTCTCTGGTGGGTGGTTGTCCTAGATAAGATTTTTAGAAATTCGACTGAATTTTGCGTTGGTTGTAGTTCATAGTCACTTTTTTGTTTCCATGTCATTTATGTAGGTGTTATATTGGAAATGCACACACAGAGTATGAATTTTGAAGTGATCTTATACTGCGAATGTTATGCCTTCGTCAGCATTTTTTGATCATCTCTCATTCACAACTGATGTTGTTGCGCATTTTGTCCCGTCAAAGAATTGTTCTTGGCTATGGGCAGACTTGAACTACAGACCTTCCACTCAACAGTCGTAGATGATTACCATTGCACCACCACCACCCCCACGAAGGAAACCAGCGCTGTTCATGGATAATGGCTCATATGTACTAAGGGTTCGCTTGAGTGACAGTAGACAGCATTGGGCTCCAGAAGCATTAAATTTCACTCTATTGTTTATACTCCACTTAACTTTGCTAATAAGGTTGGGATTGAATGTACTTAACACACGTTGCCGTTCCAACTCTACGGCCGAAGGGTAGGGACAAGGGTGTTGGAATGTAGCGAAGGAGTAGATTGGATTTGATGTAGCAGACGAGGGACCATTTATAAAACAGGGTCTTGGAGAACTCTAGCATTTATTTGGTAAATATCAGCTTTGAAACCATCCAAAATGACTTGAATTTAACTTCCTGAAAAATAATTTTCAATTAATAGAAGAAGGGATTCATCAATACCATAAGCAAGCATTTTCGACATAAAACCCTGATGCCAAACTCTGCCAAATGGTTTGGAAATATCAGCGGAACGATCTTGTTTTCATCGAGGCTATGAAAAGATTAGTTCCACTCTTCGGTGAAAACCATACTGCTGGCCATTAAGAAGTTTCCACGATGCAAGATATTTCATAAGCTCATGATTTATCAGCGTTTCCATGACCTAGGAAGAAGGTTGTGCTATGGATCGGTAAATGGAGGAAGACGAAGATTCGCCTTTTTAGGGACAGGCCGGTCAAATTTGTTTTTCATCAACTCGGATGGGGCGAGAAGAGTAGGACAGATGAAAAAGTTTGCATATAACTCTTCATAAGTATGGGGGAATAGCATCAGAGCCAGCAGATTTGTGTACGTTTAGCTCTTTAAATAATTATGCGAGTGCGAAAGACTACTCATAGAATATTCGACAATCTCCAATACAGGTAGAGACAAAGTGCAATCTGGAACGATTGAGATGGCAGCAAAATGTGAAGCAAGTAGATTCGCTTTGTCTAAAACGCTGACAGCTGGAATGTCATTGCAAATGTCTATGGGGATTGAAGACGATGCATCATTTTTTATGTATCTTACGAACAACCAAACCTTTTTGCTGCCGTTAGGATACTATAGCACAAGAAGCTGACGTGCGAAGCTGACAAACTCGTTGGCTTTGTTAGTTCAAAATGATCTGTAATATATGGTAGGCTCTTCTTCTAGCTTTGCTAGACTATTTACCTTAGCAATGACCTCATCATACCTTCCTTTGGGTATTTTCTGACCTAATTGTTAGAATTGTGTACATTGAATCCATCCGCAAAAGCAAATTAAGTGCGAGGCAACAGGTACAAAATTCTTATTATGGAGTTGGATATTGATTCTAGCTCGTTATAAGTTGAGTTCCTATTCAGGTTTGTGCTGAGTTGGGGACTGCAAATTATGAACTAGCTTCCGAATTCTCCATGTGGGGATAAACCGATTCTAAATAACTTTTAGACGAGTGCTAGCTGAAGGGAGTTGTTGTCCCTTCGACGAGTGCTAGTTAGACAAGTTCGCGCTAGCTGAAGGGACTTGTTTCATGCCTAATGAGTAATAGAGGCAATATAGTAATGAAGACCTCTTAAAAACGATATTCATAAGTTGGTCAAAAAATAACACCATCATTCTCAAACAGACAGTGCCATGGTGCAAAATGTTAAACTTCTTCTTCCCTTACTGGTCCTTTGTGCAATTAGTCAACATTGATCCCAATAGACAATCGGACTAATTGAAATCTCACATCGCATTAGCAAAAGATAAAACATCTCGTCTAAGTGAACAGACTCCAAATGTCTTCACCAAAGCTGTGATTTATAGGTCTTCTGCCCTGGATTCTTGATTTATGCCTTATGCTTAAGAAGATTTGCACTCACATTCATCACAGTTTCGAAGCAAAAAATAAACCACAGATCTTTACTTTTTATGTTCGTTTTTGCAAATAAAGATACAAATTTATATCCCCTGAGCAAAACCATGCAAATCTTCGTTGAGTGTCAAAAACACTTCCGAACTTATGTATGCTGTCGGAAGCATCTGGTTTGCCAATTTTTTTTTTTCCTTCGGTTTGGTTTTTTTAATGAGATTTTTGTCATTCCTTTGGGGATTGAGGAAAGGAAATTTAAATAAATTCCTGTATCTCTCTTATAGCACGACCTTTTTTGCATATTATATTTAAACTGTAAAGGATGATGGCAGAGGAGGGATAACAGATATCTTCAGTCAGATACATGATACCCTACTGTCAGAAGGAAACAAGAAAAAACAAACCAAAACATTTTCTTTGGAAGAAAGTTAAAAGTTACTCGTAATAGATATGAACTTTCTATGTTGAGAAGAGCTCGCCTGACAAATTATGATACAGATACCGCAACCCCTATGATGTATTCTAGAAAATGCATATCACAGAAATCATACCCTACAGTCAGGCCGTGAGAATATGGCGAAAAGGGAAAACAGATGGATTTAATATCTGAATCTCAATTATTCACCAAAAAAAAGACACGTTTTTTGTTTTCAAACTCATGACAAGGTCGCATGGCAAATACGAATTTCATAACATTGATTTCGTTTAAATATTCTAGGTTATGTGGGTAGAGAAGGCTTGTCGTCTGTGATTCAGGTTAAAGTAGATATGAAGTTCTTATGCTCCGGGGGTACTTAAAAAGGCAGAAAATCTAGAGAGTATCTCAGTGCATTTATACGATTTTGATTGATGTGCCTTTGGTGACATTTGGATTAGTGTTGTTTGTACTCATATTTGACATTTGAACCTGGGTGTGTTATAGAATGGCTTGATTAAATGGCTTGATTGAATTCAGGGATTCAAAAACAACGACGGGATAATTTTCTACCGTTTGTTTTATCTTGCACATTTGTATGGCATTTTGCCAAACAAGAAATATACAATTAGAGTCTCACCAAAAATATTTCCCCTGCACTTTAAAATAAAAAAAGTGGTCAAGGTGTGAACCGTAAGGTCCACACGACTAACTTCCCAGTCAGAAGAATGAAAGAAATTTTTTTTATTTTATTATTATTTATTATTATTATAATTTTAAATTTATTTAATATTTTTTTTTTTATAATTTTAACCGTGGAAGCTTTGGTAAAGGTAAACACCTCCGCATGTTCGCATGTTTTTTGGAGATAATAAAATTCTTGCGGTATTGTTAATAGCAATTGAATATTGTTAATAACAATATTAATATTGTTAATATTGTTACTGACAATATTCAATTGTTGTTACTAACAATATTCAATTGTTGTTACTAACAATATTCAATTGGTATTAACAATATTCAATTGTTATTAAAAATATTTAATTATTAATAGCAATATTATATTATTAATTGCTATAGCCTTACCGATGCTATACTTCCAAACCTGATATAAGTTTAGAGTTGTAGTAGAAAAAAAGTGTTGTATTTTTTATAACTTTTTTTAATGACATTTTTCACAACTCCGATTGCATTTTTGCTAAAATACTCAATCACGACAATGTGAATATGAAGGTATCTAAAATCTGCATGAAAAAATTGTGCACTTCATTCATTTTAAAATTCAGCTTGTTTGCCTTTTTTCTTGGTTTTCTCGTTTAAAAAACAAAACGGCTGGACCGATTTCGCTGAAAATTCTTTCAGTTCTATGTTATGTAATTCGGCGTCTAATGTATCTAGTCCCATGTTAACATCATCTTTGGTTCTCAAGATAATCGAGACGAAAAATGATTACGAACCCACATACACACATACGCACATACGTACATACACACACACAGTCATCTCTATAAAAACGTTGGATTTGGATCCTGGTGACCTTGAAACGTAAAGATATGTCAAAATTTGGGATTCACAAAATCGGCCCCATTACAAAAATATTTGAAGTTACGTTCACGGACGGATATAAAAATAAACCGCAAAACTGTAAAATAGATTCATAATAAATTAATTTTTTATTATGAATAAAACAGAACATACATACATAAATATTTATTTCTATGCTCTTACAGAAGCTGCATTGCAGATGGAATACGACATATGGTTAACAAGTCAGACTGCTGTCAATTTGTGCTGTACTTTAGCTTAGTTTTAAATCCATTTTTATTCATAGTTTCTTAGATCTATCAGTAAAGATGTAGATTGTGACCCGGAGGTGGAGGTGGAGGGGATTGAAAGAGAGCTTGTTCGTGAGTACAACACCATAACAAGTCACACACAGCAATCACACTTAAAAAAAATTATTGATTTATGATCCCTATCCCCTGCGCCCCCATTACCAAACTCATTATTAGTGTGGGCATTCGTATTTGGATCTACGAAATTAACCCTATGGTTTAATTTTATCTAAAAATTGCAACTTATTGTAAAATTGTATCTAATAATTGGCAACATAATCACCTTTAAGCCCCCATAATTTTTTTATGGTGGTGTGACCTCCACACAGTGGTTCATGTTATATAGGAACGCGGGAAAAAAATCATTATCTCTTGAAGTACTGTACCGATTTTAATGGAATTTTCACCAAGGTGTGAATAATTCTTAAAACAATTAATGTTATTTATTGGGTACTTACATTTGGATTCTATCAGCTAAAATTATTTTAATTTTTTCCAGAAAATGAACAACTGACAAGAATAAAATTAATTGAATTAAAACTGACAAAATAAGCATTATATGAACATATATCCATTTTTATGTTTGTTTATCTAAATTATTTCAGAATAGTGACTCCTTAGTATTGTTATTTGATTCAAAATGTTTCTTTTTCGTCTCTTGTGTTTTGTTTTTTGTTTTTATATTTTTGTTTTTATATTTTTAGAACTCACTTATACTAAACAAAAATGCTTAAAACTAGCTTAAATATCAGCTGACATAAATACCTTACTGGCTCTATACGGACACTCTAAAGCAAATAGAACAACTTAAGACTATGCATTTCAGCCTTACGATTTACTTGTAATAATTAAAATAAATAAACAACTTAGGCCAAGAAAAGTGATATTTAAAAAAAACTTGGAATCAGATCATTTTTTTTAACAAAGAATTTTCGTCTCTTGTCTTAACTTATTTATGAACGGATCAGAAGAAGCAAGTAGCATATGCATGACATCAGCATTTGTTGATATATAGGTACATGAACATATTCTTGAATGATGACATCGATTTCGACGGTAATCCTTGTTTCGAGCTTCTTGTGCTTCCTCTGTTAACATACCTATTAGTAGCATAGTGGATGATATTATTTTGCTACCATGTAAAAGAACCTTGTGAACTGTATTCGGCATGTTGTACCAGTTATACAACGAAATGTTTAGCTCCGCAGTCTCAATGCAATAATTGCCGAACTTTTCTGGATCGATCGCACAACCACAGTTTATTGCTTACAGTATAACTGAGAAACGATAAATCAAGTTTTCATCCACTCCAGTTATTTCAGCTGTTAAACTAGGGTTCTTTAATAACCACTTGAAAGCGTTTCTATCATTACTAGTACCCATGCCTTGTTTTACAACATCAACTTTGAGTCCAATTTTCCTATAAAACATACCCTGTATTCTTTTATTCTCTTTGTCCTTCTGCCTTTTCGTGCCCGTGTCTGTTCTCCATTTTTTGAAGGACTTTCTATATGCAATGTTGAGAATGCATTCCATGAATTTTATCCTTGCAGTGACAAGGCTATATTTAAAGTATTTGTTGTCTCTGGTTTATGCCTTAAGATATCCAAATTATTCACTTTCGATGGTTTTGCTTTGCATACGAAACACACTGCCATTGATGGTTTATCGGTAATTGTTTGTGCAATTTTAGCGTCAATCATAGTAAACATAATTCATGATTCACTTTGTAGGTTTTGCCATGTAATGTCACAGTCGATTGCATTATATTGCTGATTTCCAATTGCATTTTTGCGACCTCGGCTTTATTGTTTTCCGCTGTTTCTCTTATAATTTGGAACTGAATAGGTCTTCAGAACCTATTAGAAGGAGGTGCTGTATTCTTCGGTAATCCATGTCCGACAGAAAGAAGTCGTTTATCATGGCCCTATAGCGTTCGCCAGTAACATTGACCGTATTGCCAATGGCGTCCTTAAAATATACGGCCCAATCACTCCTACCGCCTGAACGCCGCACCACACGCGGATTTTAACTGCCCCAAAAACGAATATTTTGCTTATTGACGTAACCGCTTAAGTGGAAATGCGCCTCGTCGCTCTTGATTATTTTCGACACAAAACCGTCCTCTTCGTTGTTGAGAGTATGGATGGCTTGACAGTAATTCACACACGACTGACGGTCAGCAGGCATTAACTAAAGCACTGTTTGCACTTTGTACGGAAACATGGGTAAATCTAGTGATGTCTAGTGATGCTCACCCGTCGTCTGGTTGATGTTTTCTCGTTTTCAGCGACATCGGCAGACACGGCGATATTCTCGGCCGAACGACCAGTCCGGTGCCGGATGCGCCCTGCATGGTCTCCTGTGGATCCAGTCTGTTCGAGTCGAGTCGGAATATTCGCGCAGTTGGCGCGATGCTCCATTGCTAGTCTGTTTGTATACTGCAGCTGTCTAGCTCAGTCTAGTTCTCAAATATAATTGACATGTGACGCCATGTGCAAAAATTATACCATCTTCCGATAGGGTTTGGTACATTATGTGGAAAATATAAACAAATAAGATTTAATTTCAAACTCGGAAACCCTATGCACCCTGTAGTTGTCTATTCAGAGTCCATTTCAAGGTTTGTTTGTCTTCCACCATATGTTATTGTGCATAAAACTTATTTCATGTCAACCTCAATATTCCTGATATGTTATGCAATGTGATGAATCTAATTGACAGCCGACTAACCAAGGCACCTCAGAATGAGTCATGTTAAGCCGCTTAGACATTACGTCCCGCAACAAAACTCTCAAGCCTATATGTAGAGTCTTTGTCTATATTCTGTCTAGAAGTGGATACAAATTATACTTCATTTTTCCAACTTTATCCTTTTGCGGAGAAGAGTGCGTATGTAAGACTTAGAGTAATCTAAAAATATTATAAGGATTGTTGCCTTTGCTTCATCTCAGAGCTGAACGAAATATACTAAGCTTTCATTCATTGAATAATCTTTCCCGTCTGCTTTTTTGAAAAGTTCGATCATGTTCCCAACATGATTTAATTTAGCAGCCTTCTCAAACATCTGTGTCAATTTACCCTACTCCTGTTTAAGTCAGATAAATGGAATTTTGTGCGTAAATAGACTACTATGACGTTGTAACCAGTTTTCCTTTTAAACTCCTGCATGCGTTGTTTTGTTTTCTGAAACAATTTTCTCACATTTAATTTCATCTCCCCTTAACCTGCTTTTCTTCACTGTGAGACTGAAAAACTGCGTCAAAGGAGAGTTTTTTGATGGTTGAAATTTTTAATCAAAATACCATAATACGTGCTTAAAACTTCCCTTTGCCAATGGCGTCACAATTTATTTCCCTTTAAGGATAAACTGAAGGGAAGGTAATGCTAAGCAACAGGATTTCCACACGGACAGCTCTAGAACGATCCTAGAACCAAGCGAACGTATGAAATTATTAGTCGAATTGATATATGGTCATAAAGATGTTGTTATTTCCATGGCGAACAAAGACAAATGACTATATCATGTTCTACAATTACAGCTTTTCGATATTGGCATACACGTACATTTTTTATGGACTGAGAATTCAGTCTTCAGTCATATATTCTCTCTGATGGCGATTTTACATTACGTTTATTTAATGACAGTAGCTTAAACGAGGTGGCTATGTGACCTATGTGACCATTCCAATATTTCTTAAATGAGGTCCGAAAAAACTTATTGTTTTGTGTAAGTTTTGGTTAAGTGAGGTAACTTTGCTAGCGCTCTCCAAAGGATTTTAAATCATGCGAGGCTTAAGAGGCTGATTCGGTCAAACATCGTCATGCCATATTTGGCCTTTTATGCAGTAACGAAAAAACTAACAATTATGATTTTGTCCACATTTTATTTTTTTTACTGTAAATATGCGGCTTTATAATGGCATCAACAAGGCTCTGTTTCCCAGAAAAGGCTTTTATTCGATTCCCTATGATGGCTCGGAAAGTGAAGAAGAAATACCGGAGTCGGATGACGAAGCAGTATTTAATCGATCTTCGGAATCTAAAGAGGTGGTACCAGAAACCGATGAAATCAGCGAGTTTGGTTCTGAAGGTGAGAGGCCTTTAGCAAGTTTCGTGTCGAGTAAGCAAACAGATCGCAAGAAAGTGCAGAACATAATCTGGAGTGATAGCAAACTTGGGACCTACAACGAAGAAGATTTTCCATTTTTAGGAACCTGTGAGCTGCCAGAAGCGATGTCGCAGTTTGAAACTCCAGCTGATTTTTTTTTTCATTTTTTTTCACCGAAGATTTGATTAAAATGATTGTAGATGAATCAAACCGAAAGGCTTTAAAGAACAACATAAACAAACCGGTCAATATTATACAAGAGGAAATGGAGGAATTTATTGGTATTTGCTTGTTCATGTCATTGGTGAAATTGGCTTCAACAAGAGCATATTGGAGCTCCGAAATTTACCAACGTGTTGTTTTGGAGACAATGACAATAGATGGAAAGACATAAAGTGAAATCTCCACTTTGCGGAAAACGACATGTTTATAAAGCGCGCTTTGCCCGGACATGATATACTATTTAAAGTAAGGCTTCTGCTTAGCAAAATTAGAGATCGACTTCTTTTAATTCCAAAGGAAGAATTCCTTGCAGTGGACGAGCAATCATTTCCAACAAAATGTTGGCATGAACTTAAGCAGTATAACCCCAAGAAAACTCACAAATGGGATTATAAGAATCTGGGTTTAATTGACGTGTCCTGATTCAGCTATGATTTTGATCTCTTCGCTGGAGAACAAAGCGATACATATCCAAAAGATGCTCCAGACATTGGCGTAAGTGGAAATATTGTTTTACGTTTGACTGCTACTGTACCACGACACAAAACGCACAAATTTGTTTTTGACAATTGGTTCAATAGCCCAAAGCTTCAGGTATATCTGACCAAAACGGGTCGGCTTCCATTAGGAACGGTTAGACTCAACAGAGTGCCGAATATTGATGTTCCTACAGAAAAGGAAAAGCGAAAGAAAGGTCGCGGGAATATGATTGAGAGAGTGGCAGACATCGATGGCGAAAAAATGTCGTTTGTATCCTGGTACGACAACAAAGTTGTAAATATGCTAACAACTTTTGTGGGATGCGATCCAAAAATAAAAAAGAGACGATACTGTAGAAAGGAAAAAAAATACATCGAAATCAAATATCCAAAAGTTGTAGATGTACGCAAGAAATACATGGGAGGTGTAGATCTCCTGAATTCAATGCTTGGGCTTTATTGAATAGGAATCCGATCAAAGAAATAGCCAAAAAAAATGTATCTTTCATTTCTTGGACCTTTTCGTAATAAATGCATGGATTTTATGGCGTAAAAAAAGCGACGTGTACATGGCTCTATTCGACTTCAAGCGGTAGCCGAGCATTTGTGCAAGGTTTGTAAAACGTACAACAAAAAGGGTCGATCAGCTTCCTACAGTGGTACTCCAACAAGTTCGACCCAGACTTCTATTCAGCCGAAAAAATGTAAGAGGTCCTTGGCACGCCCTACACCTCTGAATGCAGATCGCAAAGATTCAGTGGATCATCTTCCAAAATGGAAAAGTAGCAGGCAGCAATGCCATAATGATTGCAAATTTCGAACTTACGTATTTTGTCCCAAATGCAAAATATTTGATTGTATTTTATTTTTCATTTCTTTTCTATAAAATGCAAACATTGAATTAAATGAATAAAATAATCAAACTGTTGGTCACAAAAATCTTTACTGCTTAAGACGCCATATATGGCAAGGTTTTTGTAGGTTGAAAAAAAAGTCTGCATAAAACGCCATATATGACTAATTTTATTTTTTTAAACTGGCCTATTTTTTTGGAAATTTTTTTCATAGGTATCTTTAGCAGGTTGTATAAAAAGTAAATCCGACAAATTTTTTTTTTTTTTTCAAGTGGGTCATAATTCATGCGGTAGAGGTTTAACGTGGAACGATGCTCTACTTCTTTTCAGTACCTGGTGCGCAAGTTTAAAATGTCGTTTTTTTCATGAAAAATACGCAATTATTTAAGAACAATGGCAAAACATTTTTTATTCAAAGTATTGGCCCTCGATTTCTACACATTTTATCCATCTCTCGGGCAATTTATGGATACCATTCCAAAAGAAAGCTTCATCTTTCATTGACATCCATTCATCGAGCCATTTTCGTACATCCTCGAAAGTCTTGAAGTGTTGTTCAGACAGTGCGTGTCCCATCGATAAGAAGAGATGATAATCAGAAAGCGAGGTCTGGTGAATACGGCGGGTGGGGTAGGAGTTCCCAACCAAGCGAAGAAATCGTTTCTTTGACCACTTTAGTTGAATCTGCAGGAGCATTGTCATGCTGTAGAATGACTTTGCCGTGTCTTCGAGCACATTCTGGGCGTTTTTCGATCAATGCGTGGTTCAAATTGATCATTTGTTGTCGGTAGCGGACATTACTAACTGTTTCGCCGGGTTCGTAGTACACTACTCCCTTCTGATCCCACCACACACACAGCATTGTCTTCCTCCCAAAGCGATCTGGTCTTGCACTCGATGTTGATGGTTGCCCTGGCGTTATTCATGTTTTTTTACGTTTGGGATTCTCAAAATTTTTCCATTTTTCATCGCCAGTTACAACCCGAGGCAGAAAACCCTTTCTTTCGTGACGTAAATGCAGCATTTCGCATACTGTTTTTCGTTTTTCCATCTATCGTTCGTTCAGTTCGTGTGGAACCCATTTTCCAACCTTTTGAATCTTTCCCATGGCACTCAGGCGATCGGAAATGACTTGCCGAGTGACATTCAACTGCTCCGCCATCATTTGTTGTGTTTGTGTATCGTCATCGTCCAATAATGCTTGTAATTTGTCGTCTTCAAACTTTTTTGGTCGATTTTCGCGTTCTTTGTCAATAACATTGAAATCGCCACTTTTGAAACGTTGAAACCAGCGTTCACAAGTCTTGACGGTTGGAGCAAGATCGCCGTAAGTCTCTACAAGAATTCGATGACTTTCCAATGCCTTTTTCTTTTGAGTGAACAAGAAAATCATTACATGCCGCAAATGCTCTTTATTTGGCTCAAAATTCGACATGTTTAACACGAAAAAGAAGTATGCTACTAACTCGTAAACAACTAAACGAATATGACGTTTTGTAGCGGGCTGTCATACCAACAAAATGGCGCTTTGGGTTCGACATATAATTCAATATGTTTTATGCGCCATCTCTTGACAAAAAAACGACTTTTTAAACTTGCACACCTGGTATATACATATATATGTATATAAAACTGTTGCGGTTTTCTACTGATTGAAGATTACACCCCTTGCTGGATGACCCTTTATTTCCTAATCTATCTAGTCAAAAGAGACATTCACGTACGAGTATGTAATAGTGTTGCGTCCTAATACCACTCACAACCTCAATGAGTCTAAAATTATTTCCGAAAAGAAATTTGCAACCCATTAACAAAAAGAATTCATAATTCACGATATTCGAATTTAAGTGTTCTCGATTACAAGGTCAAAACATAAACGAATGGTTGAATGATTGTGCTACGATCCGAACGTTCTGAAAATTTCTGTTCATGATTTTCGTTTTGCAAAATATAATGCTGTGTGTTCTTTTTTTGCGAAATTGGCTACTGGCCAATATAAGTTCTTTGAACATATTTTCTGCAGTATTTTTGCCTCGCCACAAAACCATTGCAAATAAGAAATCACCTACGTGACGTTAACAACAAGTCGGTTTTTTAATCACCAGTTTTATGATGGAAGTTTTCGTTAAATTAAACACACATTTTTTGTGAAATCAATGGTGATTTTTATTGGCTAATAAAAATCGGGATACGGCAATATGAATGGAACACGACGTTATTCTGTGACCACCACTTCCTTCACAGCAATTTCTGAGCATATTGATTTGGGGATTAAATTGAACCGAACTAATACACCGAACCGATACACTAGGGCGGGTATGTTGAATGAAAAGTTAACTTTAAAGTTAATTTTGTGAAATATAATTTTTACAAATCGCCATTTTCAAAACAACTTTGAATAACTAAAGCAAATTTTTGTAAAATAAACGATTCCATGACTAAAATTGTTAAAGACTGTAGTTGACATCTGTCCAAAAGATCAGTTATATCGACGGCCGTAAGTCAGAATAATTGACAGCCAATATCTACGCTGTCTGTTGGCTAATCCTTTACTTTCTGTATTCTGGTTCACTTTAATAGTTCTTTGTTTCATGTTGCCCATCTATCACGGGACTGTATAATCTCAGCCCTTAATTCAGCCAAACGGTCATACAAATTAAATTTTGATTTAATTAAAAGCTTTCCGCGGACCAATTTGTATCTCGCCCGCCTGTATGAGGAAGGGAGTCGAACCACATTTTGTGGCCCAAAGCAAATAACAATTCCACAACTCAACTGCAGACCGTCGCAAAATATTTTAATCTAACGTTTCATCAGTCAAGCTTCAGTTCGCTTTTGTCTCTCATCCATTTTATTTTTTTTTGAATTCAGAAAAAGCGCGGTAAGGGCAGCACAACTGCAGGAAAAATAAATTTCCGTTTGTGTCCGGTCGTTAAAAGGATTCACTTTAATTGGATTTAGGTCCGATTTCGCTTAATCAAAATAGGAAACCTGATTAAAACATAAATGGAAGCAATTTTCCGGACGACAGATGACAACTGAATGAAGCTGGCCGTAAAACCAACATTCATTTTGCCGACTCTTCATGGCTTAGTATGACTCTGTCTCTGTGGCTTTTTAAATTGGCTGTAAAGCGAAATGCTCTTTTGGATTCATCATCATTCTTGGATATTTTCGTCAAAAGCCCTAATTTAACACACGTGTCCGGGGCAATCACGCACAATACTGATCGGAAGGGGTTTTTTATTTGAATAGCAATTAGTCGACACACTCAGCTTAATGTATGTATATACTCGTATTGTATGTATCTAGTGGCGTTGGCGAGCTATTTTTCTTGTTTCGAAATTAAATTATCATTAGAATGTTGCTTTGTTATTCATAGTGATGGGGAACGTTAACAAGGGTGTTATAAATACATTCGGCACGATTTTGGTTCTATGCACTTTTTTGTAATTTTGTCACGTATCTGTAGGCAATCCTGTAGAGAAAACATTTTATCAACGGTCGTAAATATCAACATTGAACGGAAATTAGTTGTCAAACAAAGCTCTCTATATTTTTCGAATTAGGAGAATGGTACATAAAATTAATCGACATAACTCCGATAATCTTCCTAAAGGCTCGATTTTGCGTCACTGTAATTGCGGAATGCTTACTGAATAATTATTTTGTCTGTTTTCATAGTTATTCTTATCTGAATTCATAAATTAAATGGGAAATTATGTCCTTTAACCGATCTATCGAGCTATATTGAGTGGTATATGAACTAACCAAAGGCCTAACAGTTCAGTATTAACTCTTATTCTTCTAAATGCATTTCTAACGTAATAGTTCAAACCGAGGCTTTATATTGCAATATACTATCTACGTACAAGTAGTTGAACAGTTTTAACATGATATGACATATTTCACAAGAATTGTAACTTATAATAGTTAAAACAGATGAATAATTAGAGTGTAGACATCCAACTAAAGTAGTTTAAACCTACTTTTGTTCCCACCCTAAATCTACCACTAAGCCTAAACCTAAACTTTGTAATAAGAGTAATAATTCTGTCTGTAGTAGTAGCTAAAAGCATTCTAAACCCCCCTCAAAACAAAACTATTTTCAATTATTACCCACCCATCAATTTCCCCTATACAGCCTTCCTCCTCAGCTCCATGAAAACCACAATGTTAACGGGTCTGCTTTAATCTGAACCCGACTAGTTCTTCCGTTAATACAACGTTATCACCTCCAACCCTAACACATGACCCGGATCCAAACTCATTTCCGAATTTCGATCTTAAGTCCTTAGCCAAGTATCATTACCCCTCAGCATCTACCCTCGCTAATACCTCAACGTCTCACTCACAGTCAACTCATGGAAAGGATACCACTTTGATCATTCGACCCCGTAAAAATTAGCTAAAGTAATAGTGTATATACGTGGTAATTAATACGAAAGTTTAAAAAGTATTAAAACTGGTTAAAAACGCATTAAATTAAATAAAAAAAAAAAAAAAAAAAACAGAAACAGTAAACGATATTGGGAAAGACAAAATAAAGTGTAACTATAAGTAAATTGACTAATAAGTGCTAGTTATGGTTGACGTTTTCAAAATGTTAAACTCCAGTGAGCAAGTAAGAAAATTTAGATCATCTGAGAAAAGAAACAGTGCTCTCGGCTCTGCCTCCCCTGCTGCGTCAAACACCATCAAATTATGGGAAAAAATTGATGCTCAACTAATCCTTATACAGGGTGTCCCACGAGCAGTGTGCCAAAAAGCTAGAGCGTGTAGGTCTAGTCAAGACAAGAAAAAAATCGTATGGGAGGGGGGGGGGGGGTCTATTTCCCCCCGTTTAGCCGGGAGGGGCAATTTTCTACAAAATTGACTTAATTTGGAAAAAAAATTATTAAAAATCAACAGTTACATCCACAATGCCACGATATACCTTTTTGTAAAGCCAGAAACCTCTTCTTTCATATTTATTTTAAATGAAGCTGTTTTAAGGAGTAGTTTTTGAGAAATTAATTTTCAAACTTAAAATTTTGAAAAAAAATTGAAAAAAAAAAATTTCAAACTATTTTTTTTCAAAATTGTATGTAATTAAGTAGTATTGTTTTTTCAAAAATTCAATGCTCTCATAAGTTTTTAGTTAAAAGCAGAAAACCGGATGCAAAAATGTCTTGTAGTTTTTGAGAAATTAAAAAAAAACCCGAACCATTTTTTTCTAAGAAAAACCTTTTTTTTGGTTTTAACGCGGCTGGACTTGTAAGTAAATTAATGTATGAAAGATTGACCTCTTTTTTATTATTTTTAAAAAATTCGGAGTTTTATGAGGATACAATAAAGTGATACAGTATTGGAATAACCCTGGATTAATTCTTTTTTTTCATTGATAACGCCTGAAAACTGACCTGCGAATTTCGTCTGGGTCCGCCCGCCGCCGATGGGTTCTACCCGAATTTTGGATTTAGTCAGACGCAATCCCTCCCTTAGTACAAGGAGGATGGCTATTATGCTTGGAGTGCCCAAATCTAGAGTATGGAGAGTGCTTCATACCGAAAACTTACACCCGTACCATTTTAGGCCAGTTCAGGGACTCACCTCAAACGACAAGTTTTTGAGAGCAGAATTTTGTCGATCATTACTGCTTCGAGATGAAACTGAACGAAACTATTTTGCAAGGATATTCTGTACGGATGAAGCACAGTTTACGACAGATGAGGTTACTAACTTCCACAATTTGCATCATTGGAATAGCACCAATCCACACAACAAGAAACAAAATAAATCACAACACCGCTTTAGCTGTAATGTTTGGCTTGGTATTGTTGGACAAACTGTAATCGGGCCCCGGTTTTTGAATGCCGTTATTAATGGAGAATCATACTTGCAATTCCTACCAGACCTTTTGCCCGATTTGATGGCCAATGTTCCTTTGGCCATAGCAGATAATTTAATCTACCAGCAAAATGGAGCACCAGCACACTACAGCTTACGGGTTAGAAACTGGCTGGATGATCATTTTAGTGACCGTTGGTTCGGAAGAAGGGGCCCCACGGAATGGCCACCTAGATCACCAGATGTTACTCCTCTAGATTTTTATGTGTGGGGATTCATGAAGAATTATGTTTACGAAGTGGAAATAGTATCTTTGGAACAACTGAAAGAACGGATTGAAGTCGCTGGAGTCAAATTGCAGGAAAATTTGTCAAGCATAGATATGTGCAGCCATTAGGAGAAGAAGGAGATATAATCTTTGCCTTATAAAAAAAGAGGATCATATTGAAAATAAAACTCCGAAGTTTTTAAAAATAATAAAAAAGAGGTCAATCTTTCATACATTAATTTACTTACAAGTCCAGCCGCGTTAAAACCAAAAAAAAGGTTCTTCTTAGAAAAAAATGGTTCGGGTTTTTTTTTAAATTTCTCAAAAACTACAAGACATTTTTGCATCCGGTTTTCTGTTTTTAACTAAAAACTAATAAGAGTATTGAATTTTTGAAAAAAAAATTAGTACTTAATTACATACAATTTCGAAAAAAAATAGTTCGAAATTTTTTTTTTTTATTTTTTTTGCAAAATTTTGAGTTTGAAAATTAATTTCTCAAAAACTATTCCTTAAAGCAGCTTTGCTTAAAAACAGAATGAAAGAAGAGGTTTCTGGCTTTACAAAAAAATACACCACGGTATTGTGGATGTAACTGTTGATTTTTAATATTTTTTTTTCCAAATTAAGTCAGTTTTTTAGAAAATTGCCCCTCCCGGCTAAACGGGGGGGAATAGACCCCCCCCCTCCCATACGATTTTTTTCTTGTCTCGACCAGACCTACACGCTCTAGCTTTTTGGCACACTGCTCGTGGGACACCCTGTATAAGTCATATTCGAATTCAATTTTATCCTTATTTTCTTACTTATTATAAGTAACGAAATAAGACTTATGAAAAGGAATGTAAACCTAGTAACCTTCATAAATCTTAAAGAAACACTTTTATTAGATTATTTTGTTACATATGTATGTATATATTTTTTTTAATAAATTTGAAATTAACACAAATAATGAACACAAAATGAAATTCACAAATAATTATGGGGGGTGACATAAAAAATCAATTACACAACTGATACAAAAATATAAATAAGAATGGAAGTAAAATAAGTAAAAGAGAGTTATTTCAAGACTTGATTAATACTAAAAAACTATAAATATAAATATGAATGTAATCAAAGTAGTTAAAAGATAATAACGATTTACACAATCTAATTTCAGAAATGAAAGTAAAAGGTGTAGTTAATTAATTAGACTTAGGTTTAAACGAGTGTGTGTACAGTATATTGTCGAAGTGAACAATTTAAATTCGTTAATTGCTCTCTTTTTCTTTGGACCATTCCAATTAATTTCCATCAGTAATTGGTCTGAAATAATATGGGAGAGATTGCAAGATATTTTCGCCCCTAATTTCGTTCCTAGTCGTATTTTCTAAAATAAAACTTGTTTTATTAAAAGTAATACATATTTAAATGTTTATTTGATACTTACTAAGTCATTTTCAAAATTTGGCTCTGTTTTAAGCTGGATATTCAATGCTTCTAATTCTTTTATGGTTTTTATGGGAAAATCATATATATTGGAAGAAGCTATACCAAACAATTTTTGATAAATGCAATTTATCTTAATCGTTTGTTCTGCTAATACTGCTGTTTGGCGCTCAAGGATCGTTTTCATTTGAGCTACAGCTTCTTTCACATCTTCGAAAATTCATGTTTAAAATAGCAAATATAAAAAAAAATTACCTTGCAATTCACCACTTATCCGAGCGTCAGATGAAAAGCCTCTCACGGTTGTACCCAATGAAAATGGCGTTGAAGGTTGTTAATCAACGTTTTGAGGAAGAGGAGGCATTAGCACGATAAATGGTTGTTCTAGATCTGGATGTATAAATAATAATTATTTATATATTTTTTCCGATTTAAATTTAGATAACATACCTGCGTTCTGGTCCATAATTATTTAATTTCTCAAATCAGTTCTGATATATGTATGTATATATAATATAGTGAACGGTCTTAATTTTTTATCGTATGTAAAATTGGTAATAAAGCAAATTCTGAATTGCAAAATGAAATAGGGAACAATTTTAAAATATTAGAGTCAAATGTAAAAACTTCTTCATTTTCTGATAAACATTTAGTCTTTATTATACCTAACTGCAATGAATTAACCGGATATAAAAAAAAAGCTGAAACATTTAATAATTTTTTGACAACAACGTAGTGCTTTCCATTTTTAATTCCCATACTAGTAATTTTATAAGGACTACCATTAAGAGACAACATATTATTAGGCATCTTTTTGGAAAAACAGATTCCGTTAAACTTTAGAGATATTAAAGATTTATCAATTAAATCATTTTCTAATTGATAGTTTGCTATTATTGGAATTTCATTCAATCTGTTGTTTAGTTGCATGAGGATATGTGCGGTTTTTATATTTTCTTTTTAATAATTTGCAAGTAATTTTCAAACATGTAACTATCGGTTAAACCTATGTCCTTAATTGAATCAACTAAATGAAGTAATCCGTGAACCTTATATTATATGCTATACTCACCATAAAATTTCGAGAAATTCCTAACAAATAACTGAAACATTTGTCTATCAGTATCCATATCCGATTTCAATAGATTAGAATCTAAACACATTCGGTACGCGCAACACAATAATAAAAAATATTCATATAACTCTTTGTCCATAACTTCCTTAAATATAAATATTCCTGTATATAAAACTAACTGACGGAATTCGGTACCTTTCCACCTTTGAAGTTCTTCAAAACTCCTAGGCTTTCTACCAAATTCTTTAGGTATATTTTGTCTTAATTGCAAAAGTTTAACAGATAAATCTGTTTTACTTGTTGCCGATATATTATAAGGGTTTACTAATCTACCCCCAAATATTTTTGTCAATTTTTTTTTGCTTATTCCAAGATCTATCAAATGGAGAAGATCAAAAGGAAACTGTTTTGTACAATTTATTCCATAAGCTTCTAATATATTTGGTATATTTTTGTGTTGTAAACTATGACATCATAGTTGCATTTACATGTTGTAAACTAGTACATCAGTTCTGTTTGCGAAACTTTCTTTAGTTCTCAAAGGACCTATTGATGTTGCATAAACTGTTCTTCTGTTGATTCGCTTACCGATTTGTTCGCAATATGGACACCCGTGAAATGAATTATGGTATGCAGTCGATGTTAAGAACGCTCTAGCATCATCTTAAAAATATTCTTCTTTTAATGAACTCAAAAGGCCGAGAGAAAAAAAAAATATTTTTTTTGCTTTTTGGAGTTTTTTTGTGTCGGGGGTTACTTAAAATTTTTAATTTTATTTTTGTTATAGATCTTTTAACAATTTGGATTATAGTGAACTTCTAGCTGCCTTCTATAATCTAAATTGGTTTGAAGTGTATTTATCGTCTGACGTTAACTACAAAGTAGATATTTTTAATAGTTTGTTACAGTTCTTGTATGATTCGTTTGTCCCTGTTAAAACCGAACGTAAAAAGTCTTCACAGTGTCCGTGGTACTCGGAACAAATTAAAAATCGTATCCAGGAAAAGGAGCTATTATTCGGACGTTACAAAAAACACCCAACTATGTTCAATAAAAGACAATTCTGTGTGGCTCGAAACAGGGTTAACCTGCTTATTCGAAACTCAAAGTTTTCATATTATTCTAGCAAGCTAGACCCTAGTATGACATCCAAGGAACTATGGAGAAATTTAAAGGAACTTGGTGTAACATCGAATAATAAATCCCGCAGATGCCCATTATGTCCTAATGTAGTTGGTAATTTTTTTAAACCTCCAAATGTAGGTGTATCGAATGTGTCTGATATTTGTAGTACAGTACCTAATGTTTCTAATGCCTTTAACTTTGAATGTGTTACTGATTTAGAAGTTATTAGAGCAATTATGTCAGTAAAATCGAACGCAACAGGTCCAGATGGGTGCAGCCCACGTTTTTTAAAAGTTCTTCTGCCTCATTTGATCCCATATAATATAACCCACATCTTCAATTTTTGTATACAGTGGTGGTCAAAGAATTAGAAACGATGAGAAAATTACATGATTGGCAAGTGTTATGCCTTTTTGAAGGTCACTGTAACAGTCAAGTATTGTTTTCTTTTTTACCGCTTATCAGCTCTAAATGCACAGATGTGCACAATGGGTTATACAGTTATCACATCATTGATTATCGTGGTAGTTGATCAACGTGACGAATTTTGTGTGGACAAAGAATTAGAAACGACGTTGATAATATTACTCTCCTTGCGTATAATTGATGTAAGTTTACTTTTTAAGTATTTTCCATAATTAGTAATATTATATAATTAGTAATAGAGAAAAAAATGGGGAAAAAGAAGTCATACACTCCAGAGTTGCGAAAACTTTTGGTTGAAGCATGGAAGGATGGAAGACAATCAATGGCAGTAATTGGAGGAAGATTTGGCTGCTCCAAGAAGATGGTTTTTGGAGCCGTACATGCTTTTAAGAAGAGAGGCAGTTATCAAAATCCCGAGCGAAAAAAAATAGGGAGAAAAACCACAGCAAAGGAAGACAGGCTGATTACTCGAATTTCTAAAGCTGATCCCTTCTTGACTTCTACAGAAATTAAAGAAGTCGTTGGGCCTCAAATCAGCCAGGAAATATCAGCCAGAACCATTCGGCGACGACTGCTCGAAAGTGGACTTCGTGGGTGTGTTGCACGTAGAAAACCGCATGTGTCAGGAGTCAACCTCAAGAAACGGCTAAACTTCGCCAAATTGCATGCCAACAAACCGATTGAATTTTGGAAGAAAATTCTGTGGAGTGATGAATCAAAATTTAATTTGATTGGGTCGGATGGGAAAGTGTACGTAAGACGCCCCCCCAACAAGGAACTTGACCCTAGGTACACCATTAAAACGATTAAGCATGGGGGAGGAAACATCAAAGTTTGGGGTGCATTCTCTTGGTATGGTGTAGGTCCTTTAGTACATATCGAATGCAATATGGACAGATTTATGTATAAGGATATACTAAGGAATACAATGGAACCCTACTGCTTCGAATGCATGCCCGTTACGTACATTTTCCAGCATGATAACGACCCTAAACACACCGCACGAGTAGTAAAGGAATGGTTTGTTGAGGAAAAAATTAATGTTTTAGATTGGCCAGCGCAAAGTCCCGACTTAAATCCCATCGAAAATTTATGGGCAGACGTGAAAAAAGGCCTAAAGCATGTAAAATCGAAAAACTCGACAGACCTCTTCCAAAAAATTAAAAACATATGGGAAAGCATACCTCCTTCCAGATGCCAGGCTCTGGTTGAAAACATGCCCCGAAGACTTTGTGCTGTTATAGCAAACAAAGGCTTTCCAACAAAATACTGACTTTTTTTTTATTTTTCTTTAATACACATTTTTTTTCTTGAATTTTTTTCTTTTCGTTTCTAATTCATTGACCAGCTTTTAATTTGACTTGTTTTGTTTTTCATGAATTTTTATTATTTAATTTTACTGCTACAATTAAAAACAAAATGAATAAATGATTTTCATGTATTATTACTCTAAAATATGAAGTTACTTTTTTAGGCGCCTTTGAAAAAAAGAAAGGTAATCAAAAACACTAAAGGCCAAAGCAGTCGTTTCTAATTCTCTGACCACCACTGTATATAGTAGTCAGTTTCCCGATCAATGGAATATAGCCAATATTATTCCGATACCGAAGAATAGTGGCCCCAAAATTCTTCTGATTACAGACAGATCAGCATGCTTTGTTTTTTAGCGAAAGCATTTGAAAAGATACTTGCTAAACAAATACAGCTATATCTTAATTCAAAACAACTGTTATCGAATTGGCAATCAGGATTTCGATCTAAGCACAGTTGTGAATCTGCAGTCATGAAGGTAACAAGCAATATTAGATCATCATTGGATGTCGACAATATAGTAGTACATATTAGTATTGCTTGATTTCTCAAAAGCTTTTGACAGTATTGAACATTCGATTCTTCTCAGGAAGTTGAAACAAAATTTAAATTTTTCTTATTTCTCTTATTCCTTATTACTGCAAGCTTACCTACATGACCGCACTCAAACTATTATTACTGAAATCGGAAGGTCGACCCCATTTTTAACAAATATTGGGGTCCCCAGGGCTCTGTTTTGGGACCACTTTTATTTTCACTATATAATAATGATCTTCCACAAGTAATTCGGAATTGTAAAATTCATATGCATGCGGATGACGTCTTAATCTACATCTACATTGCGTGAAGACTGTATAACAAGAATCAACGAGGATCTTATTAGTATTGCATTGTGGTCATCGCAGAATAAGCTCAAACTTAATCCTTCTAAGTCCACGAGTCTTATCTGTTCTAGAAACACACTTGACCTACATAATTTTCCGAAAATATTACTAAATAATGAAATTATACCGTTTGAAAATAATGTGAGATATCTTGGGTACCACATTAATTCATCATTGACCTGTTGTTATGCTATAACTGACACTGATACCTACGTCACTCCGCTTACGTGTTAAATATGTCGATAAAACTATATCGTTTTAAAAGTTTGATAATGCCGTTCTTTACTTATATTTGCTCTGTTTATCCCCATCTTGACTGTGAATGTAAAAGAAGACTAATGTGGCTATTAATGACTGTGTTCGCTTTATTTATTATGTCCCCAGGTACTGTAGTGTGTCTCATATTAATACTGATGTCCTAGGTGTGAAACTGGACGTATTTCTAGATTTTCGAAATATCTTGAAATTATATCGAATTATTTATCGCATGTGCCCAGATTACCTTCATGACATAATAACATTTGCACGTTCAACTCGCCGTTGGAGTTTAATCTTACCACGATTCACACATTGCGTTTGTGAACAGTGCTTCCTCGTATCTGCAATTCGCTTGTGGAATCGTCTTCCCCACGAATTGCAGACAATAAACACAATTGCCGAATTCCAAAGAAAATGTTTTATCCATCTCTCTGTAAACAGTACCATAAGTTAAAACTCCAATATCTACAATATAATTCATTAGCTCTTTTCTATCTTTTCTTTATTTTCAAAATTCTTTCTATTTTAGTTTGTATTTATTAGTTTTTAAGTTTTGTTTATTTTTTTTTTTTTATTTTTTTTTCTTTTTTCTTGTAATTTAATCTGAACTTTGTAACTAAATGTCTTCTTGCTTTTAAAAGACCACTGTGTCTTGTTGCCTATTGTTATACACAAATAAATGCAATGAATGAAACGTCTGCTAGAGCCAGTTCCTTATCGAAACGATCTTGACACCTTCAGAAAATATATACACTTAAAGCGTATATCGCACCTTCAGCGTAGCAAAGCTGATTATGATAGGTTTTTTCGTCCGTAAAAGTCATCCCCTCCCTGCCACTCAAACAACCCCCGAAAACCTCCCTCTTACCTTTTATTATTAGAACGTAAGAGGTCTGCGCTCTAAAACTCAGCCAGTCCTACAGCAATCACATTCCTTGCCTTTTGAAATCCTTGCCTAGACTGAAACGAACCTAATCCCCAGTCTAAACAACCTTGAACTGTTCCCATCAAACTTTAACGCTTATCGCGACGATGATCTACTGATGGTTGTCCATTTCGCGGTGTCCTTCCAGCCATCCGAAACTCAATTGACTCCTTCCTCATAGCAACTTCACCTTCGCTGCGTCTCGACTTTGCTTCTATTAAGATTGTATGTACTACCCCGGAAATCGCTGTATGTTATTTGCTTTTACATTTTGCCATCACAACCTATTGAACCACATAAATTGGCCATTGACACAATCGATAATTAAATTGATTTACGGGATCCCCAAGACGAAATCCTAGTTTCCTCCCTCATCTTAAATGGTTCTTTTCAGACGACCAATCGTTTTACATTACCTCTAAACCAAAAAATGTCTCTTCTTAGATCGCCTAGCTGATTCAAACCTTTACCAAGTCAGAGGCATTTTAAATTACATGGGCAGACAACTAGACCTCATTTCCACAACTGACCATTTTAATTCCTCAGTTTCAGCTTGTACACTGTCCCTATCAAACTTTGACAACTCTCCCCTTCTTCTCTCGTTCTTTCATAATTTCACTATATAGAGCTCTCCCCCCACTGTTCAAATTTTTCACGATTTCCATAAAGCCAACTTCCGTCAAATCAATGAATATCTCAATAGTGCTCCTTTTAATTTCAACAACCTTACCGTAAATAATGACATATCTCTATTCTATAAAGTAATATTTAATTCTCCCTTTACTTACCCTTTTCTCAACACAAAACCTGCTCCACCTCCCCAGCGTGGTATAATCACAGGTTCCGTTTTTTGAGAAACAAACGGAACAAGCTATGGACAATTTTCCTTCGTACTTTTCTAACTCCTACCACTTACCGGCATTTTATAGACCTTTACAACTCTCTTTATCAAGTCGAGATGCAAACGAACCTTATAAATGATCCCAAGTCCTTCTTTCAATTTGTTAACTATTATACAACAGAAAATCTGATGGCTAGCCAAACTCTCTCTCCTTCAATAATGAAACTTCCAATGATCCTCATACCACCGCCAAGCTTTCTGCCATATTTTTCAATCAATCTTTCATCCATGACTCCTTTGCACAAGATTCTACTTATTTCTACTATTTATCAAACTTCTCTTTTGGTCCATTTCAACATAAATGTCGTTCGTGAACTCACTCAAAGAACGAAGAAGGATATCCGACTTTTCATTCCTCGACTCCTCTCAGGTACCAAGGTACCATTGACTGCGAGACTATACAACTCTAACTCTCGTAATATACGAAAATCACGTCTCTTCTATCTACCCACCCCTCGTACCTCCAATGGCTCCAATAAACCTATCTCACGTATGCTGCGAATGTTAAAATGAAAAACTGTTTCGACTTCAACATCAGCACTCCTTCTCTAAAACTCCGTCTCAATCGCCCTCTTTCTTAGTTTCCTAGATTATAAGTTAAATTAGTTTAGTTTAGTTTATTTCATCAGTTTATTTCGACATCAGGATTGAAATGAAAATCAATACTAATTTAGAATATTTATATAATTTTCTTTAATTTAAAAAAAAAATATTAATAATAATAACAACATTAATACAAATATGATAAATATAATAAAGCAGAAACGTAAGTCGGTAAGAACAAAATAGAAGAAAAACAAAAAACATAATTTAGGGTATATCATGAACTTAGGATTGAACCATTTTGTGGTTAAGATATCAGTGCTTTATCTACATTTGAAATACATATATGGAAGAAAGCCGAAAAGAGAGAGAAACAAGAAGTGCAAATTCGAACATAAAAGAAAAGATGTAAAAAAATATTGTAAATGTATTTCATATCTTCGGAAGTTAATGTTACCGCTTCTAACAAAGAAGATTTTTAGGACTTTGTATATGTAAATGTATCTTAGGGAAAGTATCCTCATAGATTGAAAAAGAGGTTGAGATGGTTCTAGTCTATTTTTATTTGAAATAACTCTTATCATTTTTTTCTGCGCTACTATGATAGGCAGCAGGTTACTTTTATATGCACTACCCCAACAACCTATACCATATTCTAATCTAGAATTCACCAGTGCATAGTATGTATTAATGGGCAGCTTGTGTGGGACTAGCTTTCGTAAATAATAGATTTTATTTAACGAAATGTAGACAAATTTCTTTAGCTGAACTAATTGAGGTTTCCAGTCTAGTTTTTTAGCTATTAGAACACCAAGATATTTAAATTCTCTTACAAATTCTATATTAACACAATGTTTCATGGTATTTTACCTCTCCAATCATGAGCTCTGGAAAATAGTAAGAAAAACTGATCGCTCTTGATTTCGTGTTCAGTACAATTTGATGGTAATTAAACCACGTATGTACTTAAGGTGTATAGATGCTCTTTCATTTTATCTTCCATATCTGTGACAGTTTTTTTCTGCATAGCTGAGAGCTAAGTCGTCTGCTTAGGCAGTCATTTGTCCATTTAGAGGTAAGTTAAAAATGGAACTAGAAGCAGAAATGGTCCAAGTATCGAACCTTATGGCACGCCTTTGTTTGGTGATATTATCACGTCGCTTAAGACTCATTAACTCTAACGCGCTGTTTCCGATTATTTAAGATAGACTTAAACCACTCTAGAATACAACCTCTAAAACCAGCATTATTCAGTTTTCGAAGTAATACTTCATTAACTAAGTCAAAAGCTTTAGTTAGATCCAGAAATAAACCAACTGCTTTAAGATTTTTATCAAGTGCGCTGTATATTTTAGTGAGAAAGGTCAGTATTGCATCCTCAGTACATCTAGTCTTTACAAAACCAAATTGTGAGGGATTGAGAAATTTGGTTAATGAAAAATAGATTATCATTTTAGATACAATGATTTTTTCGTAGATTTTGGAGAAGACAGAAAGTAGAGATACGGGTCTGTAGTTGTTTGGATCAGCATGATCACCTTTTTTATACACAGGGATAATAACTGAAGTTTTTAGATTCATGGGAAACTGACCACATTCAAAACTTTTATTAATTAAGTGTTTAAGGGGAATTAATATAGATCTGGCTATCTTTTTCACAACATTGTTACTGATTCCATCAATTCCGCATGAATTTTTTGATTTTAAGCTGTTAATTGTAAAAAGTAATTCAGCACCATCAACTTAGCCAAAGAAGAATGAAGATGCATTTGGTATACCTAGCAATCCTTCCTTATTTGTTTCACTTAATTGCACAGAAGTGACTGGCACTGATTCTTGCACAATGTTCTTGAAAAAAAATATTGAAACAATTACTAATTTGAAAGTCATCAACCAAAGCGTTATTTTCCAATGATAAGCACTTGACCTTATAATCAGATCTGCTTTTCCCTATAATATCATTTACAATGCGCCATTGTTTTCTAGTATTTGAACCATTTTCAATTAATCTTTGACTATAATAAGATGTTTTTTTGCGAGTCTACAAGATGACGCACGTTTGCCTGTAGCTTGTGATATTGTTCTTTTACTAATGCCTCATTTAATCTAGACTAATTTTTTGCATAAAACCTATTTTTCTTATTTACCTTTGCACAATTTTCATTCGTAATCCACCGCTTAATTTTGTTTAGTTTATTTTTGAGTTTTTTAATTCTGCATACACTTATGTAGTAACTCAGCTTATTTATAAAAATTAAGCATATAGCTTGAATTAAGCGCAATAAATGGGCGTATTGCTCCCAACAAATTAAGTTAAAAATTTACAATAAACAAATATGAACTTGGTTTTTGTTTTTTTTTTTGTTTCCATTGTACGAGTAATTAAAACTAAAACTAAACTGTACCTCCTTAAGACGATATTTCTACCTAATTTCACGCACGCAATGCGAAATCATATCATTACTTCAAGAAATTTCCTAAATTGTTGTGCCAGACACCATACGAAATTTGTAAAATGTCATGACATAACGATGCGAATTTCCGCTGGAAGTCTCATGTTTTTTTTTTTTTTTATAGGGTTCGTGCATTCGTGCAGGTTCACGAGTAACGCTCTTATGGTGATTGTCACACAACCTGGACGGGGTGCCGGTGGTTTGTGGCGTAGCGTTCACTACTCTCCGCGGGTGGTTGTCTGGGATGTGATTGGAGAGACTCGACTGATTTTGTCACACTGGTTGTAGTTCACAGTAACTTTTTTTTGTTTCCATGCCATTAAGGTATTATATTGGAAATGCACACACAGAGTATGAATTTTGAAGGGATCTTATACTGGGAGTGTTATGCCTTCGTCACCATTTTTTGATCATCTCTAATTCACAACTGATGTTGTTGCAGAATTTTTCCGTATAAGAATTGTTCTTGGCTATGGACAGACTTGAACTACATACCTTCCGCTCAACAGCCGATGATGATTACCATTACACCACCACTACCCCCTTTAGTAAAAAACGGAAAAAGTTAATTTTTCTATCAAAATATATTTTACGATGGGATTGATTGCCTATTAGCATAAAACAAAGTTTTGCTTTGGAGTGAACCAAAAATAAAATATTGAAGTAATACAATAATTCAAAAGGATTCATTTGAAATTAAAAACATGTTGTGGATATTATTAATTAATAAGCATCACGATCGATGTTACTTCCGTATCCTTAACTATCCCGCTCTTTAGCCACACTAATTAAGTTAGAGAATTACGAAGAACTAACCCTTTTAAGATAGTATAACTTTAAATTTTTAGTCATCAGTTGCAAAACAAGTTGATACCTTTAAAATCCCTTTAAAAATTAAATCAGAGGCCTTAAACGTAATTCAAGGGACTTTTCGTAATTCCCCATAATAGGATTCCCAAAGTAAATAAGCAATTTAAAATGTTTCAACAGTTCGGCATCCATTTAAAATGACAATTGAAATTTACGAAAAGTTGGAACCAAGTAACTTCTAAAAAAATCGTAGTAGAATCTCCCAGGTTGCCCTTCATATTTATTTCTTTTGCTTTTTAGAGCATATTATACAAAAAGGTATAAGTGAAAGAAACGCAAACTCCATTTTCTGCAAGCATATTAATTATACAAGGCCAAATATGTCCACGTGCACTACGGCACCTTTCGTTTGAGCGGGTAGCACCATCCAAGTATGATTGCAACAGAATCATAAATCATTCATCTCGCCCCCGGTTGGGGTAATTCAAATCTTCAACATCCTTTTGGAATTTTGTATTTGCTTTGCCTTCCATTGCCTTCGTGGTTTTTTAACTTTCTACAAACAGAAAAATGACCTTGTCTATTAAAGGTATTTATAATAAGCGACACGGCGGTAAATCACCCCTTTTTAACGAATTTTTAATGCATTTACCGTAATTTGCAACGAAATTTACGCCCAACGCTAATGAGATCGCTAATATGAATAAAATATACAATATTAACATCTCCCTTTCGACTTCCAAACCCAGTTAGAGGGAAGAAAATTAAGGTTTCCAAAGGTATTTGCTTAGAGTTTCGTTTCTGCTTCGACGCCCTTCACACAACTGACAATTTGTCGGGGAGGATAGCTCTGTTTGGTAATTACTGTCGAATTTGTCCACATCGACGTAAATGAGTGCACTCTTTAAGGGGCGGATACTGAGTTCGACTTGACATTCTTAGCACGTAGTTAATAAGACAGGAAATATCACATTATTGTGTATAATGGCTTCCAAGTATTTTATTGTGTTGTTGTGGGGTTTTCTTCGATTTTCCTAGCATTGATTTTCTCATCAAGAGTCAGTGGTCGCTTCCCCCATTCGAATGCTCAAAAGTTATTAAAATAGGCCAACAAGAAGACAACTCTACACGATGTTGACCGTACGTGGAATATACTAAAGGTACCTTAGGGAAACCTAGACGACAGGTAGTTCTATTTGAAATAATGTCACTTTTGACCCCATTGGGCATGGGGATGATAGCAGCCAATGAAAATTTGACTTGTTATATTTAAAGAAGTCATTGCGTGCCAAATCTGGGCTGTACGGTGAATGAGACGTTAGCGTGTTCGAAAAGGAAGTTATTTATTATATTGTCATGGTGGAAGAGTTCGGTTATAGTAGTAATGTTTTCCGGGACAACAAGCGATTTTGGACAACCTTCCCGGGACTAATACTTAGTAAAATATACGTATCATTCCGATCAAATTAAGCAAGCCAATAAAATATAGTGGCCTAGGATGACGATTTTTCAACATAAGAGGAAGTCGCACTAATTTGATACGCTCACTGTTATTGATGCAGGTCGAAAGTCGTAGAAAATAATCTTCTCCATCCTTAACCTATTAGCTGAATTTTGACATTTGATTATTCCGACGTTCCAAGTGGCTACGTTGTCATTCTTTAACGGTTCTATCTATCATGATTAACATTGTTATATTTTTAAAATTTATTATAAAAATTCATATTTTCTCTACCAATTTGTTCGCGAGCTATGAAACGTTTATAGTCCAAACAAGCCAACAATTTGACGACCTGTCGCGAAATTATATGGATAGTAGATCAAGCAGCTCTTGACGACGACGATATGCATGGCCAAGAGAGAATATAACTGCCGTTGCTCACAGCCACAGCTGAAGACTTCTCTCGATTTCTCATCGTCCACAATAAGTTGGCTATAAGATTCATTTGACACAAAACTGAAGACCTAAAATCAAACTCGTTTGTGCGCTAATTCTGCTTTGAAGTTGTTGAAATCCAAATTCTGGCGAAAAAATCTTCAGTGATGAAGCACAAGCTCAATGCCACATTAAATGTATCTTAATTTGTTCCCGGAGAAACTTACTATTTGGCGTGGATTTTAGGCAGCCGAACTGTGTCGGGCCACAATAAGTAACTTTATAAACTCAATTAGATCGTATGGATGAATGGTGATCGTATGGACCATACACCGGGCGTTGCATTGCAGTGTTTGCAAAAAAAAAATATTTTCAAAAGATGTGATGTGGAATAGCTTCCAAGATCATGCTATTTAACGCTTTTAGACTACGTTAACTCGCTAATTCTTGATAACAAACCAAAAAAATCAACGACGTTCAATACATCTATCACTACACCCAGCTGTATGTGGAATACGCTTCCATTCCTAGCGAAGCCTTGGGTTGCAAAATTCCCTAAGCTCAAAAATCTCGTGCAATTGCATTGAGAGAAATTAATAGCCATTATAGTATGTCTAAGAAATGAAGTACGAATTTTTTGCCATAGTCATCCTTCACTTGCGCGGGTTTTGTTGGAAAGTGCAGATCCAGAGGCTTTGGCTGAAATATTTAAGTGCGCACGGTTTCAATACAACTTCCAAGACACCTACACGATAGACGATCGCGTTTACTCGTATATTAATACTGTTGCCCTAAAATACTAGAGGTAGCCGACTATCGTCAATCACTCCGGCCTGAACCATTAAAAAGAGCGTAGCTTGCTACCTGGTGGCCATTTTTTGATCGAAGTTATCGTATGACCTCTCTGGCAAGTAAGCCTGATCATTTTGCTTGTTGACAATTACTGAATTACAAATGCAGCTTCTTCAGAAAAGAAGATATTCGGCAACACTGTTTCTACAGATTGTCAATTTGACAGTAAAAAGTTGATTTGTGGTTACTACGTTTTGCCGTTTTACGATGAACAGATTAACGCCAGGATATTGCAGGCAAATATTGCAAACTTATTTTGAAAACCATGATTCGGCTCGCAAAACTTATCGTGCGCTACGGCCCTTTTATGGAAAGATCTTGGCCTACAAGATTATTAGATCCAGCTTAGTAAGAGTTGGAACCGCGTGACCAGTATACGTTTTAGAGGTTCGGCCCGAGGTGGTCGTGGTGCAATGGTAATCATCACCGACTGCTGAGCTGAAGGTCTGTGGTTCAAGTCCGTCCATAATCAAGAACAATTCTTATACGGAAAAACTGTGCAACAATATCAGTTGTGAATGAGAGATGATCAAAAAGTGCTGACGAAGGCATTACACTCACAACATAACTCGGTGTGTGCACTTCCAATATAACACCTTAATGACATGGAAACAAAACAGTTACTGTGAACTACAACCAACGCAAATTCGAATCTCTCAAATCCTATCTAGGACAAGCACCCCCTGAGAGTAGTGAACGAACATCTTCGACACAAACCATCGGCACCACGTCCAGGTTGTGTGACAAACATCATAAGAGTGTACACTGCACGAATTATAAAAAAAAAACATGATTCATATTGATCCTCATTTTCAACGCAATTTGTTGTTCTCCGATGAGTCCCAGTTTTTGGTTAAATAGAAATGTAAATTGGCAAAATTGCCAAATTAGGAGTGGAGAAATCCCACAAGCCTTTGTCGAGACGCCCTTACAACCATTAAAACTCACTGTTTGGTATGCTTAGCCCATTAAGGTGGAATCATCGGCCCATATTTCTTTAAGGACGATGTTGATCAGAATGTTACCGTTAATGGAGAGCGCTATAGAAACATGATTGCTGACTTCTTAGTTCTTCAGTTGAATGGTATTAACGTGACAGAGCTTTACTTTAAACGAGATGGCGCAACATGCCACACGGTGTGCAACACCATCAATATATTGCGGGAAACATTTGCTGAGCGCATAATTTCGCGTAATGGACGTGTGAACTGGCCCCCACGATCCTATGACATGACTGATATATGGCCCCAGTTGCTCGATGAAGTTGTCGAAAATTGCACTTTACGATTGCCCTTCATTCGAGCTAGTCGTGGCGCGCATATGCCCGAAATCATATTTAAACACTAATGGCATCAAATTTGTCTATTAAGGAAAGCTAATATCATAGGCATTAACAGTGTTTTATTTCATATTGAATTTGAAAGTTTTTATCATTTTCTGCCCATCTATGACTGTTATCAGTTCGTCATTCCAAGCATATGCTTCCTTTTTAATATGAGAAGTTAGTACTCTTATTTCCTTTCGTTACCCTCAAATATCATAAACTTGATGCATTTTTATGGCCCATAAACTATATATTATTACCTGGGTAATAATAATAGGGGTGCTAGAAATTTGGCTGTGAGGTTGTTTACTTTCGAAAATAATATGCACTTGAATGCATAAACTTTGCCCGCCATTTGAGATATGCGTTTTCATTGCAGTTTTTATGAGGTAAGTTTCAGTCATTTAAAAGTTGTAACTCAATGAAAATAGATTTTATAACAGATGCATGTTGAAAGTAACATTTATGCTATTTCATTTTTTTCTGTTTTCAAATGAAAAAAAATGCTACTCTGTTTGAACACTCTGTGAGTCTTTTAATAGTAGTGGTTCCCAAGATTTGGTAATCGAAATTTTAATTCTGTCTTAAGGTCCATGTCTAGGTGTAGTTAAAAAAAATATTGAAAATTTCAAGTTTTGAAAAGAAAAGTAGCATGGGTTGGTCAAGGTTATTAACATCATCTACTAAACCAAATATCCATGCCAAGTACATATGTGCTAGTCTGACGGGATTGAGAAACAATAATTTTCTTTATCTTCTGGAACCTATGTAGTCAAACTAATCTTTCAAACTTCATCTTTCAGGTAAATCAGTCGTGTAGCAAAATTACTTTGCCATGTCTTCTGGCCCATTCCGTCCGGTTTTCGATTAATGCCTGGTTTAAAATAATCATTTGTTGATGATAGCGTTGTGTATTAACCGTTCCGCCGGGCTTCAAGAGTTCAAAATACACAATACCGCTCCTTCCCACCAGATACAGATCATGGTCTTCTTGCCGAAGCGTTTTGGCCTTGATGTTAATGGACCGGCTCCGCCAGATGAAAGCTACGATTTTTTCCGTTTCGGGTTTGCAAGATAAATCCATTTTTCGTCGCCCGACACAATTCGATGCAAAAATTATTTCCTTTCGTGGCGTTGAAGCAGCATTTCACAAATGACTTTACCATTTTCCATTGAACGTTCATTCAACTCGCGTGGAACCCATTTACGAGTTTATTGATTTTCCCCATTGCCAGGGCCGGATTTAGAGTTTTGGAGGCCCTGGGGCAACAAATGAGTGGAGGCCCTCTGGCTTATTATCTTCTAATAATAAAGAATTCAAAAAAACTATATGTGGTCATTCCAACTAAGAGTTTTATGAACACATATACCAAGGATGGAGAGTCTTTCGGTTTCATCGATAAAAGCGCCAATCAAGTGTAATATCTGATTATTGATGGTTAGCTTGTGTGACAATAAACAGTATGTATTGTGTTTTGGAAGTCTTAAATTCCATTCTATTATTTATACCCCATTTAATTATGCTGTCAAGGTCGGAATTTAATATGCTTAACATACGCTGCCGTTCCTATTCTACGGCCGAAGTGCAGAGACGTGGGTCCTAGAGCGAATATGAAAAGCTAAGAGTTCTGTCATCAGTGAAGGAGTGTATTGGATTAGACGTAGCAGTTAAGTGATCATTTATAAAAATGAGGAAGAATATCGGTGATATAACAGAGCCCTGGGGAACACCAGCGTTTACTTGATTAATGACAGACTTGAAACCGTCCAAAACATCTTGAATTGAACGGCCCGAAAGGTAATTTCTAATCCATAGAAGAAGAGACTCATCGGTACCATAAGCACGCTTTTTCGACAAGAGAGCCTGATGCCAAACTTTGTCAAACGCTTTTGAATCGTGGAAACTTCTTAATGAACGGCAGTACAGTTTCCGCAGCAACAGGTCCACTGGTGATTTGATGGCCCAACAATCTCGCTTTCGCCGAAATGGTCCAAAGATTGGTTCCGATTTTCGGTGAGATATGCCATCAAATCACCAGTGGGCCTGTTGCTGCGGAAACTGTACTGCCGTTCATTAAGAAGTTTCCACGATTCCAGATATTTCATAACGTTCGTGCTATGGGTCGGTAGGAGGTGGAAGACGAAGATTCGCCCTTTTTAGGAACGGGCTGGACAAATGCTATTTTCCATCTATTCGGACAGAGACCAGAAGAGTAGAAAAGATGAAAAAGCTTACGAAGTGGTTTTGCTAGCGTGGAAGAAAACCTCTTCAGAAGTATTGGAGGAATACCATCAGGGCCAGCGGTTTTGTGTACGTTGAGATTCTTAAATACTCTTGCAACTGTAGGAGTACGAAAGTGGATTTGTCCCATGGAAGATTCCGCGCTCTCAAGTACAGGCGGGGACAAAGTGCATCTGGGAGCTTTGAGCTGGCTGCAAAATGTGCGGCTAGCAGATTGGCTTTGTCTAAAGAACTGATAGTTGGGATGTTATAATAAGTGAGCGAAGGGAAGGGTTTTTCACAAATGACCAAAAGTGTTTGCTGCCTTTGGGACAATTTAGAACTATTTGCCTCAATACGTTGAATCAATGCATTACAGTCATTTCTGGCTCGTTTAAACTTATTCCGGTTTTCCTTAGAGGGGCTGGTTTTCTAAGTCCGGAAACTCAACTCTCTCAACCTGATAGCCTCTTTACAGCTTAGATGATCGATCGAAGATGTTGATGATATTTTACGGTGCAAAAAAAAATTCTCTCTACGAATTAATTCGTATTTTGGTGACATGAACTGACTACCAAAATTGTGTGGTTTGTCACCGTTGGATTTTTTTTGTGACACTATGCAAAAAATCTTTCTTTATGCATACAATCCGCAATCGCTTGACACATTGAAAACAAATATTCATCAAGTTAAGGCAGAGTAGTTATAGTAGTTTTGAAAAGTCATTGAAAAATATTTTGTCAGGATCGAGTCCTACAGTGTCTCTAGAGGACGTTCAAACGATGATATATGCCATAACTGCAAGACTCAAGCAATTTATTTGAATAGGAATTTGATTGCAATTTCATTTTCCTTAAATATCATTTTGAAACCACAATTTGGGTAGAGCGGGTTTTAAACTAAAGCTCGGTAGCTTGGTGTGTATAATTCTGATGTCTATGTCGAGCTGGCCAAGTTCCGACAATTCAAAAAAAAAAAATTTTTCTTGTCTATGTGTAAATACATAAGCTGGAATTATTTTCTCACATTTAATTGATTTCTTCACTTAATCAGGAAAGATTCTAAACTTTTCAAGTGATATTTGTCAAGCTCATCAATAAATTTAATTTGGTTTGGGCTTTATAAAAAGCAGTAAATATCGGAATTTAATTTCTTCTTGCACTTTCACCTTCGGAATGATAATTGAAAATTGGACACATGATACACTTGCATTAAATGAAGCAAATACTCGTATATATCGAAACAAAATTTGATTAACCCATAGAGAAGATGAAAACTATAATCTGAGAAGTTGCCAAATGCTAATGACATTCCTGGCAGACATTGCCAATCACTTCCATCCATTTGAGTGCCAACAGATTTCAGGTACCTGTGTGTGACACCCAATGAGCACTCGATCGTTGAAACTGGACTGCAATCCAATTTACTCATATCCCAGACGAGTAAATCCAAATGTTAGTTTGAAATTCTGTTAGTTCTTCTTCCTCTCTCGTAACATACCAATTTCAAGCAGTCATTGCTGCATATTTTATCTCACAGCATCGTTCTGACGTCGTGATAAATATTTGAAACGCAATCAAATGCTCCACATCTCCAGCGCCCACTCATGTAAATTTGTACTTTCCTTTCATTGCCAGTAGCACACTACACGGCTGTGTGGTTCGAGTGCTTTCCTTTTAATGACATTTATTTAACATCCACATTCTCCGTTCCTCCGCCACTTCTCCTATGGATGCTCCTTTCGGGCTGATAGAAGGATATACAGTGAGTGCTCCGAATTTTTAAAGTATAATATAATATTCAGCACGAGTATAGTAAATCATAATATTCCTTGGATACGTTTATCTCTCCAATGTATGTATGTATATTGCAAGTGTTATGGAAAACATCTGTGAAGATGGTTTCATTAAAATCAACTGATTGAGGGGTTGTTCGACCAATAAAGCAGAGAAGACCAGAAAGTCTGTTTTTCCACAATATATTTGTAACGAAAAAAAAATTCTCATTGTTCACTCTTCCAGATGAATGGCCAAAATCCACTAAGAGACAGATCTAAAACGATTTTGGGACACCACGCAGAACTACTGAGTACATAGAGATGACCTATGTTTTTTTCTTTTAGTTTGGAAAATAGTGTTACAGTCAAAGTGTATACAAATGTCTAACTTAACGGATTTCAGACATCGGGTGTTCTATTTCTGAGAGCTTTTGGATCCTTGTTTCCACGAAATATCATGATAAAAATGGAGAGATATACGAATAAAAAGAAAACAAAAAAAAACTTTTCGAATGTGACAATTGGAGCGGAAGATGTTTATGACACAGGAAGCATGAATTTATTAGGTTTCCCATAAATGTCAGAAACTGGTGGCGTTGATAAGATTTTCATGGATTTCCAACAAAAAGTTCCCAATAAAGAATTGAAAGTTTATTTACGACATATGCTCAAAGAGGAAAGAACAAAAGTTAGGGATGAATAAGCAATGCCTCTACGACCCTTTCGGGATGTTGAGCGGATTGAGCTTGGGGGGAAGGTGAGACATGTTGTCGTTTTGTTTTTTAATCTCTTGAAGATGTTAATGGAATACAAGAGTAGCTTACTTTGGAATTTTAATGTTAATAACACTGCAAATCAATGGTTAGGTTTATAATGACGCATGTGTCAATTTGGAATAACACACTTGAGAAGTGAATTATTTAACCACGACCAATGCATTCAAATTTGTGTTATCAATTACGAATTCATGACGAATGTTTACGGGAAGATGGTATATTTAAGCGTACTACAGAATACAATTTGTAGCATACACAAATTGGAAGCACAAAATATAGGATAATCGGTGTGCATAATCGTTGCCTTGTAGAGCTATCGATTCGCAGAATTTGGACCTTTTGCATGTTATGCGTTATACTCACATCAACACCTGCATCTAATTCAACTACCACAAGTATTGAAGCCTAGGTGCCTTGGGTAGCGGAGTACTAATTATGTAGATTATGGGTTGAAGCAGGAAGTTATTGCTGATTTTTCGAAGAACATTTTCGTCTATGATTTCTACTTCTTGAAGGCAGGGAATATTCTCAAACCTTGAAAATGATCAAGGGATGCTGTTATTGGGTGCAACGATATCGCCTTTGGATCGAAATCAAAGATATTAGTGTGGTAGACATGCGTTTTCGGAATAATGTTAAATGTTTGGTGTGAAAAGCTTAGAAGATGTATTATTTCTCGTTACATTAAGATACAATAAACTAATTTAAATTTTTAATTTTCGTGGGGCAAACACCCCCATTTATTGGGCTTAATTCAAGCTATCTTAATATAATCTATCTAATATAATCTAAAATTTAGCTCCTGGTGACACAATATGCCAAGATCACGAATGACCTGAACAGTGAATATGGGTTGATTATTGAGGAAGTAGAGACGAAGAGGAGGTTTGATTACGTGAAAAGGTAGTTGATTGGCATTTGGAAATATTAAGCTCCAAGCAATTTTTGGAACACCAGATGGAAAAACTATTGGGATTAGATTGAACGAGGGACGAGTAATGACTGCAGTAAATGGTCTTGAGGAACTTCGTGTCGTCGGCATATAGTGAGATGTGGGAATGTTCGATCACCATTTTAAGATCTTTTATGGTAAGATCGAAAAGAAGTGGACCTAAGTGGCTGCCTTGGGGGACGCCGGAGGAAGCTAAAAAGGGGTTAGAGAAGGCAGATCTAAAACGAGCATTGTAATAGCGATTTTCCAGGTAAGAAGATATCCACTTTAAAGAAATGGGGTCGAAGCCAAGGCAGGACAATTTGAAGAGTATCAGTCTGTGGGACTTCTTTGCCATTCTCTAAGCCTGATAGGGTAGAGGACACAAATTCAACAAGGTTAGTGGTTGTGGATCTGCATTTGAGGAAACCGTGTTGTCTAAGGGAGATGAAAGACTTGGAGCGAAAACTTCGTACAAGATACTCTCGAAGAGTTTGGGTATATGTGACAGTTAGGCAATGGGACAATAGTTCTTAACAACGTTCTTCGGACCTTTTTTGTATATAGGGGTGATAAATTAGGTTTTCCATAAGGGGGGGAATTCACCTAGGATAGGGATAGACTGAAGATTTTTGAGAGAAGGAGAGAGAGAGGGTTGAAGAGCTTTTTTTTAGAAATATGGCAGGGAGACCTTTAGGTCCAGGAGTGAACTCATCATTAATTAAACTTAATTTGTTTTCGATGACATGAGAATCGACTGTGCGTGGAAGAAATGGTCCAAGGGAAAAATTCGGTAGATAATCGAAGTATGAGAGGTCTGGAGCAAAGGTGCCGTCAGCGAAAGATTGTTTAAAAAAGGTGGCGAAAAAGTTGGCGATAATAAAAAGTTGGGGTCAACTTTTGGTGGTCAAATTCAAGTCAATAATTTATCAGCTAACACCCGCATGTCACCGATACGTAAGATCTTCTCAAGACTGTACAGGAAAACGCGAGGCAACTTGCCGTGTTTTAAGCCGGGACTTGGGCTTGTACCCGCATAAAATTACACTGATCCAGGAACTTAAAAAAATTACCACAGGCAAAACATTTTCGCTAATTAGGCTCTGGGTCAGTTTATACACATTTCGCAGAAAATTATCTTTAGCGGGGAAGCCCATACTTGACGGAGCGGAGTTGTGACGTAGCAACATTTTCAGATAAAAAGGATACCAATCAACACGAGATACACCAGCACAAAATACGCCTAGAGAAAGTCACCGTTAGGTACGGAATTTAATGTGGCGGAATTAACAGTTCGCATTTTTTCCAAAACGAAACTGACATTGCCATAATTGCCAACGCTACCAATGATTGTTTAGCAATTTTTTGTGGCCCGAATGGACGGGGATACATGCTACATAACGAAAACAACGATGGATATTCTGCATGAGCGGAGGGCATGGCTATCTCGTGACACGGCCACGAAAATTGACCACCGAGATCGTGTGATTAACCCTTTTAATTTACAGGTCGATGCGAATAGACTACAACCAAGTAATGTTCTCAGAGGTAGTATAATGAATGACATCCAGCAAATTCAGACTGATTTATGCAGCACACAAAGCCGTGGCAGGCATTAGAATTACGTTTTATTTTATACTTAAAATGACATATACACAAAATGATTTTTTTCAAAGCAAATCAAGTTGAGTTTATATATTACAAAAAAACTTGTTTAATTTACGTTTCTTTTGAAGGTTTTATATTTTGTCGACTTTTTCTTCAAATTTTCACTTTTAATCTTTTACCTTTCCAAGCTGAGGTAGGGAAGACTTATGCAAAGGCTTTCCTGTCTGTCTATACGCATATATCATATTATATGTGGAAACTTGAGCGTAGTGAATGTGAATTATAAACATGTAATATAATATATCTAGTATTATTATATATCCCACCAAATACATGAACCGTAATGACGATTAAATCCCAACCGCCAGTGGTGATTGAATTGAATCCATATAATTCAATTTTCGCTTTAAAAATAATTTGTAAAAGCTTGCTAAATTTAAGGTAGAAGACCTGGAATTGTACCTTGGCTCCCGGCGAGCTGATCCCATCTTGTTTACTAATTTTAATACTAATTGAATATAAATACAATTTTTTTCAGAAGTTGGATACTTAATATGTATATCAAATTTCTCTTATAACCTACGGTGCGAAACTAAAATCAATGTACAATACATAAATATATTATTATGGAATAAATATCTAACTCTATTTATGTTTACAAATACAAAACCCTCTCTGAAGGACCTTTTTATTTATATTACCTGAGCAAATTCTGTCCAGCACCAGTCCTTTGCCAGTGTCATCTCTATTTAATTGAATTGCTTCTAATACATGTCAATCTTGCTTGTGGCTAATAATCGCAAATGAAGCGGTTCACTTTACGCAAGAAAATTGTAGAGACGACGCCAAAGATATCAGGGAATAAGATTGGCCGAAGAAGAAGTAAAGTTATGGTTTTCATGATTTTCATTGAATAATGAATTGAACTGCATAATAAAATTAAGTTGAATGGGAAATCTAGTGGAACTGACACATTTTTCATAATTAATGAGTAATGTAGAGAAAAAAATATGGTGAAATTGCAATTCGTATGGTTTTTCTTGATTGGATATTCAAAAAAAATCTTCATTTACTTTTGAAAACGGTGAACATCTTGCTGGGGTTCATACTCTCGCGCACAAACCAGTGTACTCCTAAACAGACTCCAGGCAAGTATATACAAGAGAAAGTTGTTCTTCAGTTGTGGCGAGGAAAACAAATTGAGAATATTCCAATCTCGTGTCGTGGGCATCAGAGGAGCTCTTATTTTTCGTTTTTGCATTTAGTATAAAAGTGCACTCTTGTGGTACAACGACTTGAGTATGTAAGATGGATACAAGAATATGCAACGTATTATTACATAAACTTCCCTAAATACTAATAACCTTCATTTTAGTGTATCAATTAATTATCAGAAAACTTACATCCTGGTTTGTAAACCCAATGTTTGTATTTATCATATTTTTAATAACAAGATATTGTAGATTTATGGTGCATACACTTAGTTCTAATAAATTGAGCTAGAATACGATAAATGAAAGCTGACAGCAGTCCCTTGAAAAGGCAACTGAAGAGGGAGTTAACATATATTGAGAAAAGTATGGGCCCAAGAACAGAACCCTGATGTACACTAAATCCAAAAACCTTAGATTACTCATAACTGTACCAATTTTAACCCTTTGATTCTTGTTTTTTTAAATAGGACTTAATGCAGTTAAGCTTAAAGCCCCTAAAGCCTATATTTTCCAGCTTTTCTATTAATATATCATGATTAACCATATCAAACGCTTTGGTTATGTCCACAAACATCCCTGCTGTACATTTTTTATTGTCATCATTGCTATCAATCTGAGAAAAAAAAATCAACAGAGCATCTTCGGTAGATCTACCTTTCTGAAAGCCAAACTGAAATGCACTGAAATACTTCGTTTTATTTAAGAAGCTAACTACGTTGCTTTTAATGAGTTTTTCAAACACTTTGCTAATGGAAGGTAAAAGAGAAATAGGCCTATAGTTGTCCACCACATTATTTGCACTTTCTTGTACGAATTCATTTGTGAATCATTTGTGTAAAGCTGGATGCACAAAGATGCTCAGCTCAATATGTGGGTGCTGTATCAATTGACCGTCGAAAAATGTATGGATTCAATCAATATATGAGAAACGCTATTAACGAAACGAAATCAACTCAATTCGAAATAATGTAATAACGGGCGATGAAAAGTGAAGTAAAATATGAGAATTTCGTTCGAAAAAGATTGTGAACAAGCGTGGTGAACCAACAGAAACGACTTCGAAACCAGGATTGACGCCCCATGACCTTAATTTGTCCGTATGGTGCTATTGAAAGGGAATCGTACAGCATGAGTTGCTAGAACAGGGCCAAACAATTGATTATAATGTGGCAGTAATCATCTGGACAAAATCATCTATTGTAAATCAATAGAAAGGGCGTTGTTTCCATCATGACAATTCCATACAACATACATCTTTAATGACTCAGCAAACATTGAGACAGTGTAGCGCAGGGAGTTTCGGTTCAATGGTTTATTAGAAAGTGAAAGGAGAACGAGCTAAGTAATTGTTGACTAAGTGTCATAAAAGTGTCAAGCAGTGGTGGAATGTGCATTGAATAGCTAATTTATATATAAATAGAATAACTTCAATGGAGAACTTGGCTTTGAAGTTTTGATGCAGCCAGATTATAATTGTTCGATCTTTGCAAAACTTTTGTTTTTTTTTTAGTTTCGAGTTTATTAACCTGTAAAAACTGCCGCTAAGGCGCACTTTTTCGTAGTAGATGTATTGTAGTTTGGGTGGTAAGCCCCGGAAATCAGATTATTGACCGAAGTCATAGTTCCTGCAACGTGACTTCGAATTAGTTTTATCGCTAAATTCTGGTCCTGTGGTTGGGTAAAATTTCATGTACGCATATTCGGTTGTTTCATGTAATCCTAGACTAGTTCTGAGACACTGCCTCTCACTCAAACACCTGAACCCTTTCCATTAAGCTTGCTCTCGCATTAAACCACACGGGACATTCAGATTAGCTTCACTCTACAATCAAGTTTGCTGTTGTGCGATAGCCTTTGTCAAAATATAGATACTGGTCTTGCCAGATTCCAAAGTATCTGACTGCATTTTGTATCGCCAATAGACGCTCATACGGTCCAAAGATTGAGGACCTGTGCTAATTTTCTCTAGTGGCCTGAGAGATCCCAGACACATGCATTTTAAATACCATAGGTTCTAATGTCTGAAAATTTGTTTTCAACTTCCAGTGATCACAATATTGCTGTTTTTTTTTCGGAGTAACGCTGTGAGGAAGAGTAACAATGACGACGATCGTTAGACCTAATCTGTAGGCAAATAAATCGTCTGTATACGCTATTGAATGGTAAACATGGCAAAAATCGGATATTGCAGTGGTTTACTTATGCCCAAACAACTGAGCTTGTAATAAAGAGCTTCTATCGTTACGGTGTCGAAAGCTTAGTTCAAGTCATTCAAACAGGCAACCGTGCATTGGTTCTTGCATTTATTCCAATGAATATCCGATACGAGTTTCGAGGCGGCATGGATAGTGTCATGTCGCGCTCTGAAACCGAATTAGTTATCCGGAATGATTTTATTGTCCTCTATCCATGTAGACAGGACACTAAGGACCACCTTCTCGAAGATCTCTGCAAAACTTTTTTAATGATACGAAATTCACAATAAAACGACATTGTGAAGATTAATCGTCCCTAAACCCATGGAAGTGGGTTTGTTATGGTTTGATGTGCCTTCTCAGCTGTTGATCCAGGCAGCCTCCACTTTATTGATCTGAATACGAGCCAACACTTTTACTTGAATATTTTGAAACAAAATATTCCACCAAGCAAATCTCGCGCTTGAGGCCAATTGGTGATTTTATCAATGCAATGATCCCAAACACCAGGCATTGAAAGTTCATTCTTGGGTTTTGCACAATTGTCTCCATATCATGCCAACTCCACCCCAAAGTCCTAATATTAATTAATAATTAATTAATGTTAAGACTCAATTTTTAAAGTAAATTGAATTCAAAATGCTGCTGTCCGATGAGTAGCGTAAAATTGAACCTGAATATTGCAAACAACTGGCCCAATCGGGATTGTAATTGGCTTACAAGAAAAAACGGGCTGCGCATACAATTTTAGTGAAAACAGAAAATCCTAAATGTTGGTGAAATCTTGAAGTAATCGAACTTGAATTTGTAAAAAAAAATTCTTTTTTCATTTAGTGTCCGATAGACTTCTTTCATAGATTTTTACTATTAAATTTATATTTTTCAATTAACCAAGTTTGGCTTGAAGCAACCGTATATAAAACGCATTACAAGTGGGTTGCATAGTTCCGTGCAGGGACGGGTTAAGAATATCCCTGCAGCGATGCCTCTCGCTTGTCGTAAAAGGCGACTAAAACGGGGGTGAGCAAAAATCACATCTAGGCAATTTTGAAAACACCAAGGTGAGCCTAGGGACACATATACCACCATTAAACTGCCCCACAAGTATGCATGCAAATCAGTGGGCTGACACGACTGGAGATCACCGGTGTTGTAAGAGTAAGATCAAACAAAAAAATCTGGAGCATGCCCGTGTCACAAAAAAAAAAAAAAAACGGCAGGCCGAAAAACACTAGTATTTGATTAGCCTCAGCGATGAAGTAATCCCAAAACGGGAAGCCTGCTGCTACTTTCTGAGGTCAAACCGGCGGACCCCACAAGCGGACCAGTAAGGAATGCAGTTAAGTGGGAAGGTTATGGTCCTACACTTCTGACCATAACAACGCCGGAAAAAGGAAAAGAAGAAGAAGAAGAAGACAAGTGGGTTGCATACAGATCCAATTTCTTTAGTCCTTTCTGAACGGACATATCCTGGTTTATAAGTCACACTTTCAGCTACGGTGTCGATAATTTCAATTGAGCTTGAATGACGAACTCGATGGTGTCTTCATATATGTTAACTAACCTGTTGGAGACGAACAAATTAAAAACTAAATTAAATTTCACTTTCTTTTTTGGGCCGAGTATATACGCAATAACCTCCTACTTTTTACATACCACAAATCATCGCAATGATAGTCCAATATTGAAAGTTTAATAATGATGCCAAATTTACAGTGACACCTTGCATGACTCTACTGAGATACCTAAGTTTCCGATAACTAAGGATTCCTCACTAAGCTATTTATGTAATAACAGTGGTGATCCAAGAACACAACCTACAAATCTCTCCAACCAGCATCCACCCTCATAACTAAATAAAGTATTTTTTACGAGTAACTTGTGCTTTTCAACTTAAATGCAGTCATCCTACCATGTTTTTCACTCAACGTTGTCCAGCTAGCTGAGGTGTAGGTTAGGTTAGGTTAAAGAAGGGGAGTGTGATGGTCGGACATCACTTCCACTCGGAGGCCAAGAGGCCCATTGTGATTCCCTTCGTTTGTGTGGGTACACATAAAATTAACCTGTCCTATCACGTGGTGACTGAAACCACCCCGTGCTCTTGATGAATCTTAGAAGATCCGATATATGTGCATTAGCCACGTCCGCAAACTCTGAAAATAATCTTTGGCCTAGCGACACTAGGCGTCGATTCTGGAGAGCTGGACAGTGGCAGAGCAGATGTTGGATCGTCTCAGTTTCTTCCTCATCACCGCAGCTCCGGCAGAGATCGTTGGATCCCGAGTCCCATTTCCGGAGCACTGCTCCAATTGGACAATGTCCTGTGATCACTCCGACGAGCATACGGATCGAGTTACGGTCCAGCGCCAGGAGCTTCTTTGTTTTTCCTACGTTGAGCTCTGGCCACGATGATCTTGTCGTGTAGTTGTCGTTCCTTGAAAGCCAAGACGAGTTGGCCTCTTTGACGATTGTGTCGCTTATGATCCTGTATAATGCGCTGATCGGTGGTTGCAATGACGTGTCCGCTTCGCTGACGTCCATTTCAGTACCTTGCCTGGCCAGCTTGTCTGCTCTTTCGTTCCTGAGGTGCTGAGGTGTAGGTCGCCTCCGTTGAATGTGCTTCATCTACTGTCACTACATACAGGACGACAAAATTAATCATCCAATTTTGTTTTTGAATTACATTTTCTCCTAAATAAAAAAAAAGGTTTTGAGTAATGGAAATCTTTACTTACCCTGTTACAATTTTTTCTGTTAAGTGGAAAAAATGATATCCGTCAAGTAGCTGCCGCCAGTGTTGATACGCATTTTTCATTCGCTTTATCGAATTTTCCATGACTTTCCGCACGATTTCCGGTGATAACTGCTCACATTCCTCTCGAATATTCTCCTTAAGGGCTTGTTGGCACAAAACCGCGACTTCAAGTAGCTCCAAAGGAAGAAGTCTGGGATGATTAAATCGGGCGATCTTGCTGGCCATGCCAGTTCGCCAAAACGGGAGATTATGCGACCAGGAAACGCTTCCTTCGGTTGCACCGTCTTGTTGAAACCACATATTCACGAAGCCTGTCTTATCCAATTCCGGCAGTAAGAAGTCGTTTATCATAATCCTGTAGCGTTCGTCAGTAACAGTGACCGTATTGTCGATAGCATCCTCAAAAAAATACGGCCCAATCACTCCTCCCGCGTAAACGCTGCACCTCACAGTGGGTTTGAGTGGATGTAATAGCTCTTTGTGCATCACACACGGATTTTTAGTGCTCCAGAAACGAACATTCTGCTTATTGACGTAAAGGCTTATGTAGAAGTGCGCCTCGTCGCTCGTGATGATTTTGGGCACAAAATCATCGTTTTCGTTGTTGAGATTAAGGATGGCTTGACAGTTATTCACACGCGACTCACAGTCAGTAGGCATTAACTGATGCACTGTTCGGTTTTTGTACGGGGATATGTGTAAGTCTTTCACTAAAATTCGTTGTAGGGTCCGTCCAGTGATGTCCAATTGCGAGGCCCCTTGTCTGGTTGATGTTTCTTCGTACTCAGCGGTATGGCCAGCCACGGCCTCGATATTCTCGGCCGACCAGTCTGTTGGTGGCCACGCCCTGCATGGTCTCCTGTGGTTCCAGTCTGTTCGAGTCGAGTAGCTAAGCGCTAGAATGTTCGCCCAGTTGGAGCGACACGATTTGGAAATCGACGTCAAAATTCATCTTGCGTTTATTGGTCAAAAATTGACACAATTATTCCTCGCTCTTGCGAAGTGTAGCACACCACTGCTTATCTGCAGCTGTCTAGTACACTAATGTCAAATATGATCAACGCCATTTGCAAAAATTATAAGATCGTCCGATAGAGTGATTAGTTTTGCGCCACCTTGTATAAGACCAACGATCTCATGTAGTATTTTCTTTTCGACACAACAATGGATTTTTTCATCAAGATTATAGGGGCATAGGAGTTAATAAGCTCCGCTTATAATATCTCTCCTACCGTGTCGTGTGAACGCACTTGAAACATAAACAGTTTCGTATGTTTCTTTAATTTAAATTCACACTACGGCAATTCCTTTAATAGACGCACGAGTTCCAGTTCAACACATACTACCTCTTTGTTTACTTTAAAGTCACAAAGGGCAGTGGTTATATGAAACTATATATTTCATGTTTCAATATTACTTCTAAACTCGTCAGGCTATGCAGGATGGTAATTACTTAACCGTATCTTTCGATGATTAAAAAAAAAACATTCAGACCGGGCGGTTCCATGTGATTCCTTTGACTACTTATAGATAAAAGCCTCACTGGTCAACGAAAGAAACACGATCTGCATGCATACGCGGATGATATTGAAGTGATTGGGCGAACACAGCGAGACGTCATTGATATATTTGGGAGCATTAAAGCATTAGAGCGTTGAAGCAGAAGAGTGGAGCTGACGAAAAATATGCTGTCGTTATGTAAGACGCATAACACCAACGTCCTGGCCAGAACTTCCCTTCGAAGTATTCTTTGTTAGGTCACTAGTGAGAAGCCGCAGATATTATCGAAATTAGATAGAAAGTAGGTAGGCGGTTCAAGAGAAAAATTCTAGATGTAATCTCCGTTTATGATACAGTAAAGAAATGTACGGGCTCTGCAGCGACATCGACTTAGTTAGACGGCTATGAATACAATGTCTGATGATGGGCAATTATTATTACTGGCCATTTGTAACTCGTGTTTTTCTTCCATCTTCTGCCCATCTAAGCCTTTTACTACTCGGACAACGCTTAGGGCTGAATAAAGTCCCTCAAGTGATTGTGTAGCTTCCACAATTCACAGATTCCAGTTTAGACCTTGTTTTCAAAGGTCCAACATTTATTTTCCTCTTTCATAATTAGAGACCAAGTTGTTTTGAACAGTTGCTTCATCACGAAAAAGCATGGGTGGCCTATATGCAACCTTTAATCTATTTTGACCTTTGTGTTATTGTTTGCCGTCAATACGGCTCTCAGGTATTTGAATTCATTAACTTTCTCAAAGAGTTTATGGAGTATAGCTGTATAGTATAGGTATTTGGTTGAAATTGATTCAAGTCGGTCAGTGATCATATATTTAGCTTTATCTTCATTTACTTCTAAGACTTCTTTCACATCTAGGCAATTTAGAAAACACCAAGGTGAGCCCAGGGACACATATACTGCCCCACAAGTGTACATGCAAATCAGTGGGTTGACACGACTGGAGATCACTGGTGTTGTAAGAGTAAGATCAAACAAAAAAATCTGGAGCATGCCCGTGTCACAAAAAAAATAAATTGGTGCAAACAAATGCAAAAACACCAGCATTTGATTGGCCTCAGCGATGAAGTAATCCCCAACCGGGAAGCCTGCCGCTACTTTCTGAGGTCAAACCGGCGGACCCCACAAGCGGACCAGTAGGAATGCAGTTAAGTGGGAAGGTTATGGTCCTACACTTCTGACCATAATAAAGCCGGAAAAAGAAAAAGAAGAAGACTTCTAAGACTACTTTCTTTCATGCCGTTACATAAATGAACAAAAAAAAATTTTTTGGATTTGTTATTAAATAAATATTTTCTGATTGTCTACACCTAAAAGTAACCAGAGGCTCCATTCACGCCAAATAAAGTTTGCTTTTGTACATTTTAGAATGAAAAATAAATATTTTAGGATTTTGGCCGGCAGTTTGGGGAGCAACGGTTTTAACACGCAAGAGGCGCACAAATTATAAAAAAAGAAAAAAAAAAAAAGCCGCTTCTAAAGTGTTGCCTGTAGATAGAAAGAAACATCAACCTACTGTGCGTGCGGCACTGGAACAAATCGGGTGGGGTCGAGAGGCTCGTTGTTTAAGAGCAACGTTTTGCCCAAACCTTAGTGCTATCTAAGTAAGTAGGGATGAGTAGGAACTTGTAGAAATCGAGCTTAATTCTAGACTTTGAAATGTCGAAACATTCGCCCGTATCATGTACATTATATTAGCAAAAACGTTCAAGACATGAGCCTTGAAAGCTTTGCCCGACCTTTTTCTTTGTTGAATTTAATAATAGTACCCCGAACATTTTCAGATGCTTCATGATACTTTGTTACTGCTATGCATACCGTAAAGCTACACATATTTATATTATTCACATTTTTTTTATTTCAATACGAACAAAAAGATATTCATCAGGGTATAATCTTTGATCACCACATCATTCCCAAATTCTTCGCCAAATAAATTAACAAATTGCTTCCCTGAAGTGCGTCTTGTGGCCGTCATAAAACCCATCACACCCATGAGGTAGAATGTCTCTGTACGAATAACGCAATTCCCATATCTCATAAACCACTTAAAATATCTTCCACTCATCCTGCCTCCCATTCACGTAACATCGACAATCCAACGATCCGACAACCAATAAGTATTCCCATAAAATTGCCCAAGTAATTTAATTTGAAGCGTACCGCATTACGCATAACTTCACCGCCACTATGTTATGCCTTTCACATACATCACCTAAAACCTAAACGAAAGACTTAAGAACCGATCTCCTTACAAAAAAAAAAAAAAAAAAATGTTTGAACGCACCCAGTCGTAAATAAAAACTTTATGAAATTCAAAAACCACCCTACACATTGTACCCTGAACCTCAACTACCTCATCGCCCTTTGTAAGGGAACCAACCAACCAAAAAAGCGAAAAGCACCCCGAACAACTGCAAAGTGCTGCGTGACCAAATACTCGTAACTCATCTCCCGCATGGAATTCGAAATGCCAGCGTGCCCGCCTGAATGCCACTTCACATCGTCAGAGTCATTGCTCGGGGGAATGCCCTCATTCCCTATGCCCTATTCGCTCGCCCTCAAATCATTATTAACGCGCCATAATGGGGGGACAACTGGGGAATTTTTTTTAAAAGGAAAATCGTCCTTAAAAGGATCGTAAAGTAAAACGTCGAGGCGAGAATGCTTGAATGACGACGATTGGTGGGCGTCGCTGGCCTTGTCCTTCCGAACCTCGTTTTTCATCGATGTCGCCCAGTTGTTCTGACAACAGCGATAGCTGCTGGTCATTAGGAACGTTGTCGGAATATATTCATTATGCTAACAAACGATGAAGTTTCTATGCGGAGGCGTGGTGGCATCGACAGTTTTTGAATGAATTGGCAAATTGATTAAAAAGGCAACCCGAATCGAGCCGGAAGCGAGCACGACGCCAAGTGCCCTGACAGCTTATTGAATTATATCGAAGTATCGTTATTGGTAGACGACATGTAAATATTTGACCTACTGAAGGCGACAGTTGATGAGTTATGACCCGCAAATAAAGAAAGCAATATATATAAATAAGGATACTGTCGTGCTCGGCTGACCGCACTTGTTGCAGACTAAAGCGAGGAGGTGGAGAGTAGAATGACAATTTTGCTCCTGAGGCGTGTTTGAGCGACGCAAATTGGCACGAAATATTTCTATTAGCATAGAAAGCCTATGCATCGCTTAGCGGAAGTAGGTTATATTTAGAGTCATTAAGTTCAATCGTCATAAAGTGGGATATTTAGACTCGGAGTGCGTAAAGGGCCAGAAGGTTTAAGAGCACTTAAGTGGTATAACCTAAAGATACATCGTTTTATTGCTACCACTTTACGAGGTTTGAAGATTACGAATGGAGGGAAGTGGAAGTTACTAGAGGTTTAACAGCGATAAGACAATGTATAGGGGAACCCAATAATGGTTGAAATGAAATGCTTTAACCGAAGGTGTGCGGTTGGATTGTGAGACTTTAATTGTTTTTCACTTCTGCCTTATCTAGAGTAATATCATTTCAACGAACGCTTTTTGTGAATGCCCAGCGGCATTGTAATGTGTTACTGCAAATGAGGGGTTCCTTTATAAGCTCAAGCAACTAGCAAACCACATTCTATTAGCAGCAGATCATCTGAAGAGCTTCGGAAAGGACAGCAATAAATACGTTCAATTATTGTAGGCGATAGTCATTTTAATATACCATTAACAGCTTGTATGGTTAATACATGTAAGACTATGTGAGCTAAATTTGTCATTACAATGTTTTTTGGATTCACAATATTTTCCAAATGTAAATCTGACCACCTTTCAGAGCGTGAAAACCTTATAAATAGGGAATCCAATAAGAGGTGTCATTTTAAATTCACGCCTTATTTGAATTTTTAACATATAATTAACATTGCAGTAACTTGTGATAAAGCTAGTAAGTAATTAATTATGGATCGATACGTTAGTGAATATTACATATATATAAAAAAAAGGTGAAAATATATAGCGTAACCGTTTCGTAAATCTCGTTCAGCTTTTGATCTTGACGGCATTTCACTAGGACGATGTCACATGCCGCACAGCTGGTGAAACAATGACTGTTATGTAAATGTGTTATGCAAATTTCTCGAATACGTGGTTTCCGAAATGAATTATTATTTATCATATGATTCATGTAAAAAAAAATAGGGTGACTTTGGATTTCGGGAGCTAAGCACGTTTGATCTTCGATTATTTATTTCTTATGTTGGTACACATGTCCCCTAACATATATAGACCCGTCTTGGTGTACTTGGCGATTAAACACTTACAATCAAAAGACTTTACATAGAAATTAAAGCTGGGTGGGATGAAGCTAATGGCATATTTGTTTCTGTGCGTTTACAACGGGGTTAGGGATTTTTAACATGCTCCTACATCCAGTAGAAGAAACTACTCCCCAAGAGATTGACAACATCAACTGTATGGCTTCGAGTTATCGATGAATCCAAGCGCGTGAATATTACAATTTTCTTTTTATTGTTGCGCGAAAGGATGGGTAATCTTCGAAAGATACCTGTAGCCCGGGCTACTGGTATGCACGATTCGCAAAACCCGAAAACTCAATGCCAGAAATACGATAGCGCACTTGAACCACTATCCCCGCTGGGCTATCGTTAGGTATTACTTCTTAATCTTTCCAGTCTCCTTAGGTGCACGCTCGTTATGAAGGAGCAGATTTCCAGCCAGTAGTCCCCTGAGCTTATCATGTGGCTTACTAAAAGCTCCGGGGTCATTCTTGCGTCTGCGAAGCCTCTGAATATTGAATATCAATATTACGTGCTCGACTTCCTCTTCGTCTGGACATTCTGGCCAGAAAGGCGAGCTATCGTGTCTAAATCTGTGAAGATATTTTCGATAGCCGCCGTGACCTCACAGGAATTGGGTAAAGTGGTAATTGCAATCCCCGTGAGTTTTTTTTTCCCAAGCCTCGATCGTGGGAATCAGCTTGTGGGTCCATCTGCCTTTTGCTATATTATCCCACCTGGTTTAGTGCCTCTTTAGACTTGATTAATTGGCTCCTAACGGGAAAGTTTGCGCATTCCAAAGTCTTTCGCCTGGTTATTAAGACAGACTCTGTCTTGTGATCTTGGCAATTGCTTCATCCGTGGTGGACTCTACCTCGTGGATGTGTGGCGCTCGAGTAACTACGGCGATGTCGTCAGCAAATCTTGACTCCTTGTGGCAGCGTTAATCGCAAAATTCCATCATAAATTATATTCCACAGGAGAGGTCCAAGCCCACAAGCGGACCAGTAGGAATGCAGTTAAGTGGGAAGGTTATGGTCCTACACTTCTGACCATAACGACGCCGGAAAAAAGGAAAAGAAGAAGAAGAAGGAGAGGTCCAAGGACTGATCCCTGAGAGCCCCCCGCGGGAACATTGTATTATTTAAAGCCGTCGTTCGTCTGGTATCTCAGCTTCCTGTTAGTAAAGTAGTTAAGAATTATCTTTCCAGGTAATATGATTCATTCATTCTGGTCAGAGACCTCCTAGTGCAGAACAATTCGCGGAATCGAAAATACTTTTAACGTCCAGCGTTACTACTGCGCTGTATTTCACCATATTGCTCCCTCACCATCTTTTCCCCTGTATCGCTTCAGCTGCTGTATGTACTACCTCTTTTGTGGCATCGACGGTATTTTCTAAAACCATATTGGTGGTCAGACGAAGCTCCTCTATCCTCCGCCATGGCGAGCAGTCTGTCATATATGATACAATACATTCTAGTATCTTTCCTGTTGTATCTAGCAGACATATTGGCCGGTACACCGAAGTTTCTCCAGATGGTTTATTTTCCTTGGGTAGCAACATCAGATGTTGGAATTTCCATGGTTCAGGGAGAATTCCCTCCTCAAGGCACCTTTGCATCGTTGCCATAAAAATGTCTGGTCTCCTTTTAACGGCTGCTATGATCACTATATTTAGGACGCCGTCAGATCCGGGCGCTTTCTTGTCACCTATCTTCCTGCAGGTTTCGTGCAGTTCATCCTTAGTTATTGGCGAGATCTTGTCCGTGCTAGTATGCCTCGTGGCTGTGCATGAAGTAGATGGTCTTAGGGGAAATAGCTGCTCTACTATTGTTGGCAGTATTGTTGGGCAGGATATTTGTATGGACCTGCCTAGTTTCTTCGTCACCATGTCTGCTTCGTTGCAAAGCTGCTAACTTGAAGGTGTCTAGTGGTTCTTGGAATTCTGGTCTTCCCCTAGAACGCTGTGATCTGTGTCGGGCCTGTAGGCATTCTGCCCGCACGCTGTCGCGATTGTTTGAATCGGGTGGTGCGATGGGCTGTCCGCTGATCCGTTGTTGGATAAGTTGGAAGTTTCAAAGTCGACATTTAACATTTTTTCGAAAGCCTCTTTGTCGAAGGATGCGTCTTCCACTTCGGACCTGTTAACTTTAACTTTGCCAATGTTGAGTATAATGGTCTTTGTGCGTATATTCCTCGCTGATATTTTGTTTTACGCAGGAGTGAGTTACTCATAAACGTGATGTCTATTATGAATCCCTTGTCTGTCTAACTAAATGTGTTTTTGCACCATTGTTCGCCGGGCATATTTCAAGTGACACAAATGCTTCGAGGAGAGCTCGGCCCCTTGCATCCGTAGTTCTACTACCCCATTCTATAGCCGGTGCGTTGAAATCACCAGCAATTACCACTGGGTGCTTCCCACGTACGTCAGCTACAATGTCATCCAGTAGCTTCAGATAGTTCTTGTGTGCCAGACTATGGAGTCCGTAGCAGCTGTAGAAATGGATTCCGTTTACTTCCGTTTGAATTATCAGCTACAACCATCCAGAGGTTTGTATGGCTCAGATGTATTATATAAATATTATAGTTGTGATCTCAATATCGCCATATCGCAAGGTGGAGTGTTCTAAATCTTGCAAGAAAGGTTGGCTGTAAGTTGAGAAAAAATTTTCATACTCCAAGATCAAAGAAACTAAGCAGAACATAAAAGGGGGTTCGTGAAGAAGGACACGATCCAAAGAAGGCGAAGACATTCCATTTGAAAAAAGAAGATCTTGCACAATGTTCAATGAAATTACTTATTTCATTTGAAATAAACCTTTCGAAAAACCACTCAAAATTACTCTTTTATTCAATATTTTTCTTGTGACACTGAATGACCCGCATCCATTCGTCTTTAATTAGTTTATTTAGAATTAATTTAATTAATTTACGAAATTACAAATTTTTCTAATGATATTTGATCATATTGGACAATTTTCCATGTAAGCATTAATTCAGCGTTCCATGGGATATAGCGCAGAGTGCCGCTTACTGAAAACTACTCGAATAATTTCTAAAATGTTCGGGCAATGTTTCAAATATACATAATAGGTAAAACTATTTCATAGTATATTTTATTTATATAAAAGCAGAAAGCATATAGAGCAAGGGATTAAAATTGGTCGCGTATGTGGGCTACGCGCTTATCAAAGTATCAACTCAATTCCTTAGTCAGGCAAATATTGTGCTTAGGCATCATTTTAAGCATGAGGCTTAGCTGGAGGTCCATAATGGAAAACCGGATAAGAAAAATTATCTTAGCTTTCTATTCTTTTCCCAAAACCGTTTGTAAAATTTGTTGACTCTGTGGATATACACATCTGTTGGCAGTCCCATTCTCATCTATGGCTCGCTAGTTCTGGTCTGCCCTCAGCTCAAAATCGGGGGTCTTTTGAATACAATATTTGCACATCCTGTTAATCCCTGTTAATTCCCTCCCTCCAACAATATTGTCACGGCTATCTGCAGGAACCGCCAGGCCCTTATCAAAGCTCAGCTTCACAACACTGGTGGAGCAACGTAAGATGAAAGTCAAACGAAGCCAACAAAGATCACTTCCCTCCAGATTTTAGGCTACAGCAAATTAACGTAGATGAGAAATGAGAAAGGGCGATAAGTTAACCATGGCCGGAGTTACCGCCTACACCGACAGACTGTGGATTTGTCGCCATCACAAATCCTCACATTTTTTCAACAACTTCTAATTATACGAGGAGTATCTGGGAAATCCCTGTTCACAAATATTTGAAAGGTGAAGCAGATGATGATTTCTTCGTGATCGAGGATCCCCAAGAGAAGACCTGGAAAACAGAGTCCTACTTCATCACTTCTCCCTTCAAAATGATATAAATCATTGGCGATCGAGAACCTTGGTTTTACCAGGTTCAATGATGATTTTATGGCAAACAATGCCGTTGCCAGTGAAGGGGCTTACACCCTGTTCATTTCGACGGAGGATCTCCAGATGATCTTCGAGTCATTGAAAAGAAAAAAATCCGCGGGAACCGATGGTATATCCAATGTTGTGCTTAGGCACCTTGCGCCAGTAGCTGTAGAGAGGTACACTATCTTGTTCAACAATGCATATTATCCAGTGCACTGGAAGACAGCGGTGGTGCAACCAATCTCCAAGAGGGGGAAAGACGCCTCTAACCCGGCAAATCTCCGGTCAATAAGTCTCCTTTCGAGTATCAGCAAGGTCTTCGAGTAGGTGGTCCATATAGCCCTGTCTAAATGTGTTAAGGACAATATTGAAAAAACATTTGAAAACAAATTTGAAAACATGACACTATTCATTCCGCATTGAAGCTCACATCGGATATCCAGTGGAATAAATGTAAGAACCAATGCACGGGCGCCTGTCTGATTGACTTGGAAAAAGCCTTCGACACCGTATGGCTAGAAGGTCTTTATTACAAACTCAGTCGGCTGGGCCATATATGATTCTTGACATATTAACCGGTAGAAAGTTCGTTGTGAAAGTTGCCAACGTGACTTCTACTCAAACATTTGATATTAACAATGGACCGCAACAGGGTACGGTGAACTTGCCGATATTTTTCAGCATTTACTTTAGTGATTTGATAGCTCCTCTTCACTATTCAATAGCGTACGTGGACGATTTAATTGCGTACAGATCGGGTCCAACGGTCGACGTCATTGTTACTCTTCTGCCGCGCGACGTCGAAAAAATTCAGCAGTATTGTGATGGCTGGAAGTTAAAAACAACTTCCAAAATCAGAATCTATATAGTTCAGAACGCCTTTGTCTAGGGCCTCTCGGGACACTAGAAAAAATTGGCGCTGGTTCTCTATGTTTGGGAAGGACGGGCATCCACTGGCGAGACAAAGTGTAGTCAGATATCTTGGGATCGTGCTGGATCAGTATCTATATCTCGACAAACATGTAGATGCTGCTCTGTCAAGGGCCCGGGGTGCTTTTGCTCTGACAAGATGGCTGTTCCATAGCAGCCAACTTGATTCTAGAATGAAAGTATTCTGCTACATGGCCTTAATCAGGCCCATGGTTGCCTATGGATGTCCCGTCTGGTTCAATGTGAGAGCCAGCTAAATGGAAAGGATTCGTGTGTTTGAGAGGCAATGTCTCAGGACTTGTCTCGGGTTACATAGGACACCCGAATCTGAGTACACGAAATTTTACCCAAACGTGGTCCTATACAATAGGGCCAGGTTTGTACGGGTGAATGACTTTCTGATAAAGCTGATTCGAAGCAACGTGGTAAGAGCAAAGACTTCCGTCAATAATCTGATCTTCGGGGCTTACTACTCAAACACTTGTACCACGAGAGAGCGCGCCTTAACGGCTTTGTTCCACCCGAGGCATTTCTTTATTTAGATCAATGTGGGCTGATCCAGGATAGATCAGCGGTGTCGCTAATTTTCCACGTGGGCCGCAATTCCATAGAGCCGATTCCTCTAAGAACGTGACGTTGCGCTCCGAGAGCCCGAGCGCCTCAGGTTTAGTAGATCGGTGTCGCGCCGAGATCGGGAAGACGTCGTCCGTCGGCATCAACGCTTTTGGTGGCTGGAGTGGACTTCGTCAGTGGGACTCTTAATTCATATAGCCTCTTCTAGGCAAAGACTTCCAAACGCCAGTGGCAGACTTATATAAGTTAGGGTAGGCTAGGGTAGGTTAGGGTAGGCTAGGGGAGGTTAAGGTAGGCTAGGGTGATGGGTAGTTTGAGGTTAGCTCTAGGAAAAATATAAAAAAATAAATAAATAAGAAAAAAAATCGTAAACAGAAAAAAAGTTATATATATGTATGTATATGGTATGTAATATGTATATATCCATATATACATATATATTTTAATTAAGGTAGGTTAAGCTAGTTTTAGTTAGTATTAAGTTATAATATAATATAACTGCTAAGTTTTTCCAAAAATAAACATTTTCTTAGCTGAACTATTTTTTTTTTAAATTATTTCTAGTGAAGCATTAGGTCGCAAGACATAGTTTAGGTTGTTCTGTGTACTTTAGAGTGTCCGTATAGGGCCAGTAAGGTATTTTAAGTTTGTTAAGTTATTTAAGCTACTTTTAAGCATTATTGTTTAGCCTAAGATAGCTCTAAGTAAAGATTGAATAAACATGAATTAAAAAAAAAACCTTCAAAGAGATGATTCTTTCGACAGATAGCGTTTTTGATATCGCATGAATCGTGGCAATCAATACGGTTCCTCATGCGTTAGCACTTCACTCACAAGCTTAATTTCCTTTTTAAGCTTCTTTCTTGGCGAATATTTTAAGTATGCATAATTCATTGGTCTTGATGGTAATATTATCCAGGATTAGTCGTTTTTTTCCATATTCTTGTTTATAAGTTTTTTTATAATTTCAAATTTAGTTTAGTTTCAAAATTGAAAAACTAATAAACTTTTTTTTTTATTCTTTTCCTAGGTAAGGATAAAATATTTGATGAATACCTTTAGGTAAGTAAAACTGCAAATGTCTATATATGCTTGATGACGAAGCCAACATCATAGCTAGGCACTGAATGCCTGCAAAATCATCCTTCCCATTTTTTCTTACCGCCTACAATCTCATGCAAAAAGACGCAACGAACATCCGTTTAGGCAAACGACTCTGTCATCTATGAGAAAGTTGATGATCCCTATTTCAGCTCTTTCAATCTGTTTCGAATTCCTTCACCATGTTACTGTTTTATGCAAATCAACAATTGCTTGAAAGCAATCAGTCGTCAGCTCGAATAGAAGCAGACTCCAACTTATTGTGTTCCATTTAAGTGTTTACATTTATTGTGCAAGACAGGCATGTGTCTCGACAAAGTACTGATAAAACCCTTCAACCATTTTACAGTGTAAATTCTTAATTAAGAGGCAATTTCAGTTAAGGAAAACTTATGAATGAAAGCCTTATCGTGGTAATAAATCGTGTCGGGAAAGATGTGTTACCTCCTCAACGAAATTGTTTATTCATAGAAATAAGTACGTAGAAGCAGGGAGGAAGGAAGCGATGGTAGCTCTCATGAAAAACAACTTACGTTTCAGACGTAGATGGAGGATAAATGGTGGTCTTAACATGAAAAGTAGCTGTAATTCGTATGATGTGAATTCATTTGTTTATTTTGTGCTTGGGTTGAAGGTCTCGACGAATAGTTTGTTTTCTTGATGATGAGACTCTTCATCTTTTTTCGTGCTTCACATTCGTGTCGAAAGAGACAGCATTTTTAATTCAGGAACGCAGTAATGATAGTTGAGTGAATCGCTGGAATATATGGCGTGGTATTACACCAGCTGTTATTGGAATTCATTTCCCACGACGCTCACAATCCAAACGCATTAGGGACAAGCATATTTTTAGAACACAACAAAAACAACAAGAACTCTCTCATTCTATCAACAGAGATTCTACTTAATTGAAAAGCCTCTTGCCATGCAACCTCAATGGGGCGTAGACAAGTAAGAGCTCATATATGTGCTCAGAAACTTTACAGCCCCTTGGCTGCATTGGGATTTTCGAGTGGATTAAGGTATGTATAAATAAGGACGAACTGACTGCCAAAACTCCATATCAAAAACTCTTTGGTATATTTGTCAATCTGGATACCTTCAGGCATCTTCAAAATAATAAAAACAGTACATCTGTAGTACTTTCCATCACTTATTCGGAAGTCGCTTCACTGACTATTTTCAAATTGAAATCCTAAATTCACATTAAAGTCGCGTTAAATTGTTGTCATCTTCCTCATACTTTAAGACCAACCCCACGGCATTCTTGATTAAATCCGCATAATTGTCTAGTAAATCTTAACCAAATTTCCCGGTAATTAATTTTCCTGTCATTAAAGGACAAATACTCAGTCTTTAATCAAAATTCCAACTGACGCAGATGATATCCCACCCACTTTTCCAATCACCACTCCTGGCAGATACGAGACTATGTTCCAACACATCGACTGGTGTCATACCCTGTAGCTTCTTTACATCCTATCACCCGTTAAATATTAAAATTTCGAACAGAGAATAATCGATTTTCATCAGTGTTTAATGTTGTTACTTGTTAGTTGCTTGTCGGTCATGATTTCACCTTGCAGCCTACCATCTTACCATCGAACCGTTCGACCTTACTCGACATCCTCTTCCTGTCAATCTTAAACGTTACAAAGTTTTCGCATAAATTTCCGAAAACTATACCCTCCATCTACCGTGGCTGTAGAGCCTGTAAAATTCGAGCCAGTCAGATGGGTATGCCCCGCTGCTTTCTGACGTTTGCTACAGCTACTGCTGTTCGATTGAAAGTTATTATTTATTCAACGACTTTTGTTCAATCCCGGTGTTTGTCCTGTAGCGGTTTATCATCATGGGGTTTGTATACGCAACGAACCTCAAAAGACAAACCATAAATCCTGGCTATCCCTTTCATCAGCAGCAACCGCATTTAATTTCTTTTGCCTAACAGTAGGAGTTGCTCTCGGTCGTTTCATGTCCTGCGTCCTCTGCGATATAAATCATGACCCAAAGGCCGACAGCAACATTGCGCAAAAACAGCATGCAGGACGAGTAAAGCCGAATTATTTTCAATGTCCGTTACGAACGGGGTGGTGTAGGGTCGCAGGGGATATCACAGAGTTCGTAGTTTATCCATTTGTCAGCAATGACACCAGTATCCAGTGTGTGCGAGGATGCAGTTTTGTAACCTTACTGCCAAGCTGTATTATGGTTGAATGCGTGCACAGTCCACAAACCCTGCATGTAAGCCAGATTCGTCTATCGTTGTTTGGGTTGGGTTAAAACCACCGTCCGGTTAATATGATACTAGCAGCGGAGGATGCCGGGTATGTAGCATAATTATTTCACGTTTCAGGGCACTCCTGCGGAATTGGCGGGCGTTAAGCTCATGTCAATTTTGATGCATCTGAATTATTCGCTTTAGAATGAGATATTCGAAACTGCCATGAAGCGTATTGCATGCCATTAGGGATTACTTAAAACGATGTAATCAGCAAAACAACCAAATACTCCTTTCGACTATCATCACAAGTTTTACCAACAAAACAGCATAGTAGCTATTAGTGCCCCTCGTTAATGACTCAATTCAAAATTCCACAGTCCATTTCTGCAAACATTACATCGCTGACCTCACGTCATCGACCAAAGTTTAGCTACGGTAAACCTAATTAAATTTAAAATCCATTCACTTCATCGAATAGCCTTCAGTACTCATGAATAATAATGAATGTCTTCATAAACAGGAGTAATTTAAACATGGGGAGGCTAGTCATAATTGATTAATTAACCGAAACGACTGTCAACACGATGTGAGAATCAGATCCCGTGCATAGCTACTACCCCCACCACTAAAACCTTGTTTCATTCAAGATAGTTACTTTTCATTCATTATGCCAATGGGAAGGAATTTGAATACCTTACCTCATTCCACAAGGCACCGATATAAAATTAAACTTTTGAAATGTTTTCATTCTATTATATATGTACATATGTCTGTACCCGTAGTAGTGATAGATCGTTCGTAGGCAGCAGGACGTCTTAAGTATTATTCACAGGCAAAGAAGAAAATCTCTGAGAGTTTGTTATGCTGATTCTTATGCAATCGCATAATTTGAATGTGTTTTCAAACCAGGTCTAGTTGTCTTAGCGGTGTATCAAATGACTCGATCCTACGCCTTTCATTCTACGGACTATGAGTACATGATGTGTGTTAAAATTTGCGCTTGAAAGAAGATTATGATTATGATTTATAATACAGTATGTAGACATCAGCTCTTTTTATTATTCATTCTTTAGAGTGCTTTGCCAATCTTATAACGGTAAAGTTAGTTGAACATTTTGTTTTTCTTAAATTTTGTGTTTAAGACGAAATGTGGCTGAATCGCTAAAAATGTTTCGAAACACCTACGATGAATCGTGCATATCGGAAGTATAAGCTTTTTAATGGTATTATTTGGGATTAACATGGTATGGAATTTTGGAGGCCCGAAACGTGCCACGTTCAGCGTTTATGAATATTGAAAAGTTGAGTTCGAGAATCCCAGAGGTTTGACTCAAGAGATCAAAATATTTTTATATAGTTAGTGCTGATACAAAGTTACTCAAAAAAATGCAAAAAAGCATCAAACGTAGGTAGCTGAATACATGATTTTCGAAGCTCCATCGGACTTCATCTTCCACCAGACAATCAAACAATGGAAAGGAACCTCAAGAATGTCATGGAGCGCTTACGCGGAAATGTTCTATGAATGTTGACAGTTTTATGGACAAAAGAACAGCACATGATGAGGCATCATCGTACAAGCTATTTTAGTGCAAAATTTTTTTTGTGCAAAAGTTTTTTGGTTCAAAATTCATACGAAATACAAAATTCAGCTTCGAACACACTTGATGTTTTTCAGTTCTTTTAGTGCATATTTTATGAACTTTATTTTAGCTAAGAATATTTTCATAACGTTTTTAGGAAAATCAGAAACTGTGACAAAAAAACGGTTGCGGCGAAGTACCTACATATATAATCCAGGAATAAATGATTATTGGACAATACAATGTTTGGGGGGTAGGTTAGCTTAGGTCAGGTGGCTTCCCTCCGTAAGAAAACGGTGGGGAGTCGACTTGGTCACCACTACTCTTGGAACCATTTTGAGTACTAAATAAAATTCGAACAATATTTTGTAGGTCTCCATTTCGGATAGATCCGTTAGTTCATTAGAGAAACATTTTTCCAGATGTCATCTTCTTGAGGAGGCTAGGGCAGGGCAATTACATAGGAAATGGAATGGTAATTCCGCCTCTTCTTCATCGTGGCATCTACTGCAGTAGTTGTTATATAGCAGTCCTAATATTGCGGCATGTTATCCTAAAGCACAATGTCCTGTTAGGACCCCGATTAGGCTGCTTATAATCTGCCTGCGTTTTTTTACCAGGCCTTTGGTTCTACGTTGACATTACCTGGGCCAGGTTTGTCTCGCGTAGTTGCATGTTTCAAGGTCTCGCCATCGCCCATTTGCCTGTTGCAGTGCATTTTTCGATATTTTATATTTTTGCGTTTCCATTGGTGGGTCGATTTCCCCTTTAACCGTCGAGAGCTCCAGTATGGTGCCTATTTCGGCTATTTCGTCTGCTTCACAGATACCTGGTATATCGCTATGTCCAGGTACCCAGCACAACGTTACAGCGCATCTGCTCGATATCTCATTTAGAGACGTGCCGCAGTGCCTAACCAATTTTGATCTTATTATTGGTGATTCGAGTGCTTTTATTGTCGCCTGGCTATCCGTGCAAATGACGATGTGTTAATTGTTCATCGATCTCACAGACAGCCAGTCGGCGGACTCACGAACTGCCGTTAGTTCAGCTCTGAATATGCTACAGTGGTTCGGTAGTCTAAAGGATTGGCTGATTTTTAGGGTCGGTGGATATACACCGGTACCCACACCATTGTCTGTCCTAGACCCGTCTGTGTATATTTCCACAGTGCATTTTCTTGGAAATTCATTCCCCTCCAATTGTCATCGGTGGGGATCCGTTGTTTTATAAAGAATCTTGAAGTCTTGGGTCGGGATTAATTAGTAGTCAGTGACTCCACTTAGATCATTGCTTTGCCGTAGAATACCAGCGTGCCCTATTTCAGAGAACTTCGAATGAGCCGGTTCCTTGAGTCGCAGCGCCGATTTCTTTGCCTTTTCCTTTCCAAAAAGATCCAAGGGTAGTAGGTGAAGCATCGTTTAGGAGGCTGCAGTGGGAGTTAATCGCAGTGCCTCTATTATAGGGGCTTTGAACTCTGCTTAGAAGCTTGCGATAGTTAGAGTGCCGGCTACCAGAGTGGCGGTATACAGCCAGGTTTTTTTTGCAGGTGTATAGCGTCGTTGTTGTAATTTTGATGCGTTCTTCCGCATTCAATTTCCAGTTGAGCTTCCTGTCGAGTATCACGCCAAAGTATTTGGGGTCGTCTGCGAATCTAAGGTAAGTCCCACTGAGTTCTGGAAAAGTGATTTGAGTCTGCAAGTGAATTGAGAATCTGCCGTTTCTTTGTGAATAAATCTAGCTCTGATTTGGAAGGATTTATTACTAGCCCGCAGTTCTCTGCTAAATTGACCTATTTACCCAGGCCTGTTTCCCGCTGATTGCTAGTGAATTATCGCCTGCATACGCAATGGCTTTGCACCCGCTGAACTCCAGGGATAAAAGTATTTCGTTTACAACCAGCACCCACAATTGCGGCGATAGTACTCCTCTTTGTGGTATGCCACGTTTTACTGCCATTTTTGTGTGGTAGCAGCTAAAATTCAAATGAATCAACCTGCCTGAAAGCATTTGCTTAATTCAAAGTATTATATTACCTTCAACTCTAGTTTGCTTAATGCATTGATGACGGCTAGTGGTTTTATATTGTTGAAAGCTCCTTCAATATCGAGGAAGGCAATCATGGTGAATTCTTTGTTGGAAAGTGACAACAGTAAGCATGTTTTTTTTTCGAAGGTTTTCACGAATACACAGGTCCTAGCGTCTTAAGAAAAAAGAAGGAGAAACTGATATGTCTGTAGTCTTTTGCAGTTGTGTGGGAGGTTTTTCCTGCTTTTGGTATAAATGCAACATCTGCTTCACTCCAGGACAGTGGAGCCCCAGTCTAGACTGGATGAGAATAATACCAAAAGCTACAGTTCCTGTAGTTTCCTTTTGCTTAATACTTCCTTGAAAATGAACGGAAGGCTGGATATGAGTTGTTCAAAATTATAGTTACTAGCTTCTGCATTGTCGGGAAAGTGTGTACTGAGCAAGAGGTCTAGTGGCTCTTGGCCGTTGCGGAGCCATTTGGTTTGTTAATTAAGGCGGGTATAGTGGGGGCCTTTGACAGTATCTTCCTCACTCTACTGGCTTGATTATTCTCTCTTTTGCGCCTTTCGTATCTCAGTCAATTGTTGTAACGGTTCCAGTCCTCTGTTCTGTTTATTTTTTGCTTTTTTGAAAAGCCGTCTACTTTCCGTTCTAAGGGTATCCAGATCAACAGACCACCATGGAGATTTGGTTCCATTTGTTGGTCTACTACTTGGGCAGGATTTAAGAAGGGATTTGCTCATTGCTCCTGTGACCTTAGTCGCCAGACGTTCCATGTCTACATGCGACTTGGGGTTACTTAATTGACCAAGGTTAGCGTGACATTTATCCTAGTTGATTCGTTTAGGATTCCTAAAGGGTTTTTTAGGTGGGATCTCAAAGTTTAGAAGGAAGCGAATGTATCGGTGATCAGAGAAGAACTAAAAGAAGAGGATTATTGTTTGGGGCGTAAGGTACATACAGTATCTAGCCCAGTATCTGGGCTTTTATAGTTTCCTAAAAAAATGTTTCATTACCTTTTTAAATTACTTCCAAGCATTCTTTTTCATTATATCAGACCCAACAAGAATGCTTTCCTTGATACTTGCATACTTGGTACTTGAAATACAGGTAGTGTCTTTACAAATTCCTTCATAATACCTAATTTAATGTGAGGTGGAGGTAACAATTTTTTGAAGTGATCAATTTGCGCCCCTTTTAAAACAATGACTGACCGGCGAAGAAGCATATTTGTTACCATTATTCAGCAATAATGCTTGAAGACATCGTTTCGAAGAATTTGTAAAAAGCCTCCAATCATTTGGATTGTCTTCGAAATTAACAATAAACTTAATTTCCTTCTTGTGCAAAATATGGAAGAAAATGTTTTTCTATAATTTATACCCATAAAAGCTCGTTGTAGGGCTCAGCAAGTTTTTTCTTTTGAAATCCAATTTTAATTTATTTCAATTTATTTAACGTAACATTAAGATTTACATCTTTTTTAGTACTTAATAATTAAACAGTTTAACTTAAAATTAACATAAGTGATTCTTAAAACTGTTGCGTTGAAAAATTAAGGATAATTGCACCTTTGTCTCTGTGATTGGATATGGATTTTATAACTGAAAGTAAAGAATTTCATAGTCTGACAGTGTGGATAGAAAATAAACGGGACGAATTTAAGAAGTTATTGCGATAAGGAATTAAGTTGATTGTCCTGTTAGAACGGGGGAAATTTAGCCTGTTAAACAAGTATTGCGGACTACGACTGTAAATTATTTCGTGAAGTAAAATACAGCACCTGGCGTTGATGTACTGTTCAAGACTGCACCCAAGCAAGTCCCTAGTGTAAGCAGAGATATGCTCGAGATATATACGAATGCCGTGAATATAGCGTATTGCATCATTAAATGCCACCTGTAGTTTTTGCATGGAGTTTTGCAAGGTGTTTGCGGGTATCTAGCGGAGTGTAATAAGCACTGGTCCATAGCTTAGAAAGGTATCCAACGATCATATTAGTATGATCATACTCGCTTAGATAGAGGGAAGGGTGATGGTCGAAATTAAGTTTTGTTTTCGAGGTAGGGATTACTTGGGACATGATTGGGTTGAGTCGTAAGCCATTTGCTTTTGACCAACCGTCGATACGTTTCAAGTCATCGTTCATGAGAGACGCAAGTTCATTAAGATTTGAGAAAGGCATGGCTAGATGCAACTGAACGTGGTAGATCGTTGATGAACCTTCAGAAAAGAATCGGACCTAAAATTTATCCCTGAAGAACACTTTGCTCTACGTCCATGAGAGATGAATCGCTTTCACCCATTATGACTTTTTATGACCTCCCGGAGAGAACTTCTCACTAATTTGAGCATACTATCAGTAAAGCCAAAGTTGTTTTGTAGCTTCCAGCACAAGATATCATGATTTATTTTGTCGAAAGCCTTCGAGAAATTCAGCCGACACAAAACGAGATGTAGTTTATGTCAAAGAATGTTCTTATTTCTTCAAGAACATTTATCATGGCTGTAGAGACGGCGTAAGATGGGAGGCGATTTGTGGTGAAATATGTTTGCCAAGTCGTATTGGTATGCCATCCTCTCCAACGGAATCTGATTTAATACCATTTACACATAGGATAATTTCATTTTCTGAAGCTACTACGAACTCATCTAGTCTTCAACTTGCATTGTCTAATGTATTATTAAAACCTTGTTCAATTAACTAACAAGGTTTTTTTCTCGACGAATGCATGGTTTAGTTCATCAGCACTAAAATCACATTTAGAACTGTGGCTACAACTAGATACACCAATGTATCGTAGGAGAGTTTCCTTGGCGGGAGAGATGCATTTAATTTAGATCTGAAAAAGTTTAGTTTTGAAGCAGCATTATTGCGGTAACGTAGGTAACTGCGGCAGTGTGAAGGTATTTCAAGTTAATAGACTTAAAATCTTTCAATGAAACGTTATCAGGGACAACAGATTTTGACAGATTCAGATCATAAGTACAGAAAAGATCATGGTCGTAAACTCAGACGATAATTTGTCAAACAGAAAGACAGGTGACGGAGAAGAGACGAATATTAGATCGAGAAATTCATAATTACTTATGTAATTGTTAGTGAATCTTATAGGATAGCTGACCATACCAGTATTAATTATTTCCACTCCAGCGGAGGCACCTTAGTCCTTCAGTGAAGGTCAGTGAATCAGATTTCCTTAGGTCTATATAAAAGACACCACAGATAAATATGTTGGTATCGTGCACAATAATCAGACAAGGTTCTGAAAAAAGTAGTAGGTGAGCATCTCCTATTATTGTTATACGCACATGCTACTAAGCATTTCAAAATGCAGTCGGGTATTTGGACCATAAGATATTCAATTCCACTGACACTGAATTTAGAGACAATTTTACAATTTAGTAGTATCGGCCGATATTATCGATCATTTCTGAATAATTCATAATTAGGTTAGCTTTGTCTTGCTCATCATCAGAATCTGAAGTATATATCTTCAGCCTCTTGACATAGTTATGATGGCGTCCCGACAGCACAATATAATTCTTGGTCATCACGATCTTGATGTTTAGGTAAAATCGCAGAACAAACACTAGGATACGCAATCTCTTCTTGATTGCATAATTGTCTGCATGATTTTGCGGTTCTCCAAACTTTTGGAGTTTTCAAAATAAAGGTTTCTCTTCCCGTAGTCATTTCCATAGTTCATGAATATAAGTTGAATACATTTTGGGCGACACCCACTTGTTGTTTTGTTTTTTTTATCTGATTTACAAATATTTTTTATACAATTCTGTATAAATTAATATTATTTTGTAGTTATTTCCGTTTTACATAACTTCAATATAAGTTACAGAAGTTATCTGGCGAATCAACCCATTTACGTGACCCCCTTTGTCTTATTTTTTACGGTAAATCGATTGTATGTAAATCGTAATATTATAACAAATATTGACAATCAAGGGTAGATGAAAATTTAAATATTTAAATGTCATCAGTAGTAATAATACTAAAAAAAATTCTTAGAAAATTTACGAGGTGGAATTTTGTTTATAAATTTTTCGTAGCTTACTACCTAATACCTACCCAAATTGCTAATTAGGGAAAATCATCGCAGTTCTGCGTAAAATACCAAGAACCTGTACCCATAATTACACACTCCACTGTTTCATAATTAAGAATTTGCTTTCCTCAAACTGTGCTTTACTTTAACGTATTCATTGTCAATCATTCCTTTTTTCAACCATCAATCTTATGAACATCTTTTTGTAAAGCGCTGTGTGTGTGGGTACCGCTACCCACATGCGGATAACTCATCAGTTTGGCGAAATTCTTTGTAAAATTCATCAGACATTTGGAACTTAAGCACATAAAGTTGTTCATTCGCTTGTATGTATTGTTTTTCAGTTTCTCCATTAGTCCCCGTACATATTGGGTTGTACCACATAAAATGTCCGATTTTATTGTAAAAATTTAAAAGCCAATAATATTTTGCTGTACTCAATTAAAATAGGATCCGTTGGCATTTATGACATTCTTCTAACGTGATACAAGGTCAAATATTCCTTTTTCGTAGAAGTGCTGCATTTTTCGAGGCAATGAAATTTACAAAGGCCTCCGCTCGGTTCCAGAAGACCTTCTGCCGACGATATGAATCCAGATTGCGAAAAGATGGTAGTCCGTTGGGGCAATATGGGGAGAGTACGGTGGAAGAATTTTAAATCCCAACTGCAAGAGTTTTTTCACCGTTACTTACTTGTGAGGTATGGGGTCTAGCGTTGTCATGCAAAAGGATCGGACCGTGTCTATTGACCAACGTAGGTTGTTTTTTCGCCAATTTGGCATGCAATATGTCAATTTCCTTAACATATTTTATAGCGTTTATCATTTCTCCGGGTTGAAGAAATGAACAGTGGATTAGTCCTTGCGATGTCAACCAATTTTTTAGGAGAAGATCTGGCTTGGACTGGCTTTTGGTGTTTCATCTGCCCTAACCACTGCCCAGGTCTTTTACGGTTATCATATAGGATCCACTTTTCATCACGGGTGACTATCCGGTACAAAAATGGTTCAGTTTGATTTCTTAATTTAAGTGATGCACTATTATTTATCGTTTTGAATTGAGGATCTTAATTATCTTTTTAGAGAAGCTCTCATAAAATAGATGACGATACCAGAACTACTGCTACTGCATGTAATGGCATCTACCATCAAGGCACTGAAAAAGTTTAAAAATAAAAAAAGCTGAATTTGTAGAATTATTACAATAGTAGCTGGCGATGAAAAGTAAATATTGTACTATTACTCTAAAAAGATCGTAGGGTAAACCTGGTATGATTCGAAAGTTCTTCCCTACATTTGGTGGGATAAGAAGCAACCAATTTTGTCAATTAGGAGAGGACTTGTCTTCCATCAGGACAACGCCAGGCCACATAACTCGATAGATAGATAGATAGATAGATTTATTAATTTCGTATAATAATTTACATTAGGTTTGTTACCGCACATTTTACAGTGCAGGGATTTGATATTATCTTGCCACTGAAATAATTTTTGAAAAATTGGAAAAAGGAACCAACTAACATTAATCAGAGTTCGGAAGGAAAATACGACAAAAACCTTCCACATAAGAGAAAAAAAAAGAAAAAAAAATAAAACCAAAAAGGATACATAAACAAAAACAATAAATAAATAAATAAATAAATAAATCAATAAATAAATAAATAAATAAGTAAATAAATAAATAAATAAATAAATAAGTAAATAAATAAATAAATAAGTAAATAAATAAATAAGTAAATAAATAAATAAATAAATAAATAAGTAAATAAATAAATAAGTAAAAAATAAATAAATAGATAAATAAATAAATAAATAAGTAAATAAATAAATAAATAAATAAGTAATCAAATAAATAAATATAAATGATGGAAAGTACAGTCTTAAGCCGCATTTAGTTAGTACACAATTCATTAATGAGTGGGTTGTCTGGAAAAATACACCTAATTACAAAATTAGATCGAAGTTTTTCAATTCTACGACAGATCAATTCAACATTCGCTTTACGGTGTAGATCTACGGTAGAGTGATGCCAAGGTAAGTTGAGCATCATTTTCAAAACTTTATTTTGGCATATCTGTAGTTTCCTTATATGTCATTTTGCACAATCCCCCCAAACTTGGCATCCATACAAAAGAATCGCTTGAAAAATAACTTTGAAAATTATGATTTTATTTTCTGTTGAAAGCGCTGATTTTTTGTTAATAAATGCATACAGCATTTTGATTGCCGCCCCTACTTTCTTGACCGTACTTTTGGTTTGTTCATTGAACACTAACTTTGAATCTAGATGGATACCTATGTAAATATCTGACACATGGCTCCCAGGGAATGGTTATTCCATTAACTTGTAATGGGGTCGAAGGGAGAAAGCAATGCTTTCTTTTCCTAGTGAAAAAGATAGCTTGCATTTTCTCTTCATTCAATTTAATTTTCCACTTTGTATAATATTTTTCTAACGCATCCATTGCATTATTAAGATTGCTTTCAATATTGGAGGCAAACTCGTGTGATGAAAATATTGCTGTGTCATCAGCAAAAAGGGCTACATGACAATTACGCAAATCAGGGAAATCGGACGTGTAGATATTATATAAAATTGGACCTAATACAGATCCTTGAGGAACGCCAAAGTCGAACGTTATTATATCAGAGACACTACCATTAACATGAACTTTAAAACGACAACTAGACAAGAAACTTTGTACTATTTTGCAAATATAGGATGGGAAATTAAACCGTATCATCTTAAAAATCAGACCATTGGTCCAGACAGTATCGAATGCTTTTTCGATATCTAACAGAATCATTCCAGTAGATTTACCTACGGACCGATTTGCTTTCACAATATTGCAAATCCTAAGCACTTGATGCGAAGAATTATGAAACTGCCTGAAGCCAAATTGTTCATTAGGGTAAATATTGTTATCACAGATATGTTTGAGTATTCGTTTCTTGAGAACTTTTTCTAATATTTTGCTTAAGCTACTAAGCAAACTTATTGGCCTATAACTTTCTTGATTTTCAGGTGGCTTACCAGCTTTAAGCACCGGGCAAATTTTTGCTAACTTCCATGCCTCTGGAAAATATTCCATTTTCAGGCAGGCATTGATGAGAAACGTTAAATTTTTATTCCAGATTTAGGCAAATGCTTAATATATACGTTACGTATACCATCAACACCACCTGTTTTTCTTATTTTCAAGTCCTTGACAATATATTGAATATTTTTTTCTGAAGCGAAATTTACTACAGATGTTTGAAGGACACTATTTGAAGAATATTCTTGAACTGTAGCGTTGACAACATTTTCAGTTTCTGCATCACCTAGAATTCTGGAAATGTTGTGGTTTTTTGCAAAGTTTAGCGCAAGTATATTTGCTTTATCTACATCCATGAAATAGGTGTTAACAGAACCCCTTAAGAATGGTAATTGTTTTTTCTTATTTTTTATTACCCTTACAATATTCCAAAAAGGTCTAGCGTTTTTTTCAAGTGAACTGAGTTTTCTATTCCAATTTTTATTGCGAACTTGTGATATATTCAGAGCAATGATTTTATTAAGATTCGATACCGCATGTCTGTAAAAAGGATCCCGGTATCTTTGCCAGTTTTTACGGTAAACGTTTCTTATTTTCATAAGCTCTAGTATATAAGGAGGAAGTTTTAAGTTAGCTTCACTTACAATTTTTTTCGGAATACTTTTTTCTGCAGCATTTAATATGTTTGTCGAAAACTGATTTAAAATAATATCCACACTTTCTTTACTTGAAATGCCTTCTAGGTTGAGTGGTGTACTTCTTAACATGTAATTGATTTCAGATCGAAATCGTGACCAATTTGCATTTCTTAAATCTTGTATGTATTACACTTGTTTTACCCCTGACCAGTAAAGTTTACAGAAAACAGGCAAATGATCAGAACTAAGGACGTTTACAGTAATTGGTTGTGTTATTAAGCTAGGAACATTAGTAACGAACAAGTCTAGGACAGATGGCTGACCACGAAAACCAGAAGGGAAATAGGTGGGACTGGGAGGAAACATTACAGAAACCGGCAGGTTAACACATAATTCTGACAGAATATTACCCCATGAGTTAGCTCTCAAGCAACCCCAATCCCTATGCCTACAGTTGAAGTCCCCTCCAATGAGTAATTCACCGCTCAAAGAGAATAACCTGTGTAAGTCATTTTTGACGGTAATTCTTTTGTCACTAAAAACACGGCCGGCGGGAAAATATATACAAAATACCTTGATCTTTTGCTGGTTTCTTAGGTTTAGTTCAATGCCTATGTTTTCTACGTAACGCGTTCTTACCATAGGTAAAAGCGAATGTTGAATTGATCGTTTAATTAATATTGCAACACCACCGCCTTGCCTATCCATTCTATCATATCGATAGCATTTGTAGTTAGGTGTGGATAATTTAACATCATTATGTAACATGGTTTCAGTTACCAAGGCAATATCTATTTTGCTACTGTTTAAAAAATAAATAAACTCAATAATTTTGTTGCGTATCCCTCTAGAATTCCATGTTATAATTCTTAGGTTTCTATCTACCATACTATTTAACATTGGGGTATAAAACGCTAAATGTGCGATAACGTTAAATTGTTCAATTTTGGTTTTACATACAGATAGTTTGGTAATCATTTCCATACATAAGGAATTAATTTCTTCAGCCGTAAACAATGTGTTGGAATTGTTGCCGGGAGTGTTGCCAGAGTTGTTGCTGGAGATGTTGCTGTTACCACAATTTATGTTTGCACTTGTGCTCGCATAGTTCTCCCACGCATTTGTTGGTTGAGTGACAGTCTGAACTGCGCTTCCAATGTTGATTTGGTTATTCCGCCGCGGGAGTGGGGGAAAATCTGCCATAGACCCAAACGACATTTGTGGAGGTGCAGGTTGTGCAGAACCACGCGATGCATAAATAGCTTTTGGTTGGGAAGAGCTTTTAAGCTTTGCAGATTTTTCCTTTAGCTCCAAGTATTTGGTTCTGCTACCACATGTGGGGTCTGTAGATTTATGAGAGCCTCTGCAGTTTGCACATTTTTGTGGAGAAGTATTGTCACACTGCGCAGTCTAATGTGGACTAGCGCAGATGGCACAATATGTTTTTATGTGGCAATTTCTTTCACCATGACCAAACATTTGGCAGTTATGACATTGAGTGGGCTTACCTTTTAATTTTCTTTGGTAGCTCCAATTGACGTGTGTGTGGAAAATTGCACGATAACGTTTTTTTAAATCGGTTAATTTCACAGAACCATTTTCAAATGATACAATATAAATGGTGTCACTGTAATGTTCATAGTTTCTTTTAACTTTTTTTGTCTCAATGCATTTAAGATCAAGTCTTAACAGTTCGTTTTTAAGTAATTGGGGATCCATGTCTTCCATACCGTAGAGAATTGCTTTAAATGCACTAGCACTTTTAAGGTCTTCTGAAAAAAATTGGCAGTTCTCCTCTTTTAACTTGCAGATTATAGCATTATACGAAACTATAGACTCACACACGATTTTTATTCCGATGGATATTTTTTTAACACAATAGTCGTTGATGTTTAATGACTTGAACAAACCATGAACATATTCACTTGATTTCTGCAAAATTTTGATCGGTGGAACATAAACTTTTTTTAATGGCACACTGGGAGCGATAATATCATCCATATCATCATTATCACTGTCCGGGTGACATTGTAGAGGACTCCAATAATTTGTTCTGGAGTCCTTACGAACACTTGTGGTTTCCATTGCGACACGAGCACTTTTAAGGTCATCTGAAAAAAATTGGCAGTTCTCCTCTTTTAACTTGCAAATTATAGCATTATACGAAACTATAGACTCACACACGATTTTTATTCCGATGGATATTTTTTTAACACAATAGTCGTTGATGTTTAATGACTTGAACAAACCATGAACATATTCACTTGATTTCTGCAAAATTTTGATCGGTGGAACATAAACTTTTTTTAATGGCACACTGGGAGCGATAATATCATCCATATCATCATTATCACTGTCCGGGTGACATTGTAGAGGACTCCAATAATTTGTTCTGGAGTCCTTACGAACACTTGTGGTTTCCATTGCGACACGAGATTTCTTATCCGAGGACAAATGATTGTCCTCGTTATCTGGCGATCTTCCGCGCTTTGAAATCTTGATGCTTTTTTGTTTTTTGCACTATTTGTATGGATCTCAGATATACATACCAGAGCAAGACTTAAGATCAGAAGACCTACGCAGGCAAAAGCTTCGGGTAGACTGACATAACTCAATAGTGACTAGTCTGAAGCTCCGAGTTGGTTTTCAGGTTATTATGCATCCACCTTTTAATTCGGACCGTACACCAAGTGTGGTAATCCTCCTGTCCACGGCGAATAATTTGGCTGGTGAAAAACTCGTTTAAACAGAAGCTTGTGAAAAAAGACTGTCGCTGTTCTGACTGTGACTGTTCTTTTGTCAGTAGAGATAAGGAATTCTATGTGAGTAGTATAATGGAATTACCTTAAAAATTGGAAACAAGTTATCGAACAAAAAGGCTCATATTTAGCCAAAATCGGATAATTCTAACTTAGCTACTTAAAGCCTTTGATTTCATGCAAAAGTAATAGATTTTTTTACTACACCTAATATTATGAGCCCTTAAAACGAACTTATTCGTGTGTCTTAAAGCCGAATTTGAGTTGCCTTATTATGCTACCGATAAAAGATTCGACTTTTGCATTTCGTTGCGGGTTGAAGAACTTCTCGAAATCGATTAAGAATATTCCGCCGGGATTCAGAATAGTTACTCTTTGATATTGACCATAACAAATATTCTTGATGTGTGAATCTGATGGAGAGTCTTTGATGGCACCTCTGACACCGGAGAAATGAGTTGTTGTATCGAATAGCTATAATTGCGAATGACTTCGAATTACTTTTCCAAGTACATCCGTCTTTCCAAAACCTCTAAGCTTGTCAGATCGTACAGGCTTTTGATATGAAGTAGGTTTTCGGATATGATGATGCGCTGGCATGTGTAAACACTATTCTGGAACTGTTCATTTGTGCCGGTAACAAAACTAATTACATATAAGCTATTATCCATGTAAGACACACATCACAAATGTCGTGGCTTCTATTTCTATGAAAATCCCAAAGCTAATCTATAATATTAGAGACGAGTATGTCTAAGAATCCGCCCTCAGTCTCTTACCTGCCGATCGATTTTGTTCGCGCTCAGTAAGGATGACAAAATCATAGCGCTTTTCGTTTGGGTGATACTCGTCGAAAAAACTGGCATAGCTTCAATTTTTGAAAACTACTCGTAACATATTGTTGTCGGTAAAAGTATTGTAACGTCACATCATTTTTTTATTATATCACATGTACTTTTCTATTTGGTTCGAAATTTCAATCACAAATTTCGACTTTTGGTCCTTGGTTCAGGTTCTTACTACGCAGATCATGATCTTCAGGTTTTCCTTTTTTCTTCCCCTATACCATCAAGAGAGAATTGATAATAATGTTTTTACAGAATTTTTCCGAAATTATGTACGTGCAGGATGACTACATCTAAAGTAAAGGACACGATATGTTTGGAAATATGCACTTTATTTTCTTCTGTTTGCGACTGGTTGATCATATCCCTTCTCTCTGCTGGTCGTATAACGACTTTCTACCATATCTTTTGACGCAGTCGTTTGCTATGGTGAATGTGTATGGTCTGTCGCCACTACAAGTTGAAAATGGATCAGTCTAGTCTGTGCACTCTCGTCTACAGCTGTGCAACGGATGAGTTTCCAAATAATTTTGTTGATTTCCAATAATCTGTGATTGAAGGATATTTTATTAGACCCATATACATGAATATGGCCAAAAATATCATGATCTCCTTGCGATCAGTATCTTTCCACTCATTTGGTCTACTACTCCTTTGACTTCTGGACTGATATATAAAATTGTTTGCACTTTTATTTGTTCCTTCAACAATGATATCTGAGCAAGTATCCGTCAAACGTTTTTTTATAATATTCAGATGGAGAACCGTGGTCATCTTCACCAATCTGATATGGAGTGAGCATTTCTGAAAACTGTTTTAAAATATTTCCAGTTGCGAGAGATTTCCAGGTTACTGGAATTTCTGTTTGACGTATCTCTGTTGGAATATCACTAATTTCTCGACTTCGCTGCCCATTTTCATCAGAAGTGGTATCACTTGATGAATCACTAGTATAATTCGGGATGTAATCATTGTCCCAATCCGCACTAATAGCACCCAAATTTTCACTTGAATTTTCTGTCGCCCCCAACATTTCAGTTATTTACTCGGGATCCATTTCTCTATCAATTTTATAATACACCAAATAAAAAGAAACAAAGAACGTCCACTCTCAGCTCTTACTTTACATTGAATGTCTTTTTCCGCATGTTCACTATATGAAAACATTCTCAATAATGTACTGACATACCCACTATTGTCCAGTCGCCAACTCATCATAACATGCATTATTCTGCTTGGCACCTGGGATACGATTTTTGATGTGATCACCGGTGATACACTAGCCTCTGGGAGACGAATTATGTTGTGATCACAAGTGATACAGTGGCAGTCAACGTGTTAAGAGAGCTCCTGAATGAAATCGTTCTCTTCGGTGACTTCTACCTTCCTCATCTTAAATGGGCTCGTTCTGACGATCAATAATTTTATATTGCCACCAATCCCACTATTGACAAAGAATTTCTCTTCTTGGATCGCTTTGCAGATTCAAGTTTTAGCCAAACTAGTGGCGTCTTAAACTACATGGGCAGACAACTAAACCTCAAATTCACAACTTTAATGTCTCAACTTTTTATGTCTCATTCTGTCCCTTTTCCCTTTCAACCATCGATAACTTCCATTCCCATTCTACCCTCCTTATTTCTGATGGCTCCCCTTCTTCACTCTCCTTTAATGATCAAACCTCTAATGACCCCAACATTATGGCCAACTTTTTTATTACCTTTTTTAAACAATATTTCGTCGTCGACTACTTTGTTCCGGACTCCGCTTATTTCGATTATTTAGCGAATTTCACCCTTGGACCATTTGAGGGTTTCCTATGTCAAGGTGTTCTACTAGCCTTACTTAATTCAATTTACTCTTCCATATTGTTATACCATCCTCCCACATCTTGATTATTAAAATCAAATTAATGAGGAATTCACACCTGGTCACACTGCCATATTTATAAAAAAGAAAGCTCATCAACCCTCCCTCTCTAAAAAATCGAGATTTTATCCCTATCTCTAGGTGATTTCTCCCATTTATGGAAAACCTCGTTTATAAACCCAATCGAAAGAAAGGTCCGAACAACGATATTAACAATGATCGTCCCATTTCCAAACTGTTACACATACTCAAACTCTTCGAGAATATCTTTCGCTGCTTAAGTCTTTAATCTCCCTTAGACAACACGGTTTCCTCAAATGCAGATCTACAGCCAAAAATCGTGTTGAATTCGTGTCGTTTAACATCTCGACCTTAGAGAACGGCAAAGAAAATGACGTTATTTCAACCGATTTTTAAATCTTTTGATTTTGATAAAATCTCTTACAGATTAATACTCTTTAAATTGTCTTGCCTTTACTTCTATCCCATTTCTTTGAAGTGGATATCTTCATACTTGGAAAATCGCTATTGCAGTGTTCGTTTCATATCTGCCTTTTCTCACCCTTTTTTTAGCTTCCTCCGGCATCCCCCAAGGCAGCCACTTAGGTCCACTTTTTTTCGTTCTTAGCATAAACGATCTTGAAATGGTGATCAAACATTCCCACATCTCACTAGCTATTTGCCGATGACAAAAAGTTCTTCAAGGCCATTTTCTCGAGTCATGACTCTTCGTTTATTTAATCAGATCTCAATAGCTTTTCCATCTGGTGCTCCAAAAATTGCTTAGAGCTTAATATTTCCAAATGCCAATCAATTACCTTTTCACGTAAACGAATCAAACCTCCTCCCCGTTCCTACTTCCTTAATAATCAGCCCATTTCCACCGTTCAGGCTATCCGCGATCTTGGTATATTATGTGACCGGCTAAATGTTCTCGCGCATATCGATGAAATAATCCTTAAAGCTAATACAGCACTCGGTTTCGTGAAGTAATGGTCTAAAAAAATTTCCAACCCCTACGTTAACAGATGCCTACATAACCTTTGTCCGACCCCTTCTCTAGTGTGGTCCCCTTACCAACAAACCCACATTTCTAGAATCGAGAACTTCCAACTCTGGTTCCTACGTTTATCAAGACCGTCTTAAACTAATCAATATGAACACGTTCGTTGGAGGAAACAAGAACTGCATCTGACATTCTGTTCGTCTCCTTTCAGGCACCATTGACTGCGCGACCCTCTACAACTTTGTCACTAACCCTCGCAATGTCCCCGTATCGCTTACGGCTCCAATGAACCCATTACATACCATTAAAGTCCTCTAAAATGGTCTTCAATAGGTGTATTCGTATGTGCACTCTGCTTGCGAAACAGAGGCCCTTGAAGGCTCTCTTGGTTTCAGGCAAAAATGACACAAAGTCATGTTCAGCGAATACGCCGGCTGTGGTTTCATTAATGTGTGGTTCTTGGCCTAATCATTTGTGAGCAATTATTACAAGCGTTCATTCATGAAGCTATTAAAATCGGAATACACAGGAAGTATGACTTTCATATTCGACCGCACTCTTTCTAAGTTCAGCTCTTGGCCTTCATTGAAGTGCTTATTTTACTCGTAAGACATACGGGTAATATTACTTATAGCAGGAATAGCAGTGTGTAACATTTCTATTGTAGCTCTTTACTTTACCTAATACCGTCCTTAAAACATAATTTAACAAGATTTCTCTGATCGTTTTTGAAACAAATGAATAATCGTCGACCGACCACTTTGAGAGTTGGGAGCTGACTAGTGACTAAATAGCCAATTTGACTGGAACTGTAAAATTATTTTTCGCATAGATTTAATTTAATTTTCGTGGGGGCGAACGCCCCCATTTATTGCGCTTAATTCAAGCTAGCTTAATCTAATCTTAACCTAATCTCACTTACTAGGTAGGGAGAAGGGGAGGGTGGTTAAGGAGGCGGATTTTTAGGCATCGAGTACTGAGGTTGAAATCGAAGTAAGGATTCGAATTAACACTTCCCAGCATACGAGAAATAGGTTCATTGGAGCCATAGGCAGTACGGGGGGTGGGTAGATAGAAGAGACGGGGATTTCGTACGTTGCGGGGGTTAGTGTTGATAGAGACAGAGTTATAGAGAGTCGCACAGTCAATGGTACCTGAAAGGAGACGATGGATAAAAAGAATGTCAGATACAACTCTTCTTTCTTCCAACGTGTTCATGTTGATTAGTTTAAGGCGGTCTTGGTAGGGTGGTAAAATCAAAGGATTGCCCCAGGGGAGACCTCGAAGAGCAAAACGTAGGAATCGGCGTTGGATGCTCTCGATTCTAGAAATGTGGGTTTGTTGGTAGGGAGACCACACCTGGGAGGCGTATTCAAGAAGGGGCCGGACAAAGGTTATGTAAAGAGATCGGGTAACGTAAGGGTCCGAGAATTCTTTAGACCATCGCTTCACGAAACCGAGTGCAGAAATAGCTTTAAGGATTATTTCATCGATGTGTGCCCGAAAATTAAGCTCTTGGTCACATAATATGCCAAGATCGCGAATGACTTGAACCGTGGAGATGGGTTGATTATTGAGGAAGTAGAGACGAGGAGGAGGTTTGATTCGTTTACGTGAAAAGGTAATTGATTGGCATTTGGAAATATTAAGCTCTAAGCAATTTTTGGAGCACCAGATGGAAAAGCTATTGAGATCAGATTGAATAAGGGAAGAGTCATGACTGGAGGAAATGGTCTTGAAGAACTTGGTGTCGTCGGCGTATATAGCGGCGTATGTGGGAGTGTTTGATCACCAATTCAAGATCGTTTATGGAAAGAACGAAAAGAAGTGGACCTAAGTGGCTGCCTTGGGGGACGCCGGAGGAGGCTAAAAAGGGGTTAGAGAAGGCAGATCTAAAACGAACATTATAATAGCGATTTTCCAGGTAAGAAGATATCCACTTCAAAGAGATGGGGTCGAAGCCAAGGGAGGACAATTTGAAGAGTATCAGTCTGTGGGAGATTTTATCGAAGGCTTTACTGAAATCGGTTGAGATAACGTCGACTTCTTTGCCGTTCTCTAAGGCTGATAGGGTAAAGGGCACAAATTCAACAAGGTTAGTGGTTGTGGATCTGCATTTGAGGAAACCGTGTTGTCTGGGGGAGATTAATGACTTGCAGCGAAAACTTAGTGTTTCGTACAAAACACTCTCGAAGAGTTTAGGTATATGTGATAGTTTGGCAATGGGACGATACACGCACAATATCGAACGAATCGGGTGATTCGAACTAATCTAACAACCTTTCCAGTACTTCTTGAACACACTATCCTAAAACTAAGCTGATGTTGCATCTTTCAAAATGTTGACTCCTATCTTTTGTTAGTGGTGTTGATTCTGAGACTTGATCGATTTTCATGCGGATAGTAGATAATTTGAGAGCGCCGTGGCGCAGTGGTTAGTGTATAGGCATTTGACGCACGATGAGCTACTTCGGTTCCCGGTAACACCAACGCCATCGAATTTTCATTACGCGGCTTCTCTCTTCGGCGACTGGCGAAACCCCCAGTAGTATGCTTGCCTTGAAAAAGCTTCTCGGTGCTCGCCTTTCGGAATCAGCATTAAACTGTAGGTCCCATTCACTTGAGTGAGAGAAGTTTGATTTTGGCTCTCCGTGAGCTGTAACGCCATCTAAGAAGAATCGATAATGAGATATCCACAATTCATCGGTCAGAAAATAAAATCACAGGCGTATTACCAAGTGACCCTCTGGGCTTCTTACGAATTTATAAATCAGTCTCTGTTGTTGACATAATGGAAAGGAATCCAAGAATCCACAATGGCATCTCATCTAAATACCTTTAAGCTCTAATTCTTGCTCATGTAACAGATTTGAATACTCTTCAAGAGAACCCAATCGTTTCTGGAAATACTCTGAATTACTCCAATTCCCAGTTTGCTTTATCATCAGATTCCCTAACAGCTTCATTCATCCTAATATCTCAATGTCGATTCCGCACCGTTCCACATAAGAAATCCCAGAAACCATGTATCAGTGTCTAGTATCATTTAGATATAAACCTACTCCAAGGACGAGGTAATGGACGAGGTTCAAAGGAAACCTAATAATCGTTAAATGTTATGCCTGCCGACCGGACCATTCCTTTCTCAAGCACCATACGAAATATTAAAGATTTTTTGCATTTCCTACCCACTGACGTCGAAGACATTTAGTTTTATCTAGGGTCTAGAAACGATGTCATTTGACAATGAAAATCTACTTTCAGAGCCTTTCAAATCTCTGTTGCCCATGGCCTGTTGGCTAACAAATTACTTTGACCCCAAGTAAATAAAATACTCCCTAGCAGGACACTGATTAATTGGATTGCCGTTTTTGTCTACCCTCGTCATTTCGTTATTTTGCTCAGCAGGATGCAGGCGTTTTAGATTTGCAATCTTCGATTAATCCTTTTACCGTTTATCGGCTAGGATTTCGTGACTTCATTCAATTGAATTTGCATTTTAATGAGACGAAGCTACGTGTAGTATGCAACCATGAGACTCTGACACTTCTTATGAAAATCTCGTTCGGGACCACAGTCGAAAAACTTGAAGATATCGGTAGAGTCGCCAGTAAACAAGCTCGCTGCGTGGGTCGTGTGAATAATTCATGATGGTAATGATGACGACGATTAGCATGGCGTGAAACTTAATGACAAATTTAAAATGTGTAAGCTGGAGCTGGGATTAAATTTCACGCAGCCAGCCAGTCGACCCTCCTAGGAGAAAGTTGTTTACTCAGCAGGTTGATGATTCCGATGCCCTGGCTCTACGGCTGTTTTGTTTTTGGTTTTTCCATTTTCCTTATTTTAATTGACCGTCATCTGGGAAAGCTCTTCGTTCGTGTTCTTATCGTGGTACGATGGTAGATACAAGTGTCACGGTTTACGAGGTGGGATCGGTGATTGGTCCAGAGTGAATGTTTGAGTAACTTTTGAAGGCGACTGATGCAAACGAAATGGGGAATGGAAGAACTAATCTGCTTTAATGAATCTGTTTGCCAGAGATTAAGAATACTGCTGCATTGCTTTTCAAGGAACCTCAGAAATTAGGAAGCACTGAAGATAGGAAATGTTTCGATAGGAATGAATGATTCAGCATAGTTGCTAACACCCCCAGAACTTGGCTGAATAATTCCACACATATAGGTGCGAGGTTTGGATCGATCCAAGTCTGTCCATAGTGAGCATATATTTGGTTTTATCTTTGTTTATATCTCAACCTACTTCTTACCTGCCATTTTTAGACCTTCTGCATCTCGTTTTAACTTTCAAGAAATCGCGTGATAAAATAGCAAACACAATGTGGGAGTCGACGGGGTGCAGATGGTTTGTGTCGAAGATGTTCGTTTACTACTTTCTGGGGGTGGTTGTCCTAGACAGGATTTGAGAGGTTCGACTGAATTTGAATAGGTTGTAGTTCACAGTATCTCATTTTGTTTCCATGTCATTAAGGTGTTATATTGAAAATGCACACACAGAATATGAATTTTAAAGTGATCTTATGCTGCGAGTGTTATGTCTTTGTCAGCACTTTTTGATCATTTCTCATTCAGAACTGATGTTGTTGCACAGTTTTTGTGTATAGAAATTATTCTTGACTATGGATGGACTTGAACTACAGACCTGCCTTTTCTTCTCACTTCTTTTGAGAACAAGTAAGAATATCAACCCGGGACACGGTTTATTTGACGTTTTGTTACGTAAGAAAGAGCTAAATAAACTGGACCTGTTGGGAGCCATAAATACACTGGTCCTTGATTTGAATATGGAACCAGAATAGTTGTTTAGAAAGTGATTATGTCCCTGGAAACTACTATCTATCAGGTAAGTAGTCTCCCAAAATTAACGCGCTGAATTAATCTGCTGAATTCGGGAGTAACCTGGAAACAAGCTGAAAGTGCTGGCGCGACTACGTGCGCAGAACCCGGGACTTGACACGAGGGCTTGGTCTGTCTATTCCTACAAAGAGAGTAAGGGCTCTCTGAAAAAAGAAGGCTTGGCTCTGGTTGGGGGATTGGACAGGGGCTCTGTCGAGACCTTGAAATCCACGTGGTCTTTGTGGTATACACGACGCTACGATTCTTTATGATGAGCGATCCGAAAGGCCTAGGGTCTGCCTCATTAATACGCTATTGGCAACCAAACTTGGTCGATACCTGGTGGCTGCTAGAGTTAGCTACAAAGCGCACGGAGAAATTGAAGACTTCGTCGTGGCGTCTGCTTACTTCCCCTACTACTCGGTACTGCCCCCGCTACCTAAGGCGGATTCTGAACTCGCAGAGTAATGTGAACCCAGAAGGATTGGACTCATCACCTATTGCGATGTTAAAGCTCAAAATACTTTTTGGGGCAGCAGCAAATGCAACCGGAGAGGAGACCATCTTTTAAACTTCATTATTTCGTCTGACCTTATCATTAACAATGTTGGCTCTCAATTAACCTTTGTGACGGCGAGCCGACAAGAAGTGATTGACCTAACCCTGTTTAATAGGCGTGTGAAGGCCATCACTAACTGACCAGATGTTACGCTGTCAGACCATAGGTATATCGAGTTCCAATTGAAAAGTGGCATATCCCCCTCGCGGCCCAAGCAGAATCCGAGAAAGACGGACTGGGTACGATTCAGAGAGGAGCTTGAGGAATTCTATCAAGCCCTGCCTAAACTCAGAACAAAGAAATTTGTAGAGGATGCCGTTCATAACCCGAGCAGCGCCATCACCAACTGTTTCGAACTCGCATGTCCTGTATAAAAACCTCCCAGCAGGAAGCCGGTTCCCTGGGGGAACGCTGAGCTCCAATGTATTCGCAGGCAAGCCACAAGTCTCCTGAATAGATCACTTAAATCGAACTCGTAAGATGACTGGAATAAATATCGATCGAAGCAGAAGGAATATAAGAAGCTTATTCGTAAATCGAAGAATGATTCCCATAAGTCTTGCTGCGAAGAGATCAAATCCCTGAGCGCGGCCAGCAAGTTAATGTTCTCAAGCGATGAAAATCGACAAAGCTGGATGTACTCAAAGAGTCTGATGGTACCTTCACCGAGCCTAAGCAGAAACTCTTAGTTTACTGTTTCAGACCCATTTCGCGGGAAATCAGACTGTCATTGGCTCGTTGCACACTCCCTCATTGGAAACTGCAACTGAAACGATGAAAACAACTTGGCGTAATTAGTATGTTGCATCACGCGTGGCAACTACTGAGGCCATTGAATTTGCTGTAGCATCTTTCGATGGCTTCAAGTCGCCGGGCACTGATGGGATATACCCTGTTATGCTGCAAAACGGAATTAGACAGCTGCTTTCTACTCTGAAAGAAATTTTCACTGCTAGCGTGAAAGTGGTCTTTATTCCCAAAATAGGGAAATAAGATTACTCACTCGCCAAGAGTTTTAGACCAATCAGTCTAACATGCTGAAAAGCATGGGGAGATTAGTAGAGTTGCACGTGCGCAAAGTTGCTCTTCGAATGCATCCTGTCTCGGACATGCAACATTCTTATCACCGCGGGAAATCCTGTGAGACTGCGCTTTAAAACCTATTTGGGAGAATGAAATGCGCTCTCGAAAGGAAAGAGTACGCACGTTGAGGGAGCTTTTGATAATGCTACTTTCGACAGCATATGTAACGCTGCTAAATGTGATCGACGATTGGTGCACGAGTAATGGGCTGTCGTTCTCTTCACGAAAAGGAGGAAAAATGCTGGCATTACTCTGCCGGTGCTAAAAGGCATTCCCATCCCGATATCCAAGGCAGCTAGGTATCTGGGAGTCATCCTAGATAGCAAAATTCTTTGGTCAAAACATGTTGAGTCCAAAACCACCAAAGCGCTGTCAGTTTTTTGGCAATGCAAAGGCGCCTTTGGCAAAACATGGGGCTTATCGCCGAAAAAGTTCCTCTGGACCTACTCGGCAATGATAGACCGATAATCTCAGCTGCACAGATGCTTTCCCCAGCACACAGGGAGCTGCTTCAAATGTTATGATAAATCTTTCACCCCTTGACATACATATATATCAAAGGGTGCGCACTAAAAGCCATGTCTCGCCTCAAGAGAAATGGTCTTTGGTACTACTCGCATTGGAGTGAAAGTGCACCTACGACCCCCGTCTCATGGATATGCCTTCTGACGCAATGACACCTGCCATCCTACTGCGCTGTAATTTCACAGTCACATTTCCATGGTCTCAGGACTGCCTTTGGCCAAACACTAAAGCTGGAATGGACTGTCTTATCGTTTTCACAGATGGCTCCAGGACTGGGCAGGGGTCCGGCGCTGGAGTTTTCTTTGATCTGGAAAATATTTGACTGCATTTCTCGTTAGGAAAATATGTATGTTTTTCTATCAGAGATTTACGCAATCGTAATGACCATGCGCTATGCTGTGAAGCACAGGTGGAAGGGTAGAAGCATATGCGCCTGCAGTTCATCTCCGATGAATTCGCTAGAAGGGGCTCAGAGAAGAGTTTCTCAGGACCTGAATCCACCTTAGGTCTAGCTGTTTTTACGGTCAAATCTGACATCAACAACTGGGTCCTTACACACACACACAGTCGTAAATGGAGGGAATATCCGGGACGCAGGATGACTAAGTGCGTACGCCCTGATATCTGCAAGAAGTCCGCAACATTCTTCTTATCCTTAAGGAAAAATAATTGCAGAAGGCTGGCGGGCCATTAAACTTTTGCTAAGCATCTCTACGTGCTTGGCCTCAGTGCTACGCCTACCTGTGCTGCATGTTGCGAGGAGAATGACACAGCAGAACACTTCCTTTGCGACTGTCCCGCCTTCGCTCGTGCACGGTGGCACACCCTTGGGGTCGACGTGGTGTGTGCCGAATATCTTAGCTCTACATCACTGCAGCCCCTCCTCATATTTCTCCGGACAACAGGGAAAATACAATAAAGACAAGGTGTCTGTCTGCTAGTACAATGGACCAGTATTTGTGTCTGAGTGCTCCAACAGATAGTAAAAGCCTCCAACAAAAAAAAAAAAACAAGTGATTATGATTATGACACTTTATTTATCAACATAGTCTCCCCAAAGAGTGTCACAGTCATACCAATGCTTCTCTAATAATTCGATGCCTCTTTTGTAAAGCTATTTATTTCTGGCCTCAAAATAGCCTTCAGTTTCGGTACTTACATGCTCAAATGCCTTTCTTAGAAGCGGTGCAATGATTCGATGAAGGTGCATGTTTTTCTTCTTCATTTGGGTTCATTTTTTCGCGTGCATCAATAATGCCATATATTAGTGGCTATTCATGGTTCTTACTTTCTCAAATGTTCAATAAATTGCCTTCTTATATCTCTAAAATGCCAGATATCTTTTAGACATTTTTTAGACGGGTTGGTGTCATCGACTTCCAAAATGCAAATGACTTCTCTTTCATTTGTCTCGATGAATCAGCATCCGACCAATTTCTAAAGCCACCGTTTTGCCTGAAGAGTATTGTTCCCCATTGAAAAGCAATTGTTCATCAATGCGACAAGCAGATTTTTCCATTGACCTAAAAGATGCACAAGTAGTACCAGTAAAACAACTGTAAATTACGAGTAAATGGCATATTGTCATAAAATGTTAACATGTAACGTTTGAAGAAGAGCACTCAAAAATCATGTGGATTTGCCAATGCCGTTCTACGAACTTATTGATTAATATGTTATATACACTTTTCATCGCCAGTTACAATTTGATGGGGAGTATGACTTTGTTTGTACCAAGCTGGCCGCATTTCGCATGTGATTTTTCCCTTTCTCACGCCACCTTTCATTCCGTTGAAGTAGAACCCATTTTCCATTTAATGGATCTTTCCCATGGCTTTCAATCGTAAAGAGACGTCTTCTCGTGTGACATGTAATTGATTTGTGAGTTGTCATCTTTATCCAAAAAGACTTGCCATTAGCCGACTTCAAACTTTCGGTTTGATTTTTCACATTCCTTTCTTCCTTTCTTCCTTTCAAGAGCATGATCTTCATAAGCTTCACCAAGTAATTGTTGCTATTCTGAAGCAGATTTTAGCTCCCCGGAACAGAATTCGATATAACATATTCATCGGTATTCCAACTGGGTTGTAGTAAATTGAAAACTTTTCGATGTGGTTTAATGGTAACTACCTAGACTGCTGGACCAATCTATTAACGAATTCTGGTTTAATATTTACATACCTGCCAATCTACAAGAGTATTAAGTTGGAGTTGGATACCAATCGCACCTCGAAATATTTTTTTTGCCGTCCGTTGAAGCCATGGACGTGAATAAAGATTTTCAGTAGGATGGCACCGCATGCCATGTAACGCGAGACAATGTTAATTTTCGAAGTGTATGTTTCCTTTGGTCGCTGAAACCGTGGGATTTAACGGAATTACTTTGGAGTTTTGCCAACGATTAACGCACTCAAAGAAAAAATGAGATCCATTATTCAGGAAACGCGTTCTCAGATTTTGTTCAACTTCTTCTAAGATGACCTAACTTCACGGATTGTAAGAATTTCCTTGTGTCTTCTTCCGCAAAACTTTATTCGACATAGTACTCATGCAGGTAATCTTCTGAACATTGAATCGTGCTGTTATATTACGACAAGTATGCTGCTAAAAGTGTAAACCATCAACCAGGGACTTAAAGAATGAAGGATCACATGATATTTTTATATTCTTAGTTCGAGCTAATCGGCTTGCCTTAATATCGAACAACTACTTCTCGACACATTTGCTAATTACTTATTGTTTATAATTGGCGTTACAGTCTGTGGAGGACTAAAGCCGAAGCTTGTCTTAATCCCCTGTGAGGTATATAATCCACTTTTCCCATAGGTGAAAGGGGTTCACTATATTTTCCACTTTGAACGGCGGATTACGAAAAGCTTTTCCGAGTAGCTCGGGAAAGATTCACCAACTTGTCATCATAGTTCGTCATTTTAGTTTGTAGCTAAGTTTACCCACTTCACTAATTAACGGCATATACTATAGCATGATATCTCGTACTCGTCCTTAGACTTTCATGGGAAATTATCTGATCTCAATTAATTGCCGCCATCCTTATCTCCAATACACATCTATTTCAATTACGGATACATCCGTGCATCAAAGTGCTAATGCTTCTCCACTTTCACGAAGGATCAAATATATTATCTTACTGAATTACGATTGACTAAAACATCGAAATGCCCTTAACCTGACCACCAGTTGTTCTCACACATAATTACACTCCAACTGCTCAACTAATTACAACCACAGCTTGTCTTCCTATCAATTAAACTGGTATACATATATTCAGATACAAATGTACGTATCTATTCATAAATGGAAAAAAGTTATTTAAGCTACATACTCGTATATACAGGCACTACATGCTGCCAATGTAACGAGACGAAGTCGTGCTCATATTTCAAACCCCATCTCTCTTCCTCCGGATAATTCGCACAAGATTTTCCTCCTTATAGCGAAATTAATGTCAAAAATAAATTAATCAATAAACCGTTATCCGTAACCTGAAATCCCGTCAAGCCCTTCACCACACCGACATTACCGTCGGCGTTGTCGTCGACATGTATGCGTGGGACGTGTCTCGTCGGTGCTGTTGCCATAAATAACGTGTTTAGCGAAAGTATCACGCTGGCAAAGGGTCGCTAATCCTTACGCACTCCCATTTCGCACTTCGTAAAGATAAAGTTGACAGTATGGATGTGAAGAGCTTCGTATCACATTAGGCGAATGAAAGCGTGTCGGAGACACCTGCTTCATAACGCTCCCAGGCAAGGTCATGTGGGTAAACAGACAGCCTCCGGATGCAACATTAAAGTCAATTTCGAATTGAATACGTATGCGAGAGTCAGGGATCGTTGCTTGTTGTCTCGTACTCGTATGTACGTTCCGTCGTCTTGTGTCATGGTACCGAATAATCGTTTGTCTTTTAAAAAGCACTTAAGTAGGGAGCGATATTCGTTCCAGTGTTAAAGAAATTGTTTCTATTTTACGACCGGGAAGGGGATAAGACAACACGAAACGGATTAGGCTTTTGGAAAATGTGACACTGAAGAAGTTTATTTCAAATGTCGTTGGGTTATTAAAACAAGAGTCTTTGAACATAGAGTTCAACGGAATTAGAAGATTTATGAGGAAAAAAAAAATTTAAAGGAAATTTAGTTTTTTCCACTTTCAAGTTGAGAGCCATATGATTATGGTTTTAAATAGTTTCAGACCATAGCCATCACACAAATCACCCACGTTCAGCAAAACTCTAGAGTGGAGGTAGGTGGTAGTAATTTATGCAACTGATAGATCTTATATGTGTATATGTATAATCATAAACCCAACATTCATTGACAAGTAAAGGGTGTTTTTTATAGAGGTATAGAACTTTGAAATTGAATAAAACGAAGATGATTTTTTTAAATTGACGTGGAATTCATTTTATTCGAAAGATAATCTTCCGACATTATTTTAATATAATTTCTGGCATATGACCGCCACGGCTGGCGGTGAATGGGCCCAAAACAAGATTGCCGTTGTTCCCAATTTTGTTTAGCGATGAAGCTCACTTTTGGTTGAATGGATACGTCAATAAACAAAACTGCCGTATTTGGAGTGATGATAATCCTCAAGGGTATGTTGAGGCACCATTACATCCACAAAAACTGATTGTTTGGTGTGCTTTATGGGTTGGTAGAATAATTGGTCCGTACTTCTTTAAAAACGATGCTGGCCAGAACGTTACAGTCAATGGTGACCGCTATAGAGCCATGATTACTGACTTTTTCGTTCATCAATTGAACAACCATGCTATGCAGGAACTGTGGTATCAACAAGACGGCGCAACATGTCACACAGTTCGTGCCACAATTGATTTATTGAAGGCAACGTTTGGTAACCGCATAATTTCACGTTACGGACCCGTGAATTGGCCTCCAGGATCGTGCGATTTAACGCCGCTTGACTATTTTCTGTGGGTGTATGTGAAGTCACTAGTCTGCGCCGATAAACCCGAAACGATTGACCACTTGGAGGACAACAATCGCCGCGTTATTGCCGATATACGGCCACAAATGTTGGAAAAAATCATCGAAAATTGGACCTCCAGATTAGACTACGTCCGAGCCAGCCGTGGCCATCATATGCCAGAAGTTATATTTAAATTATAATGTCAGAAGATTATCTTTCGAATAAAGTCAATTCCATGTTAATTTAAAAAAATCATCTTTGTTTTATTCCATTTTAAAGTTCTATACCTCTGTAAAAAAACACCCTTTACAAACCTTGGGATAAGTAATGGTATACATGCTTAGGCTTTGCCCACAAAAAATCATTCTTTTTATAAAATTGTCCATAACGGCTTTCTTATTTTCTTTTGCTGTATGAATCCCTGGTGGGGTATCTTTAATCGAGCCCCTGAAGGAAAAGTCTAATTGACTAAACCTAACGACTTCGGCGGCCGATTAAAGTCTCCGTTTCGAAAAATTCCACTTTCAGGAAAGTCTTAAAGAAATAGAGTCATTGTTTGATCAGCTATGTGCGCCGTCTTGCTTTCTATAAATACCGTCCACGTCCATCTATCAGCCATATAACATCCTTCGGTGACGTAATCCAATTCGTTCACTGAACCGGGACGCTAGCATTATTTTTGAAAAAAATATGTCCCTATAATACCGCCAGCCCAAAGCCTGAACAACACTGTCATCCCGTGTGGATCGAGAGGTTGCCCACACTCGTTTTTTAAAACCAACCTTTTCGGATGAACTCAAATTGGAGTCCACCTCACATCACTAACTTGTCCTAGGCGATGAAATTTATTTATTAAATTCACTATTGTTTTGAGGAAACACGTTTAAGGATGATTAAAAACAGAACGTATTTTACAAAACTTTTTCCGCAATACTCTCAAATATTTGCAGTGATTTTTCATTATTTTGAAACAATTACTGATAGTTCTTAATAATCTATAATATCTCAATGTTTTGTCATTATAAGCCAAACTATGTTCTTTAAGGGCAAGTGCCTTTAGCATTAAACCGGCCCGATTCCTTAAGATATAATTTGAATTTCTAAGAAAATTGTAGCAAAAACCGAGATTCATATTTTTCCCTTTGTTACCTTAATTTCCCCTAATACCTTAACCTACCGAAAGCTGCTTAGTTCTAATCTTAACATCCTTATGATTGCATCTTTCAGCGGCTGACCTTCGTTATCTCGGACACCCTGCTGGTCCTAATCTAACTTAAGAACTTAGGAGTGAGGAGGGTCTTGCCAAATAAGGTACCATTCTGGGAAGTGTTTTCATCCGATAACTGCCAAAATCCGGGGTGCCTTTTAGTAACATCCGTGAAAGTCGAGTTCGCTATTGCGGTACTAAAACGTATGAGCTCATGAGCACTGTCAACGTATCTTTCGCGGATGAGCCGTTTTTCCCTGGTGCCCTGGTAGTAAATTATGCAGATACCTTTGGGGGATTAAAACCCGATGTTAACGTGCTCCCGTGTTGTCTATAATGGAGGTACTAAGCCTCGAAGGTAAAACTGTTTTCGTTAGTCATAGATATTGCAATGTGCTTTCAAGTCATTCTAATAAGAAAACTGTCGATTCTCTTCCACATATAGGACATTATTAGGGTAATACTTAATGAATTTTACATGCATTTTACAATGCATTTTACATTCGGGGGTGGTCGTGGTACAATGATAATCATCACCGACTGATCAGCCGAAGGTCTGTAGTTCAAGTCCGTCCATAGTCAAGAACAATTTCTATACGGAAAAACTATGCAACAACGTCAGCTGTGAATCAAAGATGATCTAAAAAATACTGACGAAGGCATAACATTCGCAACATCAGATCACTTCAAAATGTATACTCTGTGTGTGCATTTCCAATCTAAAATCTTAATGACATGGAAACAAAGGAGTTACTGTGAACTACAATACAACCAACGCAAATTCAGTCGAATCTCTCAAATCCTATCAAGGACAACCACCCCCGGAGAGTAGTGAACGAACATCTTCGACACAAAACATCTGCACCCACTCCAGGTTGTGTGACAAACACCATAAGAGCGTACATTCTTGAACCTGCACGAATTATAAAAAAGAAAAGACAGATACCAAGGAACTTTTTTTTAAAAAACACAAGAAACGGCGCTACGCTAAAACCATATTGGACATCTATGAGCCTTATTAAGGTCACGTAGCATATGATTTTTCTCTGAGATTAAGTTGTCTGCTGTGTAACAGGTTTTTCTTTATACCGAAGATTTTCTTATCAAACATACACAAACGTCTACATGTCTGTTGAAATATACATAGATGCGAGTTAAGCCAGTTACCAAGATACCTGACTGCGTTTCTCACCGCCAATGGTTGTCCATGTTGCCCAATGACCCCTAATACTGTGAATCCCCATTTATCTTTTTCTACACTAAACTGTGAGTGATTCAAAAAGGCCGGATTCTCAAATTCTTGATTGAATTAACTTTCTCCTGCCGATCCTCGACTACAAAGAGGCCGGATAACCAAATCGATTTTAGAGAGGCATGACACTATTCATGCTGCGTCGAAACTCGTATCGGATATCAAATGAATTAAATGCGAGAACCATGGGTGCCTGTCTTATTGACTTGGGAAAAGCTTTCAACACCGTATGGTTAAAAGGTCTTTATTACAAGCTCAGACGGCTGGGCTTGTAAGTAAGTAAACCACTGCAATATATGATTTTGACACTTTAAACGGTAGAAAGTTCGTTGTGACAATTGTCACGAAAGAGAGCAGTTCAATTTGACAAGTCTATACAAGATTTTTTTACGAGAAGACCAAAATAGTTCCCGCGCTTTCAACGATGACAGTTGTTGATGTTGTTGATGATGATGTTTGTGATGGACAAATTTAGCAATGCAAGATAGTTGCAGATGCGCTGGCCTAAGCACACAACAAGGTACTTCATTTACCCTCACGGCAAATTTGAGTCCATACGGATCTGCTTGTTTTTTAGACGTTCGGATTTTCGTAGTGTCGGTGCTAACGGCAGGGAAATATTTGATGATCCGTTCGTGTCCAGATGGCAAATGGAAAGTCCTGGCTTTTCGAAGGACTCTCGGTCAACGATTGTGGTGCTCGTCACTGGATGCATACGCACAACCGAGTTGTCTTACTTTCCAAGCTGCTTGCTTGGTTGATCTGCAGAAACCAATTTTTGCTGAGGTGATCTCATAAGTTCTTCTATGTGAACCAACTTTCTAATATGCGTTGCTTGAATCTGATTTTGATGAAGTTTCCAAACATCGCCGCCGCTTGTTTCCACCAGGTACATGCGTGCCCCAATCTTCTTCTTAATACGCTCTGGAGCCCACTCGCCCTAAATACTGCCGAACTAAAATTGACTCCCCTATTAAGAATTTACATTTTAAATCAATGTTCCTCTTCATGCTGGGAGTTTTTGCATGAAAAGCGGAGATCAGTTGCCAATCATGCAATTTCTTGGCTGGAGATACCCGGTTTTAATCCGGTCGAAAGGTTGACAAGAATGTTAAAAGAGCATCATCACATTATGAATTGTCTTCTATGCTTTCTCGAAGCCCCGTCTTAAAGATACGAACCATTTATCAAGACCGAGACCGACTCTGGGTTGAATGGGGCGGATGTTAGATGTTGGATTGAATTGTCTCGACAAATCCTTTGAAATTGTGTCCCATTATCTGTAACATGCGCGGTGTGCACATTAAATAAAAAATTTCAATTTTAGTTTTGTTTAGTCCAATTTATTTTTAAGTAATTATGATGGCGTACTGCTCCCGATGGTGGTTGAAGCTCAACTGTCTGTTAGCTATTATTACGCAGGTTGATGGAATCACAATACCATTTAAAATAAAGATTATTCACAATAATAAAATAATAAAATAATAAAATAAAATAAGAATAATAATTCACAATGATTTGGTATTTGACTACTATTATAATAATATTACACGCTTCTTTTTTTTTTTTTTTTTTTTTTTTTTTTTTTTTTTTTTTGTTAACTAGCAGAAGAAGTGCCATACCTAACGGGTGGTACACTAACTCTACCACTACGAATAACATATGCTGCAGGATTCGCCAACGGCACAGTCAGGTCAGCGCTGGAATGAGTGCTCATATTTTGACCCTGATCAATTGCCTCATCGTCTACTACTGGCGAATCTGACTGCTGTATGGTATCCCCGTTCGTATGCACATTTTCAGGGGACACATTACGATCACTTAATTTTTTATTTGGAGTGATATTGATTTTCATACCTGTTGTGTTTTCCTGGTTCAAATCACTTTGTAAGTTATCTTCAAATAAAAGCTCATTAGTATTTGTTTCATTATTTGTCGTTCTAGATAGGAATCTACGATTTCTCCGAAAATGATTTCCAAAGTTATCTAAAACAATATATGACCTATCATTCACATTATCGACAATTTTCCCATATTGCCATTCTTTTCCATTTTTCTTAAATATAACTTGGTCACCCACATTCAACACTGGCAAGGATCTTGCAGTCCGATCGTAATAATATTTCTGTTTTTGTTTTTTTTTATCAATTTTGTTTTGAACATCAACTTCTTTCAAATTATTTCGTTGTAATAGATCACTCACTACTGGTAATTTGGTTTTAATTTGGCGGCCAAAGAATAACTGAGCCGGCGATAGCTTCATACCAGCAACTTGTGTGGTATTATACTCGAGGATGCGATATTGGAAGAGATCAACTTCCTGTACCTCATAGCAGCGCCTTAATAAATTTTTAGCAATGGCAACACCTTTTTCTGCTAATCCATTGCTTTGCGGATAACGTGGACTAGAAAAAGTAATTAATATATTTGCTTCATTAGCAAATTTCTTAAATGCTGCTGACCCAAAGGGGCTATTGTCACATCTGATTTCGGATGGATAACCAATGCGATCAAAGATTCTTTCAATGACTTCAATTATATGCTTAGATGTTTTTTGGCTCAATTTTTCCGAAATTACAAAACCTGAGTATGCATCAATGATAGCTATAAAATCATGACCCGCCATTTCAAATACATCAATTGCCACTCTGTGGAAAGGATATTCAGGATTAGAATCCTGAACCAGTGGTTCTTTTTGAATGTTTCGTTTGAATTTTTCGCAAACTGTGCACTGCATTACCATTGCCTTAATTTGTTCTGACATCCCTGGCCAAAAATAGTTAGAGCGGGCACGAGTAAGGGTTTTCTCAATACCTAAATGCGGTTCGTGTAACCACTTACATATTTTAACTTGTAATTCCGACGGTATGACAAGCCTATGGTCCTTGAACAGAAGTCCGTTTTCGAAGTGCAAGTTGTCACGGTATTTATAAAACTTCTGGCTCAAGTCATCAAGTTGATGATATCCGGGCCATTTCGTTTGTACATATTGACATATGCGCATGTACTTCTCATCGCGCTTGATTATCCGCAAGTAAAGATTGTAATTGTCCTCCGAAAGGCATACCTGTCGAGTGATTGCGTGTATCATTCCAAGAAAATCAGAGTTTTCACATTGATCTGGTAACTGTGCTCTTGACAGGCAGTCAGCCATAAGCAATTCTTTTCCAGGTCTATAAACGATAGACATCTTTGGATATTTTAGAAGAAGCATAAACATCCGTTGCAATCGAGGTGAAACCTCGTCAATGTCACGCTTAATAAGTACCTCGAGTGGCTTGTGGTCACTTTGGACTGTAAACTCTCGTCCGTATAAAAAGAAATGAAAACGTTCGCAGGCAAACACAATTGCCAATAATTCCTTCTCTATCTGCGCCCACTTCTGCTCACTACAATTTAACGTACGTGAAGCAAAGGCAATGGGATGCCCATCTTGTAGCAGCACACATCCCAGTCCATCTTTTGATGCATCCGTTTGGATGACGACTGGTTTGCTTGGGTTATAAACTGTCAACACCGGTTCTGAAGTTATTATTTTAATGAGGTTTTTTAACTCAGTATCATGTTGATCCGTCCAACTCCATTCAACATCCTTTCGCGTTAGATGCCGCAAAGCGGTCGACTGGCTCGACAAATTAGGTATAAATTTTGCAAGATACTTGAATAATCCAAGTAATCTCATAACTCCGGATTTGCTTGATGGCTTTGGCATATCTAGGATGGCTCTAGTGTATCGAAAATCTGGTCTTAACTGACCCTCTGAAATTAGATGGCCCATAAACTTAATTTGCTTTTGCCTAAATTGGATTTTGTTGGCATTAAACTTGATGTTATACTTCTGAGCGCGTTCCATTATAAGTGATAGAGTTTGGTCATGTTCTAAATCAGTTGCGGCCGCAATGGCCAAATCATCAAAATAAATAAAAAGATTTGGTATGTCACCGAAAATTTGGACCATTTTTCTCTGAAACATTTCAGGTGCACTACTTATACCAAACGGCACGCGATTGAACTTGAATCTTCCGACTGGTGTCATAAAGGTTGTTAATTCTGAGCTCCTAGCATCAAGTTCCATGTGCCAAAATCCGCTGCTCAGGTCAAGTACAGTGAATACGCGTTTATTTGCCAGCCGCCCCATAATATCCTCAATCGTTGGAATGAGAAAGTGCTCCCGTTTAATGCATGCGTTTAGCGGCTTCGGGTCAAGACAAATTCGGAGTTTTCCATTCGATTTTTCCACCAGCTGAACATTGTTCACCCAATCTGTGGGATAATCTACAGGAGAAATGATTCCAGCTTGGACCATTGAATTGAGTTCCAACTTTAAACGATCACAAAGAGCTAGAGGAATACGCTTTTTATAATGCAGTGAAGGTATCGCATTTTCTTTTAATTTGATGGAGCAAGTTCCTGGAAATTTACCTATGCCATTAAAACAGGTCTTAAATTTTTCTATAAATTCGCCTTTCTCTCGAGGCAAATATGACAATGATTGCACGGTGTTAACACGTGTGACTAAGTTAAACTCAATACACGTTGGCAATCCCAATAGCGGTTCAAGCGCGTTATCAACAACAAGAAATTCAGCTGTTTTCGTCGTTCCTCTTTCAACGTCAAAACAGTCTAAAGTTACTATTCCATGGATATTAATTTTATTCGTACTGTAGTCTAACACGACAAATTCATTCTTTTGTTTTTTAAAAGTGATATTAAATTTTCCATTAACTTTCTTGGTATGCAATTGACGTCAGATCCGGTGTCAATCTTGAACGTGGTTAGCCAATTTTTAATACGGTATGTTTTTGTCCATTTTATTTTCTTTAACCCATCTGTGTTTGAATTTACGCTAAAACGGTAATTTCTACTTAAATTACTAATATTTCCACCAACCTGCTCTAAACTACAACAATTACCTTCATCATTCCAGTTGAGACTATTTGCCTGTTTTTTATTACTGTTGCTCTCCCTTTTTGATTGTTGATTTCCATATGACTGTTGTCCATTTGGTCTTGCTCTCCCTCTTTGTCTGCAAAACTTCGCGAAGTGTCCCTTTCTTCCACAGTTTAAGCAATGGACATCGGTAGCTTTACACGAGCGCCGATGATTTGGCGTGAAGATTGCGCCGCAATTGAAACAATACCTGGACGCAGAATTGCATACCGGGTCGGTGATCGGTTCCGTGAGAGAACTTACAGTTGAAGCATGGTTACTGATGTTCATTGGTTCTCTGTTACGTTGCTCCAGCAATCTTTTATTTGCGTTTGCTGCCTCATAAATTTTACAGGTTTCAATGACTTTTTTAAGCGGATCATCCTTTCCATCCAGCAGTTTCAATTGTAGATTCTTATCGTGTATTCCGATAATTATACGATCACGTAACAATCGATGCTCATAAGTGGTGCCACACTTACAAATGTACTCGCAAAATCGGAGTTGAGTTCGCAGCTCTGTTTCGAAATCGGCAAATGTCTGGTTCTCTTTTTGGATTATTGTGTTAAATTTATAGGATTCCATTGCAATGTTTTTCCTGGGAAGACAATAATCATCGAATGCCTTTAAGACGGCTTCCAACGTGTTTCCAATCGTCACAGCACCTTCATATTGATGTCCCTCTCCTTCGACTGGCTGTCCATTACCGCTATCATTATCCTCTTCTCCGTTTCCCCCGTCTGTCACTTCCACATGCTGATTTTCTGCAATTGCATTGGCAGATGAATGCGCCAAGCCAAAATACTCTCATATGTTTTATCATTTGGATATCATTTGGTCCAACTAACCACAAGAAAGTTGCGATTTTCTGTTGCTCTGGCTCAGCAATCTTATTGTTTGCGATCATGTACACCATAAATGTTCGCTTCCACGTGGTCCACTCTTTCGCCAAGTTGGAACAATCCAATGGTCTAGGCAACCGATCGATGGATGTCATTATTCACTCAGCACTTCTGACACCATGTAACATGCGCGGTGTGCACATTAAATAAAAAATTTCAATTTTAGTTTTGTTTAGTCCAATTTATTTTTAAGTAATTATGATGGCGTACTGCTCCCGATGGTGGTTGAAGCTCAACTGTCTGTTAGCTATTATTACGCAGGTTGATGGAATCACAATACCATTTAAAATAAAGATTATTCACAATAATAAAATAATAAAATAATAAAATAAAATAAGAATAATAATTCACAATGATTTGGTATTTGACTACTATTATAATAATATTACATTATCAGACACAATAGTCTTGGGAATTCCTTCTAATGCAAAGATTGTTTGCAGTGCTAGGATTGTGGCTTGAGATGTGGAGGACGTCATTCGCACTATAAATGGGAAATTCTATTTGGCGTCGACGACGATTAACCACATTCTCGTATGTTTTTTTAAACGGACCAAATTCAAAATGATATCGCTCCTGATAGTGGACACATGGATCTGCATCGCATTGTTTTAATCTACTCACGCTTAGCACCTCGTTCAAATTAGTGTTCACACGCGAGAAGATAAAGGCAAAGCCGATGAAAGTGGTATACATACGATAAACATATAACTTTTTGATTTCAATTAATTTCGTTTTGTTGAATTACCTATTTTGTTTGAGTGAAATTCATCAAATTAATTTTTGTACTTTTTTTATGAATTAATTTTATTTAACTGTCATTAATTTACTATAAACTTAAAACTGAACTTTTTTTACATTATGATACATTCGGAGGAATGTTGAAATATAGAAAAATCTGCTAAAACGCGGCGTAATCAACATGAATGCGCTGCCAAACTGCCTCTATGGTAGGCCAACTTGAATATTCCTCTGGTAGCTGCCTGCCATTCAGTTGACATGATGCGCAACGGGGCTACTGTCTTCGATATGTCGTCGTCTATGCTGGGCTACCAGCAGTACCTTTTCGCCATTAGCTTTATTCGAGTAGTACCCTAATGACCTAGATGAAGTGGCCCTAGGACCTTATCCTGCAATTTTGTTGGTATTACAATACCACCCTGGAATTTCCGTTGCCGTGAAAGAGAAGAACGTGATCGTACATACTAAGATAAAACCTTTTACGAAAATAAGATATTAACACTTCTTCATCGGTTGGTAAGCGATTTGGCCAACCTTTTGCACATACTCAATCACACGTTTGGTGATTGTGTCTTTTTGCGAGACATTCGCGACTCTGCTGACGTTAATGGGGAATTCATTCACCACCGCAGAACATACTGCATCTACCTACATCCTGACATAATTCAGACCTATCAAAATCCTCATCAGAGCCAACTGGCAAACGTGAAAGGCAATCAGCGTTTTCATGTTGTTTAGTCGGACGATATCGAATACTATATGTATCATCAACCCCATCAACATAATGGCCCAACGTTGACGTCTTTGGATAGTCATGTGTGGCAATGTTTTAATTGGGTTAAAAACGGTGATCAGAGGTTGGTGATCGGTTATTAATTCAAATTGTCGCCCGTAAAGGTACCGATGAAATTTTTTGACTCCGAAAATAATTGACAAGGCCTCCTTCTCAATTTGGCTGTACCTTTCTTGAGTTTCATCCAGCGTGTTTGAAGCGAAAGTAATTGGTTTCTCAGTTCCATCGCGGTAGATATCGGAAATCAAAGCATCCGTAGCCAACGTTATTGGTAAGTCCTCCTGAAAATGTAATGAAATCTAGATTCTTATCTAGATCTATCGGGAAATTTTACTACTCATCGGCAAAATAAATAAAATAAAAAATGCGATATTTCTCACTCAAACATTTGAAATTAACACTATTGTAGACTGCAATAGGGCATGGAACTCGCCGATCCTTTTTAGTATTTACCTCAGCGATCTGATAGCTTCTCTTTACCATTCCCATTCAATGGCGTACATGGACGATTTAATCGCGTACAGACCAGGTCCAACGATCGAAGCCACTGTCATTATCTTGCAGCGTGACTTCTAGAAAATTCAGCAGTATTCGTACAGTCATGACTGAAAATTGAAAATGATCCTGCAATTATCAGAATCTATTTTATTCAGAAGGTTTTTGTCTACGACTTCTCGGGATACTAGGAAATTAGAAATTAGCAAAGTTTCTCAATTTTTGGACCAGACGTTTTTCCACTGGCGAAACAAAGTTTAGTCGGACACTTCGGGATCTGGCTAGACTAGTATCTATATTGCAAGAACCCCAGGCGCCTTCGCTCTGGCAAGATGGCGGTTTTATGGCAGCTAATTTGATTCCAGGGTGAAGGTAATTTGCTACATGACCTTCATTAGGCCCATGATTGCGTATGGAATATGGATGTCCTGTGTTGTTCAATGAAAAAGATTCGGATGTTTGAGATACAATGTCTTAGGACTTGTCTCGGATTACATAGAACGTCCGGATCTGAGCACACAAAGTTTTACTCTAACCCGGATTTTGTGTGTGGATAATTTTGTAATAAAACTGATTCGAAGTCACTTATTTCCGAAGCTTATTACCCTACCTTCGGCTACCAGAACGTACACTTTAACAGCTTTGTTCTGCTAGAGGTATTTCTCTCTTTAAATCAATGTTGGCTAGTCCAAGATTAGCTGTATCGTTGTTCTGCCACGCGGCCCGCAATTCCGTGGAGCGGCGACTCCTCTTCGAACATTAACAAATGCATGAGGTTCAGTGGGTCGGTTGTACATCGAGATCGAGGAGACAACGCCCCAGAGCATCAACCTTTTTGGTGGCTGGAGTAGACTTCGTCAGGGATACTTTTAGTCTATATAACCTCTTCAAGGCAAAGCCAGCCAAACGCCAATGGCAGGATAATAGAGGCTCGAGTAGCTTCGGATTGTTTAGGATATTTTAGGATAATTTAATATAGGCTAGGACGACGGGTAGGTTTAGTTTTTACATTGAAATATATAAAAATAAAAAAATAGAAATCAAATTAAGAAGCAAAAAAAATTTTTTTATATATAAAAATAGAACCAAAAGAAAATATAAACATACAGTTAACAATGAGGATGTCCGCACGGGGCCGGTAAGGTATTTTAAGTGAGCTAAAATATTTTGAACAGTCGTAAGTAGAAATCAAAAATAAAAAGAACGAAAAAAATAAGAGATTAAGCAAAAAAGTGGCCTTGCCTAACCTTTATATTTTAAGAGGGGAGCCTGCATAAATAAAATGACTGAGTGTTCCCTGGTATAATTAGTTAAATTAGTTTCAAAACAGGAAAGTAAGAGCTGGTTGATTATACTGACCCGTTTAAAATCATTTAAATAAGTTAAATGATCGAAAGGCATCAATAAAAAATGCCTATATTTTTTTCTTTTTAGTAATATATCATTGATAAGAAAATTGACCTATTTCAGGGTTTGCAAATATGAAATTAATTGACCATGGTTGGGTTATCTAGAAATAAAGCACACTCGTCGCCCAATCGATCGTAGCACATCCAAGTCTATAGGATACACTTTAAATTTATTGTGCTGTCCAATAAATTCATTTTTTTTGCATTTTAATTAAATAAAAAAAGTTTGCTTTTCATAACAACCTAAAGTTTAAACGATTTCTCCATTTTTCGAAAACTTTTACTATCTTTGGATAACGGCATGATGTCACCATTAGCTCTTTGTTTTTTTTTTTAATAAAAAACTAAGCCAAGAGGTTTTGAATAGCTTGTTTATTGGTCAAAGACTATCCATGAAGTTTCTTAGAAGTTAGTTGTGGTAATATAGCGAAACTTTCCAGCCAAATCCGATTAACATGTTGGCTATGTGTACGAACTGGCATTGTCATGAGCATAAAATATGACGCATTTTCTGTTTATCAGTTTCTGATTTTCTGTTTTAAATAGCTTATTGGTGCTTATTTATGCTGGAAGAAATTGGTCGTATATGATTCCTTTGTAAGTCCACCATATATTTAGAAATCAGAACCAGGAGTGACTTTCTTTGATAATTGCTTTCAATGCTTCTCTTTTTTTGCTCTATCATTTCTTTCTGCTGGCATTGTCGTAGATAACCCATTTCTTGACAATGTTTTTCAAAACACCTTAACTTTCGAGGACCAATCACAGATAAAAGTTTGTGTTGAGAATCAATCCAATCACAGATAAAAGAGGGGTTGTGTTTCTTTACCCCCATCGAGCCGATGAATATATTGCATCTAAAGTGTGGATTGGGATGTGGTGTTTTTCTGCTTTATCCAGCGCAGTTATTTATGAATGTGTATCAGTCAGAGTCGAACGTGTTTTCACCTTTTAGGCTGCTAAATTACCTGCAAAATGGTATTTCATCATTACAATTTGTTTACTCACAACAGGCTGTATTTTAAATTAGCTTCCCTAAAATAATTCATCACTAGTTGCATGTAAATTTATATTACAATTGATGTCAAAGAAACTGAAAAATCAAAATTATGTGCTGAATTAGCTCAACCAAGAGCACGATTACTAATCTTGGATTCAGTATCTGTTATATTCAACAGCGAAGATTTTATGTATATTTTATATTATCAATATTCAAAGAAATTTTAATTTTAAATCATCAACCTAAATATATAATAAGACTCTTGAAGGCAACTACACAAATTTAGTGTCTCGAAAATTACACTTTCAAATTCTCACGATTTTAAAGATATATAAAACTAGAATGAAGGATATCTCAATTTGTTTAAAAAATTTCGAAAAGAGAAAAAAGAAATTACGGACGTGCGAGCGTACACACACTCACACCCACATACGTCTCTCTCTTAAAAATATTGATATGGACTCTAGAGGCCAAATCGAATCCAAATCCACGTCCTTCTGACCAATGATGAGTAGACTAGAGCGAAAAAGACTCTTCGATGGAAACAGAAATGAAATGCGAGTACATACTCTTACCACCAGTAAAATCTAGGAATGACTTTGAAAGTTTGAAAAAGGGTAAGACCACAAAGGTAGAAAGGAAGTCTGAATGGTTTGGGAGTCTAGAAAACCATTGACTGGTTATCGGAGACGATAGCCAACAGGACGATGACAGTCAAACAATCGTCTTAGGCGAGGTCATATTGCTATTATAACTAGTTTGACAGTGGATGGAAAATCAGAGGCGGAGCTTGCCTAAATCATTGAGATATTCATTTCCTTCCATAAATGAAAAGGACCTATTTATTGTCAATTCCGAACAAGGAATTTCGAGAAACATTTTCCTGACAAGTATTATATGTATATTAAAGAATTTTTGAGAAGACTCATGTCTTTCTGAATTCATATCCCCTTCCACCGGCGACAATGATTTCAAATTTTGCACCCCTAATTTTCTTAAAACAACATAAATTGAAAATCCGACGTTTTCAAGCGGCACATGGCGGTCAGAAATCTTCTTTTCCTTTTTATCCCGGCGTCGTTATGGTCGGAAGTGTAGGACCATAACCTTCCCACTTAACTGCATTCCTACTGGTCCGCTTGTGGGGTCCGCCATGGCGGTCAGAAATATCAGACAAAAAACGGCACATGTAAAAAATACCTCATCATTACAATAATTCATAAATGGAACGACGGCGACGTCCCACGAATGGTTTCAGCGGGCGGTGAAAATGTTTGAAGACGCTGACTGTCCAATGGAACAGGAATTTACCACTGTAGAGAACTGTAAAGCCACTTATCATTGATAACCTATCATCACTTATGCATCTGTTGTATTTTTTATTTTTTATTTTTTTTGTTGGAGGCTTTCACTATCTGTCGGAGAACTCAGACACAAATACTGGCCCACTGTACTACCAGACAGACAACTCTCTTTATTGTATTTTCCCCGTTGTCCGGAGAAAAGTGAGAAGGGGCTTCAGTGATGTAGTGCTAAGAGATTCGTCCGAAGAATACGGCACCGTGCTCGAGCGAAGGCAAGACAATGTTCTGCTGCGTTATCCTCCTCGCAACATGCAGCACAGGTAGGCCTCTCACTGATGCCAAGCACGTAGAGATGCTTGGCAAAAGTGTAATGGCCCGTAATGACGCCCGGAAGCCTTCTACAATCATTTCTCCTTAACGATAAGAAGAATGTTGCGGATTTCTTGTAGTCATCGGGGCGTACGCACTTAGTCATCCTGCATCCTGCAAAGACCCAGTCGTTGATGTCAGATTTGACCGTTAAAATATATGGCAAGGGATGGAAGATTCATCATAGCATCTAAAGCAGCTCCCGGTGTGCTGGGGAATGCCCCCGTGCAGCTGAGACAGATCGCTCTTTGGAGTTTGGTGAAAGTGGCCACAATGTGTTTGCGTGTTAGCCTATTCCACCAAACAACCGATGCATATGAGGTTACCGGTTAATTGCCGTGTAGATCCGAGGACCTTTTTCGGCGATAAGCCGCATGTTTTTTGCCAAAGGCACCTTTAAATTGACAAAAAGCTGACAGCGCTTTGGTGGTTTTGGACTCAACACGCTGATTACCAGGTACTTAGCTTCCTTGGATATCGGGATGGGAATGCCTTTTAGCACCAGCTGAGTAATGCCAGTATTTTTCCTCATTCTCGTGAAGAGAAGGCCGCATAGGCCTGGGCATAGATTTCAGAGGCATTGAGAGCATGGAGCAGTGAGTCGACCACCATGTACCACAACATCGGACACAAGACGCCACCTTGCGAGCAGTCCCAGTTTATGCCAGTCCTGTGCATAAGCATTGCTTTGATCCACAAAACCGGTTCTTAATCTACACCATGCCGTCTAGCAACTTTACATATGCTGTCGAAAGTAGCGTTATCAAAAGCTCCCTCAATGTCGACGAAAATGTACGTACCAGTACGTACTTTTTCCTTTCGAGAACGCATTCAATTCTCCCAACTAGGTTTTGAAGCGCAGTCTCGCAGGATTTTCCGCGCTGATAAACATGCTTCTCCGAGAGAGGATTCATTCGAAGGACAACTTTGCGCACGTGCAACTCTACTAATCTCTCCATGTTTTTCAGCAAGAAGGATGTTAGATTGATTGGTTTAAAACTTTTGACGAGTGAGTAATCTTCTTTCCTTAATTCGGGAATAAAGACCACTTTCACTGTGCGTCAAGGAATTGGTTTGTAGGCAAGTGCCAGGCTAGCAGTGAAAATTCTTTCCAGAGTAGGAAACAGCTGTCTTATACCTTTTTGCAGCATAACAGGGTATATCCCATCAGTGCCCCGCGACTTGAACCCATCAAAAGATGCTACAGTAAATTCAATGGCCTCAGTAGCTGCCACGCATGACGCAATATACCAGCTACGCCGAGTTGTTTTCATCGTTTCAGTCGCAGTTTTCAATGAGGTAGTGTGCAACGAGCCTGTTGTACTTGTTGAGCTTGTTATTGCAACGAGCCTGTGGCCTGTTGTATGGTGGACAAAAGTTGAACAGAAAACTACAATTGTTAAGCTTCAATACCTTCAGAGGCTAGCAACATCTCGGCATTGCAGGCGCCATGCCAACTTGCAACGAGCCTGTGGCCTGTTGTATGGTGGACAAAAGTTGAACAGAAAACTACAATTGTTAAGCTTCAATACCTTCAGAGGCTAGCAACATCTCGGCATTGCAGGCGCCATGCCAATTTGCCCGACAGCAGCCCAAGAGTCAATGAGCACCTTTTTATTAAAAAGGTTACGTAGTGCAATCTGACTCCTCCGCTCGGAAACGGTCCGGCTATGTAGGCCATTGCGTCACATTTCCATGAGCTGGATATGATTACCATAGTTTCGGACGCATTACTACACAGTTTCACCTTTGATAAAGGATTTGAGATACTGATCCCAAATCGCCCAGCTTGGGAAAGCGGTAATCCCTTGCTAAATGTCAAAGGCCTGATGTGGTACTTAGATATCTCCAAGGTGTATTCTGGCGTTGGCACTTTGACACTGGCATCTTTGAACCAAATCGGAAGATATCGAAGGCCTTGGGAACTAATATTAGTGTCTGCTCAAAGGCGTGAGAGGATAGATTTTCTGTGTCACATCGAGCTTACGATAAAACATGGATCGATTCCATAATCCAATCAGAAGGAAGGATGCGTGAGGGAGTCGGCCAAGCCAAACATTCGTGTATCGAATTCTTTGGCAATGTAGCTTCAAGGAGTATTCTAAATGTATTCTAAAATCTAGATACATCTTCAAAATTCTCGAATACAATTTTTCACACACATTTTGTTTATTCCCTTTCCCTGTACATATTGCATATTTTTCGACATGCAACTAAAAATCAATTGTCTTTTTTTCAAAAATGTCAAAGGTTGATAATCTTTATCCTTGATCTAAAGGGTTTTCCAAAAAGGACTTGACAACTTTCTTTTTAAAACCATTTGAGATATTTCAAAAGCTTTATTATCGGCTTGAAGTACAATCAAAACATTTATGAATGGCACTCGACTTCGTTCATATGGTCACCGCGAGCACGTTTGCAGTGGTCGATTCGTTGGACCCAATTTTCAATGACTCGGCCACACATTTCGCTATTTTGCGTTCAATGTTGGCTCTGAGCTCTTCCAACGTCGTCGGCTTGTTGGCATAAACCAATGACTCAACGTAGCCCCAAAGAAAATAGTCTAGAAGCGTTAAATCGCACGAACGGGGCGGCCAATCGACTGGCCCATTTTTTGAGATAACACGCTCATCAAACTTACTCTTCAATAAATCGATTGTAACGTGTGCTGTGTGGCTTGTAGCACCATCCTGTGTAAACCGCATGTCGTCCAAGTCCATATCTTCCAATTCGGGCAAAAAATAATCGGTAATCATGGCGCGATAACGCTAGCCATTCACAGTAACGTGACGATCGTTATCGTCGACGAAAAAAGATGGCCCAATAACGACGCCGGCATGCAAACCGCACCAAACAGTTATTTTTGTGGATGAAGTGGTGATTCATGAAGCACATGTGGATTTTCACCCGACCAATAACGCATATTTTGCTTATTGACGAACACATCGAGCCAAAAATGAGCTTCGTCACTGAAGATGATTTTGCGATGAAATTCATCATCTTGGCGCATCTTCTCCAGAGCCCAATCGGAGAACGTACGTCGCTTCAAATGGTCCATCGGCTTCAATTTTGAGTCAGCTTGATCTTGTATGGGTGTAAACCAAGATCCTTATGCAAAATACGCCATAATGTGGTCTGAGCGATGCCCAATTCTTGAGAACGCCGTGGAATTGACTGATTTGGATCGTTTGCTACGGACGCCTGAACGGCAGCGATATTTTCGACACTTCGACCAACCCGTTGTCTCACTGACACAGCAATATCACACAACGAATATGTAGACTCAAATTTTTGCACTAACCTTGTTATTGCCTGTCTACTAGGGCGAGAACTACGACCGAAAATTGGAGTTAACGCTCTTAAAGTTGAAGTCACCGACTCCGAATTTCGGTAGAAAATTTTTATAATTTGCAGACGTTGCTCGTTCGTGTACTTGATCATGATGAAAATGTTGAGTTTACTGAATAAACTGAAAATGACAGTTCGATGATTAGTGAAAGGGTGCGTTCACAAATTAAATTCAAAGCTGTCAAGTCCCCATTGGAAAACCCTATATATAAGTCTCGCGCGCCCAAAATATGTATGTCCCCGTAGAAGATTCAATATTTTCACTTTTTTCGATTTGTGCTAAAATCTAAATGTCCTTTGGTATTCTTCCTTGGTTGTATTATTTACAAATACATGTTATACTCTACATGTGCTTGGTAAGAAAATACTTTTTAAATTCGTATTTACAAATGGCTTAGTAGAGAGAGGACTGACATAGATAATAATAGGAGGGAAATAAAAAAAAAATTGGTTTGCAGAACTTCTTTGGAAAATAAGAAAGCATCTTCCTTAGGTGTCAATATTTGCGAAAACTTTTTAACTTAACAATTCCTAAGTTTATGGTACATTCCTGGTCATAACTAAATAAAAAAGCATTGTGATGTGCAAATATTTGCGCTCCCTTCTCGCAGTGTTGTTAATTTGAATTGTCCTTTCACACTGATAAATTTTTGATACCACTCAGAATAGCGCAGTCAAGTTTATTGACAGCTCGTTTCATTGTTTATTAATTTGCTCAATTTGTTACCATTATATGGGTGGCCCCAAAAATATGGAAACATTAACAATATGGTACGAAAGGTGAAGGCGAATATTGAGTGAAATCTGTAATTGCAGAAATATGAACGTCGGAAATGAAAACATGATATGGAAAGAGCCCCAATGAAAGACAAGTTCCAAATACACATAATTATACACAATAATAATTGGGTTGGAATGAAGAAAGGCGTCGATTCACTAGCAGTAATGCTGTGTTATACGATTTCAAATCAGCTAACAAAAACAAGAACGGCCGTATTTACTCTGCAGTGGGGTCATGTAAACATGCCGCCCTCCTCTTATGGCCGGTCGCCAGGAATAAGTACTGCCGTTTTCGATGGTTTGGGCGCTATGATTGCCGGTGGCTGCTATCCGTATGTATTTTTATACCATGGCGTTAATGCCACTGTGTGTCTTAAAAGTATGGGAAATATAGTGCCATATATTTGATCTTTGAGCACGCAAACATCTCCCTATCTCCCTAGAGCATGCTTGAACCCACAAGGTTTTGGCAAGGTCTCATTAAATTGATTAAATTGATGTAATGAAAAGTGAACCGGCATACTCGCATACGAGTCTTGTTCTAAAAATAAAGTGATTTTCCATTTTTTATTATAATATTATAATATCTTATTACACATGTCCCCTAACCATATTGTTGCTTGTTTAGATTATTGTATTTTCCCACATTTAAAGCACATCTTTTGTCTGCTTGGCCAATTTTTTTTGCTGTTGAAAACCATTGGATCAAGGAGCTGTATTAAACTAAAGAAAAAAAAGTTTTGAGGATAATTTGTGATTTTGTTTTATTAAAAAATGGCGTTGTTGTAGCAAAATTCAGCCAGTTGGTTGCAGCGTATTTTTTTTCGGTGCCAATCCTAACGCCGTGGAAAATCATCTGAAACAGATAGGCAAAAGGTTGTGGTTAGTACATACCTATGGCCAATTGGTAAACCTCAATTTATATTCATAAGTCAAGATTTGGAGAAATGGCAGGCATTTAAACGAAAAATCGCGTTTTTTTGAATTCTTTAATTTTTTTTCTCTCCATTAAAAAATTGTTTATTTTGCAAAATTTGGGGTAAATTTAGGTTCACCAGTTGGACTTATGTGTTGCGAAAAAGTGTGCAAAATTTCAGCCTGATCGGTTCATTAGTCTCCGAGTAATCGTTGGCACCGCTAAAAAATCACAGTGAAAAAAAAAAATTCGAGAAAAACGCGTTTAAAGTTGTCGGAGGTCTCTAAAGGTCTCGGAGTTGATCGGAAAGCCCTTTTTGAGTTTTGCCACGTATTCTACACATATTAAAGTAACTTTTAAAGCAAAAAAAAATCGATTTTTTGAAGCTTCTAAATAATTTTCCCCCCTTAAAATCGTACTCTTCGTTGTTGAGATAAAGGATGGCTTGGCAGTAATTCACACTGACGGTCAGCAGGCATTAACTGATGCACTGTTTGCACTTTGTACGGGTACATGTGTAAGTCTTTCACTAAAATTCGCTGTAGGGTCCTGGTGATGCCTAATTGCGTGGCCCGCCTTCTGGTTGATTTTCCTTCGTTGTCAGGGATATTGGCAGCCACAGCCGCGATATTCTCGGCCGAACGACCAGTCCGGTGGCGGACAGGCCTTGCATGCTCTCCTGTGGCTCCAGTCTGTTCGAGTCAAGTGGTTAAGCGCCGGAATGTTTGGTCAATTGGCGCGACATGATTAGGAAAACGACGTCGAAATTCACACTGCGCTAACACCAACGACCGATTGTTATTTAATAATTAATTATTAAAAATTATTCCACACTTTTGCGGATAATAGCGCTCCATTGCTTATCTGTTTGTACTACAATAGTTTCCGATGGGGTGATTCATTTCGCGCCACCTTTTACCTGAGGGGGCTACTTTCAGGAAGACAAAATACGAGTGGATATCACTGAAGAAATAAAATTGTTTACGTCGTACTCAGAGAAATTCCTCCAAGGATGGTAAATCTGTAAACCAACGCTTCGTCAATATTTTTCATTTTAAAATCAGACCAATCACAAGAACTCTTAAATGCAAACCAATAAATGACTGTTAAATTACTATGCATGTTGATATTTACATCAAGTAAAACCTTTAGACCGACTACAGCTAATTTTTCTTTCAGTAACTAAAGCCCTGCCTATTTTTGTTCTCTATGTGTTTAAGAAGAAACACTTCTTCCACCCATCCTCCTCGTAATGAGCCAAATCATCATACAAATCCGCAATGGTGCCACCCAGAAACTAGACGCACATTTTATGTACATACTATGAATAGAACTTGTAATTATACAGTGATTTGAAAATAAACAGAACCACCTTAGGGCCGTTGCTTGCGGGCAATGAAAGCCATCATTCGCCGGTTCTTGTATGATATATCATATTAAAATGAATTTAATTACCTCAAATGTTGTTTTTTCAGATTCGGAAAACATCCAAGTGTCCATTAATAATATATTATTCTCATAGATGTAATTTAAATTAGAACTTACGAACAACCTTTCTGTCTTTTCTCATTAATGCCATTTAAGGCACCGACACTCGCAGCTGTCATAAGCAAACTGCCTACAGGATCTCAATTAACGTCTACAACTCAGAAACAAAATATCTACTCTCTACTCTAACACAGTACTTCGCTTGGAAAAACACTTGACCTCGATTGGTCTTCCTGTATCTCATTACGTTCCTAATTGGTCTTGGACGTGCCCTTAATGACGTCATCCATTCAGTCCAAAAAATTCTTTGTCTACTTTTAAAGCCATGGAAACTGAGATAAGTAACACACTCACATACCTGCATCCCCTTCGGCAGCTCAAGGATTCGTGCGGAGCCAGTATACAAAAGCAAGTAGAAGCTTAAGAGAAAAGTGTCTACTACCGCAGGACTAGAGCGCCTGATGTAAATACATAATACCTACTCAAGGTGTATACACAAAGGGACGTTCACCAGGTTCCCCATAGAGCTGGGCCCCCACGACAATAATTATACTACTTGCATATAGTACATCTTAAAATAGCTCCTCGAACGGCTTTGGGTATTTTTCTGAATCGCAACGTTGTTGTCGGTTTCGACTCCTTAGGTCATGTTGTCGTAAGGAGGGAGTGTATAGCTTTGGATGATAGTTCAAAACCTTCAGAAAATCTGGATTTTTGTTTATGAAAATCTCATTTAATTTAAGTTTCAGAGGGTAGTTCTTTTTTGTGCTCGTTGAGAAGCAGCAATTGATAAGGATGCAATATTCTTTACAGACTAATCCTTGCAAAAGAAGAGTTAATATGAGGACCAACGACCGATATGTAATTTATCTTTCTTTCTTCGTTTGTATACGATTTGCCACGCAAATGAGTTCGAAAATCACACGACATAGAAAGAACTTCAAAGTTACTCAAAGTTTGTTTTGTGTACACACATTTCTATTTCCTACAATCTGTTCAAAGTTCCATTTAAGGCTTTCCGTTTCTGTATTTCAAATATCCCGCTGTGATTTCGCTGCCATTATGGAATACAACAACTTCTCGAAGCAGAGAAATAGTGTTTATTTTGCACTTTTTTTTTTACTAACTAGTCCCTTCCTGACTGCGGGCAAAATCCTGTTTCCATTTATATCTGGGAAGCGATTTTAAACTGTGATTTGTTCCGGAGATGTAAATTGACAAGATACGACATCCTTGTGGACATTTTTTTTTCTCTTCTCATATTTTCTGTGAAAATGGAATTTCATCTAATCCATGGGATTCTATAGATCTTCTTGGGCATAATCCGAAAAAGGTCGATTGTTCCTCGGGCGTGATAATGATTTTTTGATCCTAATCTAGTTCTAAGTCCTGCTGGGGATATTTGTACTATGGCAGCTGGAAATAATCGGCATGCCTTGAACTTTCTATGACCATGAATATAATTTGTCACTTGAGGATGAAGGTATTACATTTTTCTGCTTCCGAACTTAATTCGTTATTTTTGTCGGTAAAAATGAAAATGGTTTTTAAAGAAAAAAAAATTAATTGTGAGTATACTTCTTGCCGCAGTGAATGCGGGTGACTATTTACATTAAAAACGTGTTACGAATAATCGATTTGATTCCATTCTAAGAAAATGAACACTGCTTAGTGAGACACGATACTTGTCGATAAATATTACACTGGATGTGCGGAGATACTGATTGAAAAATTTGTTCTTGGATTTTGCAATACTGAAAGGAGGAAAAAAGAGTGTCGTTCAGAGTTAAAAAATAAATGTTTTATTTTTTTCTGAAAGAGATGGGCGTGAACAATATGATAAAGGATAAAACAATGAACTATTCCTAATGGAAAATTAGCATAAATATAATATGACAAGCTGTGCATATAACTCTTATAAAAACAAAAGATGGAAAATGGGCCAAAAGTAATGAATTCAAGGCCAAAACATTTGCAGAATTAGTAAAAAAATGTGTTCCAACCACATTCGACTCGGACTACTATCCAGTTCATGACTACAAATATGCCTGGCCCAGAAACTTCGAGTAAGGCCAGCGGCATATAACGTCGCAATGCTACAATCGCAAGAGACTGCCAGAGCCTATGCCAATCGCGTCTCCTTCAAGCTCTCGGAAAACTCTCCAACACCTGCTCAGTCCGTACAATACCAATAGACCCGTTGTCAACAAGCCTTAGGGAGCGCTGTTTCTGAGGTACTGGGTTTTAAAATGCCGCCAACAATAAATCCATGGTTTGACGACGAGTAAAGGAGGGCTCACGCAACCAAGCAGCAAGCCTATTAAGTGACGCTGCACAGAAAGGCAAGAGCTGTGTGAGCCTTAAGAGCAGAAGAGGAGGGAAGAATATAGGCAAAAGAGAGCTTTAGAAGCAGAAGCTTGCGATCGAAGAGATGGAGAGATGCTGTCGCAGAAATGATGTTCGGAGGTCTTATCAAAGAATAAAACAAACATGCCAGGAATATAAAGCCAGAACGGAAGCCTGCAGGAACGAAAACGGAAACCGAGTAGTAAATTCAGAATCGGTACTAAGAATCGGGGTTAACCGGCGATGCTGAAATAGATTCCGCTGTCAGGCAGAATAACTAATTAACAACAGGCGATGATAGGAGAAAATTCCGTCCCCCTGACCTGGACGAAGTCGGGAAAGCTTTTTCTTAACAACAAAGTTTCTGGAACAGACGAATTACCTGTCGAACTCTTTAAAGGCAACTGTGAATTACCTGGTTAGGAAAGTGCGTCACCTCATCTGTAAGATATATCAGAGGAATGTATGCTTAATGAATGGAATTTTTGTATCGTTTGCCGATCCACAACAGAGAAGACCCTTTTCTCTGCGCCAATTACAGAGGTATACGAGTAAGTCTCCTAAATATCGCTTACAAGATCTTCTCTGTTGTACTGTGTAAACGCCTGAAAACGTTCGACCAATCAGTTTATTGGTTCATATCAGCGTGGTTTCAGGTCCGGGAAGTCCGAGCAAATATACACACTACGACAGATCCTGAAAAAAAACGACAAGATCCAGATCGGCACTCATCATCTATTTGTCGAGTTTAAGACCTCATACAATAGCTAGCTAGAGCGCCATGTCTAGTTTTTGAAGACCCTGTCAAACTCGTCAGATTGTGCACGATGACATTGGAGGACTCTCGCTACTCCATCAGGGTCGGAAGTGATTTAATTGAGACATTTAATGTCAAAAAAGATTTTAGACATGGTGACATGCTACCGTGGGACTTTTTCAATATGGTCTTTAGAAGAATCGTGCAAAATTCACTGGTTAATATGAGGCGGACGATCTTTTACAAGGCCATATGCGGATGAGATTGACATAATAGGACGAACTCAGCGAGATGTCAATTGAGGCGGAAGCGGCAAAAATGTGACCGGCAGTAAATGAGGGCAAAATAGAATATACATATGCTGCCAACGAAAAAAGACACGTCTTAGCCAGAGCGCACATGTTGGAAGGCGTAATTTCGCGGTAGTTAAGGATTTCATCTACCTTGGCCCCGCAGTGACATGCAGCAACGACACCAGTGTCGTAATCAAACGCTATTCCTTTGGGGTCGGAATGCAATTGAGAAGCAGAGTTCTCTCTTGGAAAACCAAGATGACCATATACCAGAGACCATATGGCTCAAAGTCGTGGACCTTATCGAAAGCGGATGAGAAGGCCCGAGGTGTTGAGAGAATTTCGGCCCAACCTGCATAATTGGGGAAAGAAAACAGTGAACTGTATGGGCTGTATAGTACAGCGATATGAACCTAGCTCGGCGTCTAAGTTGACTAGATCATGTACCTTTCATGTACGTCGTTAGTTCCATTAAAATAATTTTTCAAGGAAAATTTGGATTTGCTTTTGTTCTATAATCCTGCAGAAGCAACCGACTCTGGAGAGCTGGGCAGGGGCATAGCAGATGTTGGAACGTCTCGGGTTCTTCCTCATCGCTGCAGCTCCCGCAGAGATGGCTGGATCCCGAGTTCCATTTCCGGAGCATTGCTCCGATAGGACAGTATCCTGTGATCACTCAGACGAACATACGGATTGAGTTTCGGTCCAGCGCCAAGAGCTTCTTTGTTTTTCCGATATTGAGCTCTGGCAACGATGATCTTGTCGTATGGCTGTCGTTTCTTGTAAGCCAAGACGAGTTAGCTTCTTTTATAATTGTGTCATTTATGATCCGGTATAATGCGCTGATCGGTGGTTGCAATGACGTGTCCGTTTCGCTGATGTCCATTTCAGACTATTGCCTAGCCAATTTGTCTGCTCTTTCGTTCCCTGCGATTGAGCTTTGGCCCGGGACCCAGCAGAGTTTTACTTTGTGGTGTCTGATGGACTTCAGCGAGTCCCGACATTTCATGAAAGCCATTGACCTCGTTGTACAGGATCCTATTGACTTCAGTGCAGCCTGGCTATCTACAAATATAGTGATATCTGATAGTGGGATATCGGTTACTTGCTAGGATTTCTGCTTGGAAGACGCTGCACAGATCAGGGAGTCTAAATGATTCCTGTTTGTGCAAGTTATCAGAATAGAACCCAGCCCTAGTGCCTCTGTCCATTTTCGATCAGTCGGTGAAGAGGGTAATCTCGTGGTCGTTGATAGCGGTGATTTCTCTGTCGGGGAAGAGGATTGGTAATCTGAGAGAGAAGTCATTTTGGGGGGAAATATAGTCGGTCGTGGCTGCGAGGCTACTAAAACCATGTTTCTTTCCCAGGTCGTCTATTATTCTAAGTATGGCCACATGTCCATAGTTGGCTTGTTTCCACAAAGGGAACTCCCTTAGTCTGAGAGCGCTTTTTGCAGTGCAGACTTTTATGAATAAATCCAGAGGAAGGAGATGAAATATCATGTCCAACCTGCTTGGGGCGTGCTTGTCATAGCTCCCGTTGTACAAACAGCGGCTGACCTTTGTCAGCTTAGTCTGGTGGTCAGACTAGATTGGGGTTATGGTAATGGGTCTGATGATTGCTGTGTACATCCAATGAATGATGTACGGTTGCAAGCCCCATTTTTTGCCCAAGGTTTTTTTGCATACATAAAATGCATTCAATCCTTTTTTCAGCCTTTCTTCCAAGTTCTTTTTCCAGGAAAGTTTGGAGTCAAAAATGATGCCTAGATACTTGGCTAGCGCTTTGATTTTGAGCGTAGTACCCTCTAACTTTGGGGGAGCAAATATTGGAATTTTCCTTTTCTTGGTGAACAAAACCAGCTTGGTTTATTCTCAGACCGTTCTACGAGAAGAGTTTCTTCAACGCAAATTCCCTTAGTTCGCTGATAGTTGTTAGAAATTTACCTTTTATCAAGATAACTAGATCATCCGCGTATACTATTGTCTTTGTGTCTTTCTCCATGAAGATTTTAAGGATTTTGTTAACTGTAAGAAGGCACAGTAAGGGGGAGAGAACTCCCTCCTGTGGTGTGCCTCTAATTGTCACTTTCCTTATAGAGCTGTGTCTGCATTATTAATAATTCTGTTATTTAACATATTTTCAATCCAGATTACAATGGATTTGTCTACTTTAATGTCCTCTAGATTTGTTATTATGGCCTCTGTGTTTTTGTTGAAGGCTCCCTCTATATCGAGGAAGGCTGCCATTGTAAATTCTTTTATATTCAATTAGTCCTCAATTTCACGAACAACACTGTGCTGAGCACTTTCCACGGATCTGCATTTAAGGTAGGTGTGTTGAGTGTTGCACATGTTGGTTGAATTGATAAGTCCTCTGACGTATAGGTCAAGGAGTCCTATGTATATTCCATATACAAAGATCTAACGAAGTTTCACTTCAATGGTCAGCTTCTGTGGATGAGGCTCACACACTTTTTTTTTTCATACAAACCCCCCGCTTTTTGATGGTTACGTTAAGAAAAAAACTGTATGAATTAAAGAGTAAAAGGTAGAAAAAACGGATTGTAATTCCTCCTTTTATTCAAGATGAATGTTACTCAGGTGGTTATTGACCTTTTGCCATCCTGTGGGCAATTCTATAAAATAAAGTAGTACTTCCCGAAATTCTAGCCAAACAAACTACTAATCTTTACAGTCTCTTTTTGATGTCAATTTTTGCTTACTGACAGTAAATATTATTGTACAATAGAATAATTTGTTTGAAACGATTCTAGCACCTCACAATGTAGTATTCCCTTTCATTCTAACCATACATAAAACAAAATCTTATGGGGCGTCAATTGTGGCTTCGAAGTAGCTTGTTCTTGTTCACCTCGCTTGTTTCATATTCGTATTTTCCCACTTTTTCGTCATAGATGAATGATATGGCTCATCCCCAAAAAATAATATAAAGGCGTCAAATCGTACTACTGAGCCGGCCAATTTACCAGTCCAAAACGAGATATAAATTATATATATTGTATATCGCGCCGTCATGTTGGAACCACTTGTTGGCGAAATTCAGCTCAAGCATTTTGGGTAAAAAAATGAAAAAAATACGGGCCGATTCCGCTGGACAATAAAACGTACTACATACATGTTCCATTTTTCCGAGTACATTCGCTGTTCAGCAGCTAAGGTTGTTCATCGGACCAAATACAACAGTTTTGTTTATTAACATGCCTATTCAACCAGAAATGACTTCGTTGCTGAAGACAATTTTTTGGTTAAAAATGGACCTTCCTCCAGTTTTTCTAAGGCCCACTCACCGAAACTTCGACACTGTGGCAGGTTGTTCGACTTTATGTATTTTGAAAGGTTTTAGACCAAGATCCTTGCGTGAAATGTACCATGTAGTCGGGTGACATAATCCCAATTGCTGCGAACGGCGAAGAATGAACAATGAATGAGCAATATTGTCCTCTGTATGCACTCTACGCATACAAGTAGATGGCTTACTGTCCAAAAGTGTGAAATTGATGCGAAATTTGGTCATTATGGCTTGAATTGCTTGCTCAGTAAGCTGATTATGACGACTGTAAAATGGTCAAAGGGCGAGAAAACATTTTTCACAGAGCACGAATTTTGATAATAAAATGACACGAATCACGCGTGAGCTTTTTGCATATGATAAAGCCACAACCGTAAACACCAACAAGAGAATGTTGGACTTGCCTTTTCGTAGTACAATAACACAACATGGGCATTTTTTATGAAATTTCACTAATACAACTTTTGAAATGACTGGTAAAGTGCAAACTGTATTCAAACAAATTGGAAATTGAGATGACACTTTTTAACGCGCCTAAATATAGCGCAATTTAATTGGTATGGCCAAATACTATCTGATGGCAGATATCGATCATTTTTTCTCCATCTGAGTCAGCCGAAGTGTATATTGTATAACTTTTTTTTTCATAGTTTTAAACATATCCAATTTTATGTCAAGAAAATAGAATTTGCGGGTAATATTGTTGCATTATTTTATTTAAAAAAAAATGCAGCAGATGCACATAGAAATATTGTTGAGATTTAGAATCCTCTGGCGCAGCGAAAAAGTTTGAAGATGAGGAATTGGAGGTACTACCTGAACTTGCAAAATCATTACAAGTAGATGGCACAACAGTTCTGAAACGCGTGAAAGCAGTAGAAACGATTCAGAAGCAAGTATTCTGTACAAGTTGTATTCGAAAGACCTAGAACTGCCTTTTCTCTTGAACCAGGTGTATACACACTTTTTTTTCCGATTTTTTGGTAAGAAAAATATGTAATTTTCTAGTGAAATTAATTTTTTTTTTATTCAAAATAGTGGCCATTCACTTTTACCCATTTCGCCCATGGTAATTTATGAATACCATGACAGAAAAACTGCTTGTCTTCCCCGGCAATCCATTCATCGAGCCTTTTTCCAACTGCCTGGAAATCGCTGAAGCGCTGCTCTGGTAATAGTCAGATGGCACCAAGTCTGGGGAGTACGGCTGGTGCAGAAGGATGCCCCATCCAAGCTATTTCAGGGCGTCCTTCATTAGTTTTGCCGCGTGAGACGGCGCGTTGTCGTGTAGCAAAATCACTTTGCCGTCTCTTCTGGCGCATTCCGGTCGTCTTTTGATTAATGCCTGGTTTATATTCATCATTTGTCGATGATAGTATTGTGTATTAACGGTTTCGCCGGGTTTGAAGAGTTCAAAATACACCATGCCGCTGTGCTCCCACCAGACACAGAGCATGGTCTTCTTGCCGAAGCGATTTGGCCTTGGTGAAAGCCACGATTTTTTCCGCTTCGGATTTACCGTAAGCGTCTGGTAATACTTCTGTTGATTCTCGTTGAGTTTGCGTTGGGTCATCTCCCAATAACTCTTGCAATTGCTCGTCTTCACATTTTTGTGGTCTACCAGAGCGCTTATTGTCTCTTACATTAAAATCACTTCTTTTAAATTGTTGAAAACATGTCTCATATGTTCCAATTTATGGAGCGTGTTCACCATATGATTCTACCAGCAAACGATGATTTTTTCTTTGATTTAATAAGAAAAGCAATACGTGCCGCAAATGTTATTTTTCCGGAACAAAACTCGACATGATTACTGAACGATAAGACAAAGACACTAGTTTTTGGCGGACTGAACTTGTGTTTGTCTTCGTTAAATCTCAGACGAAAAAAATGGCGTATGCATCAAATTACCACGCCACGAACTTTTCGCTGGCGCCATCTCTTAGTTCAACCGGAAAACATATGCATACTCCTGGTATGAATTGCTACTTCGGCTGTAGAAAAGGAAAGGTTGTTTGCATCATATTGTGACTGGCGGTGAAAATTATATACTGAACCATATCCCTAAGCATGGCAGATCATGGGCTAAGCCTAGCCATGCGTCAATATCGTAACCGGAGGCAAGTCATATTCTACCCGACGTATTTACCAGACATTGGTAAGTGTCTCCTCTGAGTATCGTCAGGACGTCGGGTACCACATTTTAAATGTTTTGTTTTTTTGTTTTAATGTTGTTAACGCAACCATGGGGATAAATGAGTGAAGTTCGATTCAAGGGATTGAAGCAGCGGCACTTCTAAGTATTCCTCATCATGGTGCACTATGCCCTATGCTGCCTATGAGTATGAGTTTTTATTTTAGTTTCGGCAGAACCTTTAATTGAATTGACACTTTACTGCGACCATAAAGATCCATTTAACCCCCATTTGGGTCTATGATTTGAATGCTGCCTTCTAGAATTAGACAACTTCTCTAGATGGGATTTCTTGGAAGTCTTTCTCTGATATGGTTGCGCTACTTATCATTTTTAACCTTTCTCGGGCAATGTTTAGGCAGGTGGTCAGTTTGTGTTCCATGGTTTCCTTGGCCTGCCCACATAGCCTGCAGATTTCTGTGTTACTAAGACCCATTTTATAAAGGTGGTAATTGGTAGTTGACAGAACCTCAATTTCGATGCTATATAGGTAAACCATTTCTCATCATCTGCAATAATAATTTTTAGTAACACAGCATCGTTCTTTATCTCATTACGCAAAATCAATAAATGCTCGAACAATCGGATATGCTCTTGGAACAAATTTATGGAACGTAATTAATCACATTTAAGCACGATCTCACGATCAGTTAAAGTCTTCATTTTAAGAAATCATGTATCCAGAAAATGTCTTACGTAATAGAACCGTTGTTCCAGCAACGGTAACCATTGTAAAGCATAAATCTCAGGCAAAAATAAGCTAACCATCATCTTGCGAAAATGCAAATCATTCAATAAAATTGTTGCTTATTATGGTGGGTAGAATGTTCTGCGATTTCTCTTGATTAAGTGTAGCTCCAAGTGTAATAGCTTTGTTTATTTACGAACCCCGACAAATGGGCTACCCATTTAAATCACCTAGACCAAGTTTGCGTAAAAAACTTTGATCTTCTTCATGGTTTAAATTCTTGTTTCTTGTTGGTTTCAATCGGAGCTTATAAGCATAGTCTTCATGTCAAACGCGGTACAAAATAACCCATTTCGTGTAATCATCTCGAAAAGGACAAGCCCACAACTACGAAGATGATATTTTTAAGCTACGCAAGAGAGCGTATGATGATGACCAAAGACATTACGAAACATAAGAAAATTCACAATGGTAATTGAGTGATGATCATTTAAGAATGAGACAAAATGTTAAATGACACCTTTTGTTGGATGAGCCTTCACCTACTCGTTTGCATGCATGTGTCATGGTACTAGCTTGCCGTTAATAGAAATTACCTCATACTAAGGCATTCTTAAAGGCCCATGCGAATGACTACCATGCTTTATAGTGTAAACTTGATAAGTGAAAGGCGGTAAACAAAACTTTGATAGGATAGCTTATGAATCGCTATGAATATTAACCTAAAGTATGCATCAATTGAAACATCCCTGGAAAAATAAACTTTTTTCTCTTAAACTATAAAAAAGCTCGCTTTCTTAGTTACATCTTTTCTCTTTACTAATAAGTCCTAGGATGTAACATATACATATATGCCTACACAATGTTGAACACAAAATCTGTGATAAGCATTCATATTGATAGCAACATTCGCAATGATAACGTAACCTTAAACGTTGAGTAGGAACTGTTTTTATAGCAGCGAGATTAAGACAAAGGCTTTAGGATCTTTGAATTGTTTTTGACGAAATTTACAAAATTTTGACAAATTTTACAAGTGACTTATGAAAAGCTTGCCCTCCACAGGATGCATTGCAATGTCGTCCTTCATACTTTTATTATCAATCTAATTAACATTTCGACCGCACGATGTTATCAACATTATAGCAAAAGCAACGTCCTTTTATAGGTTAAGAGAAAACGCGATTACCCTTAGAGCTTTCAAGCTCCTCGTGATAGCAGACTCATAAAATTCATATTCACCACATTTACGAGTATTCTCTTCTCTTTCCCGGGCCCTTATCAGACACACGTAAATTTTATCAATCATGTCAGTTGACGGTTTGTCCCATCCCGCCCTGTAGCAATTCTACTTTTAGCATCGAATGTTAAGTGAATTTCCGAACTCACCAGGGCTATTTTTAGAAAGGCTATCCTTGTGAATGCGTCGGTCAACCCTTACGTTCCAGACGGTCGTGATATATAAAGGACGTCAAGGAGTGAATAAGGAGATGAATAGTTCAGGTGTGCGTTATTTTCAAGTGTCCCTTGGTCTCGAGTGGAAGAATTTAAGTTTCGAGGTCATTCATGGATGTCCTTAGCTTTGAAACAAAAAGTCTTTTTATTTTTTTTAAAGAATAAGAGTGTTCCCCATACCGTCCGCACAAGAGCCACCGAGACATACGAAGAGTGGATGGAAATAAAAAGAGAAAGAACAGTTTCAGAGAGTAAGGCTGCGATTGATAGAAGAATAAAAGAACGGCTTCATTTCCTCGTAAACGTTGTCATTGTGGAACGTTCGTCCTTTCTTTCAACAGTTTCCTTTTAATGCAGGCTTTCTACATGGGCCAACGGAACATAAATACGGGAGTAAGTTCCGCGTGCGATTGAGTTGAGTTGTTGTGATTACATGTGAACCCACGTATGCGCGTGTATGGCTGAGTGTATTGTACCCAGATTGACTCTCGGGCGATTCTCCCGGTTTAGTTTCCTGCAAGGATCAAAGACTCTTGGTCGGCGTATGGTTGTTTGCCTGTTAGTTTACTAGTCTGTTGGCATGTTTACGCCACGACACGTTATTTTGCGTGCTGCCGGGGATTTTGTTTTCTTCTTCTCAATTTCGCTACGATATTCGGTTGCGAGTTAATTGAGTGTTGACATAACGCGTATCCTTTCAGGATTCCACGAGCTCGCGGGTGCATGTTTACGAGTGAGAATCTATCAAGGGGATAGAACGTGAGTGAAAAATTAGTGCTAACGTGTGGAATGGGCTTAAATTAGTGTTACTACCTATAAGTGCTTCGCAGCAAGTGTGTCCTTACTCCTTTCGATAGTCGAGTGCTCATTTTGCCTATAGGCCTATCGGAGAGCAGGAAATTGCCAAATGAAAATTCCGAAAATCGTTCATTACAGTTGCTCCAGGTCTTGTCCTCATACCGTCAATCTGTCGGAGTTGTGTACGTATTCGTATGTGTCCTTTTCCATGGTGTTGATATTGTTTTGTCCTGCAGTTCTTAACCTTGTAATTTGTTTGGAAATTTTCGATTAAGCTTTATCGATATTGGTTGGTGACCTGTTGCAGTGCTCAATTATGACGGAGATGAAAAAGGACGAAGGTCCCACACTTAATCATTTATGCGATGATTCTACATCTTTAGGATTATATTTATCTCGTTTTTGTTTTTATTTTTATTTATTGAAATATTGTACGTTAATCTCCCGCATTTGAGTGGAGGAGGCAAGAATCTTTATCAATTAAGGAATTTTCTTAGTAATTTTGTCTTTTATTCAATTGGTACGTACTGCAGCAGTATTGAAATCATTGAGGACAGGATATGGCTTTTCCAAGTATACGGTGTGTAAAAATGCCTCCTAGAGGCAGTTTATAGGATACGTGAAAGTCCGCTTTGGAGGATGATCCTGTGATTGATATACAGAATGAGAGATGAGTTCATGATGTTTTATCTTAGACGTGCAGCAGCGGTGGTAATGGAGGGCAAGAAAGTAGTTGTGGGGATATTTTTATGACTGAAAAATCAGAGAAATACTTTGTCGTGGCGACTTTTATTACCACCTCCACATTCTAGTTTACGATTCTCCGTTTTTTTTTTGTTTTATGGACTTGAATTGCAGTCATTTGGATTATCCGTTTGCTATTGTCAGTACAAAGTATGTGAGAGTTTTATTTCATGGTTTTTATGTGGTGAATTTGGGTTGTAATGTAGGGGATGAGTTCGGTTCTGTGACTTGTTAATAGCTTTTTCGGATATGTGAAGAGGAACCAGATTGTGTGGTTCTAGTGTGGTTTATTGTCACACTTGTTAAGAAGAAATGGTTTATGTCTCGCTTGATTGTCGATTACGGGGGATTAATAGTCCAAGAGGACAACACTGTTACAAATTATAATTTTACGATAAGTTCGGCTTGGGTAGTCTATAAACATGGACAATGTGTTAAGGTGATATATGTATGTATGTACCATGCAAATTTTAATGTTTATTATGATGATCTCACATGAGTTTGTGCAAATCGGGCCCTCAACTTTAGTTATATACATACATTGTTGACCGATAATGGACGTCAATCGTTTTTCAATAGTGGTGTCAGGAACCGAATTTTTTTTTTAAGAAACTATTCAGAACAGAAGATTCAACAAATGCGGATCCCAACAACGACCAAGATACACTTGCATTAACTAATGAGAAAATTGTATATTGGACCTTTTCCCTGTGATTTATCCAACTTATTTAACCGACATTAAGTAGACGATTCCGAGATGTCCAGAGTTTGTTTCGGAAAAATAGCTTTATTTTAGTTATTACTACAAAACTATTATGAACTCCGTAAGCGATGTTGGCCATCTTTATTTAAATGAGGAGGATGTACTAACTGTGTTGTCATCTCTTGACAATAGTACTTCTGTTGCACCAGATAATATCCCACCTTTGCTTCAAGTTTTGCAAGTCTAATTTAGGTGGTCCGCATTATTTAATTTATCTCTAAGGCAGATCACGTTTATGGATTGTTGGAAGCATTCGTTCATAACACCTCTTCACAAATCTGGTTCTTAAGGTTCTACTACCAATTACAGGCCTATAGCTAAGCTTCAACTAATACCAAAAGTATTTAAGGCAATTGTAAAGAATAAGCTATACTCCATAGTACACAATAATATTTCTGAGTGCCAACATGGTTTTGTTAGAGGGAGGTCCAAAACTACAAACTTATCAATTTTTACAAATTACTGTCTTTCTAATTTTGAGAAACCTTTGCAAGTTGACACCATATACATTGATTTTTCAAAGGCATTTGATCGCGTGCAACATAATGTTCTTATAAAAAAACTAGAGCTATATACTTGGATTTCACTCTGAATTTTTAAGTTGGCTAAGAAGTTATCTTGTTGGGCGTAAACAGTATGTGAAAATTGGTAATGTTTTATCGGAGAAGATTATAAACTATTCGGGGGTACCTCAAGGAAGCCATCTTGGACCTATCTTGTTTCTTCTTTTTATAAATGATTTACCGTCGCATATCTCTTTTTCAAATTGTCTTCTATATGCTGATGACCTCAACATTTTTAGAGCCATACGATCCATGTCTTAGCTTCAAAATGATATGAACAATATTGTTGATTGGTGTAATCGTAATGGGTTATATTTTAATACTCAGAAATGTATTGTAGTGTTGTTACTTTTTCTAAAATTTCTAATCCCATCCAGTCTAGTTACTATATTGAGAACTTTCTTTTATTAAGGTCTAATAGCCAAAGAGATCTTGGAGTTATCAAATGACTCATTGACAATGTTGTATCTCGCGCTAACTCAATGCTGGGATTCGTAATAAGGAGTTCTAAGGGGTTTAATAATCCTTGCACACTAAAATCACTATATTCTTCCCTTGTTCGGTCTCTTCTAGAATATTACTGTGTTATATGGAATGCTTATCATGAAAATAGTATCTCTCGGATTGAAAAAAAATCAGAAAAGTTTCACAAAGTTTGCACTTTCTAAGATTTTTCCTAATTCAAAATTTACCGTGTATGAGAGTAGATGTAACTTAATTGGATTAAAGCCCCTGGTCTCTAGAAGAAAATTATATTTAATTCTTTTCGCTTTTGATATTTTAAATTTTACTGCAGATTGTTCATCGTTACTATCATTGTTTAAGGTTTACGCCCCATCTCGTTGCTTACGTCCAAGAGAACTTGACTTTTTGCATGTTCCGTTTCATAGTACAAGTTACGCTAGGTTTAATCCAATCATGTCTGCTTGTATTGCTTTTAAAGAATTTGATTATGCCATCGATTTCAACATAAATAGAATATGATCTAAGAAAACCTTATCAGAATTATTATAATTTAAGTAAATCTTGTTTCTAGTCTCTAAGAAAGATTGTAGATACTTGATGGAGAATAAAATAAAACTCTAAAATTATTCAAAGTAAACTCTAAAATTATTCAAAGTTTCCACGACTCGAAGGCTCTGTGGTAGATGGATTTGGAAGGCCCGATGCGTCTGCAATCTTCTTTGATGAAACAGAAAAAAGTCTGTCGGTGATGCCACTTTGCGTCAGGTAGTTGACCACCGAGGAGTAGCTGTGGCTGGCTGTACTGTCGTTGTTCAGTTTCCGATCTCTGGCGATAGCTGGTCTCACCCTTGGAATTTCTGGCAAAAAAGTTCATCTGCTAATAGATACTAATTTATAGTGGACCAAGCGGATCAGCACGGGGCTCGTCGCCCACACTCTCTCGACCCTCTTTCAAGAGTTTGTGCCACTGTATTGACATGCACTGATTGTGACATGCTCTCTTTTTAAACACTTGGCGAATGATGCCATCACGTCAGGTAAAAATTGTTTCCCATATTTTCTTATACAAATCCTAGGTTTCAGCTCAAATGAAGTATTTTAATATTTGAAGAAGCGCTGTAAAAGTTGTTTAAAGTGCGAACAACTTGTTTACAATCATACAAGAACTCTCTTCGAATATCTTGAAATATCACCTGCCCATTTATGAAAAATTGTCTCCAGAGGAAATCAGTGAGCGGCGAATCTAGAGGTTTCATGCAACCAAGCTTAGTAAATCGCTGATCAGGGTACTAGCTGGCCCATCTAACATTTAGGAACTTACCAAGTCATGCCATAAATTCTGCTATAAATATAAAACCTTATAAAAAAAGCACTAAACATGTTGTATTCAAAATTATTATTAGAACACAATATTGGTTATTAAAAAACGTTGGGTTTATTCGAAATGACGCCTTTTGCTTTAACACAAGCTTTTAAACGGTGTGGCCATTGGCTATAGCGGCACGTACGGTTTCCATGGAAAACATGGACGCTGCTCTGGATAATGCTGTTTTAAGGCTTTCCAAATTTCTGTGGGGAGTCTTGCAGGCCATGTTCTATAATTCTGACCACAAACCATAGTCCAGTGGATTCAGATCTGGACCCCCCGGCGGCCAATCTTCTGCTGCTATTGGAATATTGACTCTGAGCCTCTCCTGCGTGGTTTTGGCTTTGTGCACTGGAGCAGAGTCCTGTTGGAAAATCCATCTGTGTCCATTGAAAAGGGTATTGGTCAAACCCTTCACAACAACCTCTAGCACATCATCTTCTTAAACCTTTGCACCAGTTTTTACGCCCTTTTCACAGAAATGGAGGGATACGACACCATGGTGAGAGACGCCTCACCAAACCATTACGGAAACAGGATGATGGCCACCTTGAACCCTTGGAACAATTTTTTTCGCTTCCTTGAATGAAGTGGCATAAATCTTGTCATTTTGTTTGTTGAAAACTTCTTCCACGGTAAAAATTTTCTCGTCCGTAAACAGAATATTTTCATGGCCATTGTCCGCGTACCACTGCAAAAGTCGCTTGCATCTTTTCAACCTATTTTTTTTTAATTGAGGAGTTAGAAGATGGCCCGTGGACTGACGGTAGGCTTTCATATGCAAAACATCCCGAATCAGCCTAGACATGGATCTGGTTGATATATTCGATTCCTTGGACATGATCTTCTGCTTCCTAAGAGGATTCCTCCGAATTCGTTCACGTACTGCCTTCACTACCGCACTCGTAAGGACGACGCGCGGGCGACCACTTCTTGGTCTGTCCTCTACTCCAGACAATTCGCCGAAGCGAGCAATAGCCCGATAAACAAATATTCTTGATATTCCGAGTGGTTTTAGCAACTCGAAAATTTGGCCAGCACTCTTTCCGCACTTATGCAACGCTACTACCGCGATTCTCTTTTACGCCCCACTCCATGTTAATAGTTCGCAAACTGAAACCAAACTGAGTAGTATTCTTCACTGATCAGTGCATGTGTTCTGAAAAAAAAGTTACCGGTTCTATTCCCGGAAAAAGTTTTGAACGATAAGCGCTGGAAATTTTTTAACAGCACTTATGGTAGGACTAGGTATGCTTTTCTATTAGTAGTGATGATATTTGTCTGTTGATGAAATTATTGTTGTTATGGAATACCCACCGAGTTTGCCGGCTGCACTTTTCCTATACACCAGTTTCTTTCGATTTGAAAAGAGTTGATGAGGATTATTGACCGATCCAGGATGAGGAAATATGTATACTCAGAAGTCGAGCTTATTGGGAAGCAATACTGATCTTCTGTCGATCTGATCGTACCATAATTTTCCATCTTTTTGACTTTGGCAAGTTGTTCCCACCCATCGAAACAAACAACCAACAATGTTTTTTCATTCGAATTTCGTATGATGCCAATTGCTTTCACTGTCCATGCCTTGGAGCTGAGAATTGGCTGGTCAATTTGTCCCATCTGGCTTGTAAGAACTATCCTGTGATGTTGTGGTTTTTTCATCTGCCCATGATTCAGATTTTTAATCTAAAGAGTCTGAATCATAGTCACGAGAGCGCCGAGTCTCAGAGGTTAGTGTGCCGGCTTCTGACGCCGGTGACAAATCGATACTGTATTCCGCAGTGTGTTTTATCAGTGCGATACTGTAGTATACTTGCCTGGAAAAGGCCCCTTGAAGTAATTGCGAGAAACTTCAGCTCTGGTCCTTCAATGGCTATAACGCCAGGTATATTGGGAAAAACAAGTGTTTTTATCACGAAAAGATATAATGCCCATGTCCCGCCCTGTTCCTAATGTTTAGGTCAAAAATGTCCATCAGATAGGCTAGGCTAATACTTGGCCAACCTAAGGAATCATTATTTTGGACGATCTACAAGGATTGCTTCTCGTACTATTAATTTATAATTATCACCGCCGAAGTTTTGCAATGAGGCTTATATGAAGAACAAGGGCAAGGATTGATTAAATTAGCGAAATTGGCGAAATTTATGCATTTGAGCACAAAATGAACCTCATCGCTGAACACGATTTATCCAATGAACCAATTTCAAATGATATTAGAGCCATTCACCGAAATTTCAACTCAATTCTTGCAAAAGTTGTATACTAAAAGACTTCAAAACAAGATTTTTGTGTAAAATTTTCCATAAAATGGGCAGAGAGGGACCAAGCTTATTCAACACTCTTCAGAACGGATCCAATATTCGTTTCTGTAATTCTTGTTATACGACTTTACTTTAATTTTAGAACCAAATTTCTAAACTCGTAACTCACGATCAAATTGTAGAGTTTGCAATCTGACAATTGATTTGACAGATATAATACTTTGAAATTAAAACATATACATATGTATACCTATGTATATATATTTTTTGAATCATAAATTTCGAATACTATTTGATTGCTTTTGCCGCGTTTGCTTTTTATTTACGTTCAGTCAAAGTAAGTAAAAAAGTCACATGACATGCACTCTCGTTAACAAAATCTGTTTTCGACCGAACATTAAAGAGGAATATATTTCAATATTAGGCGTTAGTAGGGCGCAGTCTCCTGGCTTCTAAATGAGTTTGAGCATACCCTTATCACCCAAATGACTCAGAATGATGGATCAAATCTCGAAAACAGTGAAGTCGACGAATTCATATTTGGCATTGCTACTAATATAGTTAGCACATGATTATTATTGTCACCATCTAAGTTTAGTCATTAGATGGATACGGAAATAAGCTGTGTTTTCCAGACTGCTCGATTTTCCAGTAACAAGTTCAGCTAGTCAGCAGCTTTATACGAGAATGCACATGGCTAAGTTAACCCCACTATATCAATAAACGACTGCGGGCTGGAAAATATGCTGCATGCAATCGCAAATTGAAGTGAAGTGAAATACTGAATCTCATTTAAGCCCCTGCACTCTCAAACCTATCACAGTGAGTAGGATCCCGTTTTTGGGGTAAAGTTATGAATGCCATTGAAGTAATTTTGCAGAGATTCAGAAAGTGCTACGTGTGGTCTGTATGGTGGATGTGTTCTTCCAACCAATTTCTCTGTATCGTATTCCTCTGTTATCGGGGAATTGATAGAAGATATCATCTTTCTATTCACGTCGATTCGTTTAGTAAAGTTTGGAAATGAATTGTTTAACTATTTGTAAGTACAACATGATGTATACCCACCCTCAGGCTAATCAGAGCATACCTGTCAACTATGGCTTTCCAAGCACATGTTATGGTTCATCAGAAATTGTGCAAAACACTTTTTCATCATTGGTAATGACTCTTTTCAGGATGAATCACCTCATTCCATTATATTGTGAACCTCTAATCCATGTGGAGTTTATAAGTCGGCCTTTTTTTCGTATCAATATTCTGTAAATGGTTAAAATTTATTTTATGGCCAAACCCTGGTTTCATATAATATTTTCAGTGCTTATATTCTATCTATCTATAAAGGTATTGAAATTTAAAAGATAAAGGATAATAAAAGGAGCAGATAAAGTTGACTTTGATATCAAAATTTACTCTCTCCTCTAAAAACGTTCACTGCAATACGAGGTAATTGAGTTATTAGCAATACTCCGGCATAGCACGTGTGACAAATGCCATGTCCATGTAACACTTTTGTTACGTATTCGTTAGCATTTCATCATGAGTAGACGGTCACAATTTGTGGAAATTCATTTTCAAAATCAGTTCTTAATGAAAAAAAAAAAAGTTTTTCCTGCACTACGACAATTGCTCCTAATAGTCTAACTGAACGTACTAAATACTCGACAATCGTTAAACTTTGGTCAAATTTTAAATAATTGGACACTCATCTGCATAAAAGCCCTTATGTTAAAAATATTGCTGTTCTAGTTGACAGCGAGCGTGAATACCGCGACCAGTCGATTCTTGGGCTCAAGCTTGGGTCTCACATATGGCGCACTGAGGCGCGTTGAAAAAGAGTGCTTCACAAAAGGGCATTTAAAATGCAATTCGTTCAACAGTTTAAGCCGCCTTTCTTTGCTTTTGTTAGTAATAAGGCTTTTAAATAGCTCCAAATTGGTCCGATTTTTTTTTCGAAAAATTCTGTGCAGTGACGAGACTCATTTTTCTCAACATGCAAAATTGTCGTATTTGGGCCTAGCAGCCAGATGCGACCCAAGCGCATATGCGTCCGAAAAGTGCCCTCTTTGGTGCGGCTTATGAGCAGGCGAAGAAAGGTGCATAACCTTAAATGAGGAATACTACAGAACCATGGTCTCTAATGTTAAATTGCCAAATGTTACAAAAGTTGGTGTAGATGTTACTGCTGTTGGTAAATCAGCCTTCAAGATCATGTGGCTCAACTAGATGTTTTTTTTTTTGTGGGAAAATTCAGTTAGTCTTACGTGATAACGAACAAAACATGCATATATAATGGAGTACTATGCCCAGAGAGTTAATTTGAACCACCGAATTATCATGAGCTTGTTTCTACAGAGTAAGACTATAACTTTCCCTAATTTTATTGATTTTTGTTTCATTAAAACAAAACTTTCGTAAATTCTTACAGGATTATCCTATATAAACAAGGTGGCGCAAAATTAATGCTGCAGTATACAAACAGATAAGCGCTATACTCCGCAAGAGCGTGAAATAATTGTGCCTTTTTTTTAATCAATAAGCGTTCGGTGGTGTTAGCGCAACTTCAATTTCGACGTCGATTTCCTAATCGTGCAATTGAGTATCACATGTTCCCGTAGAAAGAGCAAACAGTGCATCACTGTTAAGGGAAAATGCGCCTCGACGCTCATGATGATTTTGGACACAAAAGCATCCTCTCCGTTGTTAAGATTTAGGAATTGGATGAGCGGGGCTGTGTGAACATTTGGTTTCAACAAGACAGTGCAATCACGCACAAGCACAAGCCACAATGGATATTGTGAAGGAAGCGTTTCCTAGTCGCGAATTTTCCCGTTTTGGCGATTTGACATGGCTAGCAAGATCGCCCGATTTAACCATCCCAGATTATTTTTTAGGGGCTACTCGAAGTCATAGGTTACTGCCAACAAGCCTCAGACGATCGTAGCCCTTAGGGAAAATATTCGACGGGAATGCGAACAGTTATCACCGGAAATTTTGCAAAAAATCATAGAAAATGTAATAAAACGGTCACAAATGTGTATGAACTATGGCGGCAGTCACTTGGCGGATATCATCTTCACCGCTTAACGGAGAAAATTGTAAAAATCCAAGTTAAGATTTTCATCACTCAAAATCATTTTTTTGTATTCAGTGAAAAAGTATTAGGAGCGCAACTAAGTTTTCGCTTTTTTTTTATGAAAAAGCAAGTGCCCGGCTCGATCGCATTAATTGAGTTCGACACCGTTCCCCAGTGAGGGTTTCGTTTGGTTGGCATCTCATAATGATTAACACCGCCCTGATCCCACCAAATACACAGCATAACCTTGGCAGCGTGACCGGGCGGTCCCTATGATCGTTTTCTCTTTGGGTTGCTGTAATAATTCCATTTTTTGCTGGAGCAATGTTCACAGGCGAAAAAACGACGCTCAACTTAAAAAAAAATCATAAGGAACCCAAAACCTTGCTTTTGAATCATTCCCAACGCGTGCAATCGTGGATAACTCCTAATACTGAAGCAAGCGTCTTGAAGCGTCTTCGAAAGTTTTGAGCCTTGCTTCACGCGAACGGTCGTCAACATCGAAAACATCGTCTTTGAAGCTTGGTTCATGACATTTTGGATACGTTACCAGCACTTACTACTGGAGCCATCTCTTGATAAACAGCGAGAACTTAGTAGCACACCTAATAATTTAAAAATAAAATTGGATGATTCATTTTGCGCCACCTTGTACATACATACATACCTACAAACTCAGGCCGTCTATCGCTCAAAATGATATGACCTTTTCTTTAATGCATATTTCTATCTTTTAATATTCCTAAAACGTTACGAGTATGAAAGAATATAAAATTCAAACACTCTATAATAATTGACCTTATTTTTATTTTTTAATGCAGAGTATAGTAGGTATATACTATATGCGGGCTCAGTATTATCTGTCGATAAACCTAGTTTTCAATGAAAAATCCCATTTGCAGTCACGCACCTATTGCACTACACTCACACGTGCTCCCGACAAACAAATCAAAAATGCAAATTACAGATCCATAGGACGTAGGACGTGCGACACGAGCAATTCAATTTACAGCATTCCCATAATCACACTTGGATTACAACAAAATTACTTCCGACATTATGTAAGATCATGTTCGAAATTAATTTCCATCATAGCTCTGGTGCGACAAATAAAAGCGGTGGAGTGGTGGAACACCACCAGTAATTTGAAATGAGTTAGAGACGTAAATTGTGATAATTATGTGCGAAATACTTTCGAGCACGAGTGGGGTATATAACCTTGTCGCTATGTATTCGTTTTCACAGTATATTAGTCTCCTACGATTTGGGTATTAAGGTTTCTGTTGAAATTAGCATACGTGTTGATAGGAAGATGAAGGACAAAAAGATGAAACATTGTAGTCAAGCTCAATGACACTGTGTATTGATTGTCCCTTCCTGTCAACATGTTAATCAATATCATTCACTATCCCAATCCTTTTAATGATATCCAGTTGTCATTCGTCACAGGAAACAACATTACAAAGGGTTACTTCCGTCACATACCAACCTAATAGCTCTCACTTTGTGCCAGACACACAGAAATGTCGGACAAAATAAGAACCAGAAAGGAAAGGAAGTGAACATGTGATGGATTTAACTTAAATGGACTATGAATGCAACAGTTGTTTTGATTCACTCACACGGATAGTATGTCCCCGCGTAAGGAGAATTTATCTGGAGTTTTTGCAACCAAAATTAAATTGCGTTGTTTTTTATATTTTTATATCTGAGGTTCTTAATTTGTGCATATTTGTTTGCAGTACTCCATAAAAGTTTAGATACGGTGCCCATGATTTAATAAAATTAGACAGCCATTTGATGTCATCTCCTGTTTTTGTCTATACTTCTAGACGGCCATTTCATACAAATAGCCAATATTTTGACTCATCAGAGAAAATGACCTTACTCCACAACTTAATCGTTTTTCTTGTAAGTTTGGTGCAATAGTAATCATCACCGACTGTTGAGCCGAAGGTCCGTAGTTCAAATCCGTCCATAGTCACGAACAATTCCTATACGGAAAAACTTTGCAATAACATCAGTTGTGAATGAGAGATGATCAAAAAGTGCTGACGAGGGCATATTACTCGCAGGATAAGATCACTTCAAAATTCATACTCTGTGTGTGCATTTCCAATGCATCTTAATGAAATGGAAACAAAATAGTTACTGTGAACTACAACCAACGCAAATTCCGTCGAATTTCTCAAATCCTATCTAGAACAAACACCCCCGGAGTGTAGTGAACGAACATCTTCGACACAAACCATCTGCACCCCGTCCAGCTTGCAAATATGAATATTTTTTCGTTGACGTTCCGGAGGATAATCCGGTTTCCACAGTGGCATGACGTAAAGTATCGGAGTGAATCTATATTGTGTTGAGATTGTTCAAGTCACTGCAATTTTTCTGGCTCTTCTAAATGGATTTTGTTTTACAAAGTGGACAATTCATCTCTTATATTTGTTGATTAGCCTATTCTAATTCTTGTGGCGCTGAATGACTCTGGATAGTAGGACGTGAACTAGGTATTGTAAATATTTCTCAGCTGTTTCAGAGCAAGATTTTCCTTTGACTATTGGTGCGTAAAGCTCCTTTCGGTTCTTATTTCAATAAAAAAAGGAACGAAACGAGAATCTACTGCGAATAACACACGACACTAAGTACATAGCAAAACAGAAAAAAAAAATTATTTTGAGGATTCCCCTATTATCAATTTTCTTCATTTTTATAACTTTACCAAGACTTATGTGGAAGTATTTTTAAGTGCTCGTTAACCACCCTTCGCCAAGCTTTCCTTTCATGAGTGCGTTCCTTCCATATTTCCCTGTTCTGTCGCATCTCTTCTCGATCTTGTCGTCCCACCGCTCGGCCTTGGTGGCGATCTTTTTCTTACGGATTTCCACTCATTATTTGCATAGCTGTTCGTACACTGTCCATTCATTCTTTGGCTCCTGCCTATTTTAGTCTTTGTAAATTAATGATTCGAACAATGCTTGGAGCTGAATAGAGTTACTCAAGTTCTTGATTGTGTAGTTTTCTCCATTGGACTGTTTCTACATCCTGTTTTCCCCCATCTTGTTTTCAAGGCCCCACAATTTATTTTCCTCCTTCTTATTTTGAGATCAATTTTCATCTATCTCAGGCGTCACTGGCATTATTATGGTTTTATAAATGCGGATTTTAACAAGTGTTACTTTGAATTGTGCCTTCATTGCGAAGAAGCACGTGTTGCCCATATGTGACTTTCACTTCTTTCTACCTGTATAGCCTTTTTGGCAGTCAATATGGTACCCAGATATTTGAATTCGTCCACTTTCTCAAAGCGTTTATCGAATACAGTCAGATGGTCCGATCCAAGACAGTCGGTGGCCAAATATTTAGTTTCCACTCTACTTACTTCTAAGCCTTCTTCCTTGTTTTTTTTTAAAACTGTTTCCTCACTATCTCCCAGCAGGTCCAGATCGTCAGCGTAAGCTAGAAGGGTTATTTCCTTCTTATTTTCTTGAGGGATCTTAACCCTTCACTTATCGCGAATTTTTTAGATAAAACATTTCCTAGTATCAATTTCACTGTCTTTTTCAGAATTCCCAGCCTTACAAGGATATGATACATTTTCGATCGATTTATAGAGTCATATACCTTTTTAAATTCTATGAAAAGTTAGTGGACCGTTTCATGGAATTTACATTTCTTTTTTAAAGCTGCCGTATAGTGAAAACTCAGTTACTCGTCGAGCGATTCCCTCCTGAAGCCAGTCTCCGATTATTTCCTTAGCTAGTGATGCCAGTCTCTTTAAGAAAATATTGAACAGCAACTTGGTAGCGGGAATATTCCTTGGTAATTGTTGAATTGTATTCAATCAGCCTTTTTAAGCACGACACCGAGTTTTTCCATTCCTCGGGGATGGTTTCATTGTTCCATATACTCGTAGTTATGATGAGCCCATGTAACTTCTCTGTTAATTTTTTCCCCTCGTTTTTTTATTAATTCTGATGGTTTAGGTCGATTCCTGGGGCCTTGTGATTTTTAAGCCGATGGATTGTTTTCTTACTTCCTCGGTGGTTGGACGTTCTACCTGGATTTCTGCTGTGAGGATAACATTGTTCTGAAATATCTCCTCGTTGGGCTACAACTCTTTCTTTAATTACTTTCATTTTTTTCCCCGTACATTCTTCTTGAATTTTAGCTAACTTTTTCCTCTGCTTTGATATCTTGTACGCGTCATCTCTCGAACCAAGGGTTTCTTTATGTACCTTTGCTATAGCCTAGCTGTTTTCCGCGCTTCCGCGGCTTATCAATTAAACGAAGCACTCATCTCATCCTTCAAAAACAGCTGTGTATCCAAGGTAGATAAATATAAGCGATGCGTACCTTGGTAGTACAGCTCAAATTTTAGCTCAACAGAGCTAAAAGAACAAAGAATTGGACTGATTATAGATCTGCTCTAACAAAATACAACATAATTTTCGAAATAAATGCCTGTATTTCACATAAGTTTATGAATTTTTATACTACTAGGTGCCTGTTTTAAAATAATAAAGGAGAGGAGGAAAAATAAGGGAAATGTACTTATTTTTGGTACAAATTGAAACCATTTTTTTGTGGACAAGGCATTTTCGTATTCTGTCAGACGTTAACTCCTTGACTTAAAAAACAAAAAAAAAATTAGAAATGACCGAAATAAACGTTACAATCCGAATTTTTTCACTTTTGTGAAAATGTCTTGAGTTCAGAGTGCAGTATCAAATTTTTCTCAAATCGCAAGCGAAGTTAATGAAAAAAAACAGCCTATGTACCAGGCTTAATGAAACTTAGTTTTGTCAACATTTGCAAATATAAATAACTACATAAGATGAAAAGCATATTATATATTAAAGTAAAACCTACGAATGTAGGTGGTCGTGGTCGTGGTGCAATGGTAATCGCCACCGACAGTTGAGCCGAAGGTCTGTAGTTCAAGTCCGTCCATAGTCAAGAACAATTCCTATACGGAAAAACTATGCAACAACATCAGTTGTAAATGAGTGATGATCAAAAAGTGCTTACGAAGGCGTGACACTTACAGTATAAGATGGAAACGAAAGAGCTACTGTAAACTACAACCAACGCGAATTCAGTCGAATCTCTCAAATTCTATCTAGGACAACCACCCCCGGAGAATAGTGAATGGACATCTTCGACTCAAACCATCTGCACCCCGTTCAGGTTGTATGACAAGCACCATAAGAACGTACACTCTTGAACCTGCACGAATAATTATAAAAAAAAAAGAAAAAAAAAAAAGAACGTTCACGTTTGACTTATTCTACTAGACGCTACTTATTCCGTAGCCTTTTCCCTGTTTTTAAAAACTGTTTTTCATGCTTTTTCACTTATATCATATGTTGCCATTTCAATTTCTTGGAACAGTGACGTTAGTAGACTACTATTATACTAGTATTCCATTGTACTTTCCATCTTCCTCACATCTTGATCGGAACGCTCGTCTTGCCCCTTTCCAACGGCTGCTAGATTCTTTGAAAAGTGGTCCAAGTTTCAGTGGAGAAAGTGCAACTTTCTCACCGAACAGCCTAGTTTTTTTTCAAACAACAACTTTTGTATAACAATTTATTCGTTATTATTTTCTATTGTCGTCAAGAAAATTACTTACTACTTCATGAATGACAGCCAAACAGCTTTCTCCTTAACATTCATTTTCGACTCAAATGGTGAATTTTTTCATTAGACTGCAAATGGCATGACCGACACTCCCTCTTTGATTGATGATCGCCTTGGACAATGCGGGAAATTTGTTAATATCTTTAGAGTGAGCTTTCATAAACTGCTTCATTATGCCAAGTTTGATGTGAAATGGAGGAGGGTGTACATTCTTTGGGTCTACTTAGATCTTCTTCATCACATTCTTTCTCTCCTAGTTCGCCTTGTTCACTGCTTCTTTATTTGGTGCTATGTTCTGTTACAACTACCCTACTCGCACATGAAACAGGGGTGGTATTTGTAATACCATTGCTGCTATTCGTAATTTCATGTGAGTTTCTTTTAAATAAACAGAATGAAAAACTGGTACTGGTAAAACTGACGAACTTATTGCCATTATGAAGGATGACTGCTTTTAGGCTTCGTTTTGAAGATTCAGTAAACTACCTATACACATTTCTTGACATTATAGTTTATATGGAATCAAGGCAGAACACTACTTCACCCCCTTTAGCAAAGAAAGAGGAGATCATCTTTATTCTTTTTATGAAAATAATATACCTAGTGCCAATATTTTTTTTTTATCGTTCGATCTAAAATCTAACAGTGTGACTGACTTCTTCGGTAGATCTAAATCTCTGACAAGATTGTTAACTTTGATGGCAGAGGGTTGTTGTTATAACTACTGATCTCTTCACTAGAGCTTATTACTTCGTTATCAGCATAATTATGGAATTTATATTCTTATGAACTTGATGAAGTCAAAACAAGGATGCGAAGGCCCTGAGCGACATATGTAGATTGTGTGCCTCACTCCGATAATCCAGTTTCACCAAAATATGCAAAATTAACGTTCCTAACAAAGGCAGAAATGTTCTTTTTTGTCTTTATACTTTCATAACAGTTGTAGCAAGAACTGCTAGCGCTAGTGTGATATCATAAACTGTGCAGAATACTCCACTTATAATATAATGAATGGCTTTTATATAGTTGTCCATATACAATCTTCTAGTGACTGCAAGAGATCATAAATAAAATGGGTTACATGATTCAAAACCCTACGTGATACAGAGAAACGAATGCCATTTTCGAATTCAGCATACCAAAAACATAAGTACTCGTATATGGCAGTACTGTCTGGCCGATGATTTCTTCACCAGAATTCGGCCAGGATCTTTTGTGCATCAAATTGCCATGAGTGATTCATTTTTCATGGCTCGTAAAAATTGGTTTGGGGAGCAGTTTGACTCAATGATTAATGTTTGATCGTTGATACCATCGACATGGTGCTCAACGCATCATCTAAGTCATTGAAATTGTATTCTGGGGTGTTAGAGCGACCTTCACAGAACACAATCCCGTTCTCCCTTTTAGCGGTTTAACAACATAAAATTTAAATTGCTTACAGTTTCTTCACTCAAGCCATTTTTGTATAATACATTCTCGCAAGAAGTGAAGCTTTGTTCTGTAGTAATCCGGTGGAGCCAAATCCAAAACCTTTTGTGTTACCCTTTCATCATTAAAATTGATAATTTTTTGTCTGTTTTGCCAGGTTTGAATAGCTCGTAATAGATCACATACTTCTGGTTCCACCAAGCATAGAACATTGCTTTCCGTCCGCAGTCCATAGTCCGGGATCGATGACTTTTCCTACGGCTTTGAAACCTATGGAGACAACTTCTCTGTCATATTTGATTGATTCACGAGTTTTTGTTGCATATCTGCTTTGAAATAATTCATAGCAGACTCATCTATATTACTTTAATGTCCACCAATAATTTGCTGCTCTGTCAAAATAAGATGAGGCTTATTAAGCCAATATAGAATTTTCCATCTTTTTTTGTAGCAATTCGACTGGTAATTTGTTTATTTCGGGAGTAGTCTGTGATTTCTTTGCATTTCAGTAGCTTATATAAAAATATTCTGGTGACATCAATTTTCGAACGGCCGGATTATCTGAGGATCTTTTTTAACGTTTAACTTGTGATATACATATGTAGGTAGGTCCCATCTGACAAAAAGTGGAAATGCCAGAATACATCAGGATACAGCCTTTTCGTTTTCAGTCATTCATACAAGGACTCTAAACCCGATTAAAAATCTTTTGTCATACAGCCGTTTTGACATTCTGCGTGCCTGTTTCAGTTTAAGAATGGCGAGTCTTATTTTTTCTCGGCAAAAAACTCGGAAATGTATAAGATGGTAAGTCGCTTTCAAAGCAGACCATAAAACGTAAGTTTAGCAACTTGGCTCTAAAATGGATGGACCTTTTCTCTTCACGCTCTTATTTTTTATTTTAAGGGGGGAGCACTTTTGTTCTCATTCGGTTTATATTGCAGCTCATTCCGTTTAACTTGTCATGATTTTCGTATTTCCGCCGTTTGGATTTGCCGGGGCTCATAGTACACCACACCCTTTTGCCTCCACCAAATACATAGCATGACTTTCGAACTCAAATATTGATGTTGGGGTCAATGGTAATTGTTCGCTACGCTTTGCGTGGTGAATATCCATTTCTCATCCTCAGACACAATCCGATGAAAAAATCTTTCTTTTTTGAAAGTGAAAAATTTCTCTCGCTTTCAATTTATGAGGAATGCTTCTTACTCATTCCTATTTTAATCGTAAAGAAACTGCTTGCTGGTTTACCCGCTATGAATCTGCAAGACGGGATCTTCATCGAGTAATGCCTCTTTGTCTTAGTTATCCAGAGCCAGGCTTATCTTCAATGCTGAAATCACAATTCTTAAGACGTCGAATCCATTCCCTATATGACTTATCAGTTGAGCATAGTCACCATTAAAGCAAAAAAATTAACACCTCCCGCTAATGTTGCTTAGTTAAATAATATTGGACATATTCAACAGAACAAAAAAACAATTTTTTTTTTTTTATGAAACTTAAAGTGATATAAACTGATTGACAGAAAGCACTAATATCCCCTGTCACTATGAAACATGATAGCCAGAGCCATCTTTTTAAAATGGAGCGAACTAATTTGTCTCCTAATAATAGATTATTTTATAACAAATAATTTCGAACCACCTTGTAGTTAATTTAACATGTTGATGGCCCTCTAAAACAGCACTATACTTGTAAGACGAAATACTGAGTTCAAGCCTACAATTATTGGAGCTTAAACAATATCCTAAGGGACTATGGTACATTTCCCATTCCAGAGATTAAGTTGAGACAAAGCCTACTCAATATCAAAAGCCAATTTTTTTTTTATTATATTTATTATTACGTTTGTAGAATTTGTACAAGGTTTGCTACCACACAATTTACACACAGAGATATGTTATTTAATACATAAATCTTTCAACTGAAAAAGAACAAAATATTTTTGTTCCATCGTTCGTTCATTCGTTCCATATCATATATCTGTCTGTCCTTCTCTCCGTAAATTATAAAGTATCATATCCTACAAATAGGCGGTTGGTGAATTTGTTTTATTCGTCATTACGGTTCATGTATTTGATGATATATATAATAATACTAGATATATTATAATACATGTTTATAATTCACATTTACTTCGTTCCAGCTTGCACTTTGGTTTTTTACCTAACCTACCTTAAGCTAATTCTAATCTTAAATATAATATTCCTTTAATGTAATGATTCCTTTCGGGCGGTTAGCCCCCTAAATGCATCTTTTATCAACTGAACTTCACCATCTCGTTCACTGCCCGTGACTTTACCAAGGCTTACAGGCCTCAGTCACTTCCTAAACCTCCGCGCCCACTAAAAGATCTCACCAGAGTAACGTACCGCTCGGCGTGCTGTTTAGCAACATCTGCGAGATCCCAATCCGCCATTGCGGTACTACAATGAATGAGCTGAGGAGTGCCGTCTACGTAACCGTCGTGGATGAGGCGTTTGTCCCTGGCGCCTCGGTGGCGATGGTATAAAACCTTTTGGAATACATATGGAGCAATGCTTCTGGAGAATAAAACCCGATCGGAGTGTGCTCCCGTTGTATCTATAATTGGGGTAGTAAGCTCTGGAGATCAGGTTATTCTTGTTGATCATTGCCCCTGTGATGGGCTTTTCGGATCAACAAAATTGGCCTGCTCCGTCGTAAGGGCCTTATTAGAGTAATACTTAACGAACTGGAACTCTGGCGCTCTGTACATTCTACGACTGTTTGTCTCTCGGATGCATGAATCTTTTCCATATAAGATGGCACTACATTAAACTACACCGGACAACCTTACGTGATGATGGGCCTTATAAGGGTCACGTAGCATATGATTTTTACCCTATGGTTAAGTTGACTGCTCCAGCAAGGCAACCATCTAATATGTGTTGATTTAAATACAGATACTGGTCCACCCAGATACCAAGATATCTAACCACGGTTCTAGGCGCTAATAGTTTCTCATGTTGCCCAATGAAAGTTAATTTTTAACTTCTAATCCCCGCAATATCTCTTAAGATAATCGTTATCACACTGCAGCATTGCATTTACTACAATTTTTCGGACCTGATCTGTACGCTACTAAATCATCTGCATACGCTATTTATTGAGCGCGTGAGAAAACCTATAAGACCACTTGTGTAAATGTTAAACAGTATCAGAGAATTAATCGCCCCCTGTTGAACACCGTTTTTAATGTCACAGATTCTGCACGGAATAATATTGTTTCATTGTTTCACCTGTAAAACATACCAAAAATATAAAAAGACGCCTGTTTTGATACTTTAATATGATTTATGAGCTTCGTTATATAGATTAAAGGCTAATTTGGAGGTTTAATTTGCGACCATTTTTTGAGAACTGTCCAGTGATAACGCAGGTTGTTTCTAAAAGATTTTTAAGATTTTTCATTGTTGTGTAGCTTACAAAGATTTGTGATCATGTGATCAATGTAAGTTGCTCACATTGTGTTTTTTTACGCATCTTTTCAGATGAAAATGGTCCACGTCGTTCATGATTATTTGCGATCGAAAATCGTCCATATCGCTCTCTGTACGAGTACATTAGATTTAGATTTAGATTAAAGTGGGTAGAGGGCCAATGTCTCCTGATTATTGCGGCCTCTGATGGGCCTATTGTGACGTCCCCCATTTAGAGTTCACTCAAAAATCCTGATTTCATGATAAAACTTAGTATGCTTTTGAGTGAGCTAGCAGCGATTTCTTCTGCTTCAAGATAATGCCTGCCTGGGCGTTTGCGTCGTGTTCTGATGAGGAAATTACAGTGGCACAGTGTTGATAGGTATGCGGCAGAATGGTCTTGGCATCATGAATGGTGATGCAGAGCCTTTTCTTACTAATTGGTCTACTTTTTCGTTTCCTGTATGGCCACTGTGTCCAGGTATCCACATGGGGTGAACTCTGTTTGTGTTGGCTAGCTGGCGTAATAGTTGTAAGCAGTCCCATACCAATTTAGAGGTGACTTCGTAGCTTTTGAGAGCAAGAAGTGCAGCCTTGCTGTCAGAGAGAATATAATAGTTTTTATTGGTTATAGCTCCGTTTATATTTTCTCTGAGGCTGATGTCTATTGCGAATATGTCTGCTTGCTCTCTGTACATAGAGCGTGTAAATAGCTTAAACGCGATTTTCGGTCTGTAGGTAATAGCTAATGGTTCGTTCTGCACTTTGAAAGAGTTGACGGCTCATCCGTGATATCTTCAGGGATATCGGCGCCTTCCAACGCCCTTTCTGGCACTTGTTGTTACAGTACCTTCGAAGCGAGAGGCTAAACGTCATAGTGTTGAGTTTCGGTCGGATGATCTGCGCCCAAATTCAAATTTCGTCAGAATTTCGTAAAAATATAGTCAAAAGTATTGTACTTCGTGATTTTAAGGACATTCCATGGCCTGTCTACGAGTATGTGTTTATGCCACTTACAAAATCAACACAGTGTATTGGCTATCAACAAAACTAAAATAAAAATTTAAGGACTAACGAGTAGATATGGCTAAGATTTATTTATTGGAGTCGGAGACCAGAACATTACCTATTATCCAGGCTTTAAATCTCAAAGTTATCACAACTGTAGAATGTACTGTCAAACCCATCGATGTGAAAATCATTTAAAATCAAGAAAACCAGATCAAAAATATTGTCACTATTCGGCTGAAGGAGGATACGTGAAAGATAGCACGGTCTCTATCCAAATACTAGTTAACGAAAAGAATGAGGATTTAAATATTAAGCCATTTGAAGAGCTCGATGGGATTGCTTGACTGTGTTTTTAGGGCTTTTTCTGGATGCTTCAGATTGTCTCCACTAAAATCCCAAAGTGTCATCTCATCAACTTTTATTCGCCGCCATCATATCATAAATATGCAAGCTTTCAGTGGCATTTCTGCTCGTTTATCCTTTGGCTGTTCTCTTCAACATTCGTCAACCCTAGTTCTCCTCACAGCAGAGTCATAAAACTCATTTCATACGAACCGTTCATTCTAGCCAAGGACCTTCATTCACTGTAGGGATGTTCGATTGCATACCATTCTTGGCTTTTTCGTTTTCAAGTCCCCTGAAATTCTTGAAGATTTTAATTTACTCGGACCTCACCTAAGCCACAGCATATGTGTGCAACTGTGGAATGGAATGAAATTGTTTAAAATTCTACTTTCCCGAAATACTTTCATTTTATATGGACAGAAGCTTTTGCTGGTTTAAGTCACGCACTGACTTTTTTTTTATGACAATTGAGAAGTCGTTCTGTATAACAATACTTAAATTGATATAATTTAACCCAAATAAGTAAAGGAAGGAATGGCAGAAAAGGATTTTATCTTGCCCAGTCAGCTGCCATCAAAGGGATAATTCACTTGAACCAGATAGCACACATAATGCAAAATAAATCGCTTTGGAAATAAAACCGCTTATTTCCCTACATATCGGGGGATGTAAAGCCTCCAGAATACGGTTTATGTTCCCACCGATCATAATTTCCATATGGCTAAATCTGATAGCATATCGCCGGGTACAAAGCTTCTCATGTGAAACCCTGTGAAAATATAAGAAATAAATTCTCCATCTTCTCCTACTTGAGTATCAAATGTCTTGTTTGATGGTTAAAATTTATGTTCTATCACCATCACTTAAACCCTCTTCAAGACACGAAACGAACGAGAAGACAGCCCATAAAATCCATACAAGCGGTCAACCAGAAAATCCAAGCGCAATAAAATATAAGAATAACTTCTTCTTACTTCTCGCCTTTTGCTTATCGTTCTCCACCTTTAATACTCACACCTATCGTCCTTCGCAGTATCGATCAGGGTGCCATAAAGATATGTACAAACTTTTATTACTCAATAAATAGACGCACATCGTGCATCCTGCAGTTCTCAAAACAACCCAAGCGCGGTCGTATCATGTCATTGTTATTGTTGTTGTTGTTTCGTCTCTTTCTAATGAACGTTCTCGCTGGTACAAAATCAAATGAAATAAGCTCTCAATTTCAGTCTTAATCACATTACACCCATCCTTTCATAAAACAACAATCGCAGACATGCCTTTCACACCCGCGGAGAGGGGCATCCAGGAAGGAAACCTCAATCTCGTTCGGTCATGAAGTACGCTCACAATATGGCCGCCTTTGAGTCTACAGTCATAACCATAATCAAGGTAAAGTGTTTCACCGATAATTTTAACCTTGCAAGGCTAAATGGATGACACTACACACAAATACACCAAGCTATCCATACTAGTCCGCAAGGCACCCGTCAAGTTGTTCGTCCTCCTCTTGACCTCTCGCCTTGAATGGTGTTGTCGTATCCATTCGGACGACGAACGAATGTGAACGTAAGAACGGTGCTGCATCTAAGGGTTGGTTTGTCGGTTGTGCAGCACCTTGCTGGACAGGGTGAGATGATGTGAAGTCTGCTAAAGAAAAATGATGTTTCCATTAAGGAAGTGCAACATTTGTACGTATATAACCGCCTAGCAGACTCTCTTTCTTGAGATACAATACTATGTTCGTAACTTACATAGATACTTCTACATAATTACGGATACCGACACGAAGGTGAGTAACGTCGTGGGCTACGTCGTTTAGTAGAGCTCCTCGAGGAAATCTGGGTTAATGAATATACCATAACTTCAGGGTGTCGTTTCATGTTTCATGTGACCTCACAGGATTTTCTATTTTCCTTTAATCCACTCCCGGAGCAACAACAACAATAACATATAAAACTACATGTTGTCTTGTTACAGTGATTAATTTTCCAAGTGAGCAAAATTTGAAAATTAAATTGCACCTGTTGCAGCGTGTGCACCACTCACAGTGCTTAATGGCAACGCAAGGATAATGCCTTTGTAATATCCCATCCCGTATTCAGAAATAAGCTTCCTCTCACTACAAGCTACACTTATACAATTGCCTCGTTGTGTCACTAGTTTGTCGTGAGTGTGGTGGATGCTGGTGTATAGTCGGTAGTCGGTGATGGTATTATAGACGGACAAAGGAAACGAATGGAAGGATAATCCTTTTTGTGTAGTAAATCAGTGTGAGCGGGATCGTAAAAGGTTCTAGATAGTGCCGAAACACAAATGGAAGGACGATTACAACATTGCCTTTTCCTTTCGGTCGGGCAACCCTCGGACAAAGTAACAAGCATTTAATGGCGCCCGACCAGGAACCAAATGACCTCTTGGACCTGTCGTTTATGCTTGGCGTTGCGTATTATTGGCTGCATTCTATTATCCGTCTTTATCAGATTTAGATATGAATATTTATTTTAGCTCTTGTGATTTACCGATTCAAATGCGTGAGGATAGCATCATAATTCTAATAAATGCTTTGTCAAATATTCATGGTTTATCTTTTGCTTTATCTATTGAACCGGTTCGGTCCTTTTTCAGGGTCCTACAAAAATACTTTCTGATATTTTTAATCTGCCTGATGGAATGTAAATATTGATGGCATTTTGATTCGCCTATTCGAGTCGAATGGACTCGATGTTGGGTCATCAATATTTTTTTCGACGGGAAAAGCTATTGTTTCGTCTTTGCCTTGAAATGAGTTCCGAGTCCGATCATCGAAGCCAGAAGCATTAAATTTTCCGTAATACCATAAGGATTAAGGGTGTCATAAATCGCTGGGCCAAAGAAGGACTTCGCAGCGAATAACACAGAGTTGGCGCAGTGCGCTGTCAGGAAATCAATAAGGACTTTCCTGGTCATTTAGGGAGAGGCATTTTCGTTTCCCCTTTTGTTTCCCTTTCATTGAATAAATGTTGAAGTTTGTTACTATTGAGGGGTTGGCATTGAAGCTAATTGGGATTAAAAGTGGCTGAAAAATATCCCCTAACAGAGAAGTGAATGTGGGAGACTGTTGGTAAAACTAATTAACAGATGGGATAGAGGTCTTTCAGAGGCAATTAATAGAGGAAAGTTATTTAAGAAGTTTTTTGTTTGTAACAGCTGAGATCTCGAATATGGTTCCTAGACTATGGGTGCTATAGATAGCTACTGGAAGGAAAAGTTTTTTTTATTGAAAAAATCGGTTTATTATAAGAGAACGGGCAGTTTGGAGCTTATGCGGTAACAAAACCAGGATGTGCAGGCCTTGTTATTGCGAAGTAAGACGTCTTTTAAATTACCCGTAAATGTGCGCTCCGTTTCAAAACTCCTTCACAGCAATACTGCATTAATATTATTATTATTATTAGTTTTGATAATTAGGAGCAATCTGCACCAGAAGCACTAACATAGCAGTTTGTATGTTATGCTTGCAGGTCGGATTTGAGCATTTTGAGATGAAAACGACCATTAATATATTTGGGCATATGGATCTATTTCGCTTGAAAGATACTGATATACCAGGGATACCAGTTCTATCCTTAATCCCAATACAGCTCTCTTGGGTTAGTGCGTTAGTGAATCACTTTATTTGTTAGACATTTTATTTATTGCTTAGTTTAACGTGAAAGTTGTTTTCGAAACCATTAATACTCGCCCGAATCGTTACTCGGAGGGCTATATGAAACATTTCGCAAAGGGTGTTTTCAAATCTTATCCTAGCAACTAGGATAATGTCATCGGCTTGTAATTTTCTGTTCTTGTAGAGGTGGAGGAACTCCAATTTGTGTTTTACAATATTATCCTAGATCCTCCGACAGTCTCGGCGGATTCCTATTTAAAAGAGTTTTGACTGCCTCAAGTGAGATGTTTACTTCTTTGATCCCTGTTCGCAGGAATTGGACGGTCTCCGCGGATATGCCGACAGAATTATGATTTTAAGACTGATTAACTGAAATTTCATTTAAATTTAGCACGAGGTGAAGGGCCCAGTATTTACATATTTCGTGCGCTATTGAAGCGTTTCTCAAGGAAAGAAAACCGTAAGTTGCAGCTTTTTTTTCCACCGATAACAGGCACTTACGAATTGGACCAAGCGAAATTTTGGTCTTTTAATGGACTTGTCGAAGTGTCGAGCTGCAGGTTCCGCCTGTATGCACAACAGTTATTGGTGGTACAATACACATTGGGAAATGATATTCATCCCCTTCATGATCACTAGGTTCGATTTCCATGAGCCCGATATACAGGGTGTCCCACGAGCAGTGTGCCAAAAAGCTATAGCGTGTAGGTCTGGTCAAGACAAGAAAAAAATCGTATTGGAGGGGGGGTCTATTTCCCCCCGTTTAGCCGGGAGGGGCAATTTTCTAAAAAATTGACTTAATTTGGAAAAAAATTATTAAAAATCAACAGTTACATCCACAATGCCACGATATACCTTTTTGTAAAGCCAGAAACCTCTTCTTTCATACTGATTTTAAATGAAGCTGTTTTAAGGAGTAGTTTTTGAGAAATTAATTTTCAAACTCAAAATTTTGAAAAAAAATTGAAAAAAAAAAAATTTCGAAATATTTTTTTTCAAAATTGTATGTAATTAAGTAGTAATTTTTTTTTCAAAAATTCAATGCTCTCATTAGGTTTTAGTTAAAAGCAGAAAACCGGATGCAAAAATGTCTTGTAGTTTTTGAGAAATTAAAAAAAAACCCGAACCTTTTTTTTCTAAGAAAAACCTTTTTTTTGGTTTTAACGCGGCTGGACTTGTAGGCAAATTAATGTGTGAAACATTGACCTCTTTTTTATTATTTTTAAAAATTCGGAGTTTTATGAGGATACAATAAAGTGATACAGTATTGGAATAACCCTGGATTAATTCTTTTTTTTCGTTGATAACGCCTGAAAACTGACCTGCGAATTTCGTCTGGGTCCGCCCGCCGCCGATGGGTTCTACCCGAATTTTGGATTTGGTCCGACATAATCCCTCCCTTAGTACAAGGAGGATAGTTATTATGCTTAGAGTGCCCAAATCTAGAGTATGGAGACGCTTTTTGGTTGAGGCGCACGTTCGCACCGGACTGTAGCGTCATGTAAGAAGAAGATGAAGCCATTTGAAGTAGTAGATATTCCCATCACGTTGTTCAACAGCCATTGCATTGGAAAACATCGGTGGTCCACCCTAATTGGGATTGGGATAGGACTAGCCCTAATTATCTCAAGCTTCTGAATGTAAAAGCAAGGATTTTGAAAAAGTATTAAACAGAGCACCGACGAAATCGGTTGAGGAGAATATAGTAACACCGCACAGTTTAGTGCTCAGCCGAAACATAGTACTATTCACATTGCGTCAAACTTGTTTCTAACATTCAGTGGAATAAGGCAAACAGATTGTGTGCGGGTGCTTGCCTGTTCGGCTTTGAAAATACCACTGTGTGCTTGGAAGATCTATCCTACAAGTTCACCAGAGTGAGGTGGGCGGAGCTGGAAGGTGATCACTCAGAACGCAACACGCGAGTGCTAGCCAACCTGATTAAATTTAAGATTAGAATTAAATAGCTTAGAGAAGGTTAAGTCTTAGAATAAGAAAAATATAAAGTTTTCACTGAAAGTCAAACAGATTAGATAAGTTCAAGCCGAAAGGTATTAGTAATAATTAAATATGTATAGTTAGACTAAGAGTGCCCGCATAGGGACTTAAATTAGATTTAAATTATTGGCTTAGTAAATAAGAATAGAATAAGAACAATAAAAGTGAATTCAAAATAATATGTAATTTTTGACGAATGTAAATTAAAAAAAAAAATAGCATAAGCCTTGAAAAAACAGACGAAGTGGTACTTATACCTGCCGCTTCCTGTCAACTCTAGGCACCTAGAAGACTTATTTACCAATTACACCACCCTTCTGACAACTGCTGGATGAGCTCCATAAAATTCTTTTCAATTCGAAATTCAATATCGCAAAAAATAAAAAATTGGCTCCACCGAAAGGTTCAATCGGGAGTAGTAGCATTCAAGGGAATAATCATTTCACATGTCACCCCTCAAAACACGTATCAGTGCCTTTGATTGATTTTTTTTTCAAAAATTCAATGCTCTCATTAGGTTTTAGTTAAAAGCAGAAAACCGGATGCAAAAATGTCTTGTAGTTTTTGAGAAATTAAAAAAAAACCCGAACCTTTTTTTTCTAAGAAAAACCTTTTTTTTGGTTTTAACGCGGCTGGACTTGTAGGCAAATTAATGTGTGAAACATTGACCTCTTTTTTATTATTTTTAAAAATTCGGAGTTTTATGAGGATACAATAAAGTGATACAGTATTGGAATAACCCTGGATTAATTCTTTTTTTTCATTGATAACGCCTGAAAACTGACCTGCGAATTTCGTCTGGGTCCGCCCGCGGCCGATGGGTTCTACCCGAATTTTGGATTTGGTCCGACATAATCCCTCCCTTAGTACAAGGAGGATAGTTATTATGCTTAGAGTGCCCAAATCTAGAGTATGGAGAGTGCTTCATACCGAAAACTTACATCCGTACCATTTTAGGCCAGTTCAGGGACTCACCTCAAACGACAAGTTTTTGAGAGCAGAATTTTGTCGATCATTACTGCTTCGAGATGAAACTGAACGAAATTATTTTGCAAGGATATTCTGGACGGACGAAGCACAGTTTACCAGAGATGGGGTTACTAATTTCCACAATTTGCATCATTGGAGTAGCACCAATCCACACAACAAAAAACAAAATAAATCACAACACCGCTTTAGCTGTAATGTTTGGCTTGGTATTGTTGGACAGACTGTAATCGGGCCCCGGTTTTTGAATGCCGTTATTAATGGAGAATCATACCTGCAATTCCTACGAGACCTTTTGCCCGATTTGATGGACAACGTTCCTTTGGCCATAGCAGATAATTTAATCTACCACCAAGATGGAGCACCAGCACACTAGAGCTTACGGGTTAGAAACTGGCTGAATGATCATTTTAGTGATCGTTGGATCGGAAGAATGGGCCGCACGAAAAGGCCACCTAGATCACCAGATTTAACTCCTCTAGATTTTTATGTGTGGGGATTCATGAAAAATTATGTTTACGAAGTGGAAATAGTATCTTTGGAACAACGGATTGAAGTCGCTGGAGTCAAATTGCAGGAAAATTTGTCAAGCATAGACTTACATATGTGCAGCCATTAGAAGGAGATATAATCTTTGCCTTCTAAAAAATGGGGATCATATTGAAAATTTATTATAATAAAACTCCGAAGTTTTTAAAAATAATAATAAAGAGGTCAATGTTTCACACATTAATTTGCCTACAAGTCCAGCCGCGTTAAAACCAAAAAAAAGGTTTTTCTTAGAAAAAAATGGTTCGGGTTTTTTTTTAAATTCTCAAAAACTACAAGACATTTTTGCATCCGGTTTTCTGCTTTTAACTAAAAACTAATGAGAGCATTGAATTTTTGAAAAAAAATTACTACTTAATTACATACAATTTTGAAAAAAAATAGTTCGAAATTTTTTTTTTTAAATTTTTTTTCAAAATTTTGAGTTTGAAAATTAATTTCTCAAAAACTACTCCTTAAAACAGCTTCATTTAAAATCAGTATGAAAGAAGAGGTTTCTTGCTTTACAAAAAGGTATATCGTGGCATTGTGGATGTAACTGTTGATTTTTAATAATTTTTTTTCCAAATTAAGTCAATTTTTTAGAAAATTGCCCCTCCCGGCTAAACGGGGGGAAATAGACCCCCCCTCCCATACGATTTTTTTCTTGTCTTGACTAGACCTACACGCTGTAGCTTTTTGGCACACTGCTCGTGGGACACCCTGTATATAGATGAGCAATCTTGGTGAAGTATGCGAAAGTATACTCGAACACGTTGTGCGAACGTAGGATATTTGGGAGACGTTTTAACAAAAGTACCATCTTAGATGGGCTTGGTACATTCTATTTGGGTACCCTTAACCCATTTACTACCACTGTACCCGTTTGGGTACAGAAAATTGAACAATTTTATTGTTTAACCCTTGTTCTATTTCAAATTTATTTTGATGAGATTTAAATTTTTATGCTTCGTTGATATGTTTGCAATAAATAGGTGTGCAGTTTATTTGAAAAAAAGATAACGGCCGTTTGTATCATTGCTCTGCCTCAGACGCGATTGGGTTTTTTCCAGTTTTTCAGTGGTTGGTCTATATTTCGCAAAAGAACAAGTATTCCTTTTATCAATTTTGCTTTTAATTTTTTGGAAACAGTTTAAGAATATGTAATAAGATCAGACAAAAGTGAAGAATAAAGGGTTGGTTTTTTGTACGATAGTTAGGTGTACCCGCTCAGGTACAATGGAAAAATATATATGACATTTTTTTTTTGTCTTAGAATGGAATTCGAAGCATTCTCAACAACGTCGTTTTATGGAAGGAGATTCGATAATCTTCCAAATGCAATAAATGCAATCGAAGAAGATCATCGAAATACTGTGTTTGATATTGCAGTTATACCACCAGATGCAGATTTCAATACAGACCAAAAAGACATAGACACGGAAAGTTTGGATAATGATCACATGCCCAATGATGTTCCAGGTAACATTGAACTTTTCATTAAAGATGAGGATTTCGAAAGCGAGGACGAAGTTCCTTTATCAGAGATAAGAGCCTCAATAGGTAGAGAATCTCAAACCCAAACACACTGGTCCAAAAGAGTTGCCGATATGACAATGAATTGTTCAAATTACTTTGAAGATAAGAAGAAAAATATGAAAGCTGCTTTGGAAAACAAGTTACCAGTCGAAATATTTGAGACGCTTTTCGATAATGACGTAATGGAATTGATATTGAATCAAAGTCGCCTTTACGCTTCTCAACACAATCATCACAATCTCAATTTCAAGAAAGAAGACCTGGAAGTTTTCATAGGTATTCTGTTTTACAGTGGTTACCACTCAATGCCAAGGGAGTCAATGTATTGGAAATTAGATGAGGATACAAAAAACCCATTGGTAGCAAACAATATGCCGCGAAATCGTTTTTATGAAATCAAAAAATACATTCACTTCGCAGATAATTATAATTTAGACGCTCAAGACAAAATGGCAAAGCTCAGACCGCTCATGAATCTTTTGTGTCAAAAATATCAGCAGTGGGGATTCATGCACGAGAAATTATCTATTGATGAAGCCATGATTAAATATTTTGGCCACCATTCCTCAAAACAGTTCATAAGAGGTAAACCTGTTCGTTTTGGTTTCAAGAACTGGATGTTAACGAGTAGTTGTGGTTACTTGTATAACTTCGATACCTATTGTGGCGCAAAAAATGTGAATGCTGATGTGGGTCATATGCCACTGGGATCTCGAGTTGTACTTGAGCTTTTAAAAACAGTTCCATTTCCTTCTGACCATATAATATATTTCGACAACTTTTCTACCTCTCATGAGCTTCTGCGATTGTTGAGAGAGAAGGGATTCCGAGCTACCGGGACAACAAGAGAAACTCGAACAAAAAAATGCCCATTGAAGCTAAAAAAAGAATTCAAAAAAGAGAAAAGAGGATATTTTGAACACATATATGACGTTAATAACAATATACTTTTCGTAAAATGGAACGATAACAGTGTTGTCACCATGGGTACAAACTTTGATGGTATTCAGCCAATGCATTACGTCAAACGTTGGTCATCAGCGGAGAAAAAAAAAGTTTTCATACAGCAGCCAAACCTTATTGCAGACTATAATAACGGTATGGGTGGCGTTGACTTACACGACCAGTCTGTCAATGCTTATAAAATCAAAATTCGTGGCAAAAAATGGTGGTGGCCGCTGTTTACGTCAATGTTAAGCTCAACATTGGTGAACGCTTGGAAACTTCATAAATTCGCAGCTGATTCCTAAGATGACTTGCTATCATTCCAAAGAAATATTGCTCGACATTATTTAAGAAGATATACAATTCACCAACCTGCAACATCAAAACGCTCCATTTCTGCAAGTGTCGCTTACACTGAAGGGCCCCATTTTCCGAAAAGAATTGAAAAGCCCCTTAGATGCAGAGTATGTCACATGAGAGTTAGATGGATTTGTGAGCTTTGTGCCATAATTTTGTGTGTCGAAAAAGAGTGCTTTAAAACATTTCATTCAACAAATTAACATACTGATTTTCCCATTGTACCTGATTGGGTACAGCTTAAAAAACACTGTTCATACTTTTTTTAAAAAATAAAAAAAATATTTTTGTATTCCCTCGATGCTATTTAATAAAGTAATGTAATCAAAAATTCGAAATTTTAGCTTTGAAGGTCTTTGGTAATAAATGGGTTAAGAAGGTTGTGCAATTACCGAATTCAAGCTGAAATACTACACATAGAATATAACTGGTCTAAAGTTAGTATTTTAATTTGCTCACAAGAATAAAAAAGCGATCACAAATGTACATACACAGATTAACTCTGAAGGTCCTTCTATAAAACAAAACTGCTAATCGAAATTTATTGCAGACCTTACCAGGTGTTAATTATGCAATTGTGCGTCGAATGCAATTGGTTTGGCACCATTTTTATTACTGATTCTCGACTTAAACGAGGTGGACGCACACACTTTAAAAAAGACGCATTCGACTTCCAGGGGCCTAGAAATTTTCGAAACTGTGAACAATTGGACCCATGAGAAGTGAATAAATGGAGTGAAAATGCGAGGTTAGGTATCTGAGATAATTGGCACTGATACGTGTTTTGAGGGGTGACATGTGAAATGATTATTCCCTTGAATGCTACTACTCCCGATTGAACCTTTCGGTGGAGCCAATTTTTTATTTTTTGCGATATTGAATTTCGAATTGAAAAGAATTTTATGGAGCTCATCCAGCAGTTGTCAGAAGGGTGGTGTAATTGGTAAATAAGTCTTCTAGGTGCCTAGAGTTGACAGGAAGCGGCAGGTATAAGTACCACTTCGTCTGTTTTTTCAAGGCTTATGCTATTTTTTTTTTTAATTTACATTCGTCAAAAATTACATATTATTTTGAATTCACTTTTATTGTTCTTATTCTATTCTTATTTACTAAGCCAATAATTTAAATCTAATTTAAGTCCCTATGCGGGCACTCTTAGTCTAACTATACATATTTAATTATTACTAATACCTTTCGGCTTGAACTTATCTAATCTGTTTGACTTTCAGTGAAAACTTTATATTTTTCTTATTCTAAGACTTAATCTTCTCTAAGCTATTTAATTCTAATCTTAAATTTAATCAGGTTGGCTAGCACTCGCGTGTTGCGTTCTGAGTGATCACCTTCCAGCTCCGCCCACCTCACTCTGGTGAACTTGTAGGATAGATCTTCCAAGCACACATTGGTATTTTCAAAGCCGATCAGGCAAGCACCCGCACACAATCTGTTTGCCTTATTCCACTGAATATTAGAAACAAGTTTGACGCAATGTGAATAGTACTATGTTTCGGCTGAGCACTAAACTGTGCGGTGTTACTATATTCTCGTCAACCGATTTCGTCGGTGCTCTGTTTAATACTTTTTCAAAATCCTTGCTTTTACATTCAGAAGCTTGAGATAATTAGGGCTAGTCCTATCCCAATCCCAATTAGGGTAGATCACCGATGTTTTCCAATGCAATGGCTGTTGAACAACGTGATCACTACTTCAAATGGCTTCATCTTCTTCTTACATGACGCTACAGTCCGGTGCGAACCTGCGCCTCAACCAAAAAGCGTCTCCAGCTGGCACAATATTTCAACAGTTGTTTCCAGTGCCGCACTCCCAGTTGATTAAGGTCTCCTTTTCCTACCTCGTCGTCCCCCAGAGTTGGATTCGAAGACTTTTCGAGCCGAAGCTGTGTTCTCCATTTGCACTTAATGCCTAGCTATATTAGGCCTTGGATATGGAGACGTCATATTAGGTCGATGTCGCTGCGTAGCCCGTACAGTTCTTCGTCGTTGTATCTTCTCCTCCATCTCCGATTATATAAACGGGACCGTAGATTTTTTTCTCGCAGCGACCAAGGGCATCCTCATTCGTTTTCGTTAAGACCTAAGCCTCTGCGTCGTAAAGGAGGACCGGGATGATCAGTGATTTATATATTGTAACCTTGGTTTTTCGAGAGAGACGATGTCCTTAACCACTTCAAATTTGTAGCCGTCAATTTTGACTTTCTGGCCAAGAATCGGTGTCTTTTTTGGATGACAGCATATATTTGGTTTTACCCTCGTTCACCGAAAGACCCATTTTAGCCGCTTCTACTTCAATGCTTTTGACACTTCATTGACATCTCGCTGTGCTCACCCAATTATGTCAATGTCATCCGCATACGCAAGCAATTCCGCAGACTTGAAATAGATCGTAGCCCTTGTGTTGGCCAGGGAGTCTCAAATGATTTTTTCAAACACGATGTTGAAAAAGTTACATGACAGTATGCCTTCTAGCCTGAAACCTTATAACATCGAAGGTCTCGGATAATTCGCTATTGACCTCAATGGAGCAGCGAGAATTCTCCATTGTCATCCTGCACAATCGGACGAGCTTGGCAGGGATGTTCAAACTAGACATGGCTCGGTACAGCTCGTCGCTATGCGCACTGTCATATGAAGCTTTAAAATCGACTAAAAGATGGTGAGTGTCGATTCGGAATTCTTGGGTCTTTTCCAAGATCTGTCGCAGTGTGAAAATTTGGTCTATTTGGGATTTACCTGGTCTGAAACCACACTGATAGGAACCTATCAGATTATCCACAAAGGCTTTCAGGCGTTCACACAGTACGGCAGAGAAGATCTTGTACGCGATGTTAAGGAGTTTTATTCCTCTATACCAACATCGACTGTGACTCTACTACTCTTTGTCCGTCTTCATCCCTACAGGCTCCTGTTCTGACTTTGTAACTCTGGCATGTTCGTTTTACTTTTTCATAAAATTTGCGAGCGTCATTCCTGTGGTAGCATCTCTCCATCTCCTCGATCTCACGCTTTTCGTGCTCTCTTTTTTTCTTCCTTAAAAGCATGTGTCCCTTTCTCCTTTTCTGCTCGTACAGCTCACGAGCGGCTCTCGTCCGTCTATGTAGCATGGCTTTATAGGTAGTTTGCTTTGCTACATAGGCTTGTTTGCACTGCAAACTAATAAGGGAATTGAATTTTTGAAAAAAAATTAGCACTTAATTACATACAATTTTGAAAAAAAACCTAGCCGTTATGATTTTTTTTTGTTCAATGATTTTTGAAGGTTGGTGTGTTAGAGGAGTAAGAGGAATTGAATAATTTCATTGGTTAGTCGGTTTCAATCGACATTTTCTTAGTGAATTTGCCTGTAACAGGTTATACGGTTAGGTTACATGTACAAAATGTTTTACTTGTAGGCATCTTCATTGAACCTTCTGGAGTTCGCACCTATAGTTGTTAAAGATATCCCTGTGTTGTGCTATGTCCATACACATACTTCCCTGCAATCTTTATCTGTTTCTAGAGCGCATATTTTGGGAAAAAAATAAATTATCAACTCCAAGCAAGTTCTAACATATTCAACGCATATTTCACAGTGAAGAGCTGTTTAAGTTTCCGTTAATTTTATAACAAAAATTCTGCAAACTTAAGATATCGGGACATCATAAGTACAAGGGTTTCTTATCTTCAAGCTTGCTAAATGGAAAGTCTAACTGAAAAACTCTTTTCTTTCTTTTTTCAAGTTTAAAATCTTAACTTAGGTTCATATTTCGTTGTATCAGACTTGGGTAAATAATTACCTAACAATTTGGTACGAATAATATTATAATAACATCTATTGTTGGTAATTTAAATTTTTGCATAGAGTGAAGTTGCTATTTAAAATAAATTTGCAGCAAATTCTTGCTTCTATTTTTTGTTGGAGTGATACCAGCATCTCTGTTTACATCTATACTTTCATCCCGGTAGACAGCCGAGAAAATGAGTTTCTAGAGACAGTGTTTTCATTGCCTTAAAACTGTCATCCTGGTTTTTTAAAATGTGTCTTCATATATCATTTGCTTTTGCCATGTATTCTAGCTGTGACTGGTGTAACTGATATAGTCCCAAAGCCTTCCTAATTCCAATACCGGATTTTAACTTATTTTGTCTTTCCAATGGGGCACGCACACAGAATTTCTGTCAGGAAACACCGCGAAACACAGTTTCGGTGACTTGCAGTCTGTTGCAGCAATCAAACTGAGTGCCTTTGCCCTTAGATGATAGCACTCTAAGAACTGAGACGCTAGATTAGTTCTGTATAATTGGCAATTCGTCGTTTTTTTTTAATTTTAGATTTATTGTTGAAAATCGCTTTGTCCAACGATGGTTTAAACTTTTGCACGTCTTTCTGGTAGCAACGATTTCCTTGTTGAAATTTTGACTTCTTCAAAAAATCAAAAGTTCTGCTCAGCCAAGCAATGCGTTTTTGAATAGATTAGGTGGTATTCGAAAAAAGCATTAGCTAAAGAATATGGCGCACAGGATTTCCAATGTCAGGGTTTCCAGCTAGGTTTTAATGACCTGAGAAACATGAGAAACCGTGTTGTACCACAAAATCACCTTGTGTTCGTTATTTCTTTAATGCTCGGCGTAAATGCATGGGTTATGTTCAGACGCGAGCAACTCTTAATATGCAGAGCTGGTCCTACCAAATTCATAACATGAGCTTTGATCCATTCGATCCATGATTGTTGGCTTGGCCGTCGATGTTGATGCGTAGCCGCGACGCCTCATTTTCGCAATTGATTATCGTAATGAATTCAGTCATACGATGTAGAAAATCTGTTTGTTGTTCGCCCATAAAAAAATATCATTCAACGTCTTTCGACTTCTTCTCCTTGTTTTGATGAAAAGTATATTACTGAATTACGGTCGATAAATCTGCGTCTTCAACTTTTTTAATTGTCCTGGACGATCTTTGTCTCCTACGTTTTTGTCTGATGTCTCAGATCATTATGGAATATTAACCCAATTAAATGGAATTATTGTTTGAAGTCATGACAGTGGATACTCTCCGATTCGCAAAAATTTTATTAATTCTTGGACTAGTACAATTGATGTCTTAGTATATTCTGAAATGTGAAGACAGATTATAGAGTTGGATTCTCTAGTGCCCCAAATGTTAAATGGAACTTTCTGTTGTAATGATATTAAGGTCTTTAAAATAAAGCCGTTTCTTTCGCTAGATTTTGTTGCTTAATCTGAACAATTATTAACTGAAGCACGTTTTATGAATTGATATCTGAGTACTCAGTTAGAAAAGGCCTACTAGAAATTGGTCAAAAATGTGTTATATTACTATTTATATAGTTATATTACTTATATATACATATATGCAAGCATAGCCTGACTAGTTGTCTTATTTCAACATATTTACAATGTGAGTCACTTAGGAATAAAATAAATAAATCCTTATCTAAGGCAATTGAAGGAGAAACATTTGCATCATTGTGTATCAGGTTTCCAATATATTTTTATCAAATCATTTATGGATCACTGAATTGACTCAATTCTCTAAGGAACAACCGATTGGCTTTGCGGCATTCGAGTAGTGTAGTAATCATCATACTTCTTTAACATCTAACATTTCATCTATGTCCAATAGCACTCCAGGGAATTCCGCATCTTGTTATTTTTATCTTTTTTCACCAAGAGTAATCTATTGCCAAGAACAATATATTATTAAGAGTGATATATTGCCAAGCACAAAAGGTTATAGCATTTTCTCTATCCGCATTAATCGGCATTAACAAAGCCTTTAAAGCGCATCTATAATTAAATAAAATCTAATTTTACCGCTGTCGAACCTATAGACGCGGTGTACTGCCACCTAAGTGAGTGTGAAAAAAAGCGAACAACCCATCTATCGACTAATCTTCCGCATCGCTTAGCGTGCAACTAAAACCAGCCATCGTTAATCGTTCAATTACCACCGAACACATATGTAGTGCCTCTTTAGTAGGCAGACCCCCAAATGAACATTGGGTTGTTTGAACGTATGAGGCATGTTGCCTCCCGAACAATCTGTAATCCGTAATCCAACTTCATTCGGTTGGGTGATGTGTTTACTAGAATATACACAAAAATTGCTACTGAAACTACGATTATCATCGAAAACATCCGCACAAAACAAACATGAACTGAAACTCGACTGTCGAATTTCCACGTGAATGGTTTATACAATGTTCGTCTCCCTCCCCCTACAATTGCTCACTTTTCCCTGTCGTAAATACAAATAGTGTCTTATTTAGGAGAGACTGGGAGATTTTCTATTTTAATCGAATCTAAATATGAAGTGGATTCGCCATAAAATGAAATGAAACATTAAAAGGTACTCTATCCATGTGCCGCATCTCATCGTCATCGTCAAGGATTTCGCCGATTGCTACGAGTATTGTAGAATGAGTTGGAAGTTATCGATTGATTTAATCCACTTGTATGTCGTATTTTTGGACAACTATCTACATTTTTTTGCCCCCAACAACAGCTCGCACAAGTATCCCTTCAGTTTGATAAGCTCTCCTAGATGACTTTCGACAAATACTCTGTTTCCCGGAGAAGCAAAAGATACAAAGTATAAGTATTACAGTAGGATGATTGTTTTTTGTCTGGAAGACGGGGGGAAGAGGGGGATTATGAAGTATACGCTTCCGTTTGCTCTTATTCCTATCTGAAATCGATTTCGCTTCAAATTCTATTAAGGGGACAGTTATTACATGGATGGCCGAAGCTCCCGCGTCAGTTCCCACGCTCGAGTGAGCTTCGAGGAACGGTCGTAATCAGAACTCAATATTGATTCTACGGTCAAATGGAGATGTCTGTAAAACCTCCTTTCAAAGTACCTGAAAGATAGCAACAGTATTCTCTTCTATTCTATTGTAATTGTATATGAACAAAAGATAATCCGTTATAGGCGATAGATACGAATACAATGGTCATCGTCATCTTCGTTTTGTTGGTTTCCATTGAAGACAGTTGTAAATTAAATTGACATGATAGGTTGATAGGATGATGGGGTAATACAATACAAAAAGATGGAATCAATATCTTCTCGATACATCTATCGTCCGCACGGATACAGGTACTATTTAAAGTGTTTGCACGAGTGTGGGTTCATATGCGGCATATTAAGTGTTTACTTTATCGATCGATGCAATGATGCGTTCCGTCGTAGGAGGACATCAAGAGGATATTCGCATCCCTACTAGTTTTTGTTTACTTTCTGGCTTTTCGATGATACAGGAGCCCTGTACCAAATGTGTTTTTCGTTATGCAATTACTCTACCTGAAGGCATTTTCTCGTTCATATCCACCACAAGTGACAATAAGGGTGATGCAAGCAAGCATTCTAACGTATAGCCTCAACTGGAGGGCAAGCCCGAAAAGAGCGAATGAAATTATATTGGAAATATAATTGCGTTCATTAAAGGATGGCTTACCAAGGGAGCCTCTTCTCTCCCTACGAACGATCAATAACAGTTGAAATGGGGTATCGTTTTTCATTTAATTTGCGAGAAAATATGTAACCCTCTTCGACGGAGGAATTTTTATTTCTCTTTATTTTTGAGCTAATTAAATTTGACTTAAATTTCCTTGAATTTATTCGAAATATTTTAAGGAATAACTTAAACGGATTTCAGTTGAATTTAAATTCTCTAATGAGTGAGATTATACACTGACTGAGTATACTTCAAAGTCGGAGACTGTAATAAACGATTTGTTATTCTGGAATTGATAAGATACCTTCATTAGGCAATTGCTCTTTCCACTGCAACCCCTAGAAGAACAGCTGCGTGTTATGGCGATTTTGTGATATCATATTCAAAGCACGAAAGTCCCGAAAATGAAAATCATTTTGGTGGAAATATAAAGAAAAGTGCAAAGTGAAAGCAAAAAATAAAAATAAAAAAATAAAACCTGAAATCTCAGATAGATCAAAAGAAAAAAAAAGCTTGCAATAATGTCGAACCCACCTTCAAGGATAACTTCGCCCAAGTACCTGAGACGTAACACCCCAAATGCGAATAAGTCCGGTAAGATTATAAGCAGCACCATCAGCAATAGCGGTAGCAGTAACCTTGCCGCAGGTGGCAGCTCATCATCATGTCCAGGATCACCCATGCGTCGGGTCACTGCCATCAAAACCAGTGCCATGGATTTTGCTTCAAAGTTCTTCAACAAATGCAAAGCTGCCACATTCACTGTGGACGGAGCCACGTACACAATAGGTAGGTCGATAATTTGATTTAAAGAAAAAAAAAAAAAACTTTTCCCATTTCTCCCCCTCTTCAGTCTCCTCTCCCATTTATCCTGACTTTACCATCCAGCATCTCCTACACGACCTCCATTCCGGGTGGGTTGCACGATAATGTGCGTTAATATTTTAAGCAAATACCTACTATATAGCATTCAGGGTGCTTCTTAGTTTCAGCAAATTACTCTCTTTAACTCCCTTACCACTTAGTGCGGAACGAAACGAATGCGACGAAAAGTACTATAACATATATGTATGTATGCCCTCCACTCATGTGCATATAAATTAAAATTACCGGCTCATATGTTAAGGATTTGTACGAACCTCACTCACCCGGCAAGTTCATCGACTACACGCGTTTACACTTACAGGCGCCCAAAACCATCGTGTTCGTCCATTGAGCTTGCTCTTAAGCAGGCAGTCAAATTTGCATGCACATACTGTATAACTTTATGACACAATGTGTCTTGTGTTGACAACATCTAGTGTTTTCGGGTCTTTTGTCACATCGTTCCATTCTCGATGTGCTACGAAGGCGGGTTAATAGTGTACCATGCCCCGTCGGGATCCTGCATGCATAATAAAATTTCTTTTTTTTTTGTTATTTTGGGGAGAGAATTGATAAAGTTCTTAGACGTTAGGTAACAAAATTAAATGCAAATTTCATTATTAAGTTGCAATTTGAATTTTGAGCTTTACTCGCGTTAGGTAGCGGTTACGGAGCCAATGATGATTGTAGGAGGCTCTAGGGACATTATGGTATGAAATCTGGTCGGGTTGAGAGCAGAAATTTATGTTTATAACTTCCGGAGTGCATATGATAATGAAACCATTACGTGTCCGCGGTTTTTATGAGTAAACTATTAAACTTTTGTGTTGATGTGCTTAGTTTTAGGACAAGGCTCTGCATTATGAGAATGCGGCTTAGATGGGAGACTGACTTCGATGCGAAATAAAGGGGAGAAAACGTACCGAAAAGTTCTGGTCAATGCAAAAATATTGTATGAATTATAGACTCAGATTAAAATAATAATATTTTGATAGAAAGTTAGAGGTAAACAAATGTAAGTGATATAGTCCTATGCTGATTTGTGTTTCATATACGAAGGACAAAGTTAGCAACTTCATCTTGTAATAGGCGGTCCAATTCAAATTTCCCATATTTGTAATACTAAGAATACATATTTTATGTACATATTGCCCAATGCATCGACCAATTCTGCGACTGTGCATCGATGTTTATGGGAAGAATGGAAGCGTCGAAGAGTAAATGTACGTCATCGTGACGCACGTTCAACTGGGAGTATTGCTTCTGCGAACGACAATGTGGTTGAGGACCTGGAAGTATCTATTTTTGTCCATTCGAGGAATCATTTATCCCTTTGACATATTAATTATTCACCCTTTCACCCGTAACAAATTAGTTTTCATTGAAATTCAACGTCAACTGAATGCCGAGATCATGAGATTTAAAGGGTGTTGGATTTTTTCCTATATGGTTTACTTCAGAATTGAAATCTACAGAGTTCGAGCATTTAATAATATTCGCCAAGTTATCCCGACACCAACGAGAGTTGTCGAAAATTACCTCAAACCAACGTTTAAAGCTTCTACAGTAGAAGGTCCAGGAACATATAGTGTCTTATTTAATATTTTATAAATAATGGATAATACGATACAATATATTTGTTGAGGATCCTTTAGTTAAAATGTGCAGCCGACACCAGCAAGTCTAAACTTAATTTGACTAACCACTGACCATCGACACCGGCACCGATGCTGTTCACACTCAACAATAATCCGTAGACGAGAGCAGCTGAATTGTATTTATATTGTTATCATTCGACTTGTTTAAAATTTTCCAACTTTTTCTATCATAAATAAAGAATAAAACAAATAAATGGAATTTATTCTAAACAATATTAACCCATATTCTCCTGGCGTCCTCATATGAGGACGCAAACAATGGTACTTTAAATTTCGTATGAATTGGAATCGTTCACGTTTCGTTATGTTTTTAACTCTTTATTGGTTAGAGTAAATGTTATTCTTATATGGAAATCGCATTTCGTGCATAAAATTTGGATAGTAAAGACGTACTGCGCAACCAAAGAGTTAGAATTTCGTAAAAAGTGCTGATATCATGGCTTCATCAAGAAAGTAAGTTATAATTATTGTAATTGTTGTTAAATCTTTAGACTGCCCTATTATTTGGAATATGTGAAAATTATGTGTTTCAAGCATAAGCATTCAAGTAATATACTGTTATTCAGTTACACAAAATTTTCTTGTGAATTTAGGTGTCCTCATATGATGACACTCGGAGAATGTGTATACATATCTTTTTTTTTTTTTTTTCTCTCTGGACTAGATATTTGACACTAACTAAAGTTCTGGACACGTTAGAGCAAGATGATGCTGATACTCCAGACATTTTCATTGAGCCACCGGCTGTGAGCGTCCTAACAGATGAGGACTCAGACGAAGAGGATGGAGGGAGCATTGAGAAATTGTCCCGTAATCAACTTATGGTTCCAGCTGAAGTGAAAGTTAAGAGACAAGAAGATGCACCTAACCTGGAAGATAAAAATATAAAAAGGAAAACAAATACGACTGAAAAAGATTTAAACAAATTACAATGGAAGAGGGACGGAAAAACAATTCAGCCAGCTGAATTTCCTGTCGTTCTGACAGACGATATTGGCGAATTGACTTCTCTACAATATTTTGAAATGTTTTTTGATGATCTTCTGCTGGAAATAATTATAGATGCAAGTGCAGAATATTGTTTATCAAAAAATTGCCGGGATATAAAACTGACAAAAAGTGAGCTTAGGACATTTTTTGCAATTCTAATTGTATCCGGATATAATCAACTTTCAAGTAAGGCGGATTATTGGAGTTCAGGCACAGATATGCGAAATATTGCAATCTCAGATGCTATGAGAAGGAACAGATTTGATAGTATCATGAGGTTTCTTCTCTTTCAACCAAATTCGGACTTAAACTTCTCGGATAAGTACTGGAAACTTAGACCTCTTATATCACATATGCAAAAAAAATGTACGCAAAATTACGTACCAGCGGAGCCTATTTCACATGATGAAGCTATGGTGGAATGTTTAAGAAAGCATAGCTGCAAACAGGCTATTCGGAACAAGCCCATTCGATTTGGCTACAAAGTGTGGTGTCAAAATACGCCATCGGGATATCTAATAGCTTTTGACCCATACCAGGGAAAGACTTATTGCGGTGACGAACAAATGCAAACCAAATTTGGAAAATGTGCCTCTACAATACTTCATTTGTTAGACGGATATCCCCTTAGCAAGTCTTCTTTTCCATATCATATTTACTGCGACAATTTATTCACGTCATTCAGATTGCTTGATGAATTGAAGCAGAGAGGTTACAATTGCACCGGAACTATACGAGCCAACCGTTTAAGGAATGCTTGTTGTCTTTCTGATATAAAACATTTCGAGAAACAGAAAAAAGGTTATACAGAAGTTGCTACCCTACAATACAACAATACCAACATTTTTTTGACAAGATGGAAGGACAATGCAGTTGTCTCTGTTGCTTCTACTTGTTTAGCAGTTGATCCTGAAGGAAGTGTTAGAAGGTACAGCAAAAGTGAAAAAAAAAAAATGTTTTCGTTAACATTCCTCATGCAATTCAAAATTACAAACGAAATATGGGTGATACAGATAGAATGGACCAGAACGTAAACGCACGTCGCATATCAATTCGTGGAAAAAATGATGGTGGTCATTACTCACGTGGATGCTGGACGTTTCCGTACAAAATGCCTGGTTGCTGGCAAGGTCGAAAACTGCAAAAATAACGCAGAAAAAATTTACGTCGAGATTTGGCCATGTCGTATTTATTGCAAGCGCGAAATCCATCAAAAACCAGCAACAAGCTGAAACTACCACATGGAATGCAATTGATTCGATTTGATCAAATGGGACACTATGTCAAAAAAACTGACAATAATAAGCAAAAAAGATGCGCTGGAGACAACGGCGAGTCAAAAGTCAGGACTGAGTGCAATGTTGGTCTATGTATTAGCTGTTTTCTGCCATACCATACTACACAAAACTAATGCCTTTTTAAACATTAAACTTTTATACACCTATAGTTTATGAATTATAATCTTATGAATACTATTAATAGTATCTGTTATCATAAAAAAATTAATTTTATTTAAAAAAAAAATTTATCTATTTTTACATATATTCTCCGAGTGTCCTCATATGAGGACACCCCCTAACTCCACCCACGAACCTTACTTTTTTTTTTCGATTCATATTTTTAATTTCTTAAGCCATTTCAAGACATGCTATTGAATTTCGATGAGTTTGAGTAAGTATTTCTTGCCTTCGGAGAATAAGGGTTAATAGGAAAACAAATAAGGCAGTGACCCATTTTCTTGCCTTTTTTCTTAAACGCAAACTAGGAAATCTCTTCACCATTCAACAAACAGTCAACATTGCTTAAATTTATTATAAATTTTATTCAATCTGTTCGCCAACTTTTTCGTCAGCTTAGAAATAATTTCCACCCAAAGGATCATTAAATCTGTTAAAGCGATCGGGGGACTGATCGGACAGTTCCTGTGCGACGTCGACTCGCGCGATCAGGTAGGAATATTGTTGTTTTTGAAAGTGTGTCCAAAAACTCAAACATCTCGATGTGCACAACATTTAGAGTTGGTCTATCTGCGATTTTAATTTGGCATCTTTTGCAAAATGACTTTGGCATCCGAATAAGATCAAGCTGACACAATAACTGACCTCCGAAGATCACTAAGCTTGTTGTATGATTTCCAACTGGGCACTGGAGCAGTTGGAAATCGATCCAAATTTTAGCCAAAAAACCATATTCAGTGCTGAAGCACAGTTTTAGTTGAACGGCTGCGTGAACAAGCAAAGTTGCCGAATAATATAGAGTAGTATTATTACTTATTCCTTGGCGTGCGGTGAAAGTGGTTTTTATTCCCAAAATAGGGAAAGAGGATTACTCACTCGCCAAGAGTTTTAGACCAATCAGTCTAACATCCTTCTTGCTGAAAGGCATGGAGAGATTAGTAGAGTTGCACGTGCGCAAAGTTACCCTTCGAATGCATCCTCTCTCGGACATGCAACATGCTTACCTGCGAGGCTTCAAAATCTAGTTGGGAGAATTGAATGCGCTCTCGAAAGGAAAGAGTACGTACTAGGAATTTTCATCGACTTTGAGGGAGCTTTTGCTAACGCTACTTTCGACAGCATGGTGTAGATGAAGCCCTGGTTTTGTGGATCAAAGCAATGCTTGTGCACAGGATATTGATCGCTGATGCAGGCCTCGAACAATGTGTCGAGTCTGGAGTAAACAGGGGCTGCCCGCAAGGTGGCGTCTTGTCTCCGCTGTTATGGTGCATGGTGGTCGACTCTCTGTTCGATGCTCTCAATGCCTCTGGAACCTATGCCCAGGCCCATGCGGATGATACTGCTGTTCTCTCTGTCGGCTCATGCTTAGCGAATGTCTGTCTCAAAGCGCAGGATGTGATCGAAGACTGGTGCACGAGAAATGGGCTGCCGGTTAATCCTCTTAATACTGATGTCGTTCTCTTCACGAGAAGGAGGAAAAATACTGGCATTACTCAGCTGGTGCTAAAGACATTCCCATCCCGATATCCAAGGAAGCTAAGTATCTGGAAGTCATCCTAGATAGCAAACTTCTTTGGTCAAAACATGTTGAGTCCAAAATCACCAAAGCGCTGTCAGATTTTTAGCAATGCAAAGGTGCCTTTGGCAAAACATGGGGCTTATCGTCGAAGAAGATCCTTTGGATCTTCACGGCAATGATAAGACCGATAATCTCATATGCATCGGTTGTTTGGTGGAACAGGCTAACACGCAAATACGCTGTGGCTTCACTCACCGAGTCTGAGAGCGGTCTGTCTCAGCTGCACGGGGGCTTTCCCCAGCACACCGGGAGCTGCTCTAGATGCTATGATGAATCTTCCACCCCTTAACATATACATATATCAGAGGGTGCGCACAGAAAGCCATGCCTCGCCTAAAGAGAAATGGTCTTTGGTACAACTCGCATTGGAATGATGGTATACTTACGCGAGAAATATCCTACGACCACTGCCTTCTGACGCAATGACACCTGCCCCCCTACTGCGCTGTAATTTAACAGTCAAATCAGGACTGCCTTTGGCCAGACACTGAACCTGGAATGGACTATCTTCGCATTTTCACAGATGGAACCAGGACTGGCAGGGGTCCGGCGCTGTAGTTTTCTATGAGCGCGAAAACATTTGACTGCACTTCTCGTTAGGAAAATATACGTCAGAGACTTACGCAATCCTAATGGTCATGCACTATGTTGTGAAGCATAGGTTCGTCTGCTGTCACAGCCAAGGTGCACTCAAAGCTGTGTCCAACCTTCTATCCAACTCCAAATTAGTACATGAACTCAAGACCTTTTTGAACCTAGTATGAAGACTAAATTCACTTAAGCTTGTATGGGTCCCAGGTCACTCTGGAATCGAGGAAATCCAGGAAACGAGATCTCCGATGAATTCGCTAGAAGGGGCTCAGAGGAGAGTTTCTCAGGACCTGAACTCGTCTTAGGTCTATCTGCTTCCACGGTCAAATCTGACATCCATGACTGGGTCTTTAATGCACACAGTCGTAGAAGGAGGGAATATCCAGGATGCAGGATCACTAAGCGCGTACGCCCTGATGTCTGCAAGAAGTCCGCAACATTTTTCTTATCCTTAAGGAGAAATGATTGCAGAAGGCTTACGGGTGTCATTACTAGCCATTACACTTTTGCCAAGCATCTCTACGTTCTTGGCATCAGTGAGACGCCTACCCGTGCAGCATGTTGAGAGGAGGATGACACAGCAGAACACTTTCTCTGCGACTGTCCCGCCTTCGCTCGCGCACGGTGGCGCACCCTTTTGGCCGACGTCGTGGGTGCCGATTCTCTTAGCTCTACATCACTGAAGCCGCTCTTCACTTTTCTCCGGACAACGAGGAAAATACAATAAAGACAAAGTGTCTGTCTGGTAGTAAAATGGACCAGTATTTGTGCCTGACTGCTCCAATAGACAGTAGAAGCCTAAAAAAAAAAAAAAAAATTAATTGAAAGTACTTCCTGTTTTGTAAGGTTTTGTAAGGATTTTGGGCAGGCGGTGTCTTGAGTTTTGGGAACGGCAACACGGTGACTATCAATGGTTGGTTGGTGGTTCCAACAAGACCGTGCCGCATTCATTAGGGATTACTCGTACATTGGAGTTGTTGCAAGAGAAGTTCCTATGACCGGTGATGTTTTCTTTTCGAGACTTTGATGAGGCGCTGGTTTATTCGTAAAGCAACATGCCAAAAACGATTGATCAACTGCAGAACGACATCCAACTGGAGAACAGAGTTTATGCAACAGAGTCCTAAACAAATTGAGCCTCCCAGATGAGACCTGGAGACGAAGCTTCGGAAGCCATTTAAACAATATGAAAGTACTGAAGGCGGTATGTCAGTGTACGAACAATGTATGGAGAATGTATCAAGCGCTGGCATAGTTGTCTTGCACCTATCGAGGCCATTTCTAAGGAAAACAAAAGACTTCTTAACATATAACTCATGACTTGCTGCTAGTTTCCAGGTCTCTTTATCTATATTTTGTTTTTGGCTTTTACGGGAACTGAGAGCATACTTAAAATTAAGCCTAAAATCTTGAAGAAAATATTTATAGCTTCGCAGAAATTGCCTTCTTTCTGTCAGTAAGGTAGATACGCCCTATGGGTACACCGGGTCGCATCCTCAATATGCGGCTCACGTACCTGGGGGGCAACAGTGTAGAGCCAAGTGGTGCATGGCCTACATAGCCAAATAGCTGTATGGTTGTCAGCCATGCAGCTGTTTGGCTAACATATAAGGCTCCCAGTTAGGGTATAGGGTAACCCTGCTGGGAGTAACGGCTCGACCGGAGGCCTAATTCCGGGACCACGGGAGACAGGAAGCCCCCAGGACAAGAATGTCCTGGCCTGTCTTTGCGGTAGGCCCCCTTGTGGGAGTATCGTGGGGGCTGTGGTTATCCCAAATCGCGGGAAAAGAAGACTTAATGAACAACAAGTAAGAAATTACTTAGTTGTTCAGGGGGTGGCCGGTACCCTTAATATCGGTAAGAGGTTTTAGATGGGCCTCGCTCCGTACCAAGGGGGAACCATGTCCCTATGCATGGATTCAATTTGGTACTTATTTACAGGTCTGTTAGTAAGGGCGTTGGTTGTCGTCCAAAAAATCAACCCCTTGGGGGAAGGCCTCCCGTGGAATTAAGCCGACAAGGCAGGTGTCCACGTTAAACCAACAGAGCAATCTGTCAGTAATGCAGATCATTGAGTCTTTAGATTTAGATCAAAGTGGGTGGAGAGACAATGTCACCTAATCACTGCAGCCTCTGATGGGCCTATTATGATGTCCCCGATTTAAACTTCACTCAAAAATCCTGAGTTCATGATAAAACTTAGTAAGCTTTTGAGTGAGCTAGCAGTGATTTCTTCTGCTTCAAGATAATGCCTGCCTAGATGTTTGTGTCGTGTACTGAAGAGGCAATTATAGTGGCACAGTATGTGCCCTGCTATTTCTACCTCTTCGTTACACCCTCTCCAGGTGTCATCTTGTGTGATGCCCATGGTTTTAATTTGTTTGTTGACCGGGCAGTGTCCAGTGAGGAATCCTGTGACTATACGAATCTCAGTCCTAGAAAGTTTAAGGAGTTGATTCGTTATTTTAAAGGAAGTGGTTGGTAGGAACATCTTAGCTTGTCTGCTACCTTCCGTTTGTGTCCAGTAGTGGTTGGCCGTGTTCATCAACCATTCCTTTGGGTAGCATTTTATGGTGTTGATAGGTATGCCGCAGAATGGTCTTGGCGTCATGAATGTTGATGCAGAGCCTTTTAGGTCTGCTTTTTCGTTTTCTATATATCCACTGTGCCCATAGGTGAACTCTGTTTGTGCTAGCCAGCTGGCGTAATAGTTGTAAGCAATTCCATACCAATTTAGGAGGTGACTTCGTAGCTTTTGAGGGCTAGAAGTGCAGCCTTACTGTCAGAGAGAATAAAAATGCTTTTATTGGTTATAACTCTGTTTATATTTTCTCTGAAGCAGAGTTCAATTGCAAATATCTCTGCTTGAAATACGGAGTTGTATCTGCCTATGCTGTGATAGATGTGTGTTCCAGTGTTAGCTCCGTATATTCCAGCCCCAACACTTTCGCTCGTTTTGGATCCATCTGTATACCATACATAGGATTGACGGTCAAAGGACTATTTTGTTCCCAGGTGTGTCGAGACAGAGTTGTGACCTTAAAGTTTTGGCTGAAGTTATACCTTGGAGGACAACTGTCTATATATGGTATTTTAAGGATTTTATGCCTGTTTAATTCATTAAAAATGTCAGGATGAAGAAGCCTAGAATTAGAGTCATCTTCCACGATAAGTCTATGGGCGAATGTAATGAGTCTTTGAGTAACTGAACTACGTATAATGTTCAAAACGCAAGTCGCGCTCTGGTGATCGAGAAATTCCTATCACGGAGTAAGCTCTAAGAACTGTGCTTAGGGTTTTTTTGCCGTTAATGCGAGTGGTACTACTAATGCGAGTGGTACGGTACTGCATTTCATCCTTTAATTGTGTCATCGAAATATGTCCTCTATGCCCAGAGGGAATACTGTCTGAACATTGCCTATAGCCGCGAAAGGTGATTCGGCGACTAACCTTCATGTACGTATGTTTGTCTTTCTAAACTACGGCAGGATAGTGGTATTTCCCTAGTATGTGGGGATATCTATTTTTCGAGAACTTGACTCCTTTCGAAGAATTAAAGACCGTTCGTTGAACCATGGAGAATAATCACATAGTAAACAAGCGTGTGTGGACAGATGGGAGCAGGATATTCTTTTCCCTGCTAAGTTTCTAGCTTTTTAACTTTCCATTTGGGAATGATTCTAATGGGTTCGATGTTCGTACTAACATTCGAACACTCATGACCTTTTCTCCATCGGTATATCTCGAGAATAAATAATGATATCGACTTTGTACCAATTTCATTCGGCGCATAATTACAAAATGAACATCTTGTACTCGTACACACGTGTCTTAGTCATGTCTTATGTGAGCTGGATAAGGGCCTCCACGTGATTGACTCTTCGACCGACTTGGTCCCATACCCAGAATCGCAACGGGTTGCTATAATTCGTGAATAATGCCTAAATCATCTTCGCGTCGCCAATTGGCCCACAAGAGCACACATCCTAATGGTTATTTGTTTTCTTTCTTATTTTGTCCTTTTTTTTTATTTGTACGCCTTTTTGCATTACAATTATTTTTATTTTTACACTGTCATCAATCACCCTTATGAAGTGGGTAGGAAAACGGGGTCCCTCAGTCGCGAGCGTGAAACGTACCCTATTCGTGTACCTCGTACGTAGGGGTTTGTAATAGCTGTTGTTTACTTATTTAATTCTGTTTTCTACCACTTCTCAAATGTCAATGGTCTCTCTTAACTTTCACTCGCGCAGCGTTTATCACTCGGCTCTTATTCTATTTTACTCGTACTATGCAATTGCCGTATTACACTGCATATTTTAACTCCGCCAAAAAAGCAAAAATTCCCAATCGAAACGTCTAGCTGCCAACCTAATTACTCGACTCTGGGAAATGGCTGAGTGAAAACTTTTGCAGGGGCATTCACATTATTCCATCCCCCTTCTTTTAAAGGTCTTAGCTCTAGCCAATATTTTGGTTTCACTCCAAGTCGGACCTATCGCAAAAAGCTTCCAAGACTTCAGCTTGCCCTTTACCCAAAGTCAAAAGAGATACTCTTTTTTCATCTACGTGTTTGGGACCTAGTCTGGCAGTGCCTTTCCGCATTTTATAGTAAAATGTTCCTCCTTAGCACTACGAGTAAGTAGTTCGAAAAGTACTGGACGTAAAAGGAGGGATGTCGTACTCTTGTTTGGCCGACTCATTTGACTTAACGAGACGATTCCGTATGTCCTTGAACACTTAGAACAGGCCCTGAGATTAATTCCGAAGATTTATGTTGCACGAAGCCCCTTGTTCAATTGGAATCCCCATGCACTCGTATTTCCGGCGGGGTTAGCTTGGGGATGACAGTGTACAGTAAAGGAAAGTTAGACTTTATATGTCTCCGCAAACTCTTCAGTCCTGAATTGAACGCCGTTGTCACACACGATCCACCTTGGAAACCCGAAGACTGCTCTTCTAATATAGAACTGTCTCTTTTCACCCTTGTTGAGCACACTGAATAAAAGGAAGAATTTAGTGAAATATTTGACCACGCTTAGAACATGTGTGTATGTATGTACAGTGAGATTCAAACATTTCTATACAGTCAGCGCCTACTAGTACAGAACTTAAGATACGCCATAGAAAAACAATTTAAAACCACCAGATAAAGCTTACAACTTATTTTTTTATTTTTCACTATAGAATAGTTAAAAAAATCGGAATTCAAAACTGATTCACTATTGAAGAAAGAATCATCTGAAAATGCAATCAAAAATTAATATACACACTATAAATAACCACCACACTCTTTTATAAAGACCTCATTTTTCTGGGCATTAATACTTCCTCGGACTCCCGTGAGCTCTGATAACTGCAGTTAATCTTCTAGTAACCGATGTAATAAGGGTTTTTGTAACTTCAGGAGAAATTTTTACCCATTGTTCGATTAATGCCGTCCGAAGACCTTGTTTAGACGTTATGGCTCGTTTCCTGATGTTCTGTACAAAACTTTCCACAGATATTCTATGGGATTAAAATTTGGAGATTGTGGAGGAGTGTTAAGCTGTGTGGAGGTATGGGATAGCAACCATTCTTTGACCGTCTTTGCTGTATAATTTGGGTCATTGTCTTGTTGGAAGACCCAAGGCGATGTGAGGTTCAATTTAGTAGTAGTAAAAACAAGATTTCCCGTTCCCGCAACCGACATGCAACCCCAGACTATCACTGATCCTTCACCATGCTTCACGTTGGAAGAGAGGTTTTGGGGTAGAAGCTCACTATTTGATGTTCTTCAGACCTTAGCCCTGCGTTTTGAACCAAATATCTCAAACTTGCTCTCGTCACTAAAGATGACATTATCTCAAAACGTTTGAGCAGTACTTAAGTTTCTTTTTGCGAAAATTAGGCGTTTCACGAGATTAACACTAGAAATTCATGGTTTCTTTTGCGGCACTCTTCCACTATTATTTAAGACTCTACGAATTGCTGTTGAGACACTTACTGCATTCCTACGCTCTTGAGTAACGTTTTGCGCTATTTGTACTGCACTAACCGTTGGAATTTTCCTTACTCGCCCGACTACTTTCCGCACTTCGGTGTCGGGGCGACCAGAACGCTGCACCGTATCTGCATTTTCTCGCAAATACATAGTATTTTTCTATAATTTTTTGTCCAGTTGCCCGACACTTTTTAATGATATTAGCAATTTCTGCGAAGGATTTTCCTTTTTTCCGATGCTGAGCGATTACATTTCGCATTTCTACTGGTAAAGTCTTTCATCGCGCCATTAGGAGTAAACAACTTTGCATTTTATTTGTAAATATCAAAAATTAACTAAGCACTATGATATTTTTTAAACTATTCTGTAGGGAAAAATAAAAAAACATAAGTTGAAAGCTTCATTTGGTGTTGTAATTATTTTTCTACTAATCTGCAATATAGCGTATCTTAAGGTTTGTTAAGGGTGGTCCAACGAAAATGCGCGATGATAATTCTAAATAAAACAAAAAGTTTTTAGAGAATTATCTTAATATTTTTTATTATGATAGAAGGATCTATGACAATTATGTGTGGAACAAAATATCGGCCAAATGCACGCCACGGCTTCGGTGGAATACCTCTATCCGATTGTCCATATTTTCAATGACTCTGAGACATAATTGAGGCTCACTGTCATTAATGTGCCAAATTATCTCATCCTTTAGCTCTTGAACTGTTCTTGGCTTATTGACGTACATTTTTTCTTTTAAATATCCCCAAAGAAAGAAGTCCAACGGTATCAAATCACATGATCGTGGCGGCCAATTAACATCGCCACGACGTGAGATAACACCGCCATTGAATTTCTCGCGCAAAAGTGCCATTGTTTCGTTGGCTGTGTGGCAAGTGGCACCAACCTGTTGGAAGCACATATCGTCCAGGTCCATATCCTCAATTTCTGGCCACAGAAAGTCCGTTATCATCTCGCGATAACGAACACCATTCACGGTAACTGCTTGGCCGACCTCACTTTCGAAGAAGTACGGCCCGATGACGCCGCCAGCCCATAAACCGCACCAAACAGTCAGTCTTTGTGGATGCATCGGCCTTTCAACAATCACTCGTGGATTCTCTTTTGCCCAAATGCGGCAATTCTGCTTGTTAACGAATCCACTGAGGTGAAAGTGTGCCTCGTCGCTGACGATGATTTTCTTTGTAAAGTCACCATTCACTTCTGTCTGTTCAACCAACCATTCGGCGTATTGACGACGCTTGAAATGGTCAGTAGGCTTCAGCTCTTGAGTCAGTTGAACCTTGTAAGCGTGTAAATTCAAATATTTATTCAAAATTCGCATCATTCGACGACGAGTCGAGGTTGCCGGCTCTTCTGCCATACTTTTGCGAACAACAGCAATGTTTTCCGCAGAACGAACTGGGCGAGCATGTACAGGTGTATTCACATTTTCTACAGACCCGGTTTGCTGAAATTTGCGCACAATTCTACCGATTGTGGACACATTTGGTCGATTATACTGACCAAAAAAAATCACGAAGTGCACGAAATGCATTTTGATTTGAACGCCCATTTTCATAAAAGGCTTCAACAATCTCAACGCGCTGCTCAATTGTGTACCTCTCCATAGTTGAATTTGTCAAACACTGAAACCAAGAAATGTAAAATTAAGTTGGGCAAAAAAACTTGACGTTAAGGTGTGACTCACAATTAACATCCTGCATTATGGTCGGACCATCCTTTACTAGTAGGTGGTGGCTGTATACGAATTTTTGACTCTCACTGTACATACATATGTACGAGGGTGGTCCGATAGGTACTTAGCCTTCAAAAGAAAAACAAAAATTATGGAGAAATGGCGATTTATTTTTCAATAGAGTCTCCTTTTAGCTCGATACACTTGACCCAGCGATGTTCCAACTTCTTTAACCCGTCTGAAAAATACGTTTTCTCGAGGTCTGCAAAGAGGGCCTCCGTGGCGGCGATGACCTCCTCATTCGACTGAAATTTCTGTCCGGCGAGTGACCTTTTCAAGTTTGGAAACAAAAAGAAGTCGCACGGGGCCAAATCTGGAGAAAACGGTGGATGGGGCAGCAGTTCGTAGCCCAATTCGACCAATTTGGCCGTGGTGAGGGCGGTGGTGTGAGCCGGTGCGTTATCATGGCGGAAGAGCACTTTTTTCTTCGCCAAGTGGGGCCGTTTTTTCTTCAATTCGGCGTCGAATCGGCCCAATAATTTGGCATAGTACAGCCCTGTGACCGTTTTGCCCTTCTCCAGGTAGTCGATGTGGATCACACCTTGTGAATCCCAGAAAACGGTAGCCATCACCTTTCCGCCCGATGGGACAGTCTTCGCCTTCTTCGGAGCACGTTCGCCGAGTGAAATCCACTATTTCGACTATTCGTTGGTCTCTGGTGTGTACCAGTGGATCCATGCTGAGCACGAAACAACGCAGAAACTCCTTCGGATTGCGCTTAAACAGCGTCAAACACTGCTCTGAAGCGGTCTCACGGTTGCGCTTGTTGTCCGGAGTGAGCAAACGCGGCACCCATCGCGCCGATAGCTTTCTCATGACCAACATTTGATGCAGGATATGACCCAGGCGATCTTTAGAAATGCCTACTGTCTCGGCTATCTCGCGCACCTTCAATCGGCGGTCTGCCAATACGAGATCGTGAATTTTTGTCACGTTATCCTCCTTGGTAGCAGTTTTCGGGGCACCTGGACGTGGCTCACCAAAAACTGACGTGCGACCAGGTTGAAACTCGTTAAACCAATTTTTGATGGTCGCCATCGAAGGCGAAGGGTCACCGTAAAGAATCGAATCACCGACCGATATTGCTCTTTTTCCATTTTTATAAAATCCGCAGACACTCCCGCTTCCACACGTGGTCAAAACAAAACTACGAGTCCGATTCGACCGATCGAGAGTAGCCGTACTAGAAAGTACTACACGATAGTAAGTTGCTCTTGCGGTACTGGCGCCATCTGGCGGCGAGGATGAGTACTTATCGGACCACCCTCGTATGTGTAGAACAAATGTGCTGGTAGATCTGGGTAACGGCCCTACAAAAAAATGGATTGCCAGCACACTTGGGATATGGAGGCCAAAAATCAAGCAGGCTTGTGAAGGTCCTGTTTCACCACTATTCCTTGTCCTTGCCAGGGCACGAAAGTAGTAGAGAAAGTCAAAATGTATGCATTGAAAGTTAACCTTTCGAAAGACTATTACTCACTCATAAGGAAAGTCGCAATAATTTATAAATTTTATTTGCGTTCGACGACGGTGCCCATATTCTGGACATTTTAAATTTTAAACCGGTTAATAAATTACTGGTTAAAGTTCACAGTAATATAAATCTAACAAGGTGAACTAAGCTTTAGTTCAAGATCCAACTTGTCGTTTCATTTAACAACAGAACAAAGAGAATATTCTGGAAAATATGAAAATATGATAATCTCCAAAGAGTGAACAAGTGCTTCAGATGTTTTTTAGCTCCATAAACGCACAACTAACTTTCTGGAAAAAAGAGGAAATTCACCATCACAATCGTTGTTTTCCAATTCTTCAAGTCCAAAACTTTTTTTCGGTTCACAAAGAGCTAAGCAAATCTTGCATTATAGTGAAGCACTTTCATTTCGAACCGAAGTAGATAAATATACTTCATTTAATATTTATTTAAATACATTTAAGCAAATAGGGTTTTCTTATTTATAAAGTACTACAGGGAAGGCATTTCGCATTGCGATTCACAGCATTTTCCAACTATAGAGGAAAGGAAATTGAGACAAATAGACTCGTGAAAAATAACCTTTTCAATATTATATTATACACACTGATTAATTATATGCGTCGACCCGCCACGAGGCAACCTACATATTCAAAAATATTTATCCGGAGCGAAAACAAATAACGAATGTAATTGATTCTGATTTTTCCCAGTAATGTTATTTCATTTACATATTTTTGTAATGGATAATTTACTGTTAACAGGAAATAGAGCGAACCGACAGCATAATAAAATTTTAAATTCAATTAATGGTGTAATTAAATCGTACATAAATCAGACTAGGATTGCACTAATTAACGAATAAAAACCAAATTATTTGTGTGGAGGGTGGTTTGTCTTGAAAATTGCAGTAAAAAAATTTACTTCAATGTTTTTCCAAGTTTAACACTTTGCTGAAACGAATAAAGCTTCCAATTAGCTGTTGAATACAATGTCATTCGAATGGTTACCTCAGCTGGTCTTGCAGTAGCCCATTCTGTATATTGAATTTTTGAGTAAATTTTGCGCAGTTTGAGTCCCGATTTCGAGATGCATAGACGCCAGAATGTCTCGTGACACTTGTCTTTATTCGCACTGGACAGAAAAAAGATCAACAAAGTAAAACTTCGAACATGAGCAACCACATCACCAAGCTGATGACAAGATTAATGAATTTATTGCGCAAAAAGTTTATTTTTATACGGTTTGTGCGACACGTAGAGCCATCTTGTTGGAATTATACCTCACCCGGATCCAATTCATAAATTTATTTCCAAATATGTTATTAGGATTACGTTTTGCTCGCTCATGACTGCAACTCTGTTGCCGTCTTCACCTTCGAAAAAACACGGTCCAATAATGCCTAATGGCACCACTCTAAACATAGTTTCTTAAATGAGCCGATGGGAAAATGCATCTCATTTAAGAAATTAATTCTCGAACGAAATTCGATGTCAAACTCAAGAGAAGATATGGAGATACCGACTGAACGAACATGAGGATCAATTGTGTTATCGATTCCTTCTTACGAATGTCGCAACCTTCTTAACCTAGCCTAAGCTGCCTAATTCTAGACTTAATTATAATCAGGTTGGCTAGCATTCGTGCGTTTCATTCCGTGTGGTCACCCTCCTGATTACGGCTTTCAGCTACTGTGTTTCGCCATCTCGTTCACTCTGCAAGTGCATGAAACCTCTTTTCGTCATTTGCTGGAAATTTAACTTTTTACCTTCAATTTGAAAAATTTGGCACTTAGGCGCGTTGAATGGTTATAGAAAGTTCCGGTTTTGACGTGACCCGAATCGATGAAAAAGTTTGAAGGCACAGAATTGCAGGCATTACTAGATCAACATCCATGTTAAAAGCAACAAGGACTTTAAGACAGATGAGCTCTATTTTCAAAAGCCATTGTCCATCGTTGCCGCCTTGGTTATAATCCGATATTGAGTGCTTTATGAATTGAAGCCGTGAGACATCGAACGACATTTTTTCTTATGAGCGAAGGTAGCTCTAGCGGCAAGAGGAAAAGGATTTTCTGCATCTCACAATATTTTGACTTGAATTTGACGCGAAAAAAGTCGTTGGCATGCGGGTTTCTCATTCTCTGGGGCAAAATGAGGAGGAACTTGAGTGATATAGGGCTAAGCGATTCGGCACAGGCCACGTCGGTCGGCCCCAAGGATGCGCCACCGTGCGCGAGCGAAGTCGGGACAGAATATAGCAAAGGTAGACGGTTCATCATAGCATCTAGAGCAGCACCTGACGTGCTGGGGAAAGCCCCCTTGCAGCTGTGGCAATCCGCTCCTTGAAGTTCGGTGAAAGAGGCTACGACGTGTTTGCGTGTTAGCCTGTTCCAGCAGACAACCGATGCATATGAAATTATCAGTCTTTTCATTTTCGTGTAGATCTAGAGGACCTTTATCGGCGCTAAGGCCCATGTTTTTCAAGAAGCACCTTCGCATTGTCAAAAGGCTGAAAGCGCTTTTCTCGTTTTTGACTCAACATGTTTTGACCAAAGAAGCTTGCTATCTAAGATGACTCCTAGGTACTTAGCTTCCTTGGATATCGGGATAAGAATGTGTTTTAGCACCGGCTAAATCATGCTACATCAGTCTTAAGAGGTTTAACCGACAGCCCATTACTCGTGAACCAGTCATCGATTATATTTAGCGCCGCCTGTGCAGTCTCAAAGACAGTCGCTTAATATGAAGTGACAGAGTGATCGGCAACATCATCCGCATAGGCTTAGGCATAGATTCCAGAGGCATTAAGAGCATCACATTGTCCAAGGCCTACATTCGCGATCAATGTCCTTTACACAAGCATTGCTGTGATCCACAAAACCAGTGCTTCATTTACGCCATGCCGTCTAGCAGTGTTACACATGTCGAAAGTGGCGTTTTCAAAAGCTCCTTCAATTTCGACGAAAATGCCCAGCACCTACTCTCGCATTTAAAGTGCGCATTCGATTCTCCCAACTAGGTTTTGAAGCGTAGTCTCGCAAGATTTCCTGCGCTGATAAGCATGTTGCATCTCCAAAAGAGAATGCATTCGAATGGCAACTTTGCGTACGTGCGACTAGTCTCTCAGCTTTTCAGCACTAAGGATGTTAGACCGATTGGTTTAAAACTCTTTGCGAATAAGGAATTAAGACCATTTGAGCAAGTGCCAGGCCAACAGTGAAAATTATTTTCAAAGTAGGAAGCAGTTGTCTTATACCTTTTTGCAGCATAACGGGGTATATCCCATCAGTGCCTGGCGACTTAAAGCCATCAAAAGATGTCATAGCAAATTCAATGGGTTCAGTCGTTGTCATGCGTGACGCAATAGTCAAACCGTTTAAGGAGTATGCAACAAGCCAAATGATTTTCCGGGGAATGGTCTTTAAACAGTTAATTGTGAGTTTCCGCGTTAGACTCAGTAAATGTACCATCAGATTTTCTAACCATATCCAGCTTTGTCGATTTTCCTCGTTTGCAGGCTTTAACCAACTTACTGGTCCCACGTGCAGGGACGGGTTAAGAATATCCCTGCAGCGATACCTATCGCTTGTCGTAAAAGGCGACTAAACAAAGGTAAACAAAAATCACATCTAGGCAATTTAGAAAACACCAAGGTGAGCCTAGGGACACATATACCACCATTAAACTGCCCCACAAGTGTGCATGCAAATCAGTGGGTTGACACGACTGGAGATCACCGGTGTTGTAAGAGTAAGATCAATCAAAAAAAAAAATAAAAAATCTGGAGCATGCCGTGTCAAAAAGGAAGGGAAGAAAGAAAACGGTCAAACCGTAGCATTATGGAAAAGAACGCTAAAAGGAAAAGCACTACCCCGCCAGGCACTACTAATGGTCGTGATCCTGGGACGAGCAGCAATGCTCGGGTCAGAGCTATAGGATTTCCGGGGGATAGCAAAGTAATGCAACGGCGTAAGCCATATTTAAGAGTCGCGAGTTGGAACGTTGGAAGCATGAGTGGGCGCAGCTATGAGCTTGCAGAAATGATGGTTAGAAGGCGAGTAGACATCCTGTGCGTACAAGAGACGAAATGGCGAAACGCCGGTAATCGGGCACGTTTCTTGGACGTTAAAACAAAAGCCTTCAAGATGTTTTACTATGGATTGGAACAAGGAAAAAAACGGAATCGCCATCATCTTTGCGGCAGAGTTACTTGGCAACGTCTTAACCATTTCAAAGTCCAGTGACCGTTTGATGGCTCTCAAATTGGTGATGCATGGTGAGGTGTGGAACATCGTAAGCGCATATGCCCCTCAAGTAGGATGCGAACAAAAAGAAAAAGATGCTATCTGGCTAGATTTCCACAACCTTGTCAAAATCATCCCAAAGGAAGAGCTTTTGTTTGTTGGGGGAGATTTAAACGGACATGTCGGGAAGACAAGCGAAGACTATGAAGGCTACCACGGAGGGCTGGGATACGGCACCAGGAACTCTTCAGGTGAAGATATCCTAAACATGTGCAAGTCGTACAGTCTTATAGTGTTAAATACCATGTTCGTCAAACAAAGCCGGCACCTGATCACTTATAGCAGCGGGGGAAATGAAACTCAAATAGACTATCATTTGGTATCCAGTTTCATGAAGCCACGAGCTAAAGATTGCAAAGTGATCCTGGGAGACGCGATCGCCCCTCAACACCGTCTCCTCCTGACTGAATTTTTTATGGATGCGAGAAAGAAGTCAAAGCAGCAAACGAAGGTGTCTGAGAGAATCAAGTGGTATAAGCTGGATAAAGGAAAAGGCGAAGCTTTTATTACCATCATGGAAAACTACCTCTCTTCCATTATCGATGAGGTCGGTAATGAGGAGTGCAGAGCACAAGACATGTGGGATTCCCTACAACAATCTGGCCTGGAGAAAGCCAAATCACTGCTCGGAACATCTAAAGGCCCCTGCCAACACGCAAAAGAAACCTGGTGGTGGACAGACGAAGCCAAAGCAGATATACACGAAAAGAAAATGGCTTTCCAAGCTTGGTCAAAGTGCTCTTCTACTAATAGAGAGGAAAAAGCTCGCCGTGAAAAGGTATATAGATGTTGCAAAGGTATCGCGAAGAAAAAATGCGCCGAATTCAAAGCGAAAAGCATGGAAGGCCTCTATCAGGAGTTGGAAGAAATATCGTCTTCCGCGTCTGACAGGAACCAGGCTACCCAGGAGCTTCGACAAAACAATTTGAACAAAGGAGCAAATATCTTTAAGATAGCCGCCCAGAGAAGAAGAAATGCTCAGGAGATTCGTTTCCCAAAGTTGTGTTTCCCAATGCTGAAGGCCAACTCCTTGTGGAAGACGAAAAATTCTCCACAGATGGCGACAGTATTGCGAGGAACTTCTGAACGAACAGTTTCCCCGAGTGTACTTTCCAAGAGCCGCCCCGAATCATGCCGAAATATCCGACATCACAGTCGAAGAAGTTCGGTACGCGGTTAAAAACTCCAAGAAAAGAAAAGCTGTTGGGCCGGACGGGATACCCTCTGAGTTCTGGAAAAAAGATGGGAGACATCGGGTCTAGATGGCTCATGGTTCTTATCTCCAAACTTATGAGAGGCGACACTATACCTAATCAATGGAGGGAAAGCTATCTTCTTCCATTGCACAAAGGAAAGGGTGATACGCGAAATTGTGATAACTACCGTTCTGTCAAGCTGATGTCGCACACCATGAAGATCGTTGAACGGGTATTAGATAGCCGACTGCGGAAAATAATACGACTATCTGATGACCAGTGCGGGTTTGTCTCGGGTAAATCAACAACAGATGCAATCCAAAGTATAAGGATCATGATGGAAAAGCATCGCGATTCTTCAAAGGACTTGCATATGGTGTTGGTTGATTTCGAGAAGGCCTTTGACCGGCAACCAAGAGATCTTTTATGGGTAGCGCTAAGACAAAAAGGAGTTCCAGAAACCTAGGTGCGAGTGATCATGGACATGTACAAGAGAGCAACGACAAGAGTAAGATGAACCGCAGGAGTCACCGAAGAGTTCGCAATCAAAGTCGGTGTACACCAAGGGAGCGTCCTCAGCCCACTACTCTTTATAGCAGTTGTTGATTGCTTGCTTGAAGGAAAAGTGACGGAGCCCAATGTGCACCAGCTATTCTTTGCTGACGATGGAGACATTATAAGTGATGATCAGGCGTCCCTACAACGAGAACTTGATGTGTGGGTGGACATTTTTGAGGGACACGGGTATCGTATTAGTTCAAAGAAGACAGAGTATCTGTGCTGCCCGTTCTCTGACCCTCATCAGCCTATTCCAGACATTTACTTGAATGGAAGAGTGCTTCCCAAGTGTGAAAAGTTTAAATATCTGGGATCTATGATTAATAGAGAAGCAACTTGTGATGACGACATCAAACATCGCGTAAGCGTAGGGTGGATGAAGTGGTGGGAAAACTCCGCCATCTTCTGTGATCGAAAAATGCCCCCTAAGCTGAAAGGAAGGCTCTACACTTCAGTTGTACGTCCGGCGCTCACATACGGTTCACAATGCTGGACAATGCACAAAAAGTATGAGAGCAAATTAACGGCAACTGAGATGAAGATGCTTCGCATGACAGCGGGAGTAACAAAGCGTGACAGAATTAGAAGTTCAAAGATCCGAGGAAGCCTCCACGTAAAAGAAACCATCACAAGAAATATAGAGCGCGACCGACTCAGTTGGTATTGCCATGTTCAAAGGAGAGATCCTTTGAACCCCGTCCAAAAGGCGTTATCAATCAACATTCCAATTTCAACACGCAAAAAAGGCAGGCCGAAAAACAATTGGTGCAAACAAATGCAAAAACACCAGCATTTGATTGGCCTCAGCGATGAAGTAATCCCAAACCGGGAAGTCTGCCGCTACTTTCTGAGGTCAAACCGGCGGACCCCACAAGCGGACCAGTAGGAATGCAGTTAAGTGGGAAGGTTATGGTCCTACACTTCTGACCATAACGACGCCGGGATAAAAAGGAAAAGAAGAAGAACCAACTTACTGGTGGCGTTCAGATATTTGATCTCTTCGCAGAAGTTCCAATAAGAATCATTCTTCTGCTTCGATCGATACTTATTCCAGTCATCTTCCGAATTCGATTTGAGCGATATATTCATGAGGCTTCTGGCTTCCCTAAATTCCACCAGCGAATCTATTTCCTGCAGGGAGGTTTGTTGGGAGTACATGCGAGCTCGAAACAATTGGTGTTGACGCTGCTCAGGTTGTGAACGGAATCCTCTGCCAATTGTTTTGTTCTGAGTTTAGGTAGGGCTTGAGTGAATTTCTTAAGCTCCTCTTTAGGCCTTTACATATTTGTTAGATAGGGTTAAGTTAATCAGCTCCTGACGTCTTGCCGTGACAAACGTTGGTTAATAATAAGGTCAGACGAAAAAGTGAAGTCTAAAAGTCGGTCTCCTCTTACATTGACAACAAACAGTTGGTCTCATCGCAACAAATGATGAGACCAATTTTTCTGACTTCACCCCACTGACACCACCTCGGCGGGGGAGATAGTACCGAGTCCTAGGGAAAATAAGCAGAAGCAACAACGAAGTGTTCAGTTTCCCCATACGCTTTGTAACTTACTCTGGTAGCCCCTAAATCTTGTCCAAAGATTATAAAAGCTTAGTTGCCGATAGTGAGTTCGACTTGATGAAGCAAATCCTAAGCCTTTCGGATTGCTCATCACCACACAGGCGTTTATTCTACACCTATAGTTCTTGAATCGATACTATGTGATGATTTATGCTACGGCATGCAATTCTGCTACTTAGAGGAGCGGTAGCAGCCTTGCAATTCTATAGATTAATTTCAATAAAAATCCGAGATTTAAACTGTAGAACACGTCCCATCCTTCCAAGACTGGACATCAAAATGGAAGGCCGAAGTAGGGACGTGAATCGTACGTTTACAGAGTCGTTATCCATACCCACAACCAGAGTAAAGCCGTCTTTTTTCAGAGAGACCTTACTCTCTTTATAAGGATGAACATTTCAGGCACTCGTGTCAAGCCTTGTTTCCCCGGAATCCATCAGATAGCGCGTTAGTTTGGGAAGCCTGAATACTTGATACTTGGTAGTAGTTCCCGAAGGAGAGATTCTCGTCATCTTCCGCCGATACTTCGAGAAGGAAACATCATATTCTCCCTGCCCAGCGAGGCTATCCTCGGCGGCCGTCTTCCCTTTGCGAGTACCTTTTTCGGTTCGAGCTCCTGCTCCTTTTTGGGACAATTGTGCCGGTTTGAGGATTGTTGGTACCCGAAACAGTCTTTTCGCCTATGGTATAACCTTGAACGCTTCCAGCTCCTTAAGTTTGGGAGTTTAGCACGTTCTTATTGGGGAGTTTACCCTCGCCAGTAAGAGGAAAAATGTTAGAGGTGCATGCCGAAAGAGCTGGCATGCTTGTGCCCCCTAAACAGCCTTCACTAACCGCTGACGTTTTCTGTGGTGCATTCCGTCGACCCAACCCTCGTAACTGATTTTTCCAAAGGTTTGCCCTCATCCATCGTTCCTTCGGCAGGTGAATGAATAAAATTATACTGTCAAGAACTCGAGTGAATTTATTTAACCGCAGACAGTATCAGAGTAATAAAATCGTGAAGACTTAGATGGACAGGACCCGTAGAACGAATGGATAGTGGACAAACGGTTAAAAGAAAAATGGTGTTTCAAGGGAGAAACACCGTCCGGAAGGCTACGCCGTAAATGGAAAGACATTATAAGGATGAACCTAGAAGGAATGGAATAGAAGAGAAAAACATGGGGGGAACACACTCAGGGCAGGGAGACCTGGCAAAAGATTGTCAAGATTCTCTAAGTTGCCGAAGAACCTATAAGATTGCTGGTGTAAATGTTAACAAATATCGGAGGGTTCCCACCTTCTCGTTGTAATTATTGTATATCAAAGGCCTTGATCAATGCAAACCCGCCACACTTAACAATGCAGTTGTTTGTCATTACATAAATTATAATAGGTTTTGCCACATTTCTAATCCCCTAAAACCATGTATGGAATACTATCTATTCCCGTTGACTTGATTTTTAAGTGAATCCGTGTTCGTGTTCGACTTAAAATGGCATTTTTCGCAGTCTCCGTTCAAGTTTTTAACGTACATTTGTAAGTGCATCTCTACTATCGGCATAAGATAGTACACTTCCAAAATGTTCGTATCTTATATACGAACATTTAAACATAAAATGTTTGTGCCGCGTTAAAGTGTTGAAGAACTTCTAAAATGCAGTTAAAAAATAGTTTACATATACATATGTATAACAAATTGTGTTAAATTGTCTGGATGCTCCAGCATTACAACAACTGAATGAATCGATGAAGAAATGAAATAAGATAATATTCAATATAATACAATAATATTATATAATAGAAAATAAAATAAGATGAAGAAAAAAATAATAAAAAAATAATTAAAAAAAAAAAACGAAAAATCACGTAATTTCTTCGACACACCTTGTAATTGTCGATAGAAGTTAGACAGAAATCTTTCTTCTAATCTCGATTGCAGGCAACGGAAAATCCCACTTTTAATCAGTCTGCCCATCTATCTTCTTCTAATAAAAGCGGCTTGATAGTGCCTAATGAGGCACAATTTAGTATTTAGTTTTAAGTCAATTTGATTAGCTCATCTTTTTACAATTGACGTAGAATTATTGTATTTATACACCCTATACGAACATCTTCGTATACCGGCAATGACGCCGCACTCATTATTTATCTGTCACACTAACCACTTTTAAGTGCTTATTTAAAGTACATAGGGCATGTGTCCAGATATAGACTTAACACTTAATGAGAAAAGGGAATCATGTGTCGTTAAATTCCACAAACTTTGTTATTACACCAACATTTCAAACTTTCCCGAGTTCCGTAATCATATTCAAAGTTTACGTCGTTAATATGTACTTAGGAGTTATGTATTTTTATAGAGCTTCATCTGCGTTCTCACGTGTCCTTTATGGAAATACACATCCCATAGTTGTGGAAAGACGATTTTTTTTATTTTTTTTTACAAAAGTGTAAAAAAACAAATACACACGAACAGTCGGTTTTAAGAGAAATTTAAGGAATCTAAAATTTAACCATGACTCTCTTAAATGAGCCCGAGAAAATGACGTATGTATATACCAAGATTTATACCAAGATTGATCACCCTTTTGCAAAGTTTGTGGCTTCAGCCATTAACGCTCTCTAAGAATATCAGTATACCCGGTTTGTGGTAAATTTATTTTGGATAATTTAGTTTGGTTAAGTAGAAACGCAAACCAGGATGAATTTTTTTTTCATTTAGAGGAAGATTACCTCAAATATTATTCGCCACATTGAAAAGCTCAAGCAATAAGAGGGTTTTCCATTGCTAATAGCATTTATGTCCATTCGCTCAACATGGCTTTGCCGTGCCAGGCCGTCGTCGCTATATAGCCATTAGAGTTCGTGATAAAATCCTGCTAACATAAACTGGCCAAAGGCTTCTTCATCCATTTTTTGATAGGGTCTCACCCCCGGGGTCGTATAACTATGTACAGTAGGTCTTTTGGAAAATTATTTCGTTTCCGTTTGAAGTTACGGTCAATTGCCTTTTGAGTCTAAAGAAACAGGCTAATAATTAATTCTGTCCAATCTCGGTGATGCTGATGTTGCTACTTATTCTTACGGATATGTGGACTTTTCGACGGCGTCCATTCCTTATTAATAAAACTATTATTTATAAAGGATCATCCAATAAGAGGTCTCGTTTTAAATCACTATTTTCGTTTTAGTCTAAAACTTCAAAAGCCTCCTTCTTCCCCTTTGGTCAATTGAAGCCTCCATTTCTAGAACTAACAATTCCAAGAATTTTGTCCTACATTTTGTGGCATTTGTGGCCGTTCTGAAAAAAACGTCGTCCACGTCCTTAGCTTTAATTATAATCAAAAAAAGAAAGTCAACATCGTTCAGTAACGTAATCTTTTCACTAAACGGTAGCATTTTCAGAAAAAAATTGGGCCCAACGACACCGCCAGTCAAAAACCGCAACTAACTACTACTCGTTGGGATGGAGAAGTGGTCCTACTGTTTTTCTTGGGTTCTTCTAGCTAGATGTAATGGATTTCCTTGTTTACATACTCAGAAAAATCAGAATGAGCCTCATCACTCATCATTCAGAATTATGATCTTGTTCAATAATTTTCAGCGTTCAATCAGCGAAAGGAAAACGCTTTCCATGATCTTCAATTCTTGTGTCAACTGATCCTTAAAAGGTAGTCGATATTTTTGGGATATTTTCATTGCTTTGTAGCAACTTTTTATTATTTCTGCACATTGTAGGAGAATTTATTGATAATTCCTGGTCATTTAACCCAAGCTCAACGTATTTTCCAACAGTCACATGCTCCACCGCTGGAAATCTTTGCTTTGACCGAAATAAATCTGATTCCCAGCATAAATAATTTCGAACTGTTCACATCAAATTTTAATGTTTATCGCAATGGCGAACTTAGCCAACTCACTGATGGTTGCTCTTGTCGAGGCGTTTTACTAGCCGTCCTTAATACAATTGACTTTTCCCTTATTGCAATATCATTCTCCCCACATCTCGACTTTGTTTCAATTAAGATTGTTCTACCCCAGAAGACATTATTCATAATTTGTTTCTACATCGCCATTAACACAATTGAACCCTCAGGATGAAATACTTCTTTTCGTTGACTTCAATCTTCCTCATCTTAAATGGGCTCAATCAGACGATCAATCGTTTCATATTGCCACTGATCCCACTACTGCCAAAGAATGTCTCGTCTTGGATCGCCTAGCTAATTCAAACTTTAGCCACGATAGTGGCATCTTAAGTTAAATGGGTAGACAACTAGACCTCATTCCCAACTGATCCTCTCAAGCCTTCTGTTTCACTTTTTCCCTTTTCCCTTTTCCCTTTCAACCATCGATAACTTCCATCCTCCCCCCTTCTTTCCTTTTTTCACGATTCTCCATTACAGAACAATTCTCCTTCAGTTGCACAAAGCAAAATTTCGCCATATCAATGAATACATTAAAAAAGTCCCTCTCAGTTTTGATAACCTGTCCGTAAATTATACAATGTCCATATTGTACAGGGAAATATTTAATTCCATCTCTCTTAACGTTCCCATTTCCCAAAGCAAAACCTGGTCCACCTCCCCACCCTGGTATAATTGCAGGCTCCGTTCTCAAAAAAACAAAATAAATCAGCAGTGGACAATCTTCCTTCGTACTAAATCCCCTAATGACTTTTCAACTACAGGGGCAGCTGTCTCCATTTGACAGCCCTTCACAACTCCCTCTATCAACGCTATTTAACCGAAACGCAAGCCAACCTTATGTGATCCTAAGTCCTTCTTTAAGTTTGTTAAATACAAAAGAAAATCTGGTGGCTATCCTGCCTCACTCTCCTTCCACGATCAAAGCTCAAATGACCCCAATATTTTCGCCAACTTTTTTAAACAATCTTTCGCCGACGACTCGTTCCGAACTTCGCTTACTTCGATTATTTACCTAATTCCACCCTTGGACCATTTCTTCCTCGTAGAGTCGATCCCTATGTCATCGAAAACAAATTAAATCTACTTAATAATGAATTCACTCTTGGACTTGACGGTCTCCCTGTCATATTCCTAAACCCTCTCTCTCCCTCTCACAAAAATGTTCAGTTTATCCCTTCCTCTAGGTAATGGAAAATCACGGTTATGGAAAATCCCATTTATAGTCCCTATAGACAAAAAATGTCCAACGAATAAGTATTATGTTCGAAATTCTAAGTTTTCGCTGCAAGTCTTTAATCTCCCCTAGACAACACGGTTTATTCAAATGAAGATCTACAACTACTAACCTTCTTGAATTTCTGTCCTTTACCCTATCAGGCTTAGGGAATGGCAAAGAACTAGACGTTATTTTAACCGATTTCAGTAAAGCTTTTAAGGCTAAAATCTCCCACGGACTGACACTCTTTATGGCTTCATTTCTTTGAAGTGAATATCTTCTTACCTAGAATATAGCTATTACAGTGTTCGTTTCAGATCTGCCTTTTCTAATCCTTTTTTTAGCTTCCTCCGGCGTCCCCTAAGGCAGCCACTTAGGTCCACTTCTTTTCGTTCTTACCATAAACGATATTGAAATCGTGGTCAAACATTCCCACATGTCACTATATTCCGATGACATCAAGTTCTTCAAGGCCATTTCCTCCAGTCATGACTCTTCCCTTATTCAATCAGATCTTAATAGTTTTTCCATCTGGTGTTCCAAAAATTGCTTCGAGCTTAACATTCCCAAATGCCAACCAATTACTTTTTCACGCAAACGAATCAAACCTCGTCGTCGTCTCTACTTCCTCAATAATCAGCCCATCTCCACCGTTCAGGCTATCCGCGATCTTGCATACTATGTGACTATGTGACCAAGAGCTCAGCCAAAAGCTAATTAAGTACTCGGTTTCGTGAAGCGATGGTCTAAAGAATTCTCCAACCCCTACGGTAACAGATCTCTCTACATAACCTTTGTCCGGCTCCTTCTCAACTGTGGTCCCCTACCCACATATCTAGATTCGAGAGCATCCAACGCCGGTTCCTTTGTTCTTGCCAGCTTATCCAGACCGTCTTAAGAAGAAGAACTGTGTCTGATATTCTTTTCATCCATCGACTCCTTTCAGGTACCATTGACTGCGCGACTTTATGCAATTCTGTCTATATAAAATCGCCGTCTCTTCTATCTTGCCGCTGCCCGTACCGCCTATGGCTCCAATTAACCCATTTCTCGTATGCTGGGAAGTGTTAATTCGAATCCTTACTTCGATTTCAACCACAGCACTCCAGGCCCAAAAATCGGTATTTTTAATCGATAAAGTTTTTTTCTGTAAGCTCGACTTGATATTGCGAGATAAAGCTCTGCTGATCATTCATTGCCCCTTCAGTCTTTTGGTTCGCACCTGATTTTCGATGATTTCGCTGCAGGCTTTTATTTTGGATTCGAACTGGTATTGATTATATCTGAGATAAGCTGGTGGGGTGCATACAGTCAGTTTACAGTATTGTCCAACATCCAAAGAGTAACGAGAACTTTTTTCACATTTTGATGAATTTGGCAAAAATGTCAAAAAAGTTATGGTTTTTATAACAAAATGAAATAAAAGTGACGATAGACAGTATTACCAAAATTAAGAACAGTAAGAGAATTTTCTAAGTAACTTTGCAATGTCCAGGCCTTACATGGAAAGTACCTTGAAAATGTTCAAATATTGGAGAGAAAGTATTTTCCAGTAAATTAATAATCAATAACAAGGATATTTGCTTGGTTTTTGGCATAATTTCCTCACGACATTTTGCAATGGTAATCATCACCGACTGTTAAGCGGAAGGTCTTTAGTTCAAGTCTGACCATAGCCAAGAACAATTCCTATACGGAAAAAAAACTGTGCAACAACACCAGTTGTGTGTGAATGAGAGATGATCAAAAAATGCTGACGAAGGCATAACACTCGCAGTATAAGATCACTTCAAAATTCATACTCTGCGTGTGCGTTTCCAATAATATTATGACATCTTAATGGCATGGAATAAATAATTACTGTAAAACTACAAGCAAAGCGACGAATTCAGTCGAATCTCTCGAATCCCAAAACAACCACCCCCGGAGAGTAGTGAACGAAAGTCTTCGACACAAACCATCTGCACCCCGTCCAGGTTGTGTGACAAACATCATAAGAGTGGAACTCTTGAACCTGCACGAATAAAAAAAAAACAAAAAAAAAAAAGAAGTCTTTCTAGAGTCAATCGTAAATCCCAGGTATCAAAACTCGCCAAATTTTTCCATTAGAAAATATTTGACATTATATGCAAAATTACAGGTTGACAACTTTGACAACTTTGGTATTCTGGTGAATGAAAAATAAACATTTGCATCGAAGTTTCACTCTAAATTAAGATCCCTGTTAAAGTCAAAAAGCAGATTAAAAGACTGTGCAATCATACCCACGTTAATCGGCTTATCTTTAAAATCAGGCGAAAGCAAAGAGTTAGTATATACATATAAAAATTAGGTTGGCCTCGGTATAGAATCCTGGAGTACACTCAAGTTGTAGGGCATAATTTCATTTTTAATCTCCTCTTATTTCACTCTTTAGTGATGTCGATGAATAACCCTGCAATATAATGGTTTTTTTAACTAGGTTGGACATTATTTGAGAGCACAATTCTAACAGTGTACCGTCAGTTGAAGAAGTGAAATTGGCCTTTAGTTAGAGATTTCGGTAGTAATACTTTTATTTTAGTAGAGGTATAATGTCTGCATACTAAAGCTCAGACAAAAATGAAAATTATCAGCTAACAAACCTACAGTAATATGAAAATGGCAATTTTGTTGGTGGATATTTTATCCATTTAAAACTTATCTGATCAGGTCATTGATGAACGTCTTCAGGTGGCTATCCGAACATAACTCGATAAAAAAGGTCCATCATGCGATATTCATATAAATATTTCTCTAAAATTGACCTGGATCAGAAAAATAAGTATTTTGTGTGCAGCAGGTAGTAGATTTTGGCATAGAGTTGATTGGATGTACTGTTCGATAGTCTTCGTCCTTGGTGAATATTTTGCCATGCCTGACAGCATAGTTTCGAATACCATCGAATAAGAATAAGATATCCGTTTATATTCTCGATTTCATTAATAGCATCCTTCTCATGCTTATTCTCAGTTCTTTTAGTCATCTTAAACAAAACTAATTAGTGTAGTGCATTAGTGGAGTGACACTGGTTGATATCAAGATCAATGTCTAACTTTCGTACTGAGGAACATTTTTTTGGTGATTGCCAAATCTACGCTTCTGTATCATTCTAATCACTTTCTGACGGCGACACAATCCAAACTTTTTCATCTGTCATTTCTTTCGTACCTTCTTCTTTGTCACGTTTGATATTCTTTCATTGACAACCAACCAGTTTGAAAATTTTCCTAAATTAAACAAACATTTTGGAAATCAATATTGGTCTTTACTGGGTAATAAAGTTTGGTCTATTTGTTTTATTATATTTATTTTATTTCATTTATTTTATTAACCGTATATAGAAGACTATGGAATTCTATATCTATTACAATCATTAATTAAAAATATAGATAGAATACAAGATCCAAATTCTTCTCTACATTTGCATTTGCAAAGAAATCAACATTGGTGCAGATCAAATTAGCCTCTCGGATGCAAGGCGTAATGGACTCATTACAGCCATAATTAGCGCTGTGGGGATATTAAAAAAAAAAAAAAAAACTCACGAGCGAGTGTGTCTTGTTGGGAAACGTAACAAAATTAGGACATTTTATGTGATAAGATAAGACATCTCTCACAAACATTAAAGAAAAATACCTTCGACCGTTATAGAGCGATGACATACCAATTAAACCACACCTGGTTCAATATGATGGCATATCAATATCCCATCCTAACTTGTACATAACAACGCGAGTGAAATGTCTCTGAATACGCTCTTATAATAAGGGGACCAAACTGGGCTGCAGTATTCGAGCGAGGACCTCACCAGTGACACATAAAACATTTTTAAGGAGGGGGGTCCGACAATTTCTGACAATTACATATTGTTTCTTTTGATGAAGCCTAGCATTGAGTTGGCTTTGTTTACTGTATAATCAACATGTGGGAGAAATGAAAGCTTGAAATCAAAGATTACACCAAGGTCCTTTTTTTTAAACTCTTTCAAGGATTATATTATTAATGCAGTAGTTAAGTTTTATAGTTGTCAAGACATTTGACATTTTGAAACATTTAGGTGTAAATAGCTAATTTCGGACCAATGCGATAATTGATAAATGATAATTCAAGTCCTGATGGAGCAGCTGACAATCACTTTCCGAAGTAATCTTACGAAAGAGTTTCAGATCATCGGAATAAAGAAGGCATGTCGAGTACTTAAATGTTGCAGGTATATCATGAATAAATAACAGGAAGAGCAGTGCTGCAATATGGTTTCTCTGTGGTACGCCATATGGCACCGGGAAGTTATAAGAAAGCAATTATTAATTTTATCTGTTTGAGTTCGTTTTGTAAGATACGATTCTTACCACTTGACGATAACTTACATAGAATTACCGGAATTACCGGAACTCCGAAATATATTCCTTAATAGCAAAATAGACCTTGTCGTTCACCTTTCACCTTTCACCGTTTCAGTCGGGTTCCAGGCCGAAACACAGCTGCACCTCCGCGCTACTAAAGATTATTGAAGACATTCGCTGTGAAATTGATAAGGATCATGTGATATCGTTAGTAATATTAGACTTCTATAAAGCATTCGATACTAACCCACATGAAATCCTTCTCAAAAAACTAGAATATTACTTTAGTTTGGATTCGTCAGCGTCAAGACTCATAAGGAATTACCTGGGAGATCGCAGCCAAGCTGAATATGCTAACGATAACTTCTCTACCTTTCTCAAAACAAAAACGGGGGTCCCTCAAGGATCTATCCTGGGGCCCTTACTGTTCTCGCTGTTTAATAACGACATTCCTACCGTTTTCAAACACTATAAGGTACATATGTATTGTTTACGCAGATGACATCAATTATTATTATACAATTATACATCAGCTACCCATTCCACCTAAAGAAAGATGCTACTGCGCGGTTAAATGAAGATCTCCATGCCGTATAAAAACAAACTTATGCTCAACTTCACCAAGAGCTAAGCTATTGTCATAGGTCGTACTATCTCAGACTCAAGTAACTTTCCACCAAACCAAGCCAACGGAAGTAACATTGACTATATAAAGACTGTTAATAACCTTGGAGTCATCTTTAATCAACAACTTACGTGGGGGGATCACATTACCAATAGGTGTATGTTATGCCACATGATCCGATCTGGATACTAGGATACTAACTTTCCTCTTCAAACTCATGCAGAGCAAAGCACCACCATACCCTTACCAGAGACTTCGATTCGCTACATCTGAGAGAAGTGGAACATTGTTATTTCCCGATTTTAAGTAGATTTTTAGATTTTAGACATTTACGCCGTAAGGCTATGGAATTTGCTTCAGGGTAACATGAGAAGATCTCATATCATCGGCATCTTCAAGAGGCAGCTTAGGCAACACCTTAGTACATCGCTTTAGGTGTTTTTGATTTTTGGGGGCATCTAGGGCTGGCTGGTCTAGGTACTTGTTTTTGTTTTGTTTGTTTTTTTTTTTTTCTATCTTGTTTTCTTTCCTTTTGTTACCTATTATAAATCAATTATCTGTTTAGTTTAGTTTTGTTTTCTAAACTACACTTCACAATTTAAAATATTATACATCTTATGTGTTAGCTTATGCTTTAAATAAATAAATTCAATTCAATTCAATTTGTACAAATAGTTTGTTAATTGCTGATATTTTACAAATAGGCTTGTAAAGGGTTTTCCAAAAAGGACTTGACAACTTTTTTTTTAAATACAACGCAAACCATTTGAGGTATTTCAAAAACTTTATTATCGGCTTGAAGTATAATCAAAACATTTATGAATGGAACTCGACTTCGTTCATATGGCCACCGCGAGCACGTTTGCAGTGCTCGATTCATTGGCCCCAATTTTCGATGACTCGGCCACACATTTCGGCCGAAACGGCCGCTATTTCGCGTTCAATGTTAGCTCTGAGCTCTTCCAACGTCGTCGGCTTGTTGACATAAACCAATGACTTAACGTAGCCTCAAAGGAAATAGTCTAGAGGCGTTAAATCGCACGAACGAGACGGCCAATCGACTGGCCCATTTCTTGAGTTAACACGCTCATCAAACTTACTCTTCAATAAATCGATTGTAACGTGTGCTGTGTGGCTTGTGGCACCATCCTGTTGAAACCACATGTCGTCCAAGTCCACATCTTCCAATTCGAGCCAAAAATAATCGGTAATCATGACGCGATAACGCTGGCCATTCATAGTAACGTGACGATCGTTATCGTCGACGAAAAAATCTTCTTCTTATCCTTTTTCCGGCGTTGTTATGGTCAGAAGTGTAGGACCATAACTTTCCCACTTAACTGCATTCCTACTGGTCCGCTTGTGGGGTCCGCCGGTTTGACCTCAGAAAGTAGCGGCAGGCTTCCCGGGTTGGGATTACTTCATCGCTGAGGCCAGTCAAATGCTGGTGTTTTTGCATTTGTTTGCACCAATTGTTTTTCGGCCTGCCTTTTTTTTTTTGTGACACGGGCATGCTCCAAATTTTTTTGTTTGATCTTACTTTTACAACACCGGTGATCTCCAGTCGTGTCAACCCACTGATTTGCATGTACACTTGTGGGGCAGTTTAATGGTGGTATATGTGTCCCTAGGCTCACCTTGCTGTTTTCTAAATTGCCTAGATGTGATTTTTGTTTACCTTTGTTTTAGTCGCCTTTTACGACAAGCGAGAGGTATCGCTGCAGAGATATTCTTAACCCGTCCCTGCACGGAAATCGTCGACGAAAAAATATGGCCCAATAACGCCGCCGGCATGCAAACGCACCAAACAGTTATTTGTTGTGGATGAAGTGGTTATTCATGAAGCACATGTGGATTTTCACCCGACCAATAACGCATATTTTGCTTATTGACGAACCCATCGAGCCAAAAATGAGCTTCGTCACTGAAGATGATTTTTCGATGAAATTCATCATCTTGGCGCATCTTCTCCAGAGCCCAATCGGAGAACGTACATACGTCGCTTCAAATGGTCCATCGGCTTCAATTCTTAAGTCAGCTTGTCTTGTGTGGGTGTAAACCAAGATTCTTACGCAAAATACGCCATAATTTGGTCTGAGCGATGCCCAATTCTTGAGAACGCCGTGGAATTGACTGATTTGGATCGTTTGCTACGGACGCCTGAACGGCAGCGATATTTTCGACACTTCGACCAACCCGTTGTCTCACTGACACAGCAATATCACACAACGAATATGTAGACTCAAATTGTTGCACTAACCTTGTTATTGCCTGTCTACTAGGGCGTGAATTACGACCGAAAATTGGAGTTAACGCTCTTAAAATTGCGGGCACCGACTCCAAATTTTCGGTAGAACATTTTTATAATTTCCAGACGTTGTTCGTTCGTGTACTTTACCATGATGAAAATGCTGAGTTTACTGAATAAATTGACAATGACGGTTCGTTGATTAGTGAAAGGGTGCGTTCACAAATTAATTCAAAGCTGTCAAGTCCCCATTGGAAAACCCTATAGTTAGTAATATTTTGTTTAGAACCAGAGTTAAATATTGATGATATACGAGTATAAGAAATTTTCCAACAGTCAAGAAATTGACCGCATGCGAGTGAAAGATTATAGATATATGCTAGAGCTAATGCACAGGACTTTAAAAGAATTGGTGGAAAGCCATCAGGACCTTGTCTTTTAGTCACATCCAATTTCGCCAGTGTGTCTCTTACTTCGCGTAACCGATCCAATATCGCAATGGTTAGAGCCGAGCGGGAAACTGTTTGAGGAAAGGGATTCTATTGGGTAGACGGATTTAAAATGAGATGCAAATAAATTGCAGAGAAAGATCACTAGCAACAGTACCAGAGTAGACCATGCAGCTTGGAAGTCCAATTGAATTGAATTGCCTTATATATATATAGATTTTACTACACAAGTAACCCCCAAGAAGAAGCCTCAAAGCCAAATTTATTTAGTTTTGGACGACAATAATCAAACAACAAGGCTCTCTATTGACCGTAACTCGTTCTTCAGCTCCATCTTTGAAAAAATTGAAATTGATGCCCGAATGGGATGCATTGCTTCTCGGTGAATTTCCAGTAGATTTTCCGGTCCCCAGATATGTCAATTTTGTTTTTTAACCTATGCTATCCGAAAATGTGATTTATTGAAAAATATCAAATATATTGACAAATCGTCCTGGCGATCCAAAATCCAACATCATTTAATGAATTAGCGTCGTAGATGGCCAATTTTTATTTGTTATGTAATTTGGATTTAATTGCGCCGTACGAGACTACAGGACAAAGATTGACAAAGAATGTACTTGACACACATCAAACATATTGAGTAAACCAGTAAACGACAGTAAATCAGTAAACGACAGTAATTGACAGAGAAGCAGCTTCTTAAAGCAACCTCTTGTACACATTTTCAATTTTGAAGGCTTATATGGAATAAAAGGGGATGTTCTGCTCTTTTCTTTTCATGGTTCTATTTTTGACATCTCAGGCGTGATTCATGACATGTGCTCAGTTAGTATTGCAAAGACTTGCACTCGAACAAGGCTTAAATATTGTTTAATTTTATTATGAAAATTCTGAACCTTACAAAATGCATCTCGTGCAAGAACTGTAGCCAAACCAACTGCTACAACGATCAATTTCCGTATTCTATCGATTTTCAACATGAGATCCTTGAAGCAAAGATCGGATTCAATAAAAAGATGTTAGACAAACTGCCATCTCTAAAGTTTTATGATCCCATATACGTCGGTATCGTACCATTAAGTGTGTCAAATTCAGAAGTGCTACTATGCTCTTCGCATAAAGACTTAAGTTAGATGTACGAGTCTTTTCTTATCTCGGCTAGATGAAGCGAGGCATATCCGAAAAAAAATACCGTGTTGGTTGTGTTCCTTATTCTATTTTCGTCCAATTTCAATAAGTTTCAATAAGTAGACGGAGAACTTAGTAGGCTTGCAGCAATTAACTTGTCCAATTTTCATGTAACCACTATAAATGTTTTTCCTAATATGCAAAACAACAATAACTATCAGTGCATGCGATGAAATAATTAAATTCCAAACTTCGCTGAACAAGGAAATCTGCAGAAAAAAAAATGTAAAGCAAATCCTAAATCTCATTTAAAAGCGGCTTTCCTATCGGATATCCCCGGGGCCTACCCAAAGCTCACACACAACAAGGAAAGCAAAAAAAAACAGGAACGAAACGATTTTAATATTCCGCCTCATATATCACAATTCCCATGTGGGTTAAGATACACGATTTTTTACGTCAAGATACGAGTTTAGTTCGCCATTGCGTCCTGAACCACAGTTGTCCACCGACAATTCGCTCATTGTAAACGAGGAACTTAAACTCCGCGAAGGCCGGAGCGGCACGAATACATGCCGTATCCTGCCGAAGAAGGAGAAAAGCCTTGTGAATTAATTTGGCACCTCCCACGGATTTTATTATATTGTCAGGATATAGCTATAATGCCATCGTCGGTCGGACAGGAAATGTTCTTTTGCGTGCGTCTGCCCCCCGTTTCACGTGAGTGCGTTCCGATTTCACTTGCCTGTAGTCTTTGGGGCACAGCGGTTGGAGGGCGTCAGGTAAAAGTCATACAGGAACTTGTGAGCAACATAAAATTTCATCGATAACAATCTTCGGAAGATGGTAAAGTGTCTTACGTGATTGGAAAACGTGATTTTTGGAAGAGAAGTTCGAGTACACATCATGACACAGGCCCCTGGGTGCTACTTCAATTGTGCTTGAACAGCATAGTTGTTGCTCAGTTTCATGCCATGAAGAGATTTTACTTGATGTGGCGGCTCTGTAGTGACCATGTGGTTTTCTGCCCCCTTAGGCTGACACAAGTGATGCACGACTTCCATGTGTAGAAGTATATTACATGCGGATCAACTGATGTGCGCGTGTTTCCCCTATCCATAAGGACCAGAGAACATGCGATGTATTAATTCTCACGTACAAATCGGGACTCAGCCTGTCACTTGGGGGTATATCCTCCGTTCGTCTGAACTCTTTCCATGCGATTGGCGCTCGTTCGGTTCATTAAAGCGAATCGATGTATGTGTGCTTTAGTCTTATGGGATAGAAAAGTTTCTAAATGAAGAAAAACCGCTTCCTTCTTCTAAAGGAGCGCAGTAGACGGAGACAGGAACTTTCAAGGACGAGCATTGTAGTCGTATTGTATAACGATATTTTTAATGAAGTACCTCTTAGCTGTCGGAAGGAATTCACGGGTGCGAGTGAATATACGTATTAATAAAAACTGAAATATGGCTGGATTGCTTTAGCCGTTCCACGGGGTGGCGAGATGAATGGCAAGGGTGGCAGTTAAGTTATGATTGCTTAAATGGTTCGAGACGTTTAGAATCTCTTCGGGAATTAGGAAGATTGTTCGGCAGAAAGTCTGTTGTCTTGGAATCGAATTAGCAGGAAAATATTTGTGCGTCTAAGGGATGAGTTAGGCTTTAAAGGAGAAGCCCTTTTCCGGATGATTAATTAAAGAGTTTATTTTGCAGTCAATTAACCGACTTAAAGGTACAAGATTCGCCATCGAAATGAAAATACGAGGAAGCGCTAACGAGCTAAAATCAAGGAACTAGGCAACGACAGATGGATTTCTTCTTTCCAGTCCATTGTCATAAATTCCAGTCACACAATAGTAATTGATTTATATATATTTGTAATAATGACAGTCTAAAGGATGACTTCAGGAATTTTGGCATTGTCGTTATTGCTCCCAAGCACAGGGTGGCCCGAATAACTGACCCAATGTTGTTTTGTCATGTCTTTAAAATGAAGCACCACACTTTCATAGTTTTCTATTTAAATATTTATTTGGACCTTTAAGTTTTTTTTTCCATTTTTTTGGTTTTTCTTTCTTTAGAGGAAGGGGAAATCTTCGAAACATACTGATAATTTTTTAAAGATAATTTATTAAATTGAGTGGTCCATTTTCTTTAGACCAGTTCAAATGGCTTTGTCCTTTTGAGTCTTCTTACTATATTTGCTTTGGCTAAAAGTTGCACTGCCTCCGTGTTCGTGTGTACTTAAAGTCTTGATTCGTGCCTTCGTGCATTTTTTTTGGACCTCATCCATGATTAATTCAGTCCCTGTGGAGGTCCTTATTTCTTACGTACCAATACAGCTTTTACGATTTTCCTTAGCACTTTGTTTTAGAATCTCTCTACGATGTCTACATTGCTATTTTTGGTACAACCCCATAATTGATTACCATATGTCCATATTGGCTCCAGTGATCGCTGATATAAAAAAAGCTTGTTATGGACTGATAGTGACGAGTCCTATCCTATTAGCCTATACATTTCTCTGTATTTTATTTCCAATTCCTCTTTTTTCTTTTTAACGTGCCCTTTCCATCTTATTTTAGCATCTAGCGTCATGCCAAGATATGTATTTCGCTGTGTTTCCATACGGTACTATTTTCTGTTTGATAGTAACCGGGCTTTGGTGGAGGATGCCGTTCACAACCTCAGCCGCGCCATCACCAACTCTTTCGAACTCGCATGTCCTGTCAAAAAACCTCCCAGCAGGAAATTGGATCCCTGGTGGAACGCGGGGCTCCAATGTCTTTGAAGGGAAGCCAGAAGTCTCCTGAATAGATCGCTTAATTGAACTTGGAAGATGACTGGAATAGATATCGGTTGAAGCTTATTGAAGCGAGGAAAATCGACAAAGCTGGATATACTCACAAAGTCCGATGGTACCTTCATCGAGTCTAAAGCAGAAAATCTTAGTTTACTGCTGCAGACCCATTTCCCGGGAAATCAGACTGTCATCGACTCGTTGCACACGACTGTCTGTCTCAAAGCACAGGCGGCGCTAGATGTGATCGAGGACTGGTGCACTAGTAATCGGCTGTCGGTTAATCTTCTTAAGACTGATGTTCCCTTCACGAGAAGGATGAAAAATACTAGCATTACTCAGCTGGTGCTAAAAGGCATTCCCATCCCGATATCCAAGGAAGCTTAGTTTGGGAGTCATCTTAGATAGCAAGCCTATTTAGTCAAAGCATGCTGAGTACAAAACCACCAAAGCTCTGTCAGCTTTTTGGCAATGCAAAGGTGCCTCTAGCAAAACATGGGGCTTATCGTCGAAAAAGGTCTTCTGGATCTACACGGCGACGATAAGACCGATAATCTCATATGCATCGGTTGTTTGGTGGAACAATCTAACACGCAAACACGTTGTGGCCTCTTTCATCAAACTCCAAAGAGCGGTCTGTCTCAGCTGTACGCTGCACGGAGGCTTTCTCCAGAACACCGGGAGCTGCTCGAGATGCTATGATGATTCTTCCGCCCCTTGACATATATATCAGAGGGTGCACACTGAAAGCCATGTCTCGCCTAAGAGGAAATGGTCTTTGGTACAACTCGCATTGGAGTGAAAGTGTACTTGCGCGATAAATAAGCTATGACCCCTGTCTCATGGATAAGTCTTCTGACGCATTGACACCCGCCATCCTACTGCGCTGTAATTTCACAGTCACAGGACTGGCTTTGACCAGACCCAGAACCTGGAACTGGACTGTCTTCGCATTTGCACAGATTGCTCCAGGACTGGGCAGGGGTCCGGCGCTGGAGTTTTCTTTGAGCGCGAAAACATTCGACTGCACTTCTTGTTAGCAAAATATGCGTCTGTCTTTCATTCAGAGATATACGCAATCCTAATGGCCATGCACTATGATGTGAAGCACAAGTGGAAGTGAAAAATATTTTTGCATCTGCAGTGACAGCCAAGCTGCACTCAAAGCTGTGTCCAACCCTCTATCCAACTCCAAATTACTGCATGAACTCAAGACCTTTTTAAACAAAGTCGGAAGACTAAATTCACTACGGCTTGTATGGGCCCCAGGTCACTCTGGGATCCCAAGAAATGAAATCTGCGATGAACTCGCTAGTAGGAGCTCAGAGGGGAGTTTCCCAGGACCTGAGCCCGCATTAGGTCTACCTGCTTCCACGGTCAAATCTGACGTCAACGACTGGGTCTTTAATGCACACAGTCGTAGATAGAGGGTGGATGCAGGATGACTAAGCGCGTACGCCCTGATGTCTGCAAAAAGTTCGCAACATTCTTCTTATCCTTAAGGAGAAATGATTGCAGAAGGCTTACGGGCTTGATTACTGGCCATTACACTTTTGCCAAGCATTTTTACCTGCTTGGCATCAGTGAGACGCCTTCCTGTGCTGGATGTTGCGAGGAGGATGGCACAGCAGAACAATTTCTCTGTGACTGTACCGCCCTCGCTCGCGCACGGTGGCGCACCCTTAGGGCCGACGTGGTGGGTGCCGAATCTCTTAGCTCTACATCAATGAATCCACTCCCCACTTTGCCCCAGACAACGGGGAAAGTACAATAAAGACAGGGTGTCTGTCTGGTAGTACAATAGACCAGTATTTGTGTCTGAGTGCTCCAAGAGATAGTAGAAGCCTAAAACAAAAAATAAGCACCTTGCTTTTATAGTGAAATTTATGTCAACTGATTTGCTCTAATTAAGCTTGATTCGTCATTTTATTGTCCAATTATAAATTTGGTGTATAGCTGATTGCAGCTTCTGTGTTGCTTCCACATTATCCTTTATGTCATCGGCAAACGTGGCCAATGTGCAATATTCTAGTTCTTGGAGATCGCATGTATATAGAAGATAGAGAATTGGACCCAACACACCGCCTTGTGGCACACCTACCATATATTCCGTTAGTTCTGAATACGAGTCCTCCTGTTTGACTCTAAAACATCTAGCGCTTAGGTATGATTCTCAGATTGCAGCGTTTTGTTCTGGTAGGATACAACTTGGTTTGCGGGTAAGTCCTACATGTCAAAGGCCTGCGCTACATCTAGAAACACTGCAGAACATTTTTTTTTCTTCTAACAATTTTTCTATAATGTTGACTATTCTGTAAACTTGTTCATTTGTCGAGTGATGTCTCCTAAGTCCGAACTGGTAATTTGGAATGAGATTTTTCGGCTCAATAATACTATTAAGTCGTTTGACGAATATTTTTTCGAATAGTTTAGATATAACCGGTAGAATTGAATTTGTCCTATATGATGTCACTTCGTTTTCTGGCTTTCCAGGCTTAAAGATCATTATTAGTTTGGCACTTTTCATAAGTCAGGAATATATCTCATTCTACAAGCAGCATTGATTAAATGTGTGTTTAACCACAGCTTTGATTGATGTTATTTTTGATCTCGCTTTTCATTTCCCTTGTGGTCGTAAGTCTCATTTCTTCATTTTCTTCTTCGACTGTTTTTGCAGGAGTCCATATTTCTTGTTCATTGTTTGGTTTAGAAACATGTTTCTGCGAATAATCTGCATTTGTGTTCGTTACTTAAAGCCCAATTTCCTTCCACCGTTTTGATGGGTGGTATCGGCGTAGTTGGCCTTCTTTTCTTGCATTCCTCATTGCTTTCCAAAGCGAATAATCGGCTGCTTCTTCGTTGGTTAATCCTCGAATATAGTTTATGATGGAGTCTTCATTTAACGCCCTTATCTGTCTTCATAGCCAGCCGTTGGGTGAGATTGTTCAGTTTCATTTTGTCTTGGGGCCTCTAGTCCGCTGCCATATTCTTCTCGCTCTTCTTCTATCTAAAATAAATTCTCTTATTTCCATGGGGTATGCACTGCTTCGATTGGCGATATGCAAAACGTCACGACGGACTTATGTATTTCCAAAACGATAAATTTTAATTTTTCTCCGCATACCTATCTGCAAAGTTGTCCGTAGTTTCCTGTCCAATCGTTGTTTTAAAGTGTACCTTAATAATAGCATTGTCCACTTTCATTATGGTGCTCCCCAAGGCTCGGTCCTGGAATCTGTTTTTTATAACCTGTTAACGTCTGATTTACCATGACTGCCCAACTGTGAAGTAGCAATATTTGCAGACGACACGGTAATATTCTCGTCTTATGAACTCGCTCTCGAGATTGAGAGGAATCTTAACTAACAATTGAGAATATTTCAAATTTATTTCAATAAATGGAAAATCAAATTAAACGAATATAAAGCACAAGCAATCTTTTTCCTTCCTAGTGGACAGGGGAAATGGGGCATGTATAAGTTGAGAATCTTCCGTCAAATTTCTTAAGAAATTAAGAGTTTCCCATGGCAGGGCAAATGTTGAATTTATCTTCGATGGAATACAAAAATTTAATCATTCAAATCATCAGAATCAAATTAGTGAATAAATTTAATGATAATTATGTGCAATTCGATAGTCTGTGTTAAATAATTAAACTTATTTCCTTTAACCTTATTTGTTGTAATATTTTTGGATCGTATTATTTATGTATTTATTAACGTGTCCTTTTCTGAAATTCGTTGCTTATTTATTTATTTTTTGCCTTTAAATTGGAGATTTTCTTAGCATTTCCCTTCAAAAATCTAACTAACATGTAAACAATTTCAATCTCTACAATTGTAAATATTATAATATTACAGATGAAAGGTAAAGTACCTTTGTAAACATTTTATGAGAAGAAAAAAGTACTGAACGTTGCTCAAAAAATCGTTTCGTTTTGAATAAGGCTGGAAACAAGATGAAGCCTCATATAGGTTGCCACACGGGTTAACACGAATAAACCTCATGAACCAAATTTCTATCTGCGAATTGCTGCAGAATCGTAACCAAATCGTTTCATTTCTGAAGCAGTGAGCCGGCGTAAATGGTTGCCAAGTCAGGATTGACGGCCAGGAAAGTTTTATTATGTGTTAGGATTGGCAAGGAATCATCTAAGATGCACTTTTACGGTGAAACTTTTAATTTGGACCTGTAATGCCTACAATTAGGCCGTTGGAAGCAAGCAATCGCCCAGAAGCGGCCAACTTTTTTTCAAAAGCAGAGGAATCCCATAGGATAGTGATTCACCAAAAGCTCAGCGAGCTTGGTTTTGGAGTTCTCATACATCCACATTATAGTTTGGATCCGGCACGAAGTTTTATCTATGGCGAACAATTTTCCTGGTGGAAAATTCACCTCAAGAGAGGCTTGTGAAAAACGACTGTCCCAGTTTTTTGCCGATAGGAAGAGGGCTTCTATGAAAGAGTCATAATGGGTTTACCCTCAGAATGGCAACAAGTTATCGAACAATATGAAGCATATGATTGACTTTAATCCGATCAATCAAAGTGTGCCAAATAAAGCCTTCAATTTCAGGCAAACTTAATGAATTTCTCTCACTATGCCAATATGACTATTTGGACTCGTTTTACCGCATTGGTCTGGCAAAATCATAAAAGCGAGACGTGAGGTGACCCGGAAACGTATCTTTCCAAATATCGATTGTAGTGGGAGCTGCGTGTGCGGTTGTGTACTCCTGTTGAAACCACGTATTGAAAAAGGCTGAAATCGAAGGATTAAGGGATTACGAGGCATGCTATAGCTTGAAAAAAATGAGCCAAGTTTTAATGTCCTCTATTCGGTCACAACAGCCGCTGATAGAGGACCGATGCGATGTGCTTATGTCTTAGCTGTGAAAATAAAGTAAAAAGGAGTTGGTAATGCTAGCTTTTCGACAGTAAGAATTGTGTTTAACTCTAAGGTTCCATATGACTATGAAAGAAGAAAGGCGTTGCGTGATTTTCTCAGACGATAAAAAGTTTAATTTTGTTGATCCTAATGGGTTTAGCTGTCACGATATGAGACAAGATGAAGCTCTAGCTCGGCATCAGGGTCGGGAAGGAGTTTTTATGATATTGGGAACTAAATCTGGCATTACTTCAGTGGGCACCATACTCGGACCTAAACCTTATATGAAACATATAAGATAGATAGTATGAAAAGTGTACAAATCTGGCCAACACTCGGAGAACAAAAGATATGTCATTGAAGCCATTTAATTAAATTAGCCGGAATTTCTTAGAGACACTGTACGATTCCTTTCCTGACCGATGTTGAGAAATAATTTTCTAATATCTACCAATTCAGTTGACATATAGACTGTAGGGTAGCCAAGTTATCATTATCAATTCAAACAAGTTAGCAGTTTAATTGCAAACGAATTGTGATCAAATTGTATATATTCAGGATAACTTGGTATCGGTACGAAACAGAATAATATCTTTAGTGACATGTAGTACAACTGCATAAAAATCAGTTTTGAAATAAAGCTCCAGATACTCATCTTCTAGTCTACTTTAAAACAAAATGTAAGTGTCAGATAAAACTTTTCGGAACACAGAAAGGAATTCAAAATCCTACATAGTGGTAGTTCGTTTTTTCCCACGTTTTTTTTTTATCTTGCTCGTCAATTCCGTGCACAGTCTAAAGTCATGTTCTTATGAACATGTTAGAATCGGAGTCCTACATTTGCAACAAACTTGTCGCATAGATGCACGATGAATATGACCATGTAGGTACATTCATGAAAAAGAAACGAAAACAAAGGACACACACCCTACTTTCTTTGAGCTCTTAAACAATTAAAAAACAAGCAATGTGCTGGTAGGTACATAGGTAATAAAACACGAGCACGCAAGAGGATACCATTGTCTGCCATACTGCTATGCTGAGCTACCATAAAACTTTCTGTTCAAGTCAACGTGCAAAAAAGCCATGAATACCTAGGAATGTGTGCCAGTAAGGAAAAAGTTGAAGACATACACGATAGGAAAGCGGAGGATGTATATTAAGTAAGTAAACTGAATGTTGAATGTGTGTAGCAGACTTTTGAATTCCTACCTTATTATGTTGATATATTCATAAGGCAGTTGCCTAAAGCAGAGAAAAGTTTCGTTGAAATCCTTTTATAATTTACGAGTATTTAGCTCTAAATGCCATTGTATTAAATGCTTGAATTAATTTACTTATGGAAATTGAAATGGACGCTGCTATCATGAACGAGTATTTTCTCGGAAATTACAGGAAATCGGGATTTAAAATTGAATAAGCTGGATAATGATTAGGAATGAAAAAAGAGGATTTTATTAACATAATTTCCTAGTAGTCGGCTTAGCGGTTAAGTCAAAATTCTTAGTAAGTAGTACTCTAACAAAAAACGAGCGAAGCATTGTATCGAAATTAAAAATGTAGTCGGAATAGTTGTTGCAATTACAATTACGTGCACGTGATGAGAAATACCAATATATATACGTTCTCAGCTTAACATAAGTATGGTCTTCTACTTTAGAAACTATAAATCTTTTCGTTGCCTATACGCTAGGGGGTCACGAAATCGGCATAAAGTACCACATAGTATCATAGTACCATAAAGTATCGCATGAAACATGTTGCGAGGAGGATGACATAGCAGAACATTTTCTCTTCGACTGTGCCGCCTTCGCTCGCGCACCCTTGGGGCCGATGTGGTGTTTTCCGAATCTCTTAACTCTACATCAATAAAGCTCCTACTCACTTTTCTCCAGACAACGTGTCTGTCTGGTAGTACAATGGACCAGTATTTACGTCTGAGTGCTTTAGCAGATAGCAGAAACCTCCAAAAAAAAAAATAAACTCCTAAAATGAAGTTATTATTACCGACCATTTGGGACTCGGAAATTCAGAATTTCTTTGACAACCCTTCGTCCGCCGTCCCTGCCATGAGTGTGTTCCTTCCTTGTTCCTTGTGTTTCGCTGTTCTGTTCCATCTCTTCTAAGTCCATCCTTATATTGTCCTCCGATTTACTGATATGAAGTGCCGGGCAAAAGTAACGAGCGCTAGCGGTGACTGACTTATTGCTCACTATATCCAAAAATACACACGTGCCACCGCCATGCAAATTCGTACAGAAGTATTCGGCGACCATGATAGTGGACCATCAATAGATACTGTCAAGTTAATTGGAAGCATTCCATGGAGAAAGATATTTCTGATTAATACGAGGGTGGTCCGATAAGTACTTAGCCTACAAAAGAAAAACAAAAATTTTGGAGAAATGGCGATTTGTTTTTCAATATAGTCTCCTTTTAGCTGGATACACTTAACCCAGCGATGCTCCAACTTCTTTAACCCGTCTGAAAAATACGTTTTCTCGAGGTCTGCAAAGTAGGCCTCCGTGGCGGCGATGACCTCCTCATTCGACTGAAATTTCTGGCCAGCGAGTAACTTTTTCAAGTTTGGAAACAAAAAGAAGTCGCCAGTCGGGGCCAAATCTGGAGAATACGGTGGATGGGGCAGCAGTTCGTCGCCCGATTTGGCCGTGGCGAGGGCGGAGGTGTGAGCCGGTGCGCTATCACGTTGAAGAGCACCTTTTTCTTCGCACAAGTGGGGCCGTTTTTTCTTCAATTCGACGTCGAATCGGCCCAATAATTTGGCATAGTACAGCCCTGTGACCGTTTTGCGCTTTTCCAGGTAGTCGACGTCTTTTTTTTTCTCTTTCTAATCGCATTTTATTCCATTATTCATAATCTTACTTACTAGACAAAATGCTTAAATCTAATTTAACATTATACTTCATTTTCTTACTGGCTCTTAACGAGCACTCTAAGCTTATCTGAATCTTAATTTTAACGTCTTTCGACTAGCTTACATATGGCTTATTTCTAAGAAAATTAGTAAAAAACTTAGATACTATAATTCATTTCTTAACTCTAAACTTAACCTACCTTAACTAGATAAATAAATAAACTTAACCTAAGCCTAAAATATTCTTAAACTATAATTAATGAGATGAACACATGTCCAGTGTGTAAGTCGCATCGGATATGTGTTCATCCCTTTAATTGCACCCTTTTAAGGTAAGGGTCGTTGTTGGCGCTATTATATACGTGCCGCCTATGGATTGATTTCACTTCCATGAGTGGATTGTGAATGCAACCACCAGAACAAACTTTTTTGTCTGATCGCGTCTTCTTTATCCCGAATTGAAGCCGGGGTGCTGTACCGAAAGAACTCAGACCGAGCGACGACATCCGGGTCGTATAAGAGTCGCCTGTCCCTCGCATGGCGTCGGAAGTGGTATATCAGAGGGATACCATTATCATCCTGTATGTAGCCCTTAGTATCTAAATAGATAAATGCTTCGGGTGGAATAAAGCCAGACAGTTTTGTCTTCTCGTGGTATAACTGGTTGGGCTAATAAGCCCCAAAGATCAGGCTGTTATCGCTCATAATTCCTCTTGCAATATGACCCCGAGTCAATTTAATAAGATAGTTATCAATTCTAATCAACCCAGCCTTATCGTACAGAACCTTGTTAGGATAGTATTTGACATACTGTGACTCTGTTGTTCGATATAAGCCCAGGCAACATCGAAGACATTGCCTTTCGTATAAGCGAAGCTTTTCCATATCAAATGGAGCCACATTGAACCACACAGGACAGCCATAGGCGACAATTGGCCTTATGAGAGCCGTGTAGCATCTGACTTTTACCCTAGCGTTAAGTAGACTAGCAAAAGCCTTCTTGGCTTTGTCAAGAACAACATCTATGTGTCTATTGAAATATAAATATTGATCAAGCCAAATTCCAAGATATCTCACTACATTTCGTGTCGCCAATGGCTGCCCTTGTTGTCCAATGATGGTCAATTTGCGCCAGTTTCGCCTAGTATCCCTAGAGGCCCTGTTCAATGGTGTTCTGAAAAGAATTGTTTCTGATTTTTGAAAATTGATTTTTAATTTCCAATCATCACAGTGTCTTTTAATTTTATCGAAGTCATATTGCAAGAGCGAATTGATGATTTCAATTTTTTTACCCGATCTGTATGCCACTAGATCATCTGCATACGCCAAAGCGTGACTAAGAGAACCAACTAGATCACTTGTGTAAATGTTAAAAAGCAGAGGAGAATTTACTGCCCCCTGTTGTAAACCGTTTTTGATTTGGTAAGTCCTGCTTGAAGTGACGTTGCTATATCTTACAACGAACTTATTGTCTAATAACATGTCCTATATCATATATAACAGCGGTTTGTTCATATTCAGCCTGGTCAATTTTAAGAAAAGTCCATCTAGCCACACGGTGTCGAAGGCCTTCTTAAAGTCAACCAGACAGGCCCCTGTGCATTGGTTTTTACTTTTGTTCCATTGGATGTCGGACACCAGTTTCGACGCAGCATGAATAGTGTCATGTCCCGCCCTAAAACCAAACTGGTTTTCCGGAAGAACCTTATTGTGCTCAACCCATTTTAGTAACGCTTTCTTGATTATCTTCTCAAAAACCTTGCTAATATTCGGAAGCAAACTTATTGACCGAATATTTGCTGGGTTGCTCTTATTCTTCCCCTTTTTGGGAATAGGGTGGACTACCGCCATTTTCCAATGTGCTGGATAATGTGCGTTATTCAGCATATTGTTAAAAAGTGTCACTAATATATCGACTGCTACCTCGGGCATATGCCGTAATACTATGCTAGGAATCCCATCAATGCCCGACGATTTTTTGTTTTTCATTGAATCAAGGATGCACATGAGATCATCTCTTTCGACGAACAGGTGGATTGATCGTTCGCTGGCGATATTTCCATTTGCTGGGTTTTCATCATTGAATGTGGTGAAACCACTATTCTCAGATCGCCAGACACCAATTTCATTAAGAAGATGTAGATGATTTAACCGTGCTTCATTTTCCAGATCGAGGTTCGGATGAACGGAGTCATTCACCATGTACACTCTTTGGAAGTATGAATCTGGGGGCACGGCAGTGCCCCCGCCAAGTCGAGCAAAAAAGCGGCACGGCCGTACCATCCTTTTCTCGAAGCAGTTCGGGCCATTTTCGACCCCCTATAACTTCGTTGTGGATAAAACTAGAAGCCTGAATTTTCAGTAACCAATCGGGCATCGCATAGATATATTGCAAATTTCATTAAATTTGAGCCAGTAGTTTAAGAATTATAACTAGTCAAAGTTTCTTAATTCTGTCACTCACTCACTCACTCACTCACTGACCGATCATCAAAACTCTAGGGCACTTCTAGCAGACATAGAAGCTTGAAATTTAGAATACAATTAGTGTTTAGTGTATAAATCAAGGGAAAACTAAAATATTTTGCAATTTTGGTCCAGTTTTCTAGATACACCAAATATTATTACTAATAGGATAGTGTCTGTATGTATCCTTTTTCAATTTATCTAGATGGCGATTAACTCCTAAAAATATGCAATGCAACCCAATCAATGGGCGGTTGGGGAATTGGGTTTAGTGGTCAATGTGGTTCATGTATTTGACGGAATATAAAATAAATATCTTTATTACGTACATATATTTAATAACCATTTGATGAACTTATAATTAAATCAATTTTAAAACAAATTGTATGTTCGGTGTCAGAGTTGGAGACTACTAACTTGTACAGTTTCGCTCAAAATTACGATATTGTTAAAACACGCCCAGTCTCCTCTAAAGTCGAGTGCTACGAGATAAATGACTGTAAAAATTTCCTGAAAAGAAGAGATAACCCATATTTGATCAATCACTATTTCTACGTCGGAGAACAAGTACCAGAGAAATATTTCTTCTCTTTATTTCTTTTATTCAAGCCATGGCGTTCCTTAGATGAACTCAAAATGGGGTGTGATACTTACACGGAGGCCTTTAATTTGGCGAAAGAAGATTTAAAAGAAGGAGTCGATTATGGTAATTCAATGATAGAGTCAAGATATAAGATACAAAAAGCATGTGAAATGATAGAATCTAAAGTTGCTGAGATAAACGAAGAAAGGGAAATTGTTGATGATGACGATGGTCCTGAAAACCCTTTAGACTTTGAAGCTGCAAACGTAATGGATGACTTTCACAGAATCAATCTGGTAGAAGAAGAGCAGACTGATCTTCAAAGTATGATCGCAAAACTTAATGCCGATCAAAAAAGAGTCTTCGATATGATCACACATAAAATGGACACAACTGATAATAACGCTGACGTTTTACGCTGTTTTGTGAGTGGAACTGGTGGCACTGGAAAGAGCTTTTTAATAAATACTCTGAAAATTTGGGTTAAGATGTATTTAAACAAAAAAGTGGCAGTTAGTGCTCCAACAGGCATAGCTGCATTCAATGTGAATGGATTGACTATACACAGACTATTGCAGCTGCCTGTGGAACACAAGCAAACACCGAGGTACAAGCCACTTTCCGATGAAGTGCTCCAAGTTCTGAGATCAGATTTGAAAGAAGTAGTGTTGTTTATCATAGACGAAGTGTTGATGATATCCAATGTTGCTTTAACATATATTCATTTACGCTTGTCTGAGATATTTGACACAAGCGATGATCAGAATGGGTGGTTTGGAAAAAAACATCTTGTAGTTTTCGGGGCTCTTTTACAGCTTCCGCCGGTAAGAGAAAAGTCACCTTTTGAAAAACTCTCAACTGCTGAAACTAACAAGTTGTTAGGTTCCCTCAGTATGCCGAATCTGTGGATTGAACTGTTCGTATACGATGAACTTACTATTAACATGCGACAGCTCAATGATTCTGACTTTGTTGAAATGCTAAATAGAATAAGATTAGGTGTGACTACACAAAAAGACCGCGACTTACTCTCGATTAGATTAATAATTCTAAAAACCAATTCAAATGAAAACAGATTGATTGAAATAATTGAACACCTCTCGAAACTCCCTCATGATACCGTTTGCTTATTACCTACAAAAAACATGTGTCAACAATTAAATACTGCAATGCTTAGATCTCTCCCACATCCCGAAATAAAACTTACAGCTGTAGATAGCATAGATTGCCCCAGATACCTAACAAAAAGAGCTCGTGAATGCATAAAAAATTATGAAGACGATGCTTCTATGACTGCGGGCCTAGAAGAGAACATAATTATAAAAATAGGAGCAAGAGTCATGTTAAGGCGAAATACTGACGTGAGTCTTGGTTTAGTTAGTGGTTCTATCGGTATAGTGCAAAGAGTAAAGGTTGATCCGGAAAATACAAAAATAATTAAGAAAATATACATTACATTTGATAAAGAACAGGTTTACGAGCTTGGTCCGGTCAAATCTAAATTTGAAATTATTAATAGAGCTTATGTTCATGGCGAACAGTTTTCTATATGTATAGCCTATGCTATAACTATACACAAAAGTCAGGGCCTACGTCTAAATAAGTCTAAATAATGCGCTGATGGATATTCACATCCGGTCAAGCTTACGTGGCACTTTCGAGAGTTACAAGTCTGGGCGGCTTACATCTAATTAATGTCGACTTTGGAAATATTAAAGCGCAGGAATCCTCAATTTGTGAATACAATAGATTAAGAAGCATTTACCGTCCAGACTTGACAAAAATTGTAACATCAAAGACTCCGAGAAAAGCCCATAGAGACAGGGAGTGGGCTTTGAGAAAAACTGCAGCTGAAGCTCAAGAAGTAGTACCGGAAAAGAAAAAGAGGAAGACAACCTACAAAAATAAGAAAAGCTCATAAGACACAGAGTGGGCTTTAAGAAAATATGTTGTTGGTATTCAAAAAGTAGAAGGTACCGGAAAGGAAGAAAAGTAGGACTATCTACAAAAAGAAATGAGATGCCATCAAAAACATAACTTGTAAAAAAAACCAAGTCTCGCAACTCAGTTCTTCTATCGTAAAAAGTTGTGAGATCTATGTAATACCAAGTCGGTTAATTTATTCAGCCCCTACTTAAGGGACCTTCTGTCTTAAGTTATTACGTAATTAGCTAACCTAACAACATCTTATAGTGACCATATTACAATAATATTAAAAATCTTTTATGTTTTAAATAAATAGATTGACTTGGCAATCGCACTAAACAATCTAATTTAATATAATATGTATTACTAGTGAGATGCATGCGATGGACAAGTCAATCTATTTATTTAAAACATAAAAGATTTTTAATATTATTGTAATATGGTCACTATAAGATGTTGTTAGGTTAGCTAATTACGTAATAACTTAAGACAGAAGGTCCCTTAAGTAGGGGCTGAATAAATTAACCGACTTGGTATTACATAGATCTCACAACTTTTTACGATAGAAGAATTGAGTTGCGAGACTTGGTTTTTTTTACAAGTTATGTTTTTGATGGCTCTATTATATCAGCTTTCTCTTGTGGATCCTCAATTACAAAAACGTCTTCGTCTGAGTACATTTCTTCTGGATTCAACCCTGCACCGATTAGTGTCTGTCGTCCCTGGTCTGTCTGGGGGATTCGCAAACAAGGAATATCGTTATGATCTTTTCTTCTAAATAGTTGATTTATTTGCTGGTACATATTCTGGCCACTGGGTTTTATAGCCCGAATTTTTTTGTTCCAATGCAAACTAATAGATATTCTGTAATTTTCTTTAATTAATTGTTGAAGATTTTTGATCATCGACTTCAGTGTGGTCTCGTCTGTCAGTGAATTGTCGGTAAAGTTGTTTTAGTCTGGACAATAGCATACTTTTATGTTTTTGTAAAGCTCTAATTGTATGGTTAGAGTATTTTGTGGTTAAATCGTACGGAGGTTGAGCTTTAGGGATGCTATGTTCCATTGTTCGTTTGATAGCGTTCTCAAATTGGAGTAGGTAGTCGTCTATCTCTTCATTGGTCATGTTTCTGTTCGTTGGTGGGTCAATTTCTTGACGAAGTATTTCACGCTTTAAAGATCTTGAAAAACGTAACCAGTGTGCTCTTTGAAAATCAAACGTGTACATTTGGTTATGTTCTTCCAGATCCATTCGCTCATTAGGAATATGTATTACAGCGGCTAGTCCGAAGTGGTCACTATCGTAATCTACCGCACGTAAACAATTTCGCAGATGGGGCGTCGCGTCACGGAGAATGATTCTCGTGTCGATAAGGGCTAAGTCCAGAAAAGATTCTCCTCTGGGAAATGAAGGGGTCTCCGTCGCAAGTAGATCGAGTCGGTACTCAATCGCATTTTGACCTAGCCAGTTAAACAGATGATTACCTCTGGTATTTGAGAATGTATTTCCCCACGCTGCATGTTTTGCATTAATATCCCCGGCCAAAAAGTAATAATTTGCTTCTTCTTGTAGCTGTAGTTGACGGAAAAGAGATTCAAGCTCGCTAATAAATTGGGTAGATTGAGGGGCTACCGGGGCATAGAGAGAGACTATGTACAACCGTCTTCGACTTCGAAGGGGTATGCACACAATACACGCTTCTAGCACCTGGAACCTACGTACTATTCCGCTGTATATGATTTTATGACGCAGTCCTTTCTTTATTAGGAGAGCGACCCCACCCCCTTGCGTGGACTGGGGTCGATCTCTTCTTATTACATGATAATCTTTGTATACCAAGTTATGCTTCTGGTTCAGTTTAGTTTCACTGGCCAAAAGCAAGTCTGGATTTTCATTTACCAACAAGTTAGACAGTGTAATTCTTCTCTCTATTCTCACCAGCGAATTAACATTCACGGCAAGGATCTTCAGGTTCAACTCGTCTAGCGTATTCATCATGTTCTTGGCATGTCAGACTCTGCAAACAGAGTCGAATAGATGAGATCAATTCGAGCCGCTTGCTCGTTTAGTTGTTTATGGAGTTGAGCCATTTGTCCTTTAATGGACAATAGGACAGCTGTTAACTCCGCATTGGCTTCAGGTACCTTTACCGTTTGCTGTTTCGTTGCGTTTCCCGATCCTGTTGCCATTTGGGCAAAGGATATATTGGGTGTAACGATTTTTGCGAACGAGCGGCTTTTTTGAAGTCTATCTTCTTCGATTTGCTGCTTGCGAGCCTGAACTTTCTTTCTAAGCTCTTGAAATTTGGGGCAACCCCTAAAATTAGCAGGGTGCCCCGTATTCTTACAAAGTACACAGAAAAGTAATGATTTGTCCTCAACTTTTTCCCTTCCCAAAGGACATTCTCCAGGTTTGTGATCCTTCTCGCATTTTACACACCTAAACTGCATATTGCAATTAGGAGCGGCATGCCCGAATCTCTGGCAACGCATACATTGGAGTACACGATCTGCTTTTTTTAATTTATCCCAAGTGATAGCTAGGTGACTTAGAAAACGTATTTTTCTTAGGCCATCAATTTTGGTGTTGGGACTGAGCTGCACCAGGAAAAATGGTAGTTTCTGATCACCGCTTCTAGCCTTGGCGGTGGTGAAGGGCTTGACTCCAACGAACTGGAGTTCGTCGTTCTCGTGTCTGCGTAGCTCATTCATCAGTTCTTCCGACCCGAATTCGTGATCTATGCCCTTTAGGAGGACTATAATTGGTTTTTGTGCTTTGGGAGTGTAAGTAAAATACTCCGTTTGAGATTTTCCAAGGGCGGCACGTACCTTGTTGTAATCCTCTAGGGATTCACAAATAATGACATGCTTATTTGCACTCAGTCTTTTTAAGTGGAAGTTTTTACAAACTAACTTACATAACTTAATACTATCCTTAATTTCTAACCCACTTACGTTTATTGGGGGAATTTTTTATTTTTTATTTTTTGTCTGCTGCGTTTCTTTTTCTTGCTGCTTTTGTTGGTCTTGCTGTTGGCATTGTTGTCTGTTGTTGTTCTTTTTGTTTTCGTTGTTTAAGCTGCTGTGACAGCTGTTGTTGTTGTTGCTGCTGTAATTGCTGTTGTTGTTGCTGCTGTAATTGCTGTTGTTGTTGTTGTTGATGTAGTTTTTGTTGTCGCACTTTGTTGCGCTTGGCTATCAACTCCTTGATTAGTCGATCAAGCTCGGCTTCTTCTTTAGCAAGGTTTTCTTCCTCTTGCCCTTTTACAATTTCGTAGCACTGTTTGTCTGTGCTAATCGTATCGGGTGAGTCATAGTCATCACTACTGACTCCTCCCTCGTCTGTTGTCATCGAGGGAGTTGCTGTTCCATTACCTGCCGCTTTGCGGGCTTTTAATTTCATTGTGAGTTTCGGTCGTCTTTTGCGTTTGGTTACGTCATCGGGGATCGCAAACACCGTATTCGTTGTTGCTACCGTCTGGTCTGTTTCTTGACCAGACAATGGTACCGAACTTTGCGGCATTATTTTTTGATTGGAGTCCATCGACCCCGCCACTCGAATTTCTCCTTCTTTGTTTGTTGTTTCTTTGTTAGATGGGGAAAGAAAGAACAAAAAAATCTTTTTCCCCAAGGGGCGTTGAACCGCCTAACTCGCGCGTTTGATTCCCGGTACTCTTCCACTAGGCCAACTCGCCTTTTCCTTATTCGTTTTCGAATTCCCGTATTCTAATGGTGCTCCGATAGCACTCACTTGCACAAAGTCGACTGCTCACTGCAAGAGATGATTAGTGACTGAGGTAGTCGACGTGGATCACACCTTGTGAATCCCATTGGCCATCACCTTTCCGGCCGATGGGACAGTCTTCGCCTTCTTCGGAACACGTTCGCCGGGTGAAGTCCACAGTTTCGACTGTTCCTTGGTCTCTGGTGTGTACCAGTGGATCCATGTTTCGTCGACTGTCACGAAACGGCGCAGAAACTCCTTCGGATTGCGCTTCAACAGCGTCAAACACTGCTTTGAAGTGGTCTCATGGTTCCGCTTGTTGTCGGAATGAGCAAACGCGGCACCCATCGCGCCGAAAGCTTTCTCATGCCAAAAATTTCATGCAGGATATGACCCACGCGATCTTTTAAAATGCCTACTGTCTCAGCTATCTCGCGCACCTTCAATCGGCGGTCCGCCAATACAAGATGTTGGATTTTTGTCACGTTATCCTCCGTGGTAGCCGGACGTGGCTCATCAAAAACCGACGTTCGACCACGTTGAAACTCCTTAAACCAATTTTTGATGGTCGCGATCGAAGGAGAAGAGTCACCGTACACAGCATCCAAACGCTCTTTGATTTCGCTGCGCGATTTCCCTTCCAAAAACAAAAATCGAATCACCGATCGTTATTGCTCTTTTTCCATTTTTCTAAAATCCGCGGACAAACTAAATTTCGACAGTATGTACTACACGATAATAAGTTGCACTTGCGATACTGGCGCTATCTGGTGGTGAGGCTAAGTACTTATCGGACCACCCTCGTATGTCTATGTAAGTACGTATCCAATTCCAAAGTTTTTTTTTGTCTCTAATTATATTCAATAATCCCCGCTTACTATCCAAATATCACGAGTGGATGTGCCTTAATGTTTTTTTCTTCCCAGAGGCATTCCTATATTTTAAAAGCGCATCTAAGTTATGTCTAGCGTTTTAACTTTCTTCCTTTAGTAAATGAAGTTGTTATTAGCACACTTCTAGTACATGTTTCAATCGAATACTTTTAAAATTTGAACTTATTGTGGGCTTTTTTGTTGTTAAATGACGACTTTGATTCTCTTCTGTCATGTCAAAATAAAAGTGGCACGTGCTGCTAATAACGTGGTGACACGTTAGTAGAGCTTACAATCGGAAATAGTCACACATAACAATCACAAATGTTACTATCATACATGTATCCTCTTAGCCATAGCTAGCCTTTAACGAGCACACATGCAGATGCAATGGGCAGCCTGATATCTTCAGACACACGTGAGGATCAAAAGCCAACTGATTCTTTAGTTTGCACGTAATGTTTACTGAAAGACGTCCTAAAATATGGCTAGCGAAAATATTTCTTTATCAATGCCGCAAGGTCAGAGATCTTGAGTAATGCTGAAATGAAATTATGCTGTGGTCTGAAACCTGATGGATTATTGTTGATCTGTTTGGTTGTTTCGATGCAGATTACCTTTCCGAAAACGTTATTGAGAATAAAAATTAAATTAAAAATTTTAAGTAACCCCCGACACAGAAAAAACTTTGAAAAGTAAAAATATAAAATTTTTCTCTCGGTCTTAAGACTTAATTAAAAGAACCTATTAATATTTTTAAGATAAGCTTTGCCTAATTGCGATATGTAACTACTTAAATTACATTTTTCTTAAGTAATATGCAACAACGCATAGGGCGTTGTATGTACAAGGTGGCGCAAGATTTATCATCCAATTTTGTTTTTGAAAAACTTTCTTACTAAATAAAAAAAAATACTCTGAGTGATGGAAATCTTTATTTTATCCTTTAAATTTTTTCTGTTATGTGGAAAAGATGATATCCGTCCAGTGGCTACCGCCAGTGTTTGCACATATTTGTACGCGTTTTATCGAATTTTCCATGATTTTCCGTAATATTTCTGGTGATAGATGTTCGTATTTCTGTCGAATATTCTCCTTAAGGGCTGCGAATGCGAACGTCCGAGGCTTTTTGGTATAAGTCCGCCACTTCAAGTAGTCCCAAAGAAAGAAGTCTGGGATGATTAAATCTAGCGATCTTGCTGGCCATCCCAGATCGTCACCACACAGTGGCTTTGAGTGAATGTGATGGCTCTTCGTGTATCACACGCGGATTTTCAATGCCCCAGAAATGAAGATTTTGCTTATTGACGTAACCGCTTTAGTGTAAATGCGCCTCGTCGCTCATGATGACTTTCGACACAAAATCGTCCTCCTCGTTGTTGATTAAGGATGGCTTGACAGTAATTCACACGCGACTGACGTTCAGCAGGCACTAACTGATGCACTGTTTATACTTTGTACGGCAACATGTGTAAGTGTTTCACTTAAATTCGCTGTAGGGTCCGTCTTGTGATGCCCGGTTGCTTCGCCCAGCGTCTGGCTGATGTTTCTTCGTTCTTATCGACATCGGTAGCCACAGACGCGATATTCTCGGCGAACGACCAGTACGGTAGCGGCCACGTTCTGCATGGTCTCCCAGCTAAGCGGAATGTTTGCCAAGTTGGCGCGACACGAATAAGAAATCGACGTCGAAATTCACGAAATTCCACCGACCGATTATTGGTCAAAAAAATCGACACAATTATTCCACGCTATTGCGAAGATTAGCGCTCCATTGCTTATCTGCTTGTATATCGCAGGTGTCTAGTCACTAATGTCAAATATGATTGAGGTACGACGCCATTTGCAAAAATTATAACAGCTTCCGATAGGGTGTTTCATTTTGTGCCACCTAAAAGAGCTGGTGGCCTTGTAACGCCTGAACAGATCTTCATAAATTGTAGCTAAGTACCACCTCGATCACGTTAGCTTCAAAACAGACAAACAGACACGTCGAACCTGTAACACCCTTCTTTTTGGCTCGGGGTCTAAAAAAGGGAATAGCGATAGCCGGATTTCCGGATGGGGATAAATGTTGTTTGCCTGCATTTCACGCCGGAAATAACCATTCCCATTATGATATTGAAAATGTGTGGAAGATGATTAACCCTAGTTTACGAATTGGGGTTCGCGTGAACCCCAGCGCATGTTTTAATGCATATAACTTTTTTCTAAATCATATTTTCGACCTGGGATGAAAACTCAGTGAACGAAATTCATTTTTCTTTACGTTTTTCGTCCTTTTTCCATCAAGGCGATTTTAGATAATTTTCTCGAATTTTTTTCTGAAAAAAAATCACAAACACAAAATGGGAAAAAAGTCTTCCAAACACGTATACTTTATTTGAATATGAATAAAAATGAAGATGACGTGTAATAGTAAAAGCCTCAATCACTCTGGAATCGGTGGTAGTTCTGGGAGGTATTTGACGCAAACTATGTTTCGGTGGTGAAGACAACAGTTTTTTGCTCTTCCTGTCCTCTGCTCTTGGACAAATGTGACACCTGGTCTGAAAATAAAAGATCTTTCAGAAAAAAAAAATTAATTTACATTATACCTATAAAATACCTGTTTACGAGGAAGTATCTCGTCAACTACTCGAAAAACTGGCAAATTTCTTCCCATAATGCGAAAGGCATCCAAGCTTGATTTAGAGATTTTAATTTGCACCGAAGAGTGTGAACGGCCATCTAATTCTAATTCCATAAGCTCCTCTGCCAGCTGAATTAGTTTGTCGTTTCTAAATAATTTTTTGTTCCTTGTTGGCGGATTGAAATGGCGAAAGTGGCTAAGGCTGCAACATCTAATAAATTGTAAAATACAACCATATGACAGCGATTAATTTGGCGTGAACAGGTATAAATTGACACCATTTGGTCGAATACATCGACTCCATCTTTTGTCCGGTTGTAATCCAGTATCATGTCCGGCTTGTTATGACAGCCTGAAATTGCCTTTTCAAGATTGTGCTGTGTTGATAGTAAAACAACTTGTTTATTTGGTTTTGGAACATAAGATACTAATGCCATTCTCTGCGAAAAACCAAAAAATCGATAATTGAAGTGGACGGTATCGTTTTTTATTATTTATTTTGATGGGTTCGTTATTTTTTATCCAGAAGCTCTTTGACAACAAATGGTTTTGGTACATCTCTTTTATTTTTGCGGATTGTGCCAAGAATTGTTATTTTTTTATCCAGCAATTTCAACGCTAAATTCACGGAAGTGAAAAAATTATCGACTGTTAGGTTACGTGCAGTGTGGAAATATCAAAGACATCACCACGTCGTATCCACGGCCAAGCCCGACACTTTCATCACAACTGCCAGTGTATATTGAAAATTTCAGTGGATATCCCGTTGCACTCTCATTGAGTCACCAGAACATCAGTCCATATTTTGCAGGCTTGCTGGGCATATATTGCCGAAACTTACAGCGACCACGGAAGCCTTTCAATTGCTCATCGATGGTAAGATTTTCAGAGGGAATGTAAAAGGAATGACAAAGTCTGATTCAATTCGTTCAAAAGTATTTCAACATTCTGGAGAATGTTTGTTCTAGCTGATGATTGAGTTCGGCGACCAATTGAATCGTCGAAACGAAGGAAGATATTGAGCTCCTCAAAAGGTGTACAATTCATCACGGCTCGAAGAATTGGATGACCCTTGATAGGATCCCATAGTGTACGTACACGACGGTGACTATCTCTCAATGCTCCAATATACAACAAAACTCCAAAATATGCCTGGAGTTCGTTCATTGTCAAAGGCTTCCAAATGCGTTGCAATTGTCGATTTGCATTCAATTTGGTGCATCATTGGCCTTTTCATTTGTCCGTTTGATAATCTCATATTTTATTTGGTTGTTGAAAATGCGAGAAGAGACGAATTTTTCAAATTTGCCACAGGGCCAATAGTTCCTGTCTGGTCTGAAATCATTACTACCTTGGATACGAGACAAAACTGCTGCCTCCAGCTCTTTCATCCATTTTCGACCACTGGGGGCAAGAAAAAACTCTTTATCCGGCGCTGAAGTCGACGTTGGCGGTTCTTGGTTATGCTCAATCGATTCACCACTTCCAACTTCATCCGTTTCAGGCAAATTTTCGATCGGTCTTAATGCCTCTGCCACAGCTTCATCAATGCCTTCATAGTCCGCTAAGAAACAAAATTATATTATAATAATTACAAACCGCATAACGAAAAATAAAACTGACTTTCGTCAAGTGCGTCATTTTGCACATAATCTGGATCATTCTGTGTGTCATTGCCGCCAACATCAAATGGGTCAGTCTCGCCCTCTTCATCAGATTCCATGTCTAACATTTCTCTTAATGCAATTGCTCTTTCATCTTCATCACCTCTATTATATATCCTCAATAATATATCTAAATTAGACACTGAAATACAAAAACAATATTTTTACAAATATTTATAATACAACTGGAAATTGTAATTTTACAACTCACTTTTTTGGTAACTTTAAATTTTTCTTTTCACTATTTTCAACAATTTTTATTATATTTTATCAAAACCAAACATGTGTTTTCATAATATGACACCGCAACGGTCAACTTAACACTGGAGTGCACGCACCCTATTTTTTACACTGATGCACGCGACTGATGTTCTGGTAGAACGTATTAGATTTAAACAAAAAAAAGAAAGTCTTCATTTCACTATTTTTATTTTGTTTTAAAAAAAGAAACCGAACACGAGCAGGTTGCGTTCTTAAAATTACCAAGAGATTGATCCCCGGTCGTCTTCAACTACTCTTTAAATAGGTTAGAGAAATGCAAGGATATTGGGTTACAAATGTTTTATTATCGAAAATTCCCAATATGCTCATTTAGTTTTATGACAGGAAACGACCGAAGGGTCTTTGGATAATTAGTGAACCTACTTCCTCGTTTTCGGAAATATTCCAATGGTCCAACGGTCCAATATTTGTTACCAGGGATTAGAGGAAACCAAATACAATCTAGTCAGACCGTATTATAATAAACTTAGACCGGATGTAACTCGCGTGGCCTACTATGGTAGACCATTCAAAAATGTTAATATTTTTTTTTTTTTATAAACATATGAAACAAATATTTAAATAATATATTCATTTATTGTTTTAAACATTTAATAACTTTAATTCATAAATATTATGTAAAAACTTCAAATGCATAAAAACTGGGGTTCACGCGAACCCCAAGTTTGGTTATTGCATTATTTTGCGTGCCGTAAACTAGGGTTAAGTATCACAGGTAGCAAGAGTTTTACAAGCTCAACAGCATAAGACTTAACATAAGGATGGTCTCCCCAAATGTATATTTTCCAAAAGATCAAGTTGGAAAGGACCGCCAAGTTTTAGATTATGTTGCCTTAAGGATAAATTTATTATTAAGCTCATTTACGCCGGCACTATTACGGACAGCTTTGCTTTTAGTTTATTTAATTATTCTAATTTGTCTCGCGAATTCTGAAAATACTGTGCTCGTATTATTAGAGTCAATTTTTGTAGTAATTCATTGTACAAATTCCTTCCTATTCTGCCGTTAAAGCAACTATTCACAGATGAATACGACGCCTATCGACGTCCTTTGGTTCAATTCATGTGGAACTCAGTTTCCTTGAATTTCTATCATTTTCATGACTCTAAGGCATTGTTGCACTGTAGAAAAATCAGCTTACAACGAATTTGATAATTTCTTAAGTTTTTGAAAGTTGTCTTATTGGCTGGTATCTCGCTAATAAAACGTGTAATGTTGTCGTCCAAGGGGTTAATTGAAGCCTACTTACCGACCAGCTTTATAGACCATAAACACCACCAAACAGCGACCATTTCCGCGTGTACCTTTATTGGCAGCTCATCAAACCAATCAGAAATGAGCTACTTCTCTGAAAAAAAAAATTTCGTTAAAAAAAACGAGCCTTCCTCCAGCTTTTGTAAGGCGCCCTCACCAAGCATTCGACACTCTATCAGGTCTTTCGGCTTCAGTTCTTACCTTAGATTTATTTTGCATTGCATAACATTTCAACATAGTCGAGTAATATCATTCCAAATGCTGATAAAATGCCAAAGGCGGATATACAGAAGCAATATTTTCCTCTGTACGCACTGTGTACTTGCGGGACTTGACGTCCAATAGCGTGAAGTTTGGTGCGAAATTTGGTTACTATGACTCGAATTGCTTACTCAGTAGTTCGATTATAAACCTCGTGGAATGGTCGAAATGCGCGAAAAACATATTTTATATTGCACGACTCTTGCTAATAAAATCCAATCGAAAATTTTATAGTATAATCACTATAGTTTTTACATATAAGCATTTTGGTACATTGCTCTAATACCTTTATGAAAATATAGGAGTATTCGCTTGGTAATCCTGTCAGAATGGTACATTGTGTACCCAATTGGCTTAATAAAATCAGTACATACATCCAGCTGTAACAAATACATATGTAAATGAAATCCATGGACTCAATTCCTAAAAGCCAGCGTACCTCATCAATTTTATTCACAATGTTCTGTGACAATCTGACACATGCAAATCCCCTTATTACTCACATTTATTATATTTAGTAACACTTTTGTTCTTTCAATGCGATGGAAAAAGATACCTCCCATTCGAATTACCAAATTCCTGCAGCATCACAAAAAAAAAATGGAAAATGAACAGTAAAGTAGCAATGAGGCGAAAACACAAATAATAATTAATAATGAGTGGTTTGCTTTAAAAAAGTGCGATTGAAAAAAAAAATAAAATTTAAAGAAAAAAATTTATACGAGGTAAGATATACATATAGGAACAATAAAGAAATGGATCGTAAATAGATATCCAATAATGAAGAAAATGAAACAACAAAACAGATTAGTTATGGTGTAATGATTAGCGTGATGTACATACATTGCTGTTGCTGTAACCTCCTCAGATCTTCTTTGCTGATGATAATATAGACTCACCACTCAGAGTGCACACGTAAACGACTCCATTCTTGGTGTAGACTTTGAATATTTTCTTCGCCAGCTTGAGTTTGAGCATGTTCGTTTTACTTTTTCGTAAAACTTGCGAGTGCCATTCTTGTGGTAGCATCTCTTCATCTCCTTGATCTTTTTTTTCTTCCTTATAGCGTGTGTTCTTCTCTCCTTTTCTGCTCGTAGAGCTCATGGGCGGCTCCCGTCCGTCTATGTAGCATAGCTTTCTAGGCGGTTTGCTTTGCAAAAAAATCCAGGGCTATAAAACTAGAGTGGAAGCCTCTAGGGATGAAGACGGACAACTAGTAGTAGAGCGACAGTCGATTCTGAGAATGTGGAAAAACCACTTCTGTAGCCTGTATAACGGCGATGATAGATCTGATACCGCTGTCAGGCAGAATGATCCATTTGCAACGGACGAAGATACAAGTGAATTCCGTCCACCTGATCTAGATGAAATTAAGCTTGTTATTTCGAAGCTTAAAACTAACAAAGCCGCGGGCGCAGCTTGCCTGCTGAGCTATTTGAAGCGGCTGGAGATGAGGTGATAGGGCGCACGCTCCAGCTCATCTGTTAATGGGTTAGGTGGGTTTCAAAATTTCAAAAAAATCGATTTTTTTGTTTGTCTTATTAAATAGTACAATATGATTAAAATATTCTCCTAACATTTCAAATCGATCTGAGTAAAACTCTAAGAGATAGACCCTTCGGAAGTTCCGCCCATCAGGCCACGTCAGTGCAGCGCTTCGATGGTATACGGAAGCAGCTGCGTTTCTATTGTTTTAATTCAATTTAATTCAATTTAATTCAATCATTCAATCAAATGAGTACATCAACTGTCCTCGCTAGATTACCTAACACCAAAATATACTTATAAATTACCACCAAAGCCTAAACACAGAATTAATTTATTCCTAAATGAATGCCTACTGAGATGGAAATCGAATAAGCTACAGTATTTATTGGATTCCCTAAGGCATCTATAAATTGGTTCGTTGAATCCATAATTAACTCTATGATAGGGTACGTAAAATAAAAAGCGATTCCTAAGAACTCTCGCAGGAGCATAAAATCCAATTAATGATAGTAGAAAAGGGCAATCGATATGACCATTTACCAAATCACGGATAAACATAACTGAAAAATATTGCCTTCGTTTGAAAAGAGGTAGGATACCAAACAGTTTGCACCTCGTTTCGTACGAAGGCATTTCAATATTCCATCGCAGTCTACGAAAGGCTACCGTAGTTAGACGCTTTTGGATCTTCTCAATTCTAGAGGAATGAACGTCGTAAAATGGATCCCATACTACAGTGCAGTACTCGAGATGAGATCTAACAAAGGCGAAAAATAGACATTTGAGAGTATGAGGATCTCGGAAGTCTTTGGAATTTCTCAATATGAAACCTAGCATCTGATTACTTTTAGCAACCAAAAACTCAATGTGCTTGCAAAAGCTTAGGGTAGAGTCAAAAATAACTCCCAGATCCTTCTTGGAGGAAATAATGGATAGAGGAGTATTATGGATTACGTAAGTAAAGGGAATTGGAGAGAGGTTACGGTGAAAAGAAAGGCTTTGACATTTAGAGACATTAAGATGAAGGTCATTATTTTGACACCATATGAAAAGGCGTTCAAGATCCTCTTGTAGAAGAGTACAGTCGTGCATTGAACGTATAGGTCGGAACACCTTCAAGTCGTCTGCAAACATTAGACACTGGGAACTTAAAAAGAGGTCAGGAATGTCATTGATAAATAAGAGGAAGAGCAGAGGGCCTAGGTGACTTCCTTGAGGTACTCCGGAAATTACATGAACTGGTGAAGAGATCGTTTCATTTATGCGAACATATTGGATACGATCCGTTAAGTAGGAATTAATCCACTTTAGCAAATTTGAGTGAAATCCTAAATTAGCCAGTTTTGAAATTAATATATTGTGGTTAACGCGATCAAACGCTTTGGCAAAGTCAGTATAAACTACATCACATTGTAAGCCATTCTCGAGGTGATTCAAGGCAGTATTACAAAAAATTGAGAGATTAGTAGTAGTCGATCTGCCTGCTACAAAGCCATGTTGAAACGGAGAGATATATCTCTTTAAGAGAGGTGTGAGTTTGTCGCAAACTAATTTTTCAAACAATTTAGGAAGAGTTGAAATTTTGCAGATTGGACGATAGTTGGTGATATCATGTCTCGATCCAGATTTATATATGGGTGTTAAAAATGAACCTTTCCAATCATTCAAAAAATGTCCAGACTGGAGAGACAAATTGAAAATTAAACATAGAGGTACAGAAAACGCTAAGGAGCACTTCTGAAGTAAAATTGGTGGAATGCCATCCATACCCGGATTTTTATCTAATCTTAATAAAGAAAGAGCGTTTTGAACCTCAGAAATTGAACACTCTAAGTTGCCGATATTTAGGAAATCGCGTGAGTTATTATTAGAGGATGTCGGTGTGGTAGTACCGCGAAAATAAACGGACTGAAAGTGGTTAGCAAACATATTACAAATAGTTGAAAGATTAGATGAGGAAACATTATTAAGACGCATACAGTTAGGAATACCATTAGATTGCCTTTTGCTGTTAATAAAGCTCCAAAAGCGTCCACTATTGGTCCTTAAATCGGACTCGACAGAAAGAACATACTGCCTGTAAAGAAATTTATTTAAAACGTGAAATTGTTTTTGAAGCGTCCGATAGGCTTTTAGAAGTTCCGGATCGTTATGTCCATTACGAAATCGCTTGTAGGCCTTATTCTTTCTATTATTTAAGTTTATTATACTATCATTAAACCATAATGGCTTATTGCGATTGACAGACTTCACTTTAGGAGTATACATATCGATTGCCATTTTTACAGTTTTCATAAAAAAATTTAAAGAATTATTTACATTACTATTATTGAAAATATCCATCCAATTCATGCTATCCAAATAGTTTGAGATGTTGTTGTAATTGGCTTTAGCATAATTATACTTAAAATAAGTGTCGCCGGAGCCTGGTTTAAAGAATTCATAGAATTTAAACTGCATTGATAAAGCTACATGAAAATTGGAGTTCCGAAAAAGTGGTATCGTGGAGTCGTTGATACTGATGTCGAGCTCGGAATCAACGAATACCAAATCAAGAATATTATTAAAACTATTAGGATAATTATTAATCTGGCGAAGGTCTAGCTGGGCAAGAGTATCAACGACTTCACGCTCATAATCTAATTTAACATTAAATGGTAGAAGTCTAGAGACATCACTGTCAAAAGACCAAATTATGTTAGGCAAATTAAAGTCCCCTAGAAGGATAACGTGCTGATTGTCTTTTAAATTATTTAAGATAAAGGTACAATTCTCTATATGAGCTTAATATAATAAGTAAGGACTCCTTGGTGGTATATAACTCGCAATAACGAAAACTTCATTTCCAGAAATACATTTGATTAAGACAGCCACCTGGTCCACATCCACATCAGTTGCTGTTGGGGGTAGATTAATTTCATCACTGCGCAAAGAGGCCCGAACCGTGATTAACACTCCGCCACCTCTTTCACAATTAGTTTTAAGTCGGTGGACATGATTTCTCGAAAAGTTACTAAGCGATTTTGTTAAAATTTTGCACATATCTTTCAAATAACATTATCTAGTAACTGAATGAAGGATTTTTTTTTTTTTTATTACAACTATTTTTTTCGAGCCAATACATGGCGAAAATTTGAGCAAAAAATGTGTTTTTTTGTTCAAAGTCTGTCAAAAATTCAAATTTTATTTATTTTTTTTTTCCTTCGTCCAATAACGAGATTTATCCATGTACTAAAGAAATATTTTTGGTTTTTTAATTTTAGATGAACCAATAATGAGTTATGCTGTCTACGGCAAGAGCATTTTTTTTTGAGACGTCAAGGGGGATGAGGTACCAACGGCTGAGTTTTCGGAATTTTTAAATAAAAATTTCACAAAATACTGTTTAAATAACATATGTATCTTTGATATGCTGAATTGCTTAAATAAGATATACGACTGTATATATTAAAAAAAAAATAGTAAAAATACCCTTATTTTGAACTTCTGAAACCCACCTAACCCCTTAAATATGGTCGGAGGAAAGCATGCCCGACGAATGGAATCTCGGCATCGTTTGCCCAGTCCATAAGAGAGAACACCCCTATAACTGCGCCAACTATAGAGGAATAAGTCTTTTTAACTTCGCGTACAAGATCTTCTCTGCCGTACTATGTGAACGCTTAAAAGCCTTTGTGGATAACTTGATAGGTTCCTATCAATGTGGTTTCAGGTCAGGTTATTTCACAATAGAGCAAATTTTCACACATTTTTTCAAATCGACACGCACCATCTTTTTGTCGATTCATGTCATGTCTAGTTTTAACATCTCTGCCAAACTCGTCCGATTGTACAGGATGACAATGCTCCTTACTGCTCCAGGACTTAGGCAAGGTAACGCACTGCCAAGGAAATTTTCCAACATCGTCCTTGAAAAGATTATACGAGACCCACTGGCCAACACAAAAGGTAACGATCTATTTCGAGTATGCGCATTTGCTTGCGTACGCGGATGCATTGACGTAATTGGGCGAGCACAGCGAGACGTCAATGAAGTGTTTAAAAGCATTGAAGCACGAGCGGTTAAAACGGGTGTTTCGATGAAACCAAATATATGCTGTCATCCAAAAAAACGCACGACACTGACGTCTTGGCCAGAGCGTCACAATTGATGGCTATAAATTTGAAGTGGTCAAGGACTGCGTCTTCCTTGGCTCTGGTCACTAGCAGCGATAACAACATGGGCGCTGAAATCAAATGCAGAATTACTCTTGCCAACCGCTGTTTCTTTGGGCTCAAGAGGCAATTGAGAAGTAGAGCCCTCTCTCGAAAAATCAAGGTAGCACTATAAAAATCACTTATCATCCCGGTCCTCCTTTATGGCGCAGGGACTTGGACCTTAACGAAAACGGTTGAGGTGTCTTTGGTCGCTTCGAGAGGAAAGTTCTACGTTCAACCTATGGTCCTGCGGATGGAGGAGAAGATACAACGACGAACTGTACGGGTTATACAGCGACATTAGCCTATTGGACGCAGCAGAGGACAACCGGATCTAAGTTGGCGGCCACAGATAGAAGAGAACCTTAACCAACTGGCAGAGCGGCTCTGGAGACAACTGGCAAAAGATCGTGCCAGCTACAGACGCTTGTTGGTTTAGACCCAGGGTCACATCGGATTGCGCCTTCTAAGAAGAAGAAGAAGCTTGAGTTTGAGAGCAGCAAATAATTCACTTTGGGTAAGCTCTCGTAATGTAGATTCTCTGTTTTGAGTTCAGGCCAGTATCACTGGGAGTCAGTTCCCTCTTAGTTTGCTGCAGCATTTTATGCTTATGAGTTTATTTTTGTCAAAAGAATCAGCAAACTTCAGAATAACCTTCCAAGTCATGGTCAAAATAATTTAGCTTTCGTTAGACCTTCTTGTCCAACGGTCGGCACTCCCTCCAATATCTTGTCAGCAATTGTTGTATATCTCCAAAGATTCAAGTCAAGATTTCAGCACTTTATAGCGGACTTCGAGCTAATTAATTTTGCCTACTCACCTAGATTGCATTGACCTTAGAAAGAATACATTTTTGCATATCGAAACTTTCTTGTTAAGTTCTTCTGAGAGTGTCATAAGCCTTTTATCGATTCGGCTCTAAAGTTTGACGACATCGTTGGTGTTTGATTTAATTGGATTGTTTTTTGTATTATACGAGTATGTCATGGGCAGTTTTATTACCACTGCCAGTTGACATTTTCACAATTCAGCTTTGCGACTATATAGTGCGCAAAAGTGTATGCAGTTAAAACCCATTGCCGGAAATTACCTCGCGTGCTAAACCACAATACCTTTCGGGGTACACAACGGAAATCAAAGAAAAATGGGAGCGCTAAATTGACACATATATTCTCAATGACGCATTAATGTGTGTTGGCTGTCAAATAATTAGTTGGGTGTTATCTGGCTTGGGATTCCCTTTAATATAGTATGACCTACATAATTTGTGAATAGCACTTGAGGTCATCTTCTTCAAGCGTTTGCACCTCATCGAAACTAAATACTCTAATCGAAACTAAATACGCAGACCACCCAAGTTCTGTCAATGAGGTCCTTCAGTACGTTATTCATTAGCGCTTAGAACATTGTTAATCTTACTTTAAGCTCAAAAGCATTCGCAGAGATTTATACTGACCACTGCTTGTAGAGTTGACCATTCCAAATACAGTTTTTGATGTGCCTTGCAATTAAACTTCAATTTGATAGAAGAGCTTTAATAAATCAATTCTTGAAGATGTTGCACTTGCCCAGCTTATCAAAAATGTCGTCTATATTTGGCATCAAGTATTTGTTATCCACTGTTTCGTTGTTACGTCCTTTATAATCTACGAGTACTACAATGCTCTATTATCATTTATGAAACTTCCGACGGATCGAAAATGGACACAGGCACTGGGGCCGGGTTTTACTCTGATACCCTACACAAACAGGAATCATTCAGACTCCCTGATATGTGTAGCGTGTTCCAAGCAGAAATCCTGGCAATAGAGAAAGCAGCCAAACACCTACAGGTAGCCGATATCCCACAATCTGATATCACCATCTTCGTAGACAGCCAGGCTGCACTGAAGTCAATAGAATCCTGTATAACGAGATCAAAGGCTGTCATGAAATGTCGCGACTCACTGAAGTCCATCAGACACCACAAAGTCAAACTCTGCTGGGTCCCGGGCCACAGCTCAATCGCAGGGAACGCAAGAGCGGTCGAATTGGCCAGGGAAGGGGCTGAACTGGACATCAGCGAAGCGGACACGTTATCGTAGCCACCGATCAGCGCATTATACAGGATCATAAGCGACACAATCATCAAAGAGGCCAACTCGTCTTGGCTTTCAAGAAACGACAGCTACACGACAAGATCATCGTGGCCAGAGCTCAACGTCGGAAAAACAAAGAAGCTCCTGGCGCTGGACCGTTACTCGATCCGTATGCTCGTCGGAGTGATCACAGGACACTGTCCCATTAGAGCAATGCTCCGGAAATGGGACTAGGGATCCAGCGATCTCTGCCGGAGCTGCGGCGATGAGGAAGAAACTAAGACGATCCAACATCTGCTCTGCCACTGTCCAGCTCTCCAGAATCGACGCCTAGTGTCGCTAGGCCAAAGATTCTTTTCAGAGATTGCGGACGTGGCTAATGCAGATATATCGGATCTTCTAAGATTCATCAAGAGCACGGGGTGGTTTCAGCCACCACGTGATAGGACAGGTTAATTTTATGTGTACCCACACAAACGAAGGGAATCACAATGGGGCTCTTGGCCTCCGAGTGGAAGTGATGTCCAACCATTACACTCCCCTTCTTTAACCTAACCTAACAATCCGTTCGAGAGGACTGCTAGTGTTCAGTCGCTAAGAGTTTGTCTTGTACTCCCCATCTTTTTAAGTGATATAGATTTTGATTCTAGCATCTTACTAAAATACAATGTGATGCCTGGGAGGTCATCGAAAATACCTACATATATTAAGAAATTGGTCAGCCAAATAAAGGGTCCGCCAAATAATTTTTTTTTTTTGTTGAAAATGCTATAAAAAAAAACTACTGAATATTTTCTCAAATTTCTTTTTTTATTTGAAAGTACAATCCTTCCGGTTAATAATGGAAAATAATTTCATTCAAATGGCTGCCTCGGCTGGCCATGCAGTAGCCTACACGATCGGTCCAATTTTTAAGCACATTATCGATTGTGTGCAGCTGTATTTCACCAATGGCTTCACGAATATTGTCCTTTAAAGCGTCAATTGTCTCTGGCTTGTCGGCGTAACACTTATCTTTGACGGCACCCCACAAATAATAGTCCAACGGTGTCCAATCGCAGCTCCGAGGTGGCCAAACGACATCAGCTCTGCGGCTGATAATGCGATCTTCAAAAACAGGGCGCAAAACATCGAGTGTAGCTTCGGCTGTGTGGCACGTAGCGCCGTCCTGTTGAAACCAAATGTTGCCAATATCCTCCTCTTCAATTTTTGTGAACATAAATTCGTTCAACATGGCCCGATAAAGATCGCCATTGACTGTAACGGCCACTCCTTGCTCATTTTCGAAGAAAAATGGCTCAATTATGCCTCTGGACCAAAATCCGCACCAAACAGTGGCTCGTTTTGAGTGCACCGGCTTTTCAATGTATGCGTGCGGGTTTTCTGTGCCCCAAATGCGACAATTTTGCTTGTTTACATACCCGCCAAGATCAAAATGAGCTTCATCTGAAAAGATGATTTTTTTGGTAAAATCGGCATCTTCTGGAAGTCGATCGCAGGCCCACTTAGCGAAGCGAAAACGCATTGGATGGTCAGTTGGCTTCAACTCCTGAACTAATTGGACTTTGTATGGCGTCATACCAAGGTCTTTATGCAAAATTCGTCTGAATGATGTCTCCGAAATGTTCAATTGTTGAGAACGACGGTGAATTGATGTTGATGGCGCTTCACGCACACTTTCTGCCGCAGCAGCAATATTCTCGGGTGTACGCACTGTTTTTGGCTTTTCACGCTTTGGTTTATCAATGAGGATGCCAGTTTCTTTCACTTTTTTCACAAGATAACGAACATACGGAGCTGACGGTGCTTCTCTTCTTCCAAAATCCGTACACAATTTTCGCACACATTCTGCAACATTACCATGATTTTCAAAGTAATGTCGCAATATTTCCCAGCCTTGTTCAAGCGTATACACAACCATATTCGTTCAGCGGAAGGATAAAACTAAATACCTGTCAAATCAGACATGAGCTAAGCGAAATAAGCACTACTTGAAAAAAAAACGTTAGATGGCGGACCCTTTACTTGCAGGAAATTTTTTGCGATATTGATAAACTGCTTTGTTAATAACGCTGTATTTGGGACCACGACCTTGTTATCTATCTGAACTGAGTGCCACATCTTAAAACACTGTCTTGTCGCAGTCAAGTATTTGATATTCCATGGTATTCGTGTATTTTGCAAGTGTGTGTGTCTAAAGTTATTGTGTGGTTGTTACGGTTCTAATTAATGTAATTGTTTTGTCTCTCTATTTGATTGTGAGTGTAATTAATCATAATGCTGCCAGAAATTCCTTGATTCGTTAATTTCTGCTAAATATTGTCTGCTTCAATAAGAATTTTCAATGCTTTAGTTAAAGAATTTCTAGTTTTGGCTGGTTCAATTAAATTTCCTCTGAAAGTCTCGAATTGTATCCCTGGTACTCGTGTGCTTGAAATCGAAAAGGAATGTGTGCTCGACTTCGTCTGCTGAGGACAAAGTTAAAGCCGAAAATTAAACCGATATTTGCCCTTTCGGACATACATAGATACCTGTTGTGTTTGTGAAAACAATATCATTTTACCTGCAAGTGATGCGAATTTAAAGAATTGAAAATGCAGCCTTATCAACACTCCATAGAAATTCTTATAAAATCTGTTGAAAATATTTAATGATATCCTTCTCCTTATCACGGGCTCTGTGGGGTGCACAAACCCTAGCATCCGTCAGCTTCCACTTGGAATTCTAGAAAATAAATGGATCAGCAGAACAAACAGAGTACCGCTGATACTCTCTGGTGAGGACATCTCAACAAAAATTGCTTAAGGGATTATTTGTGTTTTACATATAGATCAAAGTACAAATGACATTTTGCCGATACCCGAATTAGATGGGGATCAAAGACTAGGATTTAAATCTGGAGCCCATAATCAAAACGAAAAAACTTATTTACACACAATGATTTTGACCTTTTTCTATATGTGTTCAAATTGACTTATTTACATCCAATATGTGTCCATGTTTTGTGTGGTATTGAAATGTCACTAATGTGCTAATTAGATTTTTCTGCTCAATTTAGTTTTTTATTTTTTTATTATGCAGTTTAATAATGACAATAATATTGTTGCACATATTCCATTATATAATATAGAAATTTGGCAAACATTTTACCTTACCCGAATAAGTGTATAACAACGCAAAAAAAAAATTAGGAAACAAGAAATATAAGAGGAGGAGAAATTACAAGAAAAAAAATTAATTTAGGCGAGCTACAAAACGAATAACTAAAACACAATTGTATAATAAAAGGATGAGGAGTTATTAGCAAAATGTATGGATAAATAAATTAGTAAATATGTAAGTGAACAAATTAATATATAAATAAATAAATTAATTAATTAATCAATAACTAAATGAATAAATAAATAAACAGTAAATATTAAAAAAAAAAAAACAGAATACGTTTGTACTTGTGTAGACCATCGTGTGAACATCAAGAACTAAGACTGTTAACGAGACGATTATCAGTAAGGGAGCAGCGAATGTTAAATTTTTCGATAATCCTTACAATACATTCGCAGATCAGTTCAACCCCGCAAGATCAGTTCAACCCCGCACGATCAGTTGAACCCCCTCTTGAAGTGAATCTCTTGCTAAAAACCGTGAAGGTAGGTCTAACATCATTTTCAGGGTTTTGTTTTGTGCCACTTATAACCTTTTTAGGTGACATTTAGCCATACCATACCAAGCAGAACAGCCACAGGTCAAAATCGGTTGGAAAATTACTTTAAAAATAATTGTCTTATTGACGGCAGAAAGCTTCGATTTCCTGCAAATGAAAGGGTATAATGGAGTAGTCGCTATCCTTACTTTTTTCAAGGTTTAAGTAACAGGTTCATTAAAAGTCAATTTCGAATCCAGGTGAATGTCTAGGCACTTAACTGAGCGATCCCAATTTACCTCATTTCCGTAGATAGGAATTGGACCCTGGGGCAGAAAGCAAGCTTTTCTTTTTCTACTAAAAAAGATAGCTTGGGGTTTGTCACAATTGTTTCTTATTTTCCACCTGTTGTAAAGCCTAATAATATCACTCGCATTTATAAGTGTCCTCTCAATATTAAAAGCGAGCTCATGTGAGGTCTAAATGCAGTTGTCATCCGCAAAGATAGCCGCTTGACAAAACGGTAAACTGGGAAAATCAGAAATGAATATATTACGAGGGTGGTCAGATAAGTACTTAGCCTCACCGCCAAATGGCGCCAGTATCGCAAGAGTCACCATCGTGTAGTCCATTCTAGTACACGGCTACTGCCGAAATTTCAGCCGGATCGGACTCGTAATTTTGTTTTGACCGCGTGTGGATGCGGGAGTGTCCGCGGATTTTAGAAAATAGAAAAAGAGCAATATGGGTCGTTGATTCGATTCTTGTTTCCGGAAGGGAAATCGCGCAGCGAAATCAAAGAGCGTTTGGATGCTGTGTACGGTGATTGTTCTCCTTCGATGGCGACCATCAAAAATTGGTTTAACGAGTTTCAACGTGGTCGCACGTCGGTTTTTGATGAACCACGTCCATGTGCCCCGAAAACTGCTACCACTGAGGATAACGTGACAAAAATCCACGATCTCGTATTGGCAGACCGCCGATTGAAGGTGCGCGAGATAGCTGAGACAGTAGGCATTTCAAAAGATCACGTAGGTCAAATCCTGCATGAAATTTTGGGCATGAGAAAGCTGTCGGCGCAATGTGTGCTGCGTTTGCTCCCTCCGGACAACAAGCGCAACCGTGAGACCACTTCAGAGCAGTGTTTGATGCTGTTTAAGCGCAATCCGAAAGAGTTTCTGCGTCGTTTCGTGACAGTCAACGAAACATGGATCCACTGGTACACACCAGAGACCAAGGAACAGTCGAAGCAGCGGACTTTATCCGGCCAACGGGCTCCGAAGAAGGCGAAGGCTGTCCCATCGGACGGAAAGGTGATGGCCACCGTTTTCTGGGATTCACAAGGTGTGATCCACATCGACTACCTGGAAAAGGGCAAAACGGTCACAGGGCTGTACTATGCCAAATTATTGGGTCGATTCGACGTCGAATTGAAGAAAAAACGGTCTCACTTGGCGAAGAAAAAAGTGCTCTTCCACCATGATAGCGCAACGGCTCACACCTCTGCCCTCGCCACGGCCAAATTGGTCGAATTGGGCTACGAACTGCTGCCCCATCCACCGTATTCTCCAGATTTGGCCCCGTGCGACTTCTTTTTGTTTCCAAACTTGAAAAAGTCACTCGCTGGGCAGAAATTTCAGTCGAATGAGAAGGTCATCGCCGCCACGGAAGCCTACCTTGCAGACCTCGAGAAATCGTATTTTTCAGACGGATTAAAGAAGTTGGAGCATCGCTGGGTCAAGTGTGTCGAGCTAAAAGGAGACTATATTGAAAAATAAATCGCCTTTTCTCCAAAATTTTGATTTTTCATTTGTAGGCTAAGTACACCCTCGTATAAAGAGTGGATCCTTATTATACAATAGGGCCAGGATTGTACGGGTGGATAATTTTCTAATAAAACTGATCCGGGGTCACGTTGCGAGAACAATGACTTCGGTCAATAACCTGATCTCCGGGGCTTACTTCCCTAATTACATGTACCACGAGAAAGTTCGCCTTAGCGGCTTTGTCCCCCCAGAGGCATTCCTCTATTTAGATCAATGTGGGCTGATCCAGGATGAATTGGCGGTTCCGCTAATCTTCCACGTGGCCCGTAAGTCTGTGGAGCGACGGCTCCTCTACGAACGTGATGTTGCGCTCCGCGAGCCCGAGCGCCTCAGGTTTATTAGATCAGTGTCGCACCAAGATCGGGGAGACGTCGTCCGACAGCATGAACGCTTTTGGTGGCTGGAGCGGACTGCGTAGTGGTTAACTTTGATAGTTCAGCCTCTTTAAGGCAAAGCTTGCTACATGCCAATGGCAGGCTTACATAGACTAAGGTAGATTAGGTTAGAGTAGGTAAGGGCAGGCTAAGGCAGGCTCGGGTGGCAGGTAGGTTTAGTTTAGTTTTAGCTTTAATTTAAAAAAAAAAGAAAAAAAAAATACAAAACAATTACGAAAACCAAAAAAAAATGTATATATTTTAGTTAAGGTAGAGTTAAGTTATTCTTAGTTATAAGTTTCTTTGTTAAAAAAAAAATGATCTGATTCCAAGTTTTTTTTTAAATATCACTTTTCTTGGCGTAAGTTGTTTATTTTTTTTAATTATTACAAGTAAATCGTAAGGCCGAAAGGCATAGTCTTAAGTTGTTCTATTTGCTTTAGAGTGTCCGTATAGGGCCAGTAAGGTATTTTATGTCAGTTGATATTTAAGCTAGTTTTAAGCAATTTTGTCTAGTATAAGTGAGTTCTAAAAATATAAAAACAAAAATGAAATAAAAAAAAAAAAAAAAAAAAAAAAAAAAAGTGGATCCTTATAAATGATCATATGCTAAATTTTTGAAAAACTAATTGTTCTTAGCTTAAGTTAATCATAATAATGCTAATTGTAAGTTATTTATAGAAGTCGAAAGGCATAGGTTAAAATTATACAGTTTGTTTTAGAGTGTCCGCCTAGTGCCAGTAAGATTCCTTTTTTTTTAATCCAAATGCTAGTCAAAATGTTATTTGAATAAGTGTGCTCTAGAACAGTTTAAAGTGCGGAGTAGACTTATTGGTCTATAATTAGTGGAAGACTCGGTAGGCTTTTCTTCTAAATTCTCACTCTCACTCACAACCACTCATACATATTACTTTCTACAGTTCGCCAGTTTATGGCGAGAGTTATGATGATATCGGTGAAAAGAAATTCAACCTAAACCTCTTAACTGATTTCTCCAGAGGTTTGCCTCATACATCGTGCTATTCACCCCTCACTTTGTCATAGCATTTCGATGGATACCTGTTTATGGCATAACCTTTAAGCCTACTATTATATACAATAATTCAAAAAAAATTTCGACTTAGCTTGATTTTGGTCTTTAAAAAAATTTATATACCCACAATATCTGAGAAAAATTATTGGTATAAAGCAATAGACTCGCTAATTTCTTCAGTCCGTTTCTGCAAATCAGTGATCTTTTGTAATCATTTTTCCCTTACCGTTTGATTTCACATTTGATGCTCTAGGCCGTTACTAACATTTATATATGTAACTCGTGGATACTGAATCTGTGGAGACTTAAAACATCTTAAGGTCGTTAACGATAATTTCGACAGTAATACAGGAACTCAGAATTTGCTCCTCTGCTTCCAATTATTTCAAGTCTACCGAGCGTATTCGAAACATCCTTATAAAATGAAAGTGCATACCAGATATACTGTTGATGCAAAGTTATACAGAAACAGTCAAGAAGCTTCAATTTAGCCTTAATAACCATACATTTACCATGTAATTTCATATAAGTGCCGAAAATGCCTTATACCCAATCTCAAACCACTGTCGTCGCTTCATCTCATTTCGTTTAATGAATGACGATGTCATAAAATCACTACCATTCCCGCACACACCACCCAGATATCTGTATAAATGACTCACTAATGCCTACTTAAACATATCCGGCATCGAATGTCCGGCTACTGGATTAGATTTCTCTGATTCTCGAACATCCATCATTCATATCGTTCTAATTCGTAACGTAAGTCATGACGTCGCTGGTTCACCCAAATGACGGCAATTCATATACAAGTCATCAATCACTGAAGATTCCTCTCCCCACCGGATCTTCGGATGATTTATGCAAATCGAATTAACGTCTGACCTACCTACACCTGTGAATCCCTGTCAAATCCTGGCAAATCTGAACACATAAGCCATAATTTGTTTTCAGGTGCACAAAAGTAATATGAGCTCGACATGATTTGGCTTTTCTCTGAAAGCTGTATACCATAGTAAGCTGCCTAAAATGAGATAAGGGATGGGCAAGCGATCTGAAACTAAAATATAAATCCCCAAGGTCCAAATTCGGAAGAAGAAAACACTAAAGTATTCTACAACGTCTTATTATTCCACTCGCCATGCATAAGACAAGGCAAAGATTGGGGGCCTACACACCGACCACGACGAAGGGCAGGAATAAAAATACCACAGATCACGTATACAGCGAAAGGATTCACTACCACCGTCACTAGTCCTGTGTGCACGACTGATTGTCTGTCAGCTAAAAGCTCATGTCGTTCCCATCAGGCTTTATTACTTCCGGCCCATTCCGGCGACAGACAGAACACCGGCAAAACACAGATGCCGATGATAAGTTTGAGAAAAAAAATGTATTTACTGGCACTCGGCCAGAGAAGTGGACAAGTACTACTCACGCTCTCACACTATTTCCAACAACAACGTATAAATGATTGGCGTCAATATTTGCGAAAGGATATGGGCGCACGAACAGTCGGTAATTGTGGACAAATACGACGTACAATAATCGTGAACAGATTAATACAATAGGAAGAATGGCTCCTAGCTCATTCCAAGTCTTTTGTTGATCTTTGGTTTTTTGTATTCGTATCGTGCGGTGGGAGTCTGGGTGAAGGTCGGATGTGACGGAGAATTGGTAATTTCATTCAACAACATGTTTCGATGGATGTTTAACAATTCATGGAGAAAATTTAAGTGTATAACAATTCCGCACTGTTTCCGGAAAATATTCCCATGGCAGAAGGAGAGCTGTAGTCGTAGTTGGATTTCCAATAAGAAACAAGTGTTTTTGGAATTTATTTTCCCCTTCCTTTTCTCAAAGCCATTGGTTTGGTAAAGCCCCAATCAAGAGTGTAATCAATGCTGAGGCATGGGGATAGGTCAATGTTAAACTCTGAATTCCTTTGCCTGGCGGCTTTCAAAGAAATATATTAACACAAGCACATGGCAGATGGAGCTCTAGATGTATATACCACAAACCCTGATTTAACCTGCTACATCGGTAATAATTTTATGCTGGATTTTATCTTACATTATTATGGGTTTTGACTTAAAACTCTTCGTTGGCCGAACGAATATCGAACGTCTTCTAATTATACGAACTTATACGAATTTTTTACCTCCACATACCGTGAACTTCCGTTGTCAGAAAATTGAAATTGAAATGCAAGATTACTTGTTGGCCAATTGCGCACTATCTGGGCATCGGCCAATTCAATAATTAAAAAAAAAAAAACAATTTTATAACAGCCACATATGTTTAGGGCTATTAGCGCTAAGGGTATTCACTATCAAATCCTCTTTCCATTAAATCCATCGCCTCATGGCTAGGGCATTTTGTAAGGAAATGGAACTAGTCTTCTGATCCTTTTTTCCATATTCTTCAAACACAGGAAATTGTTTCTCAGTAGCCTATAAAGCCTATATACTAGGTGTAAAACTTTGCTTTCGCCGTTTTTTCCCCAACATTTGAGGCTTTAATGAAAGAAATTGGTTACACATGTATCATTCAAAGTATTTTCCGCTCACTACTATATTTCGCTGGTCACTACTTTCTCTTATCTTCCGGGCAGTGTACGAATCCCGCGTCGAAAAAAATTGTTCATCTTTTGAAGCAATCCACGAATTGATCCAATTTCTGACTTCGTCATGAGATCGGAAGTGTTGGTCAGCGAGGCCATGCGCCATTTATCGAAACAGGTGATAAGCAGAGGGAGCAATGTCTGGAGAATACGGCGGTTAGGGTAGGACTTCCCATTTTAACGTTTCCAAGTACGTTTTGAACTCTTTTGCAACGTGTAGTCGAGAGTTGTCGTGCTGCAAAATCACTTTATCGTGCCTCTCGCTGTATTGCGGCCGTTTGTCTTTTAATGCCCTGCTCAATTGCATTAATTGCATTCGATAACGAGTACCTGTGATTGTTTCACTTGGTTTTAACACCTCATAGTACACGACGCCGAGCTGGTCCCACCAAATTCAGAGCATGATCTTGGGGCCGTGGATATTCGGTTTGGCCGTCGACGTGGAATCATGGCGGGATATCCCCACAATTTGCGGTTAGGGTTATCGTAATGAACCCATTTTTCGTCCCCGGTCACAATGCGATGCAAAAATCCCTTCCGTTTTTGCTTTTGAAGCTACTGTTCACAAACACATAAACGCCGTTCAACGTCTCTTGGTTTCAACTCATACGGGACCCAAATTCCTTCTTTCTGAGTCATGGCAATGGGCTTGAGTCGTTTTGAAATGGCTTGCTGTGTCACTCCCACTGATCGTTGCTATTCTTCTTGAGTTTGACGCAAGTCTTCACTCAGCAATGTCTCCAATTCTGCATCTTCGAAAACTTTCTCTCTTCCACCACTATGCCGGTCTTCGACGTTAAAATCACCGTTCTTGAAGCGTTCAAACCACTCACGACACGTTCTTTCACTAATAACCTCCTCAGCATATGTATCTGAGAGCATTCGATGAGACTTAGCCGTTGCTTTCTTCATATTGAAACAAAACAGTAACACCTCCCGCAAAAGACGAGAATTTGGCTCATAAACTGACATTTTCAATCGAGAACAACTTTATGATGCAGACACAAATCGACTAATGTTTGAATGGTGTTCTGTTGACCGAGTTCCAAGCCAACTGCCTGACGTCTGCGATCTGTTTTTCTCGACCGCTTCTTACCGTTATCGCCACATATCGGCAAACGGCGGAAGCAAAGTTGTACACCTCATAACTAAGGTTTTAGGTCATATAAGGTATCGAATAACTACGAGTAGTAATCACAACGACACTGCGGCGACCTTGACGGACGCCTTGGATCAGATGAACACGATTCCACCAAAGTGTTTCCGAATTTAAAGGGGAAGTAACTCACTGACATCTTGACCAGAACGCCAATTAGGCAGACATAATTCTAAGTGAAGTCATAAGCTACAACGATTGCAGAATCACTCTCGTCAAACCCTATCTCTTAAAGGAAACCGAAACGACCTCTTATTAACCCAGTCATGTTATACAGCACGTTAGTACTCTCTTGTTATACAGTCATCGTTGGTCTACAAAACAAACATTGCACATGTTGCCCCATTTTACGGTAGACGTGTTGGCCTTTCACAGACGGCTCTTCAACATTTAGTTGCCAAATATGAGACGACCGGTTCGATAACATTCGTACGTCAAAGGAACGCAAAGTTGGCCGAGAATATCGCTGCGGTCCGTGAGAGTGTACAGCAGTCGATTTCCCGCCGTGCACAAGAGCTCGCCTTTCGCAGACTTTAATTTGGCGAATTTCGCATCGGGACCCGTACAACTGTCCCAAGAACTCAAAGTTCAAGACCTTTGGTTAGGTTACGTTAGGTTAAAGAAGGGGGGTGTGATGGTTGAGCATCATTTTCACTCGGAGGCGAAAGGGCCCATTGTGATTCCTTTCACTTGTTGTGTACAAATACCCTTAACCTGTCCTATTACGTGGTGGCTGAAACCATCCCGTGCTCTTTATGAATTATCTCTGTAAAGAATCTTTAGCCCAGCGAAGCTAGGCGCCGATTCTGAAGAGCTGGGCAGTGGCAAAGGAGATGTTGGATCGTCTCGGTTTCTTCCTCGTCGCCGCAGCTTCGGCAGAGATCGCTAGATCCCGAGTTCCATTTCCGGTGCATTGCTCCGATGGGACAGTGTCCTGTGATCACTCTAACGAGCATATGGCTCGAGTTTCGATCCAGCGCCAAGAGCTTCTTTGTTTTTCCGATATTGAGCTCTGGCCACGATGATCTTGTCGTGTGGCTGTCGTTTCTTGTCAGCCAAGACGAGTGGGCTTCTTTTAAAATTATGTCATTTATGGTCCGGTATAAAGCACTGATCGGTAGTTGCACTGACGTGTCCGCTTCGCTGATGTCCATTTCAGACCCTTGCCTAGCCAATTCGTCCGCTCTTTCGTTCCCTGCGATTGAGCTGTGGCCGGCAGAGTTTGACTTTGTGGTATCTGATGGACTTCAGAGAGTCGCTACATTTCATGACAGCCTTTGATCTCGTTGTACAGGATCCTATTGACTTCAGTGCAGCTTGGCTGTACACAAAGATGGTGATATCCGATGGTGGGATATCGGTTACTTGTACGAGTATGTGTTTGGCTGTTTTCTCTATTGCTAGGATTTCTGCTTGGAAGACGCTATACAAATCAAGGAGTCTTAATGATTCCTGTTTGTGAAGGGTGTCAGAGTAGAACCCGGCCCCAGTGCTTGTGTCCATTTTCGATCCGTCGGTGAAGAGGGTAATCTCGTGGTCATTGATCACGGCGTCTCTGTAGGGGAAAAGAATTGGTTTTCTGAGATAGAAGTCATTGTGGGGGGAAATATAGTCGGTCGGTCGTAGCTGCGAGGCTATTAGAACCATGTTTCTTTCCCAGGTCATCTATTATTCTGAGTATGGCCGCATGTCCATTGTTGGCTTGTTTCCACAAAGAGGACTTCCTTAGTCTGAGAGCGCTTTTCGCAGCGCAGCGTTTTATGAATAAATCCAGAGGAATTAGATGAAGTACTATGTCCAACCCTTCTTGCGGCGTACTTCTCATAGCTCCCGTTGTACAAACAGCAGCTGACGTTTGTACTTTGTTGAGCATTTTCATATAGCTTTTAGTGCTACTAGCAGTCCACCAGACTAGGACCCCATAAGTTATAATGAGTCTGATGATAGCTGTGTACATCCAATGAATGATGTACGGTCGCAAGCCCCATCTTTTTACGAAGGTCTTTTTGCATGCATAAAAAGCATTCAATCCTTTTTTCATCCTTTCCGCCAAGTTCCTTTTCCAGGAAAGTTTGGAGTCAAGAATGATGCCTAGATACTTGGCTTCCGTTTTGAGTTTGAGTGGAGTACCTTTTAACTTTGGGGAGCAAATATCGGGATTTTACTTTTCCTGGTGAACAAGACCAGCTCGGTTTTCTGGGGGCTTATTCTCAGACTATTCTGTCCTGCCCACGAGGAGAGTTCCTTCAATGCAGATTCCATTAGTTCGCTGATAGTTGGTAGAAATTTACCTTTTATCAAGATAACTAGGTCATTTGCATATGCTATGGTCTTTGTGCCTTTCTCCATGAAAATTTTAAGGATTTTGTTAACTGTTTGAAGCCATAGTAGGGGGGAGAGAATTCCTCCCTGTGGTGTGCCTCTAGTTGTCACTTTCCTTATAGACCTGTGTCCAATATCTGCATTGATATTTAATATATTATATATTCTAATATTTAGATATTTAATATATATATATTATATATTTCTGTTATTTAATATATTTCGAATCCAGAGTACAATGGATTTGTCTACTTTTATGCCCTCTAGAGCTGTTATTATGGCCCCTGTGTTTACGTTGTTGAAGGCTCCCTCTATAAGGCTGCCACCGTAAATTCTTTTATATTCAATGAGCTTTCAATTTCACGAACAACACTATTCAGAGCACTTTCCACTGATCTGCCTTTAAAATAGGCATAAGTTTCAGTATTGCATAAGTTGATAAGTCCTCTGATGTATCTTGACCTATACATCAAGGTTTCCAAGGTTTTTAATAGAAATGACGAGAGACTAATTGGCCTATAATCCTTGCGGCTGTATGGATTGGTTTAATTGCCTTAAGTTCATGACCTTAGGGCTTAGACAACGCAGTTTTTTCGCTAATTGGACTTCGGAGCAGTTGTAAGATGAGCCCAAATTTGCTCGAAAAATCATCTTTAACGACCAGGCGCATTATTGGATGTATTTATGTTACAAGCAAAATTGCCGTATATGGGGTGACACCAACCCACACAAGATTAACCGTTACCAACTGATTGACGTTCTGCATAAACCATTTGAGGGGAAGGTTGTCTCTCGCACAGATCAACTTGCCCACCAAGTTCATGCGATTTGACCCCGCTAGGTTTTTTCATGTGAGGAATCCTGAAGTTGCAGGTCTATGTAAACCACAATCGAGCGATGCTCTTAAGGTTAACATAACACAGGCCGTCACTCAAATTCAGCAAGAGAGTAATTGAAAATTGGACCGCTCGGATCCGTGCCACCGTAAGAACCGAGGCAGGTATTTAAATGATACTATATTCTATACATAATGGTATACATGATCTTTCAAATAAGGAAAGATTTTTGCTTATACCTAACATACTGTTTTATCCCACTTCAAAATCTGCCCGTCCTTGTAGAAAAACTTTTTATATGGGTTTTATAGCGACATGAGTTGTATTCGTATCCAAGGTCTAAATGTCTTAGCTAAGTCAAGTGAATAGACATTACCTTCTACTTAAAGATTTTGCGGCTTTATCTCCCAGGCCCGATGCTGTAGAGGACGACCGCATATATGGTTGCTCCAGTAGGTGAAGCTAACGAAAAAAGGTATTAAAACGAAAGTAGTTAAATTTTGCTTTTCAGATTTATTTTACTAAAAACCCCTGGGGAAGCCTGTTTCAAAAATGTTATTATGTTAACTTCTGACGCCGATGTCATCTGGTTCAAATCCCGCAACAATCAAGTCATCAACATTTTATTTCCCATTGTTTCTCCTCAGTGGGGTACTGTCAAAACTATGTGTAAAATACATGTCTGGAAAATCTTTCCGAAAATCAGGTCATGGAATACATACAACACAAGTGATTAATGGTAACTTCGGCTCTAATCCCCCACAGACTGTGACGCCAATTATAATATTGTAATAGTAATTCTTAGCCACAATAGAAGTGGCGAAACATGACAATATGTTCACGTGTCGCGTTGATTTCTCTGGAGTTGAGCATTTACTATCCTGCATTTAATATATTTGATATAATAGAAGGACAAATGGGAATCCACCGTTTTTTTTTCTCAACATTGAAGCTTCTACTTCGGAAAAATGGTTGCTTTTTCGTTTTGAAACCGAAGATGCAATTCTTAAACTATGTAAAGAGATCAGTGAATGTTTCAACAATAATTACACTCCCTCCGTTCTCTACATACATATATATGACAAAGGCATTTGACATGGTGAATCATAGGATACTCTTGGATAAACTATATAAAGCCGGACTGAGAGGAGTAATTCACAAATGGTTAATTTCCTATTAAGCTAATCGAGTTCAACGGGTTAAATTGAAAAATGTATACACTACAGAATTAGAAACTTGTAATGGAGTGCCCCAGGGATCAGTTTTTGGTCCACTTTTATTTCTAATTTACATTAGTTCCCTATTTTCCCAAAATCTGATAGGTGGTATCACAGCATTTGCTGATGACTTTGCACTATCGTATACATATGACTCTTTATCTAACTCCTTAATAAAGATTCTGAATGATATATATATTCTACGTCAATGGCCAGGCATAAACTGTTAATTAGTGAAAAAACAAAATTAATGTTTTTCAACTTAATAGGCCCTTGTGGTAATGACTGTGTCATTGCGTTTCACTCTGCTGCTTGTAAAAAACTGTCTTTATCTGTTCATACATGTGGAAACCCCACATTTTTAGAAAAATATGCTTGTTGTTCCAGTTGTTTTGAAATTGAAAATGTAGATAATTTTAAATATCTGGGAGTACAAATTGATAAAAATTTAAATTGGAAAAAAAATGCCGAGGAATCAAAAAAATATATGTTAGCTGTTACGCGTAAAATGTATTTGTTAAAGCCGTATTGTTCAAAAGAGATTATGCTGATTATATACTATGGGTTTGCACACTCCAAACTGCAACATGGGATTACAAGTTGGGGAAGTGCCTAAAACTCGACAACAAAAACTCTAAGCATGGCTCAAAAATATTTAATGAGAATAATTTGTGGGGCAAACAGATTTATAAACAGTTGGCCTCTTTTTAGTTATCTTAGAGTATTACCTCTAAATCATCTCTACATCTTTAAAGTACTTAAAGTATTTTTCTTGCGAAGTGGTTATAGTTCAACGCTAAGAAGCTCAAATATTTATGGATTAGGAGTTAATAATATGGCAATTGTAAATATTCCCGCACCTAGAAAAACGCATTTTCAGAAGTCTTTTTCTGTTACCGCACCCAAACTTTTTAATAAACTACGGCTTGAAATAAGAACAATTATTTCCCCAATTCAATTTCTAAAAAAGGTAAAAACATGGCTTTTCAACATGGATAGTTCGGCAGTCTGTTTACTACTTAACCAAAACTACATTTTTTTTTATTGTCTTTTACATTTTCATTCACTCTTAGCTTTGTCTTGAATTTGAATTAAATTGTCGTTAAGAATTTTTTTGTATTGATTTTTTTTTCCACCCCACAAGCATTGTGAATTTAAATTATGGATCATTCGCCTCAGCCTCGCAAGTGCTATAGAATGATATAAGTCATTAAAATTATTATTACACAAACGTGAAGTGTTATCTAACTTACCGTCTTCTTCTTCTTTTCCTTTTTCCGGCGTTGCTATGGTCAGAAGTGTAGGACCATAACCTTCCCACTTAACTGCATTCCTACTGGTCCGCTTGTGAGGTCCGCCGGTTTTACCTCAGAAAGTAGCGGCAGGCTTCCCGGTTTGACCTGCCTTTTTTTTTGTGATTCTGATTTCCTCCTGATTTTTTTTTTGGTTGATCTTACTCTTACAACACCGGTGATCTCCAGTCGTGTCAACCCACTGATTTGCATGTACACTTGTGGGGCAGTTTAATGGTGGTATATGTGTCCCTAGGCTCACCTTGGTGTTTTCTAAATTGCCTAGATGTGATTTTTGTTTACCTTTGTTTTAGTCGCCTTTTACGACAAGCGAGAGGTATCGCGAAATTAGCTCATCGTAAATTTGATAAATAGAATAAATGCACTGCTGGTGCCATATATTTGAAAACGGTGGTGCACTTGGTCCATATACCAAACCAGAGATGTTACAGCTCCATGCAGACCTCTTTATCGATATTTTTGAACGCCTGATAACGTAATATTGTTTTTCTCCTTGAGATTCAGTTTAAAATTTGTCTTTTATAAGTGGGCACCCGTAGCATATAACCCCATGCTTTTTATTCAATAGCATTCAATGCTCTGCCTGCGTTATGAAAGCTTATCAAAGTGTCTATATTACAATAGTTTGCATCGAAAAAGTAGTTTCGACCGATTTTTCCTTGTAATACTCATAAGATCTGGAAATACACCCTTCACGTAAGTTAAAAAATTTCAGGAAGGTATAAATATAATTAATTCTCAGTCTATCGCTGTCCACCAGAACTACGCCGCTTCTAAAGACAGTTTCCTTTAATTACTACCCGGTAAGTAATTTGCCAGTATTCTATGGAGACGATTTTTATGCTCACAGGTTATCAGTGACCTAATTTGTGACTGCACACTCCTGTCCTAAAAGTACTTAGTCGGGGCTAAAAAGGTAAAAAAAAAAGTCGTTGCTGAAAGTAAAGACGAGCAATTTTTGATTATTATGATTATCGACCATTTCCTACTCGAGAGTTCAGAGTCTCATTGACAACACTTTGCCAAGCCTCCCTGTTACCAGTGTGGATATGACAATTTCATTTGGATGTCAGTAGGCAAACCAACAGCATTCAAATAGCTAGAAAAACCTCTGAAACAAAGTCGATTTTCTTTCTAATCCTTCTTTTGAATTGTTGATTGAGTTTTAATTTTTTTCATGAGCTGATCAGGGAGCACATACGGTCTTTCAATAACTGAAAAAGTTGCCGTTTTGAAATCTAAAGGGTCCGCCAAATAATTTTTTTTCTTTTGAAAATGCTATAAAAAAAACTACTGAATATTTTCTCAAATTTCTTTTTTTATTTGAAAGTACAATCCTTCCTGTTAATAATGGAAAATAATTTCATTCAAATGGCTGCCTCGGCTGGCCATGCAGTAGCCTACATGATCGGTCCAATTTTTAAGCACATTATCGATTGTGTGCAGCTGTATTTCACCAATGGCTTCACGAATATTGTCCTTTGAAGCGTCAATTGTCTTTGGCTTGTCGGCGTAACACTTATCTTTGACGGCACCCCACAAATAATAGTCCAACGGTGTCAAATCGCAGCTCCGAGGTGGCCAAACGACATCAGCTCTGCGGCTGATAATGCGATCTTCAAAAACAGGGCGCAAAACATCGAGTGTAGCTTCGGCTGTGTGGCACGTAGCGCCGTCCTGTTGAAACCAAATGTTGCCAATATCCTCCTCTTCAATTTTTGTGAACAAAAATTCGTTCAACATGGCCCGATAACGATCGCCATTGACTGTAACGGCCACTCCTTGCTCATTTTCGAAGAAAAATGGCCCAATTATGCCTCTGGACCAAAATCCGCACCAAACAGTGGCTCGTTTTGGGTGCACCGGCTTTTCAATGTATGCGTGCGGGTTTTCTGTGCCCCAAATGCGACAATTTTGCTTATTTACATACCCGCCAAATTCAAAATGAGCTTCATCTGAAAAGATGATTTTTTTGGCAAAATCGGCATTTTCTGTAAGTCGATCGCAGGCCCACTTAGCGAAGCGTTGTTCAAGCATATACACAACCATATTCGTTCAGCGGAAGGATAAAACTAATTATCTGTCAAATCAGACATGAGCTAAGTATTACCATTCACGAAATAAGCAATACTTGAAAAAAAAAACGTTAGATGGCGGACCCTTTACTTACCACAAAAACGCACAATGCTTATTGTAAATAAATTTAACAATTGGCATTGAAATCCAAGACATTCAAATGTCATCACACCCCATATACATATATGAGTACATAGATATATATCATACATACATTTTCGGATCTCTTTCGTGTCTCGAGATATTTGTATGACGCGAAACCTCTTTCTTCACAATGACGGAAAATAATCCGGATCTTCTGATCAATGGCGCCCGACAAAGGACCATTGAATCGACATGACAGCAAAGTGGTAAAGTGGCACAGCACAAGCGTCTTATTGTAATGCGCGTACCTGTCGCTTGCCGATGAACTGTCATCTTATTGACTTAAAAGAAATCATTCAACCCTGAAATCGATTATATGGGTATGAGTAACAGAAAAGGTAAACAATTTGCTCGTTAAAAGCGTTAACTTGTAGATAGATAAGGTATCTCTACAAGGGCTTCCGCTAATAGCGGCAATTCCATCAGGAAATAGGTATGAAACGTGAAAGGTGGAAGATATCCATTAGCGTGTCCTTCCTTTCTCCTGCTGTAAAGTATCCCATTTTGTTTATTGAAATAATTATGGAACCGAACATGAATAGCGAATCATCATCATCACCATCATCAACATCAGCAAAAAGCTGACAATCCTTGTACTGATAACGTTACAGACGGAAAAGGAAGAACGGGCTGGGTCAGGAATGAGGCGTATTCTCAGAACGAACGAAATGAAAAGATCCGTGAAATCTTGAACTACACGAGCCATTCAACGACGGGTGACGCAAGTACTGTGGACATTTTTCATCGCGTATCTGTTTTTTTTTTTGTTTTGCTTTTCCATTTTCCATTTTCATCATTTCAAGTAGTTGATGAGAGAGGAATGCGACGGGACTGATGGCATGATGGAATAAATTACGCCCGAGTCGAGAAGTGAATGGAAAAATAAATATTTTTCATTGGGTTATGCGGTCGGAATATAAAACAGAGCGTGCCGGAGCGTGTGAATGAATAAAGATACGAAGAAAAAATGTTAAATTGAAGAAATTGCTTTTGGAAATTTAGTTTTTCCAGGTCTCTTCATTCATAATAAAAGGCTGGTGGCTGGTTAGCCGGCTAGTCAATTGAGCTGGATGAGATGTGCGATAAGTAAATACATATATAAATTTCAGGGCTACAGTCATGTGGAGGAGTGATGAGTTTGAAGATCAGTTTTCAATGTGGCTTGTGAATACGTGATGTTTTAGATTTACGAGTAAACGTGTTTTCGAGCACGATTGCACTAAGAGGCTAGATTGATTGAAGTGACGTGATTATTCCCTGTAGGGGATACTCAATCCTAATTTAATATCGGTAGAGTTGAGTGGGTCGAAAGCATATGTAGACACACATGTTCAGTTAAGTCCATTTGTGAAATGGATTGCAGATTGATGGTTGGTCGTGACTGAAGGATAGAGGACTGATTGATTCATGTTATGACCTAAGCCGCAATTAATGCAGGCCACATCGATACCATAAATCGTCTTCTCCTAACTCCTTCAGAGTGAGTTCAGTAAATCATAATTGTTGTGTAATTATTCGTTTTAAATCCATGGTGGATATAGTAAGTACAATAGAACTTTCGCAGACCCTAAATGCATATTTCCTACTGTAGACTGTAATAACTTTTTTTATTATGACAGTGCGCGGAAGTTGGTTGCATTTGCAAACATAATTGAACGCTTTTATGACATAAGTTCCAGTCTTAAGGACTGAAGAAGATGCACGTTCAGATGCGGTAAAAAAAATGCAAGATGAAAATCCATATATAAATCAAGTAGAGCTTGCAAAGCAGCTCGAAGTTATTCACCAAGCAACATCAGTCCTCAAGCTTGGGAAAGATTAAGAAAGAAAATGATGAAAATAAAAACCCAAAAGTTTGCATCTGCTTCAGTTGATAAAAAATTTACTGTATATAAAAATTCTAAAGTCAGAAAATCATGGATCAATCAAGACCAGCTATCAACATAAGCTGTGAGACCGAAAATTCATACAAAGAGAGGATTATATGGTGTTTAGTGGAACTAAGAGGAATTACTTACCACGGTCATCTGGGATACCATAGCGGTGCCGTATGGTATCCGTTTTCTGTGTTTAATTTTTCGCGCCATATGCTTGTCATACATAATAATTTCAAAACGTCAATTGTCCATGCTATTCACTTCAAAATGCTCTGTGTGTGCATTTCAAATATAGCACCTTTATGACATGGAAACAAAATAGTTACTGTGAACTACAACCACGCAAATTCAGTCGAATCTCTCAAAGCCTATCTAGGACAACCACCCCTGGAAAGTAGTGAACGAACATCTTCGACACAAATCATTTGCACTCCGTCCAGGTTGTGTGACAAACACCATAACACCGTACACTCTTGGAACTGCATGAACCCTATAAAAAAAAAAGAACAAGATGACGATTTACCTCTCCAGTCTCCTATATTTCCTGAAGCAGACTATTGATCTTATAGAGAAAATGTGCAAATCTTGGATAATTTTCTGGGAGAAAATCTTATCAGTCTCTTAGCAGATTAATTGCAAAAATATGAAGCTTGTTTCAACTGCTCGGACCCAAAAATAACTCATAATAAGACAATATAAAGGTTTCATCGCTATCCTAATTTTGTCTGGCTACAACAGTGTTCCTTCTACGAGACATTAGCAATTATTCGCGGCAAACCAAGCCGTTTCGGTTTCAAAAACTGATGTCCGAACCCGCCTTATGGTTACTTGCTTGACTTTGAGATATCTCAAGGAAAGGGTGTTCAAGAAAATCCTGAGTATGACATATACTTTGGGAAAGCAGCTTTACCTCTTGTGAAAATGATAGACCATTTGGCTGAACAAGTAAAGTGCTTGCCAACAAGTTTCTATTCCACCATTTGTTCACCAGTTTTCAGCACACTTGAAATAGCATGAATATGAAGGGACGGAAACAGTTCGCGAGAACCGCCTTTCCAATGACCAGCAAGAAAAATTTGACAAGAGCTGAGCCTGGTACTCATGTCCATTCAAAAAGTTAACAGGAGGATATAATTGTAGTTCGCTGGAAAGACAATTTTATAGTAACAACAATGTTGACAAATGTTGGCCGTTATTGTGCAACAGAAAAAAAAAAATTCAAATTCCGCGACCAGCTACATTCACAGAATATAATAAAAATATGGGAGGCACCGACCTAATGGACCAATATTTATTGGTCTATTTACACGTGCCTCATTGATGTGGCCGTATGCAATGCTTGAGTGTTTACAAGGCAAGAAGGTACGAGTTGTAAACTAACTCAGTTAAATTTTCGAAGAGAAATTGTTCAGACGTACCTTTTGGAGTTTAGAAATAAATCTCGTGGGGACGGCCGTCCAGCAGTTTCTAAATCTTCCCTAACTGGCCACAGGGTCAAGGACGGCATACGTTTTGATGGTCCCAAACATTTATCAGTTCCCACTGCCAATTGATTCCGTCGCAAATATACTTCCGTGGTTTTTCCAGAAATAGGAGTTGGACCAAAATTCTAACTATCAGAAATGATCAAGTAGATTTATAACCACAATACAGTGAAATATTAAACGATTCTGTAACTAAATGCCCTGTAAACTCAGGTCATAATGAGTTAAAATATCATATTGGTCCTATACGGATACTGTAAAGCCTTACGACCATACGATTAACTTATTACGAGTATAATGAAGGAAAACTGCTCTACATGGTCGCCGCGATAGTGTACTCACTTTGGGGGGAAGCTGCATTTCAAGCTCATGCATCATTCACCTTGCGATCTTGCATTCAGGGTTTTTGAACTGCCACAACCGTTTCAAAGCCACATGAGTGGTACACAGAAGGATTTATCGTCTATCTAGTAAGGTGAGAAGTTCTCGTTAGATCGAAATGATCTCGTTATGAAATTTGAAAGACCAGCGGTTCTCAAAAGTTAAAGATCTGCGACAATGACTTGATGACTGTATTTTATGATTCGGAAACCACAAAGTTTCTATCGCGAATGCATTCATCATCTATCCTATTGACAAGAAAAGGAAATTCCACGAAACGGTCCGCCAACTATTTGTAGATTTCAAAAAGGCGTACGTTTCTGTAAACCAATCGACAATATATAGTATGCACAAAAGGAAACAAAGGACGAGTTAAAATATGAAACGCCTTATCTGAAACATTCTATATACGTGAAAAAAATGGTGGGAAAGGAAGTAAGTTTAGAAGAAAATCAAATATATAGTCATCGACTTGGACCAAAACAAACCTCGCACCAGACTGTACTCGATTGGAGAAAGTGGGCCTCAAAGGTCTTGGACCTACAGGGTGGCCCAAATACAAGTTTCTTTTTAAAAATGCAATAAAATGAACAAAATTATTTTTTTTCTATGTATTATGGCTTTATTAGAAAGACTAAATATTTTCATTAATTATGAAATACAACCTCATTCAAGTGGCTGCTTCGGTTGGCTTCCCAGTACCGCATTCTGTCATTCCAATTTTCCAAGACCTTGTTGATGGTTTCGGGTTGTAGCTGATGGATCGCTTGGGTGATATTGGCCTTAAGTGTTTGAATCGATTCTGGATTGTTGGCATAACATTGGTCCTTCACGGTTCCCTACAAAAAAAAAATCCAAAGGGGTCAAATCGTAGCTCCGAGGCGGCCAATTGACATCGCCAAGACGGCTGATAACACGATTTGCGAATTTAGTGCGCAAAAGATCGATTGTGACATGGGCTGTGTGACATGGCGCACCATCCTGCATGAACCAGAGTTCGTTCAAATCCATGTCTTCAATTTCAGTAAAAAAAAGTCGGTTAACAGGGCTCTATAACGCCCACCGTTGACCGAGATGTTGTTTCTAGTCTCATTTTCGAAGAAAAATGTTCCAATGATGCCACCACTTCACAATCCGCACCAAACTGTCACTCTCTGTGGATGCATTGGCTTCTCGACAATAACGTACGGGTTTTCCGAGCCACCGGGATGAAAATGTGCCTTGTCAGAAAATACGATTTTTCGCCCAAAATCGTTCTCCAAGCTGTTCAAGCCCAAACTGCGAAGCGATAACGAAGCGCGCCTTCAATTGCAGAGTTAACATAATTGGACCTTGTTAGCGAATAATCCGAGCTCTTTGTGCAGAATTCTTAGGCTTATTGAGCGAAATGTTGAGCTGTTGAGATCGATGGCGAGTTGATGTATGTGAATTGAGTCTCACAATCTCGGCCACAGCAGCATTCTCATTTGTGCGCACAGTATGACGACGGAAACCATAAGTGTTGTGCACTAGCATACCAGTCTCACGAACTTTTTGCACAAACTTGCGTACAGCAATCGCGGTGGGTGCTTCGTTTCGGCCAAAACTTCTTTTTAAAAAACGCACTCTTTGGGCTACACAACACTTACTTTGGAAATAAGTTTTCAATATTTCCCAAGGTAGAATTCGAGCAGGGAACAGCTGTCAGTGCCAAAATAATTTATGATTTAAAAAAAAAAACCACTAGATGGCTCACCCTTTATATTGAATGCCAAAAATGACATGAAATTCGAAATGAATAAAAGTCTACATATGGGGAAAGCATGCTCTTTTGCGACGAAGAAAACAATTCAAAACAACTCTTTAGATCCGAAATGTCAAATTCCATATTTATAAAAGCATAATAAGGTCAGTGTCACTTTGCAGATGTAAAACTTGAACTCTGACTATAATTCAACCTATAAATGTCTTAGTGATAAAATGGGGTAAACTAAGATGAACGGGACACGTAGAACGAATTGACAATGGACCAACAGTCAACAGAATAATGAGTGGAAAATCTAAGGAGAAACGCCACGAAGGCCGCATAGATAGAAGAACAATATACGAAGGGGACCTAGTATAGAAACAGTACATCGAAACATGAAAGGAACACGCCCATTTCAGGGAGTTTTGCCGAAGAGTTGTAAACGAAGCTACGAGCTCCCGAGTACCAAATATTCGTTAATGATAGTTGATATTTAGTATATTTTCAGTGAAATGGATTGACCAAAAAAGCCGTGTTCTTACTTGCACACCTTATATTAGTCGCCTTTAAGGTCATGCAACATAACCTGGACAGAGATGAGCTTAATATTCAATGAGAGGTCGTGAATATTCATGAGATGATTAAGGACAAGGACAACGTAACCGATTGTTAGTTGGAAAGCGTGGCCACTGCAGAGGAAAGAAAAAGGAAGTGCACCTCTTGTTTCGTCAATATGACAGTAACTGTATGGCTTCTTTGCGAAGAGAAAGTTACTTTTCAAAGCAATAACTTTGAAAATAACGGCATTTTAGTTGCGGTAGATCCGTTAACAAACCATGTGCAGTTTAGCAATTCGCATTGGGTTCCAAACCATACCAAGCTTTGAATTATTTGATCGGATAGAGCCATAAAATAGGAGCTTAGATATGCGGTGGGCTAAAGCGATAAAATGGGTTTTATTATCCCCATCGAAAATGTTGCCGATTTCATGGCCTCTTTGTGTGCACGATAGTGACGCACTGAAACATTTAAAATTAAAATATTTTTAGTTAGAATATGAAGAGTGAAGAGACAATTTGTGCAGCAATTCACGAAATGAATGCTCTTACACAATAGACACAAAAAACCTAGTTTTTTGTACCTGGTTGTTCATAAAAAACACGACAAAAAATAAAGAAAGAGGTTTTTGTACAGGAGAGCATATTAAAAGTATAAACCTTTTAAATGTTTATATTTTTCACGTACACTTGAAACTTAATCCCATAGTCCTTTCTAACATTTCTACCGTTTATTTACGGAACACAAGTACTTCTGAATTGTAAACCTAAAAAATTGAGAAAGAGCATCAAACGACAGCATCGCTTTCCAATTTAAACTCTGCAGCAATGTGGATAAGAATTTTTTTTTCCTTTTTTAAGTTGATAGTCCTGTCAGTGACTTCTGTGCCAAATTGCATGTCATTACCTACATTGATTTCATAGTTACCCTGGTGTTTTGTGATCAATTAAAACTAAATTTACTAATTGCTTGAATATTTGATTTTACTAAGCACAAACAATTTTATTCAGTTCTGCTTCCAGATTAAATTTTGGCTGCAGGGACGTTAATGATATTACAGAAGGCATTGACTAAGCTTTGTCCAAAAAAAAATTACGTCAAGGAAATAAAAGATTTAATACTGAAGAATCATGGGACGTAGCTAATATTGTTGGCACACAATTTATAAGGGCCATTTAAGCGTGAGACACGTCTCATCGTGTTTGGTTCAAAAAACACTAAATTTCTTTGAAAAAAAACTTAGCCTTAACATAAACATCCACACTTTTGGGGTAACAGAATTTCTTAAAGCACATGTGAGTTTGTTGCTGTCCATTCATGTATTTCGTATTAAGGAAAAATGACCTTCAATATTGAAGAGGAACTTCTTCGAACTTATGTTGAACCCAGTAGAATTAGTTTTTTTTTCTTCGCTTCATATAACCCACAGGCTACAGTTCGTTAGCTAGTTTAATCTTTTAAAGGTGTATAATATTATTAGATGGCGTTACAGCCAGAGCCAAGCTTCTCTCATTCACTTGTGTTGTGTGCGATTTGTTTTTAACACAAATGAACAGGACTTGCAGTTTAATGCCAATTCCGAACGATGAGCGCCGAGAAGCTTTTTCAAAGCAAGTGTCCCAGGGGGTTTTGCCAGTATCCCGCCGAGGAGGGACGCCGCGAAATAATCATTCGATGGCGTTGGTGTTATCGGGATCCGAACTCGCTCATCGCGGGTCAGCGGCAGACGCACTAAATATCCATTGCGCCACAGCGCTCTCAAGGGTGTAGATCACAATTTTTTTTCCCAAAAATCGCCACACCATGGATTTAAAGAACCGTGCGAACGGCGTGGAATCGGCTGATATTATGATAATATATTTTTGGTATACTTCAAGGGGTGCTTACTTGCACAGGAGCATTTACGGGGGTCGTCCGATAAGTACTTAGCCTACAAAAGAAAAACAAAAATGTTGGAGAAATGGAGATTTATTTTTCAATATAGTCTCCTTCTATCTCGATACACTTGACCCAGCGATGCTCCAACTTCTTTAACCCGTCTGAAAAATACGTTTTCTCGAGGTCTGCAAAGTTGTCCTCCGTGGCGGCGGTGCCCTCCTCATTTTTTTTGACTTTTTCAAGTTTGGAAACAGAAAGTAGTCGCACGGGGCCAAATCTGGAGAATACTGTGGATGGGGCAGCAGTTCGTAGCCCAATTCGACCAATTTGGCCGTGGCAAGGGCGGAGGTGTGAGCCGGTGCATATCATGGTGCGGCCGTTTTTTCTTCAATTCGGCGTCGAATCGGCCCAATAATTTGGCATAGTACAGCCCTGTGAACGTTTTGCCCTTCTCCGGGTAGTGGATGTGGATCACACCTTGTGAATCCCAGAAAACGGTGGCCATTACCTTTTCGGCCGATGGGACAGCCTTCGCCTTCTTCGGAGCACGTTCGCTGGGTGAAGTCCACTGTTTCGACTGTTCCTTGGTCTTCGGTGTGTACCAGTGGATCCATGTTTCGTCGACTGTCACGTTATCCTTCGTGGTAGTCGTTTTCGGGGCACCTGGGCGTGGCTCATCAAAAACCGACGTGCGACCACGTTGAAACTCGTTAAACCAATTTTTGGTGGTCGCCATCGAAGGAGAAGAGTCACCGTACACAGCATCCAAACGCTCTTTGATTTCGCCGCGCGATTTCCCTTCCAAAAACAAGAATCGAATCACCGACCGATATTGCTCTTTTTCCATTTTTCTAAAATCCGCGGACACTCCCGCTTCCACACGCGGTCAAAACAAAACTACGGGTCCGATCCGGCTGAAATTTCGACAGTAACCGTCTACTAGAATGTACTAGTAAGTTGCTCTTGTAATTAAGTTGCTCTTGTAAGTAAGTTGCTCTTGCGATACTGGCGCCATCTGGCAGTGAGGCTAAGTACTTATCGGACCATCCTCGTAATAGTGAATATTTTGAACGGACTTTATCCACTTGAACCCACAAAATTTTACAAGTATAGTAAAAAGGTTCTTGTCCAAAAGCTACTGTGCTACTATAAGCTGTAATCCAACTAGAGGTGTCAACTTATGTATAATTGTTGAATTTTGAAAATTCAGCTATTACTATGATCGCTGACTCGTATAATGTTTTGAAACAGTTAAAATTCACTTCAAAAAACGGTGAATATATCGCGGAAACTGTTGGTAAAAATTCGTCGTTATAGTCATCATCAGATGTAACAAATTCAATCAATAGACAAGTTAGTGACGTCAAGACTTGCATTCGTGTTCGCGTGCAAAGTTTAGCTGGAAACATTGATGTCATAGCTGCTAGTGTGAAATGAAAGGTTGTCCATTTAGAGACGATCGCGGGATTTTAGTTTGTCCGTAACGATTTTCCACAGCATTTTGCATGGAGACTTTCTACATGATTATAAGACGAAACTGACACGAGAACCGTTCCTTCTTGGGTGTGGGAAATGAATGAACTAAATCACGATAAAAAGCTCATTTTCACTTGTGTGTGAAAACAAACTAAACTGCGCTCCTGAGTTCTAAGAGAAAATTCCCACCTTCGTAAGTGGCAGGGCGATTTTTTTTCGAAAATGATTTTAATTTTGAATCTTTTTTGTCTACTCTGGGCGTGTATACGTTTAGCATGACTTCGCCACGTATCACAAGATTGGTTCAACAGTAGTTCTATTGCGTGACACATTTCCATAACATGCGATTTCTTGAAATGGAGTCTTCAATTGGCCATCGAGACCGTGCGGTAAGAAAAAGTAAATATTTGTATTCCATTATAATCCGTCACTCAAAGCTTGTAATTTGATCTGAAATAAAAACGTCACCACTTCTCGTAAAAATGTTCAATTTTTCTACTGATTTAAAATGACATCTCTTGTTGGATAATGCGAGCTGATGTATGCTTTATAGCAATTTTTAATGAAAATATAACATTGGTATGCTCAGTATATTGAAAGCCCAGTACAACTGGAACGAATTCCAATAATGCCACAATTTAAAAAAGAAACTAAAACGCTCCTTTTCCAATGTCCTCCATGCCTCTCCCGCCCCTGAACATGCCCACTTTCTAACCCAATAACTTGTAAAAGAATTAAAATTTCCAATGCTCTTACGGCATGAAAATTCAACACTATTCCTACTGCACACAATCATTCTCCAAGGAATCCTAAATCCAATTCCATGTCATTCTCCACTGCTAAGACACAAACGTACGAACGAGCGAATTCCTTTCAGAGCTGCAATCAAAAATTCCTAGAACAGCAGCCAAGTCAGAAGCACATTCCGGCACTTGAGTGCAGACCTACACAGCAAAAACTGACTACGACAGGAATGCAATTACAGCCAGGATGTAAATGCTTGTATTATAACGACTCCTTTCATCTGTATTGCATTGCCAGCTTCGTATCCTAACGACGTATTGCAGTCGAATGTCGATGAAATGGCAATAGCTCGGCAAACTGAAAAAGACAATCGACAGGAAGTTCGCTTCCACAAAGAACATTCCATGGATGTTGAAATGCGCCGCAGCATCGTCCTCCAAGCAACTGCTGCAGGTGATTAAACTTTTTTGCGAAACGTTTTCGTGAACTCATAACATAGATACCTTAGACGGCGTTAAACTCCACGAATACCTATCGCAGCCTACTTACTGAACAATGTGTTTCAAAAGGGCATAGACGAGATAAAACCAAAGCACGGAGGAGCAGAAGGAGAAGCTGATGATAAACAATTTATGTAATAATTCCTCCCAAAAAGCGACGGTAATGAGATTAAAATTTATTGTCCGGAAGTAATTATGCGACGAGAATGGAGAACTATGGTGCCCGTCCTCATGGGCATGGATCCAGCTTTTTTTATCTTTACTACCCCAAGGTAGGATAGCTTTCGTTGGTGCCATGAGTGAAAGATAATATAATTCTCTGCTGTGGAAGTGAAAGAGCCTATTCATCTGATTGTGAGGTGAGAACGGTGCTGATGTCTTCATCTCTGTCCGGAGGATACCGTTGGTGACATCGCCAGCACATACGCTGCTCCTGATTACGGGTCAAATGTGAGTGCTTGAGTTAGATTGCCCTTGGTGAAATTTGGAGTGTGCACTGCATAAAGAATTTTATGGGAAATTCGGAGATTATGTAGCTTAACCATCCTGTGAGGGAATAGTTGAATTTTAGTTACTATATGATACCTGCCTGGAAATGAGATTTATTCGTTTATTCGAGGAAGACACATGCTTATTGGTCATTATAAAGATCAAAACTGTATCTGTAAAAGTAAAGTCTTGATATTATTGTATATTGCATATATATTGCATATTTTTGAAATAGGGCATTATTGACGAGTACTAAGAAGCCGGTACTACAACTTGTGTAGGGATTATCGAACACAGAACAACAGCTTTCCCTGTGATTCTAAATTTCGCAAATTCTTTTGCACAATCAAATTGTTGATGGTCCCTCTTTTTGCATGTTGCGAAATCAGTTTAATATGCTCCGTAAGTTTCCTCACGGAAAGTATGTCCTGGATATTGATTCTAAGATAGTAAAACACAGTAACCCTTATTGGAACTTCATTGAACATTCCCAATCTCAAATATTTTACATCGTCTTAGTACGCTAGAAAGGTATTGTCAGGTGAGCAAAGTTTACACTTACTTTATTACGGCATTTAATTATAAGAATGAGTTTAGGACTCCCTTGTACAGGACCTCAAGGGATACCGAAAAGAACTTGATGAAATTCGCAATCATTGGGCAATATGGACAACCGTTAGCGGTGAGAAATACGGTAAGATACGTATCTTGGTATCTGATTTGTCCAGTATCTGTATTTTAACAAACATATAGATGCTTATCTTGCCGGAGTTTAGAAAGTATTCAATATGACCAGGAGTCTGTTTCACAACAGTCAACTTGACTACAGGGTAAAAATCATAAGCTCATTGACCATCATCGCGTATGGTCGTCCTCTAGGGACATACGGATCATCCGCGACGGGTACGTTGATGGTGCTCATGAGCTCATTCGTCTTAGTATCGCAATGGCGGACTGGGGTCCCGCTGATGTTGCTAAACAGCACGCCGATTATTGGTGGTTATCGGGTGAAAATGCTTCCTGGAGCTGTTCGTTACTCCGGTCAGATCGTTCACTTCTTACTTCGTAAATTAGATTAGTGTTAGCAAGGAATACTTTTGAAGGCTGGGGGCCTCATCATGCTTAGGTGAAAATGAGGTTTGACTGTGGCCTGTTAGCCTTGGTGAGGTCTCAGACATGCAGAGTGAGCGAGATGACAAAGCTTAGTTGCTAAAAGATGCAATCACGGGGGTAACCACTCGGAACGAATCACACGAGTGCTAGCCAACCTCATTTTATTTAATATTAAAACTAAGCAGCTTAGGGCAGGTTGGGTAAAAACAAAAAACAAAGGTATTAATCTGGGTTTTTTAATAATTTTTTTAAGAAATATAGGTTTTAAATAATAATGTAAGAAATATAGTAGAAAAATTCTTTTAAGTAAAACTTAATCGTTTTAGTCTTCTACCTTGCAAAACTGTCCGTCTGGTTGAAATTTTCTTTTAATATCTCAAAGAAGATAAATCCAATTATCTTACAGTTTAAAAAAATCTATTTCCAAGTTGTATTGTTTAGCGAATTGCATTTTTAATGTTTTGTTTATGGCGCTGATGTAAAGTTTTGTTTTATGCAGCAAATTGGCTCCAGTAATTATTCTTGAGCAACGTATTTTCCAGTCTTGCTTTTAAAGAAATATTTAGTTATCGTGCCGCTTTAAATATATTCTTCTTTACTTCCATTAAAATACTCGCTTCTTCTTTGATTATTAATCTTTTACTTAGCCTCTTCTTGACTTTTTATGACATTTTCCTAGTCTTGTATTGTATTTATGTCGTGAACGACTTTTTTCGACTATGTCAGCAACTTCTTGAATAATTTTTCTTTTTTTATTATATAGCTTCTAGGTTCGCTTTCCGTTTGGGGTCATGATTAACACCATAAAACCAGTTCTTTTTCGTAAGGCCTTTGGTGCCGAGTGAAATCAATGTTTTTATTATTACTTTCCATTTGGAACTCGGAAGTTGAGAGCCTCATTGACAACCCTTTGTCAAACCTCCCCAACCCGAATGTCTTCCAACCATGTTTCACTGCTTTGTTCCTTCTTTTCTAGGTCCACCACTATATTATCCCCGCATCTGTGTCTTCCTACGCGTCTTCTTTTTCCACTCATGAAAATAGTGTCCATTCTGTGTCAATTCGTTCTACCCATCTCATTCTTCGCGATTTTATTACTGCGACAATGCTTGGTGCGGTATAGGATTCTTCGAGTTCTTGATTGTATAGTTTTCCCCATTCGTCTGTTTTACATCTTGTTTCCCGGCATAGATTCTCTTTGTTTTCTTGTTCTTGTTTTCAAAGACCTGAAATCTATTTTCTCCTTGTTAGTTTGTGACCAAGTTTCACATCCGTAAAAAAATAAGAATGTTGATATTGCTAGACCTGCTAACATTAACATTTTCAATTGCTTTAAAAGCCATTGCATTGGTTAGACTTTCTTTATTCAACCTTGTCGCATTTTCTTTATGAGGAAAGCAGATCTAAAGATCTCTAGTTCACTCTTCCCCATTACACTTGTACTCGTAGTTGATTGCTTCTTAACTTCAACGTTTTTGTATACTCAATCTCTGAGTATACTTTTGAGGCCTCTACGAATTCCAGTCAGAAGTTCGGTCCGTTTTAGGACCAATTCCATAATTTCTAGAGAAATTAATAATAAATTAATATTATAAATAAATTAAGATATAAATTCCAGACAAGTATTTTTCGCCATTTTGTTGCCTAAAAAAAACTAATTACGTTTCTATCCATTTATAATTTAGTGGTTGTTGGTGTAACAGCTGAAGATTTCGAATGTTAGTGAACATTTGTAGTTTAATTTAGTTTTTTAGTTTCTTGTATTTTGGATTTTAGATCCTTTATCGACGCTTAAATGTGTGATGAAGAACTCATTTAATTTTATTATTAAGTGATAATTGAAGTCAGAAATTATAGCCTTTTCTTGTTTTTTTTTTAAACGGTAGGTGAAAATTTTCATAAGCGCGTGCTCATAGTTGTGTGAGATTTCTACCCACTAGAAACACCTCCCTTTGAAACGAGTTCATACTGCAACTAAGTAATTCCACTTACCTAGCAATATTCCGTTTTCGATGTACTTATTCGTTTTTAGCAGGCGACATTCCAACGAAGGTTCTTGCAATATCCACTATGTTTGCACGGTTAAAGTTTGTTTATTGCGCTAAAGCGCGCCACACACTTCCCTCGAAATTTCAACAGATCGGCATATGTGTCGAAAGTCGACAACGGTAGCGTGTATGTGGAGCGGTTGACGATCTTATCTTTGGATTTTACGAATTTTTCAGGAGCGTATTGAAATATTTACTTATATGTACATTACTTGGCGGTGAACAACGTGAAATGAGGATCGTCAACCGATCCACAGGTGTGTGGAGAAATAATTTTCAACAGATCGATTGGATCATTAGCGTGATTGTGGGGCGCTTAAGTCAAGAGGTTTTCTCCTTTGAAGACGGCGTAATACTTGTACATTTTGTTCGTCTGCGAACATTTTTGTTTCATTTTTCACAGTTATGATACTAAGATCTCGGTGGATATCGTCGTTTCTAATATACACACAAATGTACCACGGTGCATTGACAACAGCTCGTAGTACCTTACTTTGAAACGTCTGCATGATTTTACTTTTATTATTACTTTTACCCCAGAGTTGTATACCACAAGTCCAAACTGGTTTTTATTTGTTTGTATAGAAGCAGCTTGTTTTCAATACGAAGTTTAGAGTGGTTCCCTAGTACCCAGTACATTTCTTTTTATTTACGAGTACATTCAAGCTCGTTATATTTTTCCTAACGTGAGCCTCCAATTTTAATTTTGCGTCGAGAGACATCCCGAGATATTCGCGAACGGAATTCTTATTTCATTAACAAAAAAAGGAAGGCTATCCGCTTTTCTGTATGTAAAATTAACACGGACAGATTTTTGTCGTCAAACGCTATTCGCCAAGTCTTTGTCCAGTCATTTGCACGGTCAAGGGCACTTAGAAATTTCCGGTTGATTCCTCAACCGATTTACCTGTTGCAAGAACAGCTGCATCGTCGGCGAACGTGATTAGGATGAAATCTTGCGTTTGCGGTATATTACGAATACAAAGTAAATAGAGAAGTGGGCCGAGTACACTTCCCTGAGGAACGCCAGCCAAAAATCAATCAAGTCGGAGTACACACTTCCGTATTTAACGCGAAACAATCCATTCGCAAGATTGAATTGAGATTGTATTGGAAAGCTTCTCTGGTAAGATTAGTCTCAATTAAAACAACAAGCCTTCGTGCCACACTTTGTCCAAGTTGAGAGACGTCAAAGAATACACTTGAATATCTGTTTGTGTTCGAATGCTTTCTCTATTAGGATGTACGTGGTCAATAGTTGAATGCTTGCTTTTAAAACCAAACTGATTATCTGATAAGAGATTCAAAAATTGGTTTTAAGCGATTAGGTAAAATTCGTGCAAAATTGTTTGAAACTATCGGATAAAACGATTTCTTGTCCGGTAGTGCTTTATCGGGCTTTGGAACCTTTGTCTTTTGCTACTTTCCGCTGGCTCAGCACATATTCAGGAGTTTTAGTAAAGCCTTTCTTGGTAAAGCCTTGAGAATTTCTTCATTAATTAGATCATAGTCAGGAGGCTTATTTGCTTTAAGCTATTCAACAATAGCCTTTAGTTCAGCGAACGGATCGTGGTTTCCGTGTTTCAACCTTCGGATAGACAAATCCTGTTAACGGTTGACCTGTATATGGCTTTAAAGTTTCGTCAGCAAAGACTCTTGTCTTTTTTTATCTCCCTTTGCCCATTGATTTAGACTTTTTCTTATTGGTGGTGCTCGAATTTGGAGTTTTTTGACAGCTTCCCATAGAAAGTAATTTGATTCTCTCCCCGTCATCATGTTTTCTAAATATGAGCCTAGAATTTAGTTTTTAACCTATTTTGTGCCGCTGTTCGAGTTCTCGAACATCGAATTTTTTCTATTTTCATTTTATTGATTTTTCTGACCACGATAACCTGAAGCAAAATGAAAGTATGCAGTATTATAGGATATTTTGTTACCTTTCAGAAAATAATAACATTACACATTCCCTTTTCTCTCAGTGCTCCCAGTGGGGTGTTAAAAAACCTTAAATTTAGACCTTTTTTCTATTGTTCAAATAAGACATATTAAAGAAAATTTGCATGTTAAAAATATATACAATATATTTTCTAGAAAAAAGTCCAAATTGTTATGTTGTTACTGTAATAAGCAACAAATAATACATTTGGGATCGTTTAAAAATAACTGTTCGAAAAGTCGAACAATGGCCGTTGTGCACAACTCTAAATATGTATGCCAGTAGCGTATAAGCCTGTGGCGTGTCCATGGTGTGCATAAGCTTGGCCATTCCTGATGTTATCAGCTGCGTATATGCAAGCATGTTTCAACATGTTTCTGTTTACAATTTAAATGTGTTTTGCATCATTGTGAAGTTAGTCGTTTAATGACGTCTGTTGTGGCAAAAGTGTATTTATCGAAAATAAACAATTGGTTTTATATAAATGAGTGAAAATAAGTTAGTCATGGAGAAAAATGTGAATGTTTCAAATTCGACCGATGTCTCCTTAATTCGCAGCCGTAAAAAGCTTTCCGTAGCTGAAATACTCGATGAGATGCTACAAAGCGACACAGATGATGAAATAGAAACTGTTGTCGCTATTCCACCGGAGACCTACGATGGAATCACAGACGAGGAGGATATCGACGAAGAAATTTTAAAAACAGATGAGCCGTTGGAGAAGGATTTGGCCGGTACATTCGAAGTTGAGACAAAAAAGGATCGCGATGACTTGTCCTACTTCGTTGACGATGCACCTGTCATCAAACCAATTGTTTGGCGCACATTTCGTTTTGCAACTGTCAATTTAGACATTACTTACAATACTTACAATAATGATGAGGAAGACCAACCATCAACTTCAGCAGGCAGTCACATACAAAACAGAAAGTTCTCCCTGAAAAAAGTCGGCGCAAAACGAGTTGCTGAAAATGAAGATGTGGAGATAAACAAGGAAGTATGTAAATGTAAGTTACCACCAGCTTTCCTAGTACCAAAATGGAAAAAAGTGACTGAAACATACAGTTTAACTTTTGCAAATCTAAATACGCCAGAGCCATTAGAAAGCCTATAACTCCAGCTTCAACATAAGTTTAAAGACAAGTTGCCTCGGAAATTTTTTCGAATTTATTTGATAAAGAAGTATATGAACTCATTGTCACTGAAACACAGCGATATGCAACATAATGATGGACGTTTTTCTAAATCATTGAATAAAGTCCTAATGAAAAGATTCATTGGTATTATGATACTTTCAGGATACCACAAGTTGCCACAAATAAGCCATTATTGGTCCACCAACCCAACGCTAGGCCTTCCAATAGTTCAGCAAACCATGTCTCGCAACATGTTTCGAGCTATTAAGCAAAATCTTCATTTTCAAGACAATACCAATTTTAACCAAAACGACAAGTATACCAAAGTGCGCTCACTGTTTGAAATAATAAATCGCAAATTTATGCAGTTTGCCGTGTTTGAGTAGCATTTAGCTGTAGACGAACAAATGTTCCCCTATTTTGGACGACATAGCTGCAAAATGTACATGAAAAGTAAACCCATCAAATTTGGTTACAAGACTTGGTGCATGGCCTCATCCTCTGGTTATGTATTTCGTATGCTTCCATATGGAGGAGCCAATGACAATTACGACAAAAACCTCGGACTCGGTGCTTCCGTCGTCATGGATATGGTTAGCCACTTTGAATTTCCAGCTCGCCGTCAAGTTTATTTTGATAATTTTTTCACCTCGCACTATTTGATGTATTTATTGGCCGATCAAGGTGTATGTGCTACAGGAACTGTACGTAATAATCGTTTGGGGCATCCTACCCCTGATTTGAAGACAGGCAAACAATTGCCAAAAGGTATTAAGGTATTTTTATTTACTTATGTATAATTTGAATAGCTTTATTTTAATTTTCAGGCAAAAACGATGCAAAGTTTGATGCAGCCAACAAGATTGTCTGTTGTCATTGGCAGGACAAAGGTCACTTTACTGTCACTGAGTTTACCCGACCAAAATGATCACACGCAGACACAGAAAGAAAGAAGGGCAGCCAAGTCAAATCCTTTTGGAACAGCCGAATTTAATTCATAAATATAATTTATACATGGAGGGCGTCGATCTTCACGACAATGCTGTTTCCAGTTATCGTGTTTCTATGCGAGCAAAGAAGTGGTATTGGCCGCTTTGGCTGGCTGTTTTGGAATCTTCTGTTGTAAATGCTTGGAAAATAACGCCTAAGTCAACAATAGACTAAGAAAGCTTAACATTTCACAATTGGCAATGGACTTGTTGTTAACTGCTGACGAAGTCGAAGACGACAATATTTTAAATGAATCTGACGCTGACGTCAACATCAGTTAGGACATTTCCTATGAGGTTAGCCCATGTCCTCGTGCCTTCGGACAACATGAAGTTGTCGTACATCCTCAAAAAAAGACCGGGCGATGCAAAGTTTGTCATAAGCCCACACAAAGAATGCGCAACAAGTGCCAAGTACATTTGCACCTCAAAAAGTGCTTTGCCACGTATCACAAATGATAACAGCTTTAACATATTGTTCATATACATGTATATAACTATAAAAAAAGACAGAAATTACTTTTATAAAAATTTGTTTGAGGAAAAATAAATAAAGGAGATTTTCAAAAATATAATTAAAGCAAAAATTCGAAAAACGGTCATTGTTCGACTATTCGAACAGCTTTTTCTGACGATACTATAAGAGATAGCGAAAATCTGATGACGGAGTTGAGTTTATCAGTCCCTAATTGCCGAAGAACCGCCACCTTCATTTAAAAGTTTAAAACTTTTTGCAACGCGACAAAATGGGTTAAAATCCCCATCGAATTTCTGAACACATTGATTTATGTGAATTCTATCTTTACTATCGCCCTTTCCTCTTCTCCTTTACTAGATCTCTAATTTCAGATGGATAATCTACTGAGAAATTGGCCGGCACTTTTATTTGGGAGCGTGATTTTAGTTTATACGCGCTTTGCGGTAAAAATGTCAGGTTTGCCTTTAGTCGACTGAGTTCATCTGTTTCTAAGATATTAATCGGTGGCGTTAGACGTTGCTTCGTTTCTCGTTTTTCTACCGACGGGGGGCTGCTTGTCATGCAGCCTTTAGCTTTCTTTTCAAGTGCAAGTCATGTATATGCGAATAAAACTTCGAGCTTTGCGCTTCTTTACCGGGCAATTTGAAACCCAGTCAGTTTTTCGATTCAGCCTTCATTCCTTCCCTCCGCCCAAAGAAACTCCATGTCGTGGAGTCGTGCGCGAAGGTCAGAGTTTTCACTTTACAGGTTCAGCAGTTTTGGAGAAGAGCGCCTTGCGGCGACAGTTTCCGACGTGTTCAGCTTTACGTCATTCTCCCTAGAGCCCGATGGTGGAGACACACTTGAGCTTTTCTGAAAGTGGTATAGAATTTCGAATTTATTTGTACTTGTTGTATTATTATGCTGATTCTCGGCGCGGGTCGCACTATACCTTAATCCAGCCCAGATATTAGTAGAACTAACGATGGATTTTAGTCTTCTCTTACGACAGGCATGGATATACTCTGATCCGAAGGGGACATTTAATTCAATTTTTAAATGACACAAATTTTACGAGTGAAGAGGAATTTTACGTGAAGAGGAAAATTCAATTAACGAAAAAGCTCGTTATCAAATTAATTAGGTGAATTACCACATGGTGCGGTCGATCTACTTACGCTAATAGGTAGAAAATGTACCTCAGTTTCAAATCGTATAAAATTAAAATTAATTTATCAATAATACACGTATAAAATGCAGTTTTTTTTAACAATTATGTGAGATTCATATTTTACATTTTTATGCTATAACAATTCGTAAATATTTAAAATCGTGACATTTCAAGAAAGTGTTTATGAATGACTGTATTGGCATTGTCAAGGCTTCCTGCGTACTGCGGTTTCGCACCCAAAAGCCGTTTTTTTTACTTTATCGTCATAAGAATTAGAATGAAAATTTCTCTTTGGTAGGACGTTCCGAACAACTTCGGTATCGTGTCGGTTTTAAAAATCCATATCCACAACGTACCCGTCCATCAACTGCCGACTTAAAAAATCTATGAATGAATGGTTTTAAAATAGAAGCAGTGCATGGCTTTAAGCGTTTATTCACACTAACAGCCTTCGCCCTTTATTGAAAGATTGCTTTACGATGAGAACCATCGACCGAACAAACCCTCAGCTTAATGATCCACTTTATGGCCTCCTTTCGTTGCTAAGTTACCCACCTTACTTGCATGCATGCATACGATTTAGGAACGTGATAAAGTGGAAAAGGCGCTTAACGCCGGAAAAACTCTTCAACACCTTCATCACTCCCCAGAGCGCCAAACACTCCAATTAGAAACCGTCCGTTCTCTACAGAGACCGATTATACCACATACATATGTGTGGCAACCAGCATAATGTGGTACTTTCCTGCATTGCTGCTGTCCATAAAGTTTTCCATTTTCCTTATGCTGGAGGAGTGTTCTCACATCACAGCCAAATCGTTCCTTCCACCTACATCATCCGACCTCGACATTCCTTACTCGGGATTCCAGTTATTCAGAACACAAAGGCAAGAGTCAGTCAGGTGAAAAAAAATCATTATCGCCACGAGGAGTCTTTGTCCATCAAGGCAGTAGCTTCATCGTAGAGACTGAAATCCCATTGAAAACTAATCTAAGAAAAGCCCGTTTGGAATAAGTATTGGTCAGGACAAACAAGAAAAGATGTTTTCGACAAAAGGAAAACAAACAAACTTGTCTTAATCAAGTTTGTTTCCTTGCAAAACTCAACGCTGGAATTGCCGATATTCTTTAGTAGGACAGGAGCGAAGAAGAATTTACATTTCATCTGAAATTCGATTTCCTTCCCCGGTTGGTTGTTCCTTTCGGACGCTGTTAAAGTTCAGTCCATTTGGTTGGTAACACAATATACGAGTATGTACAACTGAATCCGGACGCAGTAATGGAGTGTTTGGGTTAATTATTCCATGACGAAAAGTGGAAATCCCTCTATCAGCTAGTTGATGGTTAATTACACAGAGTTTATAGCCCAAAGGGAAAGAATTTACCGAAAAGGTATCCGGATACCTCGTGCACCTTTAAGTTGCTTTAGTTGATTTGCACTACTGGTCGATGATAAATCGATTTCACTTGGAGCAGGAGAGCACAAACATACTCGCATCGAAGGCTTGTTTGCCATGTGGCAAGGGTGAATAGCGCAAAGGATCCACTTCAGCGCGTCATGGAAATGTTCATCCGATTGTGTTCCACTTTGGTTGAGTTTGCATAAGAATGATTGGCTGCAAGGATGAGAGTTGCGTGGTAAGGAGCTGTTTCCATTCAACTGTAGTTATGCAAATCCTAATTGAATACTTGATATATTGCGTAGCTTTCGGAAAGGGATGCATGGGTGTTTACAGATATAATACCGTCATTTGAAAAAAGAAATCCGGGACAGCCTCAAGCACAATAATTATGAGCAAAAAATGAGCCTAAAGGCTGGCTTATGATGACAAATTTGCAATTGATTGTTGGTGCTTTGCATCATCAATTCCGGAAGAATAATGATGGTAATACACGGATTCATGGTGGGTGAAAAAGAAGAGGTATACAGGTATACAAGTACAAATAGCACCTGCATGCCAAATAAGACAAAGAAGAACTGCTGAGAAGGGATATTTTTAATCAAGTGGAGTATTTTCAAAAACGTTACGGTAGATATCGGTTTTTGAAAAGGATTTTGTTTTTGCACCCGAACTTTCTTCAATCATACAACCATTTCTAGAGCTCGGGATTGGGATAGCATTTAACTCGTCTTTCGGCGCAGCCTGTTTTTATATTTGTTATTGTTTTGCACTTGAAGATCATGTTGTATTATGCAGCTTGAATCGAAAAATTCTGTGAGCTTGATGTTCACATTGGACCCAATGGTCGAACTCATTCGGTTTTGGCAATTAAATTTGCCTAACTTAGAACGACTGAAACTCTTTTTTTTTTGTAATAAAAATTAAAACTTTGAAATCAAAACATCAAAAATCAAAATTGAAAAAAATTTAGCAAAAAAAAAAAAAAACAAAAATTTAAAATCAGCTGATTTCAAACCGCAGTTCTGCGTGTATCAGGAGTAGTCGTGTTGACTCAGGGGTAGAAAAAGGTAAACAGGAACATTCAAGGGCCGATGATAGTGAAGTAAGCACAAAGATTAAGTGCTCGATCCGGGGACAAAATATTCAGTGTTGAACGCCCCTGCTGCAAAATTTTATGACAGCCGTAGCTGAGTAGCATTTGTCAATGGCCCTTTATGGTGTCCAAAATTCAACCGTTTTTTGGAGTACCCATAATCCTTCTGCCAAACTCTTCATACCTGAAATATAGAAAATGAAATGTCCTGGCATAAGCCAAATAATTTAATTTTCGTGGGGACAAACACCCCCATTTATTGAGTTTAATTTAAGCTAACTTAATTTAATTTAGTCATACTTAATCTAACTTAATAACTAAGAAGAAGGATTTTTAGGCATGGAGTGCTAAGGTTGAAATCGAAGTAAGGATTCGAATTAACACTTCCCAGCATACCAGAAATGGGTTCATTGTAAGGCGGTGGGTAGATAGAAGAGACGGGGATTTCGTACATTGCGAGGGTTAGTGTTGATAGATACAGAGTTGTAGAGGTTCTCGCAGTCAGTGGTACCTGAAAGGAGTCGATGGATAAAAAGAATGTCGGATACCGTTTTTCTTTTTTCCCACGTGTTGATGCTGATTAGTTTAGGTTAAGTTTGATAGAGTGGTAAAAGCAAAGGATAGTTCCAGGGGAGACCTCGAAGAGCAAAACGTAGGAACCGGCGTTGGATGCTTTCGATTCTAGAAAAGTGGTTTCTTTGGTAAAGCGACCACACTTGAGATGTGTATTCAAGAAGGCGGCGAACAAAGGTAATATAGAGAGATCGAGTCCCGTAGGGATTGGAGATTTCTTTAGACCAACGCTTCACGAAACCGAGTGGAGAATTAGCTTTAAGGATTATCTCATCGATGGGTGTGCGAAAATTTAGCTCCTTATGCCAAGATCGCGAATGGCATGAACGGTAGAGATAGGTTGATTATTGAGGAAGTAGAGATGAGGTGAAGGTTTGATTCGTTTCCGTGAAAAAGTGATTGATTGCCATTTGGAAATGTTAAGCTTCAAGAAATTTTTGGAACACTAGATGGAAAAACTGTCACCATTTCAATATTGTTAATGGATTAAAAAGGATTAAAAGAGACAAATCTGAAATAAATACTGTAACAGCGATTTTCCAGGTAAGAAGATATCCACTTCAAAGAAATGAGGTCGAAGCCAAGGGAAGACAATTTGAAGAATATCAATCTGTGGGAGATTTTATCAAAAGCTTTGCTGAAATCGGTTGAAATAACGTCGACTTCCTAGCCATTCTCTAAGGCCGAGAGGGTAAAGGATACAAATTCAACAAGGTCTGTGATTGTAGATCTGCATTTGAGGAAATCGTGTTGTCTAGGGGAGATTAAAGACTTAAGCAGCGAAAACTTAAAATTTCTTACAAGATTCTCTCGAAGAGTTTGAGTATATGTGACAGTTTGGCAATGGGACGATAATTGATAATATCGTTTTTCGGACTTTTCTTGTGTATAGGGTTTATAAAAGAGCTTTTCCATAACTGGGAGAACCTAGAGACAGGGATAAACTGGGGTTTTTTTAGAGAGGGAGAGAGAGGATCATGATTTTAGAAATATGGCGGGCCGACCGTCAGGCCCAGGAGTGAATTCAGCATTAAGTAGATTTAATTTATTTTCGAGGGCATAGGGATCGATTGTAAAAGGAAGAAATATTCCAAAAGAGAAATTCGGCAAATAATCGAAATAAGCAAAGTCCGGAACAAAGGAGTCGTCGGCGAAAGATTGTTTGAAAAATGTGGCGAAAATCATGGCGATAATATTTGGGTCATTTGAGGTTTGATCATAGAAGTTTTCTGTAGTTAACAAACTTAAAGAAGGACTTCGGATCACTTACAAGATTGCCAGTATGCCAACATCTTCAGTAACTACTCTAATTGCGATTCGGCAATCGATCAAAATCATTTCATTCACTTTCACCACATACCATCAGTCAATTATATGCGACAGTAAACATGATAGACAATGTAATCGCGCAATTTGGGCAAATACAACCAGTGAAATAATAAAATCCCCGTAATTTCTTGAACACTCCTTATCGACGGGGTGAGGACTTTTTTATTTACCAAATTTACCGAATGCGTGAATGCACCTCCTCCGAGCGTTTTTCAAGAGGTAGGCTTGCCACATAATGCTAGGATATTACAGGCGATTGGTTGTATATAACATTATTACAGAGGAGCTTAGTCGTCTTCTTGTTGCTGTCAACATATTTATGCCTCATGCCTTCGAAAAATCATCGGTCAAATAGTTTGAAATTTTTTTTTTCGTTTGTTTGTTAAACTTTTAGTCATATCAAGGTAATTGAAAAGTGTTAGGAGCAGCAGTACTTGACCAACTTACTCGTACTAATTTTGAGAAAGCTAATAGGTCCGCATATCTTATTAAAGATCTAGGCGCAGTAATCCAATGAAAGTTGTGACGCATGTACATACTTCGGCGAACTGAATGGATTATTCGTTTATGATAAATGATTGGTTTTTTTTATACCATCATAAAGAAGGCAGTCATTAAGTTAAGTTGGTTTAATCAAGTGAAGCCATAAATTTAAGTTGATAAAGGAGATGTGGGTGGCCTGAATGGCTACTGAATACACCTTAACAACTTGACCCTTTATTCAACGAATGGTGTGAAGGCATCGATAATTCATATACTCTCGTTAAAAAAAAAAAAACTTTTTTCCAGCTACATGGTTTGAGTGTATGCTTAAGTGCCTTAAATTAAGAGAGAAATCACTGAATCGCCTGTCAGGACAATAATTGTTCATTGAATGGAAGTTCACTTGATGATAAAGTGTTAGGTCAAATAAACCCTTATTTAATGATTTGTGGTCTTCTTTCTGTTGCCCAGTTTCCGTATGGATCATAATTATTAACATCATGAATAAGATATCTTGAATTCCACGGCAATTGAGTATTAAATAATTCATAAAGTTAATAATTCAAATCTGTATTTCAATAAGGTAAGCAACGGAGCTTGGATAAGTACCTCACAGACAATTAATCCAGGATACCCTATTTTTCCATGGGGTGCACAAACAATGTTTGTTGGACTTCTATATTTTCATTTTACCTTTTATTCCTTTTTCTTGGCGTCAGTCTAAGACAATGGTCTTTAAAAATATGAACGCCAGTTTCCTGAATTCAAATATAGCCACAGTAACTCAATTATCCGGCTTCTGTTTAATTTCTTATCTTTTGATATTCTTGAGATACGTATGTATAGTATATCCATGTTTTGAGGCCTCTCGAGTCCGACTCCAAAGCTGTCGTAGCGTGCGTATATACGTGATTTGTGTAATGAAGAGCTAATTAAATTTCATTATTGTATAATTCGACTCACTGGGTTTTGTTTTTTGTTTTTTGGTTCCTGGAAATTAATTTTTTAAGGATTACAAGAGTTTTTTTAATGCTTCGAGTATAACGCCTCATTATCATATTAATTAGGTAAAATAGCGTGTGAATTAATGGCCGTAGGCCCTTGTTGACTCATAATGCTAAGTGATGGCAGGAGTACCTCTGTCTAAATTAAATATGAAAACGTACTTTTCTTTTACACATGACTGTATGCCAACATATTAACTTTAATGATTAAGTGAACATTTTTTATTCCATTTTGGTATTAATTTGTAAAAATGTTAATGTAAAATCGTGATATTCGACATAAAAATTATTAAGGTTTGCCAAATCGATTGGCACTGTATTAAGGATATTTTTTTGATGGCACTATAAAGTCAGGGCATTTAATTCATTAGGTACCTCGTTGTATTCCACACCGTACAATGAGTTCTCAGAAAATTGGTTATTTCGTCAAAGTGAAAGGGTTTTTCAACAGTTCCTAAAGGTATCTCACATTCAAATTGGTTTTCTGTGCAAAACAAAAAATCAGTTTGAATTGAGTTGTGTTTGTACATAGAAGTAAAATGTCCGGTAGATACCAGCTATTGACTCGAGAAAAAAAAGTAAAAATATTGACTTTGGTTGAGGAAGGACTTTCTTTTCGTAAGATTGTGGCTAAAATGTGATTCTCTCATTCAACCATCGTGGGAGTGATGAAGAAAGGAAAAAATTTAGATTGGATTGTTGGCCCCGGAATTGCCTTGCTGGAGCCCAATTTAAGTCTGTTGGACATCCCTGGCAATTCGTGCTTTTCATCCATATTAATCTATTATTTTTTTACGTAACTTTCATTTGACGTTTAATACGAATATTTTATTTTTTGACACTTTCCGTTTTTATTCAAATAAATTCGGTTGTGATTTTTACTGGTTCTACAAAGTCCAATCGAACACTTGTGGCATGTAATGGAACGTAAAGTGGCTAAGCATAAAAATATCATGGAACATCTAGTAAACTCGATGCGCTCTAGAATAAAAGCGGTTATTACTGCTAAAAGGGGAGATATATAAACATCTTATACATACGAGGGTGGTATGTACTTAGCCTCACCGCCAGATGGGGCCAGTATCGCAAGAGCAACTTACGTGGGTCATATCCTGCATGAAATTTTGGGCATGAGAAAGCTGTCGGCGCGATGTGTACTGCGTTTGCTCCCTCCGGACAACAAGCGCAACCGTGAGACCACTTCAGAGCAGTGTTTGATGCTGTTTAAGCGCAATCCGAAAGAGTTTCTGCGTCGTTTCGTGACAGTCGACGAAACATGGATCCACTGGATCCAGAGACCAAGGAACAGTCGAAACAGTGGACTTCACCCGGCGAACGTGCTCCGAAGAAGACGAAGACTGCCCATCGGGCGGAAAGGTGATGGCCACCGTTTTCTGGGATTCACACGGTGTGATCCACATCGACTACCTGGAGAAGGGCAAAACGGTCACAGGTCTGTACTATGCCAAATTATTGGGCCGATTCGACGCCGAATTGAAGAAAATACGGCCCCACTTGGAGAAGAAAAAAGTACTCTTCCACCATGATAACGCACCGGCTCACACCTCCGCCCTCGCCACGGCCAAATTGGTCGAATTGGGCTACGAACTGCTGCCCCATCCACCGTATTCTCCAAATTTGGCCCAGTGCGAGTTATTTTTGTTTCCAAACTTGAAAATGTCACTCGCCGGGCAGAAATTTCAGTCGAATGAGGAGGTCATCGCCGCCACGGAGGCCTACTTTGCAGACCTCGAGAAAACGTATTTTTCAGAGGGGTAAAGAAGTTGGAGCATCGCCGAGTCAAGTGTATCGAGCTAAAAGGAGACTATATTGAAAAATAAATCGCCCTTTCTCCAGACCACCCTCGTAGCTGCCCATTCAAGTAAATACCCAAGTTTTTAAATTTTTTGACGACTTGAACTGAGCAATTATCAATATGTACCATTGAAGTACTCACTATTTTTCGTAAATGTCTATCGAATTTAAGGGTTTTCGTTTTTGAAAAATTAAGCATCAGTTGGTTTTGTGGCGACCAGATGAAAATAGAATTGAAATCAATATTTACCGCTGTAATTCCATCTTTTTCATTCGACTGCGAAAATTGATTATATATCTGGACATCGTCCGCATAAATGTGGTATTAGCAATTTGAAATATATTTAGAAATGTCATTAATGTGAAAACAGAACAGGACCCAAAAGAGAACCTTGAGGTACGCCCGAGGGAACAACTAAGCCATGCAAAGACTTAGATCCACAGTATATAATTTGCATACGATTGCAAAGGTATGATGTTATTAGCTTACACACAAATTCTTCAAAACTGAATTGACTTTTTAGTTTGTGCAATAAGATTGAGTAATTTACTGAGTCGAAACTTTCTAGAAATCTAAGAACACAGCTAAAGTTGCGAGATCACTTACTTTTAAGGCTGCAGAAATACAACTCTGCTTATTCCTAAAACCATACTGAAACTCTGTTATCAGATTCTCATCATCCAGAAACGTTTTGATTTGTTTTGCTCTAAATTTTTCAAAAACTTTTTTTAAAAAGGGCAAAATTGCAATCGGCCTGAAGTCAAGATTATTGCCTGAATTTGATTTAGGGAGAGGCATGATTTTGGCACATTTCCATTTATTAGGATAAACCCCAATGGTAAGAATTGTATTGAAAATATGGGTTACATATTTGCATACAAATAGCAAAAGTATCTTTATCATGTTTGGATGAAAGCCGTCTAAACCCTGCGCTTTTGACTTAATAGAGAGGATTGCCTCGCCTACAGATAGGGCACCGATATTTTGCAAAAGGAAACTCCTTCGTGTATTTAGAAAGACGGTATCAGAGACAGAAGAATCGATCAGAATATGCGTCCGTGGTGGCGACTGCACGAATCTTTGGTTGAGCTCATTTAGATCAACAGTAATGTCAATAGATTCTTTTCTATTAGCAATCCCAATCTCACGAATGGATTTCCAAAACTCTGCACTTGACTTGTTCAAACTAAATTTGCCTTTGATCAACGGATTAGCAAAGTAGCAACATTACGCACGCACTTGTACTCATCATACATCCTTTGGCATTTGTATCGATGCCATCTGTGAAAAAGAGTATCACGTTTTGCTAACAACCCTTTAATTTCCCGGGTGAACTATGGTATTTTGCTAGTTTTTGTCTTTCTAGTTTTTAGTGGTACATGCTTATTAAATAAGAAATCAAGATAAGAGTTAAACAACGAAACTTGAACATTTACATCAAAGGTACAATACAAACCCGACCAATTTAGCTTTTGGCAATCATCAAACAGGGAAGTAAAATTAACCGCCGGAAAGTGACGAAACTCATTGTCAATATTATGCTCCGCAGACGGGAATATGTTTAAACACAAAACAATTAAATCATGGAAAGAAAAACCAGGGGCACCAATTTCATCATAATGATTGACAAGATCAGTATAAGGAAATAGAAATATTGGTCAAACTCGTTACGATCTAAAGAGTAATATTATAAATTGCTCCGGGTTCGGTACCGAGCTAACCCAGACCAGCGATGTGAAAAAATATATAAAAACGCATCCCAAACGACACCACACTACACTCGCTGTTATATTTTATACACGGGTTTGCCACTTTTTTGATATGGAACTCCTCTGTCCCTGTTTGACCGATCAAGATGAAATTTTTTCTAAGGTGGTGATTATTATTGGCTAATAAAATTTTGTAAAAGTTGTACCACGGAGGAATAATTACCGACTTGACTTAACATAGGATTTTTTTTTCCACGCGCACTACCTGCAGGTTACTTGAATAATATCGATCAAATTTTCCATGGTGATGTATATAGTCAAATTTACATTAGAATCTTTCACTGATTCCAAAAAAACAAAAACAAAGATTTTGAAAACATGTGTGAAATTGTGAAATACGAGTATATACCAATATTACTTTTGAAAGAATATTGACCTCGAGAAGAAAGTCAAACAAAAAAAAATATTAAGGAAATAGCTGGTTTACTTCGCAAGAATCTAGATGAAACTTGCTAAGTGTGATATCAATAAATTTGAAAATGATGTAAAATCGGATGACTATAAACAAAAATTGCTTAATATGAAGCATTAAGAGAAAAACTTTAAATGTGTACCATCACCCGAAAAAAGTTTACGAGGGAAAAAGCAATTATGTAAAGGTTGCTGAAGAAAAAGATGCACTAAGAAGACTTTACAACGTCACACATTCAAAAAATGTTAATGGGACTTAGATCAACTTTCAGTTGAATCGGAATCACCGATCATCTTAAAAGAATTAAAAGTTATTGCAAAAAAATCTGATTTTATGCCACTGGTCACAAAAAAGTTCTTTAGTTCTAACTTGATGACAATCATAGCCACAGTTAAGTCACTGTATTGAAATCAACAAAAAAACCTCTTAAGCAAAGAAAGCAATGAAAGTGAACAGTTTGGGGGTGTTCGTGGTTCGATGGTAATCATCACCGACTGTTGAGCAGAAGATCTATAATTTAAGTCCGTCCATAGTCAAGAAAAATTCCTATACGGAAAAACTGTGCAACAACATCAGCTGTGAATGAGAGATGATCAAAAAATGCTGGCGAAGCATAACACTCGCAGCATAAGATCACTTCAAAATTCATACTCTGTGTGTGCATTTCCAATATAACACCTTAATGACATGGAACAAAAGAGCTACTGTTACATAATTCGCGCGGCTTCATCATGTAGGCTAGACTTAAGGTAATGTAATTTTTCTACCTCCGATAAATCTTTATTGGTGTAGATAAGCGTTATAAAAATATCGTAGAATGACTTCCAAGTCTTATATTTAGTCACCACAAAAAACCGGAATATTTATCTTTGGCAGACCCATTACCGTTTTTTCATTACTGCTAGAGCTAGCACTCACCGGGGTTTCCGCTGGTAGGTAGTTCCAACTTGTCTCTGCTGTCCAACAACACCGTTTTATAGTCGATATATGTATCCTTGATTTTATCAAATATGTATGTCCTCCAATTTCTGTTCCTTCCCAGGTTCTGCAGCTGTGATACCGTCGGTGTTATATTGGGTACTTAATATGAATGTTGGTCTATTGAATATATAATTCCCTGTGCGTTCCTTCGGCGAGCGTTTGCCGAAGTTGTCGTAATCCCGAATGATTTGCTTCAACAGATTTTTTTGTAATTTAAGTGCGGTCATCCTTACAAGATGATTTCCTCCAATGAATCTGCTACAGCTCTTGGTCCGAAGGCGGCTTAGTTGTTGAATTTGGCACAGTTTAATGGTGCTCGCACAGACAATCAGTCAACCGCAAGAAAAAGGGTGATTAATAACAATTAATCGCGGGTGGCTCGAAGGACCAATGTTTTATGTTTGCGAAAAAAAAAATGTTCCATCGGCAGCCGAATGCCCGGTGTTGCTCATTGGCTGATGAAGATCTGATAGCCAAAGCATATGGTCAAATGGCTCGTGGCGAAATGGCTAGCGCGGTAGAGGTGCGAGCGCAATATGGATGCGAGCAAGCGTATATACTCGCTTTATGTAACAGATACTGTGAACTACAACCAACGCAAATTCAGTGGAATCTCTCAAATCCTATTTAGGACTACCACCCCCGGAGAGTAGTGAACGAACACCTTCGACACAAATCATCTGCACCTCGTCCAGGTTGTGTGACAAACACTAAAAGAGCGTACACTCTTGAACCTGCACGAATTATAAAAAAAAAAAACAGCGACCACAACAGCTTAAATTAATTTAAGTTAGCCCATAAGTATAGATATTAACAGTCTGCACGTCGCAAACCGTTCAAAAAATATTTGGGAACACTCAAATAGGAAATCTTAGCCAACTTATTCCCCAGACAATGCTCCTCACACTTATTGTATTTTTTTTTTCTTTCTTTATTTCTGTCGGAGCATTTAGTTGTAAACATGCTTAAAAAATATAATATGCATTTATTTGAACGGTTCTGAGAAATACAGCTTGTATACTTTTACATTTAACAGTTGTATCTTTAAAGGGCAGTATAGCCTCATGAAAAATGTTCGTTACTTTTGAGATGTTTTATATTTTTCTTTCATAAAATTTATCATTTCGAGGTGCGCTTTCATATCAAGAGGTTGTTATGGCTCTAGTTTTGTTTTTGAAACTGGTATATTGAAAGTGTTTTTTTTCTTTTTGTTTAGAATTGGTTATATGTTTAAGATTTTTAGATAAAGCGTTTGTCTAGAAATTGGAACATTGTGTAATTGCCTTTTTAAGGTAATTTTTTTTTAATTTGGAGACACTAAATTTGTTGTAGTATTTAACTACTAATGAGGTAAGTATTCTCGTGTTTTGTTGATGCAGGGTAATTTCAGAATTTACTACAATCGATGGCGTCAGGATGACGGATGAAGAAGTGACTGCTTTAGTTATGAATATAAGTTTCCAAAGCATTGATGATTTAGATGATGAAGGTAATGAACTTTGTGAACCGGAGTCAGCGAATAATGTAAGTTCAAGAAATTATGCTATTGTTGAAAACGACAGTCCAAATTAAAGAACAATTACAAGTGAAGATGAAGATGAAGATGATTTCGATCTTAACATGACAATTAATAATTATTTTGTGAATATGACGATGCTGATAACACAAATACGGAATTCAAAGAGCCAAAACATGTTTCATTTGGTTCCAATAACAATTGGACTTCATTTCCTCATGAATTTTCACAAATAATCGTAGATCCAAATTCTTCCGAATTTGAAGAAGTTTTATGGAAAAAGAATAACCTCGTTTACAACGCTGATCAAGTCAAATTCAGAGGAGACTCCGAAATTCCTGAAGAAATGCTTAATTTAGAAACTCCGTTTCAAGTCTGGTCATACCTTTTTCCTGCTTCCATGGAGCAACGCATAGTTGAAGAAACCTTGGCGTATGCAGGAATTACTGAATCGTTCCGCTTTGAAGTTTCCGATCTCCGAAAATTTATTGGGATACTTTTTTATATGTCGTACTTCCAAGCTTCCTAGTACAAGGGATTTTTGGACTGAAAATGCAAATCGGTCTGTGCGGTAAGAAAACAAATGACTATGAATCGATTTGAAAAAATAAGGCAGTTCTTCACTTTTAAGGATAAAAAAACAGCGGTTAAATGCGACGACCCTAAATGTGATCACCTCTAATAGACACATTAAATAAAACTTTTGGAAGTGTACCCCGACTAGAACGGTTGTGTGTGGACAATATTTGCCAAATAAGCCAAAGAAATGGGGTTTCAAATTCAAAAGCAAGGGATATGTGTGGTCTACGATGGATCACCTTACGTGCCCGCTCCAAATAAGCTAGATTTGCAATCATCCGCGAATATTGTAGTCCCATTACTGCGAGAAGTTCCACGTTTTCAAAATTATAAAATTTATTTCGACAACTACATACTACACCACTGTTCCTTTGATGGTATATCTTCGTACTCAAGGAATGCTTGCAGTAGGTACGATCCGAGGAAATCGACTTAAGAATTGTAAGCTTCCTGATGACAAGATTATGATGACATTTCAACGGGGAACAAGCCAGGAATTTGTGGCTTTAATTGGTATAGTTGAGGTAACCTCTTTGTCCTGGAAAGACAACAGAATTGTTAATGTCGGGATGAAACCGATAGTCTACAGTGATGATAGCCAAATAGTCCATACTGTCAAAAGATATGACAAAAAAGACAAATCTATCAAAATGATCCCATGTCCAGAAACCACCAAGGAGTATAATCTGCATATGGGCGGAGTAGTGAAATACCATACATCTTGAAAATGCTCTTATATATTCTATTTTTATGAACATATGTTCATTTGTATGTAAATAATATATTTATATATACTTAATATTCTTCTTCTTCTTTTCCTTTTTCCGGCGTTGTTATGGTCAGAAGTGTAGGACCATAACCTTCCCACTTAACTGCATTCCTACTGGTCCGCTTGTGGGATCCGCCGGTTTGACCTCAGAAAGTAGCGGCAGGCTTCCCGGTTTGGGATTACTTCATCGCTGAGGCCAATCAAATGCTGGTGTTTTTGCATTTGTTTGCACCAATTGTTTTTCGGCCTGCCTTTTTTGCGTGTTGAAATTGGAACGTTGATTGATATTGCCTTTTGGGTTCAAAGGATCTCTTCTTTGAACATGGCAATACCAACTGAGTCGGTCGCGCTCTATCTTTCTTGTGATGGTTTCTTTTACGTGGAGGCTTCCTCGGATCTTTGAACTTCTAGTTCTGTCACGCTTTGTTACTCCCGCTGTCATGCGAAGCATCTTCATCTCAGCTGCCGTTAATTTGCTCTCATACTTTTTGTGCATTGTCCAGCATTGTGAACCGTATGTGAGCGCCGGACGTACAACTGAAGTCCTTTCAGCTTAGGAGGCATTTTTCGATCACAGAAGATGGCGGAGTTTTCCCGCCACTTCATCCACCCTACGCTTACGCGATGGTTGATGTCGTCATCACAAGTTGCTTCTTTATTAATCATAGATCCCAGATATTTAAACTTTTCACACTTGGGAAGCACTCTTCCATTCAAGTAAATGTCTGGAATAGGCTGATGAGGGTCAGAGAACGGGCAGCACAGATACTCTGTCTTCTTTGAACTAATACGATACCCGTGTCCCTCAAAAATGTCCACCCACACATCAAGTGCTCGTTGTAGGGACGCCTGATCATAACTTATAATGGCTCCATCGACAGCAAAGAATAGCTGGTGCACATTGGGGTCCGTCACTTTTCCTTCAAGCAAGCAATCAAGGACTGCTATAAAGAGCAGTGGGCTGAGGACGCTCCCTTGGTGTACACCGACTTTGATTGCGAACTCTTCGGTGACTCCTGCGGTGCATCTTACTCTTGTCGTTGCTCTATTGTACATGTCCATGATCACTCGCACGTAGGTTTCTGGAACTCCTTTTTGTCTTAGCGCTACCCATAAAAGATCTCTTGGTTGCCGGTCAAAGGCCTTCTCGAAATCAACCAACACCATATGCAAGTCCTTTGAAGAATCACGATGCTTTTCCATCATGACCCTTATACTTTGGATTGCATCTGTTGTTGATTTACCCGAGACAAACCCGCACTGGTCATCAGATAGTCGTATTATTTTCCACAGTCGGCTATCTAATATCCGTTCAACGATCTTCATGGTGTGCGACATCAGCTTGACAGAACGGTAGTTATCACAATTTCGCGTATCACCCTTTCCTTTGTGCAAAGGAAGAAGATAGCTTTCCCTCCATTGATTAGGCATAGTGTCGCCTCTCATAAGTTTGGAGATAAGAACCAAAAGTCACCTGGACCCGATGTCTCCCATCTTTTTCCAGAACTCAGAGGGTATCCCGTCCGGCCCAACAGCTTTACTTTTCTTGGAGTTTTTAACCGCGTACCGAACTTCTTCGTCGGATATTTCGGCATGATTCGGGGAGGCTCTTGGAAAGTACACTCGGGGAAACTGTTCGTTCAGAAGTTCCTCGCAATACTGTCGCCATCTGTGGAGAATTTTTTCGTCTTCCGTAAGGAGTTGGCCTTCAGCATTGTTAATAAACTTTGGGAAACGAATCATAAAGATATTTGCTCCTTTGTTCAAATTGCTTTGTCGAAGCTCCTGGGTAGCCTGGTTCCTGTCAGACGCGGAAGACGATATTTTTTCCAACTCCTGATAGAGGCCTTCCATGCTTTTTCCTTTGAATTCGGCGCACTTTTTCTTCGCGATACCTTTGCAACATCTATATACCTTTTCACGGCGAGCTTTTTCCTCTCTATTAGTAGAAGAGCACTTTGACCAAGCTTGGAAAGCCATTTTCTTTTCGTGTATCACTGCTTTGGCTTCGTCTGTCCACCACCAGGTTTCTTTTGGGTGTTGGCAGGGGCCTTTAGATGTTCCGAGCAGTGATTTGGCTTTCTCCAGGCCAGATTGTTGTAGGGAATCCCACATGTCTTGTGCTCTGCACTCCTCATTACCGACCTCATCGATAATGGAAGAGAGGTAGTTTTCCATGATGGTAATAAAAGCCTCGCCTTTTCCTTTATCCAGCTTATACCACTTGATTCTCTCAGACACCTTCGTTTGCTGCTTTGACTTCTTTCTCGCATCCATAAAAAATTCAGTCAGGAGGAGACGGTGTTGAGGGGCGATCGCGTCTCCCAGGATCACTTTGCAATCTTTAGCTCGTGGCTTCATGAAACTGGATACCAAATGATAGTCTATTTGAGTTTCATTTCCGCCGCTGCTATAAGTGATCAGGTGCCGGCTTTGTTTGACGAACATGGTATTTAGCACTATAAGACCGTACGACTTGCACATGTTTAGGATATCTTCACCTGAAGAGTTCCTGGTGCCGTATCCCAGCCCTCCGTGGTAGTCTTCATAGTCTTCGCTTGTCTTCCCGACATGTCCGTTTAAATCTCCCCCAACAAACAAAAGCTCTTCCTTTGGGATGATTTTGACAAGGTTGTGGAAATCTAGCCAGAATGCATCTTTTTCTTTTTGTTCGCATCCTACTTGAGGGGCATATGCGCTTACGATGTTCCACACCTCACCATGCATCACCAATTTGAGAGCCATCAAACGGTCACTGGACTTTGAAATGGTTAAGACGCTGCCAAGTAACTCTGCCGCAAGGATGATGGCGATTCCGTTTTTCCTTGTTCCGATCCATAGTAAAACATCTTGTAGTCTTTTGTTTTAACGTCCAAGAAACGTGCTCGATTACCGGTGTTTCGCCATTTCGTCTCTTGTACGCGCAGGATGTCTACTCGCCTTCTAACCATAATTTCTTCAAACTCATAGCTGCGACCACTCATGCTTCCAACGTTCCAACTCGCGACTCTAAAGTGTGGCTTACGCCGTGGCATTACTTTGCTATCCCCCGGAAATCCTATAGCTCTGACCCGAGCATTGCTGCTCGTCCCAGGATCATGACCATTGGTAGTGCCTGGCGGGGTAGTGCTTTTCCTTTTAGCGTTCTTTTCCATAATGCTACGGTTTGACCGTTTTCTTTCTTCTCCTCCTTTTTTTTTGACACGGGCATGCTCCAGATTGTTTTTTTTTTGTTTGATCTTACTCTTACAACACCGGTGATCTCCAGTCGTGTCAACCCACAGATTTGCATGCACACTTGTGGGGCAGTTTAATGGTGGTATATGTGTCCCTAGGCTCATCTTGGTGTTCTCCAAACTGCCCAGATGTGATCCTTGTTTACCTTTGTTTATGTCTATTAATACAATAGGGAAATCGTCGAAAAAGGTTGATAAAATAACCTCCTTAATTGCTGCCGCCTGGCGAAACTTTCTATTTTCTTAAACCTAAACTTACCGAATGTACGCATAAGGTTACCACGAGGTTACGAATTTTGCGCCACTTGCTGGTAATTAGCTATTTTCCAACGACTCTTAGCACGTCATCTCCATATAATTTCATTCGAAATTCCATTTTCAACAAACATTGAATTCTGAGTTCTAGAAGAGAATTATGGTAATATACGGATTCGAAAAGTTTTCTCTTCTCAATCTGTAACTTTTCGGCTGAAAACTAATCTGCACATACAAAAGTATACAACATTTATTAGTGCTTAATCTGCTGAGTTTTCTTTTCTGCGTAAATGTTGAAATTAATCTCTTAGTTGAAATTCCGCATAAAATTGCATCTCTCACTCATGCCCTTAGCATGCTAAGGGAATAAGGCAGATTGAGATCCGGCCCTCTAGATGATAGTACAGAGTAAAAGATAAATATAACCAGCTATTTCATAATAATAAAATGATCGAAAAAAACTTACATACAGGACAAAACAATAAGACCAGTATAGGTGTAGAACGTTTCTCTTTTATAACAGATAAAAAACAAAAGATATCTCTTCAATTCCTCACGGTAGACGAAGGTACATTTATGTAAACAAAGGAAACTTATTTTGAACTGGTTATGTAATGAAGAAAGTGAATTAACTAAAATTGACCCAAGCCGTTTGGATAAAACAATTTTTCTCTGTGTACTTCAAGGTTTATAGAAGACTCTTCTTTTTTTTTTTCTTCTTTTTTTTATTTGTTGGAGGCTTCTACTATCTGTTGAAGCACTCAGACACAAAATCCTGGTCCATTGTACTACCAGACAGACACCTTGTCTTTATTGTATTTTCCCCGTTGTCCGGAGAAAAGTGAGGAGGGGCTTCAGTGATGTAGAGCTAAGAGATTCGGCATCCACCACGTCGGCCCCAAGGGTGCGCCACCGTGCGCGAGCGAAGGCGAGACAGTCGCAGAAAAAGTGTTTTGCTATGTCATCCTCCTCGCAACATGCAGCACAATAAGGCCAGGCAAATTTTTTTGTTATCCTTATTCTTAAAAAGCAGATTTCAAATTTCATTTCAATTTTAAATAGCATATTCAACCTGAATAATTGTCGTAAAAACGTAAGGAAAAAAATAATAAAAATTGGTCGTGCAACTCATTTGGTCGTGGAAGCTCATTTCACAGCTCATACGAGATAGGAAATGGCGCCAGGAGGAGGTGTCTTAAGTCATTAGTATATCGAAGACTTTTGTGTACAATGCATTAAGACCCCCAAAAATTAACGAAAAACCTGGCCGACCCTGAAAAACAACAAGAAAAGACGAACTTAAAATTAGACACTGTTCACATATGGATACTTTTAAATCATCAATGAATATGGAATTGGAACTTACATAATTTGCCCATCTGTGATAGAACAGTGCGACAAAGCCTGGCAGTTCAACATCTGTTCGGAATGAGTCCAAGAGAAATCTTACCAGAAGATTATTGTAGAATGGCATTCACTTTGCGAAAAAGCACCTTAGTGGGATTGGAGCATAAAATGAAAAAAAAATGGCGAAATGTTTTGTGGTCCGACGAAAGTAAGGTGAATTTGATGGGATCAGGTGGTAAGAGGCGGGTCGGACGCCCGAAAAAAGCAACCTTTAAGCCAGAGTACACTACAAAAACGGTCAAGCATGGAGGTGAAAGCATAAATATTTTCCTCTGGACGCATTCTTAGCATACAGGTAATTGTCTTGATGTCCAATAGCTTGAAATTGATGCGAAATAGAGTCACTACGGCTTGAGTAGCTTGCTCGGTAGGGCGATGAATTCTGATCATCAAATTTAATAATTTGTAAGCGTTGATTGAAAAACTAAAAAAAAATTACCCACTTCTTTGTCAAGTATCTTTTATAGCTGGTTGACTGTACTAATGTAAAATAATGATACGTAGTGTACTCCTGTAATGATTTTTCTTTTTAGAAGATAATCTATTAAGATAACTCCATGATAATCCCAAAAAACAGTCGCCATCATTTTCCCAGCCGAGGAAACAATTTTTGTTTTTCTGGGGCCCATTCCCCCTTTGCAGTCCACTGATCTGACGGTATTTTTGTTTCAGGCGTATAATGGTGTATCCAAGTTTCATCGACAGTAATTAGTCTTCGCCAAACTCGGATTTATAGCGCCTGAACTGCACCAGCAGTGCATTGGAAATATTCATTTGTTTTTTTTTTTTAATGTTAAATTAATTTTTATTCAATTTTCTTATAACTATCTTACGCTAAACAAAAATGTTTAAAACTAGCTTAATTATCTTAACAAATTTAAATATCTTACTAGACCTAGGCGCACGCTCTAAATCAAACAGACCAACTTTAACCTATGCCTTTCGACAACTATAAGAGGATGGTCCGATAAGTACTTAGCCTACAAAAGAAAAACAAACATTTTGTAGAAATGGCAATTTATTTTTCAATAAAGTCTCCTTTAAGCTCGATACCGTTGACACAGCGATGCTCCAATTTCTTTAACACGTCTGAAAAATATTTTTTCTCGAGGTCTGCAAAATAGGCCCCGTGGCGGCAATGACCTCCTCATTCGATTGAAATTTCTGCCCGGCGAGTGACTTTTTCAAGTTTGGAAACAAAAAGAAGTCGCACGGGGCCAAATCTGGAGAACACGGTGGATGGGGCAGCAATTCGTAGCCCAATTCGACCAATTTGGCCGTGGCGAGGGCGGAGGTGTGAGCCGGTGCGTTATCATGATGGAAGAGCACTTTTTTCTTCGCCAAGTGGGGCCGTTTTTTCTTCAATCCGGCATCGAACCGGCCCAATAATTTGGCACAGTACAGCCCTGTGACCGTTTTGCCCTTCTCCAGGTAGTCGATGTGGATCACACCTTGTGAATCCCAGAAAACGGTGGCCATCACCTTTGTGAAGTGGCTGAGGCTACTGAATGGTCCACTGACTTACGCAGTTCTCTCCAGCCCCCAAAAGCGTTGATACGTAGTCCGCCTCCTTGATCCCGCCGTGAAACCGATCTACAGAGGCTGAGGCGCTCGGGCCACGGAAATGCGACCCACATGGAAGGTTTGCCGTAACGCCAATCTATCCTGGATCAGCCCACATCTATCTAGATAAGGGAATGCTTCTGGCGGGACCGTTAAGGCGCACACTCTCCTGATATAAATCGTTATGGTGGTAAACCCCGAAGATCAGGCTATTGACCGAAATCATTGCTCTTGCAACGTGGTTTCGAATCAGTTTGATCGGACAATTATCTATCCGTACTCAGATCCGGGTGTCCTAGATAAGCCGAGACAAGTACTGAGACATTGTCTCTCAAATACCCAAATCCCTTCCATTAAGCCGGCTCTCACATTGAAGCAGACGGGACATCCATAGGCAACATTGGGCCTGTAGCCAATTACTTTCACCCTGGAATTCAGCTGCTATTAAACAGCCATCTTCTCAGAGCAATAGCGGCCCAGGCCCTGCTGGAGCAGCATCTAGGTGTATGTCATAATATAGATACTGATCCAGCACGATCCAAGGGTATCTGAATACGCTTTGTCTCGCCAGTCCGAAAATTAAGAACCCGCTCCAATTGTTGCTCCCGAGAGGTCTTGGAAAAGGCGTTCTGAACAATATAGATTTGATTTCCAGAAGTTGATCTTCAACTTCCAGTCATCACAATACTGCTGATTTTTTTTTCGAAGTCACGCTGCAGAAGAATAAGAATGACGTCGATCGTTGGTCCTGATTTGTACGCGATTTAATCGTACGCATATTCTATTGAATGGTAAAGAGAAGCTATCAAATCACTGAGGTAAATGTTAAAAAGGATCGGCGAATTCACTGTACCCTTGTTAATATCAAATGTTTCAGTAGAAGTCGCGTTGACTTTTACCTGTTAACATGTCAGAAATCATATATACATAGCAGTAGTTTACTAAGGCACTGTCGACTGAGTTTGTATTAAATATCTTCTAACCAAAAGGTTGAAGGCATTTTTCCAAGTCAATCAGACTGGCACCCGCGCATTGGTTCTTGCATTTATTCCCTTAGATATCTGATACAAGTTTCGACGCATCATGAATAGTGACATGGCCCGCTTTGAAACCAAATTGGTTATCCGGCATGATTTTATTATCCTCAACCCATTTAGACAGGGCCCTATTGACCGCCTTCTCGAAGACCTTGCTGATACACGGAAGGAGACTTATCGACCGGAGAGTTGCCGGGTTGGAGGTGTCTTTACCCCTCTTGGGGATTGGTTGCACAACCGCTGTCTTCCAGTGCACTGGATAATATGCATTATTAAGTGCACTTTGGAATAGAATGGTGTACCTCTCTACAGCCACTGGCAGACAGTGCCTAAGCAAAACATTGGATACACCCATTCGAACACGTTTTTGGTCTAACAAACAAACACGGTACCCAACGCGCGGACAGCTTTCTTAGGGCTAAATTTTGATTTAATATGTGACAAACATGTTCTTTGGACATATTCATAGCCTCTGCTATCTCTCTCATTTTTAATCGGCGACCGCTTAGCACTATATGGTAAACTTTATCGTCAGTTGTTGAAGTTTGGACTTCCCGAACCAGAAACCACCAATGGGACGTACCACTTTAAATGGCCGCCGGCGTTTGCCTACAAGCTGCGTCGAGCACGTGGACACCCGGGGTACTGTCAAAATTATGTAAACAATCACGCACATTGTTATAATTCCAAAAGTGTGTGTCGCGGGAGTACACTACGGTAAAATGAAATGAGCTCACACGTATTCACAAATAGAGTTTGTTTGTAACGGGCTTTGTCGCTACGAGCCTGGACGGGGAAAGACATACGACAGACGCACGTCTAGTTCTGGTTTCTGTCCCGAACGTTTATTGTCTCCCAAGCTTGCACGGCCACGTTTAAATTCAGCAGCCCAAAATTGCACTGTGGTATGACGGTGCAGAATCGAACTCATCTTGATTTGCGTAGGCGTATTGCCTTTCAAAAAGAGAAATATGATGACAACTCGATACTCAATTTTATCCATTTTCAATAAAACACCCACATCGACTCCCTCAAACGACTCTCAAAAAAAAACTACATGTCTAAAATGACTGAAATTTTGGTGAAATTTTTGTGCAAGAGATGCACAACTACCTTCACTATCTTTTATTGACGAGTGCGGCTATCTTCACGTTGAGGTCGGCAACTTTTTACACCACCCTCGTATATCGTCGGTCTCTTTCAGAAATGAGAAAGATAGTATCACCAGTAAAAGTTGGCATCATTGTTCGATTCTCCGTCAGGTAACTTGCTGTGGACAACAAGTATAATATTGGACCCAGAATGTTTGTTTGGGGTACTTCTAGGCTTTTCAGATAATTATTTTGATAAAAAAAGAGTCCTTTGGTAGAAGTTTACTAAGTCGGGATAACAGATCATTATGCCAAACAGAATTGAAAGACTGCGACATTAGGATGCCAACTTTCCATAGCTTAGAAATCTTATTCTTGTGGTGCTATTGAATATGTTGTGTGTGGGAAAATAAAATTCCGAATACGTTCGGAACAGCGTCCTAATAACATTATATTCCATGTTCAGTGATATAAAACGTTAGAAAAAAAAAACATAAAAGACAAATTGAAGAATAACTTATTTCATTTACATTCAAAAAGCTCTCCCTATTCCACCCTTTGCATAACGTTTTCTACGTGCTTTCTTTTCATCGTTAATGTTCTTTATAACGCTCCAATGCATATCAGATTTTATTAATTAAACAAAATTTATCTTTTACTTTCAGGTAAGCAATATATACCATCCTTTGAAATACATTCAAGCAAACTCGCTTCACAGTAAGTCCTTGTATTTTGTTACTCCATATTTATCTTTTCCTTTTTATTTCACCAACACCTTTCAGTGGGGATGCGAGATGCAATAGTTTCCACCGATTTGCAACTCGACGTGTAAGCAAAGCGTGAAAAGCTTGCATACCTCTTGAAAAAAAAAAAAAGGACGGGAAATAATATCGTTCGTTACGGCAATTTATTTATAGCAAACTAAACGAGTATGCCACGAAAGGATTTGCTTATGACGGACCTAGCAAACCAACGATATTTCTGAGGGGAAGCATGAGATACCGATGTTCGTAATGGTTGTTTTAGTACATCCTCTCTCAAGTTATCTATTTCGCGTTGTTTAAAAATGAGGGAAAACTTTTTTATCCAATGCGCTCCATCGTTATGGAGAAGCACTCGTATTCGCATACGTATTGCAGAGGAACTTGAGACGAGACAGATGGATAACCCGACGCTGTAGTCAAGGCAGTTTTTTTCGCTTTATATTCAGAAACAAGAACTGCTTTCTTTCGTGTGTAAAATACTGAAACACACGCTCCGTACCTGAAACTCATCATCATGTCTTTCAACCTTTCAAGCGTCGACTGGTGCCCGTTGTCGCTGTTCCAGCATCAGTCGTTAAAATCTGTCATATGTTGACTTATCCTTGATTTGAGTTCTTATAGGCTCTTCAGCTTTATTTTGTTTTCCTTTCCCGTGGGTTGTCGCAATCCCTTCTCTCCTTTGATGTTATCAATATGTTTAGGATTCAAGTGTCAATTGTGCTTGATATTCCCAATCTCATCCATAGTGTTTGTTTGTACACATTTTATGGGACTACCCCAATCGGGCGCACATGGATATATTGTCTGTTTGCTTGACTAAACAGTACACAATGAGATTGAAATCTTTTGCATTGAATTCAATTTAATAGAAAGTATCTCTTGTCGATGTTGTCAGAACAGAAAGGTAAATTGAAATTTCGGTCAACAGTACCTGAGAGAAAAACAAGATAGCCCGGTACTGAGTTTGAGCAATGAGGGTAGTTAAATCATGTTCAATTATCTACTGAGCTTGTTCGTAACTGGATAAAAATTAGGTCTTCAATTTTTTTAAACTTGAAGCATAGGAGGAACTGCACGGCTTTTGAGACAAACCACGAATAGACCAAATTTTTGGCTTTTTCGAACAATCGGAAGTGCTTTGTCAGGCCAAGAGTGGTAGTCAGAAGCGGCGATGTCCCGAAAATACGGTGGGTAGATTCCGATGTCCCCTTTTAGTGTTTCCAAGTGGGTTTTAACGACCGGTATTTTATTTTGTTCAATGCTTGGTTCATTCGCATTAGTTGTGTTCAGTAGGGAGTTCCTACTATGGTTCAAAAATCGTAGCATACGATGCTCAAACAGTCTCACTAAATACACAGCCTAAGCTTCCGTCTTCTGCTTCTTATTCTTAGATGGCGCTACAGTCCGATCTGAACCTGGGCCTCAACCAACAAACGTCTCCAGCTGGCATGATCTTTAGCCATTTTTTTCTAGTGCCGCACTCCCAGTTGGTTAAGGTCCCCTTCCATCTATGTGCGCCACATTAGATTCGGTCGTCCTCTGCTGCGTCGTCCCTCAGAGTTGGATTTGAAGACTCTTCGGGCCGGAGCTGTGCTGTACATTCGCTCTACATGGCCTAGCCTTGGACGTTGGATCCTGAGACGTCGTATTAGGCTGATGTCGCTGTACAACCCGTACAGTTCGTCGTTGTATCTTCCAGTCCACTCTCCGTTTATATAAACAGGGCCATAGATTGAACATAGAACTTCCCTCTCGAAGCGACCAAGAGCACCTTCATCCGATTTCGTTAAGTTCCAGGCCATTGCGCCGTAAAGGAGGACCGGGATGATCAGTGATTTATATAGTGCTACCCTGGTTTAAGGGTGTACTTCTCAATTACCTCTTGAGCCCAAAGAAACAGCGGTTTGCAAGAGAAATTCTGAGTTTGATCTCAGCGCTGGTGTTGTCGCTGGTCACAAGTGAGCCAAGATAGACAAAGTGACATTCTGGCCGTCGGTGTTGTGCATCTTTTTGGATGACAGCATATATTTGGTTTTACCCTCGCTCACCGAAAGACCCATTTCAGCCGCTTCTACTCCAATGCTTTTGAACACTTCATTGACGTCTCGCTGTGCTCGCCCAATTACTTCAATGTCATCCGCGTACACAAGCAATTGCGTAGACTTGAAATAGATCGCACCGCTTGTATTGGCCCGTGAGTCTCGTAAAGTCTTTTCAAGCACGATATTGAAGAAGTTACATGACAGTGCGTCACCTTGCCTAAATTCTTTTTTAAAATCAAAAGTCTCGGTTAATTCGCTACCGACCTCAATGGAGCAGCGAGAATTCTCCATTGTCATCCTGCACAATCTGACGAGTTTGGCAGGGATGTATAAAGTAGACGTGGCTCGGTATAACTCATCCCTATTCACACTGTCATATGCGGCTTTACAATAGACAAGAAGATGGTGTGTGTCGACTTGGAATCCATGATCTACCGCAGTGTGGAAATTTGGTTTATTGTGGATTTACCTGGCCTGAAACCACACTGATAGGAACCCATCGGATTAAACACAAAGACTTTCAGGCGTTCATACAGTACGGCAGAGGAGATCTTGTATGCGATGCTAATGAGACTTGTTCCTCTATAGTTCGCGCAGTTATAGGGGTCTCCTTTCTTTTATACTTGGCAAACGATGCTGAGATTCCATTCGTCGGGTATGTGGATGCGCCTTACGAACTCAACTCCAGCCGCTCTAAATAGCTCCGCAGTCTGACCGTCTGCGCCCGCGGTTTTGTTAGTTTTAAGCTTCGAAATAACAAGCTTAATTTCATTTAAATCAGATGGACGGAATTCACTTGTATCTTCGTTCGTTGCGAATGGATCTTTCTGCCTGACAACGGTATCAGATCTATCATCGCCGTTATACAGTCTACAGAAGTGGTTTTCCATATTCTCAGCATCGACTGTGACTCTAATACTAGCTGTCCGTCTTCATCCCTACAGGATTCCGCTCTGGCTTTATAGCCCTTGCGAGTGTCATCTCTGTGGCATCTCACCATCTCCTCGTTTTCACGCTTCTCATGCTCACTTTTTTCTTTCCTTAAAAGCGTGCTCGTAGAGCTCACGAGCGGCTGTGGTCCGTTTATGTAGCGTGGCTTTGTAGGCGGCTTGGTTTGCTACATGGGCTCGTTTGCATTGCTTATCGAACCAGGGGTTTCTAGCTGGTGTGGGTTTGAAACCCAGCACATCAGAGGCAGCATCTCTGATGGCGCCCTGGCCATGCTTCCACTGTTGTTCTATGGATTGGTGTCACCGGACTTTGCGAGAGGCGAAGATCCTTGCGGTTTCCTGCGGTTGTAGCTTTCCGACGTCAAACTCTTGTTGTCTTGCTCGACTCCGTATCATCCTTGATATCCTCAAGGTAGTGATCCAAGCCAATGCTAGCTCCTCGAAAGGTTCGTACGTACCTAAGGAGGAATGGCTGGCGTCGATCGCAACGTGATAAATGTGGTTGGTGGTCGACTGATCTGGTGACCACCAGGTTCCTTTATGGATGTTGAGATGTGGGAATCGTGTGCTTGCTACAAGGAGGTTACGCCCTGCTAGCAAGTCAATTAGTCTGCATCCGTTGTCGGAAGTGGTATTGTGTGGGCTATGTTTTCCTATGGTCGACTAAAATATGTCCTCTTTGCCCTGTTTTGCGTTAAAATAGAAGTCATCCTTGAGCCGATCATCTTTTTCTTCCGTAGCGGCATGAACGCATTTTAGGCGTTTCCCGAAGGATGCTGTTATGAGGCGTTGGCTTACATGCCGGAAGCTTAAGACTTTTTGTCGGAGTCTTCCTCAAATAACAGATCCGCATCTGAATAGGCGTTGTTTATTTTTTTATAGCAATTACCGTAATAGATATCACAGTTTTTTATCCTTTTTTTTGCCTGGTTCATCCCATCGCACTTCTTGGAGTGCGGTATATCTGCTTTGTAGCAATCGAGGGTTTTTTTCCAATTGATTACCTGCACCTGGTCTGTTAAGGGACCACACATTTCAAGTGCAGACTCGCAGATTGTTTTGTTTATATGGGTCGTCATCCGTCCGTATCCGAGGCTTGTCATTGTTTCGTCACAATATTTGTTTTCCGTGATAGGGATAGCCAGGATTCGCTGCACACACTAGTTCACTACACGGCTAGCTATCCAGGAGAGGTCCCGTGGAGGCTGTGTGTCAGCTTGGATTGAACAGGGACAGAGATCGAAGATGGTGTTTGCAATGTTAAACACAATAAACTTCTTTGCTCTGTTTACTCGCTCCTTCACTCCCATATTATAGGCTTCCATGCATTGAAATTTGATCTGGCCGATGATATTACAATGCGGTGCAGAACACCCTTCCTCTCTTGCCACGGCAAAAGCAATTCGCTTGTGAAAAGACTTTCTGATCATATCCAAAATATAGGAAATGACGTTGAGTTACGTTGTGGAGCTAATTTATCTATAACTTCACATCTATCTTGACCCATCAAAGCTTAAATTCTTCGTCTTAAAACTTTTTCATTTGTTCGGGAGGTTCCTTGCCTTTTATTCCGAAATCACCACTTCTGTAGCATTGAAACCGCTGCAACCTCCCTTCATTAAAACTCCTTATTAATATAATTACAACAGTAGCTAACAGAATATACGAGTATAAGGTAACTCATTCTATAAACTACCATTAATACTTGCTTCTATTAAAAGGGTAAGTGAAGTCTTTCTTACCGTGACATTGTCGACCCTCTACCTACGTTTTTCTTTTATTATCACTATATTCTCTCGACCCTTCGTATCGTACTATTCAGTGATGCGGAATAACAAGGTGGTTAACTGGTTCGGCGCATCTCTTCCGATCTCTTACTAACCATATCGGGAGACTATCCCCACCTAGCAACCTCACTTTCCGCAAAGCACAGTTGTCATGGCATGTCAGTTAACTGATGACCCATCCAAAGAATACAGTTGCACAAATGGAACTTGGTTTTCTTTTTGGAAAACCCATGCAACCTCATGTAATTCATTGCCATCACCATCAGAGAGTTTATTGAACACTCTTCTGGAAGAAGAAGTTTATCAACTATTTTCAGCTTTGTCACAAATGGTTAAATATAAATTCTTCGAACTCAGATTGAAAATGGGAAAATTACTTTCACAAAGCTTTCGCAACGTATGATAAGCGAGTTCGGATCCCGATAACACCAACGCCATCGAATGGTTTATTTCGCGCTTTCTCTCCTCGGCCGGGTTCTGGCAAAACCCTTCGTAGTACACCTGCTCTGAAAAAACTTCTCTTTCTTAAATTATCTCATCGTGTAGACTGCTTCTTCTTCCCGACAGTAATTTTATCGCCTTGTTTTGAATAACTTGCAGCTTCACGATGTGTGTATCTGCAGCACCTCCCCACGCTAGAATGCCATATTTCAACCTTGACTCGATAAGAGCGTGGTGCATTTGTTTTTGCACGCAGTTTGAAGGCATGCTTCAGGAAAGCCAATGCAAACAGGGATATTTTCAGCTTCTTTTGCAAATCGTTTATGTAAGGTTGTCATGTAAAATTACTGTCGATCGTTATACCCAGATCGATAAATCGGCGCAGATTAATATTTTAATATTTATTCCTGATTTTGAGTATTGTGGGCTAGGAATATGCAATAATTTTGTTTTTGCTGCATTTATTATTAGCGCATTATCGTGACACCATTTCTCTGTTTCGTCAAACTCTGCCTGCATCATCCTGGTTGCTCCTACGATCGATTTGTGCAAAACAACAATCGTCGTGTTATCTGCATATGCGAAGGGAAAGCCCATCTTAAAGGATTTTAGTAGTTCATTGGTATACAATATAATACAATAACGGACCAAGCTTAGAGCCTTGTGGGACTCCATACTGCACTGTATTAGCTTTGCTGCCGTAGCGTTTGATTTCCACGTGAAATGTGGTTATGGTGGTCAAGGGTATCGAACGCTTTGCTAAAGTCTAAGAAGAGCACTAAGACGTAGTGACTTTTATTAAGGTTTGAGTTAATTATGTTTGTGGAATCGCCAAGAAATCGATTGATGCTTTATCTCTTCTGGAACCCGTACTGAATCTTGCTTAAAAGCTTTTAGCTTATGCTTTTCCATGAATGTTCATATTCGATCTGCAATGATTTGTTCGCAATCAGGCGATAGTTTGCTATCTCGTGTTTGGCTCCTCCCTTGTAGATAGGTCTAACAAGTACCTCTTTGAGCTTTTTTGGCACTTTGGACGTATTAAAACTATTGATAAGATTCGTAATAATGGGCGTAAAAATGTATAAATTTGATTTTATATCTATAGCCCCAGTATCATCTTTTCCAGGTGCCTTTTGAATATTGAAGTGAACTATACTCGTAAGATTTTTACTTACCCACAATCTATTTCTCCTAAATAGATTGTGTCCCGTAAAAATGTGTTCTGGTGGTAGGATATTACTTTGCTACATACGATTATTTATACTGCCTGTTGTGAAAATAAGTTCGCAAAATACATTCGTAGATATTGGGTGAGAGTTTTTTCGTCTAACGACGGCTTTCTTCGTCCCAACACTTCATTAATTAGCGCCCAAGTTTTTTTCGGATCACATTTTACTCACTCGAACTTTTTTCTGTAGTATTGTTCCCGGCTTCTACATATTTTTTTTTTTTTTTCTGACTAACATAGTTACGTAGTCTTTTGTATTAGGATTCGTATGTTATGTTGGTTCGGTTATTCTTCCACCGGCGATATAATCGATATTTTTCTTTGCAGCTCTCTACGATGTCCCTTGTAATCCAATCGGGACTTTTTCTTTGAGTTTTCTTCTTATATGTGACTGTCGAGTTTTCGTATATATTACTCATTACACCAGTACATCAAAAAGATTCTACTAACATCGGGGTCCAGTCAGTAGCTCTTATCAGTTCATTCACTTTTCTAGTTCTAATATACGATCTCGATGGTACGGCATTTCTTGTTGTACACGCATCAACGAAACCACAGATAGTGCTGTAGTGATATGATATATGTATTACTTTGAACTGTAACCGAAAATATTTTGAACTGCGATAGGTTAACCAATATATGATCGATCAAAGTACAGCTCCCTCTATTTAGATCCATTCTTGTGGCTTCTTTAATGACGTTGCACAATCCATTCGCAGCCAGCATTTCCTGATAGTTAAGGGTAAAAATGTTCGTACTATCTTTGATATTTATGTTCATATCGCTCACAATGATTATATCACCATTTGTTTTGTTTTATGCTCGTAATTTTCAAGAGTTCCTCAATGAATTCATTTTCAGCATAATTCGGTGATCTATAAATTCCACAGACTATAGTGTGGGCCAACTACAAGTTTCTTCTTAAAAATAAAAGTTTCTTGGAACAAAATTAACTTGTTTCCATGTATTATTGCTCTATTAGTAAGAACAAACATTTCCATTAATAATGAAATACAACGTCGTTCAAGTGACTGCCTCGTTTGGTTTCGCAGTAGCCCATTCTATCACCCCAAATTTCCAAGACCTTGTTGATGGTTTCGGGCTATAGCTCACGTATTGCTTGGATGATATTGGCCTTAAGTGCTTGAATCGTTTCCAGATTGTTGGCATAACATTGGTCGTTCACGATTCCCCACAAAAAGAATTCCAAAGGGTCAAATCGCAGCTCCAATTTCAATTTCAGTACAAAAGAAGTCGGTTAACATGGCTCTGTAACACCTACCGCTGACCGAAACCTCATTTTCGAAGAAAAATTATCCAATGATGCCACCACTCCACAGTCCACACCAAATTGTCACCCTCTGTGGATGCATTGGCTTCTCGACATGTGCGAATTCTCGACAAATGCGCCTCGTCAGAAAAGATAATTTTTCGCCCAAAATCGTTGTCCAATCTGTTCAAGCTGTTATAAGGGTCAAAATGCGAAACGATAACGAAGCGGATAGTCGCGCGCCTTCAATTGCTAAGTCGATTGGACCTTGTAAGTGAATAATCCGAGATCTTTGTGCAGAATTCTCCTCAGGCTAGTGCGTGAAATGTTGAGCTGTTGAGATCGATGGCGAGTAGTGGAGTGTTGTCCACTAACATACCAGTTTCACGAACTTTTTGCACGAACTTGCGTACAGCAACGGCGGTTTGGTCTACACAGCACTCACTTTGGTAATAAGTTTCCAATATTTCCCAACGTTGTTCAAGCGTAAAGCGACTCATGATACGCAACGAGGCCAGGTATGATACTGACCTTCCCTCCAGATTTCGAGCGGGAAACAGCTGTCAGTTTCTAAATAGCCTATGATTAAAAAAAAAACAAAAACACTAGATGGCCCGCCCTTTATATTCTTTTTTTCTATTCGAATGCTCTAAAACAATTATTTCGAAATGATATAGGTACCATACTCCAAAAATCGAAAACACATATGTATGTTTCGTTTGTTCGCATCGTTAATCGTTGACTTAATTTGGCGACTTCGTCATTGTTTTTCTAAAAATTCAATCATTTTGGAATAAAAATTGCTGTCAATGGTTCCACACTCAAAATTTTCGACGAAATTTTGTGCCATATTGTAATGTGCACGCACAACCTGTAAATCCTAATGGCCCTGGCTGTTATTTTATAGTCAAGTGCTGTTAAAGTTTCATAATGGCAGCTGATCTCGATGGTTTCCAGACGATCTAAAAGAAACCGAAGTAATTCGATGTAAAAAAAGGAGATACAACATTAGTTAATAATATAGCTATAGACCTATCTCGCTTTTTCCTGTTTTCTCTAAAGCTTTTAAGAAGGCCATTAAAAACAACTTTCTAAGTAAGTTTCAATTTGGCTTTCGTTCGGGGTTTTCATCTGAAAGTGCCTTCTTAAACTTCTATTCAGACGTTTACAAGAGCTTTAACAATAAAAACTTAACTGCGGCTCTCTTCATTGACATAACCAAAGTTTTTGATACAGTAGATAACATCATTCCCTTGGAAAAAAACTATACAAGTATGGTTTCAGGAATATGGCACATAATTAGTTTAATTCTTATCTATCCAACAGAAGACAAAGGGTAAAAAAAAGATCGGTATTCTTACTTAATTTTCGAAGCAAAATCAATGTGTTTGCTGATGATATGGCATGCACTTTTCAAAATAATACCTGGATATCTTAAGCTACTAGTTTCAACAACATAATTTGGTAATAAGTGATAATATCAAAATTTTGTTTTTTAATGTAAGCGGAAGGATGCAAGATTTTCGAATTTACACCTTTCAATGTGCAAATTGTAATACATTTAAACATAGTAATCAAACTTGCAAGTTAAATAAAAGTTCGCAAATAATTTTTGCATCGCACTCATGTTTCGACAAGTGTTTCGCTAAATGTTTCAGTATAAAAAGAGTCAATTTGTTTAAGTATCTTGGTGTTTTGCTTGACTGGTCTGAACATTCTGCCACAAGACAATTGTACTTTTTAAAGCCATACTGCTCTCAAGATCTTCTTAAATGTATCTTTTATGGGTTAGTTCATTCAAAATTTGAATACGGCCTACATAGTGTCCTGGGGCGGTATTCATGACAATAAAATGAATCCAGTTCTAATTTCCCAGAATTATGTTTTTCGCCTTATATGCAATACGCACAAATCGTTTGCCATCTTTTAGAAATCTTAGAATTCCCCCTCTAACACATCTATATTTTTATAAAGTATTAAATATTTTTTTCACTATTTCGGCATATGAATTGAATTGAAGCTCTGCTAACTATAACATTAGAATCAACAATCTAAATCTTGATTTAGTACCACATCATAACTATCAAATGTACCTACTTTTATTTCTTTACGGCAATCAGTCCTAGACTCTTCAATAGGTTACCCAACAGCATCAGAAATTAAGGATCTAAATCCATTTGTCTGGAGAAAGTTAAAGTGTGGCTTTTAGAAAAAGTTATGAAGATATTTCAAACTTAATACGTGTTAATATCTGAACCATATTTTTCCTTTTTTATCCGTTTTTCTGTTCCTTATAATTTAATGTCATCTTAATATGTAGTCCCTAAAATTTATTACCGCGTTGAGAATTGATTTTTGCATTTTTTTTTTCATTTTTTTTGCCCGTTCTTCATATTTTTATAACATTTTTTTATTTGCTTTCATTGCTGTCGCCCCTTGTTCCTCCTGAACTATAGATAGCATTAAACGATACATATATTTTAAAATTGTTAAAATAAATAAATATAATAAATTGGAAAAAAAATTAAGCCAAGGTTAGGTTTAGGTTAGACATCTGTCATTAACATTCAGCTTATACCACTTTGCGTTTCATGAAAAAGCTTATTTTATTGTGTTGAATATGTCAAATTGTTTGTTAGCTATGTAACATTTACGGGAGGTTTTTTTTTTAAATTAGGGCCAAGTGCTAACAGATAGCATAGAACACTGCGACAATTGTGCCTGCTAGCCAAGAGTGTCTCTCGTAGGAGCTGATTCCTCTGAGGAGGATACACTTCCTAAGATGGTAGAGGACAGCTCAATCACATAGTATGTGCTCTCCAGTTTCCTCGTTCTCTAAACAGAATCGAAACTCGGTTTCAGAAAAGAGGTTAATTTTGTTAAGATGATATCTCAGACTACAGTGTCCCGAAAAGTAGCTGACCAGTCTTCTGATATCGACTCTACGAATCTATTATATTTGAGAATATTGATAGGGTGTTTGTTCAGGGGCCGTATGAATCTCTTCGATTGTCGGAGTCCTTAAACGCTCTTCCAAGAGCGCAGGTACCACTTGCCAGAGAGAAAAATAGTATTTGAATTGGATATTCCGCAGAAAGGTTCGGCATCTGTGTATCTTTCGCTGGAACCCTTCCCGGCGAGTTGGTCGGCGATTTTGTTGCCTTTTATGCTCTTGTGACCTGGTGCCGACCAGAGTTTGACCTTATTTCTTTTGCCTAGGTCTTGCAAGACATCCTGGCATTCCTTGACGAATTTTGTGTTCGTATCATACGATCCCAACGCTTTGAGCGCTGCCTGACTGAGAGAATGTTGATGGTTCTGCCTCTTATGCCAGTCTCTAAGGTTGGAACCAGGGAAATGTGCCTTAACCAAAGCATCCAAGGTTTCCCTTCAATTGAGAGTGAAATTGCCGTCTGATTTGCGAAGCAAGCCGAGTCCATTTGTGTGCTCCTGGGATAGGACTACACTTTCCCAATGTTTCCTCCAAGACCTTTTCTTCGATTTCAACTCGAGGTGGTATTTTGTTGGAGAATGTCTATAATCATCAGTTCAATTCTTCATTCTTTAAGCCCTGTTGAACAGAGATCTCACCTGTAACCTCAAAGTTTCGAGCTGTGCGTTCCACCAAGGTATGCATCGCTTGTGCGTATCTATCTTGGGTGCACAGCTGTTTTTGTAGGATGAGTTGAGTGCTTCGATTAATTGATAAATCGATTCTTCTATGTCATCCGTAGATTTGATGGATTTAAGAAGCGTATGTTTCTTAGCAAGTTGAGCCTGGAAGAGAACCCAGTTGGTTCTTTTGGGTTGATATATGTGGTCAGCTTCTATAGCGTCACCAGTGATGTTAAATCTGATATATGGTGATCAGATAGTGAGGCCTCATTGTGCCAATCACAAATTATATTTGAGACGGAAGGACTAGAGATTGTAAGATTGTAACCTCTTTTCTAATAGAGTTTATGAGTGTGGGTTTGTTAGCCCTATTGGCAACGGCGAGCTTATATGAAATGAATGAATATTCCATAAGTGACTCACCTCTTTTGTTTGTATGGTTGCTGCTCCATTCCAAAATTTTATTTCGAAGGTCAAATAAAATCTATCTAGTGGGACCATAAGAGTGTTGCGTGCTATGAGCTATCTATTACGGGCAATCGATATAGGCTACAAATAATTCGCTTAAGCCGTATTTTATGAGAAAAACAGCCGGAATACGAATGAGGCGACAAACTTATAAAATAGAACCGAATTAGTTTGTACTCCTAATATTAATATTTTAATCCATGGAGAATCTGATTCACTGAGCACCGGGAAAGCATTCGTTTAAGGACTGTGTTTTTTGTTTAGCTACTCCAATTAGTACTTTAGCACTGACGCTACGGTAGGGTCAAATATACAAACTGGAGGCTGCAAATGTATTTCAGACGTACCACTTCCAACTTTTCTTAATATTCTTAACTGGAGTGATAATTGCTTTTATGGTTGAGAAAGTGATTGCTACCTAGGACTGAACTCTTCGATGTCCATTGATCTTTTTTATGTCCATTCTTTTATTTTTATAAATGAAACTTTATTATGGAATTGTTTGTTGGGGAGGCGACGCTTTGTAAAATATATGTGATAAAATAAGCTAAATTACTAACACTTCAACAGCTGACAGGTTTAGGGGATAATATATAAATATCTACTTATCATATTATAAACAATTCGTGCAGATTTTCCCATTTCTTTTTTCACACATAGCCGAATAGGGGGTGTATGCGTACCATTTATGGTTTATCAGTATCCACTGAACACCCCAAACTTTTCAAGAGAGCAACACATCAAATTTAACGGAGCAGTTTAGATAAAAATAGAAAACACTTGTCTGCATACTTTTTATGGGCAGAAAATTGCCAGTAAAATCGGGAGTGACTGACGACTTCTGGCATCATGGAGCGTGGATACAGTGTAGAGGATATGTCATGGTACCCTTGGCAAGGATTGTACAATACACAATATATATATTTTTTTCTCTTGTTGGATGCTGATGCTATCTGTTGGAGCACTCAGACACAAATACTGGTCCATTATACTGCCAGATGGACACCTTAGATGGCGTTACATCTCATGTGCGATTTTGTTTTTTCACACAAGTGGACGAAACTTAAAACTTAATGCCAATCCCGGACGGCGAAAGCCGACAAGCTTTTTCAAGACACAAAAGTGTACAACGGGGGTTGTAACTGCCGAGGATAGAATCATTCGATGGCGTTGGTGTTATCGGGATCCGAACTCGGCACTGCGTTATCCATAAACTTGTCAATTATAACTAAGTTCCCAACACCAGCAGACGGCATGCATCCCCACACCATAACACCACAACCACTGTGTTTCACTGTCTTTATAGTGTTCTATGGGTTCAGGGCGTCGCCTTATTTTCTCCACACCTTGAAACATCCCTTGGAACCAAAAACATTAAATTTCGACTCATCTGAAAAAATCACATTGTCCAGAAATTAATTTGCCTTATTTTTGAACTCATTAATGTAGGGGAGATAGGGGGATCAAAAGGAGAAAAAACAACTTTATACTTTTTGTACGTCTTTATTGTACGATGCTCTCTCACTGACTGATCGCATATATCACTGACTTTTAAGGTAATTGGTAATAAACTGTATTTGTAATGTGTATTTACATGCATTTGTATGACATGAGAAGAATTTCGTGGGGATCACCCGATCAGGCGGCCCGGCACGGTATTTGAATACATGACCACCGCAAAAGAGATGTAAATTTGATCATGCCATTGAAAAACAGTATGGTTAATAATTTTCGTACACTTTTTACGTTTTCGCCTACAGTTCGGCCAGCCTGATCGAGTAATCGTCCTGATTACATAAGCATCTTCTATAATTAGGTTAGAGCAAGGCTAATTTACTATTTATAGTTGTTTATAATTCAAAGAAGACACATTTCATTCAACTTAATTCACATCATTTTAAAATTGATTCGCATCTATTTCATAGATAAAAAAAAGTTCATAAGAAAAATTAATTAAAACAAAAATTCTAAAAGAAATCAATTATAAATTTAAGAAAAATAAACAAACTTAATTGGGAATCTGTTTAGGTTGTAAATGAAGTACAAAAGTAAACGTATGTTTTCACGGTTCTTCATTATTCGAATCAAGTTCACCTGGATTAACTTCATCAACCTCTTCACCACCATCTCCACACTCTTCTTGTTGGACCATAAATGGTCTCATATTGGAAGGAGAACATACACCCTTATAAGGTAGCCGTGTTAACTGCAGGCCCTCAACATCTTTAATGAATTAGCGATCATTTGGTAATACCTTTTTGACCTCATACGGACCCCAATAACATATTTGGCAAATAATTTTCTATTAACTCCAGGTGTGTTTGTGACATAGTCTCCTTGATTATGAGGAGGCACCTTTATTGTATATTTGATTTTTCTTAATGTTTGCTAATGCGTTTGATCTAGCTTCAACAATATCTATTTTTACCTCTCCAAATTTTTCTTTTAAAAACTCACTCAGGCTATCACAGACTATTCCTTTCTGGGGGGTTATTTTGTATCACTTTCGGATTCGGATTCGGATTCGGAAATGAAATCCGATCCGAAAGTCAGTTCGTATTTCATATCACTTTCGGATTTAGTTTTAATGCTGGCAAAGATCTAGTAGTCATTTCCGTAAATTGTGCTGTCAAAACAAACAAAAGTCAAAAGTCAGCCGCAAATAAAAAGAAAAATATACAGGAAATATCATCATATTAAAAATGGACAGTATCGCTCTTTGGTTTGAGGATGGACGGAACCAAGAAGAAAATGTTCAACGAAGGAGGATTAGAGATAGTTCTAATATTTTAGAACTAAGTGACAGCAGGTGAGTTCTTGTGTAAATAAAAATATGTTTGGTGTATTCTATCCAATATTGTTGTTATAGTTTTATAAAAAACTTTCGGCTGTCAAAGGAAGCCTTTTTATATACCTTGGAAGCAATAAAAGACCATTTTCCAGGTGTGGAAAGACGAACTGCAGTGCCTCCAATTTTAAAACTCGCAGCAACGTTAAAATTTTTAGCGCAGGGAGGCTATCAGCACCAAATTGGTCAGGATTGCTTGGCAAATCTTAGCCAGTCCAAAATGTCCGTCTCTATAGCCGAGACATGCAGGGCAATGGAAGAAGTCCTTTGTCCTTTACACATTTCATTCGTGCTGCCAGAGGAACAGAAGAACCAGACCAAGCAATATTTAAAAAATATACTGACATATTTTAAATATGTTGAATCTCTTATATATACTTTGAAATCACTTACAAATCTTTTTAATTGACGTAAAAATTCACAAATACGCACAATCCGTTAACCAAATAACTTTCGAATGAAAATTCGTAAGAAATAACGATTTTGACATTCACTTTCGGAATACAAAATACCAAATTTCCTAAAACGAGTTGGCATTACTTTACATTTCCGAAATTTTATATTTGTTATAGCGATACAAAATACCGATTTCCGATTTTCGAATACATTTCCGATACTATAGCGATACAAAATAACCCCCCTGGCTTCTACCTAACAAAAGAATACTGGGGGAAAAACCTGTACTTCTATTAACCGTGTTATTAAGGGCATATTCGATTTTCGCCACATGTTTCTCCCAGTCATTAGTATTTGCTCCAGATTGTTTAGCTAACATAGGAACTATTATGCGACTTATGCGCTCCACCTGTCCGTTTGCTCGGGGTGACTGAGTGGCTATTAAAATATGTTTCACATTATTTTCTTTTAAGAAATTAGAAAATTCTTTAGACGTAAAACAGCTACCACGATCCGAAATAATCCTGCTAGGTCGGGAATAATTCTCAAAATATGACACTAAACAAGCGATCGCATCCCTCGTCTGTGTTGTCCTTACCGGGTAAAGCTTCACGTATTTTGTAAAAGCATCGATCACTATAAACAAGTGTTGTTTTTTTTTTTTTGAACAAGTATTCGCCATAGGACCCAGATGGTCAATATGCAACGTATCAAATGGAATATTTCCTTTAGGGATTGAATGAAGTGTACCCTATTACTTTCCAGAATCAGTAGAGAAGCAAATATAATACATTTCAAACATCTTCCGATGTATTCCTTTACCTTTTGTTTCATTATGGGAAACCAATAGCTACGTAGTGTATGTGCGTAGCATTTTTCTACACCCAAGTGGCACATTGCTTCGTGACTCGTCCGAATCACTTCTGCCTCCATATGCGATGGTACATAAAACAAAACAGTGTCTTTATGTTTTCGATATATTAACCCGTCTATCATTTCGAAAACAGGGCTTTCATTTTTCTCTAGTTCAGCTGCTAGACAAATTCAAAAGATTCGTCCACTATGTGAAGGATATTGAAAGAACGACTAATTTCATTCGGCATGATTCATTCGGGTACCTCTTCGGTGTTCTACAGTATAATCGAAGCTCTGTAGTTCTAATACCCAACGAGAGATACGGGAATTTATGGACTTTTTTTGCAATGTTAGGGTCAGTGCTTGGCAATCAGTCACTATTTTAAAATGTATACCAATCAATTAAATCTTAAATCTTCTTCACGCATATATTATAGATAGTGTTTCGAGTTCGTAGCTATGGTATCTACTCTCAGTCTCAGAGGCACGTTTTGAAAAATAGAAAATGGGGTGGCATTTGCCATCGCTTTGTTTTTGTAACAATACTGCTCCGAAGCCCATGCTGCTCGCATCACAATACAATTCTGTAGTGTTGTTTGGACTGTATATAGACAATACAGGAGGCTCTATAAGCTTTTCCTTCAAAGCTCAAACGATTCTACCTCCCGTGAACCTAATACGAATGGTTAGTCTTTTTTAAACAGGTCATATAAGGGCTTCGCTAAGTAAGCAAAGTGCTTGATGAATTTTCGAAAATAAGAGCATAAACCAACAAAACTATGAACATCTTTCACACAAGATGGCATAGGAAAAGTTCTGATAGCATTAAGATTATTGGGATTTGGTCGGATGCCTTCGTTATTTATTAAATAACCTAAGTAAGAAATTTCGTTTTGTAAGAATGAGCACTTATCAAACCGTAAAAGCAAACGATTTTCTCTAATTACTTTTATTACTTCCTTTAAGATGGAAATATTTTCTTGAATAGTTTGCGTAGCGATAAGTATGTCATCTAAATACGTAAGAATTTTTCCTTCTTGAATTAAGCTTCCAAATACATGCTTCATATATCTTTCAAAAATAGATGGGGCATTCTTTAAGCCAAAAGGCATTCGAAGGTATTCAAATTGGCCCAGAGGTCTTATGAAAGAAGTATATTTTATGGAATCCTCCGCAACTGCTACGTGATGAAAACCATTTTTCAGATCGAGAGTTGTGAAGAATAGTTTGTCCTTAAGACGATCAAGATGGTCCTCTATTAGAGGCAAAGGATAATTGTCGCTTAGCGTAATTTTATTTAACTCTTTATAATCCACACAGAGCCTTAGCTCTTTGTTCTTTTTTTGAATTAAAACAATAGGAGATGCGTATTCCGATTGCGATTCGCGAATAACGCCTTTACTAATTAAATCATCTAATAGATGTTGTAAGGCTAACTTATGTGCATAGGGTATTCTTCTTGGCGGACAACTAAATGAGTTTCTTTGGTTAAGACGATTCTCATTTTAAAATCACTGTGGGTTAAATACGCTTTCATTTAAAAGGGAATAAGCTGCTCTAGCTATGTCTACGACTTCTATTTTATCAGTTTCTGCTATTTTTTCATTAATATTTAGATGTTACTTACAGTTTGTATCGCTTATGTCGATGTTGAACATTTGATAGATAAAATCGTTGTCTTTATGACCGTCGCGTCGGTGGAGATAGTGATGGGAACGGAAGTAGGATGTTTGTTATCAGGGTGATCTTGATTTTTCTTTCCCGAAGCAGGTTTTTGCAACACCAAACCAATCTTCCCAATGAAGTCTCTACCTAGAATAATGGGATAACTCATTGAAAATGTTTTGACAATCAATATATTTAAACTGATAATCGTATTATGATACATAACTTTGGTTGTTATACTCCCAAGTACATCTAAAGGACTGCTGTTCACATCACAGTAACGATGATCTTTCGGCACTTGTTTTGTTATTAAGGCTGATGGAACAAATTGTTCCTGAACAAAACTAATTGGGCTTCCGGAGTCGATTAGTGTCAAGAGTTTGTAGAACTTCGCATGCTATCACCGATGAATTGATGGTTTATATGTACTTCGAAATCGTTCAACGGCAGACTTTTGTTCTCGTCTCGATCAGCTGGTTGCAGGAATCCTTCAACTGGTCGATTATCACTGCTGGTCAACTGCTCAAGAGTCATTACGGGCTTTTTGTTGTTACATCTAGTCGAAATGTGACCCTCTTCCCCGCACTTAAAACAAATCACTGGTTTCCTGTTGGAATCGATGGGTGTTTTTGCCTCACGAATGTTTACTGGTATCGTGTTCTCCTCTTTTCTCTTCGGCTGCCCATATGTCTTGGAATGCGTTAAAGAGTGCGCTGGTGCAATGGTCTTTTGGTGCCTGCGCTGGTAGCTATCATGGCAGTTATTTTTAAGCTTTTCATACTTCCTTAGTGCTAATTTTAGCTCACAGATATCATTCGCACTATAAAGTATTGTTTTATTTATCTCAGCATCAGAAATGCCCCTTATAATAAATTGGATAAGGTCCTCTTCTTCAACAAGTCCGTGAGAAGCTATCTCCTGCATAGACAAGACATATTGTTGCATCGACTCATCTCGTGCTTTTTTTCTATTGCGGAGACTCATAAATATCACTTCTTGTGACCATTTTAAGAAACCCATCAACTAATGCTATTTTCAAATCATTCCAATTTTTTGGCTTAATGATTCTTAAAAACAACTTGGCCGTACCTGTGAGAAGCCTCTTTCCATAGATGAACTTGGTCTTGTTGTCCATATTTACAATCGCCGAACATTCTTCGAACTGTTCTATCCAACGTTGTATGGGAAAGTTATCATCACTGCTGAACGCTGGGACAGAATCTTCAATGTCTTTGAAATTGTAGCTTGTAGAAGGGATGATACTCAGCGTGTCATCCATCAGTTGCAATTCTTGTAGTTGTTGTTTAACCTTTATTAGATCTTGCCTTTTCTTACAGATTCTGCTTAGTCTCGATAGCTCTTCATCAAGCGCCTGCTCATCTGCCTCGTCGGATATCTGGTCCATTTCTGGTGATGATTCGTCTATTTCAGAATTATCGCTAATTATTCTGAGAAGATCTTCCTTCGAAAAATCTGCCTCCTCAAAGCGGATTTTCAGCTCGGCTTTGGTTCCTTTTGACTGGAGTTTTAACTTTCTTAGCACTTTTTTTAGAACAGCAACATTGGCCATCTTTAAAAAACTCTTCCCACTCTTTAGGCATTGTTTATAATTATGCACTGTTTCTTTTTTGCCCAGAAAATAGAAAAACAAAAATATCACTTAAAAGGAACACTTGCACGCGTTTCCACACAATTTCTATTAACGGGGCACAATCCCACTTCTGAAATTTGTAGGGAGATAGGGGGATCAAAAGGAGAAAAACAACTTTATACTACTTGTACGTCTTTATTGTACGATGCTCTCTCACTGACTGATCGCATATATCACTGACAATATGACTTTTAAGGTAATTGATAATAAATTGTATTTGTAATGTGTATTTACATGCATTTGTATGACATGAGAAGAATTTCGTGGGGATCATCCGATCAGGCGGCCCGGCACGGTATTTGAATACATGACCACCGCAAAAGAGATGTAAATTTGATCATGCCATTGAAAAACAGTATGGTTAATAATTTTCGTACACTTTTTACGTTTTCGCCTACATTAACGAAGCCTATTCCCTTCTTCTTGTTAACCTCACTAATACGAGTAACAAGGTCCACAAGAGTTATAACCGGATCTCTGAATTGATCTTCGCACAGTCTAAGCTGATACGGTTTTGCTTAGCGAAGTTTCAATGTCTGCAGCTATTTTTGGGGCCTTTTTGAATGGATCTTTTTGAATAAGAGCCGCGATTTTTCGATCATCTCTTTCGATAAGCTTACTGGGGTGTCCAGATCTCGGCTTATTCTATACTCTGCTTTTTTTCAAAGCTATTGCTTTCTGTATTGTCGATTTAGTTCTTCCTACTATTTCAGCAATTTCCTCTCTCGTGAAAATTTAAATTTATCTCCCTTTCCTCTACATATAGTTAATTCTTTTCTGTTCATTTTGTAATTTTAACTTTTGTGTACATACAGATGAAATTTCCACACTAAACTCTTCCCATTGTCACTTACATTATAATGAAATTCAGGTGAACTATTGTAGAATTTACGCCTATCTTTTTTAACAGCCTCAAAAGCCTCAACAATTCTAAGAGTACCAAGACTTTTGCATTGCAATTTAGTTGTTTTAGATTGCTAAATATAATTCTTTACTCAAATATTTAAATTATCATTACTTTTTCTTTGTTAAACTAAAGAACACACCTGATTACAATTCGGAATTCCAAATCATTTAAAATGTTGGTCTTATTTGTGAAACATAATGCATAGTACCATGATTTATGCTCTTCACTATACAGGGTGTCCCACGAGCAGTGTACCAAAAAGCTAGAGTATGTAGGCCTGGTCAAGACAAGAAAAAAATCGTATGGGAGGGGGGGGTCTATTCCCCCCCGTTTAGCCGGGAGGGGCAATTTTCTAAAATATTGACTTAATTTGGGAAAAAAATTATTAAAATTCAACAGTTAGGTCCACAATGCCGTAATATACTTTTTTGTAAAGCCAGAAACCTCTCCCTTCATCTTGTTTTTAAACGAAGCTGTTTTAATGAATAGTTTTTGAGAAATTAATTTTCAAACTCAAAATTTTGAAAAAAAAATAGGAAAAAAAAAATTTCGAACTACTTTTTTCCAAAATTGTATGTAATTAAGTACTAATTTTTTTTCCAAAATTCAATTCCCTTATTAGTTTTTAGTTAAAAACAGAAAACCGGATGTAAAAATGTCTTGTAGTTTTTGAGAAATTAAAAAAAAACCAGAACCTCTTTTTTTTAAGAAAAACCTTTTTTTGGTTTCAACCCGGCTGGACTTGTAGGCAAATTGTTGTATGAAACATTGACCTCTTTTTTATTATTTTTAAAAAAAATCGGAGTTTTATGAGAATACAATAAAGTGACACAGTATTGGAATAACCCTGGATTAATCTTTTTTTTCATTGATAACGCCTGAAAACTGACCTGCCAATTTCGTCTGCGTCCGCCCGCCGCCGATGGGTTCTACCCGGTAGGTCCTTAAGACAATAAAACCACAATTTTTCTTTATTGAAAAATAAAATATTTGCAACTCAAATGTAAATAAAAGGTATCGCATTTTTAATAAAAAAAAACCATTTCCAAATTGGATGTTAACTCATCAACACATTACGATGTCAAACTCATACTCTCGAGAAGAATTAACGGACATGCACTTCTGCTACGGTTTAGCTAATGGTCGAGATCGTGAAGCCGAATGACTCTACGCAGAAAGATATCCCAATCGGAGGTGTCCCAGTCGTAGCATGTTTTCAAGAATCCACCGTCTACGAGAGAACGGAGTGCAGCATCATTGGAGTAGCACCAATCCACACAACAAAAAACAAAATATGTAAATCACAACACCGCTTTAGCTGTAATGTTTGGCTTGGTATTGTTGGACAAACTGTTATCGGGTCCCGGTTTTTGAATGCCGTTATTAATGGAGAATCATACCTGCAATTCCTACGAGACCTTTTGCCCGATTTGATGGACAACGTTCCTTTGGCGATAGCAGATAATTTTATCTACCAGTAAGATGGAGCACCAGCACACTACAGCTTACGGGTTAGAAACTGGCTGGATGATCATTTTAGTGACCGTTGGATCGGAAGAAAGGGCCCCACGGAATGGCCACCTAGATCACCAGATTTAACTCCTCTAGATTTTTATGTGTGGGGATTCATGAAGAATTATGTTTACGAAGTGGAAATAGTATTTTTGGAACAACTGAGAGAACGTATTGAAGTCGCTGGAGTCAATTTGCAGGAAAATTTGTCAAGCATGGACTTATGTGCAGACATTAGAAGGAGATATAATATTTGCCTTCTAACAAATGGGGATCATATTGAAAATTTTTTATAATAAAACTCCCAATTAAAAAAATAATAAAAAAGAGGTCAATGTTTCATACATTAATTTGCCTGCCTACAAGTCCAGCCGGATTGAAACCAAAAAAAGGTTTTTCTTAGAAAAAAGTGGTTCTGGTTTTTTTTTAATTTCTCAAAAACTACAAGACATTTTTACATCCGGTTTTCTGTTTTTAACTAAAAACTAATAAGGGAATTGAATTTTGGAAAAAAAATTAGTACTTAATTACATACAATTTTTGAAAAAAGTAGTTCGAAACTTTTTTTTCCCAATTTTTTTGTCAAAATTTTGAGTTTGAAAATTAATTTCTCAAAAACTGTTCCTTAAAACAGCTTCATTTAAAAACCGGATGAAAGAAGAGGTTTCTGGCTTTACAAAAAAGTATATCACGGCATTGTGGCTGTAACTGTTGATTTTTAATATTTTTTTTCCAAATTAAGTCAATTTTTTAGAAAATTGCCCCTCCCGGCTAAACGGGGGGGAATAGACCCCCCCCTCCCTTACGATTTTTTTCTTGTCTTGACTAGACCTACACGCTCTAGCTTTTTGGCACACTGCTCGTGGGACACCCTGTATAACATTTACACAACTACCTTACTGTTGGTCATTGACAATTGTTAACGACTTCCTTTATCTCAGATATACAGTCATAAGTTGCAACGACATTAATCAAATTACTCTTATTTAAGTGTGATAATGCTCTGATATCGGGTTGGAATATATGGAAATAGTTTCTAACATTTGGATTCCATGAAAAAGGCCAACTTCTGATTTCATTATAACGTCATGCATTCTATAATAGAGGAACAACTTAATATAAACTTTTTTTAGCTTAGACCAGTCCCAATCTGGATTTCATATTGATGTGTGTTAGAGAATTTCGTAAGAATAAATCGAACTTTCTAAACAAACTTAAATGCGGTAATATCACCACTTTTCCATTGTTACGTAAAACTTTTCACGCAACCCTTTTGCTACAGAACGCAATTCAATCCAGAAGGCTTTGTTATTTGCAGACACCTCCAATTCACCTCATTGGGTCGTTACTAATGATGGCTGTGGCTTACACCCATGAGTACATGGATTCATGTCCACACACACGCAATCAAAACTTATTCACTCTAGGTAAGGATTAATTCCAATAAGTGATGCTGTTGTCGATGGCTACGGCATGCTTATGAAACCTGAGTCGCCAGATGTAATCCTACATGGTTTACGTAAGGATACATCGAAGAAGTAATTTGTGACTAGAGGCGATGACTAGGTTAAATTTTATCATCATTACCTATGATTCTTGTTGTGATGGATGTGGGCATGCGATACATACATAAATGTTTGGGACTTGTCCTCCGGGAGTGGATTCGAAATTGGTTTCTAACTAATTTTGCAAAATACCACTGGACAGTTTGCATGAGTGATTTGTACTTGAATCACAATTATCGCTCTAATTCTGGATGTAGTTAGGTTGGATGTTTGCTTATAATGGCGTGCATTGACGACATCCACGGGAAATCTTTAACTAAGGTGATTCTAACCATAAAGTTAGACCCATAATTAGTTCGATAAAATGACAAAGTATTACAGTCTGCAAAAGAGATACAATCTGTATAAAAAGTTCTGCAATCTGCAATTTCTACGAATGAGTAAGAATATCTAAAATATCAAGACCCAGATATATATTATTCCATTTTAGGTCATCCCTCTCTCGTTTTCCGGAAAGGATCTTCTTGTTTTAATTCTTCAGGAATATCGTATGTTTTAGACAAGGCGTTTTTTTTTGCTTTTACTCGTCCTTTTTTCTTTTAGGCATAGTTATCTCGGTTTCACCACATTATCCAGGACTCCCAAATTTAAAAGCACATGATACATTTTCGGTCGGTTTGTAGAGTCATATGCCTTTTTAAAATCTACGAATAGTTAGTGTACCGTTTCTTGGGATTCGTATTTCTTTCCCAGAATCTGTCGTGTATTGAAAATCTAGTCACTTGTCGAGCGGAGAGAGCCACACTGGTAGCCTCTGATTATCTCCTAAGCATATGATGTCAGTTCCTTTAAGAGAACATTGAAATACTTGTTACTTGAAATAACCAAATAGCAGCGATATTCCTCGGAATTGTTGACCAAGTTTTTCCATTCCTAGGGTATAGTGTCATGGTTATATACACTACTTAGTTGTGACGAGCCCATGTGATTTTTCTGTTATTTCTTCTCCAGCATATTTTAATTATTCCTGTTTTATATTAGTTCGATTCTTGCGCCCTTCTTATTCGTAAGTTGTTGGATTGCTTCCTTTATTTCCTTGTTGGCTTTCAGTTCTATGATACATGATTTTCTTCTGTGTTTACATAACATATGTTATTCTTCCTGAATATAAGCAAACTTCTTCCATTAACTAAATAAATAAATTAATTTATTCAGTATTTACTGAAATCTTGACTTGAAATCACGATTATATTTTTTGAGCTGGCTGAAACTATTGCTGAGACATGGAAATGTTTTTCTCCTATTGGTGGCCAGTATATCGCTTCCATTCCCATTTTCGCGTTGAGTACGATTTTCACGTCAAAGGATGAGAATTTTTCAAATATTTTACTCAATGTTTCGTAAAACGTGTACTTCTTCATCTTTAACTTCCATAGGACGGTGTACTTTGAGTAGTATATAGTCGTAGCGAGGACCTTAGATTTCGGCCCTCGACACTCGGTCGTTATAAAATAGTACCCCTTTGCGCTCTGAACGATCTTGTTGCTGATAAAAAATCCTTGTCCAAAATGGGGATCTTCTTCTTTTCTTCTTTTCCTTTTTCCGGCGTTGTTATGGTCAGAAGTATCCAAAATGGGGATATCCATCATAAACATGGTCAAATTTCTGAGACCACTGTGATATTCAATTTATACTTACTTATTTTGCATCCGATCAGTATAAGCTCTGTACGTTCCATAAACCTATGAATTCCTATCGCACAGAGCCGTCGCAAGTTATTGTAATTGTCTTTTCACAAGAAAATGGCAGATTTGAAGTAGATGTTTTTGAAGAAGCTGAAGGCCATACCATGAGCCAAGCGATGTGGTTACCTTTATATTGTATCTTTGGACAACTGCTTTTGGATATTTGTGGCCCAAATTGCGTCGTCATATATCGCATTGAACTTGGGGTACTCCCTTTTAAGCCAGGAAAATCGTCAAACTTAGCGTGGAAAGGATGATGCCAGCAGGTCGTATTTTTTTGCAGCCTATCCTCCCTGTGGATTTGGGTGTGGCTTTATTCTTCCTTTATTTTGTTTTCTTAAACGTGACTAATTTTGCAACAACCAACGGTGTAATAACCGAACCCCATTGTAGTAGCGACGGCGGCCTCAGCGGACTTTTCTATTCGCCAAAGTGAAATCCTTCCTCAAAGTACAATACCATGGGACGGCATGAGTGCCGTCAAAGAAGCTTGCACGGACTTTCGTAGAAAAGCTTCAGATGAAAAAACTCAGGACATTACCTTATTACAGCCAGAATACGGATGCCCACAAATTAATCCGTAAAACTGCTATGCAAAAGACAATGGGACTTATAAAATTTTACGAAATCCTGCAAGGGAATGACGTAATTCTTGTCTGTGAAACGTGGTTTAAAAGTAATATTTCCGATACATTATACAATATTAATAATTTCTCAATTTTTAGATACGACAGAATAACTCTCACAATTGGGGGTGGTATTGCTCTCTATTGTAGGTCATCACTTAAATGTAAAGTCATTTGCAAATCGATTGATTCTGATTGTGAGTATTTAATTGCTGAGCTGCAGGATGGTTCTTCCTAATGCCTTGTTGCTTGTGCCTACGCCCCGGATAGAAGTTGTTCGACTCAACCTTTTTTTGTTTGCCTTGCCGAATTTTCTGCTCAGTATGAGCATGTTATTGTTTGTGGAGACTTCAATGCTGATCTGCTCAAAAAAGATGCTCGGGCTATTCATATAAAAGACTCTGCTAATTGCCTTGGACTCCAAATCTACAACACCATGTATCCCACACGCTTTGCTAAAGGTGATAATCCTAGCCTGCTCGATTAAACTTTAGTATCTGACACATCATCTGTTCTTCTATTCGACCAGCTTTCGTTAGACTATATCTCCGATCATGACCTTCTTTTCTGCATTTATAACATTCATTTCGAATACTCAGCTGTCCCTCTGATTTTCACTTATAGGGATTATAAGGATATGAATATATGTACATGACCTCCATTCAGCAGCTATGAATGCCCCTTGGATGTCTTGTCGTTCGTGTTCAGACATACATATGTAAATGAGAAGCTTGATTATTTCCAAGATATACTCATTGATCTCTTTGATCAGTGTGTTCCCTTAAAGACTGTCAAGATACCAAACAATTGCTGTCCCTGGTTCACAACTGAAGTTATGAATAGTATCAAAGTACACAACCGTCTTTATAGTAAATGGAAAAAAAGTCCTTCTGATATGAATTGGAATGCTTACAAAGTAGTGCGTAATAGTTCCGCAGCGATAGTTCGCAATGCTAAAAGAAATTTCTATGCCTCCAAGTTGAGCACTTCACTTCCACCTAAGAAACTTTGGAATAATCTTCGTCACATTGGAATTTCCCACAGCAAATTAAATGATAAATGTTTAATTGACCTGATATTCTAAATAGTTCCTTTCTTGAAGGTCAATCTGTAGTGAGTGGTTTCAATTATGCTGAAGATCTCAGTCAATTGAGTCACCGGCATTTTGAAGTAGAAACGGTCAGTGAAATTGAGGTAATTAATTCTATTAGGGATATAAAATCGAATGCCATTGGTGAAGACAATGTATCTATGAAATTTGTTAAGTTAATTCTGCCCGTCATAATATCTCACTTAACCCATATTATCAACCATTGCATTACCACTTCAACCTTTCCTCGATCCTGGAAAGTAGGCCGTGTAATATCTGTCGCTAAGCGACCTAATCCTACCTCTGCCTCTGATTTTAGACCCATCAGTATCCTTCCGTGTTTATCAAAAGTGTTAGAGAAACTAATATCGAAACAGCTTCTCAAACATCTGTCTCTCAATAAACTACTGTTTGAAGCACAGTCTGGTTTCAGAGCTGACCATAGCATTTCCACTGCAATGTTTAACATCCTCGAAGAGATTAGGCAGAATTTTGATAAAGGACATGTTACACTCCTTTGCCTACTAGACTTCTCTAAGGCTTTTGATAATGTGGACCACAAGATACTCTACTGGAAGTTGAAAAATGTGTTCTCCTTTAGTGACAGTGCAGTGAGGTTAATTGAGAGTTACCTGACTGGTAGATATCAGCGAGTTTTTGTTAATTCCGATCGTTTTTCAGCACTCTTACCAGTCAACCGTGCCGCAAGGTTCAATTCTGGGACCTATCCTGTTTTCCTTATTTATCAATGACCTCCCGTCGGTGTGTAAACATACAACTGTCCACTTATATGCAGACGATGTCCAACTGCACTCTGCCAAAAATTGTAGTAACACAGAGGAACTAATAAATTTAATAAACTATGATTTGGCTAATATTCATATTTGGTCCATAAAAAATGGACTACGCTTAAATCCAAAGAAGTCACAGGTAATTCCTATTTCAAACTCTTCTGTGTCCTTACGCTCCCTGCCAAATATCTTACTTTCTGGAGATAAACTTACGATTGTTGATACTGTTACAAGTCTAGGTTTTATTATCAATTGCAGATTGTCTGGATATGACCATACAAATAGTGTAATTAGACGTATATATGGATGCCTACGCAAATTATGGACACTAGGAAAAAACTAGTTTCCGCCCTTATCTTACCGCTGATAACATATGCTAAAGTTGTCTATAGCAAAGTTGACTCTTTATTTCAGCGAAAACTACAGGTAGCGTTGAACGATGCTATAAGGTACATTCATGGTTTACGCAGATTTGATCATGTATCTGAGTATACTAAAAACTTACTAGGCACTTATTTAGAGCACTACATGGATGCTAGAAACTTAATTTTCTTGCATAATATTATGGTGAAGAAGTCTCCTTTAAAAAAAACTTAATTTTGCTCGATCTGCTAGAACTCCTGCTCTAATTCCATCTCGCTATCGCTTTACCAATTCATTGCGCCTTTTTTATATTTATGCCATTAAACTGTGGAACTCCTTACCTGGCAATATTCGAATCATCATGAATGCCAAACGTTTCAAATATGCCGTCATTTCTTACTTTTCTTCCCTTCCCTAGATCCTAATCCTCCCCTCTATCTCTCTTTTTAATTAATTTTAATCTTAAGTGTATAAATTATTCTAAATTAGTCTTGATTGTAACTTTTGTTTTCTTTATCCAATGTTAACTCTTAGTACTATAAAAGACGTATGTCTTATTGTACCTATACAAATGAAATGAAAAAAAAAATGAAATGAAATGAATAAATGTTATCACTCTGGCATGCTGACTGTCAAATTATCGATATTTAGCACCTTTAGCGTTACAGAGCTTTATGTGAGTTTTACGCACAGAAACTCCCTCTGTATAAAGTATAAAGAACTGTAGGAAAGAAAATATATATGCTGAAACTCTATGGAACCTATATGGAAAACTATTTCCATATACCAGTTCAAGTATGTTCAAAAAATAAAAGTCAAAAATGTTTGGTTTTCTCTTTAAAATGATATTGTACACCCGTGCCCTTGCATCTTTCAGTCTCCAAAACTCCGAAGGACTGAGATTTCAATCCCGTCTAAAACCCACGCTTTTCCGATTTTGTCAATCAAGATTACTGGCTTTGAAAATCTTCGCATCAACGTGGGTACTGACTTTGAGCTTACGAAAAGTGGTCAAACAAACTTGTATTAAACAAGAGGCGGTGAGAGATGTAATGTGACATCAAGTAGGCAAACAGGAGTCTTAGAGTTAAGCAACCAATGTCTTTGGTAAATACAGGCATAGTGAAAATGAGGGGACCTGAGGCACTTCGAAAGTTCTTTAAGGGGTTCGATTGGAAAACACCTTAGAAAGATACAGTATATCTCTAAAGCTTAGAATTTCCCATCTTTCAGGCAGGATTGTAGTAACTAGCGGCCTAGCGGTAAGGAAAAACGCCTTGTTTTTAGATGCAACCCTCATAAGAAATCAGTTTCTGTTCGGGCAAGCCATGAGTCAGGAAAAATTTAATTCAGAATTGAAAATTGAAATCAGAAGCAGCAAAGTATGGGGAATATAACGGGTGAAGTAAGGATTTCCATTTGATTGTTCTTACATTCGTTGTTTTTTCATTCACTGATTCGACCAAATAGAGAACATGAGCTTGGATTCAAGGATAAATGTTTTCGTCGTTGATGTTGAAAATTAAGTGGTTGGACTTAATCTATAATCTCCCGCGGCTGCGACTATCCTAATGGAACTTCTCTTCATAGCAAGCTTTCCTTTCTGACACTTAAGCTGCCTTTCGCAATTGTATAGCCTTAACAGTTCTTGGTTAAATCTTGTCAAATTTGTTTAAATTTTTTTCCTTTCGAAACTCCCAGAGCTTCACTGTTTATTTTGAATAGAATTCACGCTTCTGCGTCATATAGCACGATAAGGTTGGTAAGGGCTAAGGAACCATCGATTGGTAAGAGTAATTCTGTGCCTGATTTCTAATTTGTGACCGCGGTGGCGTGATATTCTGAAATCCATCATTATCCGAATATTATTCTTCTTATCTTAGTAAATTTAATTTACTCCATTGACAATTTTATGTTTTCAGGCTTTGTATAGCGAAAAGTGTGTAAAGTAGTCTGCAGAATGTCCTTCCAATCTATTTTATCATTGAATAATCCAAAAACAAATAAAAAAATTGAAATAAGATTAACTTTGTGGCTGACATGCTACCATATTATACTTATTTAATCATTAGTATCAAAAAGTATTTTTCCCATTCATATTAAATGTACGAAAATCACATAATTTAATGAAATAAATGATAGAAATATATGTTTAAATAGAAACAAATTTTGTTTCGTTTTTTTTTTATTTTTGAAAAACGCATTACTGTTTAGTAATTACTCGTAGTTTGGCTTTAGAGCAGGAATCTCAATTGAATATACTTTTCTAAGAGTGGGGAGCCAACTTAATGGTGCGATTAATCATGATAAATTTACTACTTGCCAATGTGACAAAAGAATTCGATATGATCAGCCATGACTTGTCACTTTAAAAAAATGTATAATGCTGCCTTCAGGAGAATGGTTTATTTCTCACTTAAAAGACAAAAAAACAATACTGTCAATATTATTACAATAAAAATTCCAACGATCATTAGTTTTTAAAAAAATGGCTCACCACAAGGTTCGGCTGTGTTATTTTTTTATAAATATTCACTGGTTACTTATTGTAATTACGATTTTAACGATATACCCGCTGCATTTGCAGATGCTTTTGTATTTACCTATCAATTCGAAGATTGCAGAAGGCTTAGAAATGTTCAGGGTTTTATTTGTTGCTCACAAATTAATGTAATTGAATGTTTCTAGTACTACAGTGCGGCATTTTAAACCATTTCTCCTCGACCACGACTATAGGCAACTTTCCTTACCTGTTCAATACCTAGATAAACACATTAAAATTAAATCAGAGCTAATACTTTCATTTTATTACAGTTAAATCCATCCAAACATTTTTTCATTGACTTTACAAGGTTTTCTATAAACGAACTGCCTACGAGGGTGGTCCGATAAGTACTTAGCCTACAAAAGAAAAACAAAAATTTTGGAGAAATGGCGATTTATTTTTCAATATTGTCTCCTTTTAGCTCGATACACTTGACCCAGCGATGCTCCAACTTCTTTAACCCGTCTGAAAAATACGTTTTCTCGAGGTCTGCAGAGTAGGCCTCCGTGGCGGCGAATGACTCTTTCTAGTTTGGAAACAAAAAGAAGTCGTACGGGGCCAAATCTGGAGAATACGGTGGATGGCGCAGCAGTTCGTAGCCCAATTCGACCAACTTGGCCGTGGCGAGGGCGGAGGTGTGAGCCGGTGCGTTATCATGGTGGAAGAGCACTTTTTTCTTCGCCATGTAGGGTCATTTTTTCTTCCATTCGGCGTCGAATCGGCCCAATAATTTGGCATAGTACAGCCCTGTGACCGTTTTGCCCTTCTCCAGGTAGTCGATGTGGATCACACCTCGTGAATCCTAGAAAACGGTGGCCATCACCTTTCCGGCTGATGGGACAGTCTTCACCTTCTTTGGAGCACGTTCGCCGGGTGAAGTCCACTGTTCGGACTGTTCCTTGGTCTCTGGTGTGTACCAGTGGATCCATATTTCGTCAACTGTCACGAAACGACGCAGAAACTCCTTCGGATTGCGCTTAAACTGCGTCAAACCCTGCTCTGAAGTGGTCTCACGGTTGCGCTCGTTATCCGGAGTGAGCAAACGCGGCACCCATCGCGCCGACAGCTTTCTCATGCCCAAAATTTCATGCAAGATATGACCCGCGCGATCTTTTGAAATGCCTACTGTCTCAGCTATCTCGCGCACTTTCAACCGGCGGTCTGCCAATACGATCTCGTGGATTTTTGTCTGGTTATCCTCCGTGGTAGCCGTTTTCGGGGCATCTGGACGTGGCTCATCAAAACCGACGTGCGACCACGTTGAAACTCGTTAAACCAATTTTTGATGGTCGCCATCGAGGGAGAAGGGTTACCGTAAACAGCGTCCAAACGCTCTTTGATTTCGCTGCGCGATTTCCCTTCCAAAAACAAGAATCGAATCACCGACCGATATTGCTCTTTTTCCATTTTTCTAAAATTCGCGGAGACTCCCGCTTCCACACGCGGTCAAAACAAAACTACGAATCCGATCCGGCTGATATTTCGACAGTAGCCGTCAACTAGAATGTACTACAGTAAGTTGCTCTTGCGATACTGGCGCCATCTGGCGGTGAGGCTAACTACTTATCGGACCACCCTCGTATATTCTCTGACTCCGACCATTCAACTTCCTTTAGATGCGGTTTGCTCTTTACTCACATGTCAACTGGGCTTGAGATCTGGATTTTGTGACGAGTTAACAAATGTGGTTGTGGTATCAGGGCTTAGCAGAGTGACTACATCTCTTTTCTACTCTCAACATTTATTTCAATAACGATTAATGTTAGTTTGGTTCATTGATGGACTTTATCGTGCGATAGTTCGGTGAATGATTTATTTTGGTTTCGATGCAAAGCAGTGACTACTCCCTTTTCAAACATATTTTTCTGAATAACGCACAAACAAGCGTAGAATCGCTGGTTCACAGTGAGACGCACACTTGAAGGGTTGGCTTCTGTCCGAAACACATCCGACACACTTGCTCAGCTAGAGATATTTTTTACTAAAATATAAACTTTCGGCAGCACATAAACCATTTATCCAAAATAAAGTTCCACATATTCGATAAAGTACGAAGTGTTGTTGTTCATGTTCCAACCAAGTGACATATTCCGAAACTGACATGACAGCTAGCTTGCAGAAAATATTTGGCTTAGGTAACAGATGAAGATCGGACTACCTATTCCTGATAACACGCATCAATTCCATCACCCCATATATGTATGTTATACCACTGAATGTATTCTTGGAATAATATGTCGCTGCATGTCTTTTAAAGGACATTCAGGTTAAGCTGACATGCTTGCTCTTATTCCAGCTATGAATTTTTTTCCGAGTATGTAGTGTGCTCACCTGTCAGAGAGCTTTAGGTTTGGATGCTCTTTCGTATCCACTTTCCTAATTCAAGACCGCTATAGACATAGATAGCGATTATTGATGCCAATGAGAACTGGTCTTAATAAGGACGTGGAAATCGGTGACAATAAGAAAGTAGCCAATCTCATATTTCATTACATAACAAAATCAGTCGATTGCATAACAAGCGAATGCGATGAATGGTTGAGTATTGATGAAGTGTTCATGAAATTATGCATTTTTAATTACTCATTTCATTTGTACACCACGATCTCCGCTCAAAAATGTCGACACAAGTCTAAAGACGTACCTTATGCTAAGGATATAGGTGCTTCCGTTGATTTGGTTATAAATTGACCCCCTTGTGACAAAGGCCCACCTCCGTTGGTGGTACCCAACGTACCTGTATATCTAGTTACTCAAAGCAAGTACTTTAAAATTCAATGAACACCACTTCTAGTCAGCGAAACCCATTCATCCACGTTCTGTGTTCCAAAAAACTCAAAAACTAGTTTGATTCTACGAAAATATTCGAATGCCATTTTAATCGTTTTAGTTGACCTATTCTCAAGGAAATCGAGTAGCACCCAACTCGTATGTCCTCTTTGACCTTAATATTAGTAATTTTCCATAGAACAGCTCGACTTCCAACAAACTGCTGCGCAGTGACCGTAAAATCCCGAAATTGTTTGAATTTAATTTCGACAGGACACGAGAGCCGCACCCCTTATGCCGCCAGGATTTAGTTTTTAAATCCACTTGGACTCGAATTTCATATGCATTTCGCCACACTCACGAACGTTAGTTCCCCAGACGATGTATTGTAATATCCAGTAAGCACTAAATCCTCGTCTGGGATCTCCTCTATCCGATAATTATTTCCATTTGAGCCTTTCAGCCTAATTCAAACATTCTCATGTCTATATGTTTTCGCTGTCGTCGTTGACATAATTCCTTCCCCATAATCGTGATTATCTCTAACGGAAGCGATTGGGTAGTGAACACGTCCTTGCCCAGCCATCGTAATGATGTCAGGACATGACAATTTATAAACGCAAATTCCCAGTAGTAATTTACTTTCGTCGTCGCCTTGTCGTTTCAAAGACTGGGCCATGATGGTGCGGGTACTCGGCTTGATGTGTCGTTATCCGACATCACACGGGCATCGAGTTTAGAATGTTGTCACGAAGATGGTGAACTTCGTTTTTAAGCTCGCCTAGGCATTGGAATTTCATGGAATATTCACAAGTCAAGCCGAATGTTTGCACGGAAGAGGAAGAAAGGAAGGAACTATGAGATGATGATGATGATTGGAACGACAGCCAGGCCACAGAAGAAGATGAAAAGTAGAGGACGACAAGGTTGATTTTGATTATCACCATGATGAGGATAATATCCTTATGACGGAGATGAAGCGTTACGTACAATGAAAAACTAGACCTTGCCACCTTTCTTCTGCGTCCTGCACGGCTCATAAGTATGCGTCATGTGTGTGGCACAGGTATGGGCTGTTGTGTGACGGGAAAATAATTCAATCAGTCAAACTTTTCCATTTACAGCTCTCGTAACCCGAAATTTCTTTCATAAGCCGTCATATTCTATTACGTGTTATGTACTCACCTTGGACTTCCAGGATGGGCTAGGAGAATCTTAGAGCCGAAGTCTTACGAAATCAAATTGCCCCACTTCGAACTTTTTTTTTAGAAACTGATTTCACAATATGACGTGCCAACGTACACTTGAAGCACCATGCCATATTCATATTCGTGAATATTTATGGTTCCAAGCACTCGAGTGTCAAATGGCAATAGCTTAACCTTGGAAAAGTTCATTGGGGTCGAATATGGAATGAACACGTGGCTCAATATTTACGCAAATAATTATCTTGAATTTGAGTCGTAAGTTGGTTTGGCAAATTTTTTGAAAGTTAAACATTCATTCTCTGACCCCAGGCGACGAGGGTTCGATAATGTAAATGTCACACGAGCTTTTGAATTGTGTGTTGACTGTCGGTGAAGTTTTCACATTTTTAAGGACAATACAGTTTGGAAAAGTCAGTGGCATCTGAAGAAAGTTCATGAAGGTGTCGGAAAGTAAACTTCCTGGAATTACAGACATCCAGCATACTTTTTTGAAAGTTGGGGAAAGAAAAGTAACAAACAGTTCAAAGGCTACTGGAAATAATTCCTCTCCATATAGGAGGTTGGGTAAATCTTAATCGGATTAATAACATTTCATTGGCAAATGCTTCACTGCACTCTTTCGCTACTTTTATGCGTGTTGTTTTGCTTTTTTTTACATGTATTCATTCGGTTGGATTGGCTGCAGATCGTAGTCATAATTTCATACTTTGTTGCCAGTTTAGGTGATATTTCATAAAAAATACGGTCCGCAGAAGATTAAGAAGTCATGTCTTTTGTCATCGATTTTCAATGAATTATGTTTGGCAAAATAAGGCCTTCCTGCTTAAAGTATCACTGATCAAATTATGACTTTAAAACAAATGTTAACATCTTGAGCTTACTCTCCTTATGATTTTGTCGGTATTTTCGTCAGGGGCCGACTATTCGAAGCAAAACTACTATCACTCCAGAGCCTAATTATACAGTAGTAAAGTAATCAATCAATAAGTTCCTAGAGATACCAGTCTCCTTCAAGAGTCATTTATTCAAAAATATCGGTGTTTTTATAGTCGTGCTTAAATCGGGCTACCACTTCTCTAATATTTGTCTGGATGGAGCGCATTATTCTGAATACCACTCAAGCCATCGTATTACTTTATCATCATGCTAAATTGAGATTGTTCCAATGTTATTCTACTAAAGTAAATTGTAAGTTAGATTGTCATACAATGTTGATACAAGTTTTCTTAAAAATCAAATGCAGTGACGCCATGTATGTGTCCATCATCCAACGAGCTTATGGAGCGACGTGTAATGGTAATGTGATCTTAGACGCACGATTTATGGTATGTCTTCTGCAACATTTTTAGTAATTCTACATAAATTTGTGGTTTATTCCATGCTCCTGTGGTCTGTTCTATCTCTTTTAGGGCCACCTTTATATTGTCATCCCATCTACTGCGCGGCCTTCATGAAAGTCCCTTTCTTCGTTTTGACTTATTATTCTTTTGACGGTTCGTCCACTGTCCATTCGTTCTATGTGGCCTGCCCAACTTAATCTTCGCGACTTTATTACTCGGGTGCAAGGAGCTGAAAACAATTCCTCGAGTTCCTGATCGAGTTTTCTCTATTCTCCATTCGCCTGTTCCTTCATCCTCCTTAAGATCTTGTTTTTAAGAACCACAATTCTATTTTCTCACAACATTCTGAAACAAAATTGTTTTCTTGAATAGTTCGTAAAAGCATGCATGCCCACATGCAACCCTTTATTTATGCCAAACTCGTCAAACACAGTACAATCAGATGCGAGGTCGGTCATTGACCACATATTTCTCCATTTAGTTCTTAACCTTCTTACTTTTCTATCATTATTGGACTTTCCACTTTTCTTTTATCTGCTTCCTGACTATCTCCCAGCAGCTCCAGATTGTCAGCGTAAGCTAGAGCGGGTATTATTCCATTAAGGGTTACTTGCCTTTTGTCTGAAAGGGTCTCATTACATATTCCAGCATCAAATTGAAGAGAAGTTACAAGGCGTCTCCATTTCGTACTTTTTTCTTTGATCTTTTTGTTCTTTGCTTTCTAAAAGCTTTCGTATAGTGAAAATCTGGTCGCTCGTCGAGCTTTTTCTCTTGAAGTCTCATTGGTAGTCTTTCATTTCTTCCTTAGCGTATGATGTCAGTCTCCTTAAGAGAATATCTGACTAAACCTCCTACCAACGGTCATCCCTGTTCAAATTCGGGAATGTTCGACATTCCATTCCTCGTGTATAATCTCATTGATCCATAAAGTTGTGATGACCCGTCATAACTTCTCTGTTGAACTATTTCCAGCATATTTTAGTGATTCCTATGCTACAATGTGGCGCAAAATTAATCATCCAATTTTGTTTTTGAATTACTTTGTCACTAAATAAAAAAAATTGATTTTGAGTAATGCAAATCCTTACTTAGACCTCTTCAATTTTTTTTTGTCAAGTGAAAAAGATGATATCCGTCAAGTTGCTACCACTAGTGTTAATAAACATTTGACCCCGTTTTATCGCAAGATTTCCGGTGATAATTGCTTGCATTTCTGTCGAATATTCTCCTTAAGGGCTGCGATTGTCTGAGGCTTGTTGGCATAAGCCCGCGACTTCAAGTAGCCCCAAAGAAAGAAGTCTGGGATGGTTAAATCGGGAGATTTTGCTGGGCAATGCAAATCGTCAAAACGGGAGGAAACGCTTCCTTCACAATATCCATTGTGGCTCGTGCTGTGTGTGCGGTTGCACCGTCATGTTGAAAACACATGTTCACCAAGCCCCGCTCATCCAATTACGGTTCCGCCTGGTGATGCCGTATTGCGTGGCCGGTCGTCTGGTCGACGTTTCTTCGTTCTCAACGACATCGGCAGCCACAGCCGAGATATTCTCGGCCGAACGAGCAGTCCGGTGATGGCCACCTGTGGTTTCAGTCTGTTCGAGTTGAGTAGCTGAGCGCCGGAATGTTTTCGACACTATTATTCGACGCTCTTGAGGAGTACAGCGCTCCATTGCTTATCTGTTTGTATACTGCAGCTGTCAAATATGATTGATGTACGATGCCATTTACAAAAATTATAACATCCTCCGATAGGATGATTAATTTTGCGCCACCTGGTATGGATGATTCTTACCGCTGCTTAATCCTTAAGCCGATGGATTACTTCTTTACTTCCTCGATGGTTGGCAAGTTCTTTGCTGTGTGGATAACGTCCTATTTACTCTCGATCTAGATTAAGCAAGTCATCGAAAATATGAATGTCTTTCATTGGGCTGCAGCCTTTAGTTTTTTGAAACGAACTTGGGCCTGGGCCGCGTATCCTTTTTGCAAATCGTTTATACTTTTGTTCGCCATATACTCTTCCTGGTTTTTGGCAAATTGTTTCTTATGCATTGTTGTTTTTTTATCCTTTAAAACGGTTGACTTCATTTCCCAGGGACTGATAATTGGTACGCCTGATCTCTTCTTATTTCTGGGGCTTGAAGTCTAAGAATATCACAAGCTTTTACTCTCTCTACGCACTCTTCGTCGGGCTGTAAAAAAATTGGTAACTATACTTTTTTCTAATCTTCCGAATTACCAAAAGTGAAGCTAGTATAGGGTCCGCCAAATAACTTTTTTTTTTTTTTGAAAATTCTATAAAAAAAACTACTGAATATTTCTTTTTTTATTTGAAAGTACAATCCTTCCGGTTAATAATGGAAAATAATTTCATTCAAATGGCTGCCTCGGTTGGCCATGCAGTAGCCTACACGATCGGTCCAATTTTTAAGCACATTCTCGATTGTGTGCAGCTGTATTTCACCAATGGCTTCACGAATATTGTCCTTTAAAGCGTCAATTGTCTCTGGCTTGTCGGCGTAACACTTATCTTTGACGGCACCCCACAAATAATAGTCCAACGGTGTCAAATCGCAGCTCCGAGGTGGCCAAACGACATCAGCTCTGCGGCTGATAATGCGATCTTCAAAAACAGGGCGCAAAACATCGAGTGTAGCTTCGGCTGTGTGGCACGTAGCGCCGTCCTGTTGAAACCAGGTGTTGCCAATATCCTCCTCTTCAATTTTTGTGAACAAAAATTCGTTCAACATGGCCCGATAACGATCGCCATTGACTGTAACGGCCACTCCTTGCTCATTTTCGAAGAAAAATGGCCCAATTATGCCTCTGGACCAAAATCCGCACCAAACAGTGGCTCGTTTTGGGTGCACCGGCTTTTCAATGTATGCGTGCGGGTTTTCTGTGCCCCAAATGCGACAATTTTGCTTGTTTACATACCCGCCAAGATCAAAAAGCTTCATCTGAAAAGATGATTTTTTTGGCAAAATCGGCATCTTCTGTAAGTCGATGATTTTCAAAGTAATGTCGCAATATTTCCCAGCGTTGTTCAAGCGTATACACAACCATATTCGTTTAGCGGAAGGATAAAACTAATTAACTGTCAAATCAGATATGAGCTAAGTGTTACCATTCACGAAATAAGCACTACTTGAAAAAAAAAAACGTTAGATGGCGGACCCTTTAGTTTAGGTAGACCAGTCGAATCCCGAAATTCTGATTTTTACGTGGCATTTCCTTCCCGTCTTAACAGCATCTCCCGAGGGTAGAATATTCGCGGTACATCAGCCCGCGATATAAACATTTTTGTTAATTGTTGTATATGGATAGGATTGAATAAACAGCAGTTTTTTTTGGACATGTGGCTCCGTTATTAAATTGCTTTTCTGATCCTGGCTCCCTTCTCTACAGCCCACTTACCATAGTTCAAACATCCAGAATCACATTAATTAACAGACTCTAATACAATAAAGTTAAAGGCCGTAAAGATACATATGTATGTCATGACTCATTAAAGTCTGTCTGCCGGCACAGGGTCAAACTGTTACAGAGTTCAACGATCTTTGCAGGAGCTGCGGAAATAAGGATGATTGCCAGTCGACCCAACATCTCTTCCGCCACTGTCTGGCTCCCCAGAATCCGTCAAAAATCATTGGGTCAAAACTAGAAATTATAAACATAACCATTTCATGGACGTTCTGTAGTTTATACACATAAGATACATATGTCTTCTATTGTCTTCTGCCTTTTTAGTGCGAATATGACTAAGTTTCTATGCATCTTGTAATGGAAATGCCCTAGTAGTTTATTGTATGTGTTGGTGCTTACTAGACACATTGACTATCGGATTATTTCCATGCATGGGCACAAGCATTCTAAATCAACGAACTCCATTTTTCACTGTCATTATAAAATCATGGTAGCTAAGTTCAAGGTTGAATTCAGCCAATCAATCAGTTTACAAACCCAGTTTCCTTTCCTCTCTGTGAAAATATGTATGACCATTTATTGAAACGACTTTCATCATAAACTAACACAAGCACCTATAACGTAACTTAACTATGTAAGTTTTCCATCCAAACTTAGACTGCACATCTTGCCCCAAAGCCAGTCAAGTTTTTCAACGATAGCTGATAAAGTTCCTACTAACGTTGTTCCTCCTATGATACGAGTATCATATTTAACGACAAACTTTTTCTAGCTAAGTCGTTTTGTGCTTTTTTTTTTTTGAATTCAATAAGGAAACAACTCGGGGCGCATGTAATGAAAAAAGGGCAGCCATTACCGTGAGTCTTGACATGACATTTGGGAGAGTTTTATCGTGCTTGAAACTTCATATCCTTGAGAAGTGACGTCCTCGAGCCGAATACCCATAATATTTAAAGTGATAACGAAAACCTTGGGTTGAAAAATGTTGCTATTTTTCATTGAGTTATCCTTCCATATTTCCAGATTCCTCACATGATGAATACCTTATTACTCTCTGATCAAAATAGAGTTGGGAATATTTTTGTTTGCTGCTGTCGGGAATACACTCGTATATCGGTATTTAGAAGTCAGAGTATGGGTATCAAGATGGGAGGTATTTTGGGCTTAGTAACCTCACAGACAATCATGTGTAGAGACGATTTCGACGTATAATGCATGGTGGAAGGGGTTATGCCTTACTAACAGTGGTTGGCAGAAGGGAATCCTAAATGAAATTCTTGGTGATATCGAAACAGACTGCTTGAATTATTAGGAAGGCCGGGATTAACCCAAATTAAGCTCGAGAACGTGCACGCCTCAGGACCACTGGTTGACCTTGACATACCCGGTCAGTGGAACAGGAAAGAGATTAGTAGGAGTAAAGTTGAAACTAGCAGAGTTCAAGTGAGGTCGAAGCTAGACAGAGATTTGGGGTTGGACCCACTGTTGTTCATAGATAGCACTTTAGAACATAAGGTAAGGACCAAAGCAGAGTTGATCGAACAGTATTGTTATCCGACGCAGAGTTGGAAGAGGTAAAATACGAATTTAAACATTTATTTATAAAAGCAAAAGAAAATATATTTAATACGTAATTACAAGCTGAGTTCAATAATGTTTTGACTAAAGTACTATCCAAAGTGAACAGCCAATCCTTTACTTTATTAATGAACAAGGTGTAGTGTGTTATGGTTCTTATTTGAGAACGTAATTTGTTAAAAAGCCTAGGTGCCGCCGCTATGTAAAATCTGTAAAAATGGGCATTTTTAGCCGAAGGAATATTTACTATTGCCATATTGTTTACTTTCTTTTAATCCGTAAAAAAAAACGTTTAAAACCTTATAGATATAGAGATGGGCTAATGAAAGAATTCGGAGTCTGTAAAACGGAAGCCAACTTCTCACGAGTCCTTTATGGGCAACGTTTAATATTACCATTGTGCAATTATATACACCAACTTGCAGTTCCAATACTGAATCTTAGAGTGTGCTAACCCGTAGTATATCATCAAAAGAATTTTAGTTGTTTAGTAGTGTTTATACTTCTTAAGTTCATCCAGGTGAGCTTTCCAATTCAAGTTTTTATCAATTAAAATACCTAAATATTTAAAGTTTTAAATATTTTTTTTTAAAACGTGTTGTATTACACATAAATCCATCAGAAAAGTTAGGTTTACCACATAAGTGACTAAATTACGACATTTTTGGAGAAGTGGGGAAGTGGAAAATAATCTCACAATTATCAGGACAAGGACATTACAGAGCATCAATTTATAAACCATTGCCTTAGGATTTGAACATCGAACTGTAGAGTAAAATAGATTATTATTCGAATACGTAAAGGTGATATCATCAACAAAGGCGGTATCTTAACTTTTAAAGTTTTGTTTAAATAACCAGTTCACGTATACCAAAAATAAAATGGGCCTTAAAGCGGAATCTTGTGTTACACCCATATAAATAATTAATTCATCGCTATAGTTAGAGTCAAGCCTGACACATTGACTCCTTCTTGAAAGATACGAAGATAGCCACTTATGTATAACAACCTCTCAATCCAGCTTTGTATAATCTATCTAAAAGTGTCTTGTGGTTGGTCATATCGAACGCTTGTGTCATATCCATAAAAAGAGCAATCGAAATATTATTTTTGTAAAAGCCATCGTTTATTTCACAGCACACTTTCAAAATCGCATCTTCCTTCCCGAAAACTGAATCGTTCCTCACTAAAAAATAATTTTTGTTCAGAAACGATACCATAAGTTAACACCATAAATGACACAAGCCGTATTCCACCAGCGGATGTAATGCCCTAGCTTCCGCCAGAGTACAAGACAACACCACCATAAAGTCGAAAGCGGCATTTCACAATCGGGTGCAATACCCCAACTTCCGCTAGAATGTTTCATCCAAGAGTAACACCGACGAGCCAGACCCAAATTACTTATTCAGCAACAAATCACATCGATGGTTGGCCCTATAAGTAGCCGTAAAAGTAGATTGTAATTTAGTTCTGATGAGCATAACAAAGCGGGCAGTTGTCCCGAATAAAAAATAATTTTTTTTATTTTCACTTCCGCGCGAAAAAACGTAACTTATACGCTTTTTCATAAGTTTTTCAAAAATTTAACTGAAAGTTGGAACAATGGAAATATGTAGGTCTATATTGAGACAGTAAACTTCGATTTCCTTTTTGTAAAAATGGAGTTACTTCAGCGGATTTTAAAGTCACAGGAAAAATACCACAAAACATACTTTCATTAAATATATGACATAGAACATCTACAATATAAAAGGAAATTTTATTCCGAAGGCGGGTGGTAATGCTGTCTGAAGTACTTGCATTTTTATTATTTAGATATAAGATTTGTTTATGGATTTCCAATGAAGATGACGGTTTAAAAATCCGTCAACTAGATTGGCAAATCTCCTATATTACATGAGCAAATACTTGTAGAGGAAGGGATTTTGAAATGACTAGATATGGCCGTGGGATCTGATATTATTTCACTCTATTTTATAAACTCTATTTTGGAAATATTTCTCTTCAGAAAAATTGATTGTCAAGGATGTTGCTGACAACTATTTTACATTTACTCTACAGGTCTGAAACTTTTTAGTATAATAACTATCTCGACTTATGTTTATTAATTTTTTTACGTTTTTATTTATCATTTCGTAATTATTTTAAGTTTGATTTAAGTCAATATTTTTTTACGAATTTCATTTTCCTTATTTATTTTTTTTCAATAACTCTGACTTATCCAAGGCCTAAAACGTTTCAATTTGGAGTTGTTCTTATTAAGTACTTCAGAAAAACTTTCAATTAGATATTTTAAGATAACAAGAAAAATTTCGTAAGGAACTGAAGAGTTTTTTTCTGCTTATACAGAATCCCAAAACTTAAATTTCAAACGTCTTTTTAAAGCAACGAAGTTAATTTTTGGAGTTATTTTGAAAGGTATAGGTTGAGCAATACTTGGTGATAAACTTTTTCTATATGTATGTACATATATTTAACATACAGTGATCAGTGATTTTAAAGTCTATCACTTGAGCCGATAGTTTTTTTTTTTTTTTTTTTAAATGCTATCCAACCTTACGAAAACATGGTGAATGCATGTTTTTGAAGATCTTCTAATATACGTCCTTTTCAACATAAAAGATTTCAAACCATATGACGACATCTATATCATCATGGTAACCAGAAATGTTATAATTGAATAGTTCATAGTCATATAACTAAATCTCAGATAAGACAATTATATTTACATTTATATTAAAAGCATTTAAATGAACTAGTCCAAGCGAATTAAAATTTTCTCTCATACTTACGCAAAAAGATTATGCTATTCCTCATCCATATACTCGTACACTTAAATTTCTTTTCTACTTTGAATTTTTGGGTTGCATTGAAAAGTGCTCGCATGTGAGATGTTAAGCTATCTTTTATGCACATTTGAGATCAATCATGTCTGTCCTCTAGTAGCTTTGTTGTGAGCCTTTGCTTTTTCCCATTTTTCGCACTCATAACCTTTTCTTTGGTAAGAAGTGAACTTAAGAGCGATAATGTTTAAATATGGTTTGGTCGGTTATTTTACCTTTTAATTTTTTTAACAAAACAGCTGTTGATATCAACACTTACTCCTGTATAATACGGCGGACGAGGTTGGTCGTTCAATAAAAGCGTTTTCAAGTAAGTTGTGATTGATTTGGTGACTTATGGACGAGCATTGTTGTCCCGCAAAACACTTTGTCGTATTTTTCGAAATATTCCGACCGTTTTTCTTCAATACATGGTTCAAGTGAAGGTTTGAGTAGTTCAGAGTAGACACCACTCTTTTTATCCCACCAAACACAGAGCAGGAGCATGGATCCGTAGATATCAGGCTTCGCCCTCTGAGTTGATGTTTGAGCATGCTTAACTCATGTCTTTCAGTGCTTAGAATTGTCGTATTAGATCCAGTTTTCATTACTAGTAATAACTATTCGATGCAAAAGCTTCTCCTATTCTGCTATTGTAGCAGCTGTTTACGGGTGAAAAAAAACATTCTTAAGTCCCTTGCTTTTAATTCGTATGGACTTAAGTTTTCTTGCTTTTGGACCATTCTCTTGGTATTAGGACGTTTCCTTTTCGTTGGCTAATCAACTTCTTACGTTTCAAACAACTTTTGAAATGTTCATGCGAGCAGTTCCTTCAATTCATTTTGGATTGTTCGTGGCTGTTCGAGTCGGAATATCCAAATAAATGTTTACTCAGTTTCAACATATTCACCAATAACTTCCATTAAAAGACAATGAATTTCGGTCACAATTTTGTTTATATTAAAGTAATAAAGTAGAACTCCCTCCCCTGCGGAACAAAATTCGACACATTCAGTAAAGTACGACGTGGTTTAATGAAATGATATACTCAAACAGGCGTCTGTGGTAAAGCTCTATGAATTAACTATAAATCTTGATATGATTGCGGCTATGAGTTTATAAAACAAAACCCATCTCTTGGGGTCTTCAGACGGAAACGCTAGAGAAGAAAGGGTAGGACTGATAGAAAATGGGTAGAGTCCATGCTATTATACCTAGAGAAAGTATCGTATATGCTCAAAAGTGTCGAATGTAAGTCGAAGAGATGTAAAAAGTGTCGAATTTCTCAGCGGAGGATGGAGAGGTTTTTGTCTTCATCCACGTGTGCTCTTTGCACGAAACAATGCTACAGAAAGAATTTATTTTTTCTACAACAAATCAAACTCACGTTAACTCAAATTTCATTCAACCGGGACTCAAAAAAAAATTAAATCGGACTTTGAATAGTGAATTCAGACAATCTCTAACATTCCCATACGTTTTTTGCGCGGAGGTGAAAATATAAAAATAATTTTTTATTCGGGACAACTGCCCGCTTAATTACGCTAAACAGAAGTAAATTACAATCTACTTTTTACGACTGTTTATAGGATCAACCATCAATGCGATTTGTTTACTGAATCAGCAGCTTGCGTCTGTCTCGTCGGTATCGCTGGAATTTGAATAACATGTGAACCCTGGGGTGCATTTTGGTGGACGTTGGGGTATTGCACCCTATTGTGAAATGCGGCTTTCGACTTTATGGTGGTGTTGTCTTGCACTCTGGCGCAAGTTAGGGCATTGCATCCGCTGGTGGAATGCGGCTTTTGACATTTAACATTTATGGTGTTAACTTACATTTGATTTCCTGACTTTTTGAAGGTTAATCTCTTAAATAAATCGACATCACTTGTAACATCATTTGTAAACTATGGAATCGATTTTTATCTGATCAACCTATCATTGAATATACTCCGTTTTCACCTGACTAGGCGAATGTTATCTTTTGTATTTATAAACCCATTAAGTTTATATTAATTTAGGCAATTTATTCCATAACGAAGATAGTGTCTCGTTAAATTTCAACCACAACCCACATATTTCATGAGAGTGCAATTTCGGAAGCAATTTCCTCTGTCTCTGGCATACGCTATCAGCATTCACCGTTCGCAAGGGATCACTTTGTCGAAAGCAGTTGTGTATCTTGGTACCAAAGAATTCAGCGCAGGACTTGCATATGTTGCCTGTTCTCGGGTAAAAACTGCTGAAGGATTGATTTTTGAACCAGATTTTCCAGCAGAACGCATTTTGGGAATCAATTCAAAGGAAGCTTTCAAGTTGAAACGAAAAGAATTGGATCGTCTAACGAAATTGTAATTCCTTTCAAGTCGTATTTCATCTGTTTTATTTATAAATTTCCTTATTTTACGTTTAACATGAATAAAGATTTTTTCGATAAATGACGAGTTTAGATGGTGTAATATTAGTAGAGAACAGCCAACAATGGTCGAGCATTTGACAACTGAAATAGAAAAGGCGCCAAACCTGGGCGTAGCAATTTCGCGCCAAATGCAGAGAATTCTTTTTTGACTACAGTCACAAACAATTTTCGGTCACAAAATGCCTTCGACTTCATGGTGTACATTTTATCCAGTGTCTCATCAAACTGAAAGATTAATTTGCCTTGACAAACCCCGTCCGAAACTAAATGAAACAGACGCTAAAATACTTAAAAATGCAAAGAAAACAAAGAAGATGAATAAAGGAATCGCAGAGTTCTGCCGAAGAACACCAAAAACATTCCTTCAAAACTCACCGCGTTTTGCATAAACTGCCAAAGATGAAAAAAGTCACTACAGCCAGATTGACTAAAAAACAAGAAAAGAAAGCAGCTGCGGATTTGAAACAGAAAATTCAAGAACTCAAGGAGGAGAAAATGTTTCCAAAACCATTGATGTATCCGTTGAAAAATTGTTCTGTTGTACTCGAGCGTTTGGTGGTACCTGTTGAAAAAAAAGTTTCAACAGATGTGGTCGGTGATATTTTGAATATGATGAAAAAATTGTTTTTTTATTTGCATTTGTATGTTATTTTACATTAAACATTAGAACGAGACTTCTAGCAGATTCGCTTTGTTTAGTGAATTTATTCACACCTAGTCAAATATTCCAGCTTTCTCTTAATTGCCTTTTGTATGGGAGAGGAAGCTAGTATTGAGGACTTCAAATATTATTAATATTAAATATACGAATTTCGTGCAGCTTTTCTCATATGCTGCATTGGAGCTTGAAAAAAGGGAATCGATACCCATCTTTTCAGAATTATAAGTCAGCTATCTTAATTCAGTCAGTATTTAAGTTTAGGTTTGACTAGCTTAGATGTTCTAGGGATCAGGCGCATCTTTATTGGCGTCAATTTTTTTATTTTTTTTACGAGTGTCTGTAATGGTGTTTGTTACACAACCTGGACGGGGTGCGGATGGTTTGTGTCGAAGATGTTCGTTCACTACTCACCGGTGGTGGTTGTCTTAGGTAGGATTTTTTGAGGGATTCGACTGGATTTGTCGCGTTGGTTGTAATTCACAGTAACTTTTTTGATTTTTTTGCTCTGACCACAAATAGTCTTTCTTTCGATTTTTGTGGCAGTGTATGTAAAACGTATTTTGAGGCTATCCATGAATCCAACCATTTTGATAAGAATGAACGTGCTGCCAGGCTGCAGCATATGCCATCGAAAGGAACAAGTGATAATCGAAAGGGACAGCTGAGGGGGGGTGGATTGAACCTTTCCGATTTTGCAACATGTTGTGTCTCTTCTCACACAGCAGCCGCTTTTCCTTTAATGTTCGGTTCAAATGCATAAATTGTAGTTGATACTGATGGTGTAATTTGAGCAGCTCATAATAAACTACTCTCTGTTCATCCCACCAAATACAGCGCAGAACCTTCAAACCTTGGATATTTGGTTTTGCCACGATGATGATCCATGGCCTAGCCTACCCAACGATCTTTTATGCTTAGAGTTATCGTAGAGTATCCACTTTCCATCACCCACCACGATACGATGCAAAAAGCCTTTCCCTTTTTCTCGTTGTAGCTCCAGTTAACTCGTTAAAAAACCCCTTCTTGAATTAATGCCTCTAATCCTTGTCGTTCAACTTTTTTGGTGCACAAGAACATTCTTTATCTTTAATATCAATATAATTTTTTTAAGCGTCTAAACTAATATTTGCATTTAATTTCCGACAGGGTATGCTCACCGTAAGTCTCAACAGGAATTCTGCGAACTTCCGCTGCAGATTTTTCTGAATAAACATTCTTGAAACTAAGAAGTTGCTTACACTTTGGCTCAAGCTTGCCTACTATACCTGTTGTAGATACGCTATTATCTTAAATTACATGCACGTAGTTCTGGTAAGGTGCGAGAACTTCTCAAAAGTCTCAGTACGCGAATCGGTTGTGAAGCTCTGGTATAGACTCTATTTTTTAATATGGTCTCAGAGCAGAAATATAATAACGTAAAACCGCACGATCCGCTAATTAAAGCTTTTATTACGAAATCACGAGTCCAGGAAATTATTCAATAATATAGCCTTTGCTTCAGCTGCTGTGTTGTATATGGCGCTGTCCTGCTGAAAATGAACATTGCCTACGTCAATATAATTTCAGACAAGAAAAAGTTAGTCAACATCGCCTGGTACCGCAATTTGTACACTAAAATCATCGCACCATTATAATAAAAAAAATTATGGGCCAAAAATTCCACCTTCCCTGCCATTCGTTCTGGATGGAGATATTATGCCACTATTTAGAATTTTGGAGTTTACGTATCCATGAAAAAAAATTATCCACATCACTCCTGCCTGCTTTAGTTCTTGCATTAATTGGGCCTTATAGGCCTATGGGCCAGGATCTTTTCTCAAAATGTAGTTCAAAGTGGTTATGGAGTGGCTCAGTTTCTGTGATTTTCTCAAACTGTACGTACTCGGGTTTTCAGTAGCAGGTTTGGGTGTGGCGGCGATATTTTCGCCTGACCCTGCCAAACGAGTATACATTTACATCATTACGCTGTTCGAGGCGTTCATATGAATCGATTGAAATCAATATAATTATAGAGTAACCGAGAGCTGTACGAACTTTGTAAACGAAATTTTCACGATTTTTGAACTGAATTTTCACCATCTGGCACCACTTAATTATTAAAAGTCATAACTGTTATATATTGCGAAATTTATATTGGTATTTCGTGTTAGGTGGTTTGATCGGGAACTCTTATTTCGCAAGTTTCTCCCATACGTAATGTCATAGCAAATCAAATTCAAGGGATTGCGCTAACGCCCTCTCTATTTGTACACTTCCATTTCTAACCACAATTATTTCTGGAGTGTTCCTACGGTGTAAACATCCCGCCGAATTACACCCAAATTTCTTTATATCCCACTAAAACACACAGCGATCTACATAATTATGAGCGTTTCATTGGTCGTTGTCATGCCATTACAGCAATCATGACTATTTATTTCTAACTTTTGACCCTAATGACCATACCCTGCGTCGCGTCATTGTTTCCGTTAGCATGAAAATGGCAAAAGAATTGAATTGCGACCAAGCATTAAATCATTTTGTATAATTGTAGCTACCAGCTCTGCCACATTCATTAACTTGCCTTTCAACTACCCCCACGATGATGATATGTAAACACGCCAAACAGGCGAACGGGAAAATTGGGAAATTGGCAAGTGGAAAACCAGACGGGTAAATAGCCAGTCATCTGGGTGGGCATGACCATATACAAGTATTGTATGAATACGCTAATGGAACCCAGTATTCGACTTATTATCCCGGCGCACATTATTGCTATCCAACAATTGACAGTTAATATATCTTCAATGGTCAGTCGGATTGAACCTTGGCCGTTAAAGCAATTTATCTAAAAGAACGAAGGCATCTTATCATTAATTTCATACCGCCTTTGTCAACATCAATAATCATGACCCTTTTACTAGCAATTAAAAGCCTTTCTCGAATGTCGTCTCCAGTTCTAGGATTCGGGTAACAGAGTTTCGTTAAACATCCAGCCCTTTTGCTGCATGCGGAATTCTGTTTGTCAACACTTGACACGAAGTCATATAAAGGGGCTTGGATAAAGGAGTACCCAAAATAGTTACCCTGACTCATGTCATGTTCTCAAGTGACTGTCAGTCACTAGGCGTATCTGAAGGCAAGACAAAGAGCGTAGAGAAAGTAAATGTTATAAAATAAATTAAAAAGTCAGTCAAGGTTTCTGTTTTTCTTTTAGCTTTTTGTACTGCAAAGGGTTATCTGTTGCTGGTAAGGGTTGCTGTTCCGCGTCGTAATGCGGTGTCAATGATACACAGTCCCACCTTGCATGAGGGTTGGTATCGATTTTGCATTAGATATTCCATTTATGAAAAGTCAATTTTCATTTCAATATTGCTTCGATACTGCAATGGGGATGTCAAGTGAAAACCGCCAAATGATGGCTTTATGCAAGGGCAAACCGCAAAGTTATCCCGACGGCAGGGTGGTGTGGGGCAAATTCATTTCCGCTTCAATGTTGTGGCAGCAGTAGTTTCATTGGAATTTTGGGCGGTTCACAAGGGATGTACAGGTCCAAGTGTTTTTAGATGAAATGAAATTCCATCCCGGATCATGTTTGGGGCCACAACATGTTGCTTGTAAAACCTGAGCCATGTTATTAAATAGTCAACTGGTAAATGGGCGTTGGTGGAAATTCATTATTTTGAACAGATATGGAAGTCAATTAATCGACAAAGTACATAAACTAAATGACCCATTACCCCTAATCCAACCGGGACTTATTAGTATTAAAGCCAAATCGTGTATTGTGCAATGGTGTCGATTTTTTTGATATAACTCTCATTTCACAACTCTCATACACTAAATGGTTTGCCATACCATTAACTTGCCCATGGAGTAACAGGGGATATAGAAAAAGAAGATACCAGTCCACATCGACCTTAAGTAGGAAGGGCCAGTCTGTTATCTGATGATGAAGAGGAATAAAATGGGCTAACTCGCGCTAACTTTATTTTTTTTAGGCTCCGGATTTGAAGTTGATTGAAAAAGACTCTAAAGAAAAGAATTTAAAGTGCTTTAGATATGTACAGACGTCTTCACTCCCATACTACAACCGTACTGTCATCAAGGAAACGGTGAATTGGGTTGAAGATATGAAACAGAAGAGTTCTTGGTATTCTTATTTGCTTTCGTTGAATCCCTTCGTGAGTACAAACTGGACTTGTCGTAAACTTTATTTTACTGTCAAAGTATTAAAAGGCTTATTAATCTATAGATTCCAGAGGCTAGATTCCAAGCTTTGCGCACGTGCAACTCTAATAATCTCTCCATGCTTTTCAGCAAGAAGGATGTTAGACTGATTGGTCTAAAACTCTTGGCGAGAGAGTAATCTTCTTTCCCTCTTTTGGGAATAAAGACTACTTTCACGGCGCGCCAAGGAATAGGTACTTATGTAGGTAAGTGCCACGCTAACAGTGAAAATTCTTTTCAGAGCAGGAAGCAGCAGTCTAATACCTTTTTGCAGCATAACAGGGTATATCCCATCAGTGCCCGGCGACTTGAAGCCATCGAAAGATGCCACAGCAAATTCAATGGCCTCACTAGTTGCCACGTGTGACGCAATATACCAGCTACGCCGAGTTGTTTTCATCGTTTCAGTCGCAGTTTCCAATAAGGAAGTGTGCAACGAACGATTTCCCGGGAAATGTGTCTGAAACAGTAAACTAAGAGTTTCTGCTGTAGACGCGGTGAAGGTACCATCAGACTTTCTGAGTACATCCAGCTTTGTCGATTTTCCTCGCTTGAGACCATTAACCAGGAACGTTGATCGCGCTCAGGAATTTGATCTCTTCGCAGAAGGACTTATAAAAATCATTCTTCGATTTACGAATAAGCTTCTTACATATACATTGTATGTATTCCTTTTGCTTCAATCGATATTTATTCCAGTCACTTCCGAGTTCGATTTAAGCGATCTGTTCAGGAGACTTCTGGCTTCCCTGCGAAGACATTGGAGCTCAGCGTTCCACCAGGGAACCGGCTTTCTGCTGGGAGGTTTTTTGACAGGACATGCGAGTTCAAAACAGTTGATGATGGCGCTGTTCAGGTTATGAACGGCATCCTCCACCAATTAATTTGTTTTGAGTTTAGGCGGGGCTTGAGTGGATTTCTCAATGTATCTCGATGTATCTATGGTCTGACAGCGTAACATCTGTTAAGACTCTCCAGTTAGTGATGGCCTTCACATGCCTATTAGACAGGGTTAGGTCAATCACTTCCTGTCGTCTCGCCGTCACAAAGGTTGGTTGAGCGCCAACATTGTTGATGATAAGGTCAGAAGAAAGAATGAAGTTTAAAAGATGGTCTCCTCTCCGGTTGCATTTGCTGCTGCCCCAAACTGTATTTTGAGCGTTAGCATCGCAACAGATGATGAGTCCAATCCTTCTGGCTTCACAGTACTCTACGAGTTCGGAAACCGCCTTAGGTGGCGGGGGTAGTACCGAGTCGTAGGGGAAATATGCAGACGCCATGAGGAAGTGCTCAATTTCTTCGTGCGCTTTGTAGCTAACATTCGCAGCCACCAGATCTGGACCCCAGAATTGCACAACTTTGGTTGCCGATAGCGTGTTCGATATGATGAGGCAGACTCTGGGCCTTTCGGATCGCTCATCATAAAGGATCGTAGCATCACATATACCACCAAGACCACACAGGCGTTTATTCCACACCCATGGTTCCTGAATGGATACAATGTGATGATTTGCACTACTGCATGCAATTCTGCTACTGAGAAGAGCAGTAGCCGTCTTGCATTGCTGTAGGTTAATCTGAGTGAAAATCACTGATTTGTGTGAAGTGCCCGCCTCCGACGAGCAGTCTTTGGTCCTCTCCGTCTTCAGATTTTTGCTTTGATCTTTGTTAGTCGCCGCGTCAACCTTCGGACTCCGATTTCCCGCCGCTACGTCAGAGGAGGAGACATCAGTTCTCTCTCCCCAGCAAGGTTGTCCTCGGCGGCCGTCTTCCGTTTGCGGACGCTCTTACCTTTTTCGGTTCCAGCTCCTGCTCTCTTCCGACGCCGCTTTGGAACAGCTCTGCCAGCTGGAGGTTTGTTGTGTTCCGAGACCGCTTCGCCTTTTGCGATCAGAGTCTGTCAGCATCATCGCCTTTTTCGGCGGTGGCGCCGGCCATAACAGGACCCTGAACATATCCAGCTCCGTCAGTTTTGGAACCTGGCACGCTCTTATTGGGAATTCGACCGTCACCAATAAGAGGAGGAATGTTTGAGGCGCATGCCGAAAGTGCTGGCATGCTTGTGCCTTTTACCCATTGTTTGAACTAAATTTACAGAGAACGTTGCAATCAAAGTTGAACTTAGAGAAGGATTGGCAATTACTCTACTATTCCTGGAGGAGTCATTAGTAACAAAAAATAGGTCTAGCTAATGATTTCAGGAAATTATTGACTACAAACGGTGACTTTGTAATTGGTGGAGGTTTTAATAGTAGAAGTACTCGTAGAGATTGGGGTTGCAGTATGGGAAACACCTGGGGAAATATACTTACAAACCTACAACATATTCCCAATTAACATTTCATATCCCCCAATACCAACTTATGTAACTGATAGCTCTCCTAAGCGTTAGTCTGTAATTGATATTTTTTTCACCAATGTACCTAGCCAATTATCTAAGCCAGTTCTGCGTGTTCGCTCAGTACCGGCCATAATCCAGTTGTATGTAAATTTAATTGTTCTATAGATTGTAATACCGAATACATGACAGATCTTAAAAACGCTAATTGGATATTTTACCACAGGCAAATAAGTACATATTTACGAAGTTTTCCTACTAACCTGCGTCTACTCCAAGAATCATATTGATGTTGCAGTCGAATTCCCTTCTTCTTTTCCTTTTTTCCGGCGTTGTTATGGTCAGAAGTGTAGGACCATAACCTTCCCACTTAACTGCATTCCTACTGGTCCGCTTGTGGGGTCCGCCGGTTTGACCTCAGAAAGTAGCGGCAGGCTACCCGGTTTGGGATTACTTCATCGCTGAGGCCAATCAAATGCTGGTGTTTTTGCATTTGTTTGCACCAATTGTTTTTCTGCCTTTTTTTTTTTTTTTTTTTTTTTTTTTTTTTTTTTTTTTTTTTTTTTTTTTTTTTGCAGTCGAATTCCCATCTAATAAAAATGCTAAATTCAGCTAGAAGGACAATTTCAATATGTCATGTACTGATGCACCATATAGCGCTTATACATAGCTCTGATGATGACATTCTACTCCATCTATAAAATTTTAAGATAAGGAAAACCCTTGGATTTGATGAAATAAGTAACATTTACATATAAAAAGAAACTACCATATGTTGACGTCAGATTTATAAATAATTTTTTTTTTTTTATAAGGTTTGTGCAGGTTCAAGGGTGTACGCTCTTATGGTGTTTTTCCACACAACCTGGACGGAGTGCAGATGGTTGGTGTCGAAGATGTTCGCTCACTACTCTCCGAGGGTGATTGTCCTAGATAGGATTTTATTGAGAGATTCGACTGAATTTGTCGCGTTGGTTGTAGTTCACTGTAACTCTTTTGTTTCCATGTGTATATAACACATAGAATGAATCTTTGAAATATTCTCATGCTGCGAGTGTTATGCCTACGTCAGCGTTTTTTGATCATCTCTCATTCACAGCTGATGTTGTTGCACAGTTTTTCCGTATATGGACAGACTTGAACTACATACCTTCCGCTCAACAGTCGATGATGATTTCCATTGCACCACGACCACCCCAAATAAATTAATAAATTATAAACTGGTAAATAGTATTCCAGTCAAAAACCTGGAAAACTTCCGAACAAGGTCCAGAATTACAAATCTATTAGCCTTCTCAGTAGCTTAGGTAAACTCCTAGAAGAAACAATAAAAGAAAAGATGGGAAACACAATATTCTCCCAAATGAACAATTTTGATTTCGGAATTCATAAGCACTTCTTCTTAACATAGAAAAAGCCTTCAAACAGTGTGGCATGATGGTCTTCTCTTCAAAATTATTCGTCACGTAATTTCTCTGTAAAATAGTCCAAAGATTTTTTAGTAATCTTTCTTTTAGTGTTTTCTTTAATAATGTGCTTTCTGGAATTAAATACTTTGATGCTGGGCTTCCGCAGGGTTCTGTTCGTGGTCCTGACCTGTATAACGTGTTTATGTCAGATCTTCCAATCTCTATTGCGATATAGTTACTTATGCCGATGACACAGCTGTATTCTGTATTTATATCACATACATACATTTTTTTCTCACTCTTGAGACGAATCTTTCTTATGCTCTGAAAATACTGAGTATATACTTTAAAAAGTGGAGAATTAAGATCAATAAAAAAGAGATTCAAGCCATCTTTTCACAATAAAAAGAAAAGCTTGCTATTCCCTCCAACCTCTATCTTCACCAGAAAACAAAAAAACCTTCATAAAGTCTGATTTCAAGGAATAATTTTATATGGGTCTGCCAGATCTGAGGTATCTGCCCAGAGAGTCATTTAGTAAAGTTACAAATAGCACAAAATAAACTCTCAATAATGATGCTAAATCTCCCGTGGCATTTTTCTACAAGAGCCTTGCATAAAAGAGCGAACGTCGAATTGATCTCTGATAGAATAAATAAACTTAACAAAAAATTTAAAGTTCGCTGGGACAACTCTGAAAATCCTTCAATAAGAATTTTTTTTCTCAGACTTCGTTAACTAACTTTTTTTGTTTTATTGGAGCACACGTGCATCCCTGCACTAAAGACCCAATGCTTGACGTCGGATTTGACCGTGGAAACAAGTAGACCTAAGGCGGGTACAGGTCCTGAGAAACTGTCCTCTGAGCCCCTTCTCGCGATTTCATCGGAGATCTCATTTCTTGGCATCCCAGAGTGACATGGAACCCATACAAGCCTTAGTGAATTTAGTCTTCCGACTTTGTTCAAGAAGGTCTTGAGTTCATGCAATAATTTGGAGCTGGATATAGTTTTTCCAGTTCCCGATATGCTGGGGTAAGCTCCCGTGCAGCTGAGACAGACCGCTCGTTGGAGTTTGGTGAGAGAAGCCAAAACGTGTTTGCGTGTTAGCCTGTTGCACCAAACAACCGATGCATATGAGATTATCGTTTTTATCATTGCCGTGTAGATCCAGAGGACCTTTTCCGGCGATAACTCCCATGTTTTGCCAAAGGCACCTTTGCACTGTCAAAAAGCTGACATTATTACTCGTGCACCATTCCTCGATCACATTTAGCGCCGTCTGTGCTTTGCGACATACAGTCGCTAAACATAAGCCGATAGAGAAAAGAGCAACATCATCCCTATAGGCCTGGGCATAGATTTCAGAGGCATTGAGAGCATTAAGCAGAGAGTCGACCACAATGCTTCATCTATGCCATGCCGTCTAGCAGCGATACACATGCTGTCGAAAGTAGCGTTATCAAAAGCACACACTTCTCAGACTTAATCCTGACAATTATTCCAAGCATATTTAAGAAACGATTTTGGACAATAACATGTTCATAATTTAATAATCAAATCATAATTTCAGTAGAAAGAAACAATTAGGTATCAAATCTCTGTGTGAAATAATGTGACTGACTCAGACCGTTTAAATTTTAACAAGAATCTGAATAAGTATATTTTATTCTACTACTACCAGTCAGTACAGTGGATCAGTAGCTAAGGAGTACTTAGCGGAAAGGAAAAGTTTTAATAAATAGAACGCAAATCATAGCACGGGCTTACACAATCGTCGGGGTCGTTAATTAATGAAAGACAAAGTCTACGAAAAGTCATTAAGTAAAATGTACAAATTATCAATATTACTTCACACACAGTAAAAACGAACGAGATAAGACTGAAGTTGTAATTGCGTTCATTAATACCAGTAATTTAATCTTCAACACATATTTATCGTCAGATGGTATCCTTGAATATAAACAATCAACGTGAATAAAAAAGGCAATACGATTAACGTGAAAATAAGCTCCGAATTGCTGCCAGTGAATCAAAATCTATCTATTTATAGTCGAAAAGTCGTTCGATATCATTCATTGTGTAATTCATCACTCATCACTATCGGCCATTCGCAATCCAACAACCACATCCAGCTGACAACATATCAACGATCCCGAACGTGATATTCATAGCTTCAATCACTGCTTGTCACGATCCTTGTCACGCCCTTCCAATCCATCTCCCCCAAAGTGGCTATTTTCGTATTTATTATTTACCTTAACAATTGGCCGTGATTACGGTAATAAAACAGCGATAAACCAGATCGCGCTTAATTCGTCCTATTTGCTGCCTCATGTACGTGATTCTCGTGCCCATCGAATTCGTATTAATCAATGCATGACGTACACGCAAACAAGTTGCCATGCATTCCCCCAAAACCACTGTGTGTGCTTAAGGTAAACATGATTCTGTCCAATTCTCCTTACTAACAAGGAAACATACCCACTATATAAAAATGGAGCCGCTGCCAGTAGATGTATTACATTGAGTAGGTTCGGAAACCATTAAGATGCCCATTAGGCAAATTCCAAAATAAACAGGTATCGGAGTTCCAAGACCGATGTAATTTTCTCATGCAAAGGTACGTACCTGGGTCGCATACCCTATACATTCCTAGCGGTGTACTGTTATGGTTACTTCCAAAAATTAATTTACGGTAATTCAATATCTATCTGGTGGAGTGTGTGTCGACATACGAGTACTACTACGCCCCATTATACAAAGTGTGGAGAATTAATGAAAATTTCACTTCATCTCATCCCATTGTAACTTTAGGGTAGAACTATTAAGCGTTGGTGGGCTCGAGTAAACATTTTTGATTTCCTGAAAGCATATTAGGTCGAAAAACCTACGTGTTAAATAGTAACGATAAGGATGTGGCAGCATGGGAGTGTAATTAAATTAGGTATCATTAGAGGTTGATTTTATTACAGAAATATTGTACAAAGTGGGAAACTCAACCAGTCGTTAAGGTGGGGTATGCATTGTTTAACTTATAATGTAAAGTAATAATTTAAGGGGAAAACAAGTCTTTCAGTGTGCCCATAAAATCACAATCGCTAGTATTTATAAATGCATTTAAGATGCAAGGTGGATGAGTTGTTTATTTCAGAATGTTGGTATTGCAGGTGCAGCTTTGAGGGTATAGTCTGATACCAATGTTTTAGCGTCAGTTCTTAAATACCTATAAAGCAATGGTATTCTGATATGATCTGATGAATCAGAACAATAAAACCAAACTCCAATTCAATTTTTTTTTCAAATTAAATGTTTCAGAAATACAATCTGAATGACATTTATCATCTGAAGTTTTGAAATCTTTGAACTACTGAAGTATGATCCGGAAACATGCCACCATACTTTTATAGACCATGATGTTATTCAATTCGATAGTTACATAGCGATGGGGAAAACATCTTTGACCAGGCAAATCTCCGAATGATAAGTCCCCTTTCTTAATAGTGGTCTGTAAAGTTTTGCCCCAATAATGGAACAAAAGTCATCAGTTTTGAATATTTCAACTTCTACGACTCGCTTGAACTCATTTAGGTTACAATAGAACCACTTCGAAAAACAATACAGCTGAACATCAGTTAACCAGTTCCAAATATGATCTTCACCATGCTAATGGTTAAAAAGTTCCCAGAGATATGAATTTTAGTCGTGTACAGGTCAGATAGTACATAAGCCGATGTTACTTTAATTCTCTTTCAAAATTGCTTTGAAAAAATTTAGCATAAATGTGACATGAAGTTGAAAAACAACTCGCTGATGATTTTAAATTTGACTGCAAGTTTTTATTAAAGCCTATAATTAATAATGGTGGTAATTCGATTATAAATATGTAAGAATCAATGCCTTGGTTTAACTCTAGTACATGAGTTCAAATATACTAGGTATTACCTTGCGGGGCGGTCAGGCAATTCATGCTACTCCTATGCTTGTAAGTTTCCTCCTGCTTCTATTGCTTTTGTTGTCTCTGCTGCTTTTCTTGCAGCTTCTACCCTCCTCAGCTCTGTCTGAACATTCTTAGTTAATGCGTAGATAATCAGTCAATATTCCTCCATTCGCTGAATTATATTTCTGGTCCTGGTAGAGTACCTCTCCATTTGAGAATCATTTACATTGGAAGATGACGCGCCTCATGTCTTCCTCTTGATGTATACAGTCTAGACAACTAGAGAAGTATTGTGTCTGAATTGATATAGGTATTTTTCGGTAGCTACCGTGACCAGAGAGGAACTGCGTGAGATGATAGTTGCGGTTTCCTTGTGTTCGATTTAAGCACATTTCGATTGATGGAATCAGGGTGTGAGTCCATCTTCCCTTTGTGGCGTTATCCCACCGAGATTGGCCACCGAGCGCAACCTTTCTTCCTCCTTGATTTCCTTTACCTCCCCGGCTTCGGTTGGCCTTGACGGTTTTCTCCTATACGGAGTTGGTCCGATAAGTACTTAGCCTACAAAAGAAAAACAAAAATTTTGGAGAATTTTTCAATATAGTATCCTTTTAGCTCGATACACTTGACCCAGCGATGCTCCAACTTCTTTAACCCGTCTGAAAAATACGTTTTCTCGAGGTCTTCAAAGTAGGCCTCCGTGGCGGCGATGACCTCCTCATTCGACTGAAATTTCTGCCCGCGAGTGAATTTTTCAAGTTTGGAAACAAAAATCCCGATTCAACCAATTTGGCCGTGGCGAGGGCGGAGGTGTGAGCAGGTGCGTTATCATGGTGGAAGAGCACTTTTTTCTTCGCCAAGTGGAGCCGTTTTTTTTCTTCAATTCGGCGTCGAATCGGCCCAATAATTTTGGATAGTACAGCCCTGTGACCGTTTTGCCCTTCTCCAGGTCAATGTGGATCACACCTGGTGTATCCCAGAAAACCGTGACCATCCTCATTCCGACCGATGGGGCAGTCTTCGCCTTCTTCGGAGCACGTTCGCTGGGTGAAGTCCACTGTTTCGACTGTTCCTTGGTCTCTGGTGTGTACCAGTGGATCCATGTTTCGTCGACTGTCACAAAACGACGCAGAAACTCCTTCGGATTGCGTCAAGCACTGCTCTGCAGCACCCATCGCGCCGACAGCCTTCTCATGCCCAAAATTACATGTAGGGTATGACCCACGCGATCTTTTGAAATGCCTACTGTCTGCCAATACGATATGATTTTTGTCACGTTATCCTCCGTGGTAGCCGTTTTCGGGGCACCTGGACGTGGCTCATCAAAAACCGACGTGCGACCATGTTGAAACTCGTTAAACCAATTTTTGATGGCCACCATCGAAGGAGAAGAGTCACCGTACACAGCATCCAAACGCTTTTTGATTTCGCTACGCGATTTCCCTTCCAAAAACAAGAATCGAATCAGCGACCGATATTGCTTTTTTCCATTTTTCTAAAATCCGCGGACACTTCCGCTTCCACACGCGGTCAAAACAAAACTACGAATCCGATCCGGCTGAAATTTCTACAGTAGCCGTCTACTAGAATGTACTACACGATAGTAAGTTGCTCTTGCGATACTGACGCTATCTGGCGGGGCTAAGTACTTATCGCACCACCCTATACAATCGAAACTTTTAATTTGGTCATTACCCTTCTATAGGCCGTACCCCATCTGTTGATATTGGCTTCGTCGCAAATATGTTTAAAGCATCTTGCTTTGTCTCCTTTCATTGCCCTCGCTAGGTTCCGCCTCATCTGTTTATCAAGGTGTTGTTGGAAACCAACTCTTCCTATTTACCTTTGGCCTTTACGTCGAGCCTGCAAGTACTTTGCTCTGAGTGCTTTTACTTCGTCATTCCGCCGGCACCTTCCGGGTTGCTGTTTTAGTTGGCATTGACGCGTCGCAGGCTGTGGTGTTACTTTGTGAAAGTTGGTGCGACAAGCCTTCAGTGAATCCATTTGTATCCATTGAACCGCCGCTCGGCATCTCCTCAAACGTCTCTCTGTCAAAAAAACGGTCCTTCCATTGTGGGCATCTTAAGTTTGGGCTTTGCGTGGTTCTTTTCTTTGTTATTTCGAAGACAATCGCATGGTGGTCGCTATGACTGTAGTCGTAGTCCTCTCCAACACCATTTCATATTGCGCAGGTCATGGTAGCTGCCGAAAGTTAGATCGATCATGGACCCCGTTCTCGCTTTGCGATACGTATTGGCTTGTCCCCTATTAGCGCTATCCCTACCCTTAGAAATGCGAATGTCTCCTGGAGGACTCTTCCTTTCGCATTGGTGAGGCAGCTGCCACATACCATCGCCCATGCGTTGAAATCCCCACCAATGACAACTTCAGTTCTTTGCTGTGCATCCGCTGTTATCCTGTCCAATATAACTTCATATTGGCTAATTTTTCAACTAGGTCTGATTTAACTAAAATGTGTGGCTAGTGTACAAAAGGTTTATTTTGTGGACAATTTTCTGATAATCAATAACTTGATTTTGCTCAGCCGACAGCAACTATCAACTTTCTATCCTTCATGCAAAGGATGACTTTTTAGGAAGAACCGAGATGGGCTAATGGTAGATATTATGTACATTACTAATCTTACGAGTTTTTAATTAAAATTAAATTAAAAATGTTCCACTTTTACGTTGACTTCAACTGACGCCTCTTACTGAATGACCCTATTACACGAACCTGAAACTATGCGTTCTTTTTCTCTTCCGACGGAAGAAGAATAAATGATACAAAAAGAGCAGTGGAAGATGTTTTTGTTAAAATACTTTGAGGAAATTAAAATTTCAGAAATAGATGGAATATAAGACTCTCATGGGCTTATGATTCGGTTATTGAGATGGCGTTTCGTTGACTGCATTCATAAATGTTTCTTTAAAATGTATTGTGTGCTCAAATCATTAGAAAGGAAATCATTTTTCCCGGAAACGTTTAATCAACCACGTTTCAATATGACTGGCACATGAGGGTTATTGGACAACTTACCACAAAGATAAACTATGCTAGAGTTCTAGTATTACGTGACATTATACAAAAATCAATTAGCAAACGAAGTAAGAAATGTGAATCAGTCGTAAACATTCACAAGTGATTGATGACCACGACCACGTGATCCAAATTAAGTTATTTGAAGACTCCTCTGTGGGTAGCTCTAAAATTTAGATCTAAAATCTCACTTAGTGAAGAAAATTGAAAACGTGACGCACCTATTCCCGCCTGTGAATCAGAATTTCGCCAACATCTTGTCTATATGCTTTAGAAAACTTATTAAAATCATTATCTGGCGTATGTCATTTCTACGATCCCCCAATGCAATTCCATAACAATGTTCTACCACTCGCACGGATACGCATTTATTTCCGCACTGACAGCCATGCCCTCTCACATCTTCACACATAAAGACTCAATTACCGTCTATCAAAATCTCACCTCTGAGACTTTAATTTCCTCGCCAAGATCTTGTCTGCCGGTACAATTTACCATCATTCGATGGGGAAAATTGATTTCAAGAGTATGAATGTAAGCAAAAATCGCGAAATGCTGATGCCATCCCGGCGGGAGGAAATCGAAATTTATTTCCAAAAGATTCGTTCTACCGAAAAGCCGCAGGCGTTTCGCACACATGCTCTCATACCCTTACACGAGAACAGGTGTAGATAATTTTTTTTTCCAGATTTTTTACCTTCTGCCTGTGATTGGTATCATTAATAACTAGGAAGGCGACAGAAGTGACTATTCCTTCCATCCTAAACGTCTAACACTGAATGAGTGGCAAATCCACCTCTTGGGTTATTTGAATTCCGAAATTTCGGAATTCCGATGCCTTTTTACAGATTGATGTGGTTGTGATGTGTACGCATCCCAAATTCCTTCTTTGAAATGATTTTTCTTCCTTCTTTTGCGGATGAAACATCTAACACTCTGTTCGTAGGGATTCCCAGAATATTCCATTGTGGTAGATATAATGAATTTGCACATTCCATCCTATCAGGGGCAGAAGAACAATCATGGGGGTTGGCGTAGGTGTGCTTGGTGAAGGGTTTCCGTTTCCTTTTTTTGATTTGAATGAGGGAATAGTGAAATTTGCTTTATATCACTCATTGAAGCGTAAGTTGGACTCGCCTTTGATAGCTTTGACAAGCAAATCCATTGCGACTTTTACAACTCGGCATCCGGAATTCTCATGAATATATTAAGGGATTTTTCATGGCTTGGGATCGGCCTCTCTTTCGAATTTTGTCGTTGAAGTGATGGAACCAAGGAGGAAGGGAACCACCCACATACCTGGTTCCTGAGTTTAATTTTCGAGTAAGCTAAATGATTGAAACTTTTCGGTTCAGGAGGGAAATTGTCGTTGAGCTGGTGATGTTTGGTGTACCCGTATATAATAGTTAAGTTAAGTTAAAATTGAATTGTATGACTCGATTGGGAGCGGAAGTGGTGGATTACAAATTGTATCTTGCTTTTCTCCTTAGTTTTCATATTGAAAGCGGGAGATAAGGAAATCCATATTGGAAGTCCGTTATCAATAACCAAGTGGGTTCACTTGAGAAACGTGCCGAGAGCCTAGGGATTTGTCTTAATAGAAATTTCAATAAAGTCCTGCCATAAACAGTAACATCATCCCTCGGATAGGCATTTTAGTTCAAAAAGTAAGAGGGACGAATGCGGCTTCCCCTGTGCCACAAATTAGTATACTATAGCTTAAGAAAATTAATGGTAGTAATTTGGGTGAACCTCTCTACCTTCTGATTTAAGTAAATATGTGTTAGGAATATTACTCCCACTACGAGCTGTAAATTGACAGTAAATTCTTGAATTCTTGAAATCTGGCGTCTGCATAACTTAAATAAATAATATTTTAATAGGTTTGGCAAGGACTTTGAGTTTCATTTCATTTCAAATTATTTTTTAGTGCTATCCACAGACACACTTGGGGAAATTGTTCGTGCAAAAATAACCCATACCTTTACCATAAAAGGATAGCGCGCGTGACCTGGACTGAGGTCATAAGTCCCATACAAAGGAGAAAACAAAAACTGCTTAGCATTAACGAAGTTCAGACAGTAATCATTACAAAAAATAAAATATCACGTATAGGCCGAAGTACTATATACCCTGAGAAAAGCGAAAACCTTTATGAAAAATTGTACTCTCTGCAGGATTATGTTTTAACATCGGAAGTTTCAATGGTGGAAATAAATGATGTGATGCAGGCAGCCTTATAGGTGTTAAATAGGGTGTCTAAGAGATAATAGCAGCTTGCCTAAAAATGCCAACTACTCTGATGAATTCTTCGTGCGGAGCCGTAATCCAGCAAAGTTTAGCTTTATATAAATGTGGCCAAAACCGATTGATCGAAAAATCGAAAAATTGTCTTTGGGTTTGGAAGTTACTCTCTTTATCTAATATCCGTCGTACGCAGCTATAACTGCTATCTATGACCTACTCTTTGTGTCGATATCAAATGCAAAAAACTATTTCTAGGCCTTGTCCCATAAGCTTCTCTGAGCAAAGCTTATTTAATAAAGGGTCTTTCAAAGTCTTTTCTTATACTTATATTTTCCGAATAATGAATATCAGCATTCGCAAAGACTCGCCCACATTTTACTACTCTCAGTTGATGAGTATCGATTTGAATCGATATCTTATCTAAAATTCTACTAAAATTCTTGCGGACTAATCAACATAAAATTTTTAAAGTAATTACAATGAAAGTAGATAGATAGATATTTATTTCGTATGTTAAATGTACAATGGTTTGCTACCGCATATTTTACAACACAGGGATTTGATAATTAGGTTATATCTTTCCACTGAAAATGTTTGATATTTTGAACAAAGGAAAAAAACCAAAAGACAAAATAACAATATGCTTTAGAAGTAAAATACGACATAAACCTTCTATACAAGCAATAAAAAAAAAAAAATAAATGAAAGTAATCTAATAGTGTTCAAACGCTTGTTCTAAGTTGTCAGTTTATGTCCGCATTACGTGGAATGTTTTGATCTGACAGGTTAGACCGTAATAGCTATGTATGTATGTTGAGAATTTTTTTTCGAGCGTCAATTCAAGACCTATCCACCTGTACGAATTAGATCCATAAAAATGCATCACCACGGTAAATAAGCAAGTTAGCAAGTTGGGAAAAAAAAGCCAAACGTACTGCGTTATGCGAACGAAAAGTCGTGGTTAGAAAAAGGTATAGTAAAGTAAAGTAAAATGATAAATAGAATACGAGGTGCCTTGATTAGCAGTTCTTTTTACAGGATCGTGTGAAAGTAAACTTAAATAAAACACCTTTATGATTTACATTTAAATTTCAGTGTTTTTTTTTCAAATATAATATCATTCAAATGTCCTCTCCGGGACACATCGGGTAATAATTTGGCTATAACTTGACGAATTTATGTTTTTCATGAGCTTGCGGACTGTGTGTATAAACCCGATCTTTAGCATAGTCCCATATAATAAAATCCAACGAAGACAAATCACACAATATTAGGTGCGTCCCAAATAATAGAGCCATCGAAAAACTTGGAAAAATTATAATGCCTCTATTATTTAGAAATAGCATACTTTTTTTCGAAAATTCCTTACAAATTTATTAGTGCACAATATTTAAAAAAAACAAAGTAATTTTGATGTCCCAAAATGATAGTGGTTGTAACGGCTGAGGTTTCCATTATGCACACTAAGCAAATTTTTTTTTTTTTTTTTCAATTGACTTATTCTAAGATGTACATAAGTAAAAGAATTTTTCTGCGGAAACTTTTTTTCTATTGTACTTTTTTTCTTACTTTTGAAGTTTTCTCTTTTCACAAAAAAGTTCGTATATTCTATCTACAAACTGCACAAGTGGATGCGTTCACTCTTCTGCTAAGTGTTTTCTGTTGCTGAAGAGGGGGATGGGTGGGGTGGTGGGTGCAGTGAATGTTGGAAAATATTATAGGTATTGCCATATGTCCCAAAGTTAAAATAATTTAAAGTTAATTTTGTCTTTTTTTGATATTTTCTTTTTTTTTTATTGACTGAAAATATTATACTGCTAAATACCCTACAGAGTAAATATAATTAAACTTTAGCTTCTGGCGCCTGCCTGACAGTTGTTGACATATCCTTAGCGGAGCGACGAAGTTGCCAGAGCGGCTAAGCCCTGGCGAAAGAAGGGTTACAATCTTGTTAGCGAGCGAAGCGAGCCACCCATCCCATACTTTATGAGTCACATAAACATGGTTTCATTAAAAAAGTATAAAAACTTTATAAAAAAAAGTTAAAACAATGTTCATTTCCTAAAGAAAAAAATATTATATTTATGTTTCCTAGGCCACTTTAAGCCAAAAACGAAAAAACAAAAAATGTTTGCTCAGTGCGCATAATGGACCCCCGCTCCGTTGTAACTATAGGTATATTTTGCGCACGTTTAACGTCCGATGAATCCACTTTTTTTTTACATTTCTGGATTGTCTCTTTTTTAATTTTTTGCCAATTGTTAATAATTGCGCTTACGTTATTAAATTGTCGTTCCCCAGCATGCACCAGTCCTGCTAATATGCCCTAAAAGTTTTTGATTGGGTACAAGTCTGGCGAACCTGCTGGCCATGACATATTTGGTATTTTTCTGTCGGAAAACCACTTCTTAGAAGAAGCCGCCATGTGAATTCGAGCATTATCCTGTTGAAATTCCATGAAATTTTTGGGCTAGCTCTTCGAGAAATGTTATAAGGGGTTCCTCCAACATGTCTCGATACTTCTCCGCACTCAACCTGTTAGGAACAATTGCTAAACAGGATGTTCCATACCAACTAAAGGCGCCGCATACCATTGCATTACCTCCTCCATTTCTTCCCTCATTTCTTATTTTGCAAATCATGCCCTTAATGTGCCTATTCGTCTGGCCCGTCTAAATTGAACTTTTTTTCGTTACTCCACACAACTTTTCTCCATTCTTCATCAAATGTCATGTGCTTTCGAGCATAGTCCAACCCGGTCGTCCTATGCTGTATAGTAAGAGGTGGTTGCGACTTCATTCTTTTCTTATTGCAGCCGATCAGACGGCTTTATAAATCTGTGAACAGTCGACATGCTGCAACACGTCGTATACTGTTTGTGTAATTAGACATTCCAATTTCACGCGTAGATTTGCTTCTTTTCAAGAATTCAAATATTTAACCTTTTTCGAATTCACCCAGCGACTTTCCTCTTCCTATGTATATTGGCAATGTCTACTCCAACGCGAAATGATCGACACTAATCGAGAGCACATCATCGCTATCTTGATGGGACACTAAGTTTGTGGGACTGCCCAAATGACTGCAAATAACAGTTAATAGTTCGAAATGGTTGGAATTGTATGTACATATATTTTAGAGTATGCTTCGAAGAACTGAGTAATTTTTCCCCCGAATACTTGTGTCGCATTATTTACACAGAAGATTTTTAGGATAGCACTATGATTTTAGGACGCACCTTAAGTTGCCAGATCACATCACCAAAACGCCCAGTAAGTCGTCCACGAATTTTTTTTTGCAACAACTTTCTGACTTTTTGTGGACGCAATGATCTGTTGGTAGTAAAATGTGAATTTTAACTCACATATGCCCCAAACGTTCTTGTTACAATAAAATATCGACGGATTGAAAAATGAGCCTCATCGCTGAAGATGCTAAAATGCATAATCCAAACACTGATCTTCCAGCACCCGGTCTGCGTATGTTCTCCACATTTATTGAACGAATTAGACTTCATAAAGGTGTAGATACGCCTTAAGATGCTTTAAGACAAACCGAGATATTGTGGTTTGCCGCTTTTCAACACTTTCAATTATGCAGCCATATTTTCTGCAGGGTGCGTATTTTGAATATGAACTAGGCCTGAAGACTTCTATAACAGATTTTCGAATTTTTATTTCATTACGTTTTTGTAAAATCCATATTATAAATAATTTTATCCCTTAAACTAAGCGAATGGGATCTCGGATGACAGTGCAATTTGACGTATGTCAATGAAATAGAGATGTTATCTCCAAACCATGAATTAGATAATCCTCTTCAATAAATCTTAGCTAAAAGAGAATTAACCATTCTGATTATCCCGCTCTTGTCTTGAACGGAAACAATATTAACTATGCCGACAAAGTTAGATATCTAGGATATCAAATTAATAGCACTTTAACCTGTTGCGATGCTGTTTCGGATACAATAAGAATAATATACCATGGCATATCCAGGTTAAGGTCGTCATCGCATTCACTGAACTCAACAATCAAATACCGTTTGGTTAAACGTTTGTTACTTCCTTTTTTCACGTTTAATTGTTCTGTGTATCTTGATTATGATTGAAACGTCAAAATAAATGTAGCTTTTAATGATTGTATTCGGTTCATTCATAATGTTCCAAGGTATAGTAGTGTGTCCCACCTAAACGGGTCGTTGTTCGGTTTAAAACTTGACACGTATTACAAGTTTAGATATATTATAAAGCTTTTTAACATCTTTCCCGAGCACACCGGGAGCTGCTCTAGGTGCTATGATGAATCTTCCACCCCTTGATATAAAGTATATCAGAGGGTGCGCACTGAAAGCCATGTCTCGCCTAAAGAGAAATGGTCTCTGGTACAACTCGCATTGGAGTGAAAGTGTACTTGCGCGAGAAATATCCTACGACCCCTTTCTCATGGATATGCCTTCTGATGCAATGACACTTGCCATCCTACTGCGCTGTCATTTCACAGTCACGTTTCCGTGGCGTCAGGACTGGCTTTGGCCTGGCCAGACACTGAACCTGGAATGGACTGTCTTCGTATTTTCACTGATGGCTCCTGGATTGGGCAGGGGAGTATCCAGGATGCAGGATGACTAAGCGCGTACGCCCTGGTGTCTGCAAGAAGTCCGCAATATTCTTCTTATCCTTAAGGAGAAATGATTGCAGAAGGCTTGCGGGCGCCATTTTGGGCCATTACACTTTTGCCAAGCATCTCTACATACTTGGCATTAGTGAGACGCCTACCTGTGCTGCATGTTGCGAGGAGGATGACACAGCAGAAGACTTTCTCTGCGACTGTCCCGCATTCGTTCGCGCACGGTGGCGCACACTTGGTGTCTGGCTGGTAGTATAATGAAACAGTATTTGTGTTTGAGTGCGCCAACAGATAGTTAAAGCCTCCAACAAAAAAAAAATCTACAATATATCTATAAAGTTCATAAATATTCAAAGTTTTCCTCAATTTTTCACAAACTTTGGAGCCGGAACGACAAATATGATTTTAAGTTGGTTGAGAACGTCCTACAAACTGCAATAACCTCAGCTTCGATATTACGCGCAGAATCAGTCGGGCCGGTCTTTGTTTCTATGAAGAAGAATTAAGAGCAGATCCTCTTCTTAGCAAAAATCGAGACGACTATAAAAAACCTTTACTATTGCGATCTTGCTGTTCGTCATAGAAGCTTCAAGTCTTGTATCAAAAAATGATGAAGAAGCGAATGATCGGAAACTTTCACACGTGACATTCTGTATGGAAATTCATTCACGACGACGTCCATACCGACCTTTTCTAATCTTATACATTAAACGCTTAGGTTATGTAGAGCTTTGACCTGATGTGTTTTCCACTCCAAACCCTAGATCTGATCTAATAAAGAAGGATATCACCGAAGGTTTTGTAAACCGATGGAGAACGACCTCAACCAATTTTAAACTGATTTAGACTCATACCTCATCTCTTACTTTATTGTCATCTAACAATCAAAAGCGATTAGATTTGTAACCTACTATATAAAACTACTATATTTTATCTTCTCGTCACATGATTCAGAATGTGCTATCATGGTGCGCAGATTGCTAGTGTGGATCTTGGCCTTGCTTATATCTACATAGATAGTAAGAGCCAAAATAATGCTAAAATGTACCTTTCCTAAACTTAGATAATTTTTGTTCTTTTCATCTACCGATTCTAAAATACTATGACTAAAACTTGATGATGTCAGCGCATCCTAAGAGTGAGTAACTACTCGTAGGTAGCAATTTTATATCCATGTCCATGACTATCACAATCCAGCTACTAAAACGACTTTAACTCAAAAAGCAACTGAATGCCGTTAAACCAAATTTGACTCTCAAATATTATTACCCAGGCTATTTACAATTGGGCTCATGTCTGACCACCCTCGTTCCAAGTAACTGACACTGCTTTCAATATATTCCCCGGTCATCAGTTTAATTGTCTATTTCCACGTCAAACTGAAAAGAAACTAATCGAGTTATAGTCCTTCCCAACGTCGACAGATGTTCATGCAACTATGTTGGATTGCCATAAATAAATTTTCAATTTATCGAAATCAACGTTACATGTCCTCCCACAAACCAATAAACGACGGCCGATCAAAATACTCGGTATTTTGCTCCAGCACCGTGCCCTATTCTCGGAATCGATTGAAAGGAAACCCCCGCATCTGCATATATTGTACATATAAGGAATCTAGCTAACCAGTCTTGTGTGCTTCGAACAAACCCAATTAGTTATATTTACATTTCAATACGCCATGACATTGACTGTGTTCACGTGGCGGCCCGACGACCAACGCGACGACCACAGTATGAGTATATGGTATATGCGACTATATGAAACTTGTCCTTTGAAGCAAGAGTTGAATTTCCCATCAATTGTGCAAAGGAGTCGACAGTGGCATGCAAAGAAGGCAAGGTGACGTGAAGACAAAAAGTTAAAAACAAAGAGCACCTTGTTCCTGTGGAATCACTAGTCCCATGCTCCTGTCACTGTAATTAATTGTTACCCATCACACCTACTCCTCGGATTGCTTTGAGGCGTTAGCCATCCCGGGAAACAAATTACTCACATGTTTTTTCGTATTCTTCTCATCCGACTAGTATTTCAAGGTGATTGAAGATGTCAGTGGTTTTTCTGTTCACATAGACTGAGAGGTTATCTATACAGTCGGTGGGCTTCAATGAATCGATTTTGTGTCGGGCAAATTGATTGAATGGGCAAATATTGCCATAGTGTACCATTGTTGGTAAATTACGAGTGGTTTTGTCTTACGAGTAAAGGCGGATCTGACACGGTCTTTTAGCATAGACTCGTAAGCAGAACACGTAGTTGGAACTTGTATAAACGTATGTTCGCCTTTAAATGACATCTAATTAGGCAACCCCCTTGTGTATTGAGATTAAATGACTAACGCTTTTCGGAAACATTAACCTCATTTTTCGAATGAAGTACATATATCCATTACTTCACGTAAGGAAGTCATTATCTATTTTGTTTCCAAAATCTAGATAAAACCTTTAACCATCTTGTAGGATATCCCCAACTTGTCAATCACACTGTTCACCCAAAAATCCATAATCACTTCATGCGCTAAATAACAAAAAATTATTATTCCGAAAACCTAAACCCGTCATCATATCCGACCGGAGGTTGATTATGCCCTCGAAAACGATGAGCACAGTTCAGGCAATATGTTGAGCACGAACTAATAACAAAGAAATCTATCCGCTCTTATAAGCAACTTCCAGGTGCGTGCGTTTAACTGACGATAATTATAATTTACGGTGATTTGTCAGGTGCTGTAGATAATTTCTGAAGACTCATTGCCGTTTAATGGGTTCAAAAGAAATGAAAGAATCGCATCCCTTTGAGCCTAATATGCTGAAATAATGAATGGTGGGTTTTTGGGAAAGAAAACGACCGTAAGAGGGGTATATGCTGCTCTAATTAGATTAACGAAAGTGCGGTGACTTGAATTTATGGCGATGAAGGTAGGAAAAAAAAATGTACCGTCAGCAAAGACAAAGCGGGATAATGAGCTTCGTTTTTGTCTGGAATAACAATCCAGTACAGCAGCGAACTGGGAGGAATTTAAGAATGGTTAATTCCCATATATGTATTTACAGATTAGAAGAAACAGCGAATAACTGTGTATAAAAGGTATTATTGTAATTATTGAAGCTTGATTGAATATCAAGGAGTAAAGGAGTAAATGACTAAGAACCAATCACTCCCATTACGTAGATATTATAACGACGAACATATATCACAATTTACTAGGTGTACAACTTTACTTCCGCCGTTTTTTCCCCAACATTTGAGGCTTTAATGAAACAAATTGGTTACAAATGTGTCATTCAAAGTATTTTCCATCGCTGGCCACTACTTTCTCCCATCTGTCGGGCAGCGTACGAATCCCGCGTCAAAAAAATTGTTCATCTTTTAAAGCGATCCACGAATCGATCCAATTTGTGACTTCTTCATAAGATCGGAAGCGTTGGTCAGCCAGGCCATTCGCCATTGATCGAAACGGGTGATAGTCAGAGGGAGCAATGTCTGGAGAATATGGCGGGTGGGGTAGGACTTCCCATTTTAGTGTTAGAAGGTTTTCACCAATTTTGCAATTTTACAACATCCTACGATCGTTCACGCTTAAAGTTATCGCAGAGCATCCACTTTTCATCGTCAATCAAGATTATTATTATTACAGTGGAACTTTTATAATTCGAACTTCCACAAGTCGAATTTTTCTCTAAACTCAAAGTTTTGCTCGGAATCGGGGAATCTCCTTTTCCAAAATTTACTTAAAACTACTACTCGCAGAGCAACTTACTATCGTGTAGTACATTCTAGTCAGCCGGATCGGCCTCGTCGTTTTGTTTTGACCGCGTGTGGAAGCGGGAGTGTGCGCGGATTTTAGAAAAATGGAAAAGAGCAATATCGGCCGTTGATTCGATTCTTGTTTTTGGAAGGGAAATCGCGCAGCGAAATCAAAGAGCGTTTCGATGCTGTGTACGGTGACTCTTCTCCTACGATGGCGACCATCAAAAATTGGTTTAACGATTTTCAACCTGGTCGCACGTTGGTTTTTGATAAGCCACGTCCAGCTGCCCCGAAAACGGCTACCACGGAGGATAACGTGACAAAAATCCACGACCTCGTATTGGCAGACCACCGATTGAAGGTGCGCAAGATAGCTGAGACAGTAGTCATTTCAAAAGATCGCGTGGGTCATATCTTGCATGAAATTTTGGGCATGAGAAAGCTGTCGGCGCGATGGGTGTCGCGTTTGCTCACTCCGGACCACATGCCCGAACCGTGAGATCACGTCAGAGCAGTGTTTGACGCTGTTTAAGCGCAATCCGAAGGAGTTTCTGCGTCGTTTCGTGACGGACGACGAAACATGGATCCACTGGTACACACCAGAGACCAAGGAATAGTCGAAACAGTGGACTTCACCCGGCGAATTTGCTCCGGAGAAGGCGAATACTGTCCCATGGGCCGGAAAGATGATGGCCACCGTTTTCTGGGATTCACAAGGTGTGATCCACATCGACTACCTGGAGAAGGCCAAAACGGTCACAGGGCTGTACTATGCCCAATTATTGGGCCAATTCGACGCCTAATTGTAGAAAAAACGGTCCCACTTGGCGAAGAAAAAAGTGCTCTTTCACCATGATAACGCACCGGCTCACACCTCCGCTCTCGCCACGGGCAAATTGGTCGAATTGGGCTACGAACTGCTGCCCCATCCACCGTATTCTCCAGATTTGGCCCCGTACGATTTCTTTTTGTTTCCAAACTTGAAAAAGTCACTCGTCGGGCAGAAATTTCAGTCGAATGAGGAGGTCACCGCCGCCCGGAGGCCTACTTTGCAGACCTCGAGAAAACGTATTTTTCAGACGGGTTAAAGAAGTTGGAGCATCGCTGGGTCAAGTGTATCGAATTAAAAATTTTTGTTTTTCTTTTGAAGGCTAGGTACTCGGACCACCCTCGTAATGTCAGGTAGAAAATTGAAGCATCTTACTTTGAACAAAAACTAAAAGTCATCAGCGAATTTAAGAATGGTATTAAGAAGAAATATGTGGCCCTAAAATATGGCTTACCTCCAAGTACACTCTCCACCATTCTCAAAAACAAAGATGCTATAAGAAAAATGTTGAAAATTCACCAAACGAAAAAACATCAATGAGAAAAAAGTCCCTTAAATATAAAACTGTTGACTTAGCTGTGTTAAAATGGTTTTCGAAAGCTAGGGATTTGAATTTGCCGATTTCTAGAACCATTATTAGGGAGAAGGCAAAGAGTTTTGCCATTGAATTGGGAGAAAATTATTTTACCGCAAGCACTGGTTGGCTCGATAAATTCAAAAAAAAGGTAAGTTCAGTGATAAACGTATGTTGATGAGATTTTTTTCAACAAGAGAGGGAATCGTTCAAAAAACACTTTCTGGAGAAAGTACCACAATTAGTCAGGAAGACTGCGGCAATTGGAAAAAACACATTCTGCCAACACTAATCGAAGGCTACAGTGAATATGACATTTTTAATGCAGATGAAACTGGCCTTTTTTACAAATGTCTTCCAGAGAAAACTTTGGCGTTCAAAGGTCATGGTGGTAAACATACCAAGGAGCGGGTAACATGATCGGGCAAATATAAGTGGAAAAGAAAAATGAAAATTCTGTTGATCGGCAAAAGCAATAAGCCACGATGCTTACAAGGAATAAAATCCTTGCCTGTCAATTATCGAGCAAACAAAAATCATTTATGGTGACTGAGTTTTCGAGAGAGAATGGGATAAGTTGTTTTTTAATGAAAATCGAAAGCCCACAAATCTCCAAAAAAATGTAAGTCCATTAAACTTGTTTTTTTTCCCACCAAACATGACATGGACCAGGGAGTGATACAGAATTTTAAGTGTTTTTACAGAAAAAGAATCATCACAAAAATTCTAGCTTCGCTTGAAGGAGGTCATGTCAATCCAAAAATTAACTTACTGGAGTGCCTAAAAAATGTTTCAATATCGTGGAACTGCGATGTTAAGAGCTCGACACTACGAAATTCTTTTATTAAAGGTGGATTTGGCAAATATTCTCTTTGGAATGAAGAGGATGATTTATGTTTGGCAGAGGGACAACGGAATTCACGTAGACTTTGGTGTTCCCATACCTGAGTTCGCAGAAATGCAAATGATTTTTTCGCGATTACAAAATGGACAAGAAAAATGTAGTCTTCAAGAATACATCAAAGTAGATGATGAAATTATCACCTGTCCAACACAGCCCGACTCTGAAATCAAAACCAGGTGAAGACTTATTTGTGCAGCCAAGGCAAGCCAAAGCGCATGAAGCATTGGAAACAATATGTGATGCTCTCGTAACTGAGAACAACATGCCCGATCGTTTCTTTAATGTAATTCACGAAATTGAAGTTTTTTACAAAGCAAAATGTAATGAAAAAAAATTCAAAGTGTAATTACTGATTTTTTTTAATATTTTGGTGATGAAATACATATATACATATATTTTTCTCTACTTAAATAATAATCTTAAAAATAAAATATAACATTAAACGTATAATTTTTGTTTTAATTTCTTTAAGACGAAGTTTCTGTAAGTCGAATTTTTTTTCTTTCATTTTGGGAGTTTGAGTTTTGGAAGTTTCACCGTATTACCGGCCATTTGGAGGTCGGAAGCTTAGCGTCTATTCCATCTCTTCTATGTCCAACCTTATACTGCCAGTTTGGATGTGATGAAAAAACTTTTCCTTTCCCAATGTTGAAGCAGGAACTGCTTTGGAACAATGTTGAAAGAAAGCTTTCAACAACTGTCGGCTTCAACTCGTACTGTTGTGTCGAAACTACTTGTATGATTCTTCATACCTTTCATTCTTGGTCTTCAAATTCCCTGTATATATTCCTTTATTGGGACGAATTTCGATATGTTTCATACTATGCAAAAAAAGTTGTTTATCCTTCGGCGAGCTAACATGCACCCCAGTTTAAGTTTGCCTACAGTACTATCTTGTAGATGCGTAGATAATTTCTCGATCAACTTTAAATGCTTTATGTCATTCATATCTGTGTTTCCATACATATATAGGTACACCATAGATCTTCTGCGATATTCAGCAATTCCGCACACAAAATTTCGTTTAACACTCGAAATCAAAGACAAACTCCTTGTTAAACTATAACCTACCCTAAAAACATGATCACTGCAACAACCAAATTGCCATGCTTGTTATTCATGCTATGTTATTCCAGCCTAAAGATGTCCCACTACTCTCCGGGGGCTGGTTGTCCTAGATAGGATTTGAGAGATTCGACTGAATTTGCGTTGGTTGTAGTTCACGGTAACTCTTTTGTTTCCATGTCATTAAGGTGTTATCTTGGAAATACACACACATGTATGAATTTTGAAGTAATCCTATGCTGTTAGTGTTAGGCCTTCGTCAGAACTTTTTGATTATCTCTCATTCACAACTGATGTTGTTGCACAGTTTTTCCTTATAGGAATTGTTCTTGACTATGGACGGACTTGAACTACAGACCTTCGGCTCAACAGTCGGTGATGATTACCATCGCACCATGACCATGATATGGCTCATAACTAACTCCATACTTAATATCAACAGTGTTGATAAGATTATGCCTGGGTTGACTGGAATGACTTATTCCGAAACTTGGCTTTTCTTACATATCAATCCATTCGGAGATATACATATCCATACTAATATTATAAATGGGAAAGTGTGTGTGTCTGTTTGTCGGTCTTTCGCAGCAAAACGGAGCGACGAATTGACGTGATTTTTTAAGTGGAGATAGTCGAAGGGATGTCTCTTTCTAAGCTTCTGAAACACGCTAACGTTGTGTGCTCTCATCTGTACTTAAGTGCGGGCATCGGGCCGCGCTCCACACTATAGTGCATACGGTACCTATACCCGGTTATTTGACTACTGATTCACATTGATTTAATTGCTTCAGATTTTTGGCTATTCGTGTTTATATGAGTTTTTAAAAGGTCGATTTCAGGGTTTGTTGTATTTGTTTAATTAGAGTTAGCAATATTTTTTGGCATTTATTTTTTTTAAAATGCCTCGCAAACGCAAGTCGAACCTTTCAAGAATGTCTTCTCAAGCATAAGCAAAGCTCGGTCCCAAGAATCTCTTGAAGGTGCTGAACTGAGAAGGCAAGAACAGGCAAGACGTCTTTCATCCGTCCTTCATCAAATCTAGGAACGCTTGGCCAAGACGTTAACTTAGTGCACCTTATAATGCACAAAATTGTTGTTTTCAGGTAAACACAACATTACATCACGTTCATAATTGGATTCAGATATTAATAGGATGTGGCCAATTATCCTGTGGATGATGTCTTACATATTATGACCGGAAGTCAAACAGTAACAACATTTTTGTATTTGTGCCAATTACTTGATGCGTCCAATTATTGACATGCATTTACGTCAGTTAATTTAAATGCAGTCAGACAAATATTTATTTATTCCCAAACAATTTGGTTTAATGTGTGTGTTCCGGTAGTTTATTCCTATCAGTGTGTTTTCCATTTTGCAAAATTCAATTTCGAACTAACCCCCCGGATATTTGATCGGTAACCTTGCCCCCACTGGAGTTCGTCCGTATAACCTCACAGATGCTTTCCAAATCCACTTAGATCTAAAATAGAATATGCTCGACTGCGCCTGTAAGAGTGAATATACATAGATAGATATTCACCTGCGAAATTCAATTAGAGAACAATTTAGCGAACCTTTTGTTTCACAGTTCATTTAAATTAGATGAAGCAAAACTAGAATACATTGATCGGCAACGCATACGCAGCGAAATCCCATTCGGCCAGTTAAGCCCGAAAACTTTGCTTCGCATTTAAATTGTAATTGAATTTCGTTTCGTATTTCATTTTAAGCAATTGTCACGCGTCCATACGGGCAGGAATGTCCTTCTAAAGTAACTGAACAATTGGTATCCCCGACCGAGCGAGCGAATAAACATCCGGCAGCGACAAATGATGGGAATTTATACGAATACGTACAGCCATTTGAACGCGTCTTTTCGTTGATAATTTGTACCATAAGCACCCTTTCGCCTAACGTCTGTATATACTAACACACACCCACAATACCACCGGCACTGCTATTCAGGGTAAAGGCGTACTTTGTTCCGGTTGACTGGGGGACTTTAAGGCGAAATCACTCTTATAAACTGAACTGAACTAGTAGTCCATTGGGACAACAATGTCCATGGAATGGCACAAAAGGGGATTCATATACAATGGGATCCTGGAAACACGCTTTACAGCTTAAGTGTTTTATTGCTGGCTCTAGGTCCGACATTGAAGTGGCGGTGGCGACGTTTAATAGAAGGGTTAGTGGCTTTGTAGGTCAACTAGTTGGTTAGCATAGTTTTCGGACTACATGATTATGGAATTATTGCTCTGAATATGCGGACTGGCGGATGGGCAATTCTTTCCACTTGCTTTTTGTTTTAGTAATTGGCAGTTAAGATTGCTTTTTAAGTTGCGGTTAACTGAGATCTATTGTAATGATAATGATAATGTGGTTCAGTGAAATGGATTTCCCGAGAAGTTTTGAAAGTTTCGAAAGTAAAGTAATGGGAAATCAACTTTAGTGCCATTAAATCCGGTTGAAATGAGTATAGATACTCCGGGTCTGTTTTCTTTGGACAGTTTGTTTGGGACAAAGTTGTTTTAAATTTTAACTTGAGTTTGTATTGTTTTTGGAAAGCAGTTTGTTGTCACAGATATGGCAGACATTGTGTTTGGACCTAGGTTTAACGCCCGACTTTTCCAGTGAACAGGAAAATCTTCTTTTAGACGGTAACTTCGCATGGAGTGTCAAAAACAAATCATTTTCTGTAATTTTTTTTTGAAGAATACAATTTTCACCATTTATTGCACTCATTTTGAAAAATAAATTTGTTTTTAAATTAGTCTTTATCGCCTAATTGTAGATATATGGATTTAAACAAGTTATGAAAAGGTATGCTTATGAATATAAGGAGAAATTTGGCTTTTTTGGTCAAATTTAATTTTATTGAAAAGTTATTTGAGAGCAATTGTGCCTGAATTCATTTGGATTTGGTATTTCCAGATTATTTCAACTTTCCGCAATAATATTGTTGGAGAATATAGGGCAATAGAAATTTTTACAAAAAACATTGACGAACAATTGAGGTGTGTCTAGGAAATGCTGAACTAGTGTCAAAAATAATCGAAATATTTTTCTAGGGTTTTGATACTGGTGGGTGGATGTGATCCGTAGCATTTTACCAGAGATTACATGCGTAGTAAAGGGTTTCTCAATAGAGGCAGGTGGATGTTGAAATGGAATAAGACAAGTGGAGGATTTTTTTATTTGAAAGGGCCATGTTTGCCATTATATGACAGACAATCGTTCAAATGCTTAAAGCTAGCTTCATTATCCTTACAAATTTAGAAATCTTACTGGCCCTAGGCGGACACTCTAAAACAAACAGTATAATTTTAACATACGCCTTTCGACGATTATATAAATACTTAGAATTAACATTATTATAATTGACTTAGCTAAGAATATTTTTTTTTTCAAAAAACTTAGCATATGATCTTTTTTCTTCTTCTTCTTCTTCTTCTTCTTCTTCTTTTCCTTTTTCCGGCGTTGTTATGGTCAGAAGTGTAGGACCATAACTTTCCCACTTAACTGCATTCCTACTGGTCCGTTTGTGGGGTTGCCGGTTTGACCTCAGAAAGTAGCGGCAGGCTTCCCGGTTTGGGATTACTTCATCGCTGAGGCCAATCAAATGCTGGTGTTTTTGCATTTGTTTGCACCAATTGTTTTTCGGCCTGCCGTTTTTTTTTTTTTTTTTTGTGACACGGGCATGCTCCAGATTTTTTTGTTTGATCTTACTCTTACAACACCGGTGATCTCCAGTCGTGTCAACCCACTGATTTGCATGTACACTTGTGGGGCAGTTTAATGGTGGTATATGTGTCCCTAGGCTCACCTTGGTGTTTTCTAAATTGCCTAGATGTGATTTTTGTTTACCTTTGTTTTAGTCGCCTTTTACGGCAAGCGAGAGGTATCGCTGCAGAGATATTCTTAACCCGTCCCTGCACGGGTCAGCATATGATCATTTTTGATATATTTTTATATCAACCTTAAACCTGTCTAAACGTATCTTATTCTAACTTAACTAATATATACTTTATATATATTTAATATATTTTTTTTTTTAATTTTAATGTATTTATACATTTTTTTGTTTTTGGTTTTTATTCTTTTTTTTTTATCCTATCCTTCCCTACCTGCCCTACCCTACCCTAGCCTATGTAAGCCTGCCATTGGTATTAGGCAAGCCCTGCCTTGAGGAGGCTGAAGCTATTGAAGTGCCAATGACGTAGCTCCCTCCAGCCACCAAAAGCGTTGATGCTGGTGAACTGCGTCTCCTCGATCCCGGCGTGAGACCGATCTGCAGAACCTGAGGCGCTCGGGCTCACTGAGCGCGACATCGGGTCCGTAGAGGACTCGCCGTTCCACGGAATTGCGACCCACGTGGAATATTAGCGGTACCGCCAATCTATCCTGGATCAGCCCACATCTATCTGAATAGATAAATGCATCTGGCGGGACAAAGCCATTAAGGCGCACCCTCTCGTGATATAAATCAGTCCCGGAGATCACTCTATTGATCGAAGTCATTGCTCTCGCAACGTGGCCTTGAATCAGTTTGATCAGGAAGTTATCCACCCGAACAATCCTGGTCCTATTGTATAGGACGGGTAAAATTCGGGTAAAATTTCGTGTACTCAGATTCTGGTGTCAACCCAAGACAAGTTCTGTGACATTATCTCTCAAACACCCGAATCCTTCCTATTAAGTTAGTTCCCACATTGAACCACACGGGACATCCATAGGCAATCATGGGCCTGGTTAAGGCCATGTAGCAAATTACCATAACTCTCGAAGCAAGTTGGTTGCTATGAAACAGCCATCTCGAAAGAGTAAAAGCAACCCGGGCCCTCGCCAGAGCAGCATCTATATGTTTGTCAAAATATAGATATTGGCCTACCCAGATTCCAAGGTATTTTACTAAACTTCGTTTCGCCGGTGGACGCCCGTCCGAGAATTGAGACCCTGCGTCAATTTTTTTTTTTTGTAGTGTCTCGAGAGGCCCTTGACAAAGGCGTTCTGAACAAAATAGTTTCTGAGTTCTGGCAGTTGATTTTCAACTTCATCACAATACTGCTGAATTTTTTCGAAGTCACGCTGCAAGAGAGTGACAATGACGTCGATCGTTGGACCTGATCTGTACGCGATTAAATCGTCCGCATACGCTATTGAATGGTGAAGAGAAGCTATCAAATCACTGAAGTAAATGTTGAAAAGGATCGGCGAGTTCACCGTAACCTGTTGCAATCCGTTGTTAATATCAAATGTTTGGGTAGAAGTCACTTTGTAAATTTTCACTACGAACTTTCTAGCTGTTAACATGTCAAAAATCATATATAGCAGTGGTTTACTTATGCCCAGCCGACTGAGCTTGTAATAAAGGCCTTCTAACCATACGGTGTCGAAGGCTTTTTCCAAGTCAATCAGACAGCCACCCGTGCGTTGGTTCTTGCATTTGTTCCATTGGATATCCGACACGAGTTTCGACGCAGCATGAATAGTACCTTATTATGCCCCTCTCTGAAACCAAATTGGTTATCCGAAATGATTTGATTGTTCTCAACCCATTTAGACAGGGCTCTGTGGACCACCTTCTCGAAAACCTTGCCAATACTCGGAAGGAGACTTTTCGACCGAAGATTTGATGGGTAAGGAGCGTCTTTATCCCTCTTGGGTATTAGTTGCACCACCGCTGTCTTCCAATCCACTGGATAATGGTCATTATTCAGTGAATTGTTGAACAGAATGATGTACGTCTCCACAGCCACTGGTGAGAGATGCCTGAGGACAATATTAGATATTCCGTCGATTCTCGCCGATTTTTTTCTCCTCAGTGACTCGAAGATCATCAGGACATCCCCCGTCGAAATAAACAAAGTGTTCGCCCCTTCATTGGTGATGGCATTATTTGCCATGAAATTGTCATTTAACCTGGTAAAACCAAGATTCTCGGATCGCCAATGGTCGATATCATTTCTAAGGTAGGAGTGATGGAGTAGAACTCTGTTTTCCAATTCGTATTTTAGACGAATGCTATCATTCACCTTATACACTTCCTGGAAGACAGCTCCCACTGTCGCAACCCTCTCCTGAAGATCCTCGATCACGAAGAAATTATCATCCAAGACGGCGCTCTTCGGATCAATGCTAACTGTTCGTTAAATACGTTCATTGTCTGACGTTCTCGAGAGCTTCAGATCCTGAATGTCATTCTGATTGTTTCTCCGAAATATTTTATTTATTTGCGGGAAAATACTCGTGCTGTTGAAATTTACTGCACGAATTCTGTTGATCAAATACAAACTTACAGATATTCAGATAATCAGTGACTCCTCCGAGTTTTGTCTGTCGGTAAACCGCCTGTACAAGAGTTTGAATCTTGTCAGGAGTCCACCTTTTTTTTCTATGCAGTGCGTCGACTGTCTCGTTTCGGTACACGTTTGTAGTATCGCTATGTCATTGGCGTGCTATTGTACTGTCCATCGTCTGCTTAACGCTTAAGCTCACATTGTGAAGTGAGCGCTCTCGTCAGAGAATTGGCAAAACGTGGCCAACGCGCCCTACTGTAATCGTAGGGGTGCGTTTGGATAACTATGGCCGAATCCCTGTCCGCATGTGGGTTGTCAGCTGTAAATAATACATGTAAAAGTGGTCCTAGAATACTTCCTTGGGGTACTCCAGCATGGATGGGATGTATTTGTGAGCATTTGTCCTTATATCCGACATAAAAGCACCGACTGTAAGATAATTTGTCAGTCAAATGCTTTTCGGCTCAGTGCAGAAGATATTTTGTTTGTATTTGTTGAATGATTTCTTCTGAATCCGAACTAAAATTGGCTGGAGTCGTCTTTCTAGTAGTTTTTTTTTAAAAATGTTTAAAGCAAGTGGAATCTGTAAAATTATATTTTGGTGGCATCCTTTCCCTACTTCGGTAGAGCTATTATCTCGGCAACTTTCCACAGTTTTAGAAAATATTTGAGCTTAACCACACTGTTAAATAGATTCCGCAGAAAGATAGAGGCGATTTGTGGTAACTTATGTTTTATTGTAGTAGTAAGGTGGGTTTCAGCAATAAGCATTATGTCGGTTCGATTGTCCTTGAGTATTGCTTGAGTTCCTGATAATATTGATGAAGTCCATTTGCATACAGTATTTCTGTTTTTCTGCATTTGCGTGGCTGTTACGGCTGTTTTACTGATCGTCTGTATTTCCTTGTTCTTTGGTTGTCACAGGCTGACTGTCTTGCTTTTTTAACCATTTGTTCACCTCACAGCCAGAAAGCACATTCAACGTTTTCGCTGTCGTCCTTTGATAATTGGTATCTAAGCACACAATATTTCTGATTCGGATGGCACAGCTGTGTGCTTGGGTAAAATGATCGCCGATCGGTGATCATTAGTTCACAAAGGTGGTCTGATGTAGACGGAACAGGTCCGAGAAGAGCAGTCGGATACAAAGGTCGTGCTCACATACTCGATTTAATTGTCATAGTATAATAAAGCGTCGTAGAATATTACTTGTGATAGCGGCGGCTGGTGGAGTATAACGTTCGTGTCCGGATAGGATGTCGTGAAATACAACCTGGCTAGTGCGTAAAACGACTGTCAAAACGTTCGCGACCCTTTTACTCCTGTAATTGCTACTTGCTTAATATAGTTATCGCCAAATCGCATTCCGATGATTTTCAGTAACATTTTTCTACAATACTCTTCATAATTTTTACTGTAAGCTGCGCCTTCTTTTTGAGGTTCCAATTGCACTCACACGCAATATTAAGCTTTTTTCGACATTGAGTCCATTGTCTAAATTTTTAAGTGGTCGTCCCACTTTTTCGAGCTGACTTTCAACTCTTCTTTTAGCCTTTTCCCCTCATCTCCAATTTGCTGGCCAAAACTTATCTCTAGACTTTGATGGTTTTTCTAGCTTGCGGTCTTCAACTCGTCGAATTGTACATATATCCAGAAAGGTATTTTACTGGTCTAACTCGTTATTCTTCTCAATATATATAATACACCTCTCATGACAAAGTCAAACGATTTACATACAAGGAGTACTGTCCTGACGGAAATTAGTGGAAACAGCTGGATTTGGGGCGAAACAATTCAAAGCTCTGCACCACTTTCCTTGTTTGTTTGTAAATATTTGGACAATAAAGACGATGTGTAGACAAATACGCATGTAAGTTTCTTTTCGAAAAGCGAAATTTTCTTTATTTTTTGAACAAACCCCGATACTCTTGGATCTCAAAATAATACTTTCAGAGTATGAAAGCTTTAAGCATTTAGCCAGAAGAATGTAATATGTGTAGCTTATAGTGGAAAAGTATAAAGTCCATAAAGCACTCAAACAACTTTCCAAGCTTTCTTGTACTTAAATATATCATTTATTCGAATGAATCAGAGAAAAATTTCCAACAGATGGCGCAAACAGCTTTCGTCGTTAAAGAAGTTTGCCGTTAAAAAAGCATTTAAATCAGAGCTTCTTATAATAACTAACATTAACTTTACAGACTGTTTTCCAGCTTTCAAATGCTTAAAGCTGCGACAACAATCCTACTTAACTTACGAAGCTTTATGTTAGCACTCCTCTAGGTGTGACTTCATAACTCAAGTGATTTAAGCGAATGCAGGCAGCCCACTGGACCAGCACAGCTCCAATAACTGGTTTAAAGAGATAAGATCTGTGTTCTTTGCCACTATGATTAGCTGCACGAGTTATTGGCATTTATTTCATTTGCATGCATTGTGACATATAAAGTGCAGTAAACTTATAGTTTTATTTAGTCTTTTCCAATTATATGGCTTAAATTTAATTTACTGCTAAGAGGTGGGCGTAGGCGCTTAAGTGGTGCTGCTGTGCATATTAAAATAGAGTAAATAATGGGATTGTTGTATGAGAATTGAGTTCATGATGTTAAATTCCTTAGAATCGCGCATATGCGTTCGGACTTGAGGTCATGTGCTATAAATAAATACCAAACAATATTTGGCAAAAATGTTATGGTCGCTCGCTGAATATCAGGCAATCGCGATATTCATATAAAGACAATCGACAGTTTTCGTTAAAGTCAAAAAAAAAAAATGACAGCCTCCCCATTGAGTGGTGGAAACAGGGGATCATATTCCTGAGAGATTTGTTTTTTTAAATACATACAACACATACAACATACATACATACCTTACAACACACTCAAATGGTATATTTGCTGCAATTTTTTTCACCTTTGAAGCTAAGTCTGCACTCTGCCTGTAAATATCTTTAAGCTAATAACAATGGTCTTAAAGAGTAAGAACCCCCTCCAGATTGAGATACCATATTGCAATTTAGTTGTGAACTGGACAGCTGCAGTATACAAACAAATAAGTAATGGAGCGCTATACTCCGCAAGAGCATGAAATAATTGTGTCGATTTTTTCGACCAATAATCGGTCGATGGTGTTAGCGCAGCGTGAATTTCGACGTTGATTTCCTAATTGTGTCGCACCAACTGGGCAAACATTCCGGTGCTTAGTTACTCGACTCGAACAGACTGGAACCACAGGAAACCATAAAGTGTGTGGCCACCACCAGACTGGTCGTTCGGCCTAAAATATCACGGCTGTGGCTGCCGATGTCGCTGAGAACGAAGAAACATCAACAAGACGAGGGGCCACCCAATTGGGTATCACCAGACGAGCCCTACGGCGAATCTTATTGACAGGCTTAACCATGTTCCCTTACGAAGTGCAAACAGTGCATCAGTTAATTCCTGCTGATAGCCAGTCGCTTGTGAATTATTGTCAAGCCATCCTTAATCTCAACAACGAAGAGTATGACTTTGTGTCGAAAATCATCATGAGCGACGAGACACATTTCCACTTAAGCGGTTACGTCAATAAGCAAAATCCTCGTTTCTGGGGCACTGCAATTCCGCGTGCGATGCACGAGGAGCACTGTATCCACTCAAAGCCACAAATTGAATGAGCGGGACTTGGTGGACATGTGGTTTCAAAAAGACGGCGCAACCGCAAACACAACACGTGCGACAATGGATATTGTGAAGGAAGCGCTTCCTGGTCGCGTAATTTCCCGTTTTGGCGATTTGGCATGACCAGCAAGAACGCCCGATTTAACCATTCCAGACTTCTTTATTTGGGGCTACTTGAAGTCGCGAGCTTATACCAACAAGCGAACTTATGAAAAATGCGATAAAACGGGTACAAATGTGTATTAAGACTGGCATAAGCCACTTGACGGATATCATCTTTTCCAAAGGTCCAGTAAAAATTTCCATCACTCAGAATCATTTTTAAATGTTTAGTAAAATAGTACAATAAGTCAAAAATAAAATTGGATGATTAATTTTGCGCCACGGTATAAGATGAAACAATAATTGATGTGGAAGTTGTCGTTAAATTAATAATTTATTTGTGGTATTGTTAAATCAATATTGACATTTATTGGTCACCATGCCCGTAGTCTACTATCTCAAAGCGTTTGTCGGGTATAGACAGGTGGGAAGTTTGGATCGATCGATCCAAGCCGGATATATTTGATTTTCACTTCATCTACTTCTAAGCATACTTCTTTCCCTGCCATTAATAGACTTTCTACATTTCGCTTAACTGTTTTCTCATTATTTTTCCGTAAGCCCAGATCGTAGCTGGAAAGTCATGAGTTTAAATAGGAAAAATGCCTTTCTGCTGTTAAGCAACTCCGTGCCAAAGACTGCACTTCACATCTGTCAAAAAGATCAAGCATATTGAATTCAGTCACCATCCATACCGCCTGTTGACTCATTTTGTAGTACCTTTAATGTTGGTCTTGACTTATGTAAGTTCGCGCATGAGTTGATGTCCTGTAGATCGGCCTTCTTTTTTTTAGATGGCGCTATAGTCCGGTGTAAACCTGGGCCTCAAGCAACAAGCGTTTCCAGCTGACACGATATTTTGCAGTTGTTTCCAGTGCGGCACTCCCAGTTGGTTAAGGTCCTCTCCTACTTGTGTGCGCCTATATTCGGTCGTCCTCTGCTGCGTCGTCCCTCTCCTCCACTCCATTTACATAAACGACAGATTGAACGCAGAATTTTCCTCTCGAAGCAACCAAGGGCATCCTCATCCATTTGTGGTAAGGTCTCTGCACCGTAAAGGTAGACCGGGGTGATTTTTATAGTCCTACTTTGGTTTTTCGAGAGGGGGCTCTACTTCTTAATTGCCTTTGAGCCCAAAGAAACAGCGGTTGGCAAGAGTAATTCTACGTTTGATTTCATCGCTGGTGTTGTTAACGCTGCTAGTAACCAGAGCCAAGGTAGACGAAGTCCTTGACCACTTCAAATTTGTAGCCGTCAATTGTAACCTTCTGGCCAAGACGTCGGTGTTGTGCCACTGTGCTCGCCCAATTGCGTCAAAGTCATCCCCTTGTGTTGGCCCGTGAGCCTCGTATGATCTTTTCAAGTACGGTGTGGAAGAAATTACGTACATGACAGTGCATCACCTTGCCTAAAGCCTTTTTTAACATCGAAGGTCTCGGTTAATTCGCTAATGACTTTAAGGGAGCAGCGAGAATTCTCCATTGTTATCCTGCACAATCGGATGAGTTTGGCAGGGATTGTTAAACTAGCTCGGTATAGCTCGTCCCTATGTACACTGTCATCTGCGGCTTTAAAATCGATGAAAATATGGTGCGTGTCCATTTAGAATTCTTAAGTCTTTACCAAGATCTGCCGCAGTGTGAAAATTTGCTCTACTATATTATGAATTTACCTGACCTGAAACCACAAAGGCTTTCCAGCGTTCGCACAGTACGGCAGAGAAGATCTTATACACGATGTTAGAGAGACTTATTCCTCTCTTATGGACTGGGCAAACGATGCTGAGATTCCATTCGTCATTTATGCTTTCCTCCGAACACATTTTACAGATGAGCTGCTGAATGCGCCCTACCAACTCATCTCCAGCCGCTTCAAATAGCTCAGCAGACAAGCTGCGCCCGCGGCTTTGTTAGTTTTAAGCTTCGAAATAACAAGTTAATTTCATATAGGTCAGGTGAACGGAATTCTCTTCTATCTTCGTCCGTTGCGAATGGATCATTCTGCCTGATAGCGGTATCAGATCTATCATCACCATTATGCAGAAGTGGTTTTACCATATTCTCAGCATCGACTGTGACTCTACTACTAGTTGTCCGTCTTCATCCCTACAGACTTTTACTCTGGCTTTATAGCTGTGGTATGTTCGTTTTACTTGCGAGAGTCATTCCTGTGGTAGCATCTCTCCGTGCTCTCTTTTTTGCTTTCTTAAAAGCGTATGTTCCTCTCTCCTTTTCTGCTCGTAGAGCTCACGAGCAGCTCATATTTACTCGCTGAACCCCACAGCTAAAGTACCGTATGTCCATACTTGTTTGATAAATGTTTTGTAAATGAGCAGTTTGTTGTCTATCAATAGTATCGAATTTCCTCCCAGCAGCCAAAATACATAGCAGCACAAATACTGTCTAAATTTATACTTGACTTGATTACGTTTTGTGAGTATATGTTGTTATCAAGCTGGGTTAGGTTAGGTTAAGGAAAGGGAGTGTGATGGTTGAACATCACTTCCACTCGCAGGCCAAAGGGCCCATTGTGAATCCCTTCATTTGTGGAGTACACATTCGTTTAATCTGTCCTATCACGTGGTGGCTGAAACAACCCCGTGCTCTTTATGAATTTTAGAAGATCCGATATATCTGCATTTGCTATGTCCGCAGTCACCGTGAAGAATCTATGGCCCAGCGAAGCCGATTCTGGTGAACTGGGCAGTGGCAAAGCAGATGTTGGATCGTCTCGGTTTCTTCCCCGTCGCCGCAGCTCCGGCAGAGATCGCTGGATCCCGAGTTACATTTCCGGAGCATTGCTCCGATAGGACAGTGTCCTGTAATCACTCCGACGAGCATACGGATCGAGTTTCGGTCCAGCGCCAGGAGCTTCTTTGTTTTGCCGATATTAAGCTCTGGCCACAGTGATCTCGTTGTGTGACAGTCGTTCTTGCCATCCAAGACGAGTTGGCTTCTTTTATTATTATGTCATTTATGATCCGGTATAATGCACTGATCGGTGGTTGCAGTGAAGTGTCCGCTTGCTGATGTCCATTTCAGACCCTTGTCTGGCTAATTCGGCCGCTCTTTCATTCCCATTGAGCTGTGGCCCGGGACCCAGCAGAGTTTGATCTTGTGGTGTCTGATGGATTTCAGTGAGTCGCGACATTTCATGACAGCCTTCGATCTTGTTGTTTAGGATCCTATTGACTGGCCTGGCTGTCTACAAAGATGGTGATATCCGATGGTTGAATATCGGTTACTTGTAAGTGTTTGGCTGCTTTCTCTATTGGCATGATCTCTGTTGGAAGACTTGTGCAGCGTCAGGGAGTCTAAATGACTCCTGTTTGTGCAGGGTGTCAGAATAGAATCCGGCCCCAGTGCTTGTGTCTATTTTCGATCCGTCGGTGAAGAGGGTGATCTCATGGTCGTTGATAACGGCGTTCGATAGCCACTCGTTTCTGTCGGGGAATAGGATTGGTATTTTGAGAGAGAAGTCATTGTGGGGAGATATATAGTCGGTCGTAGCTACGAGGCTACTGTAACCAGGTTTCTTTCCCAGGTTTGTTTCCAATTCTTCTTCTTTCTTCGCTAAAGTTAATGTCTTGTCGTTGAGTTTAATAGTTGAGGGATATTTTTATTACCAGTTGGTTAATACGTCTAGATGATTTTCGAGGTCGGTCTTTTCTGAGATGTAGGAATATCGGGTGTGTATATAATATATGTATACCTATAATAGAGATCCTAGTACGCTTCCTTGAGGAACTCCAGCTTCTGCTTTAAGAAGATTTGAATGCTCGTCCCTGTATATTGTACATAGAAGCAGCGGACGTTAATGTAGCTGTATGAGTATGAAGAAGTCAGTTGGAAGTAGGGGTTGTAGTTTGTATGAAAGTTCCTTATGCCAGACTTTTTCAAAGGCCTTGGAAATGTCAAGAAAAATTGCTCAGCTCGTTCAATTCTTTCGACATCTTGTTGATTATTTGTTGAGTATTTGTTTTTTGTGGGTAAATTTTGTGTTGAATGTAGAACTTCATTTCTTTTATTGTTGCCTTTTTAACATTTGTGCTTTGGTTACTAGAAATTGTAGGTAAGAAATTATAGCTTATGTCTGAGCTCTTTTTGTCGTTGTTAAAAGCTAGGAATGTAGATTTTTCTTTATTAGTCCCGGTCCATTTGTCGTTGGTGATTTTTATTGGGCGAAAGTGAGTTGTGAGGTCTTTAATATCTTTTGCAGCCTTCCATAGTGAGTAATTTTTCGCATTAGTTGGTGAAAGGTGCCTTAGGAAGTTGTTAATTTTTTGATTCTGATTCTGGTTAACTTTAATAGTTCCTTTAATTCCTGTATAAATTCATTGAGTCTAGTTTCGTCTTCGCGAGTTCTCGTTATTTGCCGACTTTTTAAATTTAATTTTTTTCTTTGATCTTCCTTTTAATTTGCGCGATCGGCATCTTTGAAGATCACTTCATTGAGGTGAATTATAGCTTCGCCAAGGCCGTTTGGGGTTTCTAAAGTTTATAGTTTCTCTATATTTATTCTAGTCAGTGTATTTGCTGAACAATTTTGTCGGCCTTTTTTCTTCATTCAACGTTGGTTTTTTGGTGGACTAAGATAAAGGAATGATTAGATTATAACTCTAGGCAGGATTCTATTGTTAGGTCCTCCAATCTAATGTTTTTGTAGATACAGAAATCTATAAGGTCGGGTATCTTGTTTCTATTGCTTGGCCAGTAAGTTGATTATCCAGCACAATGGAAGTTGATTTTACAAATTTTTAGGGTAATATTGTTCCTTTTTGTTTGTTAAGCGTGATCCACAGTCGGTGTTTTTGGAATTAAAGTCACATCCTGCTAGAAATCTTTCCCCTAGTGTCTTGATGTAGTGTTGAAATTAATCCATACTTGTTATATGTTTTGGTGGGCAGCAGTGTTTTTTATTTGCACTTTCATCGCTTGAATGTAGTCTTTCTCTTATTTGACAATTCAGTACGTTTGATATTTTGGTTGATAATGATCGCCGAACCGCCATGTGCCTTTCCGTCTGGATGATTGGTGTGAAATATATGTATTGTATACTGGGATTCTGACATAACTTTTATTTGTAGGGTGTGTTTCGGAAATTAGCAGTATGTCACCTTTGTTGGTTTGTATAAATCGTTTTAGGTGCTGTATAAGTCCGTTTGAGTTCCATACTACTATCGTAATCTTGTTAACATTGTCCAATGAATTTAGTTAACAGTAACATGTTACTAACTTGCGTCAGAAGTTGCTTTATCATGTCCTTAAGTTCAGCTATATCTAGTTGGGTTTCCAGGTTTAATTTTTGCTCTTTTGATTGATTTTCTTTTGGTTTGTTCTGTATAGAATTGTTTGCCTATAACTTTAGCGTATATCTGTTCTTAGGTTGTGGGTATGTCTTGAACATAGTTTGTCGTCTCACCATCGTCTCTTGTTACTTCGTTTTTTTTATAGCCAGGAACCACTGTATCCTAAACTCAAATGAAAATAAAAATGGATTGCCCTCAGAAATATATATATATATCTATATATCTATATTTATATATTATCTATCTGTTTATTTTCCTCTGTCTCTTTTAAACTGATGACTCTGATTTTCTATTGTGCTCTTTAAAAGTTGTCCTTTCCAGGTCAAAAACAGCAATTGTGATTTCTTTGTTTTTTTGGAGGACAACAGGAATCAAACAGTTTTTGATTAGTCATCAATTTCACAATAGATTTTTAATACGATAATGATAAAAAGATTAAGAAAGCATCACTCGAATGACACAGTAACTTTCTTCTGTGCCAGTTCGACAAACCATGACGTAATTGTCTAAACTTACTCACACATGAATCGTGCAAACAACACCTAATCGAGCATAACGTATGATTGTAAATGTAAACATTAACTCTTCACTAATTAGATGTCTCTCACGTTAATTAAGTTCAACATTCCCTGTTCCATTTAAGTCCATCAGCCATAACCAAATCTCAACTGCATATCAACTCCTAATCTGCAACCTGTCAGTCACTACACCCTGCATTAAATAAATTAGACTAAATTATCTCTGCCGCAACAAATTACCCAAACGACTCAAGCCAACCAGCATGGTATAAAACCCAATCCACTTGTTCACTTAATTAATACGAGAACACCGATACAATGACTTATCCAGCTACACTACGTGCCGATATGTACCCGTCCCATCATCGTCCACCTCCCAGTTGGTGGTGATCTTTTTCTTCTCGTTTCCTTCTATGTTCGACCGGCTCTAATCAATTCTCGTGTAATTGGTAACTTGCAACCGCAACCGCTGCTTCAATCCACGCACAGAAACACAGAAATAAAAAAAATAGAGCCATCCACGGGCAATTGGTGGCACAGCGAAAAAGTACCAACTATTATGGTTTTAATGAGCATCAAGCGCACGGAACCAACAAGCCAGTTGGAGAGAAAAAAAAATCGGTCTTTAATTAACAACAAAAGATACAGATACAGGGAATACTCGTATGTACGTGCAGCCACGCGCAACATTCGCACTCTCGGTTGCAAAAAGGTGCGACTGGTGTCGCATACTCCAACTACAGATTAATCGATTAAGCCTCGATTCCTTAAGTCAGTGTGTGTCTAGACGACGAGGAGCTACGGTATGGTCGCTTGAATGACACAATTGATTGGCAGGAGCTCCGTGACTCCGTAGCTCCGGATACCATAAACCGTTCTCTTCCCATTCAAACAATCCGAATGGTTTGCTTTATGTCAATTTTTCGTGGCTCTAGTGGCTGGTGGAAATAATATCGAGTGATGCTGGCTAGGGATCGTTATGTCTGTCGATGGCCGACTTTTGGTATTTGTTACGGAAAATGCCTCAATTTATCACTCGGTGATTTGTTCAATGCGATTTTTGGCACGCTAAGATACTTGTTCAAATTGATAGTCTCGGACACTGATTTAGGTCCACTGAGTATTTTCGTTTTCTTTTGGAGTTATGGTGGCTTCTGTGGATAACTTGGCAACTATGTTGCTACACTGATTTGGAAAGTCCACAAAAAAAATTAAAAAGATCACCGAATAAATCCTTAGCGAAAATCAGCCTATAACAGAGCGAAATTTAAGAATATAGCTATAATGTTTAATACTGCTCCTTCTAGGATTCCAGGAATAAAGGCGAGTAGAACTCTCCAGATGACATTGTCGCACACTCAAAAGATCATTGAAGAGTTATTTTCCACAGTTACAACTCGATTCCATCGTTTTTATAAAAATGGCATTAAATACATATGTAAAATATGAAAAGGGTCTATGTAGGAAGTATGTATTGGGAACATTTTTTACTTACCTTACCTTTCAGACGAGCCAAGCGTCCATCGCCTGCGAGCATTCGTTCAGGCCAGATCGAGCTTTTAACGAATTCCTGTTGAGTGGCTAAAATGTAGAGAACTATTAAATAGCGGCACGTCATCAAATTTTGTGTTCGATTGAGAAAAACGGGTACCGAGACAATAGGCATGATTCGCCAAAAGTTCAAGGGTGAAAATATGTCACAAACTGCACTTTTTTAAACTGACTACCCTGTGAAACCCGTGCTGGATGGCCGTCGATATCAAGAACCGACCGCGACATGCAACATGTGCGTACTGAATTGGACAAAGTCGCAGATCGATTTGATTTGAGTCTAATCGTTCCAAAGATCTTGACGGACTAAATGACGCGAAACGACGTCGCAATAATTTCCCAAACAACTCACAGTCACCAGCGGACTTTTTTCAATCGAAATCCCCATTTCAAAGGACACCATCATGTGACTTTGCACACGTTTGACTAGTTTGCTGTCAGTTGTCAAAGAGGTTCGTGCAGCATGATGAGGCGATTTTTTAAACTTCTTCAAAATGATTACATATCTTAGCGTTTTAAGGACTCTCTTTCTGTTTATGTGTACGTTTGTATTGATACTAGCTCGAGACTAAGTATATGATTATATGAAGTATAGTGTTCTCTGGTCTCTAAAAGTACTGTGACGGATTTCGATAGTACTACCAATTAAAATTGTTGGTTTTTGTTAAGTGCCTGCATACAAACAAGAAATGATATGTGATTTAAATGTGTACACTGACCCAGCAGCCATGAATTATTTCGACCCAAATCTGGTTTCTTCACGCTATTGGCCCTGCACTGGTATATTCTATTGACAGTTAATTATGGCAGCAAAGAATGTATGAGGGATGTCTTTTAAATCAAAAAGTCTGATTTGTATACGGCACCACTTTTACATTATAGCAGCCTATGCACCTGAATCACCTCAACTCAATATTTTCATTGCCGAACTCGAGACACTTTTTCAATCTGTTCACTTAAACTTGGGGGAAAACTATTACATACTGACCGGCGATTTGATTGCAAAACATAGTGATTGGGGAAATGACATTCCTAACACAGGGGGAGCCTACTAAGCGGTTGGTGGGTTCTGCAGAGCATAGAGTACAGACTAAAGTTGCTCGCAACTGATAGTCCGTCATATCCTAGGAGTGGCTCCTATCTGGTTTTCATGCTGTTTGACTCTCGACTGAGACTGACTGACACGAACGAATGATCTACTAACTGTCTACGGACCTTCGTATACAACATGACCATTGCGGACTTAGTGCCGTGATCACAGTATCAGACGAATTCGCGGAGATGGCAGAGTATATCCAAACACGATCCAAACTCCGATTATGGTAGGGTGTCAGTAATCTGAAGAGGTCGCTCACTTCGAGTGGTTCATTCCCAGGTGCCTCAAACAAACGGACGATAAAAATAAGCAGACGATGGACAGTACGATATCACGCCAAAAACATCACTATACCACGAACATGTACCGAAACGCAATAATCGACGCGCTACACAAACAGAAATGCAGACTCCTGTCAAGGCTTTAAATCTTGTCAGGCGGTTTATCGACAGACAGAACGCGGAGGTCAGGACACTGAAGTCAGTGATTAAAAATATCAAAGAATATTACAGAATGTCTGTAAGTTTGCATTGGAACAACAGAGTTCGTGCTGTAAAATCCAACAGCGCGAGTATGTTCCCGAAAATAAATAAAATCTTTCGGAGAAACAATCAGAATGACATTCAGGATCTGAAAATTCCGAGAACGTCAGACAATGAACGCCCTTTACGAACAGTTAGCATCGATCCGGAGAGCGCCATCCTGGATGATGATTTCTTCGTGATCACGGATCCTCAGGAGGAGGTAATTATAGTGGGAGCTGTCTTCCAGGAAGTATATAAGGTGAATGATAGCATTAGCCCAAACCACGATATGGAAACCAGAGTTCTACTCCATCACTTCTACCTTAGAAATAATATCGATCATTGGCGATCAGAGAATCTTGGTTTTATGGCCATCACCAATGAAGGGGCATTATTGGCCATTGTTTATTTCGACGGGAAATCTCCAGACGATCTTCGAATCACTGAAGTGAAAAAAAAATCCGCGGGAATCAACAGAATGTTTGCTTATACATATTCCACCACACCATTCTCCCTCCCAAAGATGTACACCATCCTGTTCAACAATTCATTAAATAATCAATATCATCCATTGGATTGGAAGGCAGTGGTAGTGCAACCATTCCCAAGAGGGGAGAAAAAAACCTCTAACCCGGCAAATCTACGGTTGATAAGTCTCCTTCCGAGTATCAGCAAGGTCTTTGAGAAGATGGTCCATAGAGCCGTTCCTAAATGGGTTGAGGACAATTAAATCATAAGACTATTCATGCCGCGTCGAAACTCCAGCTTCGACTCCAGCTTGTTTGATATCCAGCGGAACAAATGCAAGAAACAATGTACGGGTGCCTGCCTGACTGACTTGGAAAAAGCTTTCGACACCGTATGGTTAGAAGGTCTTTACTACAAGCTCAGTCGGCTGGGCATAAACCATTGGGCGTAAACTACTGCTATATAAGATTTTTGACATGTTAGGCTAAGGCCACGCACTGAGCGGCAAGCGGCAGAGCGGCAAAGCGGCAAAAAGCTCAGCGACAAACTTAAGCGGCAAGTGGCTATTTACTGAGCGGCAACTAACTGAGCGGCAATTCTTAGCGATTAGTTCTGAAAATGTCGTTAACGAGTGCTGTTCGCCGCAATATTTTACAAGAAAGTCGTTTTAACATTTACAGAGTTATCTCAAGCTTAAAAAAAGAAGATTTCGAGTTCATCCAATAAACCGAAAAAGATCAGGTTATGGCGAATTTCACCATTTGTATAATAATCTTCGACAACACGAAGACCAATTCAGACAATACCTACGTATGTCAATACAATCATTTGATTTGCTGTTAATATTTCTTAAATTTGCCATTATTCCTTCTTGCCGCTCAGCACTACCCTAAAATAATAGAACAGAATTGAAAGCTGAGCGACGCCGCTCTGCCGCTCAAAAACGTCGCTTGCCGCTCAGAGACTGTGTGGCCACAGCCATACAATTTCATGTGTTTTAAATTTTTTTTGCCGCTCAGCTTTTTGCCGCTTGCCGCTCAGTGCGTGGCCTTAGCCTTAACCGGTAGAAAGTTCGTTGTGAAAATTGCCAACGTGACTTCTACCGAAATATTTGATATTAACAACGAATTGCAACAGAATACGGTGAACTCGCCGATCCGCTTTTAACGTTCACCTCAGTGATTTGATAGCTTCTTTGCACTATTCAATAGCGATCGACGTCATTGTCATTCTTTTGTAGCGTGACTTTAAAAAAACTTAGCAGTACTGTAATGACTGGAAGTTGAAAATCAACTTGCAGGAATTAGAAACTATTTTGTTCAGAACGCCTTTGTCTAGGGCCTCTCGAGTCACTAGAAGAAATTGGCGCTGGTTCTCAACTCTTGGACCGGACGGGCATTCACTGGCGAAACAAAGTGTAGTCAGACACCTCGGATACATGTAGATGCTGCTCTGATGAGAGCCCGGGGCGCTTTCGCTCTTTCAAGATGGCTATTTCTTGATTCTGGCCAACATGAAGGTAATCTACTACATGGCCTTAATAAGGTCCATGAGTACATATGGATGTTTCGTGTTGTTCAATGTGAGAACCAGCTTAATGGAAAGGATTCGGCTGTTTGAGAGAATTTGTCTCGGATTACATAGAACACCCGAATCTGGGTACACGAAATTTTACCCGGATGAGAACACATACAATAGGGCCAGGATTGTACGGGTGGGTAATTCTCTAATAAAAAAGATCCAAGGTCGCGCTGCGAGGGCGATGACTTTGGTCAATAACTTGATCTCCGGGGTTTACTTCTCTAATTGCATGTACCACGAGAAAGTGCGCCTTAGCGGCTTTGCCCCCACAGCCGTTTCTCTATTAAGATCAATGTGGGCTGACCCAGGATGAATTAGCGGTTCCGCTAATATTCCACGTGGCCCGTAAGTCTGTGGAGCGGTAATTCCTCTACGAACGTGATATTGAGCTCCGTGAGGCCGAGCGCCCCAGGTTTAGTAGATCAGTGTCGCATCGGGATCTGCGAGACCTCGTCCGACAGCATCAACGCTTTTGATGATGGAGCGGACTGCGTCAGTGGCTAATTTTATTAAGTCAGTCTCTGTAAGGCATAGCCTGCCACATGCCAATTGTTAAGGTAGGCTAAGGCAGGCTAGGGCGGCGGGTAGGTTTATTGTATATATATAAAGTTAAGGTAGGGTGAAGTTATTTTTAGTTATAAGCTTCTTTCTAAAAAAAAATGATCTGATGCTAGGTTTTTTTTTATTGAGTTTATATTACTATTTATTAATTAATATTTAATTTAATATTTATTAATTCTTTATTTGAATTATTGCAATTTATTCATAAGGCCTAAAGGCATAGTCTTAAGTTGTTCTATTTGCTTTAGACTGTCCGTATAGGGCCAGTAAGGTATTTTATTATGTTGTTATTTAAGCTAGTTTTAAGCATTTTTGTCAAGCATAAGATAGTCATAAGAAATTATGAAATAAAAATGAGTTCAAAACTAACAAAAACGCAAGCTTATTAACCCTCGCTTGGTTTCATCCACAAGAAGAAAAAATTGAGGAAGAAATAAAATAAGAAATATTTGAAACACGTTTTTTATTTAAATTTAAATGTCGTCGAAAACTCGATATACTATCGATCGGCATTAGTGACTGGTTATTGTCACAAATGGCAGTTTATTTGTATGAGAAAAAAGAACAAGTTTGGTTTAATTGTCCTAGATACTCTTAAATGGGTTGTTTGATTGCCTGTTATCGAGTGATTCTAAAAATAAGACGATCGGATGATGAAATAAACCGTCTTTCTTTAATGGGATAGGTACAAATATGCTTCCTGGTTTTGAAACTTAATATCTTCAGCATCTTCTCATTGGGTCCTTAATCCACTTTGAGTAAAGGCGCCCTTATAAACAATTAGTGAATCTCCACTGCCCCCTTTATTGGTTGTCGGCGTTACTTTTATATTCCTTAATTAGGTAGCTTCTTCAGTTTATTTTTTTACAATTAATTGTTTTGATTCTTTTTATTTAAGCTCATTAATTATTTTTGCAAGTGGACCGACTTATAGGTTTGAAAGTGCTATACCTCGTGTTACTTTGCACGAGTATCTTTTTTATGATCGCCTACCGGGTTTCCGTTTCCTTTTTAGGATTTCCCTAATCTTCGTTGATAAATGGCATAATTACCTGTTGTTTTTAGTAGTAGACTTTTTAATTAGAGGCTTGAATATCATCAATATTTGGTAATAGTGAAAAAAGAAAAAAAACAAACTTCCGTCGACTTTTTTGGAGGTGGTAGAAATTCTCTTTGCATTTAATATTGGGCGGAATATCTCAATCCTTATCACGTTTGATCTAAGATTGATGACGTTCTTATGAACGTGATAGTGCAGACAAGTTGACATATTTTAGTCGAAGCTCTTTCCGTCTTTCTATATTGTACATTCACAATACGTATTGTGTTCATAACACCAAGAATTTTGTTACATTTCGATTGTATTAATTACGGTAGTTCTGAAGGTAAATATATCTCAAGGGTATCTGTTCATTACTAGCCAAAACGCTCGCTTACTCTGTTATAAATGAAGGTACATGTGATTGGGTCGATAAGGACGATTATTTACTTGTTAACAAAGTAGATCAGTAAATTTGCATGAGATTGAAGCCGCATCACTGCAAGTTTTAAATGTTGTTCCAGAGATGTTTCGAAAATTGGAAAATGAGCTGAAATAGTCTAAGGCACTACTTTTGGATCACCTCTCGTAAACCTTTTTTATGTCCTGTTAATTTCGGAACATCAGTCAAGATTCATATTTTGATCATAGTGATGTAATTATAATTTTAAAAATGCTACTAAAAATTTAGGTCGCAATAGTCGTCCCACAGTTTGTGCGTTCTACTGTGGAATAATTCAATCTAACATACTCGTAATCTTTAGGGAATGTGAGACAACGCAGGGGTCGAAGTGTCGAAAACATTGCAAACAGTTCAGTTCAAAATGAATCAGTCGATTCCATGGCGTTCGCAATGTGGCGAATTTCGCGTGAAGATCTTGGTCATTCGAAGCTCCGATACTTTGGGAGGAACATCATCTTCAGAGATGAATGGTGGGAGGGACAATGTCCCCTAGTCACTGCGACCTCTGATGGGCCTATTTTGTTGTCCCCCATTCAGAGTTCACTAAAAAATCCTGAGTTCATGATAAAACTTACTATGCTTTTGAGTGAACTAGCAGCGATTTCTTCTACTTCAGGATAATGCCTGCTGTTTGTGTCGTGTACTGATGAGGCAGTTACAGTGGCACAGTATGTGCTCTGCTGTTTCATTCATCTTGTTTGATGCCCATGGCTTTAAGATGTTTGTTGACTGGGCAGTGTCCAGTGAGGAATCCTGTGGATATACGAATCTGACTCCTAGAAAGTTTAAGGAGTTGTTTCGTTATTTTAAGGGAAGTGGTTGGTAGAAACATCTTGGCTGCTACCTTCCGTTTGTGTCCAGTAGTGGTTGGCCGTGTTCCTCAACCATGTCTTTATGTAGCCTTCGATGGTGCTGATAGGTATGCCGCAGAATGGTCTTGGCATCATGAATGGTGATGCAGAGCCTTTTCTTGGTAATAGGTCTGCTTTTTCATTTCCTATATGCCCACTGTGTCCTGGTATCCTGTTTGTGTAGGCCAGCTGGCGTAATAGTTGTAAGCAGTCCCATACCAATTTAGGGGTGACTTCGTAGTTTTTGAGGGCTAGAAGTGTAGCCTTGCTGTCAGAGAGAATATAAATGATGTTATTGGTTATAGCTCTGTTTATATTTTCCCTGAGGCAGAGGTCAATTGCGAATATCTCTGCTTGAAATAAGGAGTTGTATCTGTCTATACTGTGATAGATATGTGTTGAAATTGAATTGAATTGAAAGTGTTAGCTCTGTATACTCCACCCCCAACACCTTCGTTCGTTTTGGATCCATCTGTGTACCATACATAGGATTGACGATGGAAGGAAGGTCTATTTTGCTCCCAGGTGTATCAAGAGGGAATTGTGACCTTAAAGTTTTGGTTGAAGTTTTACCTTGGAAGACAATTGTCTATATGTGGTATTTTTAGGATTTCATGCTTGTTTTTTTTTTTTTTTTTTTTTTTTATTGGTGGAGGCTTCTGCTATCTGTTGGAGCACTCAGACACAAACACTGGTCCATTGTACTGCCAGACAGACACCTTAGATGGCGTTAGCCAAGCTTCTTTTTATTCACTTATGTTGTGTGCCATTTGTTTTTCCACACAAGTGAACGAAACCTAAAGCTTAATGCCGATTCCGAACGGCGAGAGCCGAGAAGCTTTTTCAAGGCAAGTGTACAACGGGGGGCTTTGCCAGTACCCCGCCGAGGAGGGACGCCGCGAAATAATCATTCGATGGCGTTGGTGTTATCGGGATCCGAACTCGCTCACCTTGCGTCAGCGGCCGACACACTACCCACTGCGCCACGGCGCTCCCTCATGCTTGTTTAGTTCATTAAGAATGTCAGGATGAAAGAGCTTGCAATTAGAGTTATCCTCCGCGATAGGTTTGTGAGCGAATACTGCTTCTATTTTAAGTTGGAGGTGTACGGGTGGTAGGTCCGTGATGACTTCTAGCGCTGCTGTGGGGGTTGTTCTCATAGTTCCTGTAATACAGATACAAGCTAGTCTTTGTAGTTTGTTGAACTTGGCTTGTACTGATGTTTGCTTTGTTTTGTGCCACCAGACGGCCACAGCGTATGCGAGAATTGGTCTGGTAATGAGTGTGTATGGCCAGCGAGATATCTTTGGATTAACGCCGATGTGAGAGTTCCAAGTGAGCTTTTCGTCTTTGGCTTTTGTTTGAGAACTCTATTGTTTCACCAAATAGAGTGCGTGTTTTAAGTTTATGCCTACTTTTTTTTCTGGTGTAAGCGATTTTTAGGGTTGACATTTAGTCCAACTTTTTTGCACCAGCTCGCGACAAGGTTGAGTGCCATTTGGAGGAGTTCCGAAATTGTGTCTTCGAATTTTCCTCTAATTAGGATCACAATGTCATCAGCATAGCCTTGGATATAAAAGCCATTGTTGCTGAGTACACTAATCAGCTCATTGACCACGATGGACCATTGGATGGGTGAGAGAACCCCGCCTTGGGGGCAGCCTTTCGTGGTTTTTATACTGATTTTATCATTGCCTAATGAGGTCTTTATTTTCTTTTTACTAAGCATGTGTTGAATCCATCTGCATGTGGTATTATCTACCCCTGTGCCGAGGATGCAGCGTGGTATTTGGGCGTGATCGGTATTGTCGAAAGATCCGAGCTGTTAGTTCCTGAAGAGCATGCGTGGTTGATTTCCCAGGCTGGTAAAAATATTGTTTGTTGTGAAGCGGTAATCTTTTGAGAGGACCGTCTCTTATATATTATCCAGTATTTTTTCCATTGTTTTTAGGAAAAATGAGGTAAGACTTATCGGTCGGTATGATTTTGGCAGGTCCGTAGGTCTGCGGCCATACTGACAACCATGTTTTGAGTGTTTTAGCTTTTGTCTGGATGTCAGAACGAATCTGTCGACGATCCGACATCGATGTTTCTGTCCAGACATGCCAGTTCTGAATGGAATTGCCTCTAAAATGGGGTGGTAAGGGTGAGATTTAAGACTTCTTCCCTGATTCTGATTCAAGTCGCAGTTAGTCAGACAATGATCTATTGAAGAGCAAGTTCTGTTTATGATAGGTGTAATCGCATAAAATTGTTCGGTCGAAGGGCCACCTCGCTCATGCGATTCAACACCACGGAATTTTTCTGAGTGGAAGAATGGTCGAAAATAGGCTCCAAAGAATCGATGGATGTTGGATGGATTCCAAACTTAAATATAACATGTGGACTTGCTATAAAGAACAGGACCAATGGCAGAATCTTGAGGCATTCACGCGTAAAAGTGATGCAAATACGATGTTTTTCCATCAACACGAACATCAAAAGGGTCTTTTAGCCAGAAACATTTTTATTTTTGGCTAGATATAGGAGAAAATTTAACCCAAATATTTCATACACACTATAGTGCCAAACGGAAACGAAAGCTTTTTCACTATGAAAGAATCTGTTTAAATCGGTTTCTTATGACATGTTGACATATTTAATATACTCGTACTTGATGAGATAAGCTTTCAATTACGGGGTTGAACTAATGTCCTTTACAATGTGGGCTGAAAGTTATTGACATGAGTGGGTTTTAATCCACTCGAGATATTGAAGGATTTGTTCGCACCGAGCGCCTCTTGTCGCTTGTTTTTGTCGCCACATAATTTTTTATTTATTTTTGTTTTGCCTGTAAACTGAACCTGTTGGTCTGTTCGTTTAGGTCTTTGTCTTTGTATTTAAATGTTGTCGTTTGTGTGTTGGAGAATAGTTTGCCTGTATTTGTCGCAAGACATTTCAATTTCCTCTGCAACAGTTGTTATGTTGAGGTCTCCTTCTGTGGTACATACCAGTCCGCGTTGATTATAGTTTTTAAATCCCTGTTTTGCGTCCGTTGGATTACTTAAAAGTTTGAAGTTTTTGAATTCCCCACAGTCGTAGCCCATATGTTCAGATAGGCTTATCGCTTGATGGATACAGTTTTTAGCAGTTTTTGCCAAGCATCCAATAACATTTTCGAAATTTTTCCTTTTTTTTAGAATATGTTGCTTCCACGTAAATTGATTGTCAAAATATATCAAAGTACTTGGCGTGGTCACTAGCTTTTATGCTTCTATTATTATTTCTTAAAGGATGCGAGTTGTCGATTTTCCTTGTGGTGTAAATTGCCTGGATAGTTTTCTCTTAGTTAATTTGGATTCCCCATTTATTAAACCACCGTATGGTGTTATTTAAATGTCTTCGGAGTTTATTGTTTACATCCGTCACGTCTTTGTTAGCTTGCAAAATTATTATCTCATAGAAAAATGTGGCTAGCATGGAATGTTGCGTTGTCGGGGTAGAGATATCGGCTGTGTAAATCAAATAAAGCAGTAGTCACACACTTGTTTAAAATACGGCTTATGTAGAGCTGCATCACCAAGATGTTGAGAAATTACGTGGTTCTTTTCAAGTAATAACTTAAAAATGTTCACCTTATCGATGCCTATATGATGAACATCGTCAGATTTTTTTTTTAATTTGAAACCCATCTATTCCTGTTCTTTACGATCTTAGCTGTGTTCCAAAATCTCAAGAGTAGTCAGCTGACCTCTCGAGCTAGCTGGAGTTTATGTTGGACTATTCGGATATAACATAAAAAACGGCAACACACTGGATAGACTCGAACGCAAATTTCTATATGCATTAGCTCTATTGCACATTCTCTTCTCTTTGTCTACAATTTAACCCTTAAATGCATGATTTTTATTTTCTAAAAAAAAATATATTTTTGGGTTTAGATATGTAAATTAATGACGGAAAAAATATTTAAAAAATCCTGAGTGAGAAAAAAACGGCTGTATGCGAAAAAAACTAGTCGTATAATTTTTGATACAACATGCATTTAGAGCTTCATTGAGTCATAGATCTCATGAAATAAAAAATAGTGTAAGAATTTAATTTTTATTTAATTTATTTAATTTATTAAGAGAAATTAAGAATGGAATTTATTAAAACAGTCTGAATTTTTTTTTCGAACATAAGTAAACTTTGCATTTTTCACACATAACTCTACTAAGAAACTTGCATCCTGATATTATACACCGCATCCGGTTGCTTTGTCGTATTTGCTTGTGATCTATACCATCACGTATTACATCTCTTGGTGGCATAAACTGTAGAGCATTTCTCCGTTTTGGGACTGGTTCCTCCGAAAAACTACTACTGCTGATGGGTCGACCTCTTGTTGTTTGAATATGTGTTTTATATGTACAAAGCATGTCAGCAAGTTCGCTTCTAAAATCAACTAGATTCATTAGGTCTTTCGAACTTTTTTCACGTTTTGCCAAAACTTGTCTACACAACACCCATGAGTTTACCACCGTCAAGTCCAGGAGGTGGTGGAAGAGTCTCATGTACCATTTTCTACTTTTAATTTGGATCCTGTTGTGGCCCAAATAAGAGTCCATCAAATCCACCCCACCCATATGGGCGTTGTATTCCTTGACGATTTTTGGAGATGTTATACTCTTTCTTCTCTTTTCGGTTTTATCGTACCTTTCAATTGTTGAAACAGGCTCTGCGCCTACGTAAGTTGACAAAAAAGTAACCTGTTTATTGTCCTTCCAGCTCATGGTAGACATCTCGATACCATCGATTACAAGTGTTTCTTCCGTTGTAGAAATCATCGTGACGAAATCTCGTAACAACTGATTTGGTCCGTTTTTTCGTCTACCAGTTCGTTGACCCACAATCTCCGTCTGGATCTGGTGCGTACCTGTGTGTGTCGTGTGTTGTGTGAATTCGAAGTTTCGCAGTTTTCGAAAACTACACATACACACTCACGTGGGTGGGTGCAGCCAATGCCTTCATTGCACGCCGGCAATTACCTAACCTTCATGTTGCGCTACAACATCCTGGCGACTCCCGGGAAAAATGGTCTTTTGGGATGGAATTCTGCTGTTGTCTTCACGTAGACCATGGGCTGGGTTCTCGTTCGTTCGTTGAACAGGAACCGCGTTCAATGAAATGTTGACATGTAAAGAAAAGGGGGAAATTCGGTGAGGGGTGTGTGGCAATATTAGGTTATAAGTGATACGTAATTTACATTTGTTTATTTAATTCATGATAGATATTATTATTCAACACGTTATTAAATTATTTGGTTGTCTGTATGCGTGTCTCTGAACGTTTATTCATTCATGATTGGTAAGAGACATACATATCTCGGCTACAGGTCGCTATTTGTTTTTTCAGTTATTTCATTGATGAACTCAGGCGTATAGAAATATGAGAAGAACTAAAATGGAGTTTCAAGTCATATCATAATAATCATAATATCATATTTCAGAGATTTTTTTTCCATCTTAGCCGTTGCATGGCTAAGGGCTTATGAAACTGACGAGAGCTACTTGGGCCTGGATCATCGTTTATTTCTGGCAGACCGTCCTCATCTTTTTCCAGAGCAGACTCTACGTTCTCGATATCAGTGCCAATCTCCTCATTTTGACCTTCTACCCATCCTTTTATATACAATTTTCCAAACCGATCCTATCTTTTCCTTTCATATATTTATACCTGTATATGTAAAGGATCAGCACACCCTAAGTGTTCAATTTGCCTGTTTTTATTTGTGTGTATGATGTTTTTTTTATGGATTACATATATTTATTTCTGGGGAACACCTTAAGCCATACCATAAATATGAAGTAAATAAAAAGTCACTTAATTAACTAACTATATATTTATTTTTCGTTTCCTGTTTCACCTTTATGGGCACTGATAATACATTTACGCATATGAGTCTTGTTCATGTATGAACAACAACTTGAAGGGAGCATGGAGTATCATTTTTGATACAGACAAAAAACCACTTATTTATCAAGACAAAAATCACAAATTAAAAAAAAATCCGATGTATTTAGATGGAGAAAAAACAAATTCAGTTTTTTAATACATATTTCCCAAAAACGTATTTTATAACAAAAAAAGAAAAGTTTGGATTTCAATCTATTTCAAAATTGTCAGCTATAAATCAAAGACACTGCTGATAACGGCTCCATCATAATTTTTTTTATTTTGATTTGGTTAAGAAACTATTGTTCTATCGTATAATAAATTGCTAATCAAAACAAAAACACTTTTAGAGCTAATAAAAAATGTTGTATAATTTTTTTATACAAGATGCACTTAAGGGTTAAGTCACCTCCAATTGCGTAGTCTTCACTTATTGAACTTCATTATTGAGCTATTTTAAATCTGTTCTCAGATTTCTATGGTCTTATTCCGCTTTATTCAAATATTATACAAAATTCCTAGGTCCTTATTGAAAATCCCGGTTCATTTCTTTGTACGGGAAAGCGAATTTAAAAAACTTATCTGACTCATTTTGAAATGTATCGACTTTTTAAACACCCCTAGTTTTCGAATCGTTTTTTAGAGAGAAGGTTGGGTGTACATTTTTTCTTTCACCAACAAAAAAAAAACACTTAAAAACAAATGATATTATTGACTCCGGGCCAATTTAATACTTGCGTAATGAAGAATTGATAAGGTTTTCAAAAAAATTAAATTGGCGGTTTGTTTTCTATAATAAAAACACTAGGTATAATATTTACGTCGCGCATATCCCTGGAACAAGTAAAATGGAAACTGGTAATTCGGGTAGATCAATCGCACCCATAAATGGTTTTTTTTTGTATTGTTAATTCTCTAAATATGATGCTGTTGACCGTCTGCAAATTGTTTTTAAAACCCACCCGTCCTGCCTTTCTAAAGTCGTCGGTAATTGAGACTTATCTCTGTGAAATGCCCTTCTCCGACAGACACACCTTAAAAAACTCAATTAACATTGCATGTCATTGACATGCCCTTTCTTAATATGAAACACTTTACTCCGAAAGCGTATGAAAAATAAGAATAAAGAACCCTCTCCAACCAAAGTATGTATATGAAACCGACCCCCTTGCTAACAGCATACTTGACTTTGGCACATAAATGATATAAAGCTTCACACCGAGGGCAATAAATTATGTTGGCCGAAAGGTAAGCAAACTCGTAAAAATACATGGCTGCAAACCTAGCAGTAATAGTCCTTTGAACAAGTCCAAGGGGTTTTACACCAATCCCTTTCACCCTAACTCCTTGCATACGTCTGAATTATGTAATCGATGGCCAGTAGTAATACTGCCGACCTATGTACGGCAATCGTATTTAACCTGGTCGAGATAGAGTGTTATCTACAAATAGCGTAACAAAGTGCTCTCGCCACTGCACACATATGGTTCGAAATTATTCAAAGAGCCGTTGCCCAGAGATTTTCGATCCAGTGTCTTGGGGCTAATTCAAGTTTGGATTTTTCTCCTTTTTATTTTCATTTTTTATTGGCCGCTAGTTTATTTATTTCGTTAGTTTTCCTTCTGTGCATAGGCGACCCCCTCTTCTTCATTACGACGAGAGAAAAGATTTTTTTCCCCTTTCCAGTCAGGTTTGGTTAGATTTATGGCCACTGGCCACGATGGTGGCACAAATTGGCTGTGGCCATCGATCGGTGCAGTCGGATGCAAATAATCGTTAACACTTTCCTCTTTTTCTTTTATTTTTAGCCGTTCTAAAGTGTTAATTATTTTCGGTTTTCCGATTCCCACTTTTATTTTGTGCGGGTTATCCTTGGTAGTGAAATTGTGGAGTGATTCTTGAATGCAAATTTATATTTCACGGGCAAGTGATACAGTGCATCGAGGTGGTCGGGTGAAGGTGAGTCTCTTTTGCTTCGTCTGTGCTCTTTATCGTATGCATATCGTTAGTGATTTATCACATCTTTACAACTCAAAGCTCTCAAATACGCTATAAAAATTCTTCCAGCAGCCATAGACTGCAAGCATCGGCTAAAGAAGATCTCTCACCACAATGCTGTTTCTATTATCCTCACCGCCACCGTAATGACGAAAGAGTGTAAAAGAAAACGACAAAAATGGATTACCAGTGAATATTGTGAAAATAAATGAGAACTGAATAATTGAAATAATTATACGGTCTGACCCCGAAAGTCCACGTTTTCAACATATTATTTATTACGAAGCCAATGCCCTAGGTTGCAACCCTGATGCTTTTATTGTACTTTATCCTAGGGGAGAAGATTCATTTGGATAGGTTCAACTAAATGCGCAATTGTGCAGAGAAGAAAGAATAATCTCTTAGAGGAGTATCTGCCACGTTGACCGCTGCCGTCGTGCAGAAGGTGATGGAGAATATATTGCAAAATGGTTCAATCCTTGGTACCTCGCCTTGATTCTCCACTAAGTGGTGTAAGCCAATTTTAGTCCCACAAGTATGGGAGCAATTGTTGTGCTCGGAGAATAAGGGTGCACGAGGGATAGATTGTGTTTTATTGGTCGATGATGATCATTGTGTCTGATGGCTGAATTCGGATGGGGTTGCGGGTCAGTTACTGATTTGGATTCGCTTCGGGGTAATCTTTTATTATGGATGAGCTCCTACTTTCTTTTTGCTTGCGATTTTATGGGTTTGTTGAACAAATGATGTACGGACGGCGCGTGGACTACGTGAAATGATTGCGACAGATTATAAGTGCTTGGATCAAATATTGATTACAATTGTGGTTTGTTTGCTTTGTTCGGTTTCCGGGGCTTTAAACGATTGACGCATTCATCATCATTTCATGAGTCTCTCGAGGGTACCGTACATTGATGATATTTCTATTGCTGGCTTGCGAGGAACTCCCAAAATCCTAGAAGAGCTTGAGTTAGCACAACCACGGTCAAATTACCAAAGTGGCGAATATAGTTTTTCCATGCCTTGTCCTGCTGATTATGTTATGGGATTCACGTGCTGGTTACCCACAAGAAGATAGTATCTCTTTTCATGTGAAGCATTTTGCATGTCATGAGCAGCTCAAGGTTATAGGAGGGAGAATATTCTATCTTGCACTGGAATCTCTATGAACAATTTCACTCCTATTGCGTGTCTAAGGCATGTGAAATTCATCAGATATTCTGAAGATTACAACTTACACCCCAAGTACCCTTAATTTCTTGATTAAGTTCCCAATCGCGGTAGAAGAGGACAGCGTTTTATATTCGCTTGGTCACTTAAGATTGTGACATAAAATAAAACACAATCGTAAGGACATAGAGCCTCAATGGCCTAAGCATAATCATTTAAGCTATGTTAAAAAATCGTATAGCATACAGCACTTTTCCTTCCGTTTAGCAAGTGGTATTTTCTACCTCAGTCTATTTAAGGTTCACCTTTCAAAGGCAAGTTTTCTCTAGGCACACAACCATGGTGTTAAGTTATTGGGCCTAACTGTTTTTTCACTTTAGAATAATTAGAAACCATTTCACAATAATCAAAATAAATTATAAGCCCCCTAAATGTAAGGCAAAGAGAAAACGTCTTTGTCCTCCACATCTTGCTTCAAAGGTTTGGAGTCTGATAATAAGAGATTTAACTTAAATTCCTTTAAATATCCATAAAAAGTATAACTCTAAATGTGTCACTTAACGAATAAGAGCAGGCTTCTTTCAGTATCCCACTTTTCATTACTTGAAAAATGTTTAAATTCCATTTATACCTATGAATGAAGTCCCATCCGCACTATTTGAAAACGTTGCAAGCTGATACTAAGATGCCTCCATTAACCTCATTTGAAAGATATCAAAAAAGCGTTTGAAAAACCGCTTGAAATAATTGAATGAGATCGCTTGTGTCGGATAAAAGGAACAAAATACTAGGCAGATCAGTATGCGCGGGCTTAACTCCGCTACTGAAAATTTTTGATCGAGCGAGCAAATTTGTTGTTTTATCAAATTACAATCATAACCAATACTCTCAAGTAAATACATATAGCTAAGTATGATACATCAAATTAATTGTCTACTTGCAAGGACGTTTAGATTTAAGATCATATTTTCGAGAAACGTGTTGTTCTGAAGCTTTGACCACATCTTTCGCAACTTTTGCCTTATAGGCTTTTCTGACGAAATTGAAAGCTCGTTGCATGCAATCTATGGATTCTTCTTGGGTACCTCTTAATAGTGTGATGATCCGATCAGCTTTCAATGCCTTTGCCAATTCCACAGTGAAATTCCTCACGCCCCATTGCTCTCGAATACCCGGCGCATGGGGATCATATTGCGTCAACTTGTATTTGCCATTAATTTTATCCACCAATGCGACAATAGCGTGAAACGAAGGAATAATTAAGCCAGTGAGTGGATCTATTGCTCTCTTCTTTGTGACTTCAATTTCTTGAGTGGAGAATACAATTACGCGTTTTGAAGAAGACTGAAAATGTAATCGGATCCGAAACATGGACCATCTTTATCGACGTTATTTCTCACTATTTTCCAATCAAACAATTTCATTTGATAATTTATGGCTCATCTACAGACCTAGATCTATCGAATGACATGCTGCACACATGTGTGGTTATAGCCGATATCTACATTTAGTGCGTACAAGATTAGTCCGAAATCGTTTTCGGACCACTATATTCCCCGTACATGCACGCGCTAGGCCAAAAAGTGGGTGATTGCTCTCGCTCCGCTACGCTCCGCTCGATCAAAAATGTCTCGTGTATGTTATAAATACAACCAGTATATAAATACAACCAGTTCGGAACCAAAGCATATTTTATTTGGAACATTATCTTTGTTTACCTATTTTGCAGTGCTCAAGATCTCAATATCATTATCTCGTTAAAGGCACAAGACTCAAAGTTTTGACGTTCATATGTAGTTACAACCTTACTCTGGTCCTTGTTTCTGGCAACACTTTAGTTTCATTTCAAATGTTTTAACATAGCTTGCAAAATGCGCCCCGTTGATAGAGGCGACAATGAAATAACGACTCTAAGAGACACCGACCCACGCAGACTTTCCGGTACAGGAGTCCGTTGGAACCTACTGAATAAATTCTTTGGCTTAATATTTGGGAGGCTCAAGTCTTAAGTAGATTAAGTTTAATATCTCGCGCTTCCGGTTAAGGAAGAGAAGTATTTTTCGTACTATGAGTTTCCTGACAAAACAATGTATGTATGTATGAATCATAGGACAGGGATTACCGGAGCTCTCATTTCCTATTGAGTGGTGATTATTTTTCAAATAGATGCAAAAGTACTATTGCTCACTCTTGAAGTACAATACCCTAGATGCAGATTTCGAAAAGCCCTTCTTTGATAAGTGTAATTATTACAGTTTAATCAATACTAATATCTTATTAAGATGTGAAGCCCATGTCATTGATCTCAATGGCCTCATGAAATAACAAAGTTACTCTAAATATCGCAAAATATTATTGATGGTAACAGACAATATATTTGAAAATAAGTTAATCTTAAAATTAAGATTTTCGAAAAATAGGTTTACTTAATGAAATTATATTTTTAATCAAATTTTTTTCTTCTATTTCAGGTATGTAAAACCTTTTCAAAAAGATAACAACAATCTTTTCCTACGTAATTTATTCAGGTAATAATTTTCTTGTTTCAAATTTAAAATATTTATATTAAAACCAGGTGACATATAGGGAAAATTCTGATTATTACATACAAGCCCCAGGAATGTATCTGACTATATTCAAAACTAATGATAACACAAATAAAAAACGATGATTATAGTTAAAAAATGATTTTTTTTCTACATAGTTTCCTAACAATTCAAAACACTAAAACACTTAGTCTATTTTTTTCTAAACTTAACTTTCCCAAAAACAACTCTACAGCGGTGATAACTTCACTATCGGCTTCAAATTTCCTGCCTCGGATGTGTTACTTAAGCTGAGGAAAAGGTAGTCACTGGGAGCTAGATTAGCGAATAGGGCGAGTGTTCGAGAAGTTCGAATCCCGTTTCACAATTTCGGCCTTGTGCGCCGGTGCGTTGTCTTGGTGGATCAGCACTCCAGATCGTAGTTTGCCGCGTGTTTTTTATATAATGACCTTTCGCAATTTTCTTATTTCGTCCACATAGTAAGATCCCAAAATAGTAACTCCCTTTTCCAAATATTTCACCATAATAATTCCATAATTAATAATTCCTTGAGTGCCCCGAAAAACGGATGCCGTAGCCTCTCCCGCTGAACTTTTCATTTTGAATGTCTTTGGCGTCGGTGAGAAGGCTCGCACCCAAGTCATCGATTGTTGTTTGGTTTCAGGTCTCATCTATGGTCACGAAACGTAACAAAAACATTTCCTGATCTGTTTGGAACTTTCCTAGATTCACCCTCGAAATGTCGACTCATATATTGTCTTTTGCTCGTTGGTTAATATTTTTGGTACCCAACGCGTAGAGACCTTTTTCATATGCAATTCCTCCGCAACAAATTTTTAAACGTTGTCATTTGGATACCTCAGCTATACGCCAATACAACATTTTCGATATTTTTCACGTTATCTTCAGCGAGGGTCATGGATGAGCATCCTTCGCGATGTTCATCTTCAGTGGATGTTCTGCCCAGCGTAAACTTCTTAGCCCAGCATGCTACTGTTGAATATGGGGAAGGAGAGTTCCCCATTGATTGTCGCTGTGTATGTTTTAGGTAAACAGTTTTTTCAAGCAGGGCTCTAATGGCAGCTTTTATTTTGTTCTTCCCCATTTTGATGTTATCTTTTCGACGGTTCGTATTCAAATAAATGTATCTCCTGGAAATCGTGGTCTATTTATAAATATTTTTATATTATGTTTATATGTTTACGCTAGCTTAGTAGGTATATACATATGTAAGCAAGCAAAAAAATTAACTTTGAATCACATCTCGTCAATTAGTCACGAAAATCTACATACACCCTACATCCTCAAAGGGCCTGACGACAATAAACTCTGTGCAAATCTTTTTGTTGATATCACTAAGGCCTTCGATATGGTTGATCATATTATCTTCACAAATTTCCCAAAATTGGCTTTAGGAATTTTATTTTTTCTGAAGCTTTCAATAACTCAGTATAAGAATTGGTGCGCCCCAAGGTTCTCGGACCCATCCTTTTTCTTATTTATATCAACTCTATTTTCAACCAAAACTTGAAATGACGATTTAGGCATTACCTATGTGTCGAACAGTACAACCAATATAATCGCGGACATAAACCATGATATAGATGTTTTGCGAAGCTGGTTCACCGAACACAGAATGCTTGTTAGTAATAAAACTAAACTAATTTTTCTTAGCCTCAGATCTAAACTACCACCGGATATTGATATATTCTTTCATTCCTCTAAATGTAGAAAACTAAAATCAATTGATAATGTATGCCTCAAGATGAATAGTGAATTGTATCTAAACCATTTGCCTTCTGGCGATGATTATTTTAAAATCGAAGTCGTTAGCCATTTTAAGTATCTAGGGATTATTATAGATAATAAATTGAGTTAGTCTGATCAAATCTCATAATTGAAGCAGTATTTTTATTCAACGTTGCGTATCTCCTACTATCTTAAAAAAAAACACGCTCTCTGCACGTCTTGAAACGGATATACTATGGTATTTTCCACTGCAAATTACAATATGGAATCTGCTACTGGGGTGGTGCCCCCCGCAATAAAATGAATAAGTTACTTACTCTTCAAAAATGTGTAGTAAGAAAAATTTGCAACAATAACCGTTTGTATCACTCCATGCCATTGTTTATTAGCTTGAAAGTACTTCCCTTAAGGCACTTGTTCTACTATAGGGTCCGCCAAATAATTTTTTTTTTTTTTGAAAATGCTATAAAAAAAACTACTGAATATTTTCTCAAATTTCTTTTTTTATTTGAAAGTACAATGCTTCCGGTTAATAATGGAAAATAATTTCATTCAAATGGCTGCCTCGGCTGGCCATGCAGTAGCCTACACGATCGGTCCAATTTTTAAGCACATTATCGATTGTGTGCAGCTGTATTTCACCAATGGCTTCACGAATATTGTCCTTTAAAGCGTCAATTGTCTCTGGCTTGTCGGCGTAACATTTATCTTTGACGACACCCCACAAATAATAGTCCAACGGTGTCAAATCGCAGCTCCGAGGTGGCCAAACGACATCAGCTCTGCGGCTGATAATGCGATCTTCAAAAACAGGGTGCAAAACATCGAGTGTAGCTTCGGCTGTGTGGCACGTAGCGCCGTCCTGTTGAAACCAAATGTTGCCAATATCCTCCTCTTCAATTTTTGTGAACAAAAATTCGTTCAACATGGCCCGATAACGATCGCCATTGACTGTAACGGCCACTCCTTGCTCATTTTCGAAGAAAAATGGCCCAATTATGCCTCTGGACCAAAATCCGCACCAAACAGTGGCTCGTTTTGAGTGCACCGGCTTTTCAATGTATGCGTGCGGGTTTTCTGTGCCCCAAATGCGACAATTTTGCTTGTTTACATACCCGCCAAGATCAAAATGAGCTTCATCTGAAAAGATGATTTTTTTGGCAAAATCGGCATCTTCTGTAAGTCGATCGCAGGCCCACTTAGCGAAGCGAAAACGCATTGGATGGTCAGTTGGCTTCAACTCCTGAACCAATTGGACTTTGTATGGCGTCATACCAAGGTCTTTATACAAAATTCGTCTGAATGATGTCTCCGAAATGTTCAATTGTTGAGAACGACGGTGAATTGATGTTGATGGCGCTTCACGCACACTTTCTGCCGCAGCAGCAATATTCTCGGGTGTACGCACTGTTTTTGGCTTTTCACGCTTTGGTTTATCGATGAGGATGCCAGTTTCTTTCACTTTTTTCACAAGATAACGAACATACGGAGCTGACGGTGCTTCTCTTCTTCCAAAATCCGTACGCAATTTTCGCACACATTCTGCAACATTACTATGATTTTCAAAGTAATGTCGCAATATTTCCCAGCCTTGTTCAAGCATATACACAACCATATTCGTTCAGCGGAAGGATAAAACTAATTATCTGTCAAATCAGACATGAGCTAAGTGTTACCATTCACGAAATAAGCACTACTTGAAAAAAAAAACGTTAGATGGCGGACCCTTTATAAAATCTTGAAAATTTTCTTCTTAATATGTGGTTACCTGAATAGTAGATACTCGCTATAACCTCAGAAACAATCAAGGTTCTGTTGTGAATACTCCATCATTTTGCACTACGATTTACAAGAATTCCTTTCTTCATTGCTTCATATAGATTATTTAACAAACTTCCAAACGCACTCAAATCGATAAGATCAAAAAAAAAATTTCTGATAAAAATTAAGTCATGCCTCTTTGAATTTGACAGTCAGATCGAGCCTCTTTTGGATCCCATCAGTTAATCGGGTTTCTGACTTACTGATGTACAATCACTTAACTGTCAAATACTCATTTTGTTTTTAACTCTAGTATAATCTTCTCTTGTTTGTGAAATTTTTGAATTGTATAATTATTTATCACCTCAAACCATGTTTTTCTTTAATTAATGATGTGGCATTTAATAATATTTTTTTTCAACAGCCAGAATGTCACTACTATTCTCCAGAAAATATTATTTAAATTGTAAAAAATATCTTCTTAATGTTAGTAGTCGAGAATATGAATAAAAATTAATGAATGAAAAAGTGTAAAATTCCAGAATTTGCGCACGATTCGACATTAATTTTTTATTTGTTTTATTTGTTAAGTTATTGTATTTCTTAAAAATAAAAGACAAAAAAATGTGTCAAGATAGAAACGTTCTAAAATTCAAATAAACATAAAGACAAGCTCACAAAAGTTGACATAGTACAAGTACAATACATATTCCAAAAAAATTATTATTATTATTAACGGCCATTTGGAAACCAAGCCTTTCTGTCATGTTAACCTACATTTCGCCCTTCTAATCTATCTCTTCTACAATAGGTCCATTCTTACATTGTACTCCCATATACGACCCTTTCTTTTTCCCACGGGTTTTCCCCTTATTATTCTCGTCCTACGTGTTCTGCCCATCTTACGCGGATCAATTTTATTACTCTGACAATGCCTAGAGCTGAATAGAGTTCCTTGAATTCTTTGTTCTTTAGTTTTCCCCATCACCATTTTCCTCGACCTGCGCCCCACCACAGATTCTTCTTAAGACTTTGTTTTCAAATAACTCCCACTTTCCTTCTTTTTGATCAGCGACCAGGTTTGACATCCCCAAAGTGCAATTGGCTTTATTTTGGATTTTATAAACATAGATTTTAACATTGCGGGACAAAAGAGTTGGTTTGAATATATTCTTCATCGTATTTATTTCGGTCTTTATGTAGTTTTTGGCAGTCGAACGCCTCCCAGATACTACTACTTTGTCAAAACGTTTACCGACTACAAACAGGTGCAAGGTTAGGCTCGATCCGAGTCGGTCAGTGTTCATACCTATATATTAAGAGTATATTTGATGTTCTTCTAAACTTTTAAAACTGCTTCCTTACCTTTATATTTGGACTTTCTGCCTTTCTTCCAACTGTTTTCCGACTTTTTCCCAGACGGCCAAGATCGTAAACGTAAGTTTCAGCGTTACCGCTATCATACATAGTTACCCCTATCATTTTCTTTAGAGGATCTCATTACGTATTCCAGCACGTGTCAAACTTGTACTGGTCGTTCGTTTCCTTTTAGGAATACTTGTATATAAAATCTAAGAATTTGCATATCATTTAACATCAAGTTGTTTATTTAGTCACTTCTCAAAAATTAAAAATTGAAAAAAATATTGTAGTTTTTCCAAATAGAAATGGAATAAAATTCAAATAAGCAAAAAATGCGATTTCCACAAGTCTTTATGTAGTTTAACTTAATTGACAAAAAAATTGTAAAAATCGATAAATGAAGCTCAATACTTTGTGGCGCTGCATTCAATTCATGGACAACTTGTAGTCTCCTGGATAATGATAAAATAAGATTTACCATTGCGTCTGGAGTTATTGCGGCTTAAGTCTTTGCTCTTTTATTATTTTCTCGGATACCGCCCTTCGTCGCTGTTCGTCCCGCACATGTTTGATAACGTTAAGATCAGCCGACTGCAGGGTTAGATTAAGTTGTTTGATTGCACGGTAACTGTCAGCATTTGGGATCATTGTTTTGGTGTACAACCCAATTGTTTCTCAAACCTAGGCATTCTGTGATGGTCCATAACAGCTTCTAAAAGTAAACATTTAACCACTCTAGTGGTGGCTAGAGTCACCAAATTAAGAGCCATTTTTTGGCTAGACGAACGCTACTTTTTCCCTTACTACCGAATTCTGTAAATATTGTACAGCTCCAGCTGTTTAGGAGCTTCTTGCTGGCAACTTAAACCCTTTGAATTGCTCCGAGATAAGCTTCCTTACCGGCTGCGTTGGCAATTTCATTGGCTACTATCGGAACAGTTTTTCCGGTCGCCACTTTTTGAAGATGGTAATAATTAAGCAGTCAATTTATTTTTTTCTGGCGATCAAAGCGACTTCTGTTTAAGACATAGCTTCTATTCATATAATTTCTTATTATTGTTAAAAAAGTTGCGCATGTTTTACCAACAATTTTTTGAAATTTCACATTATCCATAATTTCAAATTATCCTGTTTTCTAATTTTTACAATTAAGCTTCGAGTTTCAGTGGGTACTTCACTTACGGAATTAAGGAATAAGATAAAAATAAAGATTTATTTATAGCTTGAGGTAACGGTATCTCGGTTGTTTTATTTTCTTACATACTGCAACTCTATGTAAACTTTTGTTAGTCGCATTTTTTTTTTAGTCCATAAGAAGGGACATTAAGGTATATTGAATTGTGCTCGTGTTCTGGGATTTGCACTTTTGCAAGGGGTATGAGGTGTATGTAGAAATTCGTAGCTAACTGAATGATTTAGCTGTAGCTTAATATTTTCTTTACATAATGGATATTTACATTGAAAACAAAACTCCCATGCCAAGCTTTAACCGAACACCTTAGATGCAGCGAAAAAAAAAAAAAAACACAATTGTGAAAATATATTCAATTAACTAGGTAAATATTGTACTTTGATTAGATCTCCCTCTCTCTCTCAGAGATAATCACGACATGCAAATGCAAAACAAAAATCAAATGGCAAAGCGCAGGGCACAAGTTTAGAAAAAAAAAACAAAACAAAAAAAAAACAAAAAACAATTGATTTTGGTATTAACGTTGGCCATTTCGTGTCAAAAAATGTTATCTTTTTTGTTTGTCTTCTGTTGCGTGGGGACTATGCAACACGTGTTGAATCTTTGACTTATGAAGTGGTTTTCCTTTTTCCTTCCATTGCCGAATTGGTTGAAGTTGATTCATTTCTGACCCTGTCGGGAAAGGTCAGTCGCTATGTGGAGAGTATAGTCATTATCCTTGTAATTGTTCCCGAAATCGAACCTTTTAATTAAGCCAAAATCGAATTTTAATGGAGAGTAAAGACTTTATTTATTCATTGGCGTCGAGCGAAGTGGATATCAGTTAAGCGCAACATTTAAGTTAAAGTTTAATGGTATGCCTGGGAGTTAAATTAATTGGTTGGGTCGTTGAAAAATAGTACAAAGATTCCATCGAAATCAGCAACCCTTAGCTGAATCGACTCTATGAATTAAAAATGTTTTTCTTTTGTTTTTTTTTTATTCTCACCTAGTAACAAACAAAGCTTGAAATGAACTCGTATATGAAGACCAGATAAAGACAAATTTAATGAGCCCCAAGAGGGCGGGCTTGGATATTTTATTTCTCTAAGGATACTATGGCCATTAATGGTTGATGTTGTCTCTCTGCGGCCGCATTAATCGTCGACAACTTACGTATCCCTTTAGATGATTGATTTATTTGAAGTGTTAGACGCCGTCTATACCATTACGGAATGGGTAGAGGACTTGCTTTGGACTTGCTTTGTTGATGATATAATTTGCTGTTTTGTGCGTGGATCGTCCTTTGCCTTGAAACATAGGAAATTTGCTTCCGATTTCTTAATTAATTAAACTCTTGCCTGAAATCCGCCAGGTAGCAAACACGAGTGAACGGAGAAGGATATCATTCATATATTTGGCAGTGAACGAGATAATGATATAAATGAAATGTCCTCCGTTATCGTAGATGGCGAGGAAACTGCCATATCCTCGTGTATCATACTTGGACTGTAGCATTAGAAACAAATTAGTCTTCAAATCGACTGAAAGTTGGAATTCATGGGGTAGCAGTTCGTAGCTCAATTCGACCAATTTGGCCGTGGCGAGGGCGGAGGTGTAAGCCGGTGCGTTGTCATGGTGGAAGAGCACTTTTTTCTTCGCCAAGTGGGGCCGTTCTTTCTTCAATTCGGCGTCGAATCGGCCCAATAATAATAATAATTTGGCATAGTACAGTCCTGTGACCGTTTTGCCCTTCTTCAGGTAGTCGATGTGGATCACACCTTGTGAATCCCAGACCGACAGCTTTCTCATGCCCAAAATTTCATGCAGGATATGACTCACGCGATCTTTTGAAATGCCTACTGTCTCAGCTATCTCGCGCACCTTCAATCGGCGGTCTGCCAATACGAAATCGTGGATTATTATCACGTTATCTTCTGTGGTAACCGTTTTCGGGGCACCTGGACGTGGCTCATCAAAAACCGACGTGCGACCACGTAGAAACTCGTTAAACCAATTTTTGATGGTCGCCATCGAAGGAAAAGAGTCACCGTAGACAGCATCCAAACGCTCTTTGATTTCGCTGCGCGATTTCCCTTCCAAAAACAAGAATCGAATCACCGAACGATATTGCTCTTTTTCCATTTGTCTAAAATTCACGCGGTCAAAACAAAACTAAGAGTCCGATTCGGCTGAAATTTTGACAGTAGCCGTCTACTAGAATGTACAACACGATAGCAAGTAAGTTGCTCTTGTGATACTGGCGCCATCAGGCGGTGAGACTAAGTACTTATCGGACCACCCTCGTATGTTTGTTCTTCATAAAGAACTAAATGTTGTTATTCTCCTATCAAATGAAATATGTATATTAAAACTGACAATTACAAGAATATTAGCAACCAGCGATAACGGGCTCTACATACTAGAATCTAGACCCCACTATTGACCGAAATAATAAAAAACTCAATTTTCGTATTTAAAAATTAGGCAAATCAGGACAACATCCAGCGGCCACTATCAGCAAGATGTAAATAAAGTCGTTAATGTCGTTGTTCTTTGAATTCAATCCCCTGGCAGTCCCATAATAATAATGCCAAGGGCTGCGGTAAACGAACTCGGTCTTTCCGAACGTCAGCAAAGGAGCCATACTACTGCTTACTGCACATAATTTTCATCAGCTCCACCTCCCGCTGAGATAGAATATTTATCGCATTTCCATTTGAATCACCCTTCCAGTCAAATGCCACCCTTCCTCCAAACCAACTATTGTACTTTCCACTGATAAGAGTTCACAATTCACCCTTCCGTAATATAGTACAGATTATCCCTAGGCATAGGTAGTATATAATTCTCGAATAAGGCGTCCGCCGAATTTCCGATAGCACGCAATATTGCATCCATTAATTAGTACCACCTACCGATGTAACGTTACCAGGATGATAGTAAACGACACGCAACCATCACGAAGGCTACTTACACGAAACCACCACCGTATTCCGATACCAATGCGAGAAATTAATAAACACAAAACGTTTACAAACTTGTCACTAACATGCGTATCTACATACGTTATGCACGGCCCGTTGAATCCTTCATAGTCTTCATCCTTGCCCTGGCGCCAGAAGGCCGTTAATTTGACCGCGACAATGTGGTCATGTTATTATGGAAATCACATCGCACACCAACACGCATTGTCTGCTATTGCGTGTGACATAATATTATAACGGCTGCGATTAGCTAGCACACACATGTAATGGCTACACAATGCTTAGGGAATGTCCTGACAATTCAACGGTGATTTAGTGAAGAAATGTGTCACCTGTTCAAGGCTTTCAGTAAATCGTTGCGTAGTTGAATCAATTATGACTGACTGATTACAGAGTTGGATGGACAGGGCGTTCTCCCATGGCGAAAATCATCTTTCACTAAGGCTTCGTGGTCGATCTGGTAACATACACGGCAGAATGAATTTCGCGACAGATGAATAATAATCGTACATAATGCGAACGCAGGGGATGCACGATTTTGTGCTACTAATAAACTGAAGCATACTCGATATTCCGCATTCATAAAAATCGTATATAAAATTGATTAAATTTCCACGATTTTTGGATTTTTAAGTCTACCATATTTAAGGAGGAGTACTGATACGTACTACTCTCACGACTTTCACTGTACGACGCTCACTTCTAAAGGAATTGGGTGTTGTTCAACCAAACATCTGTCGCTAATTGCCTTCGAAAATTATACGAATTGATCTATAAATTGTCAATCAACGATTGTGCCAAATTAATTTTTTATTCAACATTCAATACTTTCTCTGACTTCTGGAAATTATCTGTACCATTTGGAAACATGTTTTCGACACTCGCCACTTAAGGCCTTCTTGTAACAGAAATTTAATTATGATTAAATCCTTTTGAATATCGATGGGGATGAATTCTTTGCAAGTTGAGAATACTCAAACCTTAACTGTGATGTGACCATACTTTGATCAACTGAATCCCATCAAATCGCCAATAAAGTTTCGAAAAAAAATTGTTGGGCCACTAAAACTTATGTAAATAATTATGAGCTGCCTAAGAGCTTAATAAAACATTTGATATTAGGCTTACATAATGACGAATACGATAAGTTCAAGATTAAAGTTTCTCTCTTAAAATCGAATCTAATCTATCGATAAAAAAATAAGGATGCAGCTTATTCTTACGTCTCCAATGAAGGAATTCTGTATTTTTCTTCCTACTAATAGTCTACGGCAACAACGGGTTGCCACCAAGAAAGGAAGTTCAATTAAAACTTAATCGAAAAACTACATTACTCCAAACATTGTCCAATCTCTTATCTTAACTAGCTTACCTTTTTCCTTCAATGCTCAAGCGTATTAAATATGGTCGGTAGCGATCTGGTCAACCCACAACAGTTCCGTATTTAATATTAGTCATTATTGATCAGTCCCTTCAATTCTTCATCGTCGAACTTCTGCAACCATCCAGGCCGTTCCTTCTCTTCCAAGTCTAAATCATTATCTTTAAAACCTGCACAACAACCCGATAGGTTTGCTCGCTCAGCTGGAGCATGGTAAACTTTCGCTCAAATGCGATGATTACCGGCGGTATTTTCCCTAACAAAAATCGACACACTTCCATATGACGCTTTGAGATTTGTATGGAAGCGATTACTATTGGCATTTAACGTGTTCACGGCTCTCATTGGCATTTAACTATAATATTTGGCGTGATTCGACTTCTCAATTTAGACTTTTAAATGCTATAAGTTTCACGGATATCCCACGCGTAGATATTGCTAGTAGAGCTACTCAAGACAAAGTTTAGGGATTAATATGTACTAAATGCTAATCTAATGTTGATGGTATTGATTACATACTCGCATACCCTGAGAGGATCGTTCACGTTTGGGTACATCGAGAGGAAAGTTTTCGGACATTTTGCAGGTGGTTGCCCTAAGTGGTAGCAGATTGAGCCTAGTGCCATCAAATTAAACTCAAAGATAGATTACATATTTCGAAAGAGTGAATATTATTATGTTCAATATATTACGAGTACATAGCAAACTGCAGCGTTTCCAGGCGGTTGTCTCAAGAGAGCAATTAATCTCGTTTTTAAAAATATTTAAATCACTAAAAATTCGTTGTTACTTATCAAAAAGTATTCGAAAATAGCCAGTAATACCAAAACGATTGAGTTGATCATCGATATTTATTTGATTATTGAGGGTAATCTCCATCCTAAGGAATGGTCATATTCCAACGCTTCTTCCAATCTTCAAACATTCTTCATAGCTCGACGTCGGAATAGCCTTTAGCTTCTTCCACTAATTCTCCTTTTTCACCTCAACCGTCTCCAAAGTTTTTCCGCGAAGTGGAAACTTAAAAAGTCGCGCGAGGCTATGTCCGGTGAATTGTCACGGATAAAATGTGTACTATCAATTTTTTTGTACTGTACAATTTTCTGATCAAGGATGGGCGATCAGAACAATGGAAATTATTAACTACAGTACTGTACGCCTTAAATATATTAGTCCACTATTATTGTAGAAATCACTGTGCCAAGGTGTTCTTCACACTTCCCTACAGAATATAATCCAAAGTCAAAAATAAGTAGCCGTTAGATTTTCATTGAGTGTTTCAATTAAAAATTACTTGGGAGACATATAGCGCGAACGAAATGTTAACCTTGTTGCTAAACAATAGAGGTTATAGATGAAAACGAAGATCAAGAAAAATTTGGTTTTAATTTTGAAACACTATCCAACAAGACGTGTCGTTTTATTTTTTGTGCCAGTATTGAAGTGTCAACATTCGACTATCACTACGATGACTTTTTGAGCCTGTACTGCAGATTAAGATGACAACATTATCAGTTACAATTCTTTTTATTGTCATCTCTTATTTTATAACTTGAATTTTATCTCAAAATATTCCATAAAAAAAAAATCGATCCAACTTCAATATCATGTCATGTCAATTCAACTACTCAGCATGGCGGCAATACCTCGGTGTGCGTCTCGAAATGACAATTATGTTTGCATTTTGTGGGTATGGTTATTATTATTTTCATTAACGGTTCACCATTTCCCTGTCATGAGAGTATTCCTTCCAGGTTTCGCTGTCCTGCTTTATCTCTCCTAGGTCTATCCTTATATTGTCCTCACAACCACGACCCAGCTTTCCTGGCGATCTTCTTAACTCGAGTTTTCCACTTATTATTCTTTTGACTGTTCGTCCACTGTTCATTCGTTCCACGTCCCCTACCCATTTTATTCTTCGGTATTTTACTACTCGGGCAATGCTAAGTAAAGTTCCTCGAGCTCGTGGTTGTTTAGTATTTTCCGTTTGCCTGTTTCTTTGTCATGTTTTTCACCACAGATTCTTGTTAAGATCTTGTTTTCCAAGCCCCTATTTTCTTTTTTATTAGTCAGACACCAAGCTTCACATCCGCAAAGTGCCACTTGCGTTACTAAGGTTTTATAAAAATGGATTTCGAAATTGTGGGACAAAAGAGCTTTTTGAAAATTTTCTTAATCGCGATGAAGCACGCGTTGTCCATATGCAGCCTTTTATTTATTTTGATCTTTATGTCGTTTTGTCAGTCTCCTGAAAGAATCTCATTACGTATATCACCACCAAATTAAAAAGTTGGGGTGACAAGGCGCCTCCTTGTTTTAATTATTCACCTATCTCGAATGTTTCAGACAAAGCGTTTCCTACACTTATTCGTCCCTTGCGTCTCTTTATATTTACTTTCATAAGTTTCACCACCTTTTTTCGGAGTTCTCAACCTTTCGATATAGGCATAGGGTCATATGCCTTATTAAAACCTACGAATACGTAGTTGAAATACATATGTATATCTTCATGAAGCGGCAACTTTTTCGTTGTCCGAAACGAGCGTATCCTGATGTGGCCTGGTATCCTTTTTGTATAGCGTTAATTCCGACATGCATTGCTCTCCTGTTTTTCGCTCAGTATTAAAATTACATTCTTTCCGAATTTTTGGAAAATGTTCCCTTTGCTATTGGTTTTTTACCCCGAAGGAAACGGCTGACTTCTTTGGAAAGTTTGTTATCTTGGCGTGCGTGATCTCTTCATTATATTGCAGGACCTGAAAACTCGGAACATTTCGTGCTTTTACTCTTCTCTCATTTCTTCGTGGAATCAAGGCATTCATTTGGGAGTTGTAATGCTCGGGGTACCAGGGATCGTTTAACTTTTTTTTATAATTTTTTTTCTTTCGTTTCCGTGAATGTGGATTAGGCTGTTGATTTTAACGATGATTAAAATTTCGGAACCGCTATCCGCTCTTCTGCTGTGACGTCTAGTATGTTGCTATGGTGTCTTTTATCTTTTAGTTACTTTATCCGTTGATATCCAAGTAATCTTGTTTTGGTAAATGATTACACAAGCTAAACAAATTTCAACCGTCAGGTCTTAAATTCCCTTTCTCTGTCAAAACGGCTGTATATTTGAAAAATAGAACAGGAGCGACATTTTGGTACAACAACATGAGAGCAAATCTCTACCAGTTACTTCCCATTTGAGCTCTAGGAAATATTATCAAAATCGGAAAAAAAAATGTAAAGTGCAGGACAGGGAAGGCTGTAAGTTATAACATCTACGTCATGTCGGTCATATTCGAAAGAGTTCAATTTGGAGTGGACAATTGACAGAACTTAAGAGAAAGTGAAAAGTGCAGGAAATGTTAGATCAGATAACTCACATGATAAGCTCGGGCATCCGTCAACTCTCTTCATTATACTTGTAATTTTTCATCAACCTACGAGTTTATTTTTTGGTACGTGAAAATTAGTGTTATTTGTGTGAGGTTTATTTTTCGACTGCAGATTTCATATATACATTAAGGCTTCTGTCATTGAAAGAACCTGCCTGGATCATGTTCATGTTCTTTTTCGCTTGTTGACATTATCTCACTTCGATTGTTTTGGCATTATCTATGATCTACGTATTACAGATCATTGCATGACAGGTATAGCTTTTAATGGAGAAAAAGGGAGTATAAAGAAACCACAGTACGTAAAAAAATGACTAAAAGTGATTTTATTAAATTAAGTCATGATCTCCAATTACTGATTAGAACGTAATATATCCTGAGGAAAACCTCTACAAGGCGTATTCTGTAAAGTTATGTAAAAATGAAAACCGTGGATAAATGGATAAATTTATGTCGTGACAATTATTACTATAATAAATTCAGAAGTTCGGTAGGCAATCTGAAAAATTAGTGGAAAGCCATAAACCACATGTTAAATAGGAATACGAATGATAATCAGGCCAATTCTTTAGTTATTCAAATTCATAATGGGGACATTACAGATCCTGTAGAAATAGCTTATTCCTTCAGTGAATACTTTCCAACAGTTGGTCAAAATTCTGCTAGTGATTTTTCCTTTCATTGTAACCAGTGTACAAATGTTGATGTTTCCACTAGAATCTTCAATGGGAACAGTTTTTATTGCGAACCAATTTCTAGATTCGAAATTTTGAAAACAAAAAAGTTCAAAAATTTGAACTCGTGTGGAAAAGATGGTATTTCTTACATTATGTTAAAAAAGACTGCATTTAATATAATTGATATTTTAGCTCACATTGTTAATTTGAGTGTTCCTTCCAGCATTTTCCCCAATGAACTGAACTGTGTTATAGTTATACCTCTTTATAAAAAGGCAGCAAAAAAATCACAATACTTACCGACCTATCTCCTTATTATCATTAATATCTAAAGTATTTGAGAAAATTATTAAAACTAAAATCTTGTGTTATCTATTAAATATCTACTAGTCCTCTACAGTACGGTTTTAGATTTAGACATCTACTTCCTTGTACAAAAAGGTTTAGAATCCTGTGGTGCACTTTTTGTTGATATAACCAAAGCTTTCGATATGGTTAACCATAATTTACTTTTAAAAAAGCTGTAGAACATAGAATTTCGTGGCTATATTCACAACTGGTTCGTATCTTATTTAAGCAATTTAAGTCAAAAAGTAAAAGTGAATAACGTTCTTAGCGATCCGAAAGATACTAATTTGGGCGTACCTCAAAGATCTGTGCTTCGCCCGATTCTCTTTCTTATTTATATTGATTCATTATTTGAGAAACCTTTTATCGGTAATGTAAAGGCTTCGCGGATCATCTTGCTATTGGATACAACGCTGTGTAAACTATGATGTCCATATACTAAGATCGTCGTTTGTGGAACATTGACTTATTGTAAGCCATAAAACTAGACTAATGTTTTTTTTTAGTCTTGACTCCAATGAATTGACTATTTTTCATTTATCTGGCTGCTTAAGATTCAATTTGTTTCACAATGATTGCCTAAGACTTAGTACCCAATCTACCTCTAATCGTAATGTATCGTGCACGGAAAATTGTTTTAAAATTGAACAAGTAAATGGACCGAACATATCTTGAATCTCAAACAGTTATTTTTTCAACTATTCGATGTTTGCACAATTTACGAAAGTTTTGTTCCAACGCTTTTTTAAAAACGGTATATCATAAATTATTTCACTCATGGTTAGAATATAGTATTTGCTGTTGGGGTGGTGCTTACCGCAACAAACTTCAACAATTGACGATCGAACAAAAAAGTGCTTTAAGAAAAGTTTGCAATTCTACCCGGTTGGCTCATTCAATGGAGCTATTTCACAAAACTAAGATTTTACCTGTACATATCACTTATTCTATTAGGTTGTACCACATGAAATGTCCGATTTTTTTGTAAATAATTAAAAGTCAATATTTCTTTTTCATAAAATTTTATTTAGTCAAGATATGAACCATTAACATCTATAATCTTTTTCCACCGTGATCCATTCGGTGGTCCATTATTTCTTTTTTATAAAAGACTTGAATTTTCGACGCTAAAAAGTTTTCAAAGGCTTCTATGACCTGTGCTCGGTTTCGGAACACCTTTTACCGGCAAAATGACGCTAGACTGCGGAAAAGTTGATAATCCTTTGCGGAAGAATTTCGAATCCAATTGAAGCAGCTTTTGCACCGTTACGTGTGAGATATGGGCTCTAGCATTGTCATCAATAGGATCGGACCATGCCTATTGACCAATGCAGGATGCTTTTCAGCCAATTTCGTATGCATTTTGTACTGCATTTATCGTTTTCCCTAGTTGAAGAAATGAAAAGTTAATTGGTCCTTTCGACGTCCACCAGATTATCATCATAACCTCTTCTGAGTAAAGACCAAGTTTGGGGTGCTTTGGGTTTTCATCTGCATCCAACCACTGCCCAGATTTTTTACGGTTGTCATACAAAATCCACTTTTTATCACATGTGATTATAAGGTGCAAAAACGATGTATTCCGGTGCCTTAGACTCAGGGATGCACAGGTTTCTAAACAGCATAGTTTTTGTACCTCGTTTAATTGATGGGGTACCCACCTGTTGAGTTTTTCACTTTTCCTATTTGAGACAGGTGTCGACTTATTATCATGGGGGATATTCGCATGTTGTGTGCAATGGCCCGCACTGTTTTTTTGGGTCATTCGCGTCATTAATTGCCGTTTCCGGTTTCGAGGTTTAGATCTCCCGAACGGAACTTACCAAACCAACACCGAATGGTGCGTTCGTTCACCGCTATTTTCTCAAATGCGTCATTTATGTTTTTGGCTGCCAGATACGCATAATGTCCCAGTTTGAATTCGTAAAGGAAAAATTATATATTAGGAATATAAAAATTCCTAGAAAAAAATAACTGTACTTGCAACGGACCCTAAAAGTTGCACACATCAAACGCACATACCACATTATTTTATAAAAAAAAAAAAAAAAACTGTGTTGGACAGATGTTCACGCGACAGCTTCTAATTGAAGATTAAGTGAAAATTTTACATTGCATGTGGTACAACCTAATACTACAAAGTCTTACTTTTTTTTATACATAGTGGCTATATGCAAAATTCTATTGTTGTACCTTATAATCCAAGACATATTCCCTTTTATTATATACCTTTTCGAACAACCCTTTTTAGGAACTCTTATTCTATCGTAGCCCGCAAGTTGTTCAATAAACTACCTGAAGAAATACGAAACATTAGGAATCTATTCCTGTTTTGGAAAAGAATAAAGTCTTGGCTCCTTATTTACGACATAAAAAAAAATGAAATTAATATTATGCTGCACTATATAATATTGATGTTGCAGAATTGGTAATATTATGGAATCAGAATCCATAAAACACGTAACAAAAATTTGCGGATTCATTGGCCGTAACTCTACACGTACACACCATTTTCAATCATTTGTAACTTTGAGAATGGTTCTAAAGCATAGAGGTCGTTAGTAGATCGTTTCAAAACACGTGCAGTTTTTCCAACGCTGTATTCAAAAACCTCCGATGAGACGGGCAAAAGATGTGGCTGACGATGAAAAATGTTTTTAATAACATGATAAAAATATAACCACTTTTTCAAAATAAAGTTCCAAACTGAAAAAAAAATCCCATTTTGTTATCTGATATTATAATAAGGTGTCTTTAATCTATTCTTCTATTCCCTATACGGAAAAATCGTGTAACAACCACACAATCGTGTGAATGAGAGATGATCAAAAAGTTCTGAGGAAGCATAACACACGCAGCATAAGATCACTTCAAAATTCACACTCTGTGTGTTCATTTCCAATGTAACACCTTAATGACATGGAAAACAAAGAGTTACTGTGAACTACAACCAACGCAAATTCAGTCGAATCTCTCAAATCCTATATAGGACAACCACCCCCGGAGAGTAGTGAACGAACATCTTCGACACAAACCATCTGCACCCCGTTGAGGTTGAGGTGACAAACACCATAAAAGCGTACACTCTTGAACCTGCACGAACTATAAAAAAAAAAGAAGTTACGAAGGAATGTTCTCATTGACATACTCTACCCTTGTCTATGTCCATTGTGTTACTTTCTTACTTAATTTCTTCATCGACAGCAATTACTCGGCCTTCTTTTATTCATACATATGTTCCAGCTTGCGGCCATAGTCCATATGAAATACGATATTCCACAGCAAAGTCAACGTGACCCATAACCAAATCATAAAACAAATATTTGTGAAGGATCACCCTAATTCGCCTTTTCAAGTGATGAAGAAATCCACTTAATGCGCAAACTTTTAAGAAGGTCAACGACGCTGCAGAGCATAAGCAATTTATGTCATTCCATGCCATGTAACAAGCATTTTTTTTTAAAAGTAGTAAACCACCCGCAGCTCGCACCCCTTTCAAACGGAAAAAAACTATCTATGAATGACTCAAATTCAAGTTCAACTATCATGACTTAAAATCAATAAAAACACTTTAGCATTGAAGCTTCTCATCCGAAAGGCCTTACGATATACATATGTATATGTATGTATGAAGTCGGTAATCTATGTAGGCACTATACTCCATTGAAGATGAGTAGTTTCCATATCATCCCGTCAAGTACATATAAGACCACCCACAGTCACTTTATCATAAATCACATTAAAGATACTTTTTATTCAACACCACCTGTCAGATAAACATATGTACATACTCCAAAAACACACACAAAAAAAACAAAAACAAATTACTATTTCTCGTCCATATGTGTCGTGCGTAGCCAACCTGTTGATACAAGATACCGAGTACACATCATAGGCAAACGAGCGGCTCGTGCTACTCCGAATGTCTGCACAATAGATACGGAAGTATCTACGATAAAATTTCCCAAATAGAGCAGAAAGCTCTTTGATATTTAGAAACAACCATCGTAAAAGCTTTCTGTTTGAAATTTCCCACATTTCCCACCTCTAGATAGAGAAACGATGTTCATGATAATGATGGCGGGAATATGCGCGGGAGATAGAACAACACAAGCCATATGATCTAACTCTCATTGCACATGCAGAGAAGAAGAGCGAGAGAAAGAGAATTGAAATTGAGAATGTGAACGAGTGTTAGGGATGAAATAGTCTGTAGAAAATCAGTAGGGTTGTTGGGGTTGGGTAGCTTTACAACAGTTGCTCTGCTCTTGCAGGGGCTTCTACCCCGTCTGCATGCATCGACAATATCATTGTCTTTACTCACAAAACAGATACGTCGGGCAAGTAAAATACATACCGGATTCCAGATTCTCCCTAAAAACAGGAAAAAGAAGAAAACCCAAAAAAGCACCACACAGTGTACGAGTATGCCAAACGCCAAACAGAGCGACTAACTCCGAAAAAAATCCAGTTTATCCCAAGTTGGCACGATGGTCGGTTGATGCTGCCGTCATTGCTGTGATTATGTACTCCGTGGTTAAACTATGCTGATTTTTTTGAGATACATTTCCAACGAGGAAGTCATATAGTCGCGCGCGTAATATTCATAAAGTAGCTAAAACAGCTTGTATCTGTCAAGCATCGCCAGTCGTTTTCGTATTCGAATTAACATGTGTCGGTAAGATGAATCCCAAACGAGTAGTGATTTTTCAGTATAAAGCGGCAAGCTATTGAGTTACCAACGATTTTAATGTTTCGTGTATATTACGGATCAACTGTCGATTTTATTGGTGACTTACATCAATAGAGGCGCCTATCTGAACCGGTTCAGACACTCTGTCGGTAACTTTGATCTTTGGTCAGGGAACAGTGACAAAAAAAGACGACAACCAAATACAGTCGATTTTATCTCGCATCCGGTTTTGCAACTTGATGACACCCAGATGCTTATACTCACATTCGCATTCGCATTCGCATTCGCAATCTCTAATCAAATCGATCTTTGAAATTCTTTGATCAATCGGGCGGTATTCGAATTTTCCCTCTGACCTTCTGCGATCACGTTTGAGCACCAGAATCAAAACAAACAAACTGACGTATGAGCAGAAACACACTCGTATATCTTTTCGTTGGTAATCACTCAGAACTGAATGGAAAAATAAAATAAATCCAAAAAAAAAAAAAATGGGGGAAATTTTTAAAAATAAATTTGTGGTGTTTTGATTGCAACAGCAACATCAGCAGCGGTGAAATCAGTGGTGTGATTTATCACTAGTCGATGCTACCATTGTCGTCCGTCGTGCGGTGTCGATCACTTCAAAATTACTTGGTTCCGTCGCGTTGTCGGTTATTTTAAGAAAATACGGATTGTTTTCCAGCTATTCACTTGTAGTATCAATCGGTATTCGAGTATTCGACAATCACTTACCGCAGTGACCTCCTTTTTCTCTTACGTTATTTCAGTGCGATTTTACGTTCTCGATACCGTTCAATCATCACTGAAGGGACCGGTTTCCCACCAAGAAGACGATAACAAGTTCACTCAACGCATCGAAAACGTTCACCCAAACAACTTTACTTCTCTTGACCAATTCACATGCGTCTCATCTCCACGTTACAACGCGCTACAAATCAACAAATCATCCGAATGAACGTGAATGCAGAAAGCATCACTCCCTCTTGGCCATGTATGAAATTAATGGAAAATTCTTAAGCCAATGCCATTGGATCGCCATCCAAGCGTAAATCGAAATTTTGCTTATTTTTGTATCTCATGCGGTAAAACAAGTGTAGGCTTTTCAGTGTTACAGTATCTGCCTACAATATCTGCCAAAGAGGGAGACGAATAAAACACAAATTAAGTATCCAGTGAAGTGTACAGTGACACATGCATCTGCAGGTATTCAATGCATTCGGTCGGTGCAATTTGTTATTACAGATGCATTGAGTGTTAAAGATACTTACACTATACACCCGTTCGTTGTGCGCGAAAAAAAAATTCAACAAAAAGTAAATAAATAGAAAGCCTTCCCAGATAATTTCTGAGTTTATTTTACATGGATAATAAAACAGAAAATCTATTATATAAACAACCCTCAGACGTGTATCTATGGTAAATGTTTAATTTTTTTATTTGTTTTGTTCACATTGTTTATAATATTTTTAATTTTTTTTCTGTATTTTAAAACCATGGGAAAACTCGATTGAGATATTCATCGTCACGACACGAAGTGACATCCAGGTTTATTGAGTCGTGTTTTCCTCGATCAGTCATTGAGTTTTGACATTGTCTGGTAGGCGTAAATTTGATTGATTGAGGCGCTAATTAGCTCACCGTTTAAAACAAACAATAGCTTCGGTTGAAAAGATATTGGCGACATTTTTTTTGCACACTCAATTTCACGCTACATTATGTTATGTCCCATCCACATATGGCGGTTATCTGATTTTCATTTCATTTTAATTAGTATAAATGAGATGAGTAAATGAGATACCTAGGCGAGGTGCTTGAACTACCAACCCCCAGAAGCAACAAGAAAGTATCTTATAGATAACTGTATTATCGTGACGGTAATGAAATTTTAATTCACATTTACTCGATGGATATTGAAGTTCAATGATCAGATTTCTTGGTTTTATATTTAGAGTAGACGGAATTTCTAAATTTCAATGCTGCTGGGTACTCTAAGGGCGATCCTAAAAATAAATCGACGTCCCATTACGTAGCACTTAAAAGTGTTTGCTTTAGAGAGATTCGAGCTTGTTCATCTGAATGAACTTAGTTTCGTTAAATATTCTTTTAGTGGTGACGCAGGGTGTTTATTCTGGCTCTTCTCTCTATCCAGTCTATGAATTCTATATTGTTAAGTGGAAATCTGTTTTTTTATTCTTCTAGGATCTATTAAACTGCACGCAGACTAATGTGAGAAGAATAAAATTTAAACCTATTATCTACATCAAAGGAAATATTTTCAGCCGCTTATTGTGTAGCTGCCTATACATACCGCCTCTGCATATTCTCTTTTTCATGGATTGATATCAAAAAGGAACCACCTGTACCAAAGAAAACGGCTTATAGTTATATGGTACATATCTGACCTTTCCTCTTTTTATTTTTTTATGCTTCATTCTTCATATTGTGCTTTGCCTGTAACCATAGCACGTCCATACATTTGTTTCCATATGAGCCTAATTGCAGCATTCTTCGGAGAAATCGGGTTTGCATGGCCAATCACATATGAAATTTCGTTTTCTTCCCCAAAGCCAGTAGACATATCAATATATCACTTCAAATAATCATTCGAAGAGTTTGCTTAAAGCCTTTTTGTTCCCTTCCGAGACTATGGGATATTATTTGACAATAGGAATACAACTTCAAGCCTTTGCTTGTTGCAAATTATGCAATAGGAAAAGGTAATTTTTCTATGGGTGAATTATGAGCGGGTTTATTAAAGCCTCTTACTAAGCCCAATAAAGCTATCTGTTAATATTCAGTCTTTTCTTCGGAGCAACCCGAATGGATTTGAAGTGGGACACTGGGTTTATCTTCTTGATTTTTTTGTTATATTTTCCGTTGGTGTTTTCTATTTAAAAAAAAATACATAATACTTACCAAGTAAACTTCGAACAGTTCTTTCATACGAATATCAAATTCCCAAGCACTTCCTCATACATTACCACATTAAGTTCATTCATTCCGTTCAGTGGTGCAATTGTTCAATTGTTGTCGGCTTATTCACACAGACTTAAATATCATTATCTGATGCTCAGTTTGTGGCACCTTTAAGTGGAAAAAATCAACTTGGAAAAATGGAGTCGTATGACTCGTAGCTCAAACCTTTTGAAAATAACAATTGTCTGTCTAAATTTCTTCAAGTTGAGGCCATAAAAAAATCTGCAGTCATTTGTCTATAGGTAAAGAGTGCGCCATCTCATATGGATCGATGTAAACTTCGAATAACTTCAACAATTGTCAACCGAATTTTGACCATGAATCGCTTCACATCAAAAGAACGCGCGGAAATAGTTTCAATGTCCACTAAAAATGAACGCTCGAATGTGCTAACTCAACGTGCGTATCGGGCAAAATTTCGTGATCATGTTGCGCCCAAAAAAAATTACAATTCGTCGTTGGGCCTCGAATTTTTTTTGAATTTGGTTCTGTGGCAAGCCCTCATAAGCGACCTAGGCCACGTCCGCGGCGCTCAAATTCATCTATTCAGTCTGTAAAGGCCAGTGTTCAAGAAGACCCAAGTTTGTCATATCGGCGCCGTTCGCAACAATTAGGCATCAGTGGGACCACTTTGCGGATAATTATAAAGGATCATCTTCACTTATTTTCATACAAAGTACAGATAACTCAAATAATTTTGCCACAAGATGAGCCATGGCGCTTGGTATACGCACAAAATGTCGTTGCAATGATTAATGCTGAGCCGGAGTTCTGGCAGCAAATTTTGATGACCGATGAGGCACATTTTACGCTCTCTGGCTCAGTTAATAAACAAAATTGTCGCTTCTGGGCACCGAGAATCCTCACATTATTCACGAAGAGCCGCTGTATGATCAAAAAGTTACTATTTGGGCCGGTGTATGCGCTAAAACCTTCATTGGACCGTATTTCTTCAAAGTTGGCGATACAGTGAATGGCGATCGATATCGGCGGATGTGGTCCCAGAAATGCGTAAAAAATGCTTATTTCACTTTTGGTTTCAACAAGACGGCGCGAGATGCCATACTGCGGACAAAACAATGAACCTCTTGCGTAAGAAGTTCCCTGGAAGATTGGTGTCAAAAAAGGGCGATATTGACTGGCCTCCGGGATCGCCGGATTTGACTCCTCTATACTTTTTTCTTTGGGGATACTTGAAAAGCAAGATGTATGCTAACGGTCCGAAGAAAATAGAACAGCTCAGAAGAAACATTCGTGCGGAAATCGCAGAAATTTCGACCGAAATGCTCGAACATGTCAAGGAGAATGCGCGAAAACGAGCCCATTTTTGCATCGGCAATAAAGGCGGTCATTTAATTGACATTGTTTTCAAAAATTAATTAAATAAATAAATAATAATAAATTGTAAAGGTCTAAGTTGAATAAAAGTTTTTGAATTTCCAAAATCAGTTGAGAATTGTTGAAGTTATTCGAAATTTACATCGACCCATGTGAGATGGCGCACGCTGTACTTACCATCAACAGTACGAATAAAAGCTCTTTCATTTTAATCTTTGAAGGAAAATGAACCCATGAACCAGCCCGAAAATCACACCAAACAGTAGCCCTTTGTAGATATAATGATTTTCTCAAAATTCCGGATATCATTGTTGAAATTCCTTCAACGAAACTTCTTACTAAAGTAACGACGTTCTCTGTCTGTCAGTCAGGCAGCTTTTTTTTTTTTTAGGCTGAAACTCTTGACAGCTAACATTTTTCATATTCTACTTTACAAATGCTAAAGATGAAAAAAAAAAACAGATAGCGCTCCGAAATTCTTCACTATTGGCTAAGTGCTCTTTGTGAAAGATCCTGTAGAAGCTTCATCGTAAATTTGTAAATCATTGACGCCACCCAGTCACAGATGTTTCTGAATTAAAGACGAAAAATACAACTTCCCGCGAAATACGCTCATTTGTTTCGATATTCAACATTTTCACGCACGCACGCAAGAAAATATGAGTCGCCGATGAAAATTCACAAATGTAATGATGAGTTGTTGACAGGTGCCCAACCTTGCTACCCGACATTTCTGATCGGTTAGCGCAATCTAATGGTTTCAATTATATTTTAAAATGTAGTCTATTTTCAAAACTATTATTTCTAACGACTGTTTGTCCACAGTTCATTCGTTCTACATGTCTTGCTCAGCTTCGTCTTCGTGATTTTATTACTTGGGCAATGCTTGGGGCTGAATAATATTGATCTAATTTTTGGTTGTGTAGCTTCACTCGCCTATTTTTTCGTCTTGTTTTCCACCATAAATTCTCATTAAGAACTTGTTTTAGAAGACTGTTTTCCTCCTTTTTAGTTAGGAACCAAACATCATTATAGATTTTGGTGGAACAAAAAACGTTTATTTTAAATAGTTCCTACAACAAAGCAGAACGTGTTGTTCCATATTATTTATTTTGGTCTTTATGTCGTTTTTAGCGGTCAGTAGAATTTCCATATGTTTGAACTCGTCTACTTTCTTAAAGCGTTCGTCGAGTAGTTTATGCGAGTTTTGAATCGATTGAAGTCGAGCAGTAACCAAAAATGTGGTTATTTCTTCATTTACTCCTTAACTTACTTCCTTTCTTGCCATTATTAGACTTTCTATGTATATTTTATCATCTATTCCAGCACCAATTTAAAGAGTATCAGTATCAAGTATCTCGACTGTTTCAGATAAGACATTTCCTACTTAAACTCATCTTTCGTTTTCCTTTGGGTATGCTTGTATCAGTTTCACCAACCCATTCGGGATACCCAACCTTACAAAGATATAATACATTATTGATACCGCCTTTTTAAAATACAGCAATTGTTATTGGATCGTTTCATGTATTTGCCATCTATTTTCTAAACGCTGGTGTAAAGAGATAATCTGGTCACTCGTCGAGCAGTTCGTCTTGAAGCCACTGGTAGTTTCCACCTATTTCCTTAGCCCCGGCGATAGTTCGTTGTTCCATTCACGTAGTTATAATTTGATGTGGTCTGTTAATTCATCTCTGATGAATGTATTGGGCCGATTTACACTTAAGCCGACGTATTGCTTCTTTGGGAATGACGGATATTATTTTTAATTAGACAAAAATGCGAACATCATAGTATTGTACAGCTTCGAGGTGACTTCAAACAGAAATTTATTTTTTTTTGGTATCATATGTATATAATTTTATAGCACAGTTCCTGAAGAACTTAGTAAGGAACTACTCGAGAAGTTATATTATTGGTTCATATCACTGATCCAGCAATTTCCATTGGTGCTCTATGGGATTGTGATCGAGAGATAATGGAGGTGGATTAGAAATTATCCAGTGCGTACTTCTGCAAACCTTTGAAGACTTTCCGCATACATTTATTTTAGTATATTAAGTTCCATATTTGCATTCGTGGTTGTTTTGGTTGTTTTTTAAACTTCCTGTGCGCTTCTGTAACCTCATACCATTACACCATCACTACCGCATGTAACAATTTTTTTTCATTACAAACAAAACATTGTATCAAATTTCGGCTGGTTTCTTAAGCCGCTCCTATCACCCAACAACAAACGACTTCCATGACTCTGGGGTTATATGGTTTTCGTCTCATAACTTTACTAATCACTTTTCCTAGAACAATTAAACTCTCGCGGTATTCTAGCTGCAATTTTCAGAGCATTTAAGTAAGGATCAGGTGGCGCGGTCAGTGGTTCTTCAAGCGAAGGATACATTTTCAGGATATCATGATTGTGGTTTTGGGTTAATTGTTCTTCTACTCTAAATTTGTGATCCTATCATTTTTTTTTAAGTTTGCGGCAAACCTAAGAACTATTCAGACCGATCATTATTTGACGCCCCCATGTGGAAACCTTTATTAGTTTGATGCAAGTTTTGAAAACAAAATCACCTAAATAATCTAAAAAAAAATATCAAAAAAAAATCGATCGAAAAGAGGGTTCGAGGACCGGCGTGCGAGGACTTTTGTGTGACAGGGTTTATTACTAGAAAAGTTTAAAGTGTGTTTCCCAAACATTTTGGACAATAACCGATAATTGACGTTGCCCGAAACAATATGTGTGGAGAAGTCAATATTACCCTTATGTAGATCATGGATAAAAAGTATGTCCTCACGTCATTTTTCTAGGGATTGTGGGTTGACTCCTATCAAGAATTTTTACTGGGTGGTAAATTATAGGTAAACCGTAAGAGGCAAGACGAATAAACTTTCGTTGAACAGCTTCGATGCGGATAGTGTGGCTTTCGTATTAGAACACCAAGCTTGGCTAACGAAGAATGTAGTATATAAGGATTTCGTACGGTGTGGATTGTTGCCGATGGGATAACGAAAGTTAAGTTTTCGTTCGCAGATAACTAGTTGACTAAGGCAACGATATTGTGAGAGATAACGTATGTTCTGGGGGTAGAAATAAGCATTTCTGTTAACCATTTTGCCACGATTCCATATTTCTGCCCCCTCCGTTTTTACATTGCATATCCTTCGATACACATTTGGGTCTTACCTTACCTATCTCACCTTAAGTCTTAAAAATTAATCTATATCCCAAATACTTTCGAAATACATTTAACCTGCATAGCCGAATAATATCAAAAAGCCGAAAGCCAATCTATCATAATCGCTTGATGAGGTCATTACCTTCTCGGTCTCGCGGTTGTTACAACATGTTAAAACTACCAACGGTTTATAGCGTCATCAGACGTTGCTATAAATATTTATATATATTTTTTTTTCTCTCATTTATTAGAAGACACTTTCTGTTTATAGCTTTGCCAGAAAAGTGTATTTACTACATAAAAAACTAGACAAAGGTTTCGACTATAGACGAACTCTAAAAATCTCGTACTGATGTAACAACATAGATTAGCAACGCCTTTAATAAAATTCGGCATACCGGGCACCTTTTCTGAAAAGGAGAAATGTTTCGAAACATAAACGAGTATTCCAAAGAAAGCACTTCACTTCGCCTAAAATTTGTGAATATCTTATATGAGCACTATCTAAAAGGTTAAATCCATTCTAAGTTCATTTGGTCCCCTATTCATTTTCTTAATACTCTTAGAAAATAAATACTTTATCGGGCAGTGTGAATTATTCACACTTATGTACGTACGGTATCTACTTTCCTATTTCCAGCAATTTCCAGCAATTTCTCGGAAATATTTCTTAATACCAACCAACAATATTCTCGAACCAGCTGAGCCCAGTGTCGCACATCCACTTGACTGAGGACCCTTTCCTCTTGTGTACCCCACTTTAGATACGGTCTTCTTCTTTTGCGCCGTTCTTCGAGAAAGGTGGTTAGGTTCGAAGTAGTGGTTGGCAAGAATTATTCTGCATCTAATCTTAGAGCTGGTATCGTTGCCGCATTTCACTAGTGACCAACTATAAAATTATAGATTCAAAAGATAAGATTCTGCTCTAGACGTTGCCGTCGGTGTTGCGAGTATTTTTGGCAGCATCTATTTGGCGTTCACGTATTTACTATCAGACCCAAATTACCCTCATCTGCTTCAATGTGTCGTCGCCATATAATCTGCATATGTTAGCAAATGTACAGATTTCAAATAGGTCGTACCTCTTGTAATAGTCTATGAAAGCATCGAAAGTCTCGGTCAGTTCATTTCCGACCTTAATAGAGTAGCGGAAATTTTCCACTGCCTCATAAATTTAGTAGATATAATAGCTCTGTATCAATCGTCTTTATAACCAATCGACAAAAGGAGGTTTGCTTAGACCGGAAATCGATGGGTTAACTCCGAAGTCTACCGTAGAGTCGATCGGATATTTTCCTGACCTGAACCATATCATACCATATGGCCAGCAACATATCAGATCATTCAAGAACTATTTCAAGCATTCACATAGGTAACACCACAGAAAAATCTTATATGCAGAGCTTATAGATTTATCTTCCTTAAATTAACGCAGTTGTATAGATACCCTTTCATATAGACTGAAACAAATATGGGTATAGCTGAGTTCGGATGTACAGGAATCCTGAATATAAATTATATTTTCAAAACACTAAGCCTATTGCCCTAAGAATCAAATTAACTTACAAAACAAATGAATGGTTATCCACGAGTCTACAATTTACCCAATCAAAGTGATATTCCTTTCGCCCTTGTCTTTCTTTGTTTACTAGGTATCTGATTGATCACTTTCTACGCCTTGACCAATTCACAAAACCTCTTATAAGAATAAGAATTTTTAGGTTACTACTGTATGCCCACAAACGACCAAAGTCCATTTACAATCTCAACTGTCTCCCCTCCCATCCGGAGAAAGGGTTTCTAGAAATGTCAAAAATAACCGATAGCCTTTCTCCAGGTAATAAACACATAATAAATTGGACAGATTGTTTTAACCAACTTATGTATCTAATAAATCACAGTGGAAACGATGCGTAGATTCGTTCCATTATTTAGGATAACCCACCATTTATCCCAATCGCACACATGCGTAAGGCTTTTGTGGTTTTTGTGAATCCAAATGGAGTAGCGCCTTGATTACAAGGTCTAGGTTATAGTCTTGAGGTGGTGTAGGAGCGACTTGATGTCATCACAAATTTGTAGAAAGTGAAGTCATATTGAAGGGAAAATCCAATTAATCTACTCCGTCAACTGCGGTATTCAAGGAAGACATTTAGGAAACTGTGGCTAGTATACGACCGTTAGGATCGATGCTGGACAAATTATGTCCGGATGAATTTACATTTTGTGCACGTACAATACGGGATGATTGATTTTTTAGTCAACGAGATTAATTCGAATTACTATAGTTGGTTGGTGATGGCAGTGACAATAGACGTAGGATGAGGCTGTTGGCTAGAGGAGGAGCTGATGGATTTAGAAAAAGGAATTTCGACTGCGCAAATCGGTGATTAGGTTCAAACACAATTGCTGTTGTTTGCAAGTGCATATATAAAATTACGTAATTTTATGACTAACTGTGGGCTCCATTCATGACCCCACAGCTTTTGTCTGGATTTTGAATGAATTTTAAAATATTACTAGTCATTAAACTACAACCAAAAAAAATTCTGTTTTCTTCGTGAATTCATTTTAGTATTCACGAGAATAATTAACACTTCATGATGACGTGATCACATAACTTTATTTTAATTTTTAATTCCTCATTTAATTTATTATCATTGTTGAAGAACTGCTTCTTAAAAAAAAATCAGGGGCATAATTCATCTCGTATTCGGTCATAAAAAAAATACTTAAATCAATCCAAAATACGACTTTAGTTAAACAATAAAAAATGCCTGAGACTAAATCGATCTGCATTGCTGTTGCAAGTGCAGCTTAATTCGCAGCGCTAAAGTAGAATCCATTGCACGACAAATACTATGCCGTAAGCACATCAATAAATCTTTATGAAAATATTCAAATAGTCGTTATTAATTGACGGATTTATTACCAAACTTGTCACGTTCGTAGATAATAATTACGTTGAGTTGGAAATAATTCGCAGCAAAATTGTTTATTGAAAATGAATTGAAGAATTATATTTTTCGAATTATTGTACTCTTACATGCCATTACTTTTTCCCATCTTTCGGGCAGAATACGAATACCATGACGGAAAACCCCTCTGTCTTTAGATGCAATCCGCAATTCCATTAATTTTTTTTACAATTTTCGTAGGATGTAAGCTTCTGTTCCAACGGGCTATCAATAGGTACATGTGATTTTCGGAAGGAACAGTGACTGTAGGATTCCGCGGGTGAGAAAGGATCTCCCATTTGAGCGTTTCTAAGACTAGTTTTGCTGCGAAATCATTTAGTCGTTTCTTTCACAGTATTCCAGAAATTTTTCCTTTAATGCATTGGTCAAGTGTATTTATTGTAGTCGGTAACGATATACATTGATGGCCTCATTCGGTATGTGCAGCTCATAGTAGACCTCACCCTTCGGATCTTGCGAAATACAGACCATGAGCCTCAATAAGAGAAACTTGGCCTTACCATTGTTGATGTTGATGGCTTGCCGACCGCTTTGGTACTGACCCAATGGATGCACTTTTTATCATCAGTGTCAATTCAATGCAAAAATCGCTTCCTGTTCTACCATCGTACAACTATTCACAGTTAAAACAACTCCTTTCGATATCCCTTGATTACAATTCATATGGGGCCCAGTTATCCTGATCATTGATGACTTTAAGGCGTTCTCTTTTGTTAACTAGTAATGGTTTTTAACAGAGCAGTTGCTCAGCGTACCTTCAGCGTAGCAAAGCTGACCATGATCGTTTTTTTCGGCCCTAAAAATCTCACCCTCCCTGCCACTCTAACACCCCCCGAAAACCTTCCTCTTACCTTTTATTATCAGAATGTAAGAGGTCTGCGCTGTAAAACTCAGGCAATCTCATGCGTTACCTTTTGAAATCTTTGCCTTAACCGAAACGAACCTAATCCCTAGTATAAACAACCTTGAACTATTCCCATCCAATTTTAACGTTAACCGCGATGATGTTAACCGATCTACTGATGGTTGTCCATGCCTCGGTGTTCTTCTAGCTGTCCGAAACTCAATTGACTCCTCTCTCATAGCAACTTCATCTTCGCCATGTCTCGACTTTGTTTCCATTAAGATTGTACTACCCCAGATATCGCTCTACGTCATCTGCTTGTACATTTTGCCATCACAACCTATTGACACATATAACTTGGCCATTGATACAATCGATAATTTAATTGAATTACGAGATCCCCAAGACGAGATCCTAGTTTTCGGTGACTTCAACGTTCCTCACCTTAAATGGATCCCTTCAGACGACCAATCGTTTTACATTGCCTCTAATCCCACTGCAGCCAAAGAATGCCTCCTCTCTGACCGCCTAGCTGATTCCAGCCTTAACCAAGTTAGCGGCATTTTGAATTACATGGGCAGACAACTCGATCTCATTTTCACAAGTGACCCACTCCTCAGTTTCAGCTTCTCCGCTGTCCCTATCAACCGTCGACAACTACCACCCTCCCCTTCTTCTCTCGTTCTTTCACAACTCCCCTATACAGAATTTTCCCCTCACTGTTCGATTCTCTCACGATTTTCACAAAGCCAACTTCCGTCAATCAATGAATATCTCAATAATGCCCCTTTTAATTTCAACAACCTTATCGCAAATGATGCCATATCTATATTCTACAAAGAAATATTTAATTCCTTCTTCCTTTATGTACCCTTTTCTCGACATAAAACCTCCTCCACCTCCCCTCCATGGTTAATCGCAGGCTCCGTTCTTTGAGAAACAAACGGAACAAACTCTGGACAACTTTCCCTCGTACTCAATCCCCAAATGACCTTCTCGAACTATTTCGGTACTTACCTGCATTTTGTAGAGCTTTATAAATCTCTCTATCAACACTAGTTAGTTGAGATACAAACCAACCTTATAAATAATCCCAAGTCCTTCTTTCAATTCGTTAATCACAAAAGAAAATCTGATGGCTACCCAAACTCAGTCTTCTTCGATAATGAAACTTCCAATGATCCTCATTACATTGCCAACCTTTTTGCCACATTTTTCAATCAATCTTTTACCCATGATTCCTTTGCACCCGATCATACCTATTTCAACTATTTACCAAACTTCTCCTTTGGACCATTTCTCCCTCGTAGTGTCGACCCCGTTATCATCGAAGAAAGATTAAAGCAACTTAACGATGAATTCACCCCTAGCCCCGACGGCCTTCCAGCTATATTTTTAAAAAAAATATTTCTCCTCCCTTTCTCTACCTCTCTCAAAAATGTCCAGCCTGTCCCTTTCCCAAGGTGAATTTCCCCGGATATGGAAAACCTCTTTTATAACACCTATACACAAAAAGGGTCCGCAGAATGACGTTAACAACTACCGTCCCATTGCCAAACTGCCTCATATACCCAAAATCTTCGAAAGTATTTTGTATGATAATTTAAGTTTTCAATGCATGTATTTTAATCACCCCCAGACAGCACGGCTTCCTTAAAGGCAGGTCTACAACCACAAACCTTATTGAATTCGTTTCCTTCACCCTTTCAGCCTTAGAAAATGGCAAGGAAGTCGATGTTATCTCAACTGACTTCAGTAAGGCCTTCGATAAAATTTCACACAGATTAATACTCTTCAAACTGTTTTCTCTTGGCTTTGAGCCCATCTTATTAAAGTGGATTTCCTCTAACCTGGAAAATCGCAACTACAGCGTTCGCTTTAGGTCTGTCCTCTCTAACCCCTTCCTTGCTTCCTCCGGTGTCCCCCAAGGCAGTCATTTAGGCCCGCTTCTTTTTATCCTCACCATTAACGATATTGAAATGGTTACCAAACATTCCCACATCTCTCTATATGCCGACGATGCGAAATTCTTTAAGATCATTACCTCAGAACATGACTCTTCCCTTATTCAATCGGATCTCAACAGCTTTCCCACCTGGTGCTCCAAGAACTGCCTCGACCTTAACATTTCAAAGTGTCAATCTATTACTTTCTCCCGCAAAGGTAACAAACCTCCTCCCCGCCTCTACTTTCTCCATAATCAACCCCTTTCCAACGTTCAGGTGATCCGTGATCTTGGTGTGTTATGCGACCAGGAACTCAATTTCCTTGCACATATCAGCGATATAATTCTTAAGGCCAATTTTTCACTCGGCTTCGTGAAACGATGGTCTAAAGAATTTTCCAATCCCTACGTCACTCGGTCTCTTTCCATAACATTGTGTGGTCTCCTTACTATCATTCACACATTTCCAGAATTGAGAGTGTCCAACGTCCCTCCGTGCAGGGACGGTTTAAGAATATCCCTGCAGCGATACCTCTCGCTTGTCGTAAAAGGCGACTAAAACAAAGGTAAACAAAAATCACATCTAGGCAATTTAGAAAACACCAAGGTGAGCCTAGGGACACATATACCACCATTAAACTACCCCACAAGTGTACATGCAAATCAGTGGGTTGACACGACTGGAGATCACCGGTGTTGTAAGAGTAAGATCAAACCAAAAAAATCTGGAGCATGCCCGTGTCACAAAAAAAAAAGGCAGGCCGAAAAATAATTTGTGCAAACAAATGCAAAAACAGCATTTTAGAGCATTTGATTGGCCTCAGCGATGAAGTAATCCCAAACCGGGAAGCCTGCCGCTACTTTCTGAGGTCAAACCGGCGGACCCCACAAGCGGACCAGTAGGAATGCAGTTAAGTGGGAAGGTTACGGTCCTACACTTCTGACCATAACAACGCCGGAAAAAGGAAAAGAAGAAGAAGAAGAGTGTCCAACGTCGTTTTCTCCGGTTTGCTCTTCGCGGCTTACCCTGGGGCAATCCTCTAATCCTACCTCCCTATCAAGACCGCCTAAAACTTATTAATTTGAGCTCGCTGGAAGAACGAAGAAGGATATCCGACATCCTTTTTATCCACTGACTCCTCTCAGGTACCATCGACTGCGCGTCCCTTTATAACTCTATCTCTTTTAACACTAACCCTCGTAATACACGAAATCCACGTCTCTTCTATGTACCCACCTCTCGTACCTCCTATGGCTCCAATGAACCTATCTCCCGTATGCTGCGGAATGCTAATGCGAAAAACTGTTTCGACTTTAACATCAGCACTCCTTGTCTAAAACTCCGTCTCAATCGCCATCTTTCTTAGTCTCCTAGATTGTAAGTTAAATTAAGTATGTAGCTTGAATTAAGCACAATAAAAAGGGGGTATAGCCCCCACCAAAATCAAAATCAAATCAAAATCATATTTAAACGCTGGCGCCTGTCACGGTCGAAATCATCACCTTTAAAACGTACAAATCACTCCCGTCATATTCACTTCACTTCCACACTTTGTTTTGTAATAGTTTAATAGTCCTCTCAAAGGCAAATTAACCTGGAACGAAGTTCGATCTAAAAGAGATGGGACAGAATAGCGAAACATGGAAGGAACACACTAATGACAGGGAGACTTGGCGAATGGTGGTTAACGAGGTTCTGAATTTCCGAGCTCATACAAGTTCTATATATTCTATAAAGTACGAAACATTTTTAATCACCCTTCAATAAAATGGCTTATATTGAAGCCGTGACATATTTGGCGTAGGTCATAGATGAGGAATGCGGTCTTTTTCCCTTTAGTCTTCCACTAATTATTCTTTTGACTGTCCATTCGTTCTTAATATGCTGTCTCTCTTACTCTTCGGGACTTTGTACTCATAAAAAATATATGTAATATATGCAACTCGTAAATTTTTAACAAAAAATATTAGAAAAAAACTGAGGATTTTATAAACACGCTGTGGGGCGGCGCCTAACGAGTGGAATTAATATTTTGTGTGTCGCCGTGATGGCGCACAGTGGTTTCATATGTATGTGATCACCTGCCAAGCTTAGTTTGTTCTATTTGAATCAATATACATATGTAGAAGAAGTTTTCATATTAAGAGTTTTAAAACGTCTTTGCTTAACATTGATTTTTCGAGTTTTTATGAACATTTTGTGTTACCTAAAAACAGATCCTAAGCAGGAAGAAATCGATTGAATAAATCAGGGTTGGTGGCTACTCTCCTTATTATGCTAGTATGTCTTGACCTAAATAGCTTATTGTTTTTATTACCAGATAGCGTCTTCGGTCAACTGGGCTCAATCGCATGTTGGGCAACTTGTCCTGATGAACCAAAGCTTGCTATTTGCTGTTTGTTAGGTATACTCTTCAAAGGCCTGGATATTAAAAGTATAGCCACATGCCATAGCTCAGAAGATTATAGAACATCTTTTCATTATGGATTCTATGGCCAAGCCCGTATTCTCTGAAGATAATGAAAGGTTAGCAAAAAATCTTCGAGTCGTATTGCCATCATTTGAATTTTCTCCACCTTGTTTTGGCTTATCAATTATAAGACCAATTCATCCTGTATGTGTGTTATTTTTGCGTCCAGAAAAGGTAGCCATTGCTGGCTTACATTATAAATCTGATCGTCCATAGTAATAATGGTACTAGATAGATCCTCGATTTTATTGTTGTTCGGGTCTGCTCAACTTTGCTGTTTCCTTCTTAAGTTGAAAACGGATAGGACGACAGTAGTTGGTCTATCCACGACAAGGATTCTGCCATTTTCTTGTTCGCGTCTGGATTTACTTATGAAAACTGTTGATTAGGAACATAAGAAGTCACGAACAATTTCACTATCACTAAATTCACTCGAAATTCCCTGTTTGTACTCCGATTGTTCCATCGAAGCCATTAACTGTCAAATTACTCAAATCATCTGTCGCCATTTTGGAAACGTGTTGTTGTGATTCTACAATCTGTTTCGCGGTGTGGTCTAAAAGGCCTTGCAGAGTTACTTCGGCTGATGAATCAGTTATCATTATTGTTTCTAGCTTCGGGTAGCAATCTTGCTTTGTTTTGAGTACCTTAGCATAACTCGAGAAAATATAAAGCTTTATTTTTTCATCAACCACATTTCTATAATTTGATATTGGTTTTTCGTCAATCTGCTCGTAGTATCAACTAACACTTTTTAGGTGTCATTTACATCAAGTTGCGAAACGTCGCTTTTATGTAAACCTGTCACGGCAGAAGCAATATCTTGATGAAGCTGGCAATAGGTCTTCTTTTTGTTCGGAACGATCAGTTCGAATTCGAACGATCGAATATATCATGCTAAGTAAATGTTTCGTGTGTTCCGTGTACCTTTGTTTAAAAATTGTATGCTTAGTAGCACATCCGGTTTTCTTTACTTTAAGCCATGTAAACAATATATTATGAATCTTGATTATTTTACTTGACTCTAAAAAATAAATTGTTCTACAAATAGTGAAATTTCCCAAATTTTAGCACATTTCGCACAATTATACATACGTCCCTAACAAAGGAGAAATTACCTAATTAATTATGCAACCTAAATTAGACGAAAATACACGAATCAAAATATATACATATATGTCATTATTTCACTTAAGACAAAAAAGGAAAACAAAAAGATTGATGCACTAATTTTAGTATAAATTCTATTATTATCTGCATACCTTGGTGTTCAATATTCAATGTGTGGCGCCTAACGAGTGCAAAGGGTTAATTCTCAGACCATGCTTGGGGCCGAATAAAGTTCCTCGAGTTTGATGCATAGTTCGCCAGTTTTGCACCTAATGATCTTGCTTTCAACGACCCGAAATCTTTTTCTCTCTTTTATAGTTGGAGACCAAGTTTCACATCCGTAAAATATCACTGGCCTTTCTGTTTAATAAACATAAAGGGTGTTTTTTATAGAGGTATAGAACTTTGAAATGGAATAAAAGAAAGATAGTTTTTTTTAAATTGACATGAAATTAACTTTATTCGTAAGATAATCTTCCGACATATAAACTTAAATATAACTTCTGGCATATGACCGTCACGGCTGGCGATGAATGGGCCCAAAACAAGATTGCCGTTGATCTCAATTTTCATAAGCGAATTTTGTTTAGCGATGAAGCTCACTTTTGGTTGAATGGATACGTCAATAAACAAAACTGCCATATTTAGAGTGATGACAATCCTCATGTGTATGTTGAGGCACCGTTACATCCACAAAAACTGACTGTTTGGTGTGCTTTATGGGTTGGTGGAATAATTGGTCCGTACTTCTTTAAAAACGATGCTGGCCAGAACGTTACAGTCAATGGTGACCTCTATAGAGCCATGATTACTGACTTTTTCGTTCATCAATTGAACAACCATGACAACAACAAGACGGCGCAACTTGTCACACAGCTCGTACCACAATTGATTTATTGAAGGAAACGTTTGGTATCCGCATAATTTCACGTTACGGACCCGTGAATTGGCCTCCAAGATCGTGCGATTTAACGCCGCTTGACTATTTTCTGTGGGGATATGTGAAGTCGCTAGTCTACGCCGATAAACCCGAAACGATTGACCACTTGGAGGACAACATTCGCCGCGTTATTGCCGATATACGGCCACAAATGTTGAAAAAAATCATCGAAAATTAGACCACCAGCTTAGATTACGTCCGAGCCAGCCGTGGCGGTCATATGCCCAAAGTTATACTTGAGTTATAATGTCGGAAAATTATCTTTCGAATAAAGTCAATTTCATGTCAATTTAAAATAATCATCTTTGTTTTATTTCATTTCAAAGTTCTATACCTCTATAAAAAACACCCTTTATATTTTTAAATTGCGTGACAAACAAGTTGTTTCGAATTATTCCTTCATTACGAAGAAGCACGTGTCGCCCATCTACAGCCTCCTATTCGTTTTCCGTAGTCAATACTTTTCCCAGATATCTGAACTAGTCCATTTTCTCAAAGCGTTTATCGAGTACAGTCAAATGTGAGGCTTGGATAGATCCAAGTCAGTCAGTGACCCTTTATTTGATTTTTCTTCATTTACTTCTAAGCCTACTTTCTTCCTGCCGTTATTAGATTATTTACTTTTCTCTTAACTGTTGATCATTGGTATAAACTAGAGCGGCATTATACTCCGACTAGACTATATAATAATAATTTCAGTAGTAAAAACAGTGGGTCTGATTAGAATAAACTATAATAAACCGACGAGACGCTTCCATTTACCATCGTGTTGTTTCAGTATAACTATCTCTATCTACACCTTAAATGGCTTAGGTTGTACATAGGTATTTTGAGGTTGTCCCGTGGAGTAAACAACGCGAAATACAACCCCATGACGTCGCCCTTCCTTTTGACTCCCAACCGCCAAATAAGAAAATAAGACATGTATCGATCAAAACTACGCGCTTTTTATTTAATAGCATAAAAGACTGGAGAACATTATATTGTGGTTAAGGTAATTCTGCAGTTTTTTTTTTCATGAAAAGAAAAAATCTAAATTGTCGGCTAAAAGTAGACCACTTCTTCATGACACAGTTACGAGAAAAATTAGTCGAGAGTTCATATTATAATTGCTTCACAAGAAATGCGGAACAAAGAAAAATTCACGAAAGTACACAAACACAGACTGTAAAAGGCCTTATTAAAAACCACTAATTAATTCGCTGCATGTCGAACAAGTAGATTGCTGGATTAAACACCTGTAGTGGGTATTGTAAATGTTTTACCTGAAGGCCAGGCTGTCAGTAAAGGGTGTTATTTGGGGGTTATAAGATATATTCTGAAAAAAAGAGCTTAACGGCAATGAGATAATTTATGGATGTGGCTCAAAATGTATTATTATCCGTGTGTTTCCTGGAAAAAAATCATCCAGTGGCCATCAAATTATTCTTGTTACTTTTTGGTGTTCAGCAAAAAATAGCTAAGCCTATTGAAGACCGTACCGAAATTTGAAAGCAGAGGTTTCGTTAGAGTCAATGGATAGTGGTAGTATTTATCACTTGAAATAAAAACCGTACCACCTTCTTTTTGAACAAAGTAGAATAATTTGAATAAAGTCGAATAGCGAAGGTCAGTTGCAGTTCAAAACTTGTACATTTTCGAACTTTTCCCCATTTAAAAATGATGTCTGGAGAAAGACATATAATGCGAGAGTTGGATTAATCAAATTAAATTTGAAGGAAAGTAACGAATTGGTGTCGCAATGATTTTTTTTACATTCCGATTCCTAATCAAAACAGGTCGACTTATGAGAGTCTTACCTGAAACATGCGCTAATTAATAGTTTCATTAATCTCTATCATTGTGGGAAAATCTCTAATACAAACCAAGCAGTCTCCAGGCAAATCAGATTTCAAGGGTAGTCACCCCTTGATTGTTTTCTTTTATTATTTTAATTATAGTGATATTTACCTTGTAATATAAAACCAAACAGTTTGAGCTACTTCAATTTGTAATGCGAAATACTTTGCAATTTTCAATCGCAATATAGGGTCACCAAACCATGTATAATTTAATTTTTTTTTTAAGTAATCATATTTTTATTTTTATTTAAATATGTATATCTACCACATCCAATTTTCACATTATTGCAGCTGTATTTTGTTAATAACCGCTGTAACATTTCATTTTAGTCCATGAATGGTTGATTTTTTATATGGCTCAAAGAGAAAAGAGTGTACTGGTATTAAGTTGCACTATCGCAGTGTCCAACTGAAATCCTCTTTACGAAAAATTGTACATCCAACAAATTGGTCGTTCAATGTTGTTTATTTGGCCAGTTGTGTAACATCTGCTCGCGTGCCAATTTAAAGAAAATAGACAGCCAATATTGTCTGGTTACGCGATTCATTCACTGAAATTGTTGCACTAGCTTAGTGCAAACATGTCTATCCAAGTGGTCAATTGTTATGAATTCTTCACTATTTCTCTTGGATATTCGGAGGCAAACGTGGCAATTTTCTTTGCTTAAATACTCTGTAAAATGGAAATGAGCCTCACGGTCATGTTCATTCATTCTCAGCACCCAATCAAAAAAAAATACGACATTATCCTATACACGATCTGCAGGCTTTAATTCCTGCTCCAAGCGAGCATGTGAGCCAAGGTATTTTCAAAGCGCCGAGTAAAGCCTTCACTACAGTCGTGAAAAATGCTGCTCAGTCAGGTCATGAGTAATATATTAGAACATGTGGTAGTTGTAAGGAGCGATGCTTTAACAATACGACAGGTTGGACAGGACATCCCATATCAGGATTTCCAAGCAGATTTTAATGATTCGAAAACTCAGCTCGTGTCTCTGCTCGTATGGCGGCGGTTTTTCCTTCCAAACGGCTCAAGCACAACAATTGCAGTCCATATTGATCTCCCGATTTTTCGTTTAAGCAGATTATAATGAACTAAACCCTGCGGATCTTTGCCGACGATGTAAAAGCATGATGGACTTACTCTACGATTCTTTACGCTCTCAGGCCTAGCGTATAGTATCCAATTTTTATGGTCACAATTCGATGCAAGAAAAAAAAACGGTCTCCGCTTCAACTCTTACGGGAATGCCTTGAAGCATTTCAAAATTGTTGTGTCATCTACTTGCAGTGATTTTCAATTTCAGTTAGCGTCTGACTTGAGTCTTCATTAACTATAGGTATACAATCCAATTCTTCGTCTTCAAACTTTTCCGGTGCCCCAGAGCATTCTTTATTATCAACAATAAAATAATTCCTTTGAAGAGGCGTTCAGATAGAGTGCTTCAGTTGGACTCAAATTCCCTACGAATATTCTTTCTTGGCATGAAACTCGACATATTTAAAACTATTAGTTGATTACACTACTTGCCTACATCCGTGTAGTCGGGTTGGCCGCCCATATTTGTCTTCAATAAAGATTGTCATGGTCATTAAATTATATGTTTAGAAGTTCCATGAATTATCTGTCGTTATTTGTAACGAAGTCACCAGTTACGACTTTCGTCACCTGGAAATGACAAGATAGTTATGAAAAAGGTATTGTTAATGCCTAAAACTCGAAGTTCAATCCAAACATTTTAGTTTTTAGCGTAGACAGATGAAAAAAATGCAGGCAAATGCATCAAATCAAAATCAAAAAATTGGCATCAATTCGTAGCATTATTTTTCTTAAAACAATAAATATCTAGAATGTAGTGGACACAGCGATATTGTATACTATTTAATATTGTCCATAGGAAGCAACTATTTTTTCTCATCTTCGGCCAGGATATGAATGCCATGTCGGCAGAACGCCTCGTGCTCAGACGTAACCCACGAATCGATATATTTTTTGCAATCCTCATAAATAAGCTTCTGCCCGCACATGTCATGGGTCATCGGTCTGAATTAGTATTAATCAGTAGGGCAATATCTGGAGAATACGACTTTTGAAGTTTTCCAAGTATATTTTGACCGGTTTTGTGACGTGCGCTAAACTTATTTTGTCGTACCTTTTGGAACCTTTCGTCAGTTTCTTCTTAAATGCACGACTCAAGTAATGTGACTGTAATGGTATTACAGTTTGAAAAGCTCATAGTGGAGTCAACTTTCTTAACCCCACCAAATATAGAAGTTTCGCTGTTGACGTTGGTATTTATCCGAGTTTCATCCATGACATTGTGACAATTCAATGCAAAAATTATATGAATCCTTTAGTTTTGCATCGGCTTTTGGAGTCCACAAGTCAGCTCCAAACGATTCAGGTTTTTGAAGTATTTGACCTTGGGCTTTTTGAGCAGTTCCGCCCATTCTCTATCTTCGAACTTTTGCACCTGTCAAGATGTTTCCTTGTCTTCCAAGTGAAAATCAGAATTTTTAAAACGTGCAACTCACGTCCGAAACGTCTATAATAAAATCACCATAAACTTGTGCCAAATTACGATGACTTTCAGCGGTTTTTTATCATATTAAAGTAATGAAACAGAACACCCCACAAACACAATTTATCCTTAACAAAGTTTGAAATATTCGATAAGTACGAAGAGTTGCTTTTCACGCTCTAACCAAATGAAACAGACTGTAATTGATGCTTGATGACAGCTATTTTTTCAGATACTTCGCGTAGGTAATAGGTGGGTCAGTTCCAACCACCTGTATCGAAACCCTAGTTAAATATTTCGATTCTTTTTAAAACAGGTTTACTAAAACAACTCAATTGTTCGTCAATGTGATGGTAGAAATGTCCATTGTCCTATATTTTCCAAAAATATTAATGTGAATATTTTTTTTTTTATAATTGGCACGTGCACAAGAGCTTATGATTACCCTTACATGTCAAGAAGTCAAAACAAAGCACGGGCCGAAGGTATAAAGTGAAAGAGAGAAAGGAGGTACTGGTGTACATTGATTTTAAACGGTTGTGGAATGCAATAAATAATTCCACATTCGTGTGGTTTGGCTAAAAAACGAGTCTCTAAATGTAACGTCCGAAGACTGGCTTGAGTGTGAACTGAAGAGCATTCCGGGCGAGACGTTTATTGCGGTTAAATTCTTGAAGAGGAGGAATGCATTTAGCTAGCTAACTTGAGCATTGTTTGTTAAAATATCAACAAAACATTGGGTTGATATTCGGGTAAGCCGATCGACTTCGCGATATGAGTTTTATAGCTCGCTTTAGTATTCCATCTAGCAGGTGCAGAGAGGTCTTGGGAGCACCAGACCAGATACGAGTGTTGTACTCGAGTTTGGGGCGGATTTAGGCCTTATAAATTGAAGCCAGATCAGATGGGGTTGAAATATTTCTTGCGTCGTTTGAGAAAACCTAGACACTGTTCTTGGTAACCTCAAATATGTGGTAATTCCAACTAAGATTTTTATTAACACACGTACCAAGGATGGAAGTCTTTCGATTTCATCGACACAAGCGCCATTCAAGGATATTAGCTAATTATTGATTATTAGCTTGAGTGATAGTAGACAGCATTCTGTTTTGGAAGAATTAAATTCCATTATTCATTTAATTATGTGCCAAGGTCGGAATTTAATGTGCTTAACATACGTTCCAGTTTTACGGCCGAAGAGCAAGGACGTGAGTCCTGGAACTAACATGAAAAGCTAAGAGTACTGTCATCAGTGAAGGAGAAGTAGCAGTTAGGAGATCATTTATAAAAATGAGGATGAGTATCGGTGACAGTACAGAGCCCTGGGGAACACCAGCGTTTATTTGATGAATCAGACTTGAAACCGTCCAAAACGACTTGAATTTCACGGCCCGGAAGGTAATTTCTAATCCACAGATGAAAAGACTCATCGGTACCATAAACACGCATTTTGGACAAAAGAGCTTGATGCCAAACTCTGTTTTTGAAATATCGAGCGCAATAAACTTGCTTTCGCCGAAGTGGTGCAAAGATTGGGTTCACTTTTCGGTGAGATATGCCGTCAAATCACTAGTGGACCTGTTGCTGGGGAACCGCACTGTTGGTCATTAAAAGGTTTTCGCGATTGAAAATATTTCATAAGCTGACGATTTATCATCGTTTCCATGACCTTAGAAAGAAGGGACGTTAGTGCTATGGGTCGGTAGGAGGGCGACGAAGATTCGCCCTTTTTAGGGACGAGCTAGACAAATACTGTTTTCTCTCGACAGAGACCAGAAGTGAAGGGAAGATGAAAAAGCTAACGCAGTGGTTTTGCCAGCATGGAAGAACACATCTTCAGAAGTATTGGGGGAATACCATCAAGGCCAGCGGATTTGTACACGTTAAGATTCCTAAGTACTCTTGCAAATGTACGGATGTGAATATGGAAGATTCAACGCTCTCAAGCACAGGCAAGATTGCACAAAGTGCAATCTGGGAGCGTTGAGCTGGCTTCAAAATGTACGGCTAGCGGATTGGCTAAAGAGCTGACAGCTGGGATATCTTTATAAATGAGCATAGGGATTGAAGGCGTGGCAGAATTCTTTATTTTTTTCACAAATGACCAAACGTTTTTGCTGCCTTTGCGACAATTTAGCACTTTTTTCCTTAACTTTTGGTCTTGGGAGAATTTGACACGTCGAAAAAATGCATTACAATCATTTCTGGCTCATTTAAACTTAGTCCGGTTTACCTCAGAGTGTTTGGCTCTGTAAGTCTGGAAACTCAACACTCTTTTTTCATAAACCCTTTACAACTCGAGTCATGCCACGCATTTGCCTTAGGTTTGATACTCTTCACTCTATGTGGAATGAAGGATCTCATACCCAGCAGAAGAATGTTCGTGATCGCATCAGCAGCGGCAACCACGTCACTATCAAGCATAGTGACCAGTTTAAATTCCTAAAGGAATTGTGCTCCAATTGGCTTTCTCGTAGAGCCATTCTGTTCTTTTAGAAAATCGTTCTCTAACTGTGTCGTCTGAATACAAGAAATTAACTGAAACGACACAGTAGTGAGGAACAAGTCCAGGGTATTGGCTGAGAATGGAATGGAATACCTGAAATGTCAGGTATTCGTTTTGGGTCATTTACTGGCTGGATTGGAACAGTTGAAATAATATGGAAACATCAAATCCAAATTTATAATACAACGGGCTATCACCATATTTATGACAAAAAAAAAATACAATAATCAAAATGTTGGTGATTTGAAACGGAAAATGTGAAAAGTTTTTACTCCGCCCTCCCTCGCTCTCCAATGCAACTGAAAATGATGTAAACACGCATGAAATCACTAACGCAGATGCTCCTAGTGTAAACATACTTCACCACATTTTTATTTTTCACCGCTGAAAATTCCGTCATATACCGACGAATTGACGCATTCTTCGGTAGAACACACATTTATAATACAGATATAGATGTGGTCTCTGTTTCCTTAGTTTTTTTTGGTTTATGATATCTTTTTCCGCATAGGTAATCGGGAAAAATGCCAGCTGAGTAGGGATCCCACTTAATACTGATAGTGACGTATCTTCAGTGTTGTCAATTTAAAGGTTCGTAGTTCATTAGTCTGACATAAATGTGCTTTTACAATTTACCTTTGCATCTTTGAACCTTCTATTCATGGTTTAGAGAATACATACTCGTTCAATATTTTGTGTGTTACCCTTGAAGATACGTCATAGGACTCGTTGAATCAGTTAGAATAATTTTGGGAACTTTTCCGAGATAGAGTGCCGATTCTCAATGCTTTGAAGAGTTAAGTTTATATCATGGTTGTCGATTTTCAATGTAAATATTTTTAAGAAGAATATTTTTGTAGAATGTACCAGTAGTATTTTAATTACTACGCAATTTACGCAGTTCAAACTGCTAATGTGAGGTACATAAAATGGACATATTATATATTTCTTCTGTTTTTGTTCTTTCGAATCTATATCGGTAATCAAATAAATTAACATACCTAGGGGTGCGAATTCCACAAAATCAACTTATGTCTCAAAATGGGCCCCGTCAATACCCATAACCTAACCTAGGGGCCATATCCGTATTTTACAGAATAACATTTAATTCGGTCTCTCGTTACGTTCTTTGCCGTAAACTAGGTTTCCCTCCCCACCTTGTCATGTTCGCTGGCTACTTTCTCTGAGAAATAAAAGCATCGAGCTGTGCCGGGTTCGTACACATTACCCTAATGACACTTCCAAGTATTTTGGTACTAATCGACACTTAACTGATACGCAAGCCAATCTTATTTTTGATCTTACTTTCAAATTTGATAGCTTATTCAAGTCTGCAAATACAAACGTTTTTTTTTTTCCTTAACCATATTAGCCTTTAAAAAATCCGCATTGGAAATCGGCTAATCGAATCTATTTCAACTGAAACAGGCACTTTACGATATTGGAGTTGTCATTAAACATACATACATTCCATTGCACCCTGACGGCAACGAGTTCTTCAGGGTTATTTCTTCGAGAGGTGACTCCTCCCATATTCAATCATATATTCCTAATTGTTGCTTCAAAAACTTGGAGTTTAAATTTCCAAGTTCTAGTGAATCACATTTTCACTTCCTTTTATTTTCTTCACACTAAACCCATTCCAACGCTCATATGATTCACGATTTGGACGTATTATCATATGCGAAAAACAGCTCAATTTCCTTGCACATATCAGCGATGTATGCTAATTTTTAGAGCCTATTCAGCACTCAATTTCGCGAAACGGTAGTCTAAGGATTTTTCTATCCCCTACGTGACCTGGTCCCTCCACCTACCCTCTACCCTTCGTTTGCCCGCCCCTCAAGTGAGATCTCCTTACCAACATATTTCTATATTTCGAGAATCGAGGACATCCAACGTCGTCTCCTACGTTTTGCATTTTTTTTCTTTGGCGTTTTCGAACAGATATTAACAATTAATGGCGATACAGAGCAGAGTTTCTCTGACAACAACAGTCTTTTGATCTCGAGAGAAGGATGATAAGTACAAATATATGTATGTTAGCATCTATTGGCTACGCCTATATAAGTTTATTGAGAATGTGGACAACAGAGTAGCATAACAGATATTTGCCTTATAAAATGCAAGATTCATGCACCGAAGGTGTAAGGAGATTTTTCAATCCTATACCCGGTGCTCCTGGTGGTCACCTGAGCAGAGAGATAAAAATTCTTCTTCTCATTAGATAGCCTCAAAGTTCGGGGTTAGGCTGGGCATCCAACAATTATTTTTTTTATAATTCGTGCAGGTTCAAGAGTGTACGCCCTTATGGTATTTGTCACACAACGGACGGGGTGCGTAGTGTGTGTCGAAGATATTCGTTCACTACTCTTCGGGGGTGGTTGTCCTAGGTAGGATTTAAGAGATTCGACTAAATTTGCGTTGCTTGTAATTCATAGTAACTCTTTTGTTTCCATGTCATTAAGGTGCTATATTGGAAATGCACACACAGAGTATGGATTTTGAAGTGATTTGACGCTGCGAGTGTTATGCCTTCATTAGCACTTTTTGATCATCTCTCATCCACAACTGATGTTGTTGCACAGTTTTATCGTATAGGAATTGTTTTTGACTATGGACGGACTTGAACTACAGACCTTCAGCTCAACAGTCGGTGATGATTACCATTGCACCACGACCACCCCCATATTTCCAGTAATGGGCTTCAAGTTGGGTACTAGCTCCATCGGCGTAGGTCTTCTTAGATTCGGTTGTCTTTGGATTTGAACCAAGAACTCCGCAGGCTGGAAATAGGTGTCGTTTCACTAAATGTTCGCTGAACTACAGAGCTTTTTCTACATCTTTACAAGATTAAAATAGCGCAAGAACTGAAGCCTCTTGATCATTTGAAGCCCAGAAACAGATTCTTCAACCGATCATGACTACTTTCGTCACTGTCCTCAGACGTCGCTAACATCGGTGAATATATGTAACTCCTAGTTAGCAATTGATACAATCAATAACTTAAAGGATGACTACTCGTCCGGTCCCGCCAGAGTTTAAAAAAAATGAGCCAATCGTCTGTTCCTACCCTTATGGCCCTCTTTCAAACTCTCTTAAAACCCTCCTTACTTATTCGACAGAGAGAGTTTTTATAATGATTCCAGACATCTCTGCAGTCAATAATTTTATAATTGTACGGTCGTCTTGAAAGTATACCTCTCATTTACCTCGGATAATATTCTTTTTGCCCCTACCTTTCAGCCAGTATTTCTGAACACAGGCATACCATCTCTTACTACGGTACAACATTTACCAACAAGTTCACCAGCATCTGGGCAGGTTTTGTTTTCGCAAACTAACTTTAAAATAACCTTTCACGTTTCTAAACAAGTTTCCGATTTTTCGTCCTATTTTGCGTTTTCTTTATTTAATTTTCTCAGAAATAACCTCTATCCTTCTGCTCGTTGCCTCGGTTACAGCACTCAACAGAATGAGCAGATATTATAACATTACGTTTGAGCTGTACGGATAATTTTGTTTCTGCTATTCAGATAAATTGAAAAAGCAATTATTAACTACATTCAGCAGTAAAGTCTTTATTCGAATAATTTTGTGAGGATGTATACCTTTTGCTCTGCCATAAAGTCATTATGGTCAAGCGTTGTTATGGTCAGAAGTGTAGGACCATAACTTTCCCACTTAACTGCATTCCTACTGGTCCGCTTGTGGGGTTGCCGGTTTGACCTCAGAAAGTAGCGGCAGGCTTCCCGGTTTGGGATTACTTCATCGCTGAGGCCAATCAAATGCTATTGTTTTTGCATTTGTGCACCAATTGTTTTTCGGCCTGCCTTTTTTTTTTTTTTTTGTGACACGGGTATGCTCCAGATTTTTTTGTTTGATCTTACTCTTACAACACCGGTGATCTCCAGTCGTGTCAACCCACTGATTTGCATGTACACTTGTGGGACAGTTTAATGGTGGTATATGTATGTGTCCCTAGGCTCACCTTGGTGTTTTCTAAATTGCCTAGATGTGATTTTTGTTTACCTTTGTTTTAATCGCCTTTTACGACAAGCGAGAGGTATCGCTGCAAAATATTCTTAACCCGTCCCTGCACGGGTCCTATTCAGCCACAGCTAATGGCAAAAAAGCTTGAGGCTTCCCAACTATGCAAATTCGAATAAGGTTTACGAGTATTATCAATAGACTTCTATCAAAGCATTGATCCCCCGGAATAAAAGTCGTAAGCGATTGATTCACGGATGACTGTAGGCCAATATCACAATTTCGCTTTCGTCATAAACATTTGTATTCATATGTGTGACTCAACGCTTTGTTTTTCTGTTAATTCGAAAACGTGCTAATTCCGGGTTTTCCAAAGTCAAGAGAAAACGGATAATTGTAATCAAAACAAAGAACTTCAAAAACAAAAATGTGTAAATTAATAATTCCTGCTAGGCACATGGGGTGCTAAGTGCTTTCAATGGTAATCCCAACCAGCCCATTCCATCATATAAACATCCCATTAATTTCGAAATAGACTATAACAATAAAGAGCCACACCAAGGCAATATTGTACTCCACTTTAGCACCTTCAGCTGTTAGCTCATTCGCTCAAATTCTATTCCCCGCACTTGTACATTGAATCCCTGTTTACGTGCTCAATTGTAGATCCATCTATTTATAAGAGATAGATAATTAATTTATTTACTTACGATATTTTCGAATTTCCTTAGAACTGAACTGAATCAGTTTACGTATGTGTTTTTCCGCTCCCGTTTTGCTTACGTTATGCGATGCGCGTCCAAGGAATAAATATAGGCGGTGTTTGGCTTTACATTTACGCATCTATTAACTGCTATAACTCATTTATTGGTTTTATTTCAGAGCAATGATTTAAATAGCTCGCTGACTGTATTTTCCAACGGATTGTTCAAAATTTGAACTGAATATGAATTTATTAGAACTCATGCAGGAAGTATTTTCCTTACCTCCTGTGCGGCGAGCACGAGTTAACATGTGGTAGTCGCGGAATTGTAACATCAGCCATGGGCTCTGAAGTTATTTTATACGTCAGACGTACATACATATTTCGGATATTATGGGCAGTGCGGTATACCCGCATTTATGTGAAAACAAATTTATCTGCACAACTTTTCCATTGCTCTGCAAACAATCTAGCAAACTCGAACACATGATCGACGTTCTGCGCCAGGCATTTGTTTGTCGTGACTATTTTAACCAAAATCTAAATGGAATTCCATCGTGACTACATATACCGACCGATCCAATTCGATTATGCAATACTTTATAAATTTGATTTAGAACAACGTTTAACAAGTTTCCGACTTTATATCAACCCAACACCCATTGGAGCTCTGTGCATACGAATGTTAAATGAATACACGTTTGTTGTTCACTATAAATCGCCGAGCTTGAAATTTTGGTCACATCACACATAAATCTCGTTCACAGCCCAATTAGGAACGGGATCTGTGTATACATACCTACATATGTATGTTTGTATATAAGTAGTACCTGTCGAGTTAAATGGATATCTCAGTTGAATCGGGTCTTTATCGATTCTTTGTTAACTTGGTAGACAGTTGCGGGTGTTGTATTGGTTTTCGCTTTGTTCTCAACTTTTGTTCCCTAGCCGAAGAGTTGTTGTATCGTGTTAGCGGTGAGTAATGTATACTATAATAATTAGCATACACATCTATATTGCTAGCTAATGTTTTGTGTAAAGAGTTAGTTTTGAATATAGGCTTTAAGAATTTTCATACCAAAAAACCTTATAAAGTCGTCTTACATAAAAAAGATTTGTACTCGATTATGAAATCCGTCTTCTTAAATATCGAAGAATTTAAAAATGAAGGTAATTTCAGAAATTACCAAGACCAACATTGTTAGACGCAATGACTCAATCATCATAATACAGATGGCTTCCTTGATACAAGGAATTAAGTTTGGGTTGTTCATTGGAAAAAAATGAATGGATATCAAATTTGCTATTTGAAGAAATTCATTGTTTTCCTATGCTTGACACTAGACGTCGAACAGTCACTATTTCTTGTGCTATTTCTTAGTTGTCAAGTAGTTTAGTGGAAGAAGATGATGAACCGGATACCGTCGATTCTTTTTGAATAGAGGACTCTGCGATAAATACGAGAGAAGTCGCTTTAAAGCAAAAGAAAAAAAAATTAATTATAAAATCCGAATTACCTTTTACACAGTACAATATCTGGTAAATATCTGACTCGTCTAGGTCTATAAACTAAATTTTACACCATGTTTTCGCATGAATACGTCATTATTTCCGAATAACAACTCCGATGTTTTCCATTTTGGTAATGTTTTCACAGAATAGAGCCATTGTTTCTGGTATGTGGCGCCGTGCTGCTAAAAATAAACTGATCAATTCCTTAGCAAAAATTTCGAGAAAAATATTCAATCAGTAATGCAAGTCATTGTCGAAAATAGTAGCCGGTATAATTTTCGCACAAATACGGCCCAATAACACCGCTTTGACAAGAGCCGAACCAGATTGTCGTTCGTTTTGGATGAAGAGGTTGTTCCACTATTTTTCTTGCTTGGAACCAGACAAATTGATATGAACTTAATCAAATTAATCACGACTGCGATATTTTCAGTTAACCTTGTCGAACTCAGATGAGTCACCTGTCGAGGCGATCAGAAATGACAAATGACTTTTACTAACGGCAGCTATATTTTTTACAGAGCTTTCATTTCAAAGATTGATGGGCTTTAAAACTTCTGTAATAGAGCAAGAAATATTTGAAGATTTCTAAACTCAGATGGATTATGTCGACCAAAATCTGGCTACTTTGTGAAGATTATCTGAAATCATGCTATGGGAAGGCCCCTCTATTATTTGGCACCATCAAATCCGATAAATACTCCATCCTATACGTAGACCTCTAACAATAAATTTGATCCGACACTGTGATGATCCCCTGAGAAAATTCAAAAGCCTTATATGGTATACATTTTACTCGGAAGCCCAAACTACGAAGTTGCGACCTCGAGAATGGGGCGCCTTTGATAAATAAATATTCCCCGCAGCATCTTCCATGTGTATTTGAAAATCAAAAAATAATCACAACATTAAGAGCTTGGTTAAAGGACTTTGGCAATCGAAGAAAACTAAAGAACCCTTAAACAAAGCCTCTAAGACATCTTTACATTCAAGAAAGACGATATCAAAAGACTTGTCAGCTTCCTATCGTATCACCTCTCTCCAGAGACAAAGTGCAAACTCTTTCTTAAGGATTATGAGACTGAGAATACATACTATGCGTGTAGTCTGCTATCTTATATTAGAAAGCCTACACTCAGTCGTATCTTCTGAAGAAGCTTATTCCTATATTTGTGGGATCGATCTTTATCCTCAATAGGAAGTCTACGTGTATTTAATGGAAATATTTGAAAACACATCAGCCAGAAAATAAAAATTTACCTTTTTACCTTCGAAATTCCCACAAGAGACATTTTAACGGAGGACTGAAATGTGTTTTTTTTCTATTTTATCAACTTTGAAGTAGATGAATTTCTCGTCAGTAAGTATATTTGATTTCTAAAGCACTTCCTCAAACGTTTGAGTTGATATACACTGGCTTGAATGAAAACAAGGACTTCGGTTAATCTCTATGGTCTTCATTTGTACAGTAACGCATAAAATACAGGCTTTACAGATTTATGCAAGAGAACTTCTATGTTAACTTCTGATGCCGTTAGCACGGGGTTCCAAGCCACGCAATAACCAGTCATCCAAACTATATTTCACTGCCTTCCATTTTCAATTTTACTCAAGCAAGGAGTGCTATCAGAAAAAAAAATCTTCACCGCTAATTGCATTTAGACCTAGGTCTGAATTAGATAGCCAACTTGAGCTGAAGTAAAATTACCCGACTTAAGCATTATATTTGGTGAGTCGAATGCGTGAGAAAGAATTTTGACCAAATGTGTCTTTACTTTTAGTTCTTTATTCTATTTCCCATGCATTGCAATAATTTCTTATATGACTCACCATTGATGTCATTGCCTCTTAACATATACTGACACTATGCCAACCGCAATAAAAAAAAAACAAAAACCAATTTCGCTTTTTTTGATATTGATTTCCTGTTTCTATAGGGCTAACCATAATAGGCAGAAGCAAGCAGAAGCTTATGTCAGAACCGAACGAAATTCTCTGTCTCAACACGAAATGTCAAAATACCCACAATGAACAGGTGGAACCGTCAAATTGTTTTCATTCGATTTGTTTATTTTCGGTCTGGCTTTGGCTTTTTCATTTTTGTTGAAATAAAAACCATCTGCTTTATCATAGAGGCACTTATTGTCCTGCACAATTGAAATCAACTTGTTAACAAACTCGTACTCCATATTTATTTTTATCTTTTTTCTCTTTCCTAACCTCAAATGTTAGGCCAGAGTGTCTTCTTTCATGAAGACCTTCCGTCTGCTCGCATCAGTTAACGAACATTTAACGAAACCTCGTATATTCCCATTGTGGGCATTTCATATGCTTTGCATGTAAGAAGACATTCCCCTCTGCTTGCATATGCTTGCTCCTGCCTATTATGGTTAGACCTTATGCCCATGGTATGAAGTGATGCTGAACCTTCCATCCTATGAAGACGCAAAAATTCATCTTTTTTGTTGTAAACATTGTCAAATGCTGGATTGAAATATTCTCATGACGCAGGTTTTGAAGCTTTTTCATGTGCCTGCTCGTAGACTTTCTGTCGATAGTCTAATATCTGACATCTGTACGTTGCACAATATTTTAGTATAAATGATAGAACAGACTCAAAGAAAGATGTTGCGTTCGTTTCGATATTGACGCAATTAAGACTTTTCAAACGAAAATATTGCATTTCATATTAATAACTAAATTTTTTTCCGGGGTGTAGAAATTCACTAAATAGCAGAATCTCACTCAAATCTAAGATTCAAATATATTGCACCTTCGCACCATTTCTTTTTTATCACTCGTCCGGTTGCACAATTCAGCATATTTTTGATTTTTCTTATAGGGTTCGTACAGGTTCAAGAGTGTACGCTCTTATCGTGTTTCTCACACAACCTGGACGGGGTGCAGATGGTTTGTGTCGAAAATGTTCGTTCACTACTCTCCTGGGGTGATTATCCTAGATAGGATTTTGAGAGATTCGACTGAATTTGCGTTGGTTGTAGTTCATAATAACTCTTTTATTTCCATATCATTAAGGTGTTATATTTGAAATGCACACATAGTATGAATGACGTATTTGAAAATCACTTAGCCTCTCTGAAAATAATTAAAGTGAAGTTCCTTCAACCATGGTACTTCAACCATAACTCTTTCTGGGTGAAAATCAACCTAGAGAGTATTTTTGATTTAATATCTGCCACAGCCACAGGATCAGAACCGGTTATTATACAGCTCAAAACGTGAATAATTTTTTGACCTCTTCATAAAAAGAAAGTTCTGCCCAGCCAGGCAATTTGCCAAAGAATGGAGCAAGAAATAAAGACATGTCTGATGAATACGGCGGATATGGTAGGGCCGACTGTCTTAAGGTCTCCAGATAGATTTTAACGGCCTAAGCAAAATATTTGAGCGTTGTCATATACCAATATTACCTAGTCGTGTGTCTGCTCGCATGGCAGCCGTTTCTCTTTAATGCTTGGCTTAAACGCATCAGTCGATAGCGATCTCTCGTAATGGCTTCTAATGGTTTGAACAGCTGATAATAAACGCATGATATTTCGCGTTAATGTTCGCGGTACGCTTAAGGCAATTGTACAATATCCACTTTTTATCGCCAGCCACGATACGATGCAAATACCTTTTTTTTCCGGTTGAAGTAGCATTCATTTCGGCAGACAACGTTTCAAAACTGTTCTGCGAGCTACTTGTAATGCTTTTGCAATTTCAGCTAGCGTCACATAAGTCGTCATGACTTATTCAATTTAATTGATAATTCTTCGTCTTTAAATTTTCTTGAAGCGCTAAATTGTTCTTTATCTTCAACACCAAAATCATTATTTTTGAAGCGTCGAAAACAGTCTCTGCAAATCGTTTCCCATAGAGCATGCTCACCGTCAATTTCAACAAGAATTGTGCTTCATATTTCGTTTATAATAATTTCGCGCAAATACTCTTTTCTTGGCACAAAACTCGACGTATCTAAAACTATAAAAAAAAAGTTGTTTGCACTTCAGAAAACTAATACTGAAGTTCAAGCTTACAGTACTTCCTAGGAGGTACGTACATACATATGTTACCATATTAAATTATATGCACATAGTGCTGGTAACGTCATTGACCGTAACAGTACATAAATAAACGAAATACGATTTTCTAGGAACCGTAGCTTCACCTTCAGTTCACCGATTGACCATTTGTCGACATTTTACAATACCTCATATCGATTAGAATTGTACTTGATTTGAATCTGCCACATCGAAGGATGCGCTTGTCTATCGAAATATTCACAAAATTTTCATTAACATTTTTTTTCTCGAGGGATTAATTATGAATTCCCCCTGTAAACAGGTTTTTAAGCTGTAATCATAAAAAATCTAAGAATTCTCATGCGTCTAGCCTATTTTGTTTCAAAATAGGGAAAAGTAAGAAAGTAAGTGTTGTAATTCGGCTAATATTCAGGTGTGCCCTAGTATAATAAATCCTGTCGGTTTAGTAGCCAAAGCGAGCAACGCTGCAACGTTTGTGTCGTCGTGCCATGAAGCGCTATAACATCCAGCAATGCGACGAAATCCTTAGAATCGCCAAATTTTTCACGAGCGCCGAAAAATTTATGGCCGAAATGATAGGATTTTGAGTAAAGACTTGTGCATGTATAGGTTATAAGATCCAAATGATAGAAAAACTGAACCAAACGATTCCAAACAATGGTGATATCCAGCCCGGCTTGTCGGTCGATAAGCAGAGTCATATAAAATTAGAATCGGATTCTGTAAAAAAAAATCCAAGGCCATTTTAATGAAATTAGTTTTGATAATGGTATTAAATATACTGAAAATGTAGAATACAAGCTTTTTTGAATTCTTTAAATAAAAAACTGTGATCGTTTCCGATGGATATATTACAGCTTATAGAAAAAAAAGAAGAGACCTCCTTTGACAGAATTACATATATATATATAAAAAAAGACCGGAGATTCCAATCAAATAGAAAAGTATGTTGGTACTACTGATGGAATGGATGTTGATGATGCGAGATGGAATTTATGGACGTAATTCCATGCGCGTTTTTCCTTATTGTTATTCCGCACGGACATCCTCCCCGCCTTGAAGGACATTAGCTTCTTCAAACCTTGGCAGAACGCATAATTTAGTTAACGCCCTTGATGTTTTCCCTTTCGCTGTTTGGATATCTGCGATGCGAGCAACGCCATCATGCCCTGGATGAAGTTTAATTATGCGACCGAACCTCCATTTCAGTGGTGGAACATTTTCGTCTCTTATTATAACGACATCATTTAATTGAGGACCCTTTGTCATCTTTCTCCACTTTCCTCTTTCTTGAAGACTGTGTAGATAATCATTACTCCACCTGCGCCAAAATTGTTGCATTAACCATTGCACACGCTGCCATCTACTTAGATAAGTTAGTTTGTTATCTGTCAAATCATGATCTGGCAAAGTCAATAAAGGACCACCCACTAAAAAATGCCCAGGTGTTAATTGCTGAGGATCGGAGGGATCTTCGGATAGAGGGGATATAGGACGGGAATTGAGAATCGCTTCTACCTGAATTACCAAAGTGTTGAATTCCTCGAAAGTCAGAGATGCCAAATGCAGTAGACGCTTCATGTGGTATTTAGCTGCCTTCACCGCGGCTTCCCAGATGCCCCCAAAGTGTGGTGACCTGGGTGGTATAGTACGCCACTGGATGCCGTCATCGCCATAAAAATTCACTACTGTATCCTTGAATGCTTGGGAATTGAAGAGTGAATGCAATTCGCTTATTTCATTCTTAACACCCATGTAGTTTGTACCATTATCGCTGTAGATAAATCTGCTTAACCCTCTCCTGCCAAAAAATCGGCGTAGCGCTCCCATGCATGCAGCTGAGCTCAAATCACCAACTACCTCGAAATGAACTGCCTTAGTGCTTAGGCAAATGAAAATGGCTATATAAACCTTAGCCGGAATGCTGCCTCTTCGTTTAAAATGAATTAAAAACGGACCGCAAAAATCCGTTCCAACAGCTTCAAATGGGCGAGACGGATGAACACGCTCATAAGGTAAATCACCCATGATCGGGTGAATCGTCTTCGGATTACTCCTAAAACAAAGAACACATTCTCTAACGACCTTCCTCGCGAGTATTTTACCATGTACTGGCCAATATGTTTGTCTAACGATAGCTAATAGGCCTTGTGCTCCTAGGTGATGATACCTTTCATGATTATGTATCATAAGAGCTTGGGTGAAAAAATGATCCTTGGGCAATAATATTGGATGTTTGAATTCGTAGGAGATTTTTGCATGCTTCAACCGCCCACCAACACGCAGGATTCCGGTTTCGTCAAGAAACGGACTTAACGAGCGCAATGTGATCGGGCACTTATTTGGTGATTTTTTCTTAGCAACTCAATCTCCTTGCTGAAAGCCCTTTTTTGGATTAACTTAACGAAAGTTATCCTTGCATTTTCGATCTCAATAGCGTCCAACTCAGTGAATCGTTTTTCCATTTTCATTTTATTCGCTCGCAAATTATGAATGCATCTCAATACAAATGCCACAGTTCTAACTAGCCTTTTAAAATTGTTTTGAAACTTGATCGTTGAGAATATTTCCTTCTCTTCCTCAATCAACAAGACGTTCTGTTTCTTACCTTTCCGCTCTAAAATTTCGTCCGAGAATTGTGAATCTGATGTTGCAAATATTGGCCAATCATCATTCCGTTGTTGTAAAAATGATGGTCCATAAAACCACACGTCTGCTTCGGTTAATTTACTTGGAGTTGCCCCTCTAGATAATATGTCGGCAGGGTTGCTTTTGCCATCAATATGAAACCACTGTTTGGATTCAGACATTCGCTGAATTACTGCAACGCGATTGCCTATGAACGTTGACCATTGATGGGTTTCTGATGATATCCAACACAGAACAATGTTTGAATCAGTCCAATAATAGTAGTTGCTGAACTTAACTTGGGTTGCAGCTCGAATCTTTTCAATCAGCCTCACCAACATTACAGCGGCACATAATTCTAGTCGAGGTATTGTTAATCGGTTTTTATCCATTGGGGCAACCTTCGACTTAGAGCAAAGTAAACGAGTTGAGACACGGCCATTATCCGACATTGATCGGACATAGACACAAGCGCCATAAGCCCTTTCCGAGCTGTCGGCGAAGCCATGAAGCTCCGCATTTTGGATGCCACCATGCAAAACATGTCGATTTATCGATATCCCTTCCAGAAGTGGTAATTCTGCTCGAAAAGAATGCCAAGTGTATTGAAGACTTTGTGGTAGGGCCTCATCCCAATGCAGCTTGGCCTTCCACAATTCTTGCATGAATAGTTTGGCGCTGACGATTACTGGGTTCACTAGGCCAAGTGGATCAAACAACTTTGCTATGTCTGAAAGGACCGCTCTCTTCGTAATTTTGTTAGTATCATTCATCTGAACCCTTATTTGAAATGTGTCATTACTTGGCTCCCAGATCAGACCCAGTGTCTTCACGACATTGTTGTTATTTAAGTGGAAGAGTGGTTCTCTATCGGCGGCATCAACATTTTTAATTATTTCCTCATTGTTTGCGCACCATTTTCGTAATTGGAATCCACCGCTTTGTAAAATCGAGTCGAGTTCTTTTTTAACCTGCTGGACTTCTCTCATAGTGTTTGCTCCAGTGATAACGTCATCGACATAGAAATCCGATTTCAGAACTGCAGCCCCCAATGGATACCTAATGGCTTCATCTTTAGCCAATTGATGTAAAACACGAGTGGCTAGAAAGGATGCTGCACTTGTTCCGTATGTGACCGTTTTCAATTTAAAAATCTTGATGTCTTCTTCAGGAGATTCTCTCCAAATAATGTATTGGAATCTAGTGTCTTCATCATGTAGTTTTACTTGGCGATACATTTTAGTAATGTCCGCTGTAAATACATATTTATAGTAACGAAATTTGATTGCAATAGTAAATAAATCTGACTGCAAAATAGGTCCAACATACATGATGTCATTGAGGGACTTGCCTGTATCAGTTTTGGCGGAAGCATCGAACACTACGCGAAGTTTCGTTGTTGAACTCTCCGGTTTAATTACACAATGGTGAGGTAGGAAGTAATGTGGTTTATCAAATTCAATTTTATCAGCGACTTGCATGTGAGACAGAGAAGCATATTCACGCATAAATGCTATATACTGCGCAGCTATAGTTGAGTCTCTGTGGATTCGCTTTTCTAACGACAGAAATCTACGCAATGCTGTTTTATAAGAATCTCCTAATTCGGAGACATCACTCTTGAATGGTAGGCGAACTTGATAGCGCCCACATCGAAGCCTCTCAACGGTGGAGCAAAATAATTCTTCACATTCCCTTTCTTGTTTTGTCTCACAATCAGTTGGTTCATCAAATACATTTTCGACTTTGGAGAATGTTTGCATTAAGTTCTCAATGCTCTCATCGTCAGACTCACAGAGATTGCAAGCAGGTTTGAGGGCCTTTGCTTCGCTCACTACACCCGAGACGACCCATCCTAGAACTGTGTTTTGAAGAGTTGGTAGCCCATTCATCATATTAATTTGCCCAACTGAGAGCATTGAGAAAAAGTGACTCGCTCCAATTAAAATATCTATTCGTTGTGCTGTCGCGAACAACGGATCAGCAAGTTTGATATTTGAGGGAATAAGCCAGCTGCTTACATCGATCGTTCTTTCTGGTATTACATCAGTGATTTTTGTTATTATCGTAGCTTCGACGCTAAAGGTAAATTCATTGAAACGAGATTTGATAGTAATATTTGTTTTGAATTTAGATGCTGACTTATTAGAGCCAATGCCGGATATGTTTGTAGGTGATCGGAGCCGATGAGAGCCCAGCATGTGGGCTAACCGATTAGTTATTAAATTTATCTGAGAGCCGGAATCGAGGAGTATGCGGCAGGGAATATAATCATTGTTTTTGTTTTTTATTAGTACAACCGCTGTTGCTAAAAGTGTGAACATGTGATTGAGGTTATTTGATTTGGCTATTTGTAGAACATTTTGAACACTGGGTTGTTGTTCAGATTGAAAGACGGGTGCATTTTTATTTAATTGGGCTGCGGTAGAAACTGAGTGGAGCAAGGTGTGATGGGGTGAGTTACATTTGTGGCATGCGGAAGCCTTACAGTCTCTTAAAATGTGATCGTCGTGAAGGCAATTGGTACAAAGATTAGCTTCTTGGACAAAGGACTGTCTTTTCATGACAGGTAGGTTAAGAAATTTAAAACATTTGTTTATATAATGCCCTGCACGTGAGCAGTACGAACATTGTACTTTAGGTTTTGTAATTGTAAATGCCTTTGAACGAGGTTTTCTAAGTGCTGAATTTAAAGAATTTGTACTCGCCTGGATGGTTGTGCCGGTGCAGTCCATGATCTGACATCGTTTGTCAATAAATTTCATGAAGTCCTTAAGAGTAGGTAATTCGCCAACTAGATGTTCCTCTTGCCATTTGGTACGTGTCGTAGAATCCAGCTTCGACGTGACCAGGTGCACAATAAGATCATCCCAAGCTTCGGTAGGACGTCCCAAAGAAGCCAATGCACGCAGATTGGTATTGATACAGTCGGCTAGTTCGCGTAAAGCTGATGCGGAAGGCCTTTGAACTGGTGTAACATCAAATAATTTCCTTACATGTTCCGAACATATAAGCCTTTTGTTTTCATAGCGACTAATTAGGATTTTGAGCGCATCCTCATAATTTTTGTCGTTGACTTCTAATGATTCAATAGCACGTGCGGCGCTTCCAGATATCAATGACTTCAGGTATTGGAATTTCGCGATATTGGACAAGGTAAGGTTCGAGTGGATTAAGGAATTAAAGGAATCATAGAAATTTAGCCAATCTGTAATTTCACCTGAAAATAAGGGCAAATTAATTTTTGGTAATCTTATATTTTCGGGTTTGGTCTTGGATTCAACTTCCTTTGGTTTATCCTTCGTGGTAAGTGTTTGCTTGATGGTCGTAAGCTGCGGCCGGAGTGTATAATACAGCTCTTCGTACTTAGCCCGAATGTCATCTTCAGCCTCAACTTCCGAAAGTTCCAATTCCTCAATACCGGCTTGCAGCTTTTCGAAGGCATTGAAGCTGTCGTCCAATGCCGTAGTCCGCAATTCGACTTGAGGTAGAGTGATGTCCGTCCTAATGACGTCCAGGAATTCAGCAATGCGGTCCATCTGTTTGCATGATATAGAGCGTCGAACCTTTAGCGTTTCTAACCTCTTGATCTCCTTTTTTGATTTTTCCTCCATTGTAATATAAGGTTGTTTTTTTTGTATTGTTAAATCAACAATAATAACTTGGCGATCACGTCGGGGTCACCATGAAAATGTAGAATACAAGCTTTTTTGTATTCTTTAAATAAAAAACTGTGATCGTTTCCGATGGATATATTACAGCTTATAGAAAAAAAAGAAGAGACCTCCTTTGACAGAATTACATATATATATATAAAAAAAGACCGGAAATTCCAATCAAATAGAAAAGTATGTTGGTACTACTGATGGAATGGATGTTGATGATGCGAGATGGAATTTATGGACGTAATTCCATGCGCGTTTTTCCTTATTGTTATTCCGCACGGACATATACCTTAGTTTGCAAGAAGGGTAACTTATCTTATGTACAAATGCATTTGTTAAGTTTAAGTTAAGACATGTTTAATGAAAAAATTCTTGTAGAGGGTCTAAATATTCTCACCCATCCAGTATCGCTATGCATCTATTACTCCATTATAGATCACCAAAAAAGAGGACAGCTTTAATGTATTTAAAAAGCTGGTATTTGACATTGATTTGTTTTTTTTTCTTTTTATTTTATATTTCAGATATACGTTAGATATATATATGTATATACTTTCCTTTATCCACAGAAAAAATACCAATTCCTTAATAATTTAATGATTAGCACTTATCGCTGACTCAAGTTTTTATTCAATTATTCCTTCTTAGACTTCTTCTTGATACAATATAATGTTGCTAAGAAAATGCTTTTAGCCAGTAGCCTTGACATTTCGGATGTCTAACATCGCCGGATCTAAGTATTGTACATAAATATACGGGTATGTAGAACGTTGTGTTTTAAAACAACTCATTTTTAGTTTATGAAATATGATGTAATAAACGGAATTACGAGTAGGTCCCTCTTGAATAACAAAACCGCTATAATTGGCTTGTCATGACTACATCCATAGGTTATAATTTTTGCTTATTATCTTTCCTCTGCCAAAATTGTCATGTAAACAACAAATTACCTTGGAAATGTGAAACTGTCCTTCGTTAAAATATCATTTGTTTTTTTAGATCAAAAATGTAAACAAATTTCCATTGGAACAATTTTAATGTTGTTTTGCGATCGATTTTAATTGAATCCTTACTAAGCAACCAGCATCCTCGCTTGTTCTGAAAACAACAATATTTATTTAATGCTTGAGAAGAGTGATTTCACTTTGTGAATTAGCCTTTAGCTTTAGCCTCACCACCAAAAACACATTTTGGCAATAAACATGTCGAATTTGCGTTAACTGATTGCAAAATTATGTGTTTTGATTAGATCGTTTCGGAATTTGTTGTTTTATGATGAGAATTATTGGTTATTATAAAATGAATCATGTTTATTGATAGAGTCGAGATTTTTACCAATTTAACTTCTCTTTGCTTCTAAATTTAAAATAAAAATCGATAATTCACTCATCGCGTACTTCTCAGGTTCGACTCTTGCTACTCATACTCGTATATTATTTTGAGCAGCAGTTTATTTTTTAAACAATCCTTTCTATGACACCAGAGCACATAGTATTTCCAATTATCCATTCATATAGCAAAATATAGCAATATTGTTCTAAAAACTTGCAGAGTGTATTATATTTATTTTCAAACCCCTCATGTTTTCCGGCTTTTTTTTCTAAGCTGATATTAATTACTTTTAATTTGTTTTTTTTTTGTCCTAAGTACCAGGAATTTAATTTCAATCATAGAATATTGTTTTCTTTGTTGATCACTGATGTTGATTGGGCTTCTGGGTAATTCGATTAGGAGGGTAAAAATCATCTAAACCATGGTGAAATTTTCATAAGCATTTGTGGAGTTGTGCGATAGTCAGGTTTCCTAGAGATTGTCTTCGTAATATTCAATTAAAACTCTCATTAAATATTGTCTGTTTATGTAATGTCAGTTGTTGCGTGTCACGCAGTTGTTGATGGTCAAGCAGAATTGTGCACACAACTTTTTACCTACTTAGATGGTGCTACATTCGGTGCGAACCTGCTTTAACCATCAATATTCTCCAGCCAGTGTTGGAGTCCACTTCCACCTAAACTGAATCCACACTGATAGAAAAAAAACTAATTGTTCACAGAAGGCTTCAGATATTCACATAGCATGGCAGAGAACAACTTATTTCTGATCCTTATATATATAATTAGCACAATTGTGGGGATCCTCTATCATATGTACCAAGCAAACGATGCAGAAATTTCATTTATCGGGCACGCTTCCATCCAACTCCAATAGCTCTATTGAAATCTATTAGATTTCAGCTTCAATATCGCTTTTTTAACCTCATCTAAATCAATTGGATGAAATTGCGTCCCATTTTTATCACATGGGAGTACCCGATAATGATATTTTGACTATAATCGTCAATTTTCAATAGTGGTCGTTTTACGAAGGTGTTAGTCTCAGTCTCTTACGAAGTACTTAGTCTACAAGAGAAAAACAAAAATTTTGGAGAAATGGAGATTTATTTTTCAATATAGTCTCCTTTTAGCTCGATACACTTCACCCAGCGATGCTCCAACTTCTTTAACCCGTCTGAAAAATACGTTTTCCCGAGGTCTGCAAAGTAGGCCTCCGTGGCGGCGATGACCTCCTCATTCGACTGAAATTTCTGCCCGGCGAGTGACTTTTTCAAGTTTGGAAATAAACAGAAGTCGCACGGGGACAAATCTGGAGAATACGGTGGATGGGGCAGCAGTTCGTAGACCAATTCGACCAATTTGGCCGTGGCGAGGACGGAGGTGTGAGCCGGTGCGTTATCATGGTGGAAGAGCACTTTTTTCTTCGCCAAGTGGGGCCGTTTTTTCTTCAATCCGGCGTCGAATCGGCTCAATCATTTGGCATAGTACAGCCCTTTGACCGTTTAGCCCTTCTCCAGGTAGTCATGACCCACAAGATGTTTTGAAATGCCTACTGTCTCAGCTATCTCGCGCATCTTCAATCGGCGGTCTGCCAATACGAGGTCGTGGATTTTTGTCACGTTATCCTCCGTGGTAGCCGTTTTCGGGGCACCTGGACATGGCTCTTCAAAAACCGACGTGCGACCACGTTGAAACTCGTTAAACCAATTTTTGATGGTCGCCATCGAAGGAGAAGAGTCACCGTACACAGCATCCAAACGCTCTTTGATTTCGCTGCGCGATTTCCCTTCCAAAAACAAGAATCGAATCACCGACCGTATTGCTCTTTTTCCATTTTTCTAAAGTCCGCGGACACTCCCGCTTCCACACGCGGTCAAAACAAAACTACGAGTCCGTTCCGGCTGAAATTTCGCCAGTAGCCGTCTACTAGAATATACTATATGATAGTAAGTTGCTCTTGCGATACTGGCGCCATCTGGGGGTGAGGCTAAGTACTTATAGGACCACCCTCATGTATTTTCACATTATCAACTGGCTCTGGTTTTATAGCGGTGGCATTTTCCTTTTAGGCTTCTACCTTGCAAAGCTGGGGTAGATAAGACTTATGCCTTTCTTGTCTATCCGTCCGTCGGTACGCATATATCAAACCATATTTGCCGAGTAGCTATGAGCCCGAAACTTGGCTGTGTTATAGAGTACATGGTTCTGAGCTCATAGTAACCAGTTTTAGAACCCTAGCTACTGTGACTCCTAAAATATAGATAAAAGTTTACAAAATTCAAGGTAGAAAATCTGAAATTGTAGCTTGGCTCCCGGCGAGCTGATCTCATCTTGTTTATCTTTTCGTACAAATTTTAAACGTCTTTTCTGCAATAGCATCTTTCTATCTTCTAGATATAGCGTTTTTGGTGCTCTTTCGTTTTGCTACTCAAAAAAAAAACATGCTCTTCCTTCCTTTTCTATTCGTAGAGCCCTCAAGCAGTTCTCATCCGTCAATACAGCGTGTCCATGTATCTTTTATGTGATCATCCGAAAGCTCGAACATCAGAGACGGTCTCTGATGGTGTTTTGACTTCTCTTGGTGTTCTGTGGTTTGTGCAGATTATATCAGGTCTTAGGGAGCTTAAAGTAACATGATCAGCAATTGGCCTTATGGTTTCTTGCGCCCGCAACTTTTCGAAAAAAATTAATTTTCGTGTTCTTATCTGACCGCACTCCATGACTGCAACGAGGCAGTGATCTAAGTCAACGGTGTCCTCTCCCAGCTTAGCCCTTAAGATGTTGGTATATCTGGGCCATTGAGCTGGAATCGGTCATCGTTCTCCTCAGTGGAGTCGCGAGCTAAGCTTATCTTCCGATATTAGTTTTTCAGGATCGTTATTGCCTTAATCTGTCGCGAATATCCGTTAGACTGTGCTTCGAGTAGCTTTTTGGCTTTTTTATTTTTCTTTTTATGCGTTAGCCAATTCCACTGAAGCAAAGGCAATAATTTCACTGTTTACGGTATTATTCACTTAAATTGCAGATTTTTCTCAGTCGGTAACACGGTAACGAAAATCCACAATTTCTGTAGTAGAAGTATAACTTTTCATCCGCTTTCTACTCGGTCCATCTCATAACATTTCTTGAAGTGTCTTTATGTTTACTTAATGGCAATTTAGAGTTTTTGGGTGTTCACCAAGTAGTTTTTCTCATTCAACCCATGGACCTTTGACTCCATCTCCAGAATTCTTCCGCCGCCGTTCCAAAAGAGTCGGTGCATATTGGAAGCTTGGACTCCTCCTCTCTCATTAGCTGACCCCAACAACTCTTATATTTTGAACTTATTTAATTTGACTTGTTTTCTGCTATATAATATGCTGCCCAGCTCTTATAGATTCGACTTGAAATTAAATTCACGAGATTGAAATTAATTTTCTCTCAGATGTTGATTGTCTAAAATCTCATCTTAATCCTCACATTGAGCGTAATATACAGAAAGTGCACAATTCAAATTATGCACGTCATCCCATACATCTGTTTTGTTGGGAAATAGAATTAATTGGCAGCTTTTTACCAGATGACGGGGGTAATGTATCTTTCATCTATTTCCTACGCCAATTTATTTCCGCAAACCAGCTGTCATTAGGCGTAAGAGGGAATATACATATGTATGTTATTTGGTTGGAGCATGAATAACAACACTTCGTATTTTATCAAATGTCCACTTTGTTCCGGATAAAATTTTTTTCATCACCTTAATATGGAAAAAAGTGCTACCGGTAGATGCCTATGCTTCAGCTAAACAAACATGTCAAAAGTGGTGGAGCACGTTTTAAAGAAGGTGATCTCGTCTGATTCACTGAATTGTTGTGGGTTGCCCGGTCAATTACACTGCTTCCCCGGTATTCGCGAGGTATGCATTCCGAAAGAAGTTAGCGAACATTGAATTCGCGAATATCAGGGTCCTAGCTTCATACAAATAAGGGGGTTGCCCTTGGTTACTGCCTTTTTCGTTAGGACCATATAGAAAAAAGTCAACTATTGCCTTCCACAGATTCTTTACTGATATTTTTTTGCAGTTTTTCTGGCAGCTAAAAATTTTCGTTTGAAAAAAAAAATAATTTTCTCGGCAAAATGAAAGGGCCTGTGTAAAAACTGTCGTAAGATTTTGGATCAGTAGAACAGACTCAACGAAACTCAATGTTATTTGTCGTGTCTTATTTGTTACCGTGACAAAGGTTTTACACAAACTCCCTTTTGGTCTGGTAAGAGATATTTATTCAATAGAACCGTGAGAACCGTACAACAAAAATACCCGATTTTTTTTCATATGTATAGCTCTTAGCTGTTAGTCGCCGTCGCTGCCAGTCGTCAGCTGTCGACAGTTAAGGGTAGGTGAGTTGCCCCAACATTCTCCCCCGGGATGATATTTGGTAACAAAATTATGATTAAATTTATGCCCAGGGAGTATCCTTGCAGTCATCATGGCTGATCGGCATTTCCTCCAGGATCACTTGGGATGAGTGGTTTTGCCAACTCTATGAACTTTTATTTTGAGATCACTTGCAATATCTTAGTGACATTTAAAAGCTGGTTGCTCTTTAGCTGGAAAAACTGTGATATCTTGGGTTGTTTGGCTTCTTTTTTTTACTTTCTAGCAGAAGCGAACGATCCATATCTCTCTTGAAGTTAGAAGTGCGTTCCCAGCTATCGATCTGCCATAGCGAAAATCATAGAAAAGTTTTTAATTGTTAATTTGTCTTCGTCAGTGCTCTCAAATTCTTTGTTCGTCTTCGACGAATTTTCTTCGACATGTGAGAGCAATTCTTTTATTTAAAGTTCAGCATCGTGTGCCTGAATTAATTGTTTACATTCATGTCAACAAAACCTTCTTCACCTAATGACCTTCGCAGTTGTAGAATCTCGCCTTGCACAGCAGGCTGCGGTTCACAATTATTTTCCATGCATGATTTAAAGTCGACTTTCTCAATTCATTCCATGCCGTTCTACGATTTCCCAAAAGGACAAATGCGTTCACGTTCGGCAGTGCTATTTTGAGTATTTTCAAGCATTTGCCTCAACATCAGATGAAAGTAATAAAGTTTAAATGTGGAAATGATACCTTGGTCGCAGGGCTGAATAAGAGAGGTTGGGCTAGGTGCTTAAAACATTACCTTTACATCTTCTTCAAGGTATTGTAAATTAACATGGCGACTCCGAGCGTTATCAATTAAAAGAAGAGCTTTTCTTGTAAGATTTTAAGATATTAAGCCACCTCTGGTCAAGAGCAATTTTTAAACCCATCTTCGAACAGTACAGCTGTCATCCAGGCTTTTTTATTAGGCCTCCAATGTGCGGGCAAAGCAGATCATGTAGATCATGAAAGGCTTACACCTGAATTCTCCGCTTGCATTTGTACAGAAAAGGAGGGTAAACCTGTCTTTCATGGCTTTGAACCCAGGAGTATGTCATTCTTCTTGCGACACGAACGTTCGAGGAGGCAAGCGTTTCCAATACAGATCTGTCTCGTCTGCGTTTCTTATGGTATCTTTTAATGTGACAATAAATGTTTTGCTGCGTGTTCATCAGCACGTTCGTGCAGGTTCAAGAGTGTACGCTCTTATGGTGTTTGTCACACAACCTCTAGGGATGTCGAAGATGTTCGTTCACTACTCTCCGGAGGTGGTTGTCCTAGATACGATTTTTAGAGATTTGACTGAATTTGCGTTGGTTGTAGTTCACAGTAAATCTTTTGTTTCCATATCATTTAGATTATATATTGGAAATGCACACACAGAGAATGAATTTTGAAGTGATCTTATGCTGCGAGTGTTATGCATTCGTCGGCATTTTTTGAACATCTCTCATTTACAGCTGATGTTGTTGCACAGTTTTTCCGTAAAGGAATTGTTCTTGGCTATGGACAGACTTGAACTAGAGACCTTCCGCTCAACAGTCGATAATGATTACCATTGCCCCACGACCACTCCATACGAAAGTTTGAGAGTTTTGCCCTTGTCCGTCCGCTTTAGTCATAGAATCAATTCCTATTCGTTTTTGATTGTTGTCTTCAACCCAGATCATATGGAGATCTTCGCCGACTTTGCAGAGCATTCCTAGATGGATTCTAGATGGTTTTAATCCAGCTTTCTGAGCTTTTATACTTCGCACAGTTGACTCACTGATCCCAAATGCGGGTTCTACGGATAATGTACTTTCCCCAGATTTAAGACAAGAAATAACTTTTAATTTAGTTTCCAAATCTAATACTTTTTTCGACCGACATAGACTACACGACGAACGTAATATTGTAAACAACACATGCACTTCGAAAAAACAAAAGAAAACTACTGAGTAAAGTACTGATTGGACCTTGAGTCATTAGTCAAGCCCTTAAGATTGGTCGCTCGGGTATTATACGGTGATTCCCCGCACCGCGGCATTTGTATTCGCGAATAGGCGAATATTTTGTTCGCGGGTAATGAATTTTGCTCGGTAAGAAGTTTCCGCGAATTGTGAAGTGAAGCAGTGTATATTTAAACGCCACTGGAGTGGTCCAAAATGAAGAAAACTGGATCCTGTGCGAATTGAAAGCACGGAAAGTCGAAAGCCCGAAAACATCTCTGTAAAGGTGCTTCAACGATAAAACGATAAAAATTTATTTTTATTTTAAATAAACAATATTTTAAAACAAAGCTTTCGATTAGTTACAATACTCAACATTAAAATAAAACGATGTGACCCTGGACAGTGATTTTACTGATAGAATCAACACCAATCCCAACATTTATAAGAAACTATTAAATTCAGAGATATTTCAGTATAAAAATGATATTATTTTCAAAAAGTCTATTAGTTTTCCCGTGCATTTATCATGTCACTATTTGGCATGTGTAGCTTATAATACGAAATTGTAGTTTTAACTTCACCGAAACTAGAACAAGCAAAACAAAAGGTGCTGCCATTAATCTTCTCTACAGAGAAGAACTGTTTCAATTTAAAAATACTTGTTGCCTGACTCCTCTCAGCCATTATATCGCACTATTTGCCACAATAACTCCTTTTACTTATACCCGTAGCACGCTATGTGTTAATCTTGGTAATTAGCCCGTCCCACTGGTAACTCATAAATATTAAATTAGTCCGCATTCGTTCCCATAAGAAAACGGGTGACAAAAATTAAATTCAGCTACAACGTTACAAATTAACCTAATTACCCAACCAGCACACAATCCCAAAGGATTTTGCCGGACGACCAACTGCCGCATTCCCCGTCCCAGGAACAGCCAGTGCTGATCCGGAAGTCGGTTCTTGGGCTAACCCGTCGTGACAAAACCATTTGTAATTTGATTTTCACATTTCATCCAAATACAAATGTATTATTCACAACGAAAGGGAGCCTGGTCGTTAAGTTACGTATTCAGTTGATTGAAAAGTTGCCCTTCTCCACCTGGCGAGTAGGTATACGATTGCCTGCAAGAACCACTGCCTACGTTCATACTTAATCCGAATCACCAAACTTTTGTTTTAACACCCGTCGAGGAATGGGAAAAGAACGGAACAAACAAAAATAATAGAAACAAACGTGACACATAATCTCTTAATGAAACGAAACTCTAGACGATTTGTCAAGCTGTGACGCAGTTTTCGCCATCGTTCCATTGCTTCCGTCGTAGATTTTTCATGGATTTACTCCGAATTTTGTCGATTTAATATCCCACGACGCGAAGAAAGAGAAAAATTTCATTAAACTGCGAGCTGCGCATAGTGCTTGAATACAAATTGTCGCCACCTTCGCTTGAATATGCGAAACAAAATAAACTGAATCCCACACTCGGTCGGGGTGCCGCCACTTTCCTTTATTCATCCCATATAACCAAATTTTGATGAATTGAAGGAATACAAAAAGCGAATGAAGAAAAACTTTTGCCATGGAAATTCGATCTAATCAATAAGTAAATATGGCAGAGTAGCAGGGAGCCCGTGGCATGATCGTTGGGTCTATTCGGGTATCCTTCACTTGGGAGTTGGCTGTCAAGTATGATGGCGAGGTGGTTTTTTTAGGGTTTCTCCAATCATGTATGTTAACTTTTTCGGTAAATCAATTGAGACATGAGTTTGGTATATGTTGTTGCGTTGTGGGTAAATTGTATCCATGCTCGAAAGTCCTGATTTTACCTTGACCTCAATAGCCAGGCGAAACTAGCTCCGATTTTTACCAATATTTTTTTTAAAAATTGAAAACCGTTTTCTATATAAAATCGCCCTTTTCCATATCAACTGTTACTGAGACATACTCGTAAAGCGATAAATAAACTGTCAAGAAAACAAATAGACATTTCTTAAGGAAAATCCATTTAAAAGAAATACGATTCTAGAAACGGGGAGATTAAAATGAAAAATTTGTTTACTGTTATATACATATTATATTTAAATTCGAAGAATGAAAACCATTTCGATTGGTATTTCATCAGAAGCCGAAACGAAAAACATTGTTTATTGGTATTAAATTGAAACTTTGGAAATTGCCTAAATAAGTTTTTGAACGACTTAAGGCAATAAACGTGAAACGTTGTTGGGCGGTTTAATAGATGGTTATAGCGGTTTTGATGAGAGAAGTTCGGAAATGGGAAGAGTTTGGCGGAGGTGCACCTGTTGCGTTGATTCGGTTGTTTTGTTAGAAGTTTGTTTATATTACGTGAATCTTATTGAGTTTTGATGGACTTAATTTCGGATTTTCTTAAGACGGCAAGAAGTATTTTATGACGGTATGTAACCAGTGATTTTATTTTTGTATAAGCACCTTGAAAGAATTCTGAATTTTTACACCAATTGACTAAGTTGCCTCAGAGTGCGAGTGCGTAGAGGGTGTTTCATAGCGGAGTAAGGAGAGTATATTAATAAATCTTATCCCTTTTATGTTTTTTTTTGTTTTTTAAAGTAATCAGCAGTAATATGGACTCACATTTTACATCGTATTTCTCATAACATGCCGGAGTATAGCAAGCTCCAGGAAAAAGTCTAAGCTCTCGCAATGTGAGAGGTGACTCAACCTGCTAACACTGTATTGATCAACTGAAAACAGGATGCTTTCGGAACCGGAATGTAAAATAATCGAATGTCGTTTAACAATTTGCATAATTTATTATTCTTCCGTTTGGTAACCCGATACCTTTAAAACGATTTCCGAAACAAGTTTTTGCTTTGTTCATCTCATAGACGTCTGATGCTGTAGTGAAAGTGCTCCGTCCGGTCATAGCGACATTGCGGCTTACAAATCTTCATGAGAGATGAATATACTACGTCCTTCCTGTACTCTACTTTAAAATTGGTGAAGAACCCTGAGAGTTTTGAGCTTTTCCCAGCATATGGCTGAGGAGAAATACGGCGCGATGTAATTTCGATAACCTAACTGTGACATCTAAAGCCAATGCGACTGCACTCCTGAGTCGTAAACGTTCTCACTTTATTAATTTATTATTTAATTAAGTATGGTCACAGCTCCTAAAAGACGGGTTCCAATTAGCGTAAAACGTTGTCCCTTCGTAATTTTTTTCCGGAAATTCGTTGAAAAATCGTAAAATCTTCTGGTATGTAAATTTGCCATTGATTGCAAACATGTTTCAGTGTCCTAAGAAATAATGACTCCATATGTTGATATTGTTTGTGTTTCTGAGACGTGGTTTGTTCCGGAATTTTGCGATAAACTTCACGGAGTCGATGGTTATAATTTGTTTCGTGCTGACAGAAATGGGCGTTCGGATGGGGGAGTCGCAATCTATATAAGAGATGGCATTAGATGTGATGTTACTCATAAATCAAACCCCGATTGCCCCCAGCAATATCTCTTTGTGGAGATTACTTACAGTTTATCGCAGCTACTAATCTGCACAGCCTATAGGCTGTAAAAGGCCAATAAAAATGTAGATATTTCACCACTGCTTGTTAGTTTGGAACAGTATTCCTGTACAACCTCTCAGGTTATACTCTGCGGTGACCCAAATTGCAATCTTCTGAATAAAATCACCTCTGCACCATTAATCGGCTCTATGAACTCTTTAAGTTTGTTTCCTGAAAACTCCTCTGCACCAGCTCATTCCAACAGCAGCTCTAGCACTTTACTCGATGTCTTTTTTGTTAATGTTCCCAGAAAGGCCAACTTCATAGCCAACTTCTTGCACCAGGTTTCTCCATAACCTCATCCTCTTAATCTATGATTTTTATTTCCAGGTATGTAAATGTAAAACTTTTCCAATATAGAGACTTTAGATCGATCAATCAAAATAGTCTATTAATTGACGTTCCTGAAACCGACTGGGCCAGAATCTATAGAATCACCTCAGTCAACGATCAACTATCGTTTTTGAACAGAAATATCGGACAATTGTTCGATGTTCATGTTCTTTATGCAGAAAGAAAATTACGTACGCAGTTCCCTTATGGATGCATCGCGATATCACTGGACTGATTACAAAGAGAAACATAGCTTACACTAGATGGAAGCGGGGTAGAATTGCCAAGTTGCATGCAATCTTCTCCACCCTTTGGAATAAAGCTGTGTAGAAAGTTATATTGGCAAAACAAGAGTACTATGCATACCACCTTAATCTAACGGGTTTTGAAAGAAATGTCTGGAAGACTTTAAGTAATTTGACTATCAGAACATCAAGGCCCCCCACAACCTTGATTAAAATCTGCTGAACGCTAAATTTCTAGATTCAAACCAAACCAGTTCAAATCTAAGGCTAATAGCACCTTTAGCCCTACTCTGCTGGATGATGAGGACGCTGCTACTAACTGTAAAGTCAAATGCCATAGATTTGGACAAAATAGACTCCAGATTTGTTTAACTACTTTTACCATTTATCTTGCCATACCTCAACCATATTTACTACTCCATCTAAACAACATCTGAGATCCTAGTTGATTGGAAAAAAGCCAAAACTATCCCAGTTTCGAAAGGGGCAGCAATTCAGTAGGTTGTAGACCAATTTCTATCCTATCCTTTTTGTCAAAGGTCTTTGAGAAAGCGATTTTAAGGCAGATACAAATGTTTCTCGATGCCAATATTCTTCTCGATGGTGCTTAGTCTGGGCTCAGAGCAACTCGAATCTGTAAGACCGTATTATTAAATTATTAAATATTGTGGGTGAGATACGTAATGCAATGGATAGGAAAGAGTTAAGTTTACCTACACTTCTGGATTTCTCCAAGGCTTTCGACTCAGTAGATCATGCGATCTTATGTTCAAAACTAAAAAGCTAGTTTCGTTTTTCTTCAACTGCAGCTAAGCTTTTTCAGTCATATCTTACAGGAAGACATGTGTGGTTATTGGAGAAAAGACTTCATGTCTACTCCTGGTACGTAGTGGTGTACCACATGGTTCAATTTTGGGCCCCCTTTTCTTCGTACTTTACATTAATGATATTCCCCAGGCACTCAGACACACCGCCGTTCAAATGTTTGCAGTTGATGTTTAGGTGTTCATAAGTAGCCCCTCGCAGAACGTTTGTAAAATGTAAAATAGTAGTCATTAACAGAACTAAACTAGATAAGTCCCTGCTTCCGCGTATCAAGCTGGGCGACTCTGTGATTACCTACATTGAAAAAGTAAAGAATCGTGGACTTGTCTTCAATGACACACTTACTTGGTCTGACCACGTAAATACTATCACTGGTAAAGTTTATGCCGCCATTCGCGTTTTATGGGCCTCGAAATACTCGTACTTCATGCCTATATAAACCAAAACTTTACTTGCCAAAATTTTTCTCTTGCCTACTCTGCTGTACTATATTTATTTGTATATTGTAAAGGGTGTCTCAGTAAGAGTGCACTTTTTAAAATTGGAATATATTTTTTTTCATGCAAGTGGCAACTCTGAAATTTGGCAGCTGTCACCTATGTTTATTCCGATTATTAAAAATGGAGCGCTTTTCGAAAGAATAGTGCGTTATAATTGTGAAAACTCATTACAAAAATGGGGAAAGTTACGCTGTGCACCTAATGTGTCAACCATTCGAAGAGTGGTCAAAAAATTTGAAGAAACTGGGTCAATTATGGATAATAAGAATCCTTTGCGTCAACGTACCGGTCGGTCTCTTGAAAACATTGCTGCTGTAAACGAGAGTGTCGCCAAAAACCCGAAAACATCAATTCGACATCGTTCTCAACAACTGCAAATTTCACGAAGCACTACGCAGCGAAAGCAGGAAAGCGCCGGCAATTCGTTCAATGGGTAATGGAGCAAAGTGAAGTCGATGCCAATTTTTCGAAAAAAGTCATTTTCTCCGATGAAGCGCATTTCCATATGAATGGCTTCGTGAATGCACAAAATTGTCGAATTTGGGACTCAGAAAATCCTTATGCAATCCATGAGAAACAAATGCACCCACAACGAGTATCTGTCTGGTGCGGATTTTGGTCAGGCGGCGTGATCTGACCTTACTTTCTTGAAAATGAGGCCGAAATTGCAGTGACTGTGAACGGCATTCGTTACAGGAATATGATAACGGACTTCTTGTGGCCTCAACTGGACGGCATGAATCTGGACAGCATGTGGTTTCAGCAGGACGGCGCAACCTGCCACACCGCGCATGAAACAATCGACTTATTGCAGCAACGATTTCCAGAACACATTATCTCACGAAATTCTGATGTCAACTGGCCACCAAGATCGTGCGATTTTTTTCTTTGGGGTTTTGTGAAATCTCGGGTTTATGCGAATAAACCCGAAACAATTCCTGAGCTCAAATCGGAAATCCAACGCGTCATCGGTGAGATACAGCCACATCTCTGTGCAAAAGTCATCGAAAATTTCATGAAAAGAGTAATGGCCTGTCATCGGAGCCGTGGGGGTCATTTGCCGAATATTTTATTCAATACTTAATCGGAACATGTCTTCTTTACAATACAATAAAAATATCACAACTCTGTCAAAAAATACTTATTTTTATTTTAAGATGAAAAAGTGCACTCTTACTGAGACACCCTTTATATACATATTTATCTTTTATACCTGCCTTCTGCATCAGCTCACATATCTTTTCTAAAATGTCTTTAAGCCTTACGCTATTTACAAGATTTCAATCTTTGTGTCTAAATATAGTTTTGAATAAATAAATACAAATACAAATAAGAAATGGAAACTCTCTCGACCACTTTGTATACTTACAGCCTTATTCAATAGTAGAAAAACCCCTGAAAGCGCTTGACTTTTTAAATATTGCCTTATTTCCAACAGTTTGTAAGCTTTCACTTCACGTACCTTCATCATAACCATTATATATATATATTATATAGTATAGTTATTATATAGCTCCCAGTAGGGTTTATTGTGCTCCATTGCTAAATGTAGGCAGGTGAAATAACCATTTCTGATCCTTGCTCTGATGTGAGCTCCTTTCGTGTTTGGAAGTAGAGTGATGCTCCAATAATGCTGGTTGAGCATAATCGGATTCAGAGCTCTGCCTTCAGTCCAATTTCATTTATGAACTGGAAATAAACTGCGAAAAACTCCTTTTGAATAATTGGTGTTTGTCAAGATTTTCACTCTTTTCCTATTCAGTGCCAAGAGAAGATGAACTTGGAGATCGTTCCAGAACCTGCATGATCTTTGTTAATAACCCTTATTTTCTTTAAAAGAATATCCGTAATATGCGAATCTTACACTACCTTAACTGAGTTTCTACTGTAACTGTAATTTGATATGTCTTGACCCAGTCAATTTCACTACCAGCGTTTTTTTTTATGTTATTTTCCATCCCACAGAATGAAGCAGACCTCGCATGCTTATCTTCCTCTTATTGAGTTTGCAGGGACAATTCAGTACAATTCTTGATTATAATATCTAGAAGCTCTTATGGCCAACCGTTTTTGTAGAAGGTCATCCAATTTGTAGCCCAAATTTGTCATCACTGTTTTAATCATATACTGCAGTTATTTTTAACCAAAGTGTATTTTCTGAAGTTTTCCCTTGTGCACTCAAATGTGCAGGCGTAGTGCTTTTATTTATAAAAGGTTCAGCAGAGGATATAAGCAATTACAGGCCAATTTCACTTCTTCCCTTCTTTAGTAAAGTCTTCGAAAAAGTTGTTGAAATAAGGCTATTATCTTATTTAAACAAGAATTAGTTTTTCAGCCCTATGCAATATGGTTTTCAGCAGGGGAAATCCACTGAAGATGCCCTACTTAATTTTTGTTCCAGTGTCTTTTCTAATCTTGATACAAACAATTTCACTGCGGGCTTATTTGTTGATATTACGAAAACCTTCGATATGGTTGACCACATTATCTTGCTGCGAAAACTGGATACAGCGGGAATTCGTGGTTTAATGCTCGATTGGTTCAAGTCCTATCTCTCAAATAGATCGCAACGAGTTAAAAACGGTGAAACCAGAAGTGATGCACAGATTTTTAATTTGGGAGTACCTCAAGGCTCTGTGTTGAGACCTTTTCTGTTTCTTATATACTTTAATTCACTTCTTGAACTTGATTTTAAAGGTCCTCTTACTGCCTTTGCAGAAGATGTGGGCTGTTGCTACGGTTCAGAAAGTGCCTTGAATTTGGTTTCTGACATCAACTAGGATCTAAACATATTAAGAATTTGGTTCGCTGAACATAAATTGAGGATTAGCTCTAAAGCAAAAATAATGTTTATCAATTTATCGACCACAACTGACGTTAATGCCAAGTTCTATATCCATTTTACGGATTGCCAAAAGTTCAAATTAGTACGCTGCTCCTGTGCCCCAGCTTCATCTTGTCCCACTTTTAGTAACACCCTACATTTCAGTGATGGCTGTTTTTTAATAGAGAGGCTAGAATAGTTCAAATACTTGGGACTCACTATAGACTCTAAAATTACCTTTGCAAACCATACGCAATCATTGAAAAAATATTTTCGTTGTACACTTCGTCATTTTTTCTACGTAAAAAGTGTTTGCTCTGACAAACTTCTAAGAATAATTTATTATGGAATCTTTTACTCGAAGCTTCAATATGGTATTACCTGCTGGGGCGGGGCATATCGGAACAAAATTCAGCCTCTTTTAATTCTACAAAAAAAATGTTTTGAAGAAAATCTGCCAAAAACACCGTCGACATCCTATTTTTCAATGTTCCGTAGCATGAAAATTCTTCCAGTCTGTCATTTGTATCGCTTTAAGGTACTAAAACTCTTTTTTATCAGATCCGGAAATTAGAATTTTAGATTTATTTCTGATTATAATCTACGAAGAAATTTTTCGAGCGTTTTATCCGTACCGTTTTCCCGCAAAACTGCCTTTCGTAATTTTTATTTGGTTTCATCGTGCCGTCTTTTTAATAAACTACAGCAATAAATCAGTTCGTTAACCACAGTTTGAGAAATGTGTAAAACGTTGGCTCTTTCAATTTGATAATAATGATTTAGAATCAATTCTTTCTGACATTCTGGTCTAACTTAAGTCTTCATTCTGTAAAATTTTAAATGCATTTCTTCATGTTCCTTTTTCTTCATTTCTTTCCTGAATTGTAAGTTTCTGTATAGTATATGTATATATTGTTATTATAAGTTTCTTTCAAACGTGTATATGTATTAATATTTGGGGGTCACCCCACAAACTATTAAACTGTTTGAATTAAGCCCATTGAAGTGGCATTTGACATTGTTTTAGTACGTATGGTATGAAAAATACAAAATGTCACTAAATTTTTTCTAAAAACTCAGAATTTAAATAATGTATCTGTTCTCGAATTTATTTGAAAAAAAAATCGAATTTAAATCTAAAATCTAAATCTAACCAAGCTTGTGATTTGTCGCCATTGGATTTTTTGGTGAAGCTATGTACACATAATCGGCAAACTTTTGATTTTCGAAAACAAATATTTTATCAAGCTATGGCCGAGTTACGAGGGCGGGTCAATAAGTCCTTAGAATTTCTAAGAGATGGTGCAGACGTTCGGTTTTTAGCAAGCATCATTCCTCACTAAGTATATGACAAAATTGCAGCCATACTCTTCGAGTGATTTCGTTTTTATCATCAGTTGAAGTGAACAACTTGTGTTTGCTTAAAAAAAAATGGAAAAAAAGTGAGTTTAGATCGGTGATTAAACATTTCTATTTAAAAGGGTTAACAGTAGAAGAAATAAAAGCTGAGTTTGATTTAGTTCATGGAACATCTGCCCCTGTATTTGCAACAATTTGCAATTGGATGAATAAATTTAAATGAGGCCGTACATCAACAGAAGACGAACATCGTTCAGGACGTCCCGTAGGCTTCAAAAGGTAAAGAAGGCAAAGACGGTGAAATCAGCTGAAAGCTGTGTTTTGCGATGCACCACGTGATATTATCTTCATTGACTAATTGGAAAAGGGACAGACCATCACTGGACAGTATTATGCATCATCAGCTAAATAAGAAAACAAAAGAAAATCACCCTCATTTGAGAAAAAAAAGTCCACTTTCTCCAGGATAATCCAGGAAACGTGCACAGTTTCAATGGCTAAAATTGACGAATTGAAGATTGAACTGATAGACCATCCACCGTATTCACCAGATCTGGCCCCGAGTGACTTCTTCTTATTTTCAAATTTAAAAAAATGGATCAGCGGACGCTTACGTCGAATGAGGAGGTCATCGCTCACATAAATGCTTATTTTGAGGAACTACCAGAATCATATTTTTTCGAAACCTTAAAAAAGTTGGTGGGACGTCTGTCGAAGTGTACTGACCTAAACGGACATTATGTCGAAAAAAAATAAGTTTACCCAAAAAACATTGTTTTTCTATATTTTTCTAAAGACTTATTGAGCCGCCCTCGTATCCTCCGATGAGTATGGAAAAGTCATCGAAAATTGTCTGGTCAGAACCGAGTTCTGCAAAAAGTAAAGTAAGTCAAGGTAAAGTAACTTGTGGAAGTCAAAACCTCCCGTCAAAAGGCACAGTCGATGAAATGAACAAAAATTGTGCGCTAGAGAAAATTCTTTAGCAGCACCAAAAAAATGTACATAAATTATGAAGCATTGTGAAAAATTGATTGGATATATCCATGGTTCCATAGAATTTTTCTATTCAACACTAAAAGGACTCATCGACTATTTTCAATATATGTATGCTTAAGTATGAAGTTATGAGAATTCATTTCAAATTTCATTCAATTGCCATTTTATACCTCGCGGAAATATTTTGAAAAATTTCTGCTCCCAATTGGCCTCTTTGCCCTTTATCATTTCACATGTTGAAATATAAAAAAATTCTGTATTTATTGCTCTTTAATATTGAAATTGATGTACTATTACTGGCTTCCCCTTTTTCTACCAAACAACAATTTAAGGGGTTATTTCGCCGTGCTCTGAGGACCAAACTGACTATATTTTGCTGTCTTTTGTATCAAGGGTTGTTTTATTCAATATTTGCAACTTCCCACGTTCATGTGTTGGGTAAAATGTTCCAAATTAAAAAATGCTGACATATCTCTAATTTTCAAGGACACTAGAGCTCGAATCCGTCTGTACGTTGTGGAGAAAATATTTTTTGTATGTTTGTCGGCTGTATTTTGCCTCGAGTATCTCGGAAATTACCTCTTTCCGAATATCGACTCCGGATCGATTTCATTCGATGCATAATTACATATTCGTGAAGATCATAAAATATTAAAAAAGATTAAATTTTTTTATTACGATAAAAGTAGAGTAAAGTTGTTGTGAAAAGTTTTTCGTTTCAAAGTTGGTATTATGGTTGAAATAGCCACAGCCAAAACCAACTTTTATATTTATGAGAAACAAAGTATTAGAACATCTTCCAGGCTTCTTTTCCCATTAAATGTTATTTTCTCATCCTTTTCGCGTGGTTGGATTAACGAAAAAAAAATCGGGCATTACCGAAAAAATAATGCTAAAACGACTAAGAATAAACTGGGCAATTAACTAAACTTTCGGTTCCCAACAAAGAAGACCACAAGAGTTATGAATGGAATTTCCATTTAGAAGTGTGCAATATGGAAATTGAATTGCAACTAATTATGCTTTAGTGATTGATTCTCGAAAAACAGCTTCCCGCAATATAGGCTTTACATGAAGTTTGTTCACTGAACTTATCATCAACAACCAACGAAAGTATGAAAAACAAAACGAAGTGATTACGAATGATGGTCGAGTCACAACCAGACGAATCTTTGGAGATGCTGCTGGCATATTAATTAGTTCCTTCCAAAACGTGGCAGAAATTCATCTTCTAAAATAATTGAACTTCGAACAAAGTTAAGTACTTGTTGCTCTGAACTCGCTTATGGCACATAGTTAGAGAGCTACTAAAGAAAATTTCAAAACTATTTCAGGGATTGGAAGAAGTCTCTTATTGGATAGAGGCGAATAAATACAATTTAAAGAACGGAATTCCCCTTACTTTTTGAACGCACCTCGCATTTGGGGTCTTCTGGTGAGCTTTTGCCTGCCAAGTAAGCTTGACGCACTGATACACATTTTTTTACTCTAAACCTAGTACGAGATTGTCAAATAATTTTTCTTCTACTATATAACTGATTTCTGCTGGCAATAAATACAATTTTCGCAACCCGCCTTAACTGAATACTTCTATCCCATACAATCAATTTTTCTATTTCTGTGAAGAAAGAAATGAGGTTCGAGCTATAAGCCTTAGTGGATCAAATTAGTAACATTAAATAGGTCTTGATGCAAATCTTATTATGATAATGTTATAACCTCTTTAATAGGATATTGGCCATGCTTGGGACTTCCTTTATAATCAACCTTAATTAAGGTCAATTCCAGTCATTCGAATTCCACCAAGCTGATTAATGAAAAATCATAAATCATCGCCAATCCAGCCATTTGACCTCTTTCTAGGGTCGCCTTGAGTTTGAGGAGATTACATCTAAACGACACTTGCTCTGCTAATATCCATCTTTAATCTATATGAGAACCATCCGGCTCGCCTATTTAGTATGTTTGATATTTTATAGCATCTGTCTGCAAACAATTCCTTACCCAGCACTCAGTGCCTCATTATTATGCTAACGACTGCCATTCGTTTTGCTTCTTTCTCTTTTTATTTGCTTTCAATTCTTGGTTTTCCATCTCCTTTCTTTCATTTTTATTGTTCGAAACATACATATCTTCAAACACTGATGGAAACTGCCATAAAACTCATCAAGGATATTTGAGAGCCGCTTCTATCCAAATCCGCTTATTCAGTCGGCTTTTAATTTTTTTTTATGTGCCAAGTAAACTTGATAAAAAAGACAGCTGGTGTTCAAAGATAGCCTGGAAATACCAAGAAATGACTTTGTTATACATATGATAACAAAACTTGACGACTTCCCTTGAGGGCACACGATAATGGTTGTTAGTACTGGGAATTCACAATTGTACCAGAAGGCTTGTAGGGGATTGTTAATGCTCCGTTGCGCGTATTTGGGAATCAGGGTGGAGTTTTAAACATGGCAAATCAACATGAGTTGTGAATTATTAAAAAAGGTACGCACTCGTATTGTCCAGATGTATCAGGACATGAAAATGAAATATGTATTGGGATTAGAGTAACATATTCACTTTGGAGAGAACACACTCCGGATGATTATAACTTTCGTGCGTTCACATATTTTTTTAATTGGAAACCTACCCACCATTGATTGAAAAACAACCCAACTAAACAAGTCCTTTTGATTCCTTCAACTGAACAAAAAGGCAGTTGCCATTGTTGTCGCTTCTTTTTGCACCCACTTTTTACAATTGAAATTATAGCGTTCAAAAAGTATTGGAAATTGTTTGTTTTTTGTAAAAAGTTTCGTTGTTCATCAAGGTTATTTCCGTCAGCCTCTATTAGAGATGTTCAAACTCCGATCCAGCTGAATACAGTATTTTTCATTGATCGTTAGCCCTTGTAGCAAGAATCCAATATGCATTCGCCGCTAATAGCATATAAATCACATGCAGAATAGGTGATTGTTGAACTACGATAAACGACTTACTATAAATCGCGCAAGATGAATATATCAATATTGTTTTTGTTTCCCATTTTCAATTCTTTCGAAAAATGGCCCATTTCCTGAACTTCTTCAGATGCAAATAAAAGACGGAAACGCAGGTTATGGTATAGTAAAAAAAAATCCAATATTTTTGCATGAAATTCAAGGCTACATTTAGCATATACATATGTATGTATGTGCCGTTTTGCTCGACAACTTATTGCCATTCTGAGGGTAATTCCACTATGCCTCTCTCATAGTGGTCCTCGTCCCTATTGGCAAAGAAGTGGAGCAGTTGTTTTTTTTACAAACCTCTCTGGAAACGAATTTTTCACCAGCAAAATAGTATACTATGGGCAAACACCACTAGTAATCACTTGAACCAAGTCCTGACTTTCTGTCAAATCACTGTCAATATGAGGGGCCTCACATTGTCCTGATGGAACAAGAATCACGTCTGGGCAATTGATTCCTTTAGACGGGTTAATTATTGAGAGTACAAGTACGAATTAACAGTTTCGCCGTAGGAGAGTAGCTTCTAGTATTGAAGATGATTCCTTGTCAATCCTACCAAACCATCCGCTTCAGAAATGCATCGGTTTGGTTGCGATTCAGCGACGATTTGCAGATGGAAATTTCGTCCATGAGGTTTACCAGGTACATACTCGGATATGCATAAGTTTTCTTCCGGTTTTTATGATAAGAAAACAATTTTTATTCAAAATATTGGCCACCGGCTTCTACATATTTCGCCCGTCTTTCAGGTAATTTATGAATACCATGCCAGAAAATTTGGTTGTCTTTCACGACAAACCATTCGTCGAGCCATTTTCCAACCTCCTCGAAATCACTGAATTGCTGCTCTGCAATTACGTGCCCCATTGATGCAAAGAGGTGGTAGTCAGATGGCGCCAAGTCTTGTGAGTACCGCGGGTGCAGTAGGATGTCGCATCCAAGCGATTTCAAGGTGTCTTTCACTAGTTTTGCTGTGTGAGACGGCGCGTTATCTTGTAACAAAATCACTTTGCCATATCTTCTGGCCCATCCCGGTTGTCTTTCGATTAATGTCTGGTTTAAATTAATAATTTGTTGATGATACCATTGTGTATTAACAGTTTCGCCGGGGTTCAAAGGTTCGTATTAAACAATATCGCCCTGGTATCTCCAGACACAGAGCATGGTCTTCTTTCCGAAGCGATTTGGCGTTGGTGTTGAAGGATCGTCTTTGCCAGGTGAAAGCCGCGATTTTTTCCGATTCGGGTTTTTAAAATAAATCCATTTTTTATCACCCATCACAATTCGATGCAAAAATGAATTCCTTTTGTGGCGTTGAAGCAGTATTTCACAAGTGACTTTTCGATTTTCCATTTGACGCTCATTCAACTTGTGTGGGACTCCTTTACCGAGTTTACTGATCTTTCTCATTGCCCGTTAACGTCTGCTAATTGTTTCTTGTGACCCATGTAATGCTTCTGCTAATGGTCGTTGAGTTTGAGTTCGACATGATCACTGAACGATAAAAGAAAGATGCTAGTTTTTGACGGACTCAACTTGTGTGTATTTATAGTTAAATCTCAGGCTTACAAAATAGCGTATATGTCAAATTTATACTCCGCGTACTTTTCGCTAGGGCCATCTCTTAGTTCAACCGAAAAAAAATGTATGCACACACCTGGTACTTGCCTTAACTCTTGCCGCAACCATACATCGAACTTCTTTTCAAATGGTTCCAAAGGTTTCTTGTGCAATGGTTCGCTCCTGGACAATTGGAGGAGTGCCTGCAGAGGTTGAGAATTGTTGAAGTTTTTCGAAGTTTACATCGACCCATGTGAGATGGTGCACTCTGTACGTCCCACCGCAAGATAAAAATACTAAAGTCACCTGTTGGAAAAATCTTTTTAGCAGACCTTATATCGAAAGGCTCAGTGAACAGGACATTCAAATTTGACCGCCACTGTTGAGGTTTTTTCATTGTCCTCCTGGAACAGTCCGTATCCATGAACAATTTCAATTTAAAGCTTTTATTCTCCGGATATCATATAGCTGGCACATTTTGTTGTTACACGTTTTGTACTGAAAACATTCGAGGAATTTCCCTGACATTAGCTTGTATAAAGTTAACGAATGCTCTTCATTTTGTACTTGCAACTAGGCCCAATAAGAAGTCATTTACTATGACAGAGATTTCTTCATACCATAATAACAGCTTTCTTAAAAAAAATTATTGTAGGTTAGTCTCGTTATAAAACCTCTCGGGCATGGAACAACGTCTGCTTACCCTCTGCTGTAGCTAAGCTGATTACTCTGTTACCTCATTTCTGCGCAACCCAAAAATGTTAAAATTCATTCAATTAGTCGACTGATGCATACCCTACGCAACCTTGCTTTTAGCTTCTTCGTTACTTGTTTATTTGTAATCGGTTTCATTCGCTGTTCATATTTTTAACATCCGTTTGAGAATTGTCAAAGATTATTTTCATCGCAAATCCATAGTAATTCCCACTTAAATATTTCACTTCCATGGAGATATGAATCTGTTTGGGAATTGTTCGCTTCCCACACAGTTCTAAAGTCGACAATTGTCTGTTTTCTTCTTTTGGAAATTTTTCATACGCTCTCCCAAAATACACTCATTGCCTTTAATAAGAGTCCCGTCCTTGACATCTCCTTTAATCGTGTTAAACCTTTTTAACATAAAGAGCAAAAAAGCTCAACAAAAGACCAACCACTTGATGTCACATCTCGTCCAACCAAGGACTCGAGTAGACGATACACATAAATCAGAAAACTAGTATGGTCCATTATACTTACACCCGAAGGACGCACGTTTACTTTAGAATGCCATCAAATTGTGTATGTGAGCTTCAGTCTCTAGTAAATTATCGCACCGTATCACGTCCGCTTGCTTTTTTACTGGATTGACCGACATGAGGTTAATATTAAAATACTTCCATCATCTTAAAATTCCTAAAATTATTTCGATACATTGCTCTTAGTGATCTTGAGAATTGGTTGTAAAGAGGACGTAACCCAAGTAGAGTTCGACGCATTCTTTTTTGGCATTTAATGGATAGAACAAAATCGATCAGAACAAACCATCAAGTTTTTGTATTTTATTCTGCAGCACTTAAGCGATTACGGTGCAGCACAATGCATTTGCGAATGTAAGACTATCCCAAAATTTTATATAGTCGCATTTCGTGCAATCTAATTGCCGTAGATCCAACGACCGGGCGTGAGAGGTTTCCATATGGGCGTATTGCGGTTCAACTTTATTGCTATTTGTACAATAATAACTGACAAAATTGCATTGAAGAATGAGATGTGGTTAGACGTCGGTTTCATTGCCTCGTTTTTTAGGTTTGGATTCGGTATTGAATCCATTCATCGAACTTTTGTGAAACTCTATGGGTATTGGCTTATCGGCTTTATCTATTGTTGTTATAGGTAAAAGCTTCAATTAAATTAAATAGGGAATATATTCGAATCAGAGTTGCGGGGATCTCCCATTTTGATGATAAATCCTTGCCTTAAAGTTGAATCCAAAAATTAAATTAGTTAAAAACTTAGAGTACAAAAAACAAATGATTTTCCATTTAGCAAATTGGTAAAACTTACATGTAATATAAAGTGTTTTTTTAGAGGTTTGCTTTTTAAACTGGCAACACTGTTTCTACGGATTGTTAATTTGGCTGTTGAAAGTTGATTTGGGGTTAGTATATTTTGCCATTTTACGATGAAAGATAAACGTCGGAACAACGCATGCAAATTGTGTAAAATTATTTTGAAAACCATGCTTCGGATCGCCAAACTTATCGTGCCCTGCATCTATTTTACGGTCGCCATAATCGTCCATCTGAGCAAGTTATTCGGAACACGATGAATTGTTTTCGCACCACGTACACTCTGGTGGATAATACGTATCCCCAAATACGCCAACCGTGCGAAGAGAAGAACTTATTGCCGTTGTCGAGCGCAGTGTTGAAGAGAATCTGAACGAGTCGGTTCGACATGGTGCACAACAATTGGAGCTATGCCCACCCAATTTGTGGAAAGATCTTGACTTAAAAGCTTATAAGATCAAGCTTGTGCAAGAGTTGAAATCGCGTGACTATTAAACGCGTCGCAGGTGCGGTGAATGGGCCGAGAATATGATTCAACTTGATCTTGAGTTTCAGCACTAAATTTTGTTCTCCGATCAGGCCTATTTTTAGTTAAATGGATATGTAAACAAGCAAATTGGCGAATTTTGAGTAGAAAAAACCCAGAAGCTTTAGTTGAGATGCCCTTACAACCATTAAAGCTCACTGTTTGGTATGCTTTATGGGCTGATGGAATTAGCGGCCCATATTTCTTTAAGGACGATGCCGGCCAGAATGTTACTGTCAATGTCAATATGTCTTAATGGCTTGAGCAACATGTTACCGAGCATTGTCGTGCTGCAAAATCACTTTGTGGTGTTTTGTTATCACCGTTTGTCCTTCAATGCTTATTTCAAATGCATGGATTTTTTCGGTAATGAGCCCTGTGATGTTTTCACTCCTAAAAAGGGTTCACGCGAAAAAAAAATTTCAAACTATGACTTATTTGCTATAATTATTTCCATCCACTTGGGACGTTCAAAGCCTCGTTGACAACCATTCGCCAAGCCTCCCCATCATAAGTGTTTTTCTTTCATGTTTCGTTGTTCTGCTCAATATCTTATAGGTTCATTCTCAATTGGCATCCCATCAAATTTTTTGACGCTCTTTTTCCATGGCGTTTTTCACTCATTTTTCATATTCATTATACGAGGGTGGTCGGATAAGTACTTAGCCTCACCGCCAGATGGCGCCAGTATCGCAGGAGCAACTCACTATCGTGTAGTATATTCTAGTAGACGGCTAATGTCGAAATTTCAGCCGGATCGGACTGGTAGTTTTGTTTTGACCGCGTGTGGAAGCGGGAGTGTTCGCGGATTTTAGAAAAATGGAAAAAGAGCAATATAGGTCGGTGATTCGATTCTTATTTTTGGAAGCGAAATCGCGAAGCGAAATCAAAGAGCGTTTGGATGCTGTGTACGGTGATTCTTCTCCTTCGAGGGCGACCATCAAAAATTGGTTTAACGAGTTCCAACGTGGTCGCACGTCGGTTTTTGATGAGCCACGTCCAGGTGGCCCGAAAACGGCTACCACGGAGGATAACGTGACAAAAATCCACGATCTCGTATTGGCAGACCGCCGATTGAAGGTGCGCGATATAGATGAGACAGTAGGCATTTCAAAAGATCGCGTGGGTCATATCCTGCATGAAATTTTGGGCATGAGAAAGCTGTCGGCGCGATGGGTGCCGTGTTTGCTCACTCCGGACAACAAGCGCAACTGTGAGACCACTTCAGAGCAGTGTTTGACGCTGTTTAAGCGCAATCCGAAAGAGTTCCTGCGTCGTTTCGTGACAGTCGACGAAACATGGATCCACTGGTACACACCAGAGACCAAGGAACAGTCGAAACAGTGGACTTCACCCCGCGAACGTACTCCGAAGAAGGCGAAGACTGTCCCATCGGCCGGAAAGGTGATGGCCACCGTTTTCTGGGATTCAGAAGGTGTGATCCACATCGACTACTTGGAGAAGGGCAAAATGGTCACAGGGCTGTACCGGGGCGATTCGGCGCCGAATTGAAGAAAAAACGGCCCCACTTGGCGAAGAAAAAAGTGCTCTTCCACCATGATAACGCACCGGCTCACACCTCCGCCCTCGCCACGGCCAAATTGGTCGAATTGGGCTACGAACTGCTGCCCCATACACCGTATTCTCCAGATGTGGCCCCGTGCGACTTCTTTTTGTTTCCAAACTTGAAAAAGTCACTCGCCGGGCAGAAATTTCAGTCGAATGAGGAGGTCATCGCCGCCACGGAGACCTACTTTGCACACGTCGAGAAAACGTATTTTTCAGACGGGTTAAAGAAGTTGGAGCATCGCTGGGTCAGGAGTATCGAGCTAAAAGGAGACTATATTGAAAAATAAATCGCCATTTCTCCAAAATTGTTGTTTTTCTTTTGTAGGCTAAGTACTTATCGGACCACCCTCGTACGTGTCCTTCCCATCTCAGTCTTCGCTCTTACTTTTTCAGGATTCTGGCCTTACAAGCCAATGTACATGAATACATTTTTACACGATACATTTTTTTAAAATTTAAATTCTTTTCTAAAAGCTGTCGTGTAGTGAAAATCTGGTCACTCGGCGAACGGTTTCTACTAAAGCCCAACTAATTGGTAATTGTTGCCCTTTGCTTTCATTTTTCGGGGATGGTTTAATTTTTCTATATACAATATTTATTATGAGCCCATGTAACTTCCCTGTTGATTTCTGCCCAATGTATTTGATTAAGTCCGATGGTAATAGGTGGACTTTCGCGGAAATTCGAAATTCCTCCAACAGGAAAGTAGCTTACTTATAGTGAAGTTCTCGCCAAAATGCCAACTTTAAGGTCCAATACCTACACGCCACTTTGTCGTTTTGAACTAAGTCGGGAGTGTATATTTTGTGAACCAAATATCTAAGTGTCCATAAAGATAAAAGCCTTTTATGTACCCTAACAGCTTTGTTAGGATAAGTCTCTTTTGAATATTATTTTCAATTCTAAGATAATTTTTCAAAATACCTCAAGCATCTTGTGATATCTTCTGATACTGTATGTGTTATCGACACATCAACAATTCTCGTTTGTTTGGTACATTTGGTCTCGTTGACAGTACCAATCCAGCTCCTACAATACACTTGTTCAGGGTACTGGATGTTCTGGCACCCACAAATCGATGTTTTTCATCGTGCTCACACACTCACCATGTGATTACTAACTTACCTTGCTTCACCCAGTCTTGCTTCCTTGCTTTACCTATTTTGATTCCATTGACGCTTCTTCGATTTTTTTATAGTGCGCATACCTATCACAACAAAAACAAGACACTTTCCTTGTTTGCAGCTCTATTTCCTGTTCGTCTTCTTTGTTCAATCGTTCTACGTGTTCTTTGCCCCATGCCCATTGTTCGTGGTGTGGTGAGGAAAAGTGCGTATAGGTGTGGGTGGCAAAAAATGTTTTTCGATATGTCCCTACGTATGGTAATTCCTCGGAATTTCATAATATAACCACCTATGCATATGTATGTACCTACAGTTGTCTCATTAGTTCCCTTAAAGGCCGTGGGTTTTGTCCTTGAGAAGAGTTTACGCTACTTCTTACTTATGTGTCGTTAGTTGCCCAAGTTACCTTCAGAAATTCACCCATTTCTATGGTCATAATCCCCTCTTTTCAAAATAGTTGCCATAGTAAGCCTTGAACCAATCTCTCTTTTCGCTTTAAATCGAGACTGGTGGACTGGAGCTACGCTGCTCTTCACCATTGCCATGGCAACTCTTCAACATTTATTGGTTGTCTACTGACGCCGTAACCTTCTAAGTTCTGTATTAAATCAGCCATATTGCCACAACATGTTTTCAAGAACAGTAATTTTTTTACAAAATAAACATCTGACAACCGAAAACCGATGCCTTCACACCCAGACACAAAACTCCTATCTTATACTTATCAAGCATTTACTGTAGAATATTTACGACACTCGAATGAAGGAATGTGAGATCAGGCATGAAAACCTCCATCAATTTGAATGGGCTGTGTAGCCTTCTTAACCATTTATGATTAAACCTATTCTCAAAAAGAGTTTGTCTTTTTTTAAGGGGTTACCTCAAGGCCTCAGCAAGGAAATTAGTGAAAATATTTGAAAGTTCTCCGGAATCCGCTAATTACCATAACTCCACTCAGCCGATTCCTTAATTAACGGCTTAACTGATTGATTAATGATCTGATTGTGCCTCAACCAAAAATGCCATCAGTAATTCATAATCCGAAACCGAAAGAAGAGATTTTGTTTGTCGATTAAAGCAAATATTCCCTTCAAAGGGATTCCGCAATTTCATCCGAACCACATACCCACAAATGTCAAGTCAAATGGAATTTATAACCAAATGTTAATAATTGGTTGGAATCCTTAAATTATTCACAGTGACAACCGCAATGGTGAAGAGCTGGCGAAATCCATACCCTTATTCGCCAACGTGCGGAGGAGCACACTGGCCATACAGGTGAAGTGGTATTGTTCATGGGGATACATATTCGTATTTCGAACATCAAATTCCGTGGAAATTAGAATCCCAATGAAAGCGGAAATTAATAAGGCCACCCGTGGCGTGTGTCAGCCACACCACTTTCAAGCGTCCTCCTGCCATGCCAATCCACTTTGCAATTTTGAGGTACTCTGGGGCAGCTACGTAACAGAGCATATAGATCTAGAGTCGAGAGATGTCCGAAAATTATGTTCAAGTACAAGGGCGCATTCAATAGATACACCCTGGAGGTTGTAAATTTACTCGTCGGATTCATAACGAGTTCATTCGATCGTCGTGTTGATGATCCTGCTGTAAAGGAGCGCGGAATTTATTCTATTGTACCGACAGGACCGTAGTTATTTCCAATCGCGGGTGGAATTAATTATGAACGGGCGGTCTGACAGGGTTGATGTGATTCAGACGAATCTCCATCATTTCCAGGACTTGATTAGTCGTTTGAGTTTTCATAATCCGATCCGACCCGAAACAAAAAGAAAAAAAAACCTCACAATGTCAGCGCTGGCGGCATGATGGAATGCCAAACAACGAGAATACATTTCAGAAGTTTACATTTGGTTACAGGATGAGGACACGTCATCGCAGGATAATTGAAGAGGATAATACGTGCTCGACACACGCTAAGGATGAGCGATGAGAACAACGAGTAGGGGTCGCGGTATACTCGTACGTATGTATGCGTGTTGACTTGCAGAAGTTTATTAAAGAATAATCTAAGACGTCTGGCGTCGGAAAGGGTCACGGCGCACAAAACGCGAAACACAAATGTAATTGGGACTATGGAATTAAAATGGCTGAAGGCTCCTTCGGCGTAGAAGGGTGCGTTATTAAACACCAAGGTCGGAGTGTGACTATAATGCCTGTGGCTGGTTGGATATTTGCATGATTCTGCGGCTGTTCGGCTGGAATCTGGCGCAGCTGTGGTGTGTTTTGACGTAACAGTTGAGTTGAATCTATGAGAGACTATTTCACGGCATTTGATTACGATTACGATTACGATTTGGATGAGCTGATAGTGCGAAATCGTGTTATAGAGCGGGCACGTGGCCTGAAAAGAGATAGTCCGTGGCGTAGAAAATTTGAAAACTGTGAATTGTTGTTGGGATTAAAAGGATGTGCTCGTGTTTTAGGGGTAGAGATGCCTCTCAGTATTTAGGTGAATGGCCTGGCATGCTTATACCGGACTTTAAATGAGTTCGAATTTGATTAAGTCCTTTATGCAAAATTCAGTGCTCACTGACTTCGAAAATCGTATTTTGTGTGAGTTATTCAAAATAGGAAGTAGAAGTAGAAGTGAATTGATTTTGTGGATTCAGTTCTTGTGCATCTGTGTTGTGGTAAAGCTAAATTATTTGTTTATTGATTTGAAAACAATTCATTATTTTTTTAACAGAACCGCCTTTAATTGGTGCAAGATGCAACAGTCGTACTGAATAGCCGTGAGTCTGAAATGTCGTCAGTATCGAAAAAAGTTCAATACTTCGCTATAGCTACTGGTGGCAAATATAACAAATTATTATAACTCAACCAGAATGGGAATTTCTTACAAATAAAAACAAACGGCCAATATTTTTTTTTCTTTTCAAAATCTTATCAGGAGTTCATTATGTTATTATTCATCAAATGAAATTGTTTATAGTTTATGTCGATACTTGTACATACATACGTTCACACCAGACATTTCTCTAAAAATGTCCCTTAAGAATTGGACCTATTCACCTTCAAATTGAACTTTTAATTAACATAAAGTCTAAAAGTTGGGCTCGAATGGAGCTGTTTCTTCATCAACTCAGTTCAATAAATCAGCATAGTATTGCGCTGTAATTTATCTTTCTCTTCTACAAATATTCGATAAAAATGGTGTCTCGCGAATCCCAAAAAAACCTGATGAATGATGGAAACCTTTTCCCTTTCTTTGGACTAAGTTCGCCGACTGAGGTCCACTGTTTTAATTGCTGTTTCATTGCTTGCATGTGGTGATGGATCCATGTTTCTTCAACAGTCACAAAACGTCGCGTCTTTTAAATCGCTCTTAAATTTGGGCCAACAATGCCCCGAAGTTGTCATGCGATTCTGTTTTTGTTCCACTGTCGCCGACAGCTTTCTCATGCCCAATTTTTCGCTGCCTGATCTTTACCCGGCGATCTGTAAACACTCGATATTCAGTTACTCTGGAATTAATTGAACCAATATCTGATGGTGGTCATCGAAAGTGCATGGTCCGTATAAACAGCAGGCAACTCCACTTTGATTTCCTTACGCGTCTTCCCACCTAGAAAAAAAGAATTCAATCACTGACCGGTTATCACTATCAAAACAAAAGTACTCTATAAATCTCTAAACAATGTTTTTAGAAGGCGTCCAACGATGGTTTTGTGCCAATGGTGTCATCAGTCGCTAAATACGTTTACTTATCCTACAGCCCCAGTGTAACAGTACCTGGAGAACCAAAGACGGAACAGGGAATTTCGCGAGTACCCCACTGAGGAAAAAAATTAAATATGAGACTGATTAAATTAGATGCAAACTCGTGTCTTCGGCGTCGGGAAAAGCTAATCATTTTGCGAGAGCAGTTCTTCGTGTGGTTCCCACATTGATATCGGCGTTGATTCATCTAATTTAAGCCAATATCTTGACCTTAGAGCTGCTGAAGTAAAATTAAGGCAGAACTGTGATCACATTATGCTTTGCCTTCGTTTATCGTCATAATCTTTTAAGCCCCATTCAATTTCAACACAAGTGAGCCTTTGTTAACCATTTCCTCCTTCATTCTCTTACTCCCTTCAATAAGGTCGTGACTTTTGTGTTGTATACCACTGTTGTATAACATCCCATCCGGCAATAATTGTAATCTTTACACATATGTCCTGAGCTTTTTTGGTCTCCAGGCCAATTCCATTTGACGCGCAATCGATGAACAATATAGATTCTTGATCGGGCTAAAATGACTTTTTTTAACGAAAAACTGCCGTAAAATTCTTTATAAATATTTCCCAATTTTTTGTTTTAAAGTTTTAAGAATTTCTAACGTGAGTTGGAGAGGCTTTTAGGTTTTAACTTTAAAAATAAAACAGGATCTTACTCGGCATATGCTAATTAGCTTTGAGAGTTAAACTCACATTTTGTCCAGTAATTGGACAGAAAACGTTGATACGTTTTCTATGAACATGTGTCGGTGTATTTAAAAAGTAACACGAATTGTATATCGTTCCAAAATTTTTTTAAACACGCGGGTATACACAAACATGTGTTTGTACGTTGTGAGTCAAACCCCTTTTTTTAGCCTGCTGTTAGTCGGTCGTTAAAATGTCAGGAAGTCTATTGAAAAGATCGATAATTTTTCAAATTATTTATTCACGGTTTGAGGAGTCTAATGTTGGAATTTGTCATTTTTAGAGAAATGTCTGTATTTGCTGGTATATTTTAGGATCGTGCTCGTAATACCCGTACATAAAAGACGCATAGCAACACACCCCTTTATCTAACACCTTCATCACACCATATCATATTCATCTCACACTTTCAACGTAGTAGAGCTAATCACGATAAGTATTTTTGTCCCCAATTCTCTCTCTCTTCCGGCAACCTCTCTCTGTCAAAATCTCCTTACCTTCTATTATCAGAATGTATTATCGTTGTTGCTCTGACCGAAACGAACCTGATCCCCAATATGACCAACTTCGAACTATTCCCATCAAATTTTAACGTTTATCGCGATGATGAACTCAGCCGACTCACTGAGGGTTGCCCTTATCGAGGCATCCTACTAGTCGTCCTCAATTCAATTGACACTTTCCTTATTGCTATATCATTCTCCCCTCAACCCGACTTTTTCTCAATTAAGATTGTGCTACCCCAGAAGACATCATTTGTTTCTACATCTTGCCTTCACAACCTATCGGATTCTATAAATTCGCCATTAACATAATTGACCAAATACTTGTATGAAATCTTTCTCTTCGGTGACTTTAACCTTCCTCATCTTAAATAAGCTCAATCTACGATCAATCGTCCATTTTTTGCCATCATTTTCACTACTGCCAAAGAATGTCTCTTCTTGGATCGCCTTACAGATTCAAATCTTAGCCAAGTTAGTGGCGTCTTAAACTACAACGGATCCGTTGAACTCTTCTGTCTCATTTTGTCCGCTCTCCTTTTCAGTCATCGATAATTTCCATCCTCCCCTCCTTTTTTGACGATTCTCCATTACTAAACACTCGTCCTACAGTTCTGCCTTCTCACGATTTCCACAAAGCAAAATTTCACCAAATCAATGAATTCCTTTAAAAAGCCCCTCTCAATTTTGATAATCTAACTTTAAGTGATGCTACAGCTATGGCCAAAATAATGGCAACACCTTTCACATTTCGTTAAAAGGATTTGTAACTACTTTTTTATTCGAATTTTAAAAATTATTGATATGCAAATGTGATAACAAATATATTTTCAATTCGTTTTTTAATTGAATACTTGATTACTTGAAGGAATATTTTAACAGGCAAAACTAATCCGCTATTTCTTGCAAAATTGGTTAGACACCTAACAAAAGTAAAGAAAACGCTTCAGTAATAATTTTTAATTTTATATTTTAGATATCATTGATATTTGCAGGGCGAGACTTGGAAATTTCTATCTTTAACTCATTCCAAAGGTTCTCAATCCGATTTAAATTCGGTGACTGAGGCCACTGCAAAATGCTGAATACTTTATGTTAATATCCTGCTAAAAACGCCATTTTAGTGGGATATGATCTTCCGTATATGGCAGCATAAACCTTCCAATATCTCGACGTCCTTTTCTTTGGTCATAATACCCTTTTTTTTTTTTTTTTTTTTTTTTGTTGGAGGCTTCTACTATCTGCTGGAGCACTCAGACACAAGTACTGGTCCATTGTACTACCAGACAGACGCCTTGTCTTTATTGTATTTTCCCCGTTGTCCGGAGAAAAGTGAGGAGGGGCTTCAGTGATGTTGAGCTAAGAGATTCGGCACCCACCACGTCGGCCCCAAGGGTGCGCCACCGTGCACGAGCGAAGGCGGGACAGTCGCAGAGAAAGTGTTCCGCTGTGTCGTCCTCCTCGCAACAAGCAGCACAGGTAGGCGTCTCACTGATGCCAAGCACGTAGAGATGCCTGGCAAAAGTGTAATGAACCGTAATGACGCCCGTTAGCCTTCTGCAGTCATTTCTCCTTAAGGATAAGAAGAATGTTGCGGACTTTTTACAGACGTCAGGGCGTACGCGCTTAGTCATCCTGCATCCTGGATAATCCCTCCATCTGCGACTGTGTACGTTAAAGACCCAGTCATTGATGTCAGATTTAACCGTTGAAGCTGGTAGACCTAAGGCGGGTTCAGGCCCTGAGAAACTCTCCTCTGAGCCTTTTCTAGCGAGTTCATCGGAGATCTCGTTTCCTGGGATTCCAGAGTGACCTGGAACCCATACAAGCCTAAGTGAATTTAGTCTTCGACTTTGTTCAAAAAGGTTTTGAGTTCATGCACTAGTTTGGAGTTGGACAGAGGATTGGATACAGCTTTGAGTGCAGCTTGGCTGTCACTGCAGACACATATGCTCTTTCCCCTCCATCTGTGTTTCACAACATAGTGCATGGCCATTAGGATTGCGTAAATCTCCGCCTGGAAGACAGACGCATATTTTCCTAACGAGAAGTGCAGTCGAATGTTTTCGCGTTCGAAGAAAACTCCAGCGCCGGATCCCTGACCAGTCCTGGAGCCATCTGTGAAGATGCGAAGACATTCTATTCCAGGTTCAGTGTCTGGCCAAAGCCAGTCCTGACGCCAAGGAAATGTGACTGTGTAGTTACAGCGCAGTAGGATGGCAGGTGTCATTGCGTCAGAGGGCATATCCATGAGACAGTGGTCGTAGGATATTTCTCTCTCAAGTACACTTTCACTCCACTGCGAGTTGTACCAAAGACCATTCCTCTTTAGGCGAGAAATAGTTTTCAGTGCACACCCTCTGATATATATGTCAAGGGGTGGAAGGTTCATCATAGCATCTAAAGCAGCTCCCGGTGTGCTGGGGAAAGCCCCCGTGCAACTGAGGCAGACCGCTCTTTGGAGTTTGGTGAGTGAACCCACAGCGTGTTTTCGTGTCAGCCTGCTCCACCAAACAACCGATGCATATGAGATTATCGGTCTTACCATTGCCGTGTAGATCCAAAGGACCTTTTTCGGCGATAAGCCCCATGTTTTGCCAAAGGCACCTTTGCATTGCCAGAAAGCTGACAGCGCTTTGGTGGTTTTGGACTCAACATGTTTTGACCAGAGAAGTTTGTTATCTAGAATGACTCCCAGATACTTAGCTTCCTTGGATATAGGGATGGGAATGCCTTTTAGCACCAGCTGAGCAATGCCAGTTGTTTTCCTCCTTCTCGTGAAGAGAACGACATCGGTCTTAAGAGGATTAACCGACAGCCCATTTCTCGTGCACCAGTCATCGATCACGTTTAGCGCCGCCTGCGCTTTGAGACAGACATTCGCTAAACATGAGCCGACAGAGAGAACAGCAACATCATCCGCATAGGCTTGGGCATAGATTCCAGAGGCATTGAGAGCATCTAGCAGAGAGTCGACCACCATGCACCATAGCAGCGGAGACAAGACGCCACCTTGCGGGCAGCCCCTGTTTACTCCAGACTTGACACATTGTTCGAGGCCTGTATCAGCGATCAATGTCCTGTGCACAAGCATTGCTTTGATCCACAAAACCAGTGCTTCATCTACGCCATGCCGTCTAGCAGCGTTACACATGCTGTCAAAAGTAGCGTTATCAAAAGCTCCCTCAATGTCGACAAAAATGCCTAGTACGTACTCTTTCCTTTCGAGAGCGCATTCAATTCTCCCAACTAGGTTTTGAAGCGCAGTCTCGCAGGATTTTCCGCGCTGATAAGCATGTTGCATGTCCGACAGAGGATGCATTCGAAGGGCAACTTTGCGCACGTGCAACTCTACTAGTCTTTCCATGCTTTTCAGCAGGAATGATGTTAGACTTATTGGTCTGAAACTCTTGGCTAGTGAGTAATCCTCTTTCCCTATTTTGGGAATAAAGACCACTTTCACCGCGCGCCAAGGGATAGGTATGTAGGCAAGTGCCAGGCTAGCAGTGAAAATTCTTTTCAGTGTAGGAAGCAGCTGTCTTATACCTTTTTGCAGCATAACGGGGTATATCCCATTAGTGCCCGGCGACTTAAAGCCATCGAAGGATGCCACGGCAAATTCAATGGCCTCAGTAGTTGCCACGCGTGACGCAACATACCAGCTACGCCGAGTTGTTTTCATCGCTACAGCCGCAGTATCCAATGAGGGAGTGTGCCCTTTATCCGATGTATTGGGCCAACGCCGTACCATGGAAAACAGCCCAATAACATCAGCCTCCACCATGCTTCACTGTTGGTTTGGTGTATCTGGGATTGTACGCCAAACCTTCTGGGCGACGAACAAACTATTTCCCATCCATCCCAAATAAATTAATTTTTGTTTCGTCACTCCAAAGTATATTCCGCCACTGCTTCACCGACCGTAATGCATCCTGTGGCATGTAATTTAACTTGGCGAAAGCTAACCGTTTTTGGAGGTGTACTTTTTTTAAGAGTGGGAATTTTCTTGGGGCCCGAGCGTAACACTCACTTCTAGCCCTGTCTCTATTTTAATGTCTTTATATGACATAAAAGAATTTACTCATGTTTTTCTAATCAAACGCGTTTTGTCCTTTTCTGATGTTTTAAACAAACCTTGTTGAATTTTTGTCCCTTACCCTTTCGGCCTTAGATAAGAGTGGACGTTATTTCAACCGATTTCAGCAAAGCTTTTGTTAAAATCTCCCACAGATTAATACTCTTCAAATTGTCTTCCCTTGGCGTCGATCCCATTTCTTTGAAGTGGATATCTTCATACTTGGGAAATTGCTTTACAGTGTTCATTTCAGATCTGCATTACATTCATTTATTTTCTAACCCCTTTTTAGCTTCCTCTGGCATCCCCCAAGGCAGCCACTTAGATCCACTTCTTTTCGTTCTTACCATTAACGATATTAAAATGGTGATTAAACATTCCCACATCTCAGTATTTGCCGATGGCACCAAGTTCTTCAAAACCATTTCCTCTAGTCATGACTATTCCCTTGTTCAATCAAATTTCCATCAGTTTTTCCATCTTCTTCTTAGATGGCGATACAGCTCACGGAGACCCAGAGCCAAGCTACTCTCATTCACTTATGTTGTGTGCGATTTGTTTTTCACACAAGTTTTTCCATCTAGTGTTCCAAAAATCGCTTAATATTTCCAACTGCCAATCAGTTGACACGCTTTAGCACTCCTCGCTTAAAAACCCGTCTCCTTAATTTCGGTTCCCTCCCCCGTTCTTCTTAGTTTCTAAGTTAGATTGTTGGCTTTTAACCTTATCCATATTTTACCAATGCAAAGAAATTTAACTCATTCTTTATGACGCTTTAGATATTAACATCGGTCCAACTTGGATCACGCTTTGGCATAATACCTCTGCCCACATTTGTAGAACTTCTTGCTTCCTTGATTGTATTCTTTTTCTCCTCTTATTCTTTTTAATGGAGCTTTTATCCAGTGAACCCGTCTGCATTTGGTTTTATTCAGTGCTTTTTGAAATTACAATTTTAGGTATTATATCCCAGATACGTTTTCCTGTATCTGTTTCTGGTGTTCACTCCAATGCAATAAAAGTTGCAACCATATGTGGATACTAGTGGACATCGTCATTTCTTTGACGTTGTGATTTTTGCCAAATGTGGCTACAATAAAGTGAACAAGGTCCTTGTCACTCTAATAGAGTGTCACAGTAGATCTTGCATAGATACCATATCAATATAGTTTGACTGACTTTCGTATCAGCCTTTCGAAAAGATTGCCCATTTAGTATTGTAAAACTTAGTCCTACACAAATTTTGAGCGCCGGCTCTCACTAAACTCTTATCTAGTGTTTTCAATCACTTTCCAATTTCCATTAACTCGTACATATTAAATACATAAAATATTGATAAATGGTAGTTATGGCACGCGATTCCAATTTTATACGACAGCAAACCGCCCACCTAATAATGTACGGTTTCGTGCCTAAAACACCCTAATATGCCCACGGTTGTACCTATCAAAAATCGCAAAAAAATCACGAACACGCTGAATGCTTTTATCGTTATGGCTGCAATGATAGAAACCATCAATATGGCCATATTGTAATCGTTCACTCCTATACTGAATGAACGAAGCCTACGAGTACAGTGATTCGAAACGGTCCACCCACAAGCTATTTAGCAACTTTAGCCGATTTCTCTCTATTTGAAACACCAAAAAGTTAAATCTACCCAAAACCTATAGCACCGGTAAATAACTCAAAACCAATCTGAACGCCATCGATCTACTGTGGTCGAATCTCTTCCGTCGAGTTGTACCCACTAAAGTGTCCTTTTCTCCTGAATCCCGCATCCTTGTAACAAATACACCACAATCAGACTATCGATTGCACCGCATCTTTCATTCACCGAATCTGAATGTGAATCTTTTTTTGCCATTAGGGACATTCCGAAAGGGAAATCAATCCGACAGCAAACTGCTCTGACATTGTCGAATTTCCACTTATTTTTCTTTTCACTTCTACAGGATACACATGATGCCTTCCGTTCCCTTTCCCTTGTTTTCTGTACTCCGTTGTACTTTTTTTTTCGTACTTGTCTCCTTTTTATCTACACGTTCGGATGTATGGAGAGGCTAATATCCTATTTCAAAGCTACTTTCCTCCGTATGATGTTGCTCGTTTCCTTCAACGAGAAGGCGAACTATACATTTGTATCCCCATCGGCGACGTCCTTGAAACGTCACGGAGCAGATATCGCATTCCAATGCTCTCCGACCATTAGGATATGAATTATTGTTCGCAAAACTTTCGAAATGAATAATACATTTGTCGTGGGAACCAGCAGCTCAGATCCTTTCAAGGTCTTAATGCGAACCCTAAGGTCGCAACTCATTACCGAGGGAGGACCATGCATTCCATAATATTCAGTGACCTATTCAATGTTTCAATTGGATTTTTAATTGAATTTTGGGGATTCACATGCTCATACGCAGGGGTAATGGGCTCATTATGGAAGTTAAAGCGAGTGCCTAAGGTATCCATAAAAGAAAATGCCTTCGCGTGAAAACGTAAGACTTCTCGTTTTTTTTTTGCATAAAAAATCGAAAAGGAATTCGGCGAATCCAAAAAAAATTTCGTACGATACCGAAGGATGCCTGCGGAGAAAAAGTGGTGGGTGGCATGATGGGCTCACGGTACAAATTTAATTAACTTTTTCAAAGAGTTTCCTGTCCGGTGGGGCTTCAATTGGAATATTAATTGAAAATTATTTTTTTATTCCTGTTTCGGACGGTGGAAGAAATATTTATGGCGCTGAAGTGGTGGTAGTGATGGATCCGCGGATCGCAAAATAATTTTCTGGAAAATTTGTCGAGCATAGGAATTACGCTACTCTATGGAAAGCAGCATACTCGTATATGTAGGTAAGAACTTGCCTCATGCATATCAAACCACCTGGTACTTTAGCAGGCTTAAAATAGTGTATCACGGTTGATTGATTTGACATTCAAGTTTACAGAAGTTTATCATGATGTTTCATGCTAAGCAGCTATGGTAGGTAAAATTATCCAGCTCCTTTATACCTCCTCGAAAGTTGACTAAGTCTTGAGCATAGTGAATATTTTTTATTATAAGTAGATTCGAACTCAAGGGCATGCTGCCATCTGCTTGTATACTCGTATATGACGAAGCAGCAAAGTGAGCCCTAACTTCATAAGTTTACATAACTCGCCCTTAATGTCTTGATGGAAAAGAGCTAATGCTATTCTGTCTCTACAACTGTTGTTGCCTTGCTCGTCAACAGAGTGAGCAGTTTACCAAACAAAGCCGAATTAGGCATCATACGATAACTATTAATGTATCAAGGGTCTATTATTTTACAGCTGGATCAAAGGAACAGTCAAAATACTCGACTATAAGAGGAAAGTGCATGACTTGTGGAAAGGTAGGATATGAGACTAATTTCTCAGAAATTCTCAGAATCCCCATACGAATACTTACATACTGAAAACCTGTCAAAGTTTCTAAACAATTTTAATTGGCAATAAATTTTCTTTTATTGGAAAGCTAGGGTAAAATGAATGTAGTGTTTCCCATCCTGTATATTTCGAGAACAGGAAGTGGAAGTTGATTTGATTAAACAAGGCCCACCCATGAACTGAGTTCTTCCCTTCTGTGGAATCAAGCTGTTTTCGATGGCCACGTGTTGTAGGTAACAAAAGGCTGCAGCAGTTGACAACGGAGTGATAAGAGTTATTGGTTTGGCAGAGGAGAAAAGTACCGCTTCATTTTCTATACAGAATTTGTTTGGTTTCTTATTTTCTTCGAATGGGAAAAGGCTTTATGTGACATTAAAAACTGATTTTTGAGAGCTGAACTCACCCTTTGATCTATGTTTTCTCGGAGAATTCTTATGCCAGCATATGTCCAAAAATCAAAGGGAATTGTATATTTTTGGGGATTGCATTGTATTTTTCACTCGAAGATTTGCTAAGACAACAAACATATCTGAGGCATGCATCGGCATACATCATTCAAACAGAAAGTCAATAGCGACAATTTCAAAAGATACTGCTCTAGATACTGATTGGAAGAAAAGGAGACTTTAGAACACATACTATGTGAGTAGTCTGCTAGCTTTGAAAGCGAACGTTTCTCAAAAAAGTCATGTGTCCTGAAAAAGTTAATTTTTAAGGAATCGTTAATTGGCCAATTTGCTAATTTGGCACATTAGACTTTTCTGGTCACAATACCCTCCCTAAAAAAAGTTTATTTCGGAAACCATAGTGTCCTGATTAAAGTTGCATAAAAAAAAAAAACAAAAACAGGATCAAGGATTTGTCGTAATTTTTTTGTCTATTTTTTTTTTTAGTTTTTCATTTGGCTTATTTCCAGTAATTTGCGCTTTTCGGTGTTGCATTGCAATGCATGCATTCTTAGCTCAATAACCAACAAATATTTACCACTGCAGTCGAGTTTCAACGATTTTTCTGGGTTAACTACAATGATCGGAGTCATCACCGGCTTAAGCCAACCATGATGTGCAGGAGCTGTGGTTTCAACAAGACGGCGCAACATGTCACACAGCTCGTGCCACAATTGATGTATTGAAGGAAACGTTTGGTAACCGCATAATTTCCCGTTACAGACCCGTGAATTGGCCTCCAAGATCGTGCGATTTAACGCCGCTTGACTATTTTCTGTGAGGATATGTGAAGTCGCTAGTCTACGCCGATAAACCCGAAACAATTGACCACTTGGAGGACAACATTCGAGGCGTTATTGCCGATATACGGCCACAAATGTGTGAAAAAAATCATCGAAAATTGGATATCCAGATTAGACTAAGTCCGAGCCAGCGGTGGCGGTCATATGCCAGAAATTATATTTAAGTTATAATGTCGGAAGATTGTCTTTCGAATAAAGTTAATTTCATGTAAATTTAAAGAAATCATCTTTAGTTCATTCCATTCCAAACTTCTATACCTCTATAAAAAACAGCCTTTACTTAGCCTACAAAAGAAAAACAAAAAATTTGGAGAAATGGCGATTAATTTTTCAATATAGTCTCCTTTTAGCTCGATACACTTGACCCAGCGATGCTCCAACTTCTTTAACCCGTCTGAAAAATACGTTTTCTCGAGGTCTGTAAAGTAGGCCTCCGTGGCGGCGATGATCTCCTCATTCGACGGAAATTTCTGCCCGGCGAGTGACTTTTTCAAGCTTATTCTTCTTTCTCAACGTGTGTCATTCAGCTTTTTTATAGTATACTCGTATAATCCCAAGTGATCGATTGCAATTTTCCATCGATGAACAGAAGCTGAAAACAATGTGTACCCCTAACAAAGCCACCGATCTTACGGATGACAATGATCTTAGGGGTGACTGCGGCTTTATGACCGATGCTATGGGCGGTCGCCCTACCGCGCACTACCCTAACGCCGCTACTGCATCCTCTTGATTTGACTCCCTGTATTCGCACTTCCTTCTCTTTCGGCTCATCTGATGTCTTTCACGTGGCGCTCAGAATTTTTCTGACTTTCTCAGTATAATGTTCTCAGTGTTCGAGTTGAGCATTCGTCATCTTTAAGGTCTTCATGACCATGACGAAATTTAGCAAACCAACCGAATTCTTGTGCACAGTACAGACACCCCAAACGTTTTCATCAGCTACATTTTGATACTATTACACCAGTTCCTACCTTGTTTCCAGATTTCGACCCATCAGTGTACCATTTTTGAGCTCCATCCTTCATTCAAGGCGGGTTGTGATTTCTCTTTGCTTGGTATGAGTTATTCGTAGTGTTTTTTAAAGTTTAACTTAGGAGATATTAGATTACTTACTCAGGTTAGTTCCCAGATGCTATCCACTTTTTTAACAATTTCTAGGTGTCTAACAAGGTCTCCTTCTTTGTATCTATGGGCTCTCTGTAAGGTTAAGGCTTGTTTGGCAGCTACACATGCATGGCAGAATTGTCGATCTCATTGCTTCAGTAATGCTAGCATATACACGCTAGCCTTTATTATTTATTGATTTTATTAATGACGCTTTTTTGTTCACATTTTTCCATCAAACAACAGCGCCATAAAATATGGTGGGTTTGATCATTTGATAGTTTCCAAAAACTAATTTTTGAGCTTAAACCCCATGTTTTGCCTACAAGTTGTTTAAGATTTGATGGTCTTTGAATGGTCTTTTGTTTGTTATAGTTTTCGCTCCAGTATTATTCCTAAAAACTTTACCTCTTCCTTTAATGGAATGCAGGTTTCATTGATTTTTAAAGTTTGAAAATTATTTGTTCTTTTTTTAGTGAATCGAATGATGTTTGTTTTGCTTGGATTGATGGAGAGTCCTTCTTTCTCGCACTTCCTCCAGATTATTTCTAAGACTTTCTGAGATTCCCTATGTTTTCATGTTTTCCTTTTATGATTATGGTTATATCGTCATCATATCCGATGACTGTAAAGCCATTGTAATTAAGTACACAGAGGCTCGTCTACTAGAATTGACCATAGAAGTGGGGATAAGACCTCTAATAATTTTGATTACTACTTCTGATGTGCCTAATTTGGCTGTTATATGCCTTTCTTTAAGCATGACGTTTATCCATTTGATAATTAAATTGTCTACCTTTCTTCCATAAAATGCAATTTTTAGTGATGAATGATTTGCATTATCAGATGCTCCTTCTATGAGGTGCGTCTATGAGGAAATTCAAAAACTTTTATTCAACCTAGACCTTTGCAATTTATTCCAATTAATTTTTGAAAACAATATGAATTATTTGACCGCCTTTATTGCCGATGCAAAAATGGGCTCGTTTTCGCGCATTCTCCATGACATTTTCGAGCATTTCCGTCGAAATTTCTGCGATTTCCGCACGAATGTTTCTTTTGAGCTGTTCTATTGTCTTCGGGCCGTTAGCATACACATTGCTTTTCAAGTATCCCCAAAGAAAAAAGTCTAGAGGAGTCAAGAGGTTCATTGTTTGTCCGCAGTATGGCATGTTGCGCCGTCTTAAGTGAAATAAGCCATTTTTACGCATTTCTGGGACCACAAAGGTCCCCGGAAGCGACAATTTTGTTTATTAACTGAGCCAGAGAGTGTAAAATGTGCCTTATAGGTCATCAAAATTTGCTGCCAGAACTGCGGCTCAGCATTAATCATTGCAACGACATTTTGTGCGTATGCCAAGCGCCGTGGCTCATCTTGTGACAAAATTCTTTGAGTTATCTGCACTTTGTATGGAAATAAGTGAAAATCATCCTTTAAAATTCTCCGCAAAGTGGTCCTACTGATGCCTAACTGCTGCGAACGGCGCCGATATAACAAACTTGGGTCTTCTTGAACACTGGCCTTCACAGACTGAATAGGTGCGTTTGAACGCCGCGGACGTGGCTAGGTTGCTCACGAGAGCTTGCCACAGAACCAAATTGAAAAAAATTTGAGGCCCAACGACGAATTGTATCTTTTTTGGGCGTAACACGATCACGATATTTTCCACGATACGAACGTTGAGTTAGCACAATCGAGCGTTAATTTTTAATGAACATTGAAACTATTTCCGCAAGTTCTTTTGGTGTGAAGCGATTCATGGTAATTCGCGAAATTGTACTGAATTGGCGTTTCCAAAATGCTATGACGTATGAAAATCGGTTGACAATTGTTTAAGTTATTCGAAGTTTACATCGACCCATATGAGATGGCGCACCCTGTAGAAGAGAGAGTATTTCGTACATTGAGAGGGTAAATGTTGATAGAGCCAGAGTTGTAGAGGGTCGCGCAGTCAATGGTGCCTGAAAGGAGACGATGGATGAAAAGAATGTCAGATACAGTTCTTCTTTCCTCCAACGCGTTTATGTTGATTAGCTTAAGAAGGTGTTGATGGGCTGGTAAGAGCATAGGATTGTTTCAAGAGATTCCTCGAAGTGCAAAACGTAGGAACCGGCGTTGGATGCTTCCCATTCTAGAAATGTGGGTTTGTTGGTAAGGGGACCCACTTGAAAGGCGTATTCAAGAAGGGCCTGGACAAAAGTTATGTAGAGAAATCGGAAAACGTAGGGGTTGGAGACTATCTTATACCATCGCTTCACAAAACCGAGTGCTGAATTAGCTTCAAGGATTATCTCGTCGATATGTGCGCGAAAATGTAGCACCTGATCACATAATATGCCAAGATCGCGGAATGCCTGAACAGTTGAGATGGGCCGTTTATTGGGGAAGTAAGAAAATAGTTTTGAGGAGGACTTTTGATTCGTTTACGTGAAAAATTAATTGATTGGCAGTTGGAAATGTTAAGCTCCAAGCGATTTTTGGAACACTAGATGGAAAAACTGATGGAAAATTGATTGAACAAGGGAATAGTCATGACTAGAGGAAATGGTTTTGAAGAACTTGTTGTCATCGGCAAATAGTGAGATGTGGGAATGTTTAATCACCATTTCAATATCGTTAATGGTAAGAACAAAAAGAAGTGGACCTAAATGACTGCCTTCGGGGACGCCAGAAGAAGCTAAAAAGGAGTTATAAAAGGCTAATCTGAAATGAACACTGTAAAAGCAATTTCCCAAGTATGAAGATATCTATTGTACCTCAAAGAAATGGGATCGAAGCCAAGGGAAGACAAATGGAAGGGTATTAATCTGTTGGAGACAAAGTCGACTTCCTTGCCATTCTCTAAGGCCGAAAGGGTAAAGAACACACATTCAACAAGGTTTGCGGTTGTAGATCTGCATTTGATGAAACCGTGTTTTCTAGCGGAGGTTAAAGACTTGCAGTGAAAACTTAAAATTTCGTACAAGAAGCTCTCGAAGAGTTTGGGTATGTGTGACAGTTTGGCAATGGGACGATTCTTCTTCTTTTCCTTTTTATCCCGGCGTCGTTATGGTCAGAAGTGTAGGACCATAACCTTCCCACTTAACTGCATTCCTACTGGTCCGCTTGTGGGGTCCGCCGTTTGGCAATGGGACGATAATTGTCAATATCATTTTTCGGACTTTTCTTGTGTATAGCGATTATAAAATAAGTTTTCCATAACTGGGGGAATTCACCTAGAGATAGGGATAAACTGAGAATTTTTTAGAGAGGGAGAGAGAGTGTTGAGGAGCATGCTTTAAGAGATATGGCAGGGAGTCCGTCAGGCCCAGGAGTGAATTCCTCATTAAGTTGATTTTATTTGTTTTTGGGGTCATTTGAGATTTGATCATTGAAGGAGAATGAGGTAGGATAGCCATTAGATTTTCTTTTATAGTTGACAAATTTAAAAAAAGACTTAGGATCATTTATTTAGATTGGCTTGCGTTTCAGCTAAATAGCATTATTAGAGGAAATTGTGAAGGGCGGCAAATTGCACTTTGTATGGAAATAAGTGAAGATCAAAATTCTCCTCAAAGTGGTCCCACAGATGCCTAATTACTGCGAACGGCGCCGATATGACAAACTTGGGTCTTCTTGAACACTAGCCTTCACTGACTGAATAGATGAGTTTGAACGCCTCGGACTTGGCCTAGGTTGCTCTCGAGGGCTTGCCACAAAACCAAATTGAAAAAAATTCGAGGCCCAACGACGAATTGTATCTTTTTTGGGCGCAACACGATCACGATATTTTGCACGATACGCACATTGAGTTCGCACAATCGAGTGTTCATTTTTAATGAACATTGAAACTATTTTCGCCCGTTCTTTTGATGTGAAGTGATTCGGTTAAAATTGTACTGAATTGACGTTTCCATAATGCTATGACATATAAAAATCGGTTGACAATTGTTGAGGTTATTCGAAGTTTATATCGACCCATATGAGATGGCGCACCCTATATATCCACAAAGGCGCCAACCGCGACTTCCTTTGCTTTCAGGGATCTTTCTACAATGCCCATGACTTTAGGAAGGACGGTTATTGTAGATTTAACTTTTTGATATGCAAATTGTAGTTTGTGGAGTGTTGCGTTCTCCAGTGTTGATCTTATGACAAGCTCTATCAGTTATATCACAATATCCTTGTTAGAATAATGGGAACGATACGTTTCGAAGCCAGATGAAAGATCAATGCAATATAAAGTTCAGTAGATGAATCAGAGCTATAACGCCATGTACATAGTAGTAGAAGATGGATCAGAGAGTTACACTAAGCTCTTGATTAAAACTAGTATCGGAAATGGGATAGACTTTTCCTTAGTTGCTCTAGTTTTGTTGGAGTCTGGCCGTTGCACTGATGTTTATGTCTGATTCTGTTCCATTTTCATAATAAGGTCGAAGCCAGATGGATTAACTTATGGACTTTAGTAAGTCACGATATTTTTCGAGAGAATTTGACTTTATCAAACCTGATTGATTAAGAGAAGCCCGACCATTAGAAACATTGCTGTCTCATGGTGGAGCATCTTACTATGTATCTACATCCATATGTATGTATGCAGATGCTCTCTTGATTGCCATTAGTAAATGAAAAAATAACCGATCTGCGATAGTAATGCGTTTTCATTGTCCTTATTTTTTCGAATTCTGCATACCTACGTAGTACATACAAAGCTCTATATGAGCTTCTAATCCCGCATCTTTTTTGAGAAAATTTAAGCAGTTTGTGGGCTTGTCCTTAACAACGATGTCTGTGGCTATAAGTTTTATCCTTACGGCTGGACACTGTATAGTCTTTAATTAACCTTTCAGTCATTCAGCGGACTGAAAGGTATGTACATCATTTTTTCGTGTTAAGTGAAATTCACATTGTCATGTCAAGATTGCCAGTTTTACGATTAATATGTAAAACGTGGCAACTTCTATTTTACTCTTAATATGTACATATATCAGTCAGTCGAATTAGTACCGGAGCAGAAGTAATCCTACGACAAAGTGAAAAATAAGAGCATTTAACCCCATCCCAATGTGAATTTTAGGACAATTTCATTCAAGCCACCACTGCCTTACCACACAAATATTCATTTCAAACGCGAATAATTCCATTAGAAATGCGCATATGTACGTACAAATGTCACGTTCCGCATATTCTCCGATAGCCAAAAATAGCATCGCGCTACCATTAATTCAACAATATCCACATGTCATCTATTCTACATGATGTCTTAACAGGACATCTTTCTCCCATTCCTGTCCGAGGACGAGACACGCGTAACACGACGACCTTAAATAGAAGACCATTAGACGAGTGTCAGTATCTATTCCTAAACAAACAAAACTCTTGCCACGACGGAAATTAAAACAAATCGATGGAGACCAACTGCTCCGTCGTCCTGCGGAGCATCTTGCCCAGCTCTTCTCTTTTTCCGTCTCAGATAAATTCATCAACCCACAATTACAATCCTTGGAAACGGAAATACATACTGGTACACATTTATCTCGTGGTCACATGTAACGCAAATTAATTAATCTGCAGCGCAAACACGACATCCATTGAACAAACCGTTCATTAGCTCGATACGTGCCCCAGCGTCAGGCGACAGGAGGGATGTTCTGTCATAATTATTGTTTACTCTTTTGCCGCTTTCAAGGACGAGGGTTTTTCGTTTTTTTTCCTGCGAACATCGCAAACAGACAGCCACGCGAACAACTTGAAAGACCCCGGAGCACCGAGCGAATTCGCTTTTCCTCGAATTTTGACATTCAATCGTATGTCTCGTTTGGTCGTTGTGCTACGGGTTAACTGCAATCAAAAGGGAAAGGCAGATGCCCTAGAGTAGTAGGAGTCGAATTATTTTGAAAGGGTGGTTTTAATTATGAAATTTTGAAGACCCCTTCACGAGCATGTCCCGAAGTGTTTGTTCGTTTTTTAGTTGCTTCTTTGATCCTTTCATAGCCCATTATCCTTCATTTGTTTTCTTTCTCATCCTGTTTAGGTTGTTTTTGGCTGCCTTTTTAATCCGATCTTGTGTTATAGTCTCGAAGGCATGGTTTGCACTGACATTGTCGTTCCTTCCTATTGGTTCGTTATACAATTTCTTTCAACGTGAAAATACTTTAATTGGCAAAAGGGGGCGAAGGGGGTTTATGGCCAAGAGTTTTAGAAGTACGAGTGGGAAGTTGCACTTAAACGCCTAATTGAAGCCCAAAGCTCTTATCATGAAAAGTGGGTAACGCGCAATTATTTGTCATCTTGCCTGGCAGCAGAGGTAAATAAATGGAGATGGACGAGGGTTTGGGCAAATATTTGCGTTCGCACCCAATTAATCCTTGATGTTTAAGTTTCTTGATGTTTTTTCTTCTTCTCTCTCTCTCTCTCTGTCTAATGTTTTAGTTTTGGATGTGGATATACATATAGAGATAAAATCTGGTCGAATGTGTAGTTCTGTATGAGTACTTGAAGGAGAGTGATGAAGTGCTTGTCAACGACCTAATCACTTGATCTTTATGTGATTGATGACTCAATTGGAACTCGAAGGATTAAGGGTTGATATTTCAACAAATCATTATGGTTATGTTTGTAATCGTTCTTTTGGGGAAAGCGTTTATCTACAAAGTCATTTGTTTCGCCATTGTAATGATCAAAATATGAGAGGGAACTTTGTAACTCAATTGGAGGCCATTTCGGATTAGGATTCGGGATTCGAGTATCAAGATCGCGCTCTCACTATTCCCCCCTTTTTATTCAACTTTGTGTGTTGCGACTCTTTCAATGGGGCTTTATAGATTAAATCTATGTCCTTTAATTTGATCCTGTTTTAAAACAATGTTCGTTCATTAAAAACTGAATCAACAATTGTAGATAATCATGTGAAAGGTAAAACATGAAATTATTGGTTTAAAGAATGGGTTCAAAAATAAAAGGAATTCCTAAATTCATTTACATAAATACATATGTAAACCAATGCTACCCCATTCAAATATGCCGGATTAAATACAAATGAAGAAAAAAAGAAAACCACGACTGCTTGAAAATTACTTTTTTTATTTTTTTGTATTATAATTTTATTACTTCCTTCTTTGAGAGGTTGGCGATGACTACTTCGAGTGAGCGGCTCTTTCTGGTACTCTACGAGCAGCTGATCTTCTCTATCGAAAAATAACGTCAAACTGTACTAATGGGTTCTGTTCGTTTGTCGTTTCGATCTGAAATTTGGCTGTCCTGATTCTCATTCGACCCGAATGAATGATCCATCACTTCATGAATTCCGCCACCGTGTTCGTCGAATTCAGCCCTTCTGTGTCATCCACTATTTACCTCGTACCTCACATTTTTCATCTTCTCCACAACTTTGTAAGGTTCCCGTAGACTCTATTCTTTTCTCTTCTCATTCGATGTCCAACTCGCCGACAGCTGCTTCAACCAAACTCAAAAAATTGGCAAAAAATGTTCATACTCCGAAACAGGAGTCTCCATCTTGATACTTTTTGAAGGGTTATTTTTCAGGACTTGTTGATCTTTATCCACTTGTACCAACTTGTGCACTCCCCACGTTTGCCTTGGTCAACATAGGAATAATGATTCTGTTGATACGCTCCAGTTGCTCCTTTCTATGAGGAACCCCTATCCCAATCAACTAATGCTGCACGCATTCGTCCCTACAATAATCGCTAAGAGCTAACGATGTAAAAGCTTGTTTCTTGAATTCCTTAATCACGTTCGAATCCGGAGCCAGGGGTATAAAATATTTTTCTATCAAATCGCTTGCCTTTTGAACTGAAAAATGAAATGTCAAGTTCCACTGACTATGGTACTTCGATAAGGTTCTTAATAAATTTCATAATCGAAGTCATGCAGGACCATCGCCCACCTATGTAGATATTTAAGGGCATGCTCTAAGAGTGTTTACTTCACGGCTTTTCTCCTCGGCGAGGAAAACCTGGCAAAACCTTCGGTAGTACACTTGCCCTGAAAAAGCTTCTCGGCTCCCGTCATTCGGAATAGTCATTAAATTGTAGATTCCGTTCACCTGTGTGAAAAAAAAATCTCCCAAAACATACATATGTAAGTGAATAAGAGAAGCTTGGCTCTGGCTCTTCGTGACCTGCAACGCCATCTAAGAAGAAGGAGAATGACATGGGAATAATAAATAAGTTACTGTGAACTACAACCAACGCAACAAACTCAGTCGAATCTCTCGAATCATATCTAGGACAACCACCCCCGGCGAGTAATGAACGAAATCTTCGATACATAGACCATAAGAGCGTAACTGTTGAACCCAGGCGAACCCTATGAAAAACCTTCTTTCAACTATCCAGGCTAACAGTTCTTCAACATCCATTTTGAATAGTGCGTCTTTACGTAATAACAACAATAGAGTAACAATTCCATATCCTTCAACGAATTTCTTGATTCGCCTATTTATTAACTGATATTGGAAACTCTTTCACTACTCTAGTCTTTTCTGCTGATGTATCCGAAGAATATTATATGTCTCTTGTAAAGCTGACAGTTCTTCCAATTTATTAGTAGCCCCGCTACCTAGTCTCTACTTCCCACTTGTTCATCTGTGGCATCCAATCTTCATTTTATTTCAACTGTTGATATTCTTGTTTTTTTTGCGATGTAGGGGTCTATCATATTGATCAGTATCTTCTCTACTCTAGGTTTCAAGGGATTCAGGTTCTAATTCGACTCACTCAAAAATTTTTCATTTCCCCAAAAAGTTCATCTAATCTAATCTAACACTTTTGAATAGACTCAATTCATGGCTCCTTCGAAAGATCGGAAAATCTGCTCAGTGATCGGAACAGATTGTATTCGGACGGAATGATATCTGCAGCACACGGCGGGTATGGTGGTGTGTTGGATGAGCATCGCTTAAAGGCAGTTGAATGACGCAAATAACGATCCAGATTTGCTGAAAAGGGTCATCACAGGTGACCAAATTTCGTTATGATTTTGACGGCGAAACCAAAGCTCAATAATACGTTCGACCTTTTTTCTCTTCCCAAAACTAAAAAGACGATTGAGGAGATAAAGACTGGAAGAGCTCGAGGCTATACTGAAAAGGCATATCAGAAGTGCTTCGAGGATTGTACAAGCATATTATATCTAAAGGGGATTACTCTGAAGGGAAAAAATTGATATTGATGAATAAATAAATAAATTCAAGACTTTAAACCTATTGAAAGCGGCTTTTTTAGCTAGGCCAAAAAATCTTGAAGTTTTACAGCAATTTTCCGTTTTCAAACTTCTTTGCAGCTCCGAAACAACCCTTGAGCAACCCATTCGTCAAAATCACCACTTTTGTAACGTTGAAACCATAAGCGAAGAAATCCTTCCACTACGAGAAGTCTCATCGTAAATTTCTATATTCATTCAACTCAGCCGGTGACTTTCTTCAGGTGAAAAACAAAAATTTCTGCAACTGACGCTTATTTTGCTTCGTAGTCGACATAATGACGCTGACACGTATTCGTAAATATAATAAAATGAACTAATCCATGTCACATTTCTGATCTGACATATCAGACCAGCATGTACTGCTGGCGCCATCTGTTGGAACCCATTTTACCACCTGTTACATCGGAGTAAGCTCCAGAGTCTTATCCAACAAACAGCCTTAATTACTCTCTGTTGTAGGCTGTTGTTAATTATTTTCGATTTTTTGCGCCTTTGACTATTATTCGATATCTGACCTCTTGATTAAAAGTCAACGTCTGCAGATAACCCTTTTAATGATAAGTCAAATGAGCTCTTCGATAACTCATGTATGAATTACAGCCAGATCCTCGGGCGAAGCCATTCATGCCGAAATAAAGGTAATCAACCGATTCTCATTAGCGCACGATTTATGGTTAATACAGTCCCAAAACAAAATATAATAAAACATATCTATCAGTCCCGACGTCACAATCATATCAACCCGACTGATGGCCATCATCAATAATTTCAATCCGTAATTATATACAAATAAACATCCGACATTATCTCCTCATTACTTGTCGCTCATTGAAAACGGAAAAATCTGAATCGAGGAACACAACTACCAGCGAGGATAATAATTATCCCAGATAAACGTTATCTATATGATAACGTGTGTGAATGAATACGTTCATATATAAGTATGTATTTGCGTGGTCGTCAGTGACGAAAATGTGGAATAACTAACAAAAGAGGCAATCGTTCGTTCGTCAGGCGAAACGATCTCGATTATGCCGAAGCAAATTGATGGCGGTGTGACTAATTGCTGTTTGTTGGCGACATACTATGCCATATACATACGTACATACAGAAACGGCTAGGAAAAGGATAGGCCCTCGGCTCCAATCATAGGAACAATACGTCTGTGGATTGCCTGCCGGCAGAAAAGCTGAATCTGTTACGCTGATATATTGGTGGCTACTATTTTTAGGTCAGGGTAGACCATAATACAAGCGTGAAATATTCGGAGTATCTATTCGCTGAGCACTAAATAACTTGTAATTATGTAGATACAAAAAAAAAACGAAAAACACTTTTATCCCGTCGACGGTGTTTACGAAAGGTTTGTTGGTCTGTAGTGGTTTTCTGCTCAATAGCCGGTGGGGGTTAGGGGTGGTCGTAGTTTCCGGCCATTCGTGGTAAGAAATTTTCCAATTGCGTGAAAAAGTTGTATCCTGGGAACAGGGAAGAAAAAAGAAAAAACCGACAAAGCAAGAAAAATGCAAAGTTCTGTGGCGGATACCGGAAATGGGTGGGGTATGAGCAGACTCTATTTGTGCAGGAAGTTTATCGTAAGATCTATTTACATTTTTTTCCTGTTCCGGTAGAGAGGGGGAAGTAACTATTTCCTTTTTTGCCATCTTAGTGGTGTACAATAGATAAATGAAGATAGGGAGAAAGGAGCACTGGAAGTAGGGCACTTAAAGGTGACAAGAATGTTTTTTTTTCTTACAAATTCCGCGAGAAAAAATAGTTTCTAAGAACTAACAGGTAGAGGAAGCTGAAGCAGATCAAAGAAAAAAAAATTATTCAAATACTTGGAAATACCAGAGTGAAAATGAGATAAGTTGGGGTTCAGAAGGCATTGGATGAGAGGTGACTCTAGTCTTAATTTAAAAATTAATAAAGTGGTCCGTCTTCATATAACTGCTGTACTATGTCTGACCTTAAGTAATATCATGTATTCCCACATGGCTTCAAATACGGTTTTAATGACTGTACTTTTTGTGGATGGAATAATCTTCCTAAGACCTATTCAAAGCAGAAAAAATGTTGTGTTTCTGTTAGTTTTTCTAATATTTGTGACTGTTATAGTGACTTTCTTTAATATTTGGCGACATATCCTTTGTTTGTTATAATCGTCCAAAACCGTCGAGTCATCGAGTCATTTTAATTTTGGCATCTTTTAAGGGGGTTGGGACTTTCACGCACTTTGCATTACTTTCCATAAATCTTTGAGATTTAAGCTGCCTTAAAAGCTTTTTTAGGTCTGTCTGATATTCAAAAGATTTAAATCCCGAGATTGAGGTGACCGTAATATGACATCGATTTAATTTTCTCTAAATCACTCTTTGTTGCTCGTGCCATATGCTCCTTGTCCTTCATAAATACCCATTTCGGTCATTTTGGTATTATTTCGAAAAGTGATACATAGTCATTTTATTTTTACGCGAATTCGGTATTTTGAGCAAATAGAATCTTTCGTAAAACAAGGATTTAAGATATAGAGGTTACTATACTTTTAACGATGGGATTAAGGCATTTTGATAAGGCCAGAAGATGGTATACTCTACCGTAGTACAATACGAGGTGGTCCAAACAGATGCAAAAGACACGTCATATGTATAATAATAATTCATCAGTGATTTTGGTGCAACGTACATTTTGACTCAAATTTTGTGGCCGTCCTACTAGTTAAGCACATAGGGCTTAGAAACTCCCTCGAAGAGAGAAAAACATCACGGGACAGAAATGGCCCGGTTTTAAAGTGGTTTTTTCGATGAGAATACCGATGCTTGAGCTGAAGACGCTGACATGCCATGCGTTTGGACGCGATTAGACTGTCGTCTCTGCAGTGCATATTGGTGACAGACTTGAAGATGATCCCTTTCCAAGTGCAGACTGACTTAGCTACTGTTCGCACACCGACAATTGCATCTAAATCACGCACACGATATCCTGAACCTCCGAGGCGAAATGGATGATTTTCGGTTAAAATTCATAGAAAAGCGAAATTGAAAATTTTCATGAGGAGAACCATTACATCTATCCAAGGTCACTGCGTGGCACACCATTTATGCCGTAGGTGTCATCGGGTTTTATTTGTTCGAGTTACATGGTTACTGAGACTGGGGAGCGATACAGATCAATGAGTTTTATTGCCGTCAATTTATGTACTGAATAGTATATGGTTCCAACAGAATGATACAACCCCACTTTAAAAATGTTTGTAGGTCGGTCGCCTACTGACTCGTTCTGGTTATTTGCGAGATCGCTCGATTTGTCCGCTATATGCTTCTTTCCTTGGGGTCTTTTGAATATCATATCAGGCCTATCATAACAAGCCACAAACACTTAAGAATATTCGACAAAAATGGGAGAACCTATCGCCCGGAGTTTTCAACGAAACTGAAATTATGGTATTTGCTTGATTCTTGGTTGTTCTTTTAAAAACATATCTGAATAATACGAGGGTGGTCCGATAAGGACTTAGCATACAAAAGAAAAACAAAAATTTTGGAAAAAAGGCGATTTATTTTTCAATATAATCTCCTTTTAGTTCGATACACTTGACCCAGCGATGCTCCAACTTCTTTAACCCGTCTGAAAAATACGTTCTCACATGGCGGCGATGACCTCCTCATTCGACTGAAATTTCTGCCCGGCGAGTGACTTTTTCAAGTTTCGAAACAAAAAGAAGTCGCACGGGGTCAAATCTGGAGAATACGGTGGATGGGGCAGCAGTTCGTAGCCCAATTCGACCAATTTGGCCGTGGCGAGGGCGGAGGTGTGAGCCGGTGCGTTATCATGGTGGAAGAGCACTTTTTTTTCGCCAAGTTGGGCCGTTTTTTCTTCAATTCGGCGTCGAATCGGTCCAATAATACAATACAGCCCTGTAACCGTTTTGCTTCAGGTAGTCGATGTGGATCACACCTTCTGAATCCCAGAAAACGGTGGCCATTACCTTTCCGGCCGATGGGACAGTCTTCGTCTTCTTCGGAGCCCAAAAATTTCATACAGGATATGACCCACGCGATCTTTTGAAATGCCTACTGTCGCAGCTATCTCGCGCACCTTCAATCGGCGGTCTGCCAATACGGGATCGTGAATTTTTGTCACGTTATCCTCCGTGGTAGCCGTTTTCGGGGCACCTGGACATGGCTCATCAAAAACCGACGTGCGACCACGTTGAAACTCGTTAAACCAATTTTTGATGGTCGCCATCGAAGGGGAAGAGTCACCGTACACAGCATCCAAACGCTCTTTGATTTCGCTGCGCGATTTCCCTTCCAAAAACAACAATCGAATCACCGACCGATATTGCTCTTTTTCTATTTTTCTAAAATCCGCGAACACTGCCGTTTCCACACGCAGTCAAAACAAAACTACGAGTCCGATCCGGCTCAAACAGTAGCCGTCTACTAGAATGTACTACACGATAGTACGTTGCTCTTGCGATACTGGCGCTATCTGGCGGTGAGGCTAAGTACTTATCGGACCACCCTCGTAAAGATAATAGTCTTCTGTGTCTTGGAGATGCTTTAGGAAGGAAATCTGGGAAAGTCGACACTTTTAAGATTCGAAGTATTTTGTATTTTAATTCGTTTTTAACTTTCCATCTGAAAGTCTTACTAAAAACAACCTAAAGAACCTTATAAAATTCGTAAAAGAACAACAGGAACATAAATTTGGTGAGATTGAATGGCATAGTGCAGCAAACCAATTTCAATACTCTCGCAAAAAGATTAAGCATGGAGCCCATAGCAAGATGGGTTCGAAAAAAGAATGGATGCTCCATAAAATATTAAATTTTCTTTATGTTTTCTTTTGTTTTATATAATTTACTGCAATTTTTGACCGTTCTTTTTAATGCTTTCGGGAATTTAATTAAAAAATGGATCAAACTTTTTTTATTACGAATCATTTTTGACATACTTTATTTAGAAAGTGAGAAATGAAAAGAACCGTTTTAAAAGTCATTAAAAATTCGAGTTTGGAAAAGAAATCTGTAACGATATTCAATTGGATTGTTCGTCATTGGAATTGTAGCGGTGTTTTTCGAATAATAGCTCTGTTGGTAAGATGTCTGTCTTGATCTGGGCCTTGCTTCACCATCGTATAGTATGTGGCGCCATCGTCGCTAAACAAACAAAGGTGAAGCACTTCACTAGTAAAAAAATTGTTACGAAATCATGATCTTGTTTATTCATTACCAGCACCTAGGCTCAATTCCTGGGTTCGGTGAATATACCTGGGTTGTCACTCATACTCTCGGTGGCGATATTTTCAGCTGACCATGTCAGTGGAACATTAATTGGATTCTTAACATCATGAAACTGTCCGAGACATGCAATTGTATCTATTAAGTTCTGTCTATTCGTATTTATTAAGCCTTAAGATAACTAAAGCAACACAAAGTATTTTTGCGCTATTTTAAACGTTTTTGTATGGAATATCACTATTTAAAAGACTTGCTGCGTTCTCCTGGTGCTGCCCTTTCATAAATAATATTTATTTTCTAAGATCTATACAATTTTATTTCGCAACTTTAATACGATTTGGTTACAGAGGATGTTTCCGCATCGAAGTTTGACAATTGAATGAACCGAATGATTAGGGACTGCCCCGAAGTTGGCTGCGATACCGGATCATCCAGGTCAGCGTACAGTGTTGATTAAGTGAGTCACAGAGGGCGCTGATCAGAGTGCATTCAGTCAAACCAATTACTAATCTTCTTCTTCTTCTTCTTTTCCTTTTTTCCGGCGTCGTTATGGTCAGAAGTGTAGGACCATAACCTTCCCACTTAACTGCATTCCTACTGGTCCGCTTGTGTGGTCCGCCGGTTTGACCTCAGAAAGTAGCGGCAGGCTTCCCGGTTTGGGATTACTTCATCGCTAAGGCCAATCAAATGCTGGTGTTTTTGCATTTGTTTGCACCAATTGTTTTTCGGCCTGCCTTTTTTGCGTGTTGAAATTGGAACGTTGATTGATAACGCCTTTTGGACGCGGTTCAAAGGATCTCTCCTTTGAACATGGCAATACCAACTGAGTCAGTCACGCTCTATCTTTCTTGTGATGGTTTCTTTTACGTGGAGGCTTCCTCGGATCTTTGAACTTCTAATTCTGTCACGCTTTATTACTCCCGCTGTCATGCGAAGCCGTTAATTTGTTCTCATACTTTTTGGGCATTGTCCAGCATTGTGAACCGTATGTGAGCGCCGGACGTACAACTGAAGTGTAGAGCCTTGCTTTCAGCTTTGGGGGCATTTTTCGATCACAGAAGATTTCGGAGTTTTCCCGCCACTTCATCCACCCTACGCTTACGCGATGGTTGATGTCGTCATCACAAGTTGCTTCTTTATTAATCATAGATCCCAGATGTTTAAACTTTTCACACTTGGGAAGCACTCTTCCATTCAAGTAAATGTCTGGAATTTGCTGATGAGAGTCAGAGAACGGGCAGTCTTTTTGAACTAATACGATACCCGTGTCCCTCAAAAATGTCCACCCACACATCAAGTGCTCGTTGTAGGGACGCCTAATCATCACTTATAATGGCTATATCGTCAGCAAAGAATAGCTGGTGCACATTGGGGTCCGTCACTTTTCCTTCAAGCAAGCAATCAAGGACTGCTATAAAGAGCAGTGGACTCAGGACGCTCCCTTGGTGTACACCGACTTTGATTGCGAACTCTTCGGTGACTCCTGCGGTGCATCTTACTCTTGTCGTTGCTCTATTGTACATGTCCATGATCACTCGCACGTAGGTTTCTGGAACTCCTTTTTGTCTTAGCGCTACCCATAGAAGATCTCTTAGTTGCCGGTCAAAAGCCTTCTCGAAATCAACCAACACCATATGCAAGTCCTTTGAAGAATCACGATCCATCTTGACCCTTATACTTTAGATTGCATCTGTCGTTGATTTACCCGAGACAAACCCGCACTGGTCATCAGATAGTCGTATTATTTTCCGCAGTCGGCTATCTAGTACCCTTTTAAGGATCTTCATGGTGTGCGACATCAGCTTGACAGAACGGTAGTTATCACAATTTCGCGTATCACCCTTTTCTTTGTGCAAAGGAAGAATATAGCTTTACCTCCATTCATTAGGCATAGCGTAGCCTCTCATAAGTTTGGAGATAAGAACCATGAGCCATCTAGACCCAATGTCTCCCATCTTTTTCCAGAACTCAGAGGGTATCCCGTCCGGCCCAACAGCTTTTCTTTTCTTGGAGTTTTTAACCGCGTACCGAGCTTCTTCGACTGTGATGTCGGATATTTCGGCATGATTCGGGGCGGTTCTTGGAAAATACACTCGGGGAAACTGTTCGTTCAGAAGTTCCTCGCAATACTGTCGCCATCTGTGGAGAATTTTTTCGTCTTCCACAAGGAGTTGGCCTTCAGCATTGTTAATAAACTTTGACAAACGAATCTCCTGAGCAGTTCTTCTTCTCTGGGCGGCTATCTTAAAGATATTTGCTCCTTTGTTCAAATTGCTTGGTCGAAGCTCCTGGGTAGCCTGGTTCCTGTCAGACGCGGAAGACGATATTTCTTCCAACTCCTGATAGAGGCCTTCCATCCTTTTTCCTTTGAATTCGGCGCACTTTTTCTTCGCGATACCTTTGCAATATCTATATACCTTTTCACGGCGAGCTTTTTCCTCTCTATTAGTAGAGGAGCACTTTGACCAAGCTTGGAAAGCCATTTTCTTTTCGTGTATAACTGCTTTGCCTTCGTCTGTCCACCACCAGGTTTCTTTTGCGTGTTGGCAGGGGCCTTTAGATGTTCCGAGCAGTGATTTGGCTTTCTCCAGGCCAGATTGTTGTAGGAAATCCCACATGTCTTGTGCTCTGCACTCCTCATTACCGACCTCATCGATAATGGAAGAGAGGTAGTTTTTCATGTTGGTAATAAAAGCTTCGCCTTTTCCTTTATCCAGCTTATACCACTTGATTCTCTCAGACACCTTCGTTTACTGGTTTGACTTCTCTACTTCTTCTACTCGCCTCCATAAAAAATTCAGTCAGGAGGAGACGATGTTGAGGGGCGATCGCGTCTCCCAGGATCACTTTGCAATCTTTAACTCGTGGCTTCATGAAACTGGATACCAGATAATAGTCTATCTGAGTTTCATTTCCGCCGCTGCTATAAGTGATCAGGTGCCGGCTTTGTTTGACGAACATGGTATTTACCACTATAAGGCCGTACGACTTGCACATTTACTAATACTGATACCAATTGCTTATAGCTTACATTTTGTTTTTAATTAGTTTCTTGGAAAATTTCGGATGATTTTCCGCTTTTTTATCTTACAGCAATTCATAGCGCTAGTCCGATTGTCATCTTCAGCCTCACGCAATCTGCCGTTGGTCCTGTACCTACCGGACAGGTTCAGCTAATGAATTCACTACCATTTATTTGTAAATTTGATTTACTCTGATTCCCTTGGAGTTTCCCTTAATGGAAACCGCTGTCACCATGTTGCAATCCACGAATAATTAAAAGTTTATTTAATTTTTTGCCAACTTACAAATTACAATAGAATACCATGCCTAAGGACAAATATCCTTTGTTTTTACCACATTTTTGATATTCACACTCTCTGGACTCTATGGGCAATGTTGACTCCTTCAATAGTGAGGAGTGGTTACCTTACAAGTCCTCGATCTATATGGCAGACTTTATTTCATTTATTAATTAGAAGAGACATGAGCCTGTACATGTATAGGGCTACAAATATAGGGCGTCCGTGAATTTTCAATAAATTACAACAAAGGCCAAAGCCTTTGTCAAGCATATCGCGATTTTCAAGGAGGCACTTTCGGAAATCAATGAAAAGAACACATCAAAGCCGACATACTTCCTCCTTTTTATTGAATGTTTATAATGACAGAAAAACCATCAAGAAAGATTTTCTGACGATATTCAATTCTGAAAGATAGTCAAATGTCGATAGGAAACTTATTATTATTATTATTACCCGCCATTTTGAACTCGGAAGTTCATTAACAGCCCTTCGCCAAGTCTCCTCGTCATGACTGTGCTCGTTCTATGCTTCACTCTCAGTTCCATCTCTACTAGGTCCATGCTTACATTGTCCTCCCATTTGCGGCGCGGCCTTCTTTGCTGTCTGTTTTCCACTCATACTAGTTTTGCTGTTCGTCCACTAGGCATCCGTTCAACGTGTTTTGCCCATCGTAGTCTTCGCGATCTTTTTTCTCTGTACTGTACGTGTGCACTAATACGAAATCAATGTTTCTTATGTCAGTCTCTCCACATAGTCTCATTCCCATCATAATCCAATCATCTTAGTTGTTGTACCTTTGGGTGGATTAGATTGGGCCAACTAATTGCCTGTTTTTAGGGAAGCTCTTATTCGTTATTCCTCTCCTCCCAGATTGTATCAGCAGTAAGAGCTGTATCTAGCAAGGCATAAAATAATTTTTAGTATTTTTTTTCCATACCTAGTGTGATATCAAAAGGGCGCCTTAACGTTAATTGTACCTAGGCTCAACTATAAAATATGTTGCTACATATATTTATCTACTAACCTTGACTCAAGAATATCAGCTATAGCAAACAAAACAGCTCGATTTTAAATCCAAAGTCATCAGTATGAAATTTCTTAAATTGCAGGTAAGACACTTAGGCTTAAAATGCTAAAGGATGTCTTCATATTCTGCAACACAAAATGTTTGTATTTCCCTCTAAATCCTGGTGAAAATCCTTTAAGTCATAAGATTAAATTAAATATTCATTATTCCGAAACACCAACATTACCAAACAGGGGGCCAAACTGGCTTCATACCCAATAAAAAAATTTGTCGTCACGTTATTTTCAGAACAGCTTTTCAAAGAAGAGCCGACGAGACATTCACTAGTCACCTTGCTCAATAAATTAAATATAATTGCACACTCTGGGACATGACCAAAATCAGCTCCAGCCAAAGCACGCTAATTACCTCCTTAATTGCCACTTAACGTCACGCGCCGTCATCGCAGTTACTCTCAGATATTTTTGTTTTTCCTACCCTTCGAAATCGAAACCGTTTTAGAACTCCTTTTCTTTTACTACCTACTTAGGCGAACCAGTTTTAGCTACAGCCATTACCTACTACTCCAATATCTGCTTTAGTAGCACCTAAATCCCTTGGTACTCATAATAAATTGTAATAAACCGTTCCTTGATCCTAATCAACTTAAATCTCATTGCTTGTGTGGTGGTACTATCCCAATGATGCCCGTCCTCGAGGATTTCACGCGGTTAGGAAGCCGAATGGAACCTTTATTTGGTATGAAATGCCTTGAATTTTTGGGTAATGAATTTCCAGGGGGGCGCGGATCGTGGGGTGGGTGTTGAATTTTCGTACTCCATTTTCACTTGCACCGTTGTACATACCTACAAGTATTTGCTTATGGTACCCTATGGCGTGGCATTGTTTTCTTTTGTACCTATTGCGTGAACATGTAGGCTGTGTGGGTTCGGCAACAAATAGACTATTGTAGGCACGAGGATTTCTCCCATTTTTTTATGCGAGTAGATATCAATACGCGACCGGCTTGGGAGTATAAGAAAATCAATTATGCTAATGGACTTCCTAAACAGGGTATATTGTGCGAGTACGAATAGGTACAACCATATCCAAGCTATTTTGCGTTCTTGATTTGCGAAAATAAGAAAAGGGAATATCCATGCTCTTTCAACAAGGAAAAGGAAACAGTGAATAGATTTCTTTCTTATTGTTCTTCTCACGCGCTGTGATGTTCTTCTAGTGAATACCAAGTGCCAGTTACTATCGCCTGATAGCCTTTTCACATAAGCTTTTATTCGCTCATTTTGTACAAGAACCACGAGAAGCAAGAAAGAAAATGCACAATTGGTAAAGTGATTACTAAACAAGGAATAGGAATCTGTGGTACTCCTATGTCAAAGCATGTGTATCCTTGGATTACCTGTATTCCCACTGAGAAGATAATATGGATACAACTGAAAAAAAAAGAATATTTATAAGAATTATAATTGGCGTTCGTTGGCGACCGAACATCGCGGCATGGTATTATGTATCGATATAAAAAAGACATCTTTATTCTGATTATTATTCGAAATGTTGATTTATCGTATAACAATGTAATGATATACGCAGAAGGAGAGCATATTCAAGGGTATCATGGCGTCGGATGACATAACTCAAACAAACAAAAAACCAACGTACGAGTATGTTTGCAGAATATTGAACTCGGATGGTGATTGGTTGGTTGGCTCTAGATATGTACCTCTACATCCATCCCAACCTTGAAGGTCCTTATCATATTACGTAATTTTTAAAAATCGAATACTCACTTTTTTCTGCAATCTATGTGGTATTTAGACATACGACCCTTAAGTAAAGTCACGTTGTTAGAATATCAGGTGTACAAATAGGGATCCGCAGTTTTCAAATAGATGGGGTTAGTAGCACATTTTGACCAGAAATATCAGATCGAAATTAAAGGTATTACTACATGAAAAGAGTGTACAATAGTACAAGGAGAAAAACCGACCATAATATGAGCAAAGATACCAAGTGATTTTGCAACACAACTTATTTTGTGCTTAACATATCTGCTAACGACGTCCACATGCATAACCTGACAAAGCAGCCAAAAGCTATATCGCTTCGCGATTGCCGCAGTTTTCCCTAAGCGGGAATGGACACTGTTTCCAAAATGAACCTGGAGGCATTTATGCAAAATAAAAAGCTCAAAATTAAAAAAAAAAAAATCCGGCGCATCCCCAATAGTTTGGGGGTTATTATTCAATTGACATCTGTACCTATACAACTGTTTGTGAATTGTTTAGAGGTTTAATGCAAAGTTACAACGTTGAGCATGGGGGCTACACCCAAAAATGAGTCTTTGGATATACAATAAAATAATTAAACCAACCATACTTAATGGCGCTGCTGTTTGTAGGAACAAAAAAGTGCCATAAATAAAATCAGTAAAATACAAAGGCTAGCGTGTATCTGCACTACTTTAGCAATGAGAACGGCATGAAAGCAATTCTAAACATCCCACAATTACACACTGTCGAACAAGCCTTAACCGAGCATATAAATAGATCTTGTTGGATATCTAGAAATTCTTAAAAAAGTGAACGACATCTGGGAACTAACCCGAGTGAGTGATCTGATATACCATGAGTTAAACTTTGAAAAATACTATGAAGCACTCATACCAAGCAGGGAGGAATGGAACAACTACCCCCCTTGGATGAAGGATGCAGCCAGAAATGGTACACAGATGGGTCGATATCTAGAAACAAGGTAGGGGATGGTGTAATAGGATCAAAATATATCGTGCAGATTCCCCTTCTGCAATGAGTCAACTATATTTCAGGCCGAGCTATTTGCAATCAATGAAGCAGCACATAGCATCAACGACAGGAGACCCACTAACACAAGTATATTCTCAGACAGCCAAGCGGTTCTAAAGCGCTAAAGAGGTACACCTTTAACTCTTCCAACTTAAGCTGTCTGGGAATGTAACAACTCACTAAATAAACTGGCTGTATACAACAGATTAATGTTGATCTGGGGGCCGGGTCATGACAACCATGAAGGCAGTGAAAAGACTAACATATAAACCAAGAAAGACAAGAAAGATGTTCAGATATCTTTTACTGTTTTGACAACTCACACATAAACCTATACTTACACAAATGGACCATGAAACAAAAGAACTAATTCTGGAACAGGCAGGAAGGTATTAAAGCTCTAGAACTTAATAAAGCAGACCTAAGAATGCTATGTGAGGCACTAACAGGACACGGGGCATGCCACCTTTATAAAATGTGTCTTAGTAGCACAGAAATCTGCAGGGAATATGGGCAGGCTAAGGAAACCATGGAACTGACCACCTGCCCAAACCTTGCCCGAGAAAGGTTCAAAACGACAAGTAACACAACAAGAAGATTGGCTCTGGCTCTTCATGAGCTCTAATGCCATCTAAGGTGTCTGTCTGATAGTACAATGGACCAGTATTTGTGTGACAGATAGCAGAAGCCTCAAAAAAAAAAAAAAACCCCAACCATAACAGGAAAAGACTTCCAAGAAATACCATCTAGAAAGTTATCAAATTCTTGATGGTAGCACTCAAATCATAGATCAAAGCAGGAGCTACAATCGATCTTTATGGTCGCAGTACTAGTGTCTTCAGGTGACACACCCCGAGTTCTTCAATTCAATTCATTATAGCGTTAAGCAGCATGTGCAAATCATGTAATCGTTCGACAAACCTTTCCGTGCATTATGCGATTCTTATTCCATTCAGAGCCGTCGTACTGAGTTAAACTGGTTCGACAAATAATCAGTCAAACCTGTACGTCACCGCTTCACTGGATCATCATGGATAAAGGCCTACCCGAAACTGTGATCGCGCGGTCTATTCGAATGAGCTACAATAAATTGTTCACCTCAAACTCAACAAAATAAACACCATCCAAAAAATGTAGCCACATTTTTCGAAGTCATTGGAAATCCGAATCCCCAATATGTATCAACGAGCAAAGCACTAGCGGATATTTGAACGACGTTGGTCGTACATATATAAAAATCAAAAAACTCTTTTGCAGTCAATCCGTATTTATGACTCCATATCTTACTGATAGATCGCTACTACACTGAAGGGTCATGTACAATATTAAGAATCATTCATGATAACTGCTGAATAAGATTGTTAAGCCTATTTGTACCTATATACTCATGTGACTTAAGAGAAATTTGATATCTGAGTCATATCATCTTTGTACGATATTCACATACGGGTTGTACATATATGATTCCTATCTGGTCAATCCTGCAATCTGGGCCTTTCCCTTCCCGCCTTCTATTTGATATTAACCATTTCGCCCATTTCATAAGAAATAGAAGCAAACTGAACGGAGTACGATCCAAGAGAATCCGAAGTTCGCAATATAGAATTTGAAACAGTGCCTCAACCAACAAGCCTCCGTTTTTTTCAGTCCGACACTTCAAATTAGTTGAAGTTGTTTTCTACCCACAAGCGCTATCCAAAATATGGTCGTGTCTCAGCGTTAAAGTTGTATTACTCATTCGCCAAATATAGAAATATAGTGTAATCATTTCAAAAGTCAGAGATCAGGCTACATTTTTTGTCAGACGTCGACATAAAGTTTCAAATTCATTTAAGCAGCAGTCATCTGAACCTTCACAAAGCTCTTCGTTGTTTACACATGCAGATCAAAAGTCCTTGAAAATCACACTAAATTATGCTTCTTGTACGAACCTTTTTTAAAAAAGAAAGCTGCGAGTTCCCAACCGGATAATATCACTCCTGCCGATTTAACGTATCAAGATGCTCATAATACGAGTGTAACGCCTTTCTCATTTTTTTAGTAGCAACTTTGACTCAGTGGATTTTAAGAGGTAATCGATCTGGCTTTGTGGTCTCGTTGTTGTGTCCGCGTAATGCTGTATTGAAATTGTTGATTGATCAAGTACCTTCTTGATAATAGATGATGGAGTCGTGCATCAAAAGCCTGTTAATTTGTTCTGTCATAGAAAATCAGATTTTATATTCTAAATTTTTCGATCGCAATTTTCCTCATAGTCTAAAACTTAAATGTTTCTATTTTCATCAACGATTTAGTTATCTGCCTTTTAGTCAAAAGATCCTCAGCCTTTGATCTGATTTTAGTAACTTTTTGTAGATTCCATTAACTGCTGAACATTCAGGTTGTATGGATCGAAAACGCCTTTTAAAGAGTTTATGCTTTGGTGAATTTTCTGTTTCCGGAAATAGTACACATTATAATTAAATATCTGTTAAGGCATGTATGAAGAGTGAAAGTGGAACGATTGGCATTCGACGGTGTGCTTAGCACTTTTTTATGACAAGAAGAAAGAATTTTTCGGAGCTGATAGTACTGATGGGCGTATACTGCAGATAAAAAAGTCTGAAAATTAATGCTTCAGATTATACAGTACTTTTCTCGATATTGGAATAAAATTTACGATGAATTGGATATTTGAGGCCTCTACATATGTTGTGTGCTAGTCTCGGAGACTTTTTCAGTCGACCTATTCAAGTGTACAAATTGATTCATACCCTACAAATACATACCCTCTTCTTCAGAGAGACCTAGACATCATTCTACCACCACTGATAACTCTCTTTAGGTCCTGTTTCAACTTGGGATACATTCTTCAAATCTGGAGGATTTGTCAACCCTCTCTTCATCCCTAAGATTGAAAAACTAAATCCTATAGCCCTATGAGCCTAACATCTTTCGTAGTAAAACCAATGGAAAAACTGATAGAGCTTCACATTGGAGGTATATTAAAAAATGAAACACCTCTGCATCCAAATGAACATGCATACCGTAAAGAACGATCTACTGAGAATGCGCTACATCACTGGGTAACGCATGTGGAAAATAGTTTTACACGCAAGGAGATCACAATTTGCGCCTTCCTCGATATTGAGGGGGCGTTCGATAATACTGTCTACAACTCAATCACCACTGCATTGTCCCGGAGAGGTCTCGGTGAAGTATCCGCAGCTAAAGGGTGTCCACAAGGTGGAGTCCTTTTACCACTTCTTTGGTCGATACTCCTACTACCTACTCTACAAGTTAACCAACCTCGGTTATGAGTCATCGGCTACGACGTAAAAACGAAATTTCTGCCTGTGAACGCATACAACTTGCGCTTCAATTTATCTCTGACTCTTGTAGCAGAGAGGGCTTATCGAAATAAGACAACCCTAATCCCGTTTACAAAAAGGAGGAAAACATAACCATGCCCCGTCTCCCTTACGGTAATAACATTGGATTTTCAGAAGAGGTCAAATATCTAGGTATTTACCTTGATCTATAAATTTCCAACATCAAAAGCAAACTAGCAAAGGCGACTAAGGCACTGTGGGCCTGTCGACGCACCTACGGTAAAACCTAGGGATTGAAACCTAAGTTACACACCGCGATAGTAAGACTTATCATCTTATGCGTCTGCTGTATGCTGGACAAAAGTTGAACAGAAAACTATAATAGTTAAACTCAACACCTTCAGAGGCTAGCATGTTTCTGCATTACAGGCGCCATGCCAACTTCCCCCGACAGCAACCCAAGAGGCACTGATCGGAATTATTCCACTGCACCCTTTTAATAAGAAAGGTTGCTATACACAGTGCAATCAGAATCCTTTGCTCGAAAACGGACCGGCCATGTAGATCATTAGGTCACATGTCCATACTACAACCCCTTAAGCTTGATATGACTACCACAGCTTCGGACGCATTACCACACACGTTCACCTTTGACAAGAGATTTGAGATACTGATACCAAACCGCACAGCTTGCTAAATGTCAAAGGACTGGGGTGGTACACAGATGGCTCCAAGATGGATTCCGGATTTGGCGCTGGCATCTTTGGACCAAATCGAAAGATATCGAAGGCCCTGGGAACTAGTCCCAGTGTCTTCCACCCGAACTATACGCCATTCTTACGTGCATCAACCTAAACTTAGGGAATGACATAAGATGTATAACAATCAATATACTGTCACACAGTTAGACAGCGCTCAAAGCGTCAAAAGAATGCCACGATGTCCTGCAAGACCTTGGCAAAAAAAATAATGTCAAACTCTAGTTCGTGCCAGGTCACAAGGGTATTAAAGGCAACGAAATCGCCGACCAACTCGCTAGGAAAAATTCGAGCTAAGTTAAGTTGCCGAAACTTTCTGCAGAATCCCCAAGTCAAAGAATAATTTTCTCTTAGACAAGTGGAAAAAATCGCAACACCTGCGCTTTTGGAACAGCTTTCAAGGACTCGGAGTCGGACTCGACAATCGGAGAGATTCATACGGCTCCTAAACAAACACTCTATCAAGTCGTTATCAGAAGACTAGTCAGCTACCTTTCGGGACCCTGTAGTCTGAGATATCATCTTAACAAAGTTAACCTCTCGTCTGAAACCGAGTGCCGATTATGTCTAGAGGACGAGGAAACTGCAGAGCACATATGCACTCGCATAGCCATCTGTCATCATAGGAAGCGTATCCTCCTCAGAGAAATGACTCCTGAGGGGATCAGCTCAGCCCCTACGTGGGACATCCTCAGCTTCATTAAAAAAAGTAGAGGAGCTCCTCGTCTAATTAGTTGCAGTTCTCTTTATTTGCCAGCTGTCCAATTTTTATTGGTTGTACTTATACTATGACCTCCACAGAAAGTAGTCTTCTAGTGTTAAACAGCGTGATCTAAGTGGCCAGTATACTCGTAAGTCACCATAACAAGAAATTAACCATCTTTATTTAGACGCCTTATGTGACTCGTAGCTCTACTTTGAAGAAAAATGGACCAATGATTTCTCTAGCCCAAAAAGTATTCCCCCACATCTGACGATTTAGTTTGTTGATAAATCCAGCCAATGTGAAATGGAATTCTTCAACGAAGATAATTTTGCATCAAAAGTTATCATCAACCATATCCATGGTTAAAATTGAATATGAGTTTACTTCTGATATGTCACGTTAAAAAATTATTCACTACTAACATACAGGTGCGAATTTTGAATCTGTTCAAAAATCGGAAATTCCTGTTATTTTTTTAACGAATTTCGTATTAATAATAGAGCTTTTTTCATAAGAAAGCTGAACTGTGTACAATGCCGTGCACCAGTCGTTCTACAATATAATCGCAACATACAGCGTGCGCCATCTCATATGGGTCGATGTAAAGTTTGAATGACATCAACAATTCTCAACCGATTTTGGAAATTCAAGAACTTTTATTCTATCTAGACTTTTGCAATTTGTCTTGATTAATTTTTGAAACAATATCAATTAAACGACCGCCTTTATTGCCGATGCAAAAATGGGCTCGTTTTCGCGCATTCTCCATGACATTTTCGAGCATTTCGGTCGAAATTTCTGCGCGTTCCGCACGAATGTTTCTTTTGAGCTGTTCTATTGTCTTCGGGCTGTTAGCATACACCTTGCTTTTCAAGTATCCCCAAAGTAAAAAGTTTGGAGGAGTCAAATCCGGCGATCTCGGAGGCCAGTCACAGACTGAATGGATAATTTGAACGCCGCGGACGTAGCCTAGGTTCCTCAAGAGGGCTTGCCACAGATCCAAATTGAAAAAAAATTCGAGGCCCAACGACGAATTTTATCTTTTTTGGGCGTAACGTAACACGGTCACGATATTTTGCACGATACGAACGTTGATTTAGCACAATCGAGCGTTCATTTTTAATGAACATTGAAACTATTTCCGCAATTCACGAAATTGTACTGAATTGGCGTTTCCAAAATGCTATGACGTATGAAAATCGGTTGACAATTGTTGAAGTTATTCGAAGTTTACATCGACCCATATGAGATGGCGCACTCTGTATAAAAATGGGTAGCAAGAGTGATTTGGTCACACTTTCCCAATCTTGCGATGAAATTTTCTTCTTTTCGATTCTCAAGACCTTAACGTGAGAAGGCACAGAGTGCGCACATGTGGTTTTGTTCATGATCTATAAATGGAATATTCTTATCCTGTTCATTCAAATTTTAATAAAATGTTTCCATAGCGTAAGCTCTGCTCACTGCGTTGGATGCGATGACGCAGAACTGTTTGTGGATTATCGCACGCACTTTCTCTTGATATGCCTTGCTTCGACAAACTTGTTTTAGTCCTTTGAAGTTGTAACGCCCCAAACGACTGAAATAAGTTACTGCTGGCATTCATTACGTAAGACTGGATAAGAAGCCACCAAACGTTATTGCCGCCCTTTTGTTGGTAGGTTCATGTAGTTAGAGTCAATGGCAATGTTTAATTCGTGAATTTAGTTTGGTGTGACAGCTCGCTTTCTATAAGCCATAATGGACCTAGACTCTGGAGACTGGGACAAGTCCAAATCTGAAGATAGGATGGGAACTGTCTGCTGGTTCATATTCTTGTATGCTGCCTGAAACTCAGTCTGCGGGCCGATTGTGAGCCACTTTTGGCAGTCTAGTCCCAAGACGTGATTTGTATAAAAATATGAAAATATCAACGAAGTCCCAGTGAATGTGAATTATCTCAGTGGAGTTCCTTTCATCGAGGTGATTCTTTGGTAAAGAGTATACATGAATGGGCATTTAGAATCTACAATGCCTTTGCAACCCAGATTTTGTAATCAAGGGACATCTCATAACACGTCCACGAGAAAATAAACTTATATGCTTTGTCCGAACACTTGTTTCCTGGACGTGACTTAATGACCAGAATTAAGTTTCTTGAGCCTAAGGAAACGAATACCATTCAAGACAATTCTAACTCCAAATCCGACTACCAAAACTCTATGAAACAATTGACTTCGAGCAGGTAGTACGGAAGCGAGATGCCTCTGCTTTTAAATGTCACGGATGACGCTACTGCACCAAACAAAAACTAATGACGCCACACAAACGATGGTGAATATTTCCATAATTTTTTCGCCCCTCACCATGCACTTTGCATAACAATTAGGTCTTGAAATTACTTTCGGTTTTCGATTGTCACACGTGCACAGTTGTGTGCAGTTTACCATGTTTGGCGTTGCTTTAAGCGAAGTATGAAGCCATTCAGGCTTGTCAACACAAGCGGAATGAATCGATTCCAATTCCGACAGTCGCAACCGGAAAGAGGAAGTTGTGACATCTCAACAAAGTGCTGTTCCTTCGGCACTGCAATTTCAGTCTCCGCTTGATTTCCTCCGTCTTCAAACTACATATCGTTGATTTGACTCACTGAGACACCACTTAAAGAGATTGTCAGGACACAATTACAAGAATTGCGTGAACCAACTGCTTTGGCCCCTATGGCGTTTAAGGAGGACATTTTTTTTCCAACTACTTATGCCAGTCGAATTCTATCTCTTCCACTTCATATCCTAATTGTTTTTCCTCTATCGCCCCGGCTCACTATATATACTTGTCGTATCTGCGTGTGTTTACTGAAGCGTTGTATCTTCAGGCTTCGTTGGGCATACACAAGCGATTGGAGACGATGCAATTTTCAAATGGCTACAACCCGACGACGTGAGTGAGTTTTCGCATCCCGTTCGATACGACACGCCATACCAGGCATACAGGGATTTATGAATTTTGCGCTATCGACCCATATCCGGGATTTGAATTCCTCACCTAAAAGCGAACGAAATTGGATTTCGAAATTGGAAAAAACGAACAGTGGATGTCGTTCACGCTCAGCTACGGTGAGGTCAAGCACTATTGATCTCTATTTGACTCTTTTTTTTTATTCCTTCCGTGCTGGTGTGGGAAGGTGCAATGTGCAGAGTGCACGAAGGAGCACATGCTTTGAATTTGTAATACAGAACGGATGCAGGATAGAACAAGGATTTCCCAGGGTTATGATTTAAGGAAACGCTGCGACGTGATCGCTTAGAGATTGAGAAGAATATAAAAGTTTGTAACGACTCTGATAAGAACGACGACGACGGTAACAAGAACGGACGGAAAGCGAACAAGAGTGGCGGTAAATAAACTTAAAGTTTTATTAAATTATCGGCAAATTGTCCTTGAAAAAGTATGAAAACAGGGATTGATGGAAATTTTTGTTTATTTTCCTTTGCTGGTGTAAGGACAACTGAAGCAACTGAGTGGCATCATTTAGGAGGACATAAAGGACATCATGTCCTGGCGGAAGGTTGTTGCTTTTTATTTGGGTTTTGTGGGAGATTAATGTATTTATCTGGGTAAACGGTTGTTCTTAACTTACGAACTGAATTGGGTGTCGTTTTATGTGAATGCTTACCCGAGCTAATCAATCAATCCCAACGACGAAGATAGGTTCTCGTTTTTATCGAAGTTAGCGTGGGCATTGGAAAACGACGCAAAACTATGTTGCTTTGCTTCCATTGTTTTTATACTTAGTGACACATTTATTGCATAATTTGCAAAAGCAAAATATATACGCCCATGAAATTAATAGCCCTGGATACGTGACACTAATAGCTCCCGTTCTCTATATCTTCGTAAATGTTATCATTCTATTGGAGACTGCTTCCTACATTGTGCAGGTTGATATTCTCTTGTCTTTTCGCTTAATGCCATGTGCTGGCTCTTTGTTGTAATTGACCTCATTCAACGAGATAACAGTATACAATACCCAGATGTTCTCAAACAGGGGAAGCACTTATAGACAATTACAGATCACCAAAGCTTCTAAGGCGTCTAGACCAAGCGAAACCTTTTGGAATTTTATTTTTTTTTATTTTTGTAGTTATGGACGCTATGAAAACGTTTCAGCAATGTGTCTTTTTATCCATTTTTCGATATCTCAAGATGGCGAGCTCAAAAGATGTTTGTTTTTAGTTTAGTCAGACTCAATTTACCACATACAAGGCCGTTCATTTCGGTGGTTCCGAAAGTAAATTCAAATTAGGCTTCGATCAAGTTTTTATTTCACTTTCATCTTGCTTTAAATGGAACATAATAATGTTCTACACGGAAGTTCTTGTAGGACTCGACGTCAGACATTTCCAGACTCTTTGTGGTCCGTACCTTTCGAAAGGTACGAAAAGGATTACGAAAATTTGAAATTCTGGCTAATAAATTAGTCATGACCTATTTCATATTTGCAATGAGGCGGGAACATTGATTACAAAAAACATTGTTATTGAAAAGAAGAGCCCTTTCTCGGATGGCTAAGGTAACTCCTTATAAAGCTCTGATTGGTTTAGTCTTTCTTTGCAGAAAAAAATGAATTTATTTCAGATATTGCTAGAAAACCTTTAAATCATCCAAGTACATCGACTGTTCCATTACTTGAAGACACCCTGTATGGCGGATTGTGGAAAGCCCTTTAATATACGAATGCAATCTCCATTGACAGCAGTTAGGGTCCCTTTGACCTAGTGTCCAGGGTGTACTTTCAGGAAAGAGTCCAATTTTTGGAATAGACAAAAATATCCTGGAGTCAAATTGGCCGGGCTGGTTGCTTTGTCGTGATACAGCTTCCAAATTACAAAGATGTCTGACCCCACCTGATTGATCCCTCTCTTCAGTCTTTTAAGCCTAAAAAGCACTATTCATTGTCCACGCTTCAGGTACAATTCAAATTCTTCGACTTCGACTGTATCAAAGGCGGGGCTCGTGCTTTACACTCTGTCGGCCATGATCGAAGTGCTTGTGCCGTTTTGAAACTGCAGTTTGTGACATACTCTAATACGATTTCCCGAGGCCAACACAACATTTTAGGGCGGGCCTATGATCAATCGACAGGAGTCCATTAAAAATTCGATTTCGCCTGATCCAATTATTAGGTCCAAAAATAAATGCTGTAGATTCCCTTCTGTATTAGCATATAAAGATAAAGAATCTACTAGATTGCAGGGAATATAAAATCTATTTGCTAATTTTTTTCAATCTGTTTAAACCAAATACTTTCAATTTTTCTGAGCACATAGAATGCAATTCCGTTTCCCATCCTCAAGTGCCTAGTTTTGTTCTCTCTGATGATGACGTTCTCAACGGCTTAATGGCATTAAGGCATGAAGGAGGAATTTTATGAATGTCCTCTTCACTCCTCTACGCATTATTTTTAACTTATCGCCTTGTAATGGAAAGTTCGTACATACCTGGAAACTTTCTTTCATCATTCCAATTTTTGAATGGGCTAACGGGAAAAATGTAAAAAACTATAGGGGAATATCTAAAATATCTGCAATTCCAAAGTTGTTTGAAAGATTTTAAAAGTTGATATTCAATATAAAAAACTTGATTTGACAATCCCAAGATTGGTTCATGAGTTAACTGCCACAAATATTGTGATATTCTCGAAATTTGTCTTCGATGCCTTGGATCCTGGTGCGCAGATTGACATATCGTCAGTAAAAGCCTTTGATACAGTCGATCACAATTTGTTACTGCTAAATCTAGAACTTCTTGGATTTAACATGTTGCTCTTTAAGTAGATTTCTAGTTATATAAAAGATCGATATCAAAGGGTGAAGATAGGCAATCTTACGTCTTCACTCATTGAAGTCTACTCAGGAGTTCCTCAGGGTAGCCATTTAGGCCCATTATTGTTTATTCTTTTTATAAATGACATCCCCAAGGTTGTTCAATTTTCTTCAACTTTGCTATTCGCTGACGACGATTAAAATTTTTTTTTGTAAAGTCAATAGCGAAAGACATTGTTCCGTGCAGGGCCGGGTTAAGAATATCCCTGCAGCGATACCTTTCGCTTGTCGTAAAAGGCGACTAAAACAAAGGTAAACAAAAATCACATCTAGGCAATTTAGAAAATACCAAGGTGAGCCTAGGGACACATATACCACCATTAAACTGCCCCACAAGTGTACATGCAAATCAGTGGGTTGACACGACTGGAGATCACCGGTGTTGTAAGAGTAAGATCAACCAAAAAAATCTGGAGCATGCACGTGTCACAAAAAAAAAAAAGGCAGGCCGAAAAACAATTGGTGCAAACAAATGCAAAAACACCAGCATTTGATTGGCCTCAGAGATGAAGTAATCCCAAACCGGGAAGCCTGCCGCTACTTTCTGAGGTCAAACCGGCGGACCCACAAGCGGACCAGTAGGAATGCAGTTAAGTGGGAAGGTTATGGTCCTACACTTCTGACCATAACAACGCCGGAAAAAGGAAAAGAAGAAGAAGAAAAAGAATAGCGAAAGACATTGCAAGAATTTGAAGCTTAATCGAAATAACGTCGTTCTTTTCCAATTTGTAGCCATTATTTAATTGATGACAAACACTTAGCATTCACTAAGGAAATTACTGAAATAGAAGTTCTATTTGACTCAAAAATGACTTTTGTTCCTCATTTTGAGTATGTAGCCGCCTAGGCTAATTCCTTACTAAGTTTCATTAAGCGCAATTGCAAAGATTTCAAGGATCCCTATACATTAAAATCGTTGAACATTGCATTAGTTGTTGGAATATTGCTCGATTATATTGGACCCATATTGCGCAGTACACATAAAAAGGTTGGAAAGAGTTCAAAAGTCGTTGACAAGATTCGTTGTAAGAAATCTTAATTGGCACTTCATGCCATTTTATAACGCGAGATGTTGTCTAATAAACATCACTTTTAAGAACAGAGACGAACGATCCAAAGAATCTTGAATTCACTGCCCTCTTTTTTTAACATCTATGCGTCTGAAAGAATTTTAAGAGAGCGCCCGTTCCTTCAAATTCAATTCGTTAGAACCAACTATGCTCGAGGTGAAACTATTTCATGATGCTCTTTACTATATAATACAGTATGTGGCCATTAATTTATAATCAATGAGAAATATTTGTTTTGACCGCAAATAAAGACAATATTAATTTAATTTTTTTAAATCTTTTTTTTTTTTTTTTTTTTCTTTCTGCTTTGTTCTGCTTTGGATGTGTGACAAGGAGCTCCATCTTGCATAAAGAGTTATTCCTCTCTGGGAGAGTGTAATGTTTTCAAATACGGCCAAAGAACTTTCCTCAGAACGTGAATACACCGATTGGAGCCCTTTGTTCCATAAACGTACTAAATTGGCACCGTACTCTCACTTGTTATACAACTCCAAATCATCACAAAGGGTGGGTGTTTGACCGGCCGAACTACGCAATCCTCTGAATATCTTTCATTGGGCCTTCTGCGGACGAATTTGGCCGTCTCCGTCACTGCTTCTAAGCAACACTCATCGCTGAAAACAACCTAAAATAAAATCGTGATTACGTGATACCTTGTTCCAATAGCCACTCTCACAATCTCTGTGAAGTTGTGCCCATTACAACCGTCGTTTTTGCATGACGTTGGTCAATTTGGGCTTTTTGCTGGTCTTCTACAAACTAAAGAATTTTCCTTAAATCCACGCCGTAGGGTATGTCAATTCCAGCTTCGTTCAAATCCTTCAAAATGCAGTGAGCACCACCACAGGAGTCCACCACCTGTAGAACTTTATGGACGATTTTCCAGTCAGTCCTTGGTGTTATTGTTCTTTTTTTGCCACATTTTTGCCGATTATTTAACGTAACCAAGGTTGAACCATCTGGTATGTTCACGTGTTTTGCTATGTCAACTACGGAAAACTTTGCAGTTCCAACAATCTTGACTATTTGAGCATAATTTGGACTTTTTCTCAATCAACAAAGCAGCAACTTGCGATTTTTTTCTACAGAAATGTCGGCTTTTTTACCCATGTTAAGAAAAGTCGATGAAAATAGGATTTTCGACTTTCTATGGGTTGTATATATATATTTTTTTTTTTTTTAATTGTAATGCTACTAACAGCAACTTATTTAATTTATGTATGTCACAAATCACTTTTCCACTTAATAAAATAGCTTTTTACAACCGCACTACTGCCAACTTCGAGGTAAAAGAGTATAATAAGAAAAATACATTTAAACCAGTTAATGTGTTTGTTCACATTTACCGTAGGCAAACCCTTAACTAGCGGTATTCTTAAAAGGAAATGAAAAAAAAGCATTTCACATATAACACACACTTCAAAAAGTAGCAAAAATTAAATACTCGATCGGTCATAATTCATTGGCCACATACTATACAGCCAGTGACATAGTTTATTTTAACCTTGATACCCTTGATCAATTAAAACGTCGCCTTGAAAATGAATACATTGTGTATGTAGTCGTAAATATATTTTATTTTATAATTTCTCAATATCTTTTTTAAACTTAAGAATAATGTAAACGTGAATGTATGTGTATCTGCAAGATTTTTTTTTTTTTGGTAGATAAATAATAATGAATAAATAAATAAATAAATAAAACTCATAGGCGAGTGATGATGCATTTTGCAAGTCAAATCCCAAAACATCGAGCTCACATCGGCACCTACAGTCAGTAAAAAAATTGTTCCCGAACCCTTAAGTACGAACTCTAGATGCCAATTGAATACCAATTCTCTCCTCGATTTATCGGTCCGATATCTTTATACCGTCGAAATAGTACCTCACGCCTTTCTCAGGAACATACATGTTAAAGAAAGTATTGACCTCCTTGTTTGATGACAATAGGCAAACAATAAACTTCGCTTTGGGATAGATCTGCTGAGTAAGTAGGATGGTCAAGCAGTCGTTATTGGCTTTTTGCTATGGCAATCGCTAAGGTATAAGACAACGCATTGCATTGAAAGAGGCTTAGGTCGTCAATATGTGACTTCTTGAACTATCCAACCGTTGCTATGATTAATAAATCAAGAATTTTTTGAATCCACGGGTATACAAATAGTTCAGTGAATTCGGACTAACTTCCACCTTCACAACAAGATATTGCGCTGACTGACGTGTTATTTATAGTTTTTTTTTTAGTTTTAGTTTTTAATTCATTTTTATTCATAACTTCTTAGATCTATCTTACCCCAGACAAAAATGCTTAAAAACTAGCTTAACTATCTTAACAATCTAGATATCTTACTGGCCCTAAGCGGACACTCTAAAATAGACGTAACAACTTAAATCTATGTCTTTCGACTACTATATCAACTTACCACTAACATTACTATATCTAGCTTAAGCTAAGAAAAATGTTTTTTTTTATTAAAAACTTAGCATATGATCATTTGTGTTACAATAAAACTTAAGCCTACCTTAATGTAACTAAACCTAACTTATTCTACCTTAACTAAAATATATATATATAAATTATATACATAATATATATTTAATATATATATCTTTTTTTTTTTTTTTTTTTTTTTTTTTTTTTTTTTTTATACGTATACATACCCTACTACCACTACCTACCCTACCCTACCTTACCCTACCCTAGCCTATGTAAGCCTGCCATTGGTGTTGGCAGGCGATGCCTTGAAGAGGCTGAAGCTCTCAAAGTGTCCACTCACGTAGCTCTCTCCAGCCACCAAAAGCGTTGATGCTGTCGGACTACGTCTCCTCGATCCCGACGTGAGACCGATCTACAGAACCTGAGGCGCTCGGGCTCACGGAGCGCGACATCGGGTTCGTAGAGGAATCGCCGTTCCACGGAATTGCGACCCACGTGGAAGATTAGCGGTACCGCCAATCTATCCTGGATCAGCCCACATCTATCTAAATAGAGGAATGCTTCTGGCGGCACAAAGCCATTAAGGCGCACTCTCTCGTGATATAAATCGTTGGGGTAGTAAGCCCCGAAGATCAGGCTATTGACCGAAGTCATTGCTCTCGCAACGTGGCTTCGAATCAGTTTGATCAAAAAATTATCTACCCGTACAATCCTGGCCCTATTGTATAGGACCTCGTTCGGGTAAAATTTCGTGTACTCAGATTCGGGTGTCCTATGTAGCCCCAGACACGTCCTGAGACATTGTCTCTCAAACACCCGAATCCTTTCCATTAAGCTGGCTCTCACATTGAACCAGACGGGACATCCATAGGCAACCATGGGCCTGATTAAGGCCATGTAGCAGATTACCTCAATCAAGTTGGCTGCTATGAAACAGCCACCTTGTCAGAGCGAAAGCGCCCCGGGCCCTTGCCAGAGCAGCATCTACATGTTTGTCAAAATATAGATACTGATCCAGCACGATCCGAAGATATCTGACCACACTTTGTCTCGCCAGTGGACGCCCGTCCGGTCCTAAAATTAAGAACCTGCGCCAGTTTTTTCTAGTGTCCCGAGAGGCCCTAGACAAAGGGGTTCTGAACAATATAGATTCTGATTTCTGGAAGTTGATTTTCAACTTCCAGTCATCACAATACTGCTGAATTTTTTCGAAGTCACGCTGCAGGAGAGTAACAATAACGTCGATCGTTGACCTGATAATCTTGAATAGTGTCATGCCCCGCTCTGAAACCGAATTGGTTATCCGGGATGATTTTATTGTCCTCAACCCATTTAGACAGGGCCCTATGGATCACCTTCTCGAAGATCTTGCTGATACTCGGAAGGAGACTTATTGACCGGAGATTTTCCGGGTTAGATGTGTCTTCACCTCTCTTGGGAATTGGTTGCACCACCGCTGTCTTCCAGTGCACTGGATAATATGCATTATTCAGTGCATTGTTAAACAGGATGGTGTACCTCTCTACAGCCACTGGCGGAAGGTGCCTAAGCACAACATTGGATATACCGTCGACTCCCGCGGATTTTTTCTTCCTCAATGACTCGAAGATCATCTGAAGATCTTCCGTCGATATGAACAGGGTATTAACCCCCAACGTGTTATTTATCCCAAATAACAAATGTTCACTTGTGCCGATGACACGTTATCACTCTTTTCAGTGACAGGTGCTCCTGACTCTCGCATTTCGCCCGCGTGTCCTCGTTTCAGTTGTACGAAGTTTCATTGCAATAACCATAACTCCTCACGGCCAATAGTATTCTCATCAACACCCACAGCCTCTCATTCCAACTGCATTATGTAATTAAATCAAAGTGCTAAAGTTGTTGTGCATCCTTGTGCATCCATTAGTAACCTTCGTGCAATTGAATTTCACGAACTGCTGCCCACGTAGTTGTCAACGACAACCAACCTCTCATTGTGCAATTTGACAATGGCGACGTGCATCTTCCATTGTCGTCCTGAACCAGGAATTAACTTAAACAATTTGATAACAACTGTATTCAATCCGAATTAAGTTTTTTTTTGAGATTTTGTCACGTTATATGCTTTGACATTTTGAAAGTATCGAATTTCCCAGAATGACTGTGTATCGCAAATGGAAGAAAGAGTAGATGAAAATAATCCAATCCACCACGAATTGTCACAGGCTGCCTTGACGGGTATGAATATCTATTGTGTTCGTAGATATTTTCTTTCAATTCTGTAATTGGCACATCAATTTTCACAAGAAAATATAATACTCGCATATATGTACATACCATAAGTATTAGGAAATCTAGAAAAATGTGCCTCAAATGTGGTTATATACATATGTATGTACATTTTCATATGCGGTTATTTGGTGGGTGATGGGGTATACGGGCCAGTTTCGAAAATGCATCTACTCGTAAATTGAATTGCTATGTGATAGAGGCTGTAATTCGATGAAAGCAGTTGTGATGAATGACTCAAATTGATGCATATTTCATGAAGTAATTCAAATTGAGTTCATTGAGTTTTAGAGAAAAAGCAGTCGTTCGGGATCTTGCAATGGTTTTTAATGAAATGATGACAGTGGGTAGGGAATTTGCTCATGGAAATTGAGTTGTTGTGGAATGTACTTTGAAATGTTGAATTAGGAATGATGTAGTTGTTTTGATTTTAATGAAGGGCTTTACAGAAAACCGAAGTAACAATGTTCGATTAAAAACTGAATTATGGTTTGATAACAGGATTATCAAAATTTTGCAAAACTTCTAAACGAAAGATGTGATTTCATTGCAGATTACCTTAAACGAGCGACGGAGATTGGACAAACTCTGACTGGTTGATGACGGCTCTTAACCCAATGTCGTCAGTAATGACCCTGTCGTTCGAAAAGTTTAGTTTCAGAGTGCTCATTCATATTCAGGAATTTGGATATATTTAGCTAACTACAAAACACTGCGACGAATTGAGAGAGTAGTCCGATAAGTTCTTAGCCTACAAAAGAAAAACCAAAATTTTGGAGAAATGGCGATTTATTTTTCAATATAGTCACCTTTTAGCTCGATCTACTTGACCCAGCAATGCTCCAACTTCTTTAACCCGTCTGAAAAATACATTTTCTCGAGGTCTGCAAAGTAGGCCTCCATGGCAGCGATGACCTCCTCATTCGACTGAAATTTCTGCCCGGCGAGTGACTTTTTCAAGTTTGGAAACAAACAGAAGTCGCACGGGGCCAAATCTGGAGAATACGGTGGATGGAGCAGCAGTTCGAGGCCCATTTCGACCAATTTGCCGGTGCGTTATCATGGTGGAAGAGCACTTTTTTCTTCGCCAAGTGGGGCCGTTTTTTCTTCAATTCGTCGAATCGGCCCAATAATTTGGCATAGTATGACCCTGTGACCGTTTTACCCTTCTCCAGGTACTCGATGTGGATCACAGCTTGTGAATCCCAGAAAACGATGGCCATCACCTCTCCGGCCGATGGGACAGTCTTCGTCTTCTTCGGAACACGTTCGCCGAGTGAAGTCCACTGTTTCGACTGTTCCTTGGTCTCTGGTGTGTACCAGTGGATCCATGTTTCGTCGACTGTCACGAAACGACGCAGAAACTCCTTCGGATTGCGCTTAAACAGCGTCAAACACTGCTCTGAGATGGTCTCACGGTCAATTGGTCTTTCATGCAGGATATGACCCACGCGATCTTTTGGAATGTCTACTGTCTCCGCTATCTCGCGCACCTTCAATCGGCGGTCTGCCAATACGAGATCGTAGATTTTTGTCTGGTTATTCTCCGTGGTAGCCGTTTTCGGGGCACTTGGGCTCATCAAAAACCGACGTGCGACCACGTTGAAGCTCGTTAAACCAATTTTTGATGGTCGCCATAGAAGTAGAAGAGTCACCGTACACAGCATCCAAATGCTCTTTGAATTCGCTGTGCGATTTCCCTTCCAAAAACAAGAATCGAATCACCGACCGATATTGCTCTTTTTCCATTTTTCTAAAATCCGCGGACACTCCCGTTCCACCCCCGGTCAAAACAAAACTCCGAGTCCGATCCGGCTGAAATTTCGACAGTAGCCGTCTACTAGCCGTATCACTACACGATAGTTGCTCTTGCGATACTGGGTCATCTGGCGGCGAGGCTAAGTACTTATCGGACCACCCTCGTACAATAAATTTAATTGAATTTCGTTATCAACACAAAACTTCTGTAGTTGGTGTTAGTATTATAGCCAAACGCGAAGGGGAGCACCGGCATGACATGTTGACATTCCTTCTCAATGCAGTTCAGAATCTGACTAACCATTCTGTTGCCGCGAGCTAGGATATAAAAGTTTATTTTACTTTTTTCGCCAGTTCTCCGTTTTTCAAACCAAACCTCCTATTTAACTAGTGATATCCTGTATACGTCAATAGACTTTATACCAAATGCCTCACTTATTGAAAAAGGCTTTTGTGAAGTTGGAACACATTCCATTGAATTGACAAATAATCTGCTAAAACATCTTCTTCGTAAATCATAATTTTAAAGGGTTATTTCAACGCAACTTTTGGCTGTGAAAAGGCTACAGCACCGAACTGAATTTCATTGGACAAATGATCGAGTAACCAGAACTTTTAATTATATGCACATATATCCACGTTTTCGAATAAGTACAGTGACTAACTAAGTGAACCCTAATCTGCTGGAACGGTCTTAAACCTAGTTTAGATAATGGGATGCTCCGACCCTAGATTAAGAAAATATACCGTGTTGCCCAACTTAATTATAACCAAATTAAGAAGGCTGTAACTTCCTAATCAGTAAACCTGCGTCAATATTTTGTCTTTGTCTAATGACAAATGTGTTCATTCCTTAGAAGCCTTTGCGTCTCAATTGTGTGGAGTTTTTTTTTTTTTTTTATTCGTCTTTAAGTAGACGGCACAAGCAACCACCGTAAGAGCTCATCAGCATCTCGAAGTCAATAAAAATATCGTGTCTTGATAGTGTGTTGAATCAATATTAGCAGAATTGCAAAATGGGGTGGTCAGAAAAAAGTGCAGTGCCAAAATGATTGGAAAATTTAAGGCTCAAATTGAATAAGAATTCTCGAAATATTGGCAGGAAAATGGCTCTAAATGGTTATCAAGACGAACAATGAAGTGTATAATGGACGATGACCTCCAATTAAAGTCTTGTAACTTCCAAAAAGGACAAATTCTTACCGATGCCCAAGAAAAGTGAGGTTGGTTAGGGCAAAGAAGCTATGGCGCTTCGCATCGTTTGCTCTGATGAGAACAACTTAAATAAATCGAGGATAAACAAAACGGTCGTGTTTATTAAATGGAAAACTTATGAAAAAGTTCGATCCTTCAGCCATTATAAGTCAAGCGCCACCGTTTGCTGTAGCTTGGGCGGCTGTGACGGCTGATGGATCAGGTGGCATTTGTGCTTTAGGACCTTACCATCAGAGTAAATGTAAGTGTTTATCGGAAGAAAATAGATCTTCCAATAAGACTCTACATCAGCACATAAAGCACGTGCCGACCATGTGTGGTTCAAACACACTTGCTTTATTTCTTTAACGTAATGGCCTTCACAGGGAGCGTCGTGCCGCAATGGGTAGTATGCCGGCCTCTGACGCATCATGACCAAATTCGGATCCCAATAACATCAACGCCATCGAATGTTCATTTCGCGACTTCTCTCCTCGGCGGGGTACTGGCAAGTACACTTGCCTTAAAAAAGCTTCCCGTCGCTCGCCGTACGAAATCGGCATTATACTATAGGTCCTGTTCACTTGTGTGAAAAATCGCACATAACCTAAGGGAATGAGAGAAGCTTGGCTTTGACTCTCTGTGAGCTGTTACGCGATCTAAGAATAAGAATGGCCTTATCAGACACTAGATGCAAATCCACTTGCTTTGCTCATGTGGAATATTTTACATTCCAAGGTGGCACGAAAAATATCGAAGTGCGGATGGGCTCGGAATAGGCGAACTGTACAGTTGGATAACTTTAATTAGTACGTCTCTCTATCTACGACATGCCATACTGCGGACGAAACAATGAACCTTTTGCGTAAGGAGTTCCCTGGAAGATTGGTGTCAAAAAAGGGCGATATTGACTGGCCTCCAAGATCGCCGAATTTGACTTCTCCAGACTTTTTTTTTGGGGATACTTGAAAAGCAAGGTGTATGCTAACGGCCCGAAGACCATAGAACAGCTCAAAAGAAACACTCGTGCAGAGATCGCAGAAATTTCGACCGAAATGCTCGAAAATATCATGGAGAATGCGCGAAAACGAGCCCATTTTTGCATCGGCAATAAAGGCGGTAATTTAATTGACATTGTTTTCAAAAATTAATCAGAAATTGCAAAGGTCCAAGTTGAATAAAAGTTTTTGAATTCCTAAAATTCACTGAGAATTGTTGAAGTTATTCGAAATTTACATCGACCCATATGAGATGGCGTACGCTGTATGTATGCTTAAGTTTGCGATGACTTCGGATATTTGACTGTCTTAAGGCTTAATCACATAGAACGCGTTATAACGCGTTATTACTTCGTGTTATACTTCTTTATGCGGCGTTAGGCGATATTGGCTATGTCACACACGCAGCGGTACCTGGGCGGTAATTTGTGATTTTGTACACCCCGAAAAGTCGAGTCGCGTACTCAATCCGAACGAAAATATAATAGTAACGCGCGATATTTTTGTAATTTTGTACAACCCGAAAAGTAACGACGCGTTCCTAAAAGTAACGCTGAGTGATAACGCCACGTGTGTGGCAGGGATGATGCTATGCAATGCAATACAACCGTAACGCCGTAACGCGATGGTACAGTAACGACATGTAACGCGTTCTGTGTGATTGAGCCTCTATAAATAAATATATAAGTATTATAATAGCAAATGAGGGGAAAAAGGTTCTTATTGCACCCATACCAAAGGTCATGGAAACTAATGCCGAGTCAGAGATTTTGTCATTCATCTATAATATTGTAAATTTCTTTACTTTCTTTTTGCCTTGGCAATCCAAAATGGCTCCACCGGAAAATTTAGAGGCTATATCTGTTAATCCACATCTCCGACATTTTACGGGACTTCTATGATAATGATCGTTCAAAGCTAGATTCCCAGGTTTTCCTATGTAAAGCGAGGTTAGTGGTCTATACAACGGCAAGGCGCACTTGAGAACGAATTCCATCGAGCCACAGAATATTTTTAAGAACGTTCTTCTAGGAAACAATAACGGTAAAATCTACTTGGGCCCCTGAGCATAGTGTTATTTTTCATTGCACACTTTGAGGGCCGGTCTAACCTTTCAAAGTTGCGATGCTTTGCTAACTTCGTCCATTTTTTTGCTGCACATTTGATATTTGTGCTCCTTAATTTAACACTGAGAAGTGCTTAGAATTTGATCCCATAAGTCATTCAACCTTCAGCAAGAGGAGTTGAACTTTCAATTCCATGAACAGTTTGTTTAAAAAAGGACGTAAAGATTTTGTATCTAAATAAGACAGAATAATTGAGATATCGAGCTGATTTTTTTCCCAAATATTGTATACGTATATAGCTGCGGTCAAAATAATAGTAGTGAAACGTATAGTATGTTATCAGAAAAGGAAAAAAAAATTAATACATTCACTTTGTGCAAACAAATATTAATTTTTTTTTTTTTTTAAATTCATGTTGTTCAAACTCTTATCTTAGAAAGAAACTTAGGCCTAAAGCTAAACATAAAATATAATAATTTGGAAAGTATCGGAATGTATTCAAAAACGGGCGGTCAAAAAAAAAAATAGTGCCCTAAACATCGATCTTGAAATATATCTAAAATGCAAATATAGTTAAAAATTTTAATCATAACTAAAAGATCGTGTTTTTCTACCTTAAATTAATATTTAGTTACATGACCTTTATTAGATATAACTTCAGCACAACGCCCTTGCATGGAGTTAACCAGATTTTGACACCTTTCGACCGATATTGACATCCAGGACTGCTGCACAGCCGTCCAAAGGTCATTGTTGTTAGTGGGTTTAGAGCAAGCAACATCCTTTTTCACGTCGCACCAAAGATTCTCAATCGGGTTGAAATCTGGGGACTGTGCGGCCCATTCCATTACACTCACCCTGTTCGAAAGAAACCACTGCTTAGCAAGTTTGCTAGTATGCTTCCTGTCATTGTCTTGCTGAAAAACCCATAGAAGTGGCATTTGATCCTCAGCATACACCAGCACGACTTCCTTCAAGATTTTGAAGTATAAATGTTGATCCAGTATTTGTTGCATATGGTAGATGTGACCAACGCCATAAAAAGAAAAGCATGCCCAAACCATAATGCTGGAACCTCCATGTTTTATGGTCCTTGTCGTATACTGAGGATTGAAATCTGTATTTGGAAGTCTTCTGATATAAAGACGAGAGCCCTTACCGCCATACAGAACTATTTTAGACTCGTCTGACCACAAAATATTTCTCCATTTTTCTGTGGGCCAGTTTAAGTGGTTCTTCACGAATTGAATTCTTTTAGCCACATGTTTTTTTTTTTTGTCAGCAAAGGCACTTTTTGCGGACTGTGGGCTGTCAGATCTTGATCTCGCAAACATCTACGAACCGTTTCTATGCTAGCATCAACGTTAAACATATCTCTAATCTGCGTAGCTGGAGTAAAGGGATTGATCCGTGAATGTCTGACCACCCTTTTTATTAATTTGGGAGACATTACGGGCTTACGCCCACGTGTTTCTGGTTTTGGCGAGTACAGGATAGCATCCCAATTGATGTTGGTGAGCAGCCAATTAAATTTTGAATTTCAGAATAGGTTTTACCCTCCGAAATTAACTTTTTGATAAAATTGCGCTTTTCAGGTGTGCCGTGCTTACCTCTATCCATTGCTCACGAATATCTTAAGAAATTTTTCAAATAAGTGATGAAAAACTTATAAAAGAATACTTTACTAACCTTTTCAGAACTTTTCGATGTTAAAAACAAGAAAAATGTATACAATCACCGGAAGCACTACTATTATTTTGACCGGACGAAATCTACAACTTTCATTAATAACGGCCGCACATTTGACTTATTTGCACAACAAAACAAAAAGTTTGTACACACAATCGTAAAAAATATGTTGTGCTGTAATTTTATAACTGCTTTTTGCAGTAAGGATCATAAAAATCAGTCCAGACAAAAAAAAAAATGCACAGCTGGTCTGATGGGATGATATTACAACCTACAGTTTGAGCTATTCCTCGTAAAGTTGCGACCCCCGACTTGCTCCTCCGTGATGAAAATGTAAATCTTGTCTGATGTTTTAACATTAAGTATGCATTAACACTGACATAAATACTTTTTATATCCCTATTGATGCGTCGTATGATGGTAGGATCTGTAGAAAATCAGTGCTTTTTTGGAAAACATTTTACATCTCTTGCTCAATATATTGGTCGCAATTATATGAACGCATGCAAAAGATCTATCTACCCCTTGAGCCTCTTCTCTTTGTTTTCCGATGCTGAAGCGACTGAAGACTGTCTGTATCGAAACAATTCAAATATCACATCTCAGCCTCCGTAAGTTTTCTGTAACATTTACAAGGGTTCGGGCTACGGCAATTTGGTAATTTTCTTTGGAACGCAACATTTAGATATATCTTTCATTAAACTAATTTTTTCACTGTATATGCAGGGTAATAAGCTTCCATATGGATTTTCTGTGAATACACGATTTTGTATGTTTATAGTCCTACTGATAATGACAATTGATGTAAAATGTTTATTTTTAATATGCTTGGTAAAGCAAGTCCAAAACCTTTCAGTCGTAATCCTCAGCCTTATTTTCTTAAACCTAAATAGTTCCCTGTGTAGTTGGATGTGTGAACTTGTGAGCTTAAAAAAAAAAACTCTTTTATTTCTGACACGATTTATTAAAAATACCAAATTTTATTGATTTACATATATTATTTACTTTAATATACCGCTCCTAGTTTTAACTCTCAAAGACTTAGTTTACATTTAATGGAGTAATCTCCTTTAATAAAATAACGAATAATTTCCGAATGTAAAGCTATTTAAAATCATCTTCCTTATCCAGGATGCATTTACCGCGTTAATGGTCAGCGAATACTTGATCTCAGTGGTTTGTTATCAGAAGTATATGTGCCATCCGTTATATACATACATAAACCCGCTTAAAAATTTCATGGATTACCACTGTAATACCAATGGGTTATTTTAATTAAATTTTCGTTTCTGTAGTCCCGTGGGAATCAACTTTAAAATTGCTACGTGCTCCACAGACTCATATATGTATACACTTAATCCTTAACTCATTATTGAAAGTAATTAAATTGAATATTTCCTTTTTTGAAAAAGGCGTAAGATAGGAAAACTGAAAAGTAGTATAATTTTCACAGAAAATGCTGTGGAGTTAAAATTTGTTGTATCACACACTAATGCAGGAGGCACCCCCTGGGTCCTTTAGCACTATCAGGTCTACAACTATTATGAAACTGTCCACAAATCCTGCACACAATAAATTAATGTCGATTCCTCTAAACGAGTATTAGTGCTCGTGTCTCGTCCATCATCATTGAATTTTGAGTGATTAACATACTCGTATTAATCATTATAGTGACTTTTTGACATTTGCAAGTATGGTGTCACAAGACAATTAAACGGATTTCATAAAGCAATTGACCTACTTGCATTTGCATATTGTTCTCAGCACGCATTTAGCAGTACACAATCACCATATCCATATCTATCCCATGAAATACCCTCCAAATATGATTGTACACCAATGTATCTCACGGTTTCTTTGCGCGGGTCGCACTCAATCATCTAGATCCCACAAGAAAATCTCGCATGCCACTACTAAGCCCCCGAGCCATCACTCACATGGATCACACCTTAAAATGCATTTTTGCCCGCCGTATGCTGTTTTGCACGCCATCGTCTTGTCAATATATCAACCGAAAACCAGATTTAGCCGACAAACTTGTATATACTCCGTTCCAAAGGAGTCTGACTGGTCCCCGACGAAAATCATCGTCTCTCCAGGGAAAATCAGTGAAACATCGCACGTAATTCGTCGCCCCAATCTGTCCAGCACGCAGCCAGCTTTTATGTAAGCCCACTTGACAAACATGACAGACACCACTTGACAGTTGTATCTAAACACAATCCGCTCGTTGTACGCACAAGTCGTATCAACGTCGCCAAATCAGTGCAGCACTGCCTTAAATAATTTATGATTTAATCACGTCAATGCCTGTGTGTAAAGATACTCGTGCAAAGAGCGCTTCTTGTAATCGATGGTTATGCCAAAAATAGTCACATATTTGTGCGTCCATGATCTGCCTGCTTGTCGTCTACTCGATGCGGCTAATGATGAGATTTGTTTGCGGGCTAGCGAGTGGTCTTCGCCTCCGAAAAATACACTTTTGGTTCATTTCCCTCGTTTGGTTTATTAGTGCTCGTTAATGGTTTTCCAGCGAGGCGGCGAGTGAATGTGGTTCTTAGTTGAAAGGGTGCCTCATCGCAAGTTTAATTGCCCACCAACAGCAGGCAGTAATATCGGGGGCGGTAGACATAAACAAACAAACAAATCGATTGTAGTTTGCCAGTTGGGAGTCGGATATGGACTTGAATTCACACTTGGTGATGCGAATACTCGTATGATTTGGGAAGGCAATAGAGCCGATGCTGTGGTCCAATCAGCGGCATCAGGGAATAAGGGCTCTGGTTTGAGAAATTTGTCATTGACCAAATAAGTTTTTTAACTTGAATGGTTTTTGGTAATACTTTAAAAAAATACGATTTATTTGAAGTGATCTTTTGAATCTTGAAAAATAGTTCTTTAAAATATGGTATCACCGAAATGATCGACGAGAGAGCGAATTATTATTGACATGTTCTACAAATATACAATTTAAGAACTTAGTCTATTCACAAGAGATTTCCAACTATTTCTATTGCGTGCTAAGGCTCTTAATTCGTTGAAAGATTTGTTCGTCTCTCTGGCCATTGTCTTTTTCTAAGTAGATTTTGGACGTCCTCGATTCCCTTTATCTTGCGGATTCCGTTTCAGGGCAGCTTGAACAATTTCGTTTACAGGTTTACGGAGTATGTAACATGCGTTTTATTATTTGTTTATTTATTGGCTGTTGATTGTGATCGCCCATAAGCCTTAATTGCTTATTCTTCTCGGCCACCAAATTCTTAATATCTGCCGCAAGCATCTATTAACAAAGGCTTGCAGCTGTCAGGAACCATGTTTCTGAGTCATAAAGCAGAGCAGTTTTAACATAAGCATTGTATATTCTTATTTTGGGGTTTAGGTGCAAACCTTTTGCACTCCAAACCTTTTTTTTAGGTTGGCAAACACATATCTAGCCTTTCGAAGCCGGTTATCAATATCAACAGCAGCACCCCCATCCGAAGCAACCACGCCTCCGAGATATATGAACTGAACCACGTGCATTATTATTGGCGTTTATCCTCAATGACTTAGTTTTGGCGATGTTAATTTTTAGACCAGCCTTACTACATTCCTTCTCCACAGCTGGGATTTGGGCTTGCATATTAGAGTGCCGATTTGAAATAAAGACAAGATCATCAGCGTATTCAAGGTCACTTAGCTTGTTCCGCATGCCCCAGTCTGTACCCCATCGCCCCGTGCCAACCGTTTTTAAAAACAGCGTCTAAAGTAGTGACAAACAAAAGGGGGGACAATGCACATACTTGTCTTACGCCACTTGTAGATTGAAATGGATCACTTAGGCATCATTATGCAAAACGCGACTAATCGCATTTTCATAACTGCTTTTTATGATATTAACTATTTTTGAAGGGATACCTCTCGCTTCAAGGGCTCTCCATATAAAGCCACGTTCTAGCGCATCAAACGACATTTCGAAATCAACGAAAGTTAGATAAAAATTAGCATTTAGTTCTACGGATTGTTCAATTTTTGATATTATTGTGCTCACATGATCGACACACGATTGACCTGGAAGAAATCCAGCTTGGTTTCTTCGGATAAGGTTATTTAGCGGCGATGCGATTCGATCTAATTTGATTTTGGTAAATATTTTGTTTATTGTTGGCAGTAGCGAAATACCCCTCCAATTGGAACATTTCTTTTTTGGAATTTCGACTATGACTTTCTATTCTTTTGGAATATTTTCGGAGTTCCAGACTTCTACAAATAGTCTGTGCAGCTTATTTGTCATAATATCTGGCAGCGCATTTCGACAGGTAAATTTTCACTTCCTCCCGCTTTCCCGCTCTTTAATAACATAATTGCTTCATAAATTTCATTTATACTGGGTGGCCTGCAGTCTATAGATCTGCTGGGGTTGCGCCTTCTAAATGATAATAGATTATCGTTATATTCATCTCGCGTAATGATCAGTGTTCTTTCAAAATATCTTTGCCACACTGCGATTTGGTCATCCACTTTAGTTACAGTAGAACCATTTTCGGTTGGTTGCAAAATCCTTTTTCCCGCCAATATCTCTGCTTATTTTGTACAGTGCTTCTAAGTCACCTTTATCCGCGACAGTATGTGCATCTCCACTCAGTTTATCTAGATATGTTTGCTTATCTCGCTTGGCTTTTCGTTTTATTTGGTTTGACAGACGTGTATACTCTCTTTTAGTATCTGGGTCGTATCTTCGCGTTCTGGACCTAACATTTGTATTTTAATTGCTTTCCTATCTTCAGTCAATTTCCAGACGATAATCATTCCTTTCGGTCCGGTCTTTCATAACCTAGAACATCGGTACTTTTACGACCTGAATCGTATAAGACTTGAAATCAATATATTTGCATAACAATGTAACATTTTCTATAAAGTCCATGGACCAAATTGGGTAACTTGAATCTTCCTTAAAGCTCTTTTTACTGGATGCAATGTTGATGAACTGTTGAAGAGGATACATACACTCTTCTTGGCGTCAAAAAATTTTGCAAAGGTGGTACAAGTTTTTTTTTTTTTTTATAGGGTTCGTGCAGGTTCAAGAGTGTACGCTCTTACAGTATTTGTCACACAACCTAGACGGTGTGCAGTTGGTGTCTGTCGACGATGTTCGTTCAATATTCTCCGGGGTGGTTGTCCTAGATAGGATTTTTTGAAAGATTCGATACTGAATTTGTGGCGTTGGTTGTAGTTCACAGTAACTCTTTTGTTTCCATATCATTAAGGTGTTATATTGGAAATGCACACACAGATTATGAATTTGCTGATCTTATGCCGCGAGTGTTATGCCTTTGTCAGCATTTTTTGATTATCTCTCATTCACAACTGATGTTGCACAATTTTTCGTATAGGAATTATTCTTGGCTATGGACAGACTTGAACTTACAGACTCGCTCAACAGGCGATGATGATTACCATTGCACCATGACCCTATGTACTTTGAGCGCACAGAACTATAATTTGGAGCAATATTTCCAAAATTTGGTAACGTTGCTGGACTGAGTATATCATAACGATAAAATTGCAAGGATTACTGACAGTTTGCAATCTCACAATTGCCTGAAATAGACTGCCTAAAACAAATACCCTTCATGCAAAAAATCTGCGAAATTATGGTTTCAAAAAAAATGTGTGACGTTCTCATGGGTACACCCATGAGTTATTTAAACCAAATTTGTTGTTCTCGCTTTCAATGTTTTGAACAGAATCGAAAAATAACGGTTTTATTATTCAGATGGTCTTCATGGTGGACGATCCCATCCCAGTCCTTTCACACATATATGCACACCATTCACAAGATTTCAAATCTATCTTTCCAGGCGAAAACGATATTTCTGCACAGAACTCTAAGCTTAAATTAAGCCCGATTCTTTTGGACCAATCATTTTAGATAGAGGTGAGCAAAAAGTAAAGCACAAGACTCATACTGCTTTTAGTCGTCGAATTTTCTTCTAATTCTGGAGAGAATTTCTGGTCAGTACATTTGACGACTCTCCATGTGTGTTCAATCATAACATTATAAACAGTGCAAGGCATGAAAACTTGAAGTGAATTCATTCATCAGTGATGTTAAATAATTCTTATGATACTCCGCCGCACTGTCGAATAAAAAAACTATTGCTGTCAGAAACATTATTCTACGGAAAATATTGTTTTTCTACTTTCACCCCCATATGACCGAAGTAACGAAGACGATCCTAAACAAAATCGATGAGTGGGCATCTAAAGGATAGATGTTGAAATCTAGTAAAACAAGCTGTATGTGAGCTATTACCAAAAATCTTTTTTTCTTTTCTTTTTTTGTTTTTTTATTTGAAAGGCCCATGTATACCATTATATGTGAAATATAACATTGTTCAAATGCCCGCCTTGGCTTTTTACCTTGGCACGAATGTGAGTGGTCCAATTTTCAATGATTCTTCCACATAGATCCGGCTGAATTTGAACGATGGCCTGTGTTATGTTCAACTAAACAGCATTGGTCGATTGTGGTTTATTCGCATAGACCTGCGACTCCAGGAAACCCCACAAGGAAAGGTCTAGCGGGGTCAAGTCGCATGGATTTGGTGACCAATTCACATCACCTCTGCTAGAAATAACCATGCTCTAAAATCTTACATGCAGCATGTCAATCGTGTCGTTCGCTAGGTCCATATGTTCGTTTTGTATGGCTCGTCATTGGCGGTGACCGCCTCACCAACGTCGCTTTCGAAAAAGTACGAACCAATGAGGCCACCGACCCAAAATCCACACCAAAAGGTAACTTCTCGAGGATGCATTGTCACTCATTAAATTGCGTGTGGGTCGGTGCCGTCCCATAGATGGCAAATTAATTTGTTAACACAACCATTCATTCAAAAATGCGCCTTATGGTTAGTGTTAGGCTTCCCTCCGTAAAAGCGGTGAGGATCACTAAGACCAAGAACGGTCCATTGTGCTACCGTTTAAGTCGGTTTGAGTGCTGAATAAAATTCGATATTTTGTAGATCTCCATTTCGGATAGATCCGTTAGTTCATTAAGGAAATATTCTTCCAAAAATCGTCGTCTTGAGGCGGCTAGAGCAGCGCAATTACATAGGAGATGGGATGGAGATACTTCCTCTTTCTCATCATGACATCTACTGCAGTAAGATTCACATGGCAGTCCTAATCTTGCGGCATGTTTCTCTAATAACCTTTTAGGACTCCGATTAGGCTGCTTATAATCTGCCTGCGTATTTTTAGCATGCTCGTGATTTTACTTTGACAATACCTGGGCTAGTTTTGTCTCGCATAATTGCATGTTCTAAGGTCACGCCATCTCTCATTTGCCGTGCATTTTTGGAGATTTTATATTTTTGCGTTTCCATTGATTGGTGGATTTACGCTTTAACAGTCGAGAGCTACAATGTGTTGCCCATTTTGGCTTCGACTGCTTCACAGTTACCTCGATCTCGTTGTTCATCGATCTCAGAGACAGCCAGCCTGCGGCCTCACGAATTGCCGTTAATTCAGCTCATAATATGCTGTAGTGGTTCGGTACTCTAAAGGATTGGTGGATTTTTACGGTCGGTGCATAGACACCGGCGCAAACCATTGCCTGTCTTAGACCCGTCTTTGTATATATCCAGTGTATTTGCCTTTTTTTTGGAAATTCATTACCCTACCAGTGTCGTCGGTTGGAAATTGTTGTTTTATAGAGAATTGTTGAAGTCAAGAGTCGGGTTTAGTAGTCCCCTCCAGGATAGTGGTATATAACCCCAATCTAGACTGGATGAGAATAATACCAAAAGCCATGGTTTGAGAAAGCCGTAAGCACGTTGCATTTGTACCGGGTAGATTCCATCCGGGCCTGCAGATTTGTATGGAAGGAAGCTATTTACTACCTATTGGAGTTTCCTTTTGCTTACTACTTTCTCTGAAGTGAACGGAGTACTTCGTCGGGAAAATATGTACGGAGCAAGAGATCTAGTGACTCTTCGCTAGTCACGCTGGCGGTGTCATCTGAATTGTTAATAAGGACGGGTTTGACAGTATCTTCCTCACTCTACTGGCTTCTATTTCTGAGCAGAAATTACGCCAGGATGTCCATTGCGCCTTTCTTATCCCACTTTTATATAGTCTGAGGCTGTTCTTGTAGCAATTCCAATCCTCTACTCTGTTTTGTTTTTTTGCTTTATTGAAAAGCCGCCACCAGCAGACCACCATGGAAGTTTCGTTCTCTTTGTTGGTATGCTACTTGGGTAAGACTTTAGAAAGGATCTGTTCATAGCTCCTGTAACTTTAGTCGCCAGGCTTTCAATATGCGATTTGGGGTTACTTAATTGAGCGCCTTGTCACTAAAGATGATTTTTCGACCAAAATTTGGGTCCTCTTCCAAACGCTCTGAAGCACAATCAGCGAACAAACAGCGCTGTCTATGGTCAAAGTTTGAGCTCCTGGGTCAATTAGATCTTATACGGATGTAGGCCTAAGTCTCGATGCAAAATTCGGCAAGTTGAAGTCTGCGAAAAGCCGATATCTTGTGCACGCCGTTTGACGTGCGAATGTTGGCTGATTGATTAACGAATCGGTCGTCTCAAATTTATCCACCAAACGTTGAAGAGTCAACTGTGTAAGGCTGCCACGTCTACCGTGTGATGGGCGCAACTCACGCAACATTCGCACTACCGAATACTTATTTGGATAATAAAGTTTTATGCCACCAAAACAACATGATCACCACTATCTTCTTCTTCTTCTTAACGGAAGCTACAGCTCGGGGTGAGCTTGGGTCTCAACAAACATTCCTCTCCATCAAGCGAGATCTTTTGCTACTTCCCTCGAGTACCACACTCTCAGTTGGTTGAGGTCCTCTTCCAGCTGTATGCACCACCTTAGGTACGGCCGCCCTCTGCTCCGTCGTCCCTCGGGTTTGGATTCGAACATGGTAAACGGCTAACAAAAGCATCGCAGGAGTAGCATCCGCCAAGGAATGCTAGTCCGCAAAAAAGCGATTAAGAGCCACAGCAGTCGAACACCTTACAGCACTGTTAGTTACCATCTGGAAATTTCCTAATATAGGAAATTACTAATGAAAGAGGGCAAATGGCGAGCATCCCGTGCCACATAACAGGGTGTCGGTTGGGCTATGGCCTAGCAAGCCGTAACCGTAAAAACGAACAAAATCCTCGGATAGACAACAAACGGAAGCCTCAGATAGAATGGACCGGATTCACGTTGACGACCACAATCTACTTGCTCATATTGAAAAACCCTTTAGTTTTGGTCTAAATTCAAATCTCATTAAAACTAGTCTTAAAATGTTCACCCTAAGAGGACATACACTCAAACCTCCTGACGAGTTCTTAATGCAAAAACATTCTGTAAAATAAGGACCTGCCTATTATGGCTTGAAATTGTGCCATCAGAAGTATTACCCGAATCCAGTGTAATACTTAGTCATAAATAACCAAGACTACAAATTTACTCTCAATAAACCCCAACTTCGTAAGGTTGTTTGCGATAGCCCCGAAGATGGCCTAAAATAAGTTAGGTATACTGCTGCAATGATTTCCAATTTATAGAAACTTCCTTTCATCACCTTTTCGAATATCCTGCTCTTTTGAAGTCGGTCATTCGACTCGAAGAGTCTATCAGTAATAACTATTGCTGTGTTACTTGATCCCATCTATCAATTTCTTTTAATGTTCCAAGGGTACGCGTTTTCGAAATTGTCACTTCCCCCCCAAACTACCTGTTCATATGCATATTACGAGGCCATAATCGGGTAGATTTCAATCTTAATTTGAGTAATATTGTGATCGTGTCATAAGCGTTATTACAGGCACCAGTTTATTCTTAATCGCTTTGAAATTATGAAGTTCACAAGACGAGAAATAATAATTCAAGGGTCTAAAATTTGACTTTTGAAATTCTGAGCCTTGTTCAAGAAAAACTGCGTAATGATGAGTACCTTTGGCCCTTGAAAATTTGAGCACTTACATTTTTTTTGTTTTCCTATTGTCCCAATTCGGACGCCCTTCATTTCATTTTCTTAAGTGCTCTCTCCTCTACTTTGTGACAAATAAACTTAATTTGCTTTGCTTTCGTACCATTCCGATGATTGTAAGAACATCTTATCAATGCCTCCAACAATGTAAAATCAACGCAGAAACTCAATAGAACTTTTTTCCACTCCTCAGAGCCTGGAACGTAATATTAATCGTTCAACATATGTACATATAACAAGGATACAATTTCTAATTACTCACCCCCAACAAAGATGTATTGCCGACCTACATCCACATAAGGATCACACCCTCCAACATAAAGGATGAGTCAATCCCTCTTACATCACTCGCTTTGATTGATTCCTTGAGACGCATCTTTCAGTTTCTTTTATCTCCCATTCACTTTTATCATCCTGCATCAAACTTTCACTTTAATGTCATTCGTTATTCCTGCGGGAAACCTTCGAAGACGAATGCTTCCTTTTCCATCGCTCCCGATAACGACATCAAAGAATCTTTAATCGAGATTTCCTATGGTTTCCCATTTTTCGTTTGATTATGTTTTGAACCTTATTTTCTTCTTTTTTTCCAACTTTGTGTTTTTAAATTAAAGATCGTTCTCTCCAGACGAAAATTCACGAGGGAATAGAAACAAGACTGAAAATAAAAAAAACACAAAATTAAAATCATAACGCGTTCTTCAGGTGTTCGACGGTAGGTAAGGTCGGAAACGAGTCTACTAGCACGTTCCACGCTGTTCGGCATTGTTCCACATTTTCCTCGTAACGGTTACGCGTTCTATTGAGGCATCCACATAACGTTTACTTAACGTCTACTGCTGCCATGTCGTTCATAACCGGAACAAGGTCCTCGCCCGCCTAATTCGTGCTCGAAAGTTTCCATTCGGTCGATAAACCTACTCAAGTAGGACGCGGCGACGGGATACATTTATCTTTCCGCGTAGCAAGTAGCCCGCATAAAGGACATTCGTCGGGTGAAAAATAGTATAAAATGTAACAACCCTGCACAAGACCATTCAGACAGCGCGCTCAAGTGTTATTTCAAGTGATGTACGAGCGTACAGATAACACAATCGTATAATGGATGACTCTGTCAAGAAGACGCCTTATAAGCAAATGCAACCGACAGCAACAACAACATCGGTTACAACAGCATCCGGCAGTAGTTTAGAAAATTGTCACCAACCCATCCCGGCCAAACGGGAGAAGCCGCAAACATTGCAGTGCAATTTCGTGGCACGACCCAAGGACTTGGTACATAAGTGCATGTCCGATCCGGGCAATTCGTGCAACACAAGCGGGATTAATAATCGTCGGCGTCGCTGTCGGGACAGTAATAGTAGCGATTGGGACGAGGTGGACAGTGCGACAACGGTCGATACGTGGAACGAGGACGCGTCGATACAAACGGACAGTGATTTAGAGGGTGGCATTGCCGGTGGTGATAGTAATTTAGGCAGTGATAACATCGGCTACGATGGCACAGTCAGTTGCACTGGCAGCAATATGAACAGTCCTGGACAGAGTTCGCTGTACTCGAAGGGATTATTCGCCAGATCGCTGAGATATCCGTCCAGTGGTGGGACAACCAGAAAATGCGTACTCACCCTGGACGGGTATTCCTATGTCATAGGTGAGTGTCTTTAAATAAAACTAAATTTTTAACTTTTCAGACTCTCAGTTCGGGGCTGTTATATTTCATGCAAATTACAGTTTCATTGAAGGCCTCGTAAATTGAGTGATTACTGATTTAGGGACATCCATCGATGATCACCCATTTATTATGCCATTAACAGTCCGGAGGCATTGTGAATAAATTATCCGGCCAATGATACGCAGACGTTCTTGGACGCGTCTTTTATGGTATCTCTGAAATGATATTGATTATTTTAGGCGGAATAAATGGGACTCTCGGAGACGTAGGGCGAATAAAATAAGATAGGAATTAGAACAGAGGACGACAGGAAATTGTCGAATAAACAGTGTTCCGAATTCCGGTTTATGTGTGCTATAGGCAAAGTAGGGCCCGAAAGAGTAGGATTTAGTCAATGGCCGGAAATTAGTTTGGAGAAATGAAAGAATATCCGATTTCTTGTTTTTTAGTTAGTAGTCCTGAATTGAAATCAGGACGGGATTTCCAGCCGACAGAACCTGTGTAGCTCAATTCAGATAGGATAGAATATGGTATGAGTAGCACATGACGCCGTTAGCTGCTAGAAAGCGTTGTGTGATTTATGCGTGCGCTGCTGTTGCGCGTTTCTTTCCAATTTGAAAAGTAGTTATAATCCAGGTTAGAGTGATGAAATTAGCTTAGCTGCACTATCTGAAACAAATTCTGTTTCTTATGCCATTTGCTCTTGTCAAATATTATTATAGAGATTACTTGAACTCTGCTGCCTTACCCCATATAGATACCCTCAAACTAGATCAAATCAACTGCATCCGGTCAAGGTTGGCGTCTCAAATATACACAACACTATAAGGTTTCAGGCTAACCTTCTATATTTTATTGATTTACCTACGTAACGGCTCGTTATGTGTACACTTCTGCAACTAGCTCAATTGACACAAGTGTACTTCCTAGCTATTGCAATACTAATCAAAAAGTTAAAACATTTAACCCTGAGCAAGTTTAAAAGATATAATAGAGCGCGAAAGCACCTTTGTGTCATAATAAGTTTGAATTTCTTTCGAACCGGTTGATCTATCTAATTTAAAAAAAAAATGAAGTTCTTGACAATCTTGGTTATCCTGTCTTCGCTGGTGATTATCTTAGCAAGTGGCGCAGAAAATAGTGTTCCATGCATTTGTGCCAGAATCTACAGGCCAGTTTGTGGTTCGAATTTGATTACATATCCCAATAATTGTGTGTTCGAGTGTGATGCCCAAAAATTGAGACAAACTGGAAAACAGCTAACTATGACTCACGGAGCTTGTGATGAATAATTGTAAAAAAATAAAATGGATTATGAAAGAAAAAAAGGAAAGTGAATGGGTTCTTTTGTCATGAATATACTGTCCTTGAAAACCGTTAAGCTTATTATTTTCTAATCGTGCATTTAAAAACCTCTGGATCTTGTACTTGGAAGACAAAGATTTTAATATGCTAATGTGGTCGAATGATACATTTCATTGTTAAAAGAACATCATGAGGACATGAATTCCTAATTGAAATTTTTCATAAATGCATGATATCTTTGCTACCATGCGATGATTGGCGATTAGGTTAACGTTAGGGCAGCTGCCTGCCCAACTGTTTTAATTCGCACTAATTAACTGTCTTGTATGTAAAAGGTAGACTGATAAAACATTTGGCGGCTCAATACTTGCCATTAGCTCGGCTTATAATTAATTTTGAGTGACGAAAAATTTAATACAAAATATCCTTTGCTATAAGATATAGTGGTCTGAAAAACCGAACTCCTAAATAAACTTATAAAAGGATGAAGTGTCAGAATTAAAGTTTTGCTAAACTGATAAACTTTCCATATAGCCTTATGGAAAGGTCAAAATCTCCCTCAAACTCGAAATTTTATATAAAAAAGTTCACCTGAACAGTCAAAATTCGAGTTGTCTAGATTATTTGACACGGCTTAGATTAGGTTAAAGAAGGGGAGTGTGATGATTAAGCATCTCTTCCACTCGGAGGCCAAAAGGCTCATTGCGATTCCTTTCATTTGTGGAGAACACATATAATTAACCTGTCCTATCACGTGGTGGCTGAAACCACCCCGTGCTCTTAATGAATTTTAGAAGATCCGATATATCTACATTAGCCACGTCCGCAATCTCTGTAAAATAATCTTTGGCCTAGCACACTAGGCGTCGATTCTGAAGAGCTAGGCAGTGGCAAAGCAGATGTTGGATCGTCTCAGTTTCTTCCTCATCGCCGCAGCTCCGGCAGAGATCGCTGGATCCCGAGTCCCATTTCCGGAGCATTGCTCTAATGGGACAGTGTCCTGTGATCACTCCGACGAGCACACGGATCGAGTTACGGTCCAGCGCCAGGAGCTTCTTTGTTTTTCTGACATTGAGCTCTGGCCACGATGATCTTGTCGTGTAGCTGTCGTTTCTTGTAAGCCAAGACGAGTTGGCCTCTTTGATGATTGTGTCGTTTATGATCCGGTATAATGCGCTGATCGGTGGTTGCAATGACGTGTCCGCTTCGCTGATGTCCATTTCAGAACCTTGCCTGGCCAGTTCGTCTGCTCTTTCGTTCCCGGCGATTGAACTGTGGCCCGGGACCCAGCAGAGTTTAACTTTGTGGTGTTTGATGGACCGCAGTTAGTCGCCACATTTCATGATAGCCTTTGATCTCGTTATACAGGATTCTATTGAGCCAGCCTGGCTGTCTACGAAGATAGTGATATCAGATGGTGGGATATCGGCTACCTGTAGGTGTTTGGCTGCTTTCTCTCTTGCCAGGATTTCTGCTTGAAAAACGCTGCACAGATCAGGGAGTCTGAATGATTCCCTCTCTGTTTGTGGAGGGTATCAGAGTAGAACCCGGCCCCAGTGCCTGTGTCCATTTTCGATCCGTCGGTGAAGAGGGTGATCTCGTGGTCGTTGATTACGGCGTTTGATAGCCACTCTTCTCTGTCGGGGAAAAGGATAGGTATACTGAGAGAGAAGTCATTTTGGGGGGAAATAGAGTCGGTCGTAGCTGCGAGGCTACTAAAACCATGTTTCCTTCCCAAGTCGCGTATTATCTTAAGTATGGCCGCATGTCCATAGTTGGCTTGCTTCAACAGAGAGGACTCCCTTAGTCTGAGAGCGCTCTTTGCAGCGCAGCCTTTTATGAATAGATCCAGGGGAGGGAGATGAAGAATCATGTCCAACCCTGCTTGCGGCGTGCTTCTCATGGCTCCCGTTGTACAAACAGCGGCTGACCTTTGTACTTTGTTGAGCATGTTCATAAGTTAAAATGGGTCTGATGGTTGCTGTGTACATCCAATGAATGATGTACGGTTGCAAGCCCCATCTTTTGTCGAAGATCTTTTTGCATGCATAAAAAGCATTCAATCCTTCTTTCATCCTTTCCTCCAGGTTCCTTTTCCAGGAGAGTTAGGAGTCAAGAATGATGCCTAGATACTTGGCTTCCGTTTTGAGTTTGAGTGGAGTACCCTCTAAATTTGGGGGAGCAAATATCGGGATTTTCCTTTTCCGGGTAAACTAGACCAGCTCGGTTTTCTGGGGGTTTATTCTCAGACCGTTCTGTCTTGCCCAGGAGGAGAGTTCCCTCAACGCAGATTCCATTAGTTCACTGATAGTTGACAGAAATTTACCTTTTATCAAGATAACTAGGTTATCCGCGTATGCTATAGTTTTTGTGCCTTTCTCCATGAAGATTTTGAGGATTTTGTTCACTGTAAGAAGCCACAGTAGGGGGGAGAGAACTCCCCCCTGTGGTGTGCCGCTAGTTGTCACTTTCCTTATAGAGCTGTGTCCAATGTCTGCATTGATAATTCTGTTCTTTAACATATTTTCAATCCAGATTACAATGGATTTGTCTACTTTTATGTCCTCTGGAGCTGTTATTATGGCCTCTGTGTTTACGTTATTGAAGCCCCCCTCGAAGGCTGCCATTGTAAACTCTTTTAAGTTCAACGAGCTCTCAGTATCACGGATAACACTATGCGGAGCATTTTCCACTGATCTGCCTTTATGTTAAGGTAGGCGTGTTGAGTGTTGCATAAGTTGTGTGAGTTGATGAGTCCTCTGATGTATAGGTCAAGGTGTCTTTCCAAGGCTTTTAATAGAAACGACGAGAGACTAATTGGCCTATAATCCCTTGCGGCAGTAAGGATTGGTTTACCTGCCTTAGGTATGAAAACTACCTTTATTTCTTTCCACTCTGTTGGGATGTACCCCGTACGCAAGCAATTGGAAAAAATGCTTACGAGGTGGGGTACAGTGTGGGTCTGTGTTTTTTGAAGCATCGCTGGCAAGACATCGCCCGGCTCCAGAGATTTAAAGGGTTTGAACGAATTTATTGCCCACAATTTATGACTTCTTCGATTGTGTAGGAGACCGTAGTAGGCCGTAGGTACTGTCGTCTCGAAGGGGAGGTTTCAGAGGTTTTACAACCTGGAAAGTGGGTTTCAGTCAGCAGTTCTAGGAACTCCTGACAGGATTCTGTCCAAGAACCATCTGGTTTAAGGATGAATCCCGGGACGCAGGGGTCCTTGAATAAGATCTTTCTGAGCCTTGCGACTTCGTAGAGATCCTCTATTGATTCGCAGAACTCCCGCCAGGATTTAGACTTTGCTGCTCTTGTTTTGCTCTTGTATTCGTTGAAGCTGGATTTGTAGTTATTCCAGTCTTCGGCTCTTTTGGTGATCTTTACTCTATTGAATAGAGTTCGGGTCCTGGTCCTAAGTTGCTTCAGCTCTGTGGTCTACCAGACTGTGCTGGTCTTCTTGCGAGCACGGTGCAAAGGACAGGATTTGTTGAAGCCGCTTTCAGAATTCTCACCAGATTTTCGACTGAATTCTCAATGTAAGTTGGATCGGGGTTAGTGATGGCTTGTGGCGGTACTAACCTGTTGGCAACTAGCTTTGAGAAAAGATTCCAGTATGTCTTCTTAGGGTTTCTGAAAGGTTTCGGTTTTTCTTTGTTAACGTTAAGGTTGAAGAATATTCGACTGTGGTCCGAAAAGGAACAGTTAGTGGACACTCTCCAATTCTCTACTCGGGTAGAGTCAGACTCACTTAGTAGAGTGAGGTCAATTACCTATTCCCTAACCCGGTTACGAAACGTTGGTGTATTACCATTGGTTGGTGGAGATTATGAAATCGAAAATGGACTCACCCCTTTAATTAATGTCGCTGCTTCCCCACTGAGTGGGGTGTCCATTGGCGTCGCAACCTATCAATAGACACAATCCGCGTGACTTGGCATGTCGCACAAGTGCTCGGACTGCGTTTAGAGGTGGGTCCTCCTCATCGTATGGAAAGTATGCGGACGATAGGAGCAAAACTGATTTGTCCTGTTGTTCGTACGTTACCACCGTGAGGTCTCCACTGCTTTATGTACCAGCTTAAGTTGAAATATTTACTTTTGGAGGCTTTACAGTATATCAAGTCACATCAAGCAGTTTGGCTAGACCAATCCTTTTGTGCAGCAGCAGCCACAGAAACATAATTTTAATCAATTTTATAATCTATTTTTAAAGGACATTCTACTTCGATCTTCTTCTTTTCCTTTTTTTTCTTCGGCGTTGTTATGGTCAGAAGTGTAGGACCATAACCTTCCCACTTAACTGCATTCCTACTGGTCCGCTTGTGGGGTCCGCCGGTTTGACCTCAGAAAGTAGCGGCAGGCTTCCCGGTTTGGGACTACTTCATCGCTGAGGCCAATCAAATGCTGGTGTTTTTGCATTTGTTTGCACCAATTGTTTTTCGGCCTGCCTTTTTTGCGTGTTGAAATTGGAATGTTGATTGATAACGCCTTTTGGACGGGGTTCAAAGGATCTCTCCTTTGAACATGGCAATACCAACTGAGTCGGTCGCGCTCTATATTTCTTGTGATGGTTTCTTTTACGTGGAGGCTTCCTCGGATCTTTGAACTTCTAATTCTGTCACGCTTTGTTACTCCCGCTGTCATGCGAAGCATCTTCATTTCAGTTGCCGTTAATTTGCTCTCATACTTTTTGTGCATTGTCCAGCATTGTGAACCGTATGTGAGCGCCGGACGTACAACTGAAGTGTAGAGCCTTCCTTTCAGCTTAGGGGGCATTTTTCGATCACAGAAGATGGCGGAGTTTTCCCGCCACTTCATCCACCCTACGCTTACGCGATGTTTGATGTCGTCATCACAAGTTGCTTCTCTATTAATCATAGATCCCAGATATTTAAACTTTTCACACTTGGGAAGCACTCTTCCATTCAAGTAAATGTCTGGAATAGGCTGATGAGGGTCAGAGAACGGGCAGCACAGATACTCTGTCTTCTTTGAACTAATACGAAAAAATGTCCACCCACACATCAAATGCTCGTTGTAGGGACGCCTGATCATCACTTATAATGTCAGCAAAGAATAGCTGGTGCACATTGGGGTCCGTCACTTTTCCTTCAAGCAAGCAATCAAGGACTGCTTACTTACTTACCTGCGGTGCATCTTACTCTTGTCGTTGCTCTCTCGTACATGTCCATAATCACTCGCACGTAGGTTTCTGGAACTCCTTTTTGTCTTAGCGCTACCCATAAAAGATCTCTTGGTTGCCGGTCAAAGGCCTTCTCGAAATCAACCAACACCATATGCAAGTCCTTTGAAGAATCACGATGCTTTTCCATCATGATCCTTATACTTTGGATTGCATCTGTTGTTGATTTACCCGAGACAAACCCGCACTGGTCATCAGATAGTCGTATTATTTTCCGCAGTCGGCTATCTGCGTTCAACGATCCGTTCAACGATCTTCATGGTGTGCGACATCAGCTTGACAGAACGGCAGTTATCACAATTTCGCGTATCACCCTTTCCTTTGTGCAATGGAAGAAGATAGCTTTCCCTCCATTGATTAGGCATAGTGTCGCCTCTCATAAGTTTGGAGATAAGAACTATGAGCCATCTAGACCCAATGTCTACCATCTTTCTCCAGAACTCAGAGGGTATCCCGTCCGGCCCAACAGCTTTTCTTTTCTTGGAGTTTTTAACCGCGTACCGAACTTCTTCGACCGTGATGTCGGATATTTCGGCATGATTCGGAGCGGCTCTTGGAAAGTACATTCGGGGAAACGGTTCGTTCAGAAGTTCCTCGCAATACTGTCGCCATCTGTGGAGATTTTTTTCGTCTTCCACAGGGAGTTGGCCTTCAGCATTGTTAATAAACTTTGGGAAACGAATCTCCTGAGCATTTCTTCTACTCTGGGCGGCTATCTTAAAGATATTTGCTCCTTTGTTCAAATTGTTTTGTCGAAGCTCCTGGGTAGCCTGGTTCCTGTCAGACGCGGAAGACGATATTTCTTCCAACTCCTGATAGAGGCCTTCCATGCTTTTCGCTTTGGACATTCTACTTCGATAAGCATGTTAAGTAGAGACATGATAAAATGGAAGCCAACCTCCATTTAATGTAAAATTGGGTCCATAGATCCTTTTTTATAGGACAAATTTTTTTTTGTTTTTAATTTCCAAAGACACCAGACGAGGGAAAATGGCACGGATTGTAGTCCGGTAATGCCTGCAAGTCTGCGTCTTCAACCTTTTCCAGCGGCCCTTGATGGTCCTCTTCTTTCATATCGAATTTATCATTCTTATTCCCTACACTTTCTTTCACTAATAGAAACTTCACTGTTACTTTCTTTAATCATTTGACTCACTTCAACATATTTTTTTCAAATCGAAGACCAAAAGCAAAACTTCCTGTAAATGATGTTTATTTGGCTTGAAAGTTGACACCTTAGCACACACGCAATTATATGACGCCGATGACAAATCAAAAAATATATTGTGACCTTTCTGATCTGATCTTTCTAATCAGCTACATACTGCTCGCGCTATGGATTCTCTTTTGTGCACCTAATATCTTCAATGTCGTTAATGTGTTTCCCCTTGACGCCAATAACACGAGGTTTGAATCACGCAACATACAATACAAGTCGTCATAATAATAATTCACGAAGTCCCTTTCCAGCCGAGTTCAAAACCCCTTTGGCTGCAAAAGCTTCCTGAAGGTCAACGTTCGTAGTCGGCAATAAACCGTGGTCCTCTATTACTTTCCTTATGTGAATGATTAATCATTCGCATGCCAAAATGATTGAAAGAAGCTTTATGCCTGTTGCGTCATTAAGAGCTGCCTGAACAGCACAACGGAAAGTAGATGAATTGACGACTGCTCTAATCGCCGTTGGAACCGCCATCGATTTATTATGAAGTTTATCCTTACAGATGAATATTTCCTCCCCATTATTTTGAGAGGGATTAAATTTATCTTACCGTTAATACGGTGCCTTTAATGCTCAATTTTCTGATATATGGCTGAGGTTATGCGTACTTACTTGTACGACAAATTGCTATTATCCGGGCATTATATTATCCCTCAGCGGTGATATACACTTTTCCTCTAAGAGCAAAAAATACCTTCGCCAAAGGATATAGGGTAAATTTCCTTCTCTCTTCATTAGTTGTTCAAAAAACAAAAAAAAAGGATTTTTTATTCATTACTTCTACAGCACCCTTGCTGTAATCAAAACCCAAACTTCTAATTCTTTAAAACCAAACCCAGGCAGTCGTCTTACTGCAACCGAGCTATGCATAAATAAAACTTCTCTGATGCACACCAGTTTAATTGAAAACGGTTTACCCTTGTAGCACTTAATCTTGTGGCCTGCAAAAATCACGAGAGCCAACACAACGATATGGTGTTAGGAAGCACTGGTATACATTCAGCAAAGATGGGAAAAAAATATAAATAACTTGTCCCTCAGCTCGTTGAGTGAAATTGAGTGCACACTCAGTTTAAATGACAGATTTACGAGTGTATCCCACGGATGTTAATGAGTTTGTAAATTTCCCGCCACCTCAGGAGCATTGTCTAAGCAGAGTTTCGGTATTAATTCTGTCTTTAGTTTTTTTTTTCTTAGCTGTCATAAGAAATCGAGGGTAGAGAGGGTTTCACTGAAAGTTCACGAACGCCGTAAAAAGATTTAGTGTCCATGGGGTGTTATCTTATTTTGTTTCTTGTTTTAATATCAAGGAACATCTTAGCTTGATGGAATTCTAAAATAAATTACGATTCATCTTTGAAAAACACTCGTAACTACCACATTTGGATAGTGTCGTTGAGTTCGAATAAATATTTTAATATCGAAGTAACAACGAAATTGCTTAGAACTATAGCACGACAGCATTCATGTTTATTTCAGCCACTTTATGACAAAGGTATTCACATCCATGCAAAATGATGTCAAAATTCATCTTAAGGGAGAAAAGTCGGAACAGGGTGCAAATACGGAATTTAATAGCACTGAAAGTAATTATAAGCCCTTTTATAGGAGACCGGCTATCCCACGTAGGGTCTTTCTAAAATCGCGCCTAGATGTGAGTGGTGAATAATTTCCAAATGCTACCTTTTTTTCCACCTTTGACATTTGTGCGCTGGACCCTTGTAAAATTTTAACCATTCATAGCTTTATGCCAAAGAAATGCATTTAGGTGATTTAATCCTATTATGCAAATGGTCGACCTTTGACTATAGATATCGAAGTATCAGCGCGATTTTTGTGTGATGTGAATAATTATCCAAATGAGTCAATAATTGAAAGATAAATAAAAACATTTAAAGAATCTGGTTCCAGTGAGAACCCACAGAAGTATGGCAGGCCAAAAATTGGTTGCTCTATGAAGAACTTTGTTTTGTAGCACAGTGTAGCTGAATAATTTTCAACGTTGATATCCCCATAAGCATTAACCATTCATTTGTTATTTTGGCACATTCTAAGTATGCCTTTTCATTAACATTGCTCCATCCAACATAAGAATTGAAGCAAGGAGTTCATAATCAACAGATCATAACTGTTATAACATGATGTTGTACTGTAATGATGGTCGTGGGACGTGTTATTTTATTGATTCAATCAATGAAAAACCAAAAAAGTGTCGCATCTGGGAAGAGCACAGCGGTGCCAACTAGCCACCAGGATCTTGGCACATAGTATAAGTCCACCTCCACCCATCTTTGGCAACCAATGAGTTTTTACCAAAGTTGAATATGAAACGACATTGAACTTAGTGTAAAAAAGAGTATAGTGATTTTAGGGGTTCTTCAAAGGCCTTTCCATTTGGTAACATGGCAACTGATTTATGCCTGATTTGGTTAGACGTTTAATCCTTTACAAATTTATGTCAGAACATCCCTTTTTAATTATGCCATTTTTCCAAAGGCATTATGGCAAACTACGCAAAAAGAACTTCGCTTACGAGCTATCAAGACATAATAGAATCAACCAAATACGAAACACTTCGTAATACGAGGGTGGTCCGATAAGTACTTAGCCTCACCGCCAGATGGCGCCAGTATCGCAAGAGCAACTTACTATCGTGTAGTACGTTCTAGTAGACGGCTACTGTCAGCCGGATCGGATTCGTAGTTTTGTTTTGACCGCCTGTGGAAGCGGGAGTGTCCGCGGATTTTAGAAAAATTGGAAAAAGAGCAATATCGGTCGGTGATTCGATTCTTGTTTTTGGCAGCGAAATCAAAGAGCATTCGGATGCTGTGTACGGTGACCCTTCTCCTTCGATGGCGACCATCAAAAATTTGTTTAACGAGTTTCAACGTGATCGCACATCGGTTTTTGATGAGCCACGTCCAGGTGCCCCGAAAACGGCTACCACGGAGAATTACGTGACAAAAATCCACGATCTCGTGGATTGCCGATTGAAGGTGCACGAGATAGCTGAGACAGTAGGCATTTCAAAAGAAATGCGTGGGATATATCCTGCTTGAAATTTTGGGTATGAGAAAGGTGTCGGCGCGATGGGTGCCACGTTTTTTCACTCCGGACAACAAGCGCAACCGTGAGACCATTTCAGAGCAGTGTTTGACGTGCAGTGTTTAAGCGCAATCCGAAGGAGTTTCTGCGTCGTTTCGTGACAGTCGACGAAACATGGATCCACTGGTACACGCCAGAGACCAAGGAACAGTCGAAACAGTGGACTTCACCCGGCGAACGTACTCCGAAGAAGGCGAAGACTGTCCCATCGGCCGGAAAGGTGATGGCCACCGTTTTCTCCGACCACCTGGAGAAGGGCAAAACGGGCTGTACTATGCCAAATTATTGGGCCGATTCGACGCCGAATTGAAGAAACGGCCCACTTGGCGAAGAAAAAAGTGCTCTTCCACCATGATAACGCACCGGCTCACACCTCCGCCCTTGCCACGGGCAAATTGGGCTACGAACTGCTGCCCCATCCCTCGTATTCTCCAGATTTGGCCCCGTGCGACTTGTTTTTGTTTCCAAACTTGAAAAACTCACTTGCCGGGCAGAAATTTCTGTCGAATGAGGAGGTCATCGCCGCCACGGAGGTCTACTTTGCAGACCTCAAGAAAACGTATTTTTCAGACGGGTTAAAGAAGTTGGAGCATCGCCATTTCTCCAAAACTTTTGTTTTTCTTTTGTAGGCTAAGTAGGTACTTATCAGACCACCCTCGTATAATATTTATTTTAAGGACAGAATGTTGAATCTTCTTCAAAAACTCTGTCTGCCACAATATTCTATTATCTAGGCCGCCGGAATTAATTCGTATTTTTTTTTTTATTTCATATTTCGGACTTGACACAAATATCATGTCGGAAGAATGCCTCGTCTTTTCATGCAATCCACAAATCGACCCGAGCTTGCAATGTTCATAAGAAGCAAGCTTCCGGTTGGATAAGTCTGATTTCACCAAATACTGAGCATGAACCTGGGTCCATGGATATCTGGCTCTATCGATGATGTCAATGGCTAACCGGACTCGAGACCCATGACTTTCGGCATTGAGATTGTCGTAATGAATGCCCTTTAAATCGCCTTTACATGCAGAAATCTCTTCCTATTCTGTTGAGACCTTGCCAGTTTGCTTGCTTTTGGATCATTGCCAACATGATTTTAACAATTTTCGAAGAGTTTGACAAGGGTCTTAATATTCAATCGTCCCAATTCTTAATCTTCTAACTTTTACGGCTGTCCAGATTTTATCTTCCAACTCGAACTTTTGAACCCTGAAAACCACCCACAACATGTTTGCTTGGTTAGAGTATGTGCACCATAAACATGCATAAGAGACGTTCAAATAGAACTCCTTGCAAAAACTATTTATCCAAGAGAATATTCGGCATATTCAATAAAGTTCAGGTTTTTTATTCATGGTTCACCCAAATGACATGTTCTAAAGCTGACGCCATCTTTGGCAAAACACTAAAAATGAATATCAATCGCCAATATATGTATTTTGAACATTATAGACCTATTATCCTCTTTACGTTACCGTTTGGGCAGAGAATGGAGGAAATTCAGTCAGCCTGTACCATGACATCGGTTTAATTAGACATCATCAAATTAAATTCTTCAAACGGCTGTACCAATTCCAACAAAAGAGAAGGCACAGCGAAGTACAACTGCTTCTACGGTGGCACATAAAAATGGAAATATACCCCAACCAACTGGGACTGAAAGCCAATATATCACTCTGGTTGGAGAGGCATTCCGATTGAGATCCAGGTTCCTCCCATACTATAGCCTTATATAAGAAGGAGAAGAACATTTTGGCACTAATGCTATTGGTGTTGAATAACAATGGTTCCAGCAAGTCATTGCAATATACAGCACATACTGTATCATTATATTTTTTTTTAACGAAATTATTGAACAAAGTGAACCATCGGATCGTGTGATTAATGAGAGCGCAGTAGCTCAGTAGATGAGGTGTTGGCCTCGTCAATGATGGCAAATTACTACATTTCTCTGTTTTTGCTTTAATCAGGGTACCACCAGAACAACGCTATTTAATATATAATTGCCTTGCCTTCTAACAGTCATCTGTCATAGTCGGTAATAAATAGGAGATCCCTTTTATATAAAATAAAATAAAAATAAATTACACATAAAATAGGTGATTAAGAGAAGCTTATGATGTGGTCCTCCATATACTGTAATGGCAGGGATATGTGTACGAAGCGCGTTCAAACAGTTAGGAAAATACTGTAATTTCTTATAGGGTTACTTGTATAGGGTATCCAGTTCCAAAAGTAAATTTAAATGAAACATATTATTGAAATTATAGGATTACCTATAATTATGACAAATTTGATCAATATACCTCAAAATAAATTAAAGGCGCAGCTTAATTAAAAGATGTTTATTATACGACAATTCCAAAGAGAATAAAAAGGAATTATACGACATCAATAACGGATTGATTGTACGCTGCCAGCCTCGATTGAAATTGAGAGATTTTGATCAAATTATTTCAGGGTATAGCTTGGATTCATCTATTATGAATGTCTCATTCTAGTTCCTACTCGGATGCAAGTTTAGCTTGACGTGTGATTGATACAGACATGTCAAATCTAGGCCACGAAATGGATAACCCCTGTATCAAATCCATTTGCTTTAATTTTTTGTTCCTGTTTTGGTAGACATGTTTTAAAAGTTCCTACAGGATGGTCCCATACTATCTCTGGTAACTGTTTCGCTATATACCGACCATACACAACCTTACGCACTCATTACGAATGCAACACTGGGCACATCCATTTCGTATTGATTGCGATTTGACAGTTGACATTTATGCTTCATTGCGACGTATTAAGTTTTTGACATCAATCGTTTACAATCAATGGGGCAACATCGAAAATCGTATTGTTGTAGTTGGCCTATTAAAATGCAACATGGAAAAAGGCGATATCTTTAGGACGTTGCAACCGCTTGGAATCACTCGCAATTTTGCTTATCGTGCTGTGAAGTTGTTTGAGGATACTGGTAGAGTACGAGACCGTCAAAAATCCGGCCGTCCGCCCACTGTGAGAACTCCGAAAGCGATCAAAGCCGTGAAGAAACAAATCGACCGAAAACCGCTGCGAAAACAGAAAATCTTGTCGCGGGAAATGCAAATTTCGCAAAAATTCATGTCTCACATTATCAAAGAAGATTTCGGACTCAGCGCGTACAAGCGACACACTGGACACCTGCTCACGGCCGCATTGAATGAAAAACACAAGCAAAAATCGAAAGCGTTACGCATCCGGTACGCGAAGAACGCTCACAGACAAATTCTGTTTACTGACGAGAAAATCTTCACCGTAGAGGAATCGTTCAATAAACAGAACGATCGTGTGTATGCTCGGTCATCCAGAGAAACATTCCAACTCATCCCGAGTGAGCTTCGATGACGTTATCAAGCTCCATTTTTGCAAGAAAGGAGTGAAAACATCGGCCAAGGTATATCAATCGACCGTATTGGAACCCATTGTGAAGCCTCTCAACAAATCAATATCCGCCAACAAGCCGTGGACTCTACAGCAAGACTCTGCTCCAGCCCATAAAGCGACTCAACTGTGGCTTAAAAACAACTGGTAGTCCAGACCTCAACCCGTTGGATTACCAGTTGTGGTCCATGTTAGAGGGCATGGCTTGCTCTACTCGACACCCAAATATTGAGTCATTGAAGCGAGCCCTGAATAACCCAATAAATAATATTAATATATATTAATTAATAATATTAATTCGTTTTCATTTGGCGTTGATTTTTCTGTGCACCAAAATTTATAACTTGACTAGGTATTTGAGGATGATATCGGTCAAACAGCTCCGCCATTTTTGATGACCAGTAGAGCTCTTTTTACCCCATTTTCAGTTGAATCGGCGAGAAATTCGGGAGATAGGTCCTCGCACTCCTGTCAAATGTTCCCTTTGAGCGCCTCAAACGTCTGTGGCTTGTTCTGATATCAGCTGGATTTTATAGTCTGGAGCAGTCCATTCGGGCGAGAGAGTAGTTTTAAAGGGATGTAATGTCTCCTTGAAATTGATACGTCGATTATCAGTGAAGTGCAAGTTTTGTTTGTTTACGTCTTCGTTTAGGTGGAAATAGACCTCATGATGAATTTCGACTAAGAATTATCCATTTCATCGCCGAGGTTGAGGAGAGCATAAGCGCACTTCAGATGCGACTGGCAGTCTAGAAAACTTAGGTGATGCTCCCTATACTTTGAACGCGAACACCTTTAAATTTATTCAATAAAATATACTACAGAATGAATAACATACAATTCACAATTTTGATCAATACAATGTTGTTGTTGCGAACGCAGGAAAATTTGAAAAAAAAAACCGGGGCAAATAATATTAAAGCACCACCCCGGGCGCATGGAAAAGTTTAGTTAACGAAATAACGATATTGACATATCAATAGGCTTATGCCAAAAGGTTTTTTTTTTGGTATAAAAGGAGTGGGAAGAGATTTTGACTAAAGGTATTTAAGTTATTCAGGAGCTGCTGAGTCAAAGTTAATAGTGTCAAAATGAGAATTCTATTGTTCCACAAGCATGATTGACCATTTCTATTAATTATTAGGATCATGCCCACTGTATTCTTCAATAAAGCCATGCTTCACGTGCACATGTTCCTGCCATAATGTCAAAAAATCAATAAGGCCTATAACTTCAGCTGCATCGCTGTTCGTGTGAAGCAATGGGAAAGCCTGATTTATCGGTGAACTATTCATGGCTCTGCGCCATCTTCTCATACTTGATAAATGTTTGCCCAAAAACAACACTGGTCGGCTGTAAGATTAGAAAACTGTGCCAAAAAACCCATTCGTGGAATGGAGAAGTGTATGTGACTAATTTATGGAGAATAACATTAGTGTAAACAAATAAAAGAAAATTCCTTTAATTTTTTGAACGCATAATTTAAATATCTGCAATGAAAATTACGTAGATTACTAACCTGGTAGAAACCTTCCAGGTCAGCTTATCACTCTTTGTACAAAACATTCAAAAAGTTTCCATAAGTTTATTGCCACCCTACTTTAAACGTTTCTCATGGCAATAGAATATTTAACCTGCTTAAAGACTAGCACATGCCATTATTTGCCATAACATAAAGTAATTAAAGTCAACCGTAGTCTACAAAAAGATGTCCTTCCACAATGCAATATTTCCATGTCTCTGATAAAAAGCATGTCTTACCCAATCACACAAACAACGAAACAACTTCCTGACGCTGGCCGACTTTTTCATTTCAATCAGTCACGCTGAAAATTTACAAACCCCCATCCGTCCCTATCGGTAAACAGGCGCCGACCGGAACCTCTCCCAGCTATTTAATTTATTTGCGGCATCGAACGGAAGTCGTGCTCCATACCGCACTGAGGTCTGGTTTCGATCCATACACAAATGTTAAACACAAACGCCGCCACTGAATTTCCGCTTTTCACCAACAACTATTAACTAGACGGGTGGATGGAAAAATTAGAACTAAACTATTCCGTTCGCATTGGGATTGGAGTTTGAGACTTCTACCTTCTACTGCACACCGCAAAATAAATTTCCCATTTCCTCTCAACTGGTCTTACTCATTGGGAAACGCAGCCTGGCCGTGTGACTGTCACGCCAGACACTATTGTCGGTGTTACACCCTACCCCTTTGTGGATTGCAGGTGTCTGGGCTAGGGTTCCCTGTTCCAGTTCTCTTTAATATCTCTTTTTGTGAAGATGTTTTTGTTTGTGCAACTGCAGAAGTTCCGCACATCACGGTGTAATTTATGCAGCAAATGTATAGATCGTTCGTATGATGGTGTATTGGTTGCGTGATGCAGCATTATGCGGTAGAAATACCCGGATCTGGAGTAATTATACATTCGTGGCGGGGTGTGCCAACTGCTGAGTGCAGAAATGGCTGGGTGTTTATGGCAAAATGCTGTTCCGTATGTGGGTTTTTAATGAATTCCTTTTGGTTTAATTAGGACAATGTCTGCGGTAGAACTCAGTAATTAATAATTCTGTAATGAGCGTTGAGTAATTGGGAGAAAGTAAGAAGATGGAAATCCAAGAAAGTGGGGTCTATCCAAGGCTCAGCATAGAACGCTGTTAATTATATTGAAATATTGTAACGTGTCCCTATACAACGAGGGGGGAGGCTCCATGTAATGAAGTAAAGAATTGCCAATACCTAGTGCTTTGCTTACCGTAATCTGCTTTGTTACTCGTAAAACCTGCTAATAACTAAAAACTCATAATAGACTTCCATTGTGAAATAATTTTTTTCCTAGATTTAAGGAACCTCAATCGTAGTCGTATTTCATGGAGCTTCCATCAAAGGAGTTACCTTCATGCTACTTAGCCATTTATACTTAAGCGTAATACAACAAACGCCCAATAGTTCTGGGGACTATTATGGATTCGGATCTCGCCCCCACAAAGTATCCCCTTCCGACCGTAAATTAATTCTCTGATGCCCCGGACTTAGATTTTGAGGCACAAAAGAGATTGAAAGTTCAAGTTATGAATAATGAATTCCTTGTAGAGAATCTCACCCACTGCCATGCCGTCGTCTGCTTAAGATCATGGCTTATGGCACAAAGCTGTGACTTACGCTGGATGGAGAAAGTATCTTGATTTGCTTTAATATTTTCAACAATGTTACTTGGTGAAAACACAAGCAATCAAAAATCATTTTGTTGATTCGGTAATTGAAAGGCGGGAATGGAGAAAAGGAAAAGAAAAATATACTTCTGTCTCGGTAATGGAAATCTTTTGTATTCGTCAGTCAAAACACGTTTTCCAGATAAGCTATAGTTATGACGTATTATAGCAATGACTTTTCAAGGGAATTACGTTTACGTTTTCCTTTCATTGACTTTGAACATTAGTAACTATTTACTGAGCTTATCTTCGGACAAAGGAAATTCTTATATATGTACCCTTGGGCTCCTAATGAGCTCAATTCTTTAAGGATATCCGCCCTCTATATATTTGATCATTCACTGATGCGAGGTCAGCAAAAAGTTTCGAATCAAATACAATCCCCAAAAAATGTTGACACATTGTAAATGAACATTTGGGACTATTTAGGAGAGCTTTTTCGGAGCCCAACGTAAAGGGCGAAAGTCTGGTTCCGGTTTGAATGGAAATTACGAAAAAAAATGTTCGTACCTATGTACATATGTATGTGGTTCATGCTATCCTTGTCATAGGAAATTGACATTTCTAAAAAGTATGAATCAAGATCAAAAAGAAACTTGCTGTTGCACCCGGTGATGGGAAGAAGAAAGAAAGCCAGGTTCATCCAATTTGAGGTTCAGCAAGCAAATTTCAAATAAAACACATTTATAATTCAGATTGCGATTTCTATTTTAGTACATTGCTTTCACCCTACCATTGTCATTGGACAAAATATTGTTCAAATGTTCTCGACAGGAATTTTTACAATACTCACAAATTTCGATGACTTTTCGACACATATCAGACCATAACTTGGCCATAACTTGATATTCAAAGTATTAAAAGTTTACATAAGCAACGGCAACTAATTGCAATATGATGGAGGCGAATTCATATCACCAAAATGATAAACCGCCGAGGAAACTTTTAGTAGAATAAAGTCAAAACATGTCGTGTTGTGTGAAATGTGGCATCATCTTATTGAAACCACATGTCTTCCACCTCCATACCTTCGATGGGAGGCCAAAAAAAATCGGTTGATATTTAGCTGTTAACTCAGAACCTCGTTGACAACCCTTCGATAAGCCTCTCCGTCATGAGTGTGTTCCTTCCGTGTTTCGCTGTTCTGTTCCATCTCTTCTGGATCCATCCTTTCGAGTATATATTATAGTCCTCCCATCTATGGCGTGGCCTTCCTGACGGTTAATTTCCTCCCGGTTTCCCACTCAGTATTCTTTGACTGTTTGTCCTCTGTCTATTCGTTTTATGTGTCTTCTCCGTCTTAGTCTTCGCGATTTTATTCCTTGGACTTGGGATTAAGAAAGTTCCACAAGTTCTTGATTGTGTAGTATTCTACATTTGCATGTTCCTTCGTCCTATTTCCCACCACCGATTCTCTTCGTTAAGTACTTGTTTTCAAAGACTTGAAATCTGTTTTACTTCTTCATAATCAGAGACCAAGTTTGGAATTCATAAAGCATCCTTTGCATTACGACGCCTTTATAAAAATGGACAAAAGAGTTTTCTTTCAATATTTCCTTGCTGCATGTTCATATACAATCTTTTATTTATTTTGATCGTCCCCAAAAGCGAGATTTCGATCGATCCAAGTGGATCAGGGTCCATTAACTTGGCCATAGCTATGAGAGTTGACGGTAACGGTTACACCTTCTTCACTTCACCACTTTCACTCATGGTGGAGATTGCATTTTGATGCTGGATAGGCCTTAAGACTTCTACAACAGAGCCAGTCTTTTAGAATTTTTTACACTTTTGCCTATAGAATACTTAAGGGGGTAGTCTCATGTGACCACTTCGAAAAATCTATTTTTTTTCCATATTTCGATAGTAAAACCTATCGAAAATATGCTGTGAAAAATTCAGACCGAAATTCCTAGTATTAAATAAATTACAACTCATAGTCGCCGACGCGCCGTAAGCGACTTGTCTGCCGCGCGCCAGCTCTGCAGCTGCTACCTTTCTATTGTTGTCATGGGTCTTTTATACCTGCGTACGGAGTTTCTGACAGTCAACTTTAGTACATTACTTATCTGTGTATATGTGGAATACTGTATATAAATTTTTGTCGTGAATATATATGTATAAAATACTAGAACAAATTTAGCAATACACTTTTGATGCTCTGTGTGTCAACATCAAACAGGAAAAAAAATAAAAATGGATCGAAAAGGCTCGAGAAGCTCTGCAAGATATTTAGGGCAAAAAGAAAGAAAAAGGAGTTTTCGAGAGAATCATTATACTGCTATAACCGATACCGAGTTTGTGAGCACAACAGCTAAAAAATTAAAAGACTAGAGTGATTTTGATGTACCGATTGACGAAGGATTCAGCATTCTGTGTATCTCGCTAGTGTTTACAGCTTTGCAATCAATTTTAAAGTGCAAGCTGTGCGATAGTGACGTTAAATTTTTGAAAAAATCACCACGAGGACTAGGATTCAAGTTGTGTGTAAAATGTTCGTGCCAAGAATTTGACATCAATTCTTCTCATATGGTCAAAAATGCTTACGAAATCAATAGACGTTTTGTGTTTATTATGCGACTACTTGGAGTCGGTCTGGCTGGAATAAATTTATTTTGTTCGCTAATGGACTTGTATGATGGAATCGCTCGACCAAATTTATAATGCTGTAAAGTCAATAGTTGATACTGTTTTCAAAAGAGCCGTTGCAGGAGAAAAAAAAAATGTTGAAAATGGTTGTGTTGAAGATAAAATCACGGTTTCTTGTGATGGATCATGGGCCGAGCGTGGTTTTACCTCACTGCTGGGTGTTGTTTCTTTGATAGGGTAATATTCTAATAAAATTGTAGATCTAATTGTCAAATCAAAAGTGTGTAAAGCATGCGAGCAATGGATTGGCAGGGAAGAGTTAGACGAGTTTTAAGAGTGGTATGCAAATCATGAAGGAAGTTCCGGTAAAATGGAAGTTGACGGTGTGATCGAAATGTTTCAGCGGTTTATCTAAAAGTCTAGAAGCTAAAAAAACACATCACATTTAAAGCCAAAAAAGGCTTGGAAGAAGCTGAAAAAATAAGGCCAAAAATAATCAAAAAGATGAAGCAGGTAAAGTTGCTGTCACAAAATGTACAATACATCGAAAAAAAATCATCAACTAGTGCTGCAGCAAAGAAGTCGACTCTTGCATTGACCAATGCCTTGATGGTTAAGCTAAGTACATACTATGGTTTGGCTATTTTGAGAAATCCAGATTCTCAAGATGAATCGAAGAAAGCAGTGTGGGCTACATACTATGATTACATTTCAACCGATGAAAACCCCCAGCACTCGTACTGTTCAATTGCATGATGCAAGTATTTACAACATACGGCAGAGGATACAGAGGAAATTTACACACATCCTCCAGCATTTGATGAAGAAACAGCAAGTTTTTTTAAGCCAATTTACGAAGAATTATCATCTGATGATCTGATACAAAAGTGCTTGGGAAAAAAACACTCAGAACAACAACGAGTCGTTTAATAGTTGCATCTGGAACTTGGCTCCAAAGCATCATTTTGTTGGAAAAAGACGTTGGAAATTACTTCATGGACAGCTGCGTATGTATGTTTAATGAAGGATTTTCACCCATCCTTAAAATAATGGAGATTTTTGGTACGCAAATTGGCCGAAACGCCTACTCGTATGCTGAGGAGTAGATGAACGACGATTAACACGTGCAGAGCGATCCACGTCCGAGGCATCCAAAAGGGCAAGGGCTCTCCTCAGGTCACAAAAACTAACAGAAAATGATGCGTATGAAGCCACCGAAGGGTTATTGTATGGTCCAGGCATAGCAGAGTAAGTACAAATTTTCCACGAAAATTCTGCTCTTAAAACTTTAAACGCATTTTTCTCCAAACATCATTTTCTAAAACTGTCATGGTTTAAAAAAAAAAACTATTCAACCGATTGCTTTGAAATTTACATATGTTCTTCCACTCACTAATGGTAATCGGCCGTACCAAAATTGCTTATTTTCGAAAATATTTTCTTATTTTTTTTAACGATTTAAACAAAAAATAAATAAAAAAAAACAAGATTTATTTCTACAGTTCGCCATTTTTTTTTCAATTAAATTGATTAATTTTGGTAGGGCCGATAGCGACAGACCTATTGAACAATAATCGATTCGATTTTTTTATTTCAGACAACATGAACCGCCGCTATGACCATGACCAGTGACCTGCTTTTTTTTTTTTGGGGTCCAATTTAATTTAAAAAAAAATTATACAGTTTAAGATACAAATAAAAACATATAAAAAAATTAAAATAATTGAATTTTATTGTCTTATAAAAAAAAATTCTCTAAAAAGAGGTAAAATTTATGCGTTCACATGAGACTACCCCTTTAATGCAAAAGATGCATTCTTAATAATGCGGCTTCCGTTCTATCAAAACAACAAAAAAATAAACTGTAATAATGAAAAAGGATATATTTATGTTACTTTTTCGCCATTCGATTTTTTCTAAAAAAAAACATCGATTGGCAATGGGTGTATCTATTCTTTTACTTACCGAGATGAGATATCAAGAAATGACATAGCTATTGCGGTATTCAAACGCTGTGTCACCGGCGCGCGTCAGAAACTAATATTGAGCCACGGTGCTCTCCGTGTATTATAGCAGCGATATTCAGCTGAATTACAAGTAACACAAAAGACAAGGCGTTTTTTACAGAGTTTTGGAATTCCATTCAACACAAAATAGCGTCATACAAACTACATAACTAAAATGGATAGGATAAAAATAAACTGCTAAACTGGACATAATTTAAGTCATTTTACTACTTTTATACTACTAAAATGGCAGGAGATATACTCGTATAGTAGTAATATGTAGTAGATTATATTGAATTGTTTCATTTGATCGTACGATTATTAAATTTTACAAAAATCTTATAGCATGGCATTGCCTTCTGCCATATTGACAATTATAATAAATAACATTAAATAAGTAATTTGTATAGAGCTTGCTTTAAAGTTTAAATTCCTTTTTCTTTTTATATGTAATGTAACGATTTATAACTCTACTGATTGAATATTTTAGATAAATACATGATTAGTTTTTTAAAAATCTTCGTTTTGTATTGTATTCGTAAAGACGAGAAACATCCACCTCATTCGATTGTATAAGAACTTGATCCTCCGGCAAGAAATTGCTTCCAAAAATGCTCGATCTCGCTTCTCTTAGCGTTGGGCATTTTCCAATGAAGTGAATGGTATCTTCTCTTTCTCCTAAGTGTTATATACTGCACTCCAAAGGCAAATCAGATCTGTCTGGGAGCCAATTTAGATTGAGTAATTCACTCCGCAGCCTTACCATGATAATAATGAGTTGAACACTGTTTGCATCTTCAAAGTAGTTCTTGTCTAGCCAGCTATGATTCAGTCTACTCTAGATTGTTCTGTATAACGAACCGGTTGCCTCAGGTATGTATTCTGATCTGGATTGCTCGTCTACCTTTGCTATTATTTCATAGAGATTTCTTTCATTGTTGGTTGCATCTTCAATGTTGTTGTTTAAACTCATATTGCATCAGTGCGCCAATTCCAACCACTCACCGTACCAGTTGTTTCTGTTTTGAATAGCCTTAAGGACTATTTTCCTTACTAACCGAGTCTCGTGCATATTGATAATTTTTATCAGGTAATCTGCTTGCAGCTTAAGCGTTTTGATGAACAGCGGTGATAGACCCGTCTCTAACATGATAACGTAGTTTGGAGTGTGTGGTGGTAGATGGAATATCTTTTTAACGAAATGCCTCAAAAGTTGTTCAATTGCGTCAAACTTCATACACCCCCAAACCTGTGATCCATATAATAGAATGGACTCCGAAACTGCTTGAAATACTTATTTTTGCTGCTATGTGCTATGTATTTGTCCATAAAATAATTTCGCCATGCAACATTTATTGCGGTTATTGCCTTCTTCAACTTTCCTTTGAAGTGCTCAGATACTTGTACACATATTACATGACAACTTCTATATTTATTCCGTTGAAATTCCACCTTTCATTCAGAGCAGTTCTTCCGCCTCCTCTTCTACATAAATATCATTACTTTAGACTTCCCGATGTTGACTATGAGGTTCCAGAGTTTCAGGGGGATATGAAAACAAGGCTGGTTTGTGTCGAAGATGTTCGTTGATGTTCTCTCCGGGGGTGGTTGTCCTATGTAGGATTTGAGAGATTTGACTGAATTTACGTTGGTTGTAGTTCACAGTAACTCGTTTGTTTCCATGTCATTAAGGTATTATATTGGATATATATGTTTGGCTGCCTTATAGCCATGGGAGGACCGGGCGGTCCTCCAGTACCTACAACATCTCGTGGAGTATAGAAGAAGATCTGTGGTAAAATACATCAAGTTCTCGTCCTTAATAAAAAAAAAAGCTATTCTTGGTTCTCAATAGGAAAACAAGAGGTGAAAAAAAAATTCGGCGGGAGATATATATCCACATACATATGTATATAAGATCCTTCTTAAAACCGTAAACTGGATACCTGGTCGTAAATATCTGCCTTTTCCAGATCACTTGGGACTTCCATACCATATATGTAGTTATAACATGAACTTCATTAAGTACAAGCAACAAAACTTAAACTAACTAACTAAACACATTTTTGATCTAATAAATCCAACAAGGGGTGTCATTTTAAATTCCACGCTCTCGTTGAACTGTCAACATTCTACTTACTATGACTTTCGACCCGCTGGCTATTAATTATGGATCGCAGCTCAATGGTTATACCACAACACGAGAAAATAATACCCCTTTCCGGCCAGTGTATTTAAATGCATTTAATTTATTAATTTAAACATTTCGACAGGTTATTCCCTAAGGTCATAAATATAGCCTTAATAATGGTGTGAATATTTCTTTTTCTATTTCTGCGTTGCACCCCGTTTTATAAAAAGGGTCTTTTTATACATACGTAACCAAAAGGTCCAGAAAAAGCCATCAGGGCACACGTTACATCGTACGTTTGCTAGTTGGCTGGTTAATTTCAGATCTAGCTCCAAAAACCGAAGAGAAATAGTCTCCCCATCTACAACGACTGTTGGGAATTATGCTGATGCGAACGTTTCAGTAAATGGATTATGTTACCTAAAGATTTTGATTTGTTTTGCTTTGGTATTTCGTCAGGTGGACATCATATGCCGTTGAGCTGATAAGACAATAGCCATATTTGGTAACCACCTTCCTACACCAAAACAATGACTATTTTTAGGCGAAGCTAAGGTTAATATTTGGTAGATATAGTGTTTCGGTACTTGCCTTGGAACTTGTGCCTTAGATTGAAGTAAAAATGTTGTCACTTTTCATAAAAATGCTGCGTTTTTCTTTTGATTTAAAATAAAATCCCTTGTTGGATGATCCTAAACCTCACCGCATCTTCGATTTTTTCGACACTTGAATGTGCAGTTTACTGGGTAACATGGTATCTTACCCTTTAGACTCATTGAACCTCCTTAAGCCTTAAGAATAAGCACTCAAATTCCCGTTCTTGTACTGTCAATAAGCTTTCATACCAATCAAGCATTGTACACTGCACAGCTGACTCGGCAAATGTTTGTGCGTGATCACAAAGCAAACAGTACCTATATACCCTCGTAGCACCTTGGGTATTCTATTCAATAGCTTTCACACAATTGTCCATGTCACAACCATCCTCAAAGAGACAACTTTCCATTACTATGGGGCGCATCCAATATGAAATTCTACCATCTGCCACTCTAGCTCCATCCACAACTTATCGCTAAGCGACAGCTACTGACTCGGATTTGCTAAGTGAATCTGCATTGTCCTCTCAACCAGCACGAACATCACAAACAGTTCAGTCGAACCATGAAGGTAATAATATCCTCCATCCACCCTACCGACTACGCTCGTCTAGTAGTACACAGCCTCAGGAAATCTTGTCGTTTTCGTAGCGCGATATGATTGTACACAATGCCATGGACGAGGAGGAAAATATCCAGACACAGGAGTTGTGTACGTGCGTTTGTCCATCATTGCTTTGGGATTTTTTTTACTGTAGCTACAAGGCAGCAACCCGAAGTCAGATGCAAGCACTTTACAGGGTGCACTGAACTAGAGCCAAATTGCTGAGGCAAGGCCCTTGAAAACATCTTCACTCAAGCATTTCCTCTACTCCTTCTCGGTGGAAAGATTTTCCGCATACGGGCATATGAGCATAACCTTCACAAGCCCACCTATGTGTGCGCCCTTTGTATTTTGAGCGTTAAAATTAATTAAAAAAACTTTGATAAGGTGACGAAGGTTACTCTGAAACTTTTCGCATGGAATCGACGCGTAATGGCTCGGGGAAAGTTTCACCTCATGACGTACTTGGTTATGCATTTTTTTTAAACTCCCGAATACCGCCCACTAGCTTGGCTTGTGCTTTGAAAATTTACATATTATTAAAATTCCTAGTTAGCGTATAGTGTGACCTGTCAGCGACACGCCACAAGTTGTTCTTGGTGAAGGTCTACAACCGATTGCGTACCCTTTTCACAATCATGTTGACTGAGTGGAATTTTAATATCACAAGGACTATATGCTTGGTTCATTTCCTTTTTATTTCTCATTAATCTGGTCAATCCCCCTCAATCTGGAGGTGACCCTTTCGTGGTTTGGTTTCGTTAACCATAAAAAGTATAACATATGGCAAATAAGGTCGGGCGATTACGGGATTATGACCGAAATGTACGTTTTTATGATATTGTTTTCATTTTTGTGGCCGGTATGATTGCATTCCTGCCCTCAATTTTTCTTATATCACTCTAGCTGTAACTGGTTTAATAAATCTGTTTCTCTTTTTCTTCTATTTTAGGTAAGCACACTTTATCCTCTTGGGATGCATGAATAATAAGACACTCGGCACAGGTATTTGAAATTTTATCATTTTTAGTACGTAAATAAAAAATAAAAATTTAGGATCCAATACAAAGGGGGTAGCTTATAAGACTTTCTTTAATAAATTTTTATATTTAATTCCTTTTAAAAGGGTCTTCCAAGACTTTGGTTCAAAAGTGATTTTCGATAGAAGGGGAGGAAAATAAACATGTTCAAATTGGTTTGAAGCGCAAAATAAATCACTGTCACACCAGACGACTAAGTGTGCAAAGTGAGGGGCATTTCATAATTTTCAATATCTTACTTCAATCTGTCATAATGCTATGGTCGAACTTCGACAATTTATTGCTCTGACCTTTCAAGAGGTGATGCTGTCGTTCTTTGAGGCTTTGTTCTATTAAAATTTACTATATAAACACGAATTCTGTTAACCAAGCTTTTCATGAGCTATGAAGTGTTTACAGCTGAAATGATTGTCCAACCTAACGATCAAGAAAATAAATTATTCCGACATTTTTAAGAATGCCGTTCAGTTGCTGATGAAGCAGTTCTTGCCCGACACTGAAACCCTGGTTCAAACTAGAATATTTGTTGCTTAGAATGTGTCTGAAGACCTCTCGACTTCTCCCAGTGTACAAAGACTTAACTTTTCTTCGACCTAAACTTGACGAATTTCAAGAAGACCTGGAGTCGTTTCCTTATAAAATCTACGACTTAGATCACCGCGACAGTCGTACGATCGCTGATTAGGCTATGAAGGAGCTAGAAACGGTACAAAATTTAGGCGACCAGCTTTGCTGACAAGCAGAATGGTGAGATTGTAATCCACAGCTCTTTCGTTTGGATTTTGAACAGGCCGAGTCATTAGGCCACACATCTTTCAAAACCAAACTAACTGTCAAAGAAATGGTCTCGGATCATTGTAACTGATTTTTCGTGGCCTGAAATGGTGACATGGACCTGGATGACATGCAGTTGCAACGAGAGAGGCAAGGTGCTATTCGTCGGGCTTTATGCATTATTTCTAGAAGAAGCCATATTAGAGGTAGATGGTGCTCTTAGATTTTTTTTCTTGATTACTGTTCCGAGGCTTCGCTGTTATGGCAACAAACCAACAACAATTTATCAACTAAAGCACAACATCTTCCTAACTACCGCTGAGCTCCAGCCCAATTTATGCAATAGAGTCAAATAAAATTGGACCTTCCGAATCGAGTCCTGCAAAGGAAGCCGTGGTGGCAATTTACATGTAAATTTAAAAAAAAAATGATACTGAAGGTACTTTAATCTGCATAAACGGTTGAAAATATTAATAATTTTGTATTTATATTAATTTCATTTTATTTTCTTATTTGAGATGAACTCAGTCTTTTCGAAATCGGTCCAATTGAATCCCTTACCATATTTCATATTTCTATCTAATCCAAGACCACAAGGCGACCAAGAACATTTTCATTTAAATGGTCCTTTGCGCCATAAACAATTATAAGATTAATTTAATATTCTGAAAAATACTTCCTTAAATTAGCGAAGAATAAACCCTCATAGCGAACAATGTACTAGGCCTCAGTTTAGGTCGCATGAAGGAGTTATGAACCTTTTTTCATCTTCAATATTTTTGCTATCTTTATGCGTTAATTAACTTCTCCCACAAAATCTGTGAAGGATCCTATGTCATGCATTAGGAAGCCTAAACCACATAGTTCTATCTGCCTATCATAAAATGACAATACTTATAATATTGCAATGATCTTTCGTCTATCAACAATTGACTCTTATCTCACTTTGACAACCCTTGCCTGTATTCTCGAATGCGGCATCATAACGATTGTTGTCTATTCAAACATTTAAAAAATCAAGATGCCACTGAAGGAGATAAAAACTGAATTTCTTGCCCAATGATAAAAAACAAAATGTTTTCAACCGGGTCATAAAAGTTCAAGAGGTAATGCGAGTTTACTTAAATACCCTTTTTGGATTATCTGTCATTTTTGCTCGAAAGTAGTCATTTACGATCCACGGTCCACGGCGCACATTTGACTGATAAAGCCAGGTAAATACCGTAATCGAACAGTCCCGTATGTAGATGAAAAAGGCAAAATATATAATTACTTCACAATCACTGGGGTATACGCTGCTTATATTTGGTTTCATCCTCATTTATCTTCGGACTCATTCTTATACCTGCCTGAATGCTTCATTCCTTTTTTTAGTCTTAAATATATTTTTGTTTAACTTATTTAGAGCTACCCTATCCTAGACAAAAATGCTTGAAACTAATTTCAATATTGTAACTAACTTAGATCTACCTTACTGGTCCTATACGGACGCTCAAAAGTTGACAATAGAATTTAAATTACACCTCTCATTACAATGATCAACTTTCTTTAATGAATGTCGTAATTCTTTCATAACATCGAAGGTCTCGATTGAATTCTGGCTAAGTTGTTTTAAAGTCGACAAAAGGTAGTGTGCAAGGCCAGCAAGTCTTCTCCAGTAATAATTGTTCTAACGTAGATGTATATTTCACTTACCAGAATTTTCAGGTAGTTTTAGACAATATCTTACAGATAAGTTGGTGCATCTTTCCAACCAACTCTTTTCCAATTGCTTCAAATAGTTCAGCAAGCAGTTCGTCTACTCCAACAGCTTCGATATCACTCACTTAACCTCGCCTAAATCAGGTAGATGGAAATATCTCTTTTTATCATACTGGTATTTTGACTATCATGGCCACATATATTCTGAAAACAAGTTTTTCCGTATGCTTAGCCTCGACTACCCCGGGCTATATAGCTTTGGAATATTCGTCTTACTTTTTGGTTAACATTTTTAACGATAATCCTGCAATAGCATCTTCCCATCTACTCGATGTTGTGCTTCTTGTTCTCTTGTTTTTTTTTTTCTTCGCAGTAAGCTCTTTGATTGTGTTTTGACAACGTTCTATGATCTGAATCGCTTTTTGAGAGGCCTCAGGAGATAACTGCTAAAGGCTCTGGCAGTCTATTGAGCCTGAAGGTTTTCGATGTCAAATATTGTGTTCTTAATCTACTCTGTTGATTCCACAAAAACCGCTTTCGTATCTTGGCTGCAATAAGATAATGATCGAGTAGAAGTTGGTTCCCTGGAAGGTTTGGACATACAGGCTGTCATTTTTTTGCTGGTGGTTGATAATAGATATTTTAATATATGTATAAAGAATTTGCTGACAAAGAGATTACGTCCCGTTCCAAGTCTATTAGACTGAATCCTATTCTCGGGGCAATACTTAGATTTTCTTTCCGCTTTTTACCGGCTTAGACTCTAAATACGTAATAGTAGCTAAGATAAGCTGTTCATCAAGTATTAATTCTTCTCGGTCGAATTTCCTATCCTGGAAATTCTTCCACCGCGAATTCTTCTCCTGCGAAGAGGAAGCCGCGCCTTGTAAATTGTAGCTAGGTAAACTATTATAGGAGAGCGCACTCTTTCTTGTAGAAAGCCTAACATTCTGCCTACCTTCGTATATGTGACAGTTGTACCGAGAATGGAGGTTTGTTTTACTCTGACAATGTAATTTAAAATATCTATGCTTGATAGAAGTAGAGGTAGCACGAAAGAGATAATTTATAAAAATGAGAAAAGAGTCGGACAAAGAAGTTGGCCAGCGTTGATGGAGCTTACCATTTGGTGCTGCCTATTCGATTTGTCCAAAACAACTTAAAGATAAAATTCAAGTTCACATGCGTATGATTGCCAAAGCAACTTGGTATCAAATTTGATAAAATTACTTTGAAATACCAACCGCATTAATTTTGCTCTCTCCTCAACCGTGAATGGGTTTTATACTTCTCAAAGAAATATGCCATCAAGGAACCATAGAAAACTTGTTGCCATGTACACCATATTGTTGCTAGATGAGGAGTTAGATTATCTCATGGGCAAATTTATTTCGTTGGAGAAAATCTCATCTCAGGAGTAAGTTTCAAGGTACGTCCAGGGATTGATGACGAGGGAGATGTTTTTTTCATATTTTCATATGAAATATTTATTTGTGTATATTTGTATTTTTGATATCATCATTTGGTCATACGAGAATTAAATTATTCAATATTTGAATTAAAGCCATTGCTGGCTGGATTTTTCACAGCTCGGGTGGGACTCGCGTGATAGAGTAACTTTTTGGAAAAGTTGTTAAACTGAGTGTCTATAAATTCAGACTTTTTAATTTTCTTATTTTACTTTATTTAAAAACGAGAAATTAACCGAAGTGCTTAATAGTGATAAAATGTCATATTAAGTAGTTAAGGATTCTTTACACGAATTGTCCGCTTTGCTTCCTTCCATTCGTTTTCCTAATTTTCTGTTGATCTTTTTGTCAGATTATTTAGTTTGAAATCCCAACTCAGCTCTAAACCCTTTTCTACTTCGAGGTGAACTATAGCATATTATATAGGTATATCACCTCCGACTAAAGACTATGCTTTTCCCTTTCCTTCTATGAGTAAACATTATCCTATATCAACAAATTTGGAATCATTTAAACACCCATCAACCTGCCCCACAGGGGAATGCTTGTCGAAATCCCATTCATTTCTGTTTTATTTCCCTCGTCACACTGAAAATAATTATTTTATAACCTGTCGACAATAGGTATAAGGTTTTGCGTAAGTCCACTAAGTCATAAATAAATTTCAATGAATGAGCCCATCCATCGTCGCATCCTTGCCGGCCGTATGGCTATCTAACAAATCCGATGCGATTATCACAACCCTAATATTCAATCCTGCACTTTAATATATTCTTAGCTTTAATTATGCAGATGAATATCTACAAATCTGGCATCCAATCAAAGCCACCGGGTTACCAATTCATTACTAATCTCTGAAGTAATTTTACCTGGGCGTAAAAAGGACATTAGTGATAAAGCTACACTTCGTGTCTAATCACATCCTTCAGCCTGCTCCGGGGAAACCAAATTAAACCATTTTCCAAGCTGGGGCTATGGAGCTTTTCCTTCCGATAAATTACACTCAATTTTGTATTCCTATCGTTTAGTCCTCAGAAAAAGGATGACTACGTACATATACATATATAAACTTCCATCCCTGGAAGTTTAAAATTTATTTACCAAATTCACATCATTCACATGAGCACGTTACTACTGTCTGCTGTGACTTGGCAATACCCACCATTCACCCAGACACCAGCAACAGCACCTCATGGGTGAGAAGACGCTGATGGATGACAGCCCATTCCCTGAGGTTGCGAAGTAATACTTATACCCAGGCAAAATTGAGAGCACCGATGCCTGACGTTGATAGTCGGTTGAGTATAATTCGAATGTGTATATCCTCAACATTATCAAATGCTTATAAGGACTCTTGAATTCGGTTCGTAAATATTCAAAATTCTGCGAATGAACGGGTTTCAAAGGGTATCAGAGTATGGAGTGTTTCTTTTCAATGCTGTTAGCATCCTTATGAATATATTGCGGGTTAGATAAGTAAGATTCTCAGAACCAAATTGAATTCTCGATGTTCTTTATAATTGCAAACAGACATGACTAAGTGCACGTGTTGGAAGGACGTATTAGCAGTAGGTTGAAAATTCGAGCTACTAAATTACATGGTCATGGTTTATAAATTGCGATTGGGAATTTTATGTTAGATTTGAAAATGGGGATTTGGTTGTATGAAATGAATGTTGGATGAAGCTCATTTTGAACTTCTTCGTCAACTCTCAACTTGCAAACTATCAACTTGCAAAAGATGAGATGGGACGATTACAAGTATGGATTACGAGCAGTCATTCAGACACCTAAAAATGTGACTGGTAAGATCAAATCGTTTTTTTTTAGGCCTTCATGATTTAAAAGCCTTACCATCACCTTCATACCATTTGAAGATTGGGGTGCATCAAAGTAAAGCAAATACAATTTCTCTACAGCACTTTAAAACAGATCGCTCTACGTTTTCTAATCTTTGTGACCAGACTTAAACCAGGGCTTCCACATACCAAGTGCCACGCAGGGATCTATCGATGACGTGCTACTATGCATGCTGTACGAGTTTGAAACGGAAATTTTGTTATTGAGAGTGTTTTTGTCCGGGTTTCGAGACTTTTTCATTGTTGAATTTGTAAATATATTGCTCCCCCAGCTGATTGCTTCCTATCTTTACAAAATGAATCAGAGAATTTGCATTAAATTTACCATAAGAATTGAGTAAAGTCCAAAAAATCTCAGAAATGTTAAATATTATAGTGTTTTTGGTGAATCAGTAAAATCATTTCTACCAAATGGTATACGTGTATTCAAAATAGCCGTTGAGGCGTCGAAAGTGACGGCTGCTCCGGAGGCTGTAAAGTTTAATAAGTGAATAAAATCAAAGTATCACTGTAAATGTTAGTATATCACTTGGCTCATGACTCTTTTTTTTCCGGAGTTTTGGGCAAGTACCGTCTGGTAGCAAAATTTGTTTTAACCCCTTAACAGGAATAATGTTCTAATAATGCAAAATGAGAAGTGTTTTTGACTTTAGCTTGCTTTTGAAGGTAGAAATAAATATCAATTTTAAAATTATTATCATTTGTATTATTTCCTTGGGGATAAAAATATTCCCTTTGCCCATTACTGTTACCGTAATTTTTAATGCCATTCAAACTTCAAACTTTGTTAGTCACATTATCAAGTTAATTAGTAAATTATAAGACGGTGACAGTTCAATCTACTTTATTATTGTTTATGACTATTTATTATTACTTATAATAAAACACATTTGAAAGAAATTATTTTTGATGAAATGCATAAGAACATGGGATGGGATGCACAGTGGCACTTTGCATTTCTGACACATGATGTTAGTGCGCTTAATATTATCTTTGGTACTACAAAGGCGGCATCGTTTGTATGATGACAGTGCGGAGGGCATATGGTCACCCACATTTGTATAACACAGCTCTTCAGCAACCACATGCACAGCTTTTTGCCGAGTGGTGTCAGTAGTGATTACGATGTAATCGGCTATGGTGGAATGTCTTTTTCTACTGGTAAAACCACTTACCAGTCGTCTGACCAATGCCATGCGGAATTCCAGATGCGGGAACTTGATGCAGTTCTCATTGCTAAGAATAAAAGCATTAGTTATGGCGCTGTCCATCAAAAATAAATAAATTCGGAGCCACCACCTCTTGCTCCTTCGCCCCACTGCATGTGTTCTTTTCAAGTGGTCGAATATATCAACACCACCCATTCTGGCTGTATATTCCTTCGTGAGAAGGGGGCATTACACAAATTCTGTAGAGCCATCTGTCTGGATCCTTGTAACGCTGGTTTGATTAACCTTAGGGTGGAATGCATTGGACATGAGAAGTACCTCTGTTGTCTTGCCATCTAACAAACGCCACATTTCCCTTTATTCGCAACTTGAACCCTACCTTCGATAGCCTTCGCTTCTTATTCTTATCAACTTTTATAAGAGCTGGCATATCAGCTCTCTGCCTACGCACTGTACTTGTGGCGAAATTTTATTAAAATTAAATATTATTTTATCGCAAAAAAATTGTCAAATGTTATGTGCACATTCTTAACTTCCTTCTCTATGAGTTTTTGGATCAGTTTCTTTACGACATTTGCTCCTAATCCTTCTTCAATCGAATTTGTTGTTTTTTTTTTTGTTTTTTGTAGATTGTAGATGTCAAAATCGTATAGGTACCTCGTCTGACTATCACACCGACACCAATTTTTGTATTTGTATAATTGTCGTATTTTGTCCAACTTGTCGTAATTAGGACTGTTCTTACCTGGTTGATTTTTATTGTCGTTAAGATGTAGGCACCTTAAGATTTTTTTCAATCTTTTTACTGGCATTATATCAGCGATTTCGTTCACTCAAAATCCAGGATCGGAAGACCAGTAAAGGTCTATGGACGGCAAATGTGATAACCCATCACGATTATTATGCCTAAAAAGGCCTTTAGCTCTTGAAGTTCAAGTGCCGACCAGTTTTCAATTTTCTCTTGGGCGATAAATTTGTCTGATAAATAATCAGTTCGTATGGTTCATTCGTTAAGCCCAATTAGTCTTAAGAATTTTTTTCCAAGATTCGTCGTCAGACTAAAACCAAGCGAAGGCCGTGGTCGCATTATTCTTCTTGAAGATGGACCAGGACTAGAAATTTCTCGAATTGAAAACATAGGTTGGCAGTCAGATTCCATTTCATATGGTCGGAGGCTAGGACGGTTTTCTAAAAACGTTGTAGAAATAATTTCTGTATCAGCATCAAGACTCTCAAAAATGCTCTGTAGTTTGGCTATATTGTACCGAGCTTCTCCTTCATCATCCGACTCTAAATCATCCTCAGAATGTTCAGGACTATCAGGAAAATCAAAAAGGTCTCCAAGGGCATGTTCTACATCTGAATCCCTTTATTTTTTCTGACATCTGTAATAAACCTCATCAGTCACTAACCAAACGAAGCTCACAACGGGCAAATGGAATATTTGTCCCACCACAAAATAGCAATATTGTGAAATATTTTAATATCTATTAGACGAAAAATTGGGCATATCTTTCAGAAAAAAAAAATAAAGAAACAATAATAATCAATTCTTACCTCTCAGCACCTTCAGATCCTTGAGATTTACAATGATTCATAACGAAATACTAAAAAACGCCGATTTCATACGATCAACTGTCTACCATGAAAAAAATCAACTGACAGGTAACGATTTATAAACATCAAAACGATGGTTGGTATCATGTGTGATTGCCAGCGTAAAAAAAAGATTTTTTTCTCTTTTTACAATAATTATTTTTGGCATAGGTAATAAGGTGGCGATAATATTCCCTTTGCCTGTTAAAAGGTTAAGACTATTTCGAACGGAACTGCAGCATTGTAATTGCTCAGGAGTCATTAGGTGAAGGCAATGACAAGGGAATAACCCAGATTTGTCAGGAATACCAGGATATATAATTTAATCTATGAACATTAAATACAACATACTCTTATATCGTGCAGGGAGTTAAGGAGTTAAATGGATAAAGGGTTTAGAATCACAAGTAACCATCATAATTAGTGTCTATAAGCTAACATAAGCTTAGCTCTTGTAAGCAAAAATAATGTCGACTAGGAGAATATTACAGCGTTAACTTGGTGGTTCCAAGATAAGTTGCTAATAAAGACTAAATCTAGATTTCTAACTCTTTCCTTTGTAAGCCATTAAATGTCAGTGTGGAAAATAAGTCGGGGAACGACTGTTGATTAATATGGAGATTACTTGGCTTTAGTTGGATTCAAATGGAGATAGTTACCACTGAGCGACGATGAATGTCCTTGGGAAAGCTAAGGTATACTTGAACTTCGTCAACATAGATATGAAACTTAGAATGATACATTATTCATTCATTCCAATCTTCAACTCCTACGCTCATTTGTAATGACATAACAGCTGTCCACACTTTAGACAAAGCTAGTCTGCTTGCTGCACATTTTGCAGCCAGCTCAACGCGTCCAGATTGCACCCTCTATCCGTTTATACTCGAGAGCGTCGAGTCTTCAATGGGACAAATATACATAGGTACATTTTCGCCGTCGTATAGCTGTACTTTAAGATATCAATTTGTGCAAATCCGCTGGACTGATGGTATCCCCCCCATACTTTTGAAGAGGTGTTCTTCCATGTTGACAATACTTCTGGGTGCACTTCTTACTCTTTCCTATTTTTTAGCCTCTTTCCGAGTAGATGGAAAATAGCATTTGCTCAGACTGTCACAAAAAAAGGCGAATTCCCTCCACCTACCGACGAACCGACGAATAGCACTAAAGTCTCTTCTTTATAAGGTCATGAAAACGCTGATAGATCATCAGCTAATGAAATATCTTGGATCGCCGAAACTTCTATACAATCGACAGTATGATTTCCGCAGTAACATGTACTTTGGTAATTTGATAGCATACCTCAGCGAAACCTTTCGGGCTGTACAATTTAAGTCGTTTTAGATAGTTTTAAGCTTAATAATTATAACAAACGCTGGTGTTCTCCATGGACCTGTTCTGTCACCGATCCTCTTCCTCATTTTCGTAAATAATCTCTTCAATTCGATTCACTGATGACAGTATTTTCAATTTTTCACATTTAGTTAAATTTAAAATCGAACCTCACCAATATCTAATGCTTTTCCCTACCCAATATTTCCCAAAAATTACAACCCACATGCATTTAAAACGAATGAATGTATATCTATTGGTAAAGGATATTCATAAGCCCTTTTGCACGTGTTCATTATAAAATAGAAAAAAGTAATGGCAGATCATTGATTAACAGGCGCCACGACTTGCAGAAAATCGCAGTTGGGTGGGGCTTAAGAGGTAGGAAAATATTTATTTCTGATTTGTTGTAAAAAAAAGTAGGAAAGGCGTGTATGCTTTTTAAAAATAAAAATAAAATTAAAAATTGTAAGTAGCTCCTGACACAAAAAAAAACTTTAAAAAGTAAAAAAATTAAATTTTTCTCTCAGCCTTTTGACTTCATTGAAATAACCTATTAAAATTTTTAATATAAGCGCCGCCGTGTCGGGAGACAATTTTAGAAAAAAAATATTTTTTTACTTTTTAAAGTTTTTTTTTGTGTCAGGGGTTTCTTAAAATTTTAAATTTCATTTTTATTTTATTCTTTTTAAAATTATCCGCGGACCCTAATTGCGGTAGTTAACTACTTAAATTACATTTTTCTTAAGTATTATGCAACAACGCATAGGGCGCAAGATTTTTCAATCAATTTTGTTTTTGAATAACTTTTTATTAAATAAAAAAAATTACTTTGAGTGATGGAAATCTTTATTTGGACCTTTGCAATTTTTTCTGCTATGTGGCAAAAATGATATCCATCCAGTGGCTGCCGCCAGTGTTGATACACATTTGTACCCGTTTTATCGCATTTGCCATGACTTTCCGCAAGATTTCCGGTGATAAATGTACGTATTTCTGTCGAATATTCTCTATAAGGGCTGCGAACGCGAACGTCCGAGGCTTGTTGGCATAAGCCCCCAAAGAAAGAAGTCTGGGATGGTTAAATCTGGCGATCTTGATGGTCATGCCAAATCGCCAGAACGGGTGATTACGCGACCAGGAAACGCTTCCTTCACAATATCCATTGTGGCTCGTACTGTGTGTGTGGTTGCACCGTCTTGTTGAAACCAAATGTTCACCAAGTCTCGCTCATCCAATTCCGGCAGTCAGAAGTCGTTTATCATGGCTCTGTAGCGTTCGCCAATAACAGTGATCGTATTGTCGATGGCGTCCTCAAAAAAATACGGCCCAATCACTCCTCTCGCGTGAATCGACGTCGAAATTCACGAAATTCCACCGACCGACTATTGCTAAAAAAAAATCGACACAATTATTTCTTATCTCTTTGTATCCTGCAGCTGTCTAGTTGACTAATATCAAATATGGTTGAAGAACGACGCTCTTTGCAAAAATTATAACATTTTCCGATAGGATGATTAATTTTGCGCCACCTAAAAGATCTTGAAACACCTGAACAGATCTTCATAAATTGTAGCTAAGAACCATCTCGATCACTTTAGCTTTCAAACAAAAAAAAAAAAATACATATCATCAAAATCAGTCCACTCGTTCAGGAGCTACGATGCCACAAACAGACACACAGATCCCAGACAAACAGACACACAGGCAATCCGACACACAGACACGTCGAACTTATAATACCCCTCTTTTTGCGTCGGGAGTTAAAAAGAGTTAGTAACAATGAAATTAAAAATGAAAAGCATTTTTTTGTTGAAAATTTTTTGTTTGACTGTGTCCTTTATGGGAGCCTGTGGCGTTCAATATAATCTTTAAATTGACAATAGTTCAACAACTTCTGACAGAAGAGGAAGAATGTTTCGATATCCATTCATTTTTTCTTCTTTCAAAATTGGGACTTTCAAAAGGGTTGACAGTGCAAAACAGAGAAGGGGCGAGTTATGTATCTAGCAACAATACGCACCACATATAAACTTACTAATTAAGTCCTCGATGTCGATATTGGTCTTAACTATTTGTCCTAAGCTAAAGGCGATATCAACAGTTTTTTTTTTGAAATTCTGAGTGAGGCCAAGTTCCGAAATAAGTTTCCATCAGCTCAGTAAAGTCATTTTGGATCAACATACTCGCAATAAAATTGCTATGATCCCCTCTATAATTGTGTTGGAATTCCACTTTTGGAACCCATACTACACAGTAGATTTGTTTTAGCATCGATGAAAACGAGTAATTATTTTTTTTCGGCGCATGAACTCCCGTTTTCTTACCTTAAAGTTTTGGAATTAATTGTAATTTCTGCCAAATTTATCTTTTGATCTTAAACCTGCTGATCACAAAAGAATGTTTGGCAAATCCACAAGTCTTGTCTTGGTTCCTTCCATTTGTTTTGTGTGTCATAATGTAGAAGTTAGTCGTTCCAAACTTGAAGGATTACATTTTTTTAATTTATATTTCATCAAGGAACTACTACTCTAAACATTCCTATATTCTTCTCACAACATAATGAGCACGATAATAAAATCCTGAATAAACCGGTTAAGTATCTGGTCGAAAAATCCTTAACTGAAACGACATTAAAATGACATCGTCATAAAACAATTTTTGGATGTCCTTAAATAAATTAAATTAAAACCAGATAGTTCACTTGAAATTATTCGAGTAGAACCGAAAATATTCATTCAAAAGCGCTATGCCATTTTAGCTATGCCAATAAAATTTTACTGCTTCGAGTTTAACTAAAACAATTTGGGCATTTTATGATTCGTTGCGAATGGTGGCCATGAAATGCAATTTCATCTTAACAACTTTATACACTCGCAAATAGCTAATTTAATGCTGTGAACGCAAGCATTTAAATTTCTTCCAATATCCTGTGGATTATTTTCGAAATTATAAAATCTCGATTCCGAGGTCTCTGAACAAGAGTCTTGAGAGTTACTGAAATGAAACGAACTGCTATAAATGGTATGCTTTCGGCTAATCCTAACGTATACTACTAGATTCGTCTGGAAATATACATATACATATTTTAATTTATAAAATGGAGCACTACTTGAAATGATACTAGTTGGTCATTAAGTCATTTAAAAACCCAATCATTGCAATCATTACCTTACTCATAGGCTATGAGGTAGAATATGCATAATATGCCAAGTCGTAAAAATTTCGTCTTTTTTATTATTTATCATTCCTGTTTCGAGCGTGCATTTCACGCGCTGCACTGATGCAAGTCGACGACGGCACGGATAACGCCATGCCATTCTCGTGCTATTTATTGATCTTTGTATAATGGGCAGCTGGCATTTGGAACATCACGTTTATTGCGATTCCTTCTATGCGATTTCATGCAATATTCTCGTATCCTCGTATTATGACTCGTATCCTCCGTGGCATATCTTTTCAGTTGTAGAGTCACCGTGACAAATGCACAACTCATGACGTTCGTGGCGATGGTAGAAGCTTTATTCTTGGCGACAGCGTCTACTTAGATTTTACTGTATAGAGCATGTCGTAAACAGATGTGGAAATATCTTTACTCTAGTTAGAGTCATAAGAAAATATATTTCTTAGAATATACCACAGGAATAAGTTTTCACCTGAAATTCACATGCTTTTCGAATTCCCTAGTGAGGTATTTGGCACTGAAACTATTTTCGAAATGTTTGGCAAATTCAGTAGAATAATATTTAACCTATAAATCAACACCAAGGGAATTTTTCAAAGCCAAATTTTCCCCTTCAATGGACGTGCACATTAGAGGAAGATCGTTTTCATCAAGAGCAATCAAGAGTATAACATGATTGGGTGCTGGAAATGAACGGGCATTATCATTTTTTACTCGAAGTCTTCTCCAAGACTTCTCCATCTACAACGAAAGACGTTTACAACTGTATTCGATTAAATGACATATTTTGAAAATGTGTTTCATTTAACCCTCTACCGCATGAATTATGACCGACTTGAAAAAAAAATAAAACTGTCGGATTTACTTTTTATACAGCCTGCTAAAGATACCTATGAAAAAAATTCCAAAAATGTAGGCCAGTTTAAAAACAAATGACTGTATTTGTTCAACCTAAAAAATCTTGCCATATGCGAATATGGTGTCTTATGCAGTAAAGATTTTTTGGTGTTACTATTAATTATTTTATTCAAATATTTTATTTTTATAATTCAATGTTTGCATTTTATAGAAAAGTAATGAAAAACAAAATACAATCAAATATGAAAAGACATAAAACAAATCTTTTCTTTATCCAAGCAAAGGTAAATGCTGTATTTGGGATAAAATACGAGGGTGGTCCGATATGTACTTAGCCTACAAAAGCAAAATTAAAAGTTTGGAGAAATGGCGATTTATTTTTCAATATAGTCTCTTTTTAGCTCGATACACTTGACCCAGCGACGCTCTAACTTCTTTAACTTGTCTGAAAAATACGTTTTCCCGAGGTCTGCAAAGTAGGCCTCCGTGGCGGCGATGCCCTCCTCTTTCGACTGAAATTTCTGCCCGGTGAGTGACTTTTTCAAGTTTAGAAACAAGAGAAGGCGCACGGGGCCAAATCTGGAGAATACGGTGGATGGGGCAGCAGTTCGTAGCCCAATTCGACCAATTTGGCCGTGGCGAGGGCGGAGGTGTGAGCCGGTGCGTTATTATGGTGGAAGAGCACTATTTTCTTCGCCAAGTGGGGCCGTTTTTTCTTCAAATCGGCCCAATAATATGGCATAGTACAGCCATATGACCGTTTTGCCCTTCTGCAGATAGTCGATGTGGACCACAGTTTGTGAATCCCAGGAAACGGTGGCTATCACCTTTCCGGCCCATGGGAATGTCTTCGCCTTCTTCGGAGCACGTTCGCCGGATGAAGTCCACTGTTTCGACTGTTCCTTGGACTCTGGTGTGTACCAGTCGCTGTTTCGTCGACTGTCACGAAACGACGCAGAAACTCCTTCGGATTGCGATTAAATAGCGTCAAACACTGCTCTGAAATGGTCTCACGGTTGCGCTTGTTGTCCGGAGTGAGCAAAAGCGGCACTCATCGCGCCGACAGCTTTCTCATGCCCAAAATTTCATGCAGGATATGACCCACGCGATCTTTTGAAATGCCTACTGTCTCAGCTATCTCGAGCACCTTCAATCGGCGGTCTGCCAATACGAGATCGTGGGTTTTTGTCACGTTATCCTCCGTGGTAGCCGTTTTCGGGGCACTTTGGCGCGGCTCATCAAAAGCGACGTGCGACCACGTTGAAACTCGTTAAACCAATTTTTGATGGTCACCTGCATCCAAACGCTCTTTGATTTCGCTGCCCGATTTCCCTTCCAAAAACAAGAATCGAATCACCGGCCGATATTGCTCTTTTTCCATTTTTCTAAAATCCGCGGACACTCTCGCTTCCACACGCGGTCAAAACAAAACTACGATCCGGCTGAAATGTCGACAGTAGCCGTCTACTAGAATTTACTACACGATAGTAAGTTGATCTTGCAATAATGGCGCCATCTGGCGGCGAAGCTAAGTACTTATCGGACCACTTTCGTACTACACTGCTATTTTTTAGAACAACTGACTTAGACTTTGGAAAGTACGATCTTTTTTTTCAATTAGAAAAGTGATGCCAATTCATGCTTTCCCTTACTCCAATTCAATATTATGGATTGGTAAAACCTTTCGTAAAACATTTAACACAGCTGTAGGTGCAGTTTATGTGGCGGCTTCATTTTTCGAAAATCATCTTGGGGCTACTAAAGGGTCCGCCATCTAACGTTTTTTTTTTGAAGGAGTGCTTATTTCGTGAATGGTAACACTTAGCTCATGTCTGATTTGACAAATAATTAGTTTTATCCTTCCGCTGAACGAATATGGTTGTGGTTCGAAATATGGTTCGCTTCGCTAAGTGGGCCTGCGATCGACTTACAGGAGATGCCGACTTTGCCAAAAAAATCATCTTTTCAGATGAAGCTCATTTTGATCTTGGCGGGTATGTAAACAAGCAAAATTGTCGCATTTGGGGCACAGAAAACCCGCACGCATACATTGAAAAGCCGGTGCACCCAAAACGAGCCACTGTTTGGTGCGGATTTTGGTCCAGAGGCCTAATTGGGCCATTTTTCTTCGAAAATGAGCAAGGAGTGGCCGTTACAGTCAATGGCGATCGTTATCGGGCCATGTTGAACGAATTTTTGTTCACACAAATTGAAAAGGAAGATATTGGCAACATTTGGTTTCAACAGGACGGCGCTACGTGCCACACAGCCGAAGCTACACTCGATGTTTTGCGCCCTGTTTTTGAAGATCGCATTATCAGCCGCAGAGCTGATGTCGTTAGGCCACCTCGGAGCTACGATTTGACACCGTTGGACTATTATTTGTGGGGTACCGTCAAAGATAAGTGTTACGCCGACAAGCCAGAGACAATTGACGCTTTAAAGGACAATATTCGTGAAGCCATTGGTGAAATACAGCTGCGCACAATCGATAATGTGCTTAAAAATTGGACCGATCGTGTAGGCTACTGCATGGCCAGCCGAGGCAGCCATTTGAATGAAATTATTTTCCATTATTAACCGGAAGGATTGTACTTTCAAATAAAAAAAGAAATTTGAGAAAATATTCAGTAGTTTTTTTATAGCATTTTCAAAAAAAAAAAATTATTTGGCGGACCCTTTATATCCGTATAATGTTGGGTTTCCTTGGTGTACGTTGAATTCAGTTATAAGCGATTCGTCATAAATGCGTAGAATGTAGTCTTGAAATCAAGATTACTGCCAAAGGCCTTTGTTCCATTATTTGGACTTTAAAGTATATATTTTTTTTTTATATTTTTGTCGCTAAAGGCTAATAAGGCTTCTTTTGAAGTGAGTATTCTGAATATATGTGAGTGCCCGACCAGGTCTTGACAAATGCCGCCTTTAGGAATAATGCATCCCATTGCTTCCTCACTGGCAACCAAATAATCAACAGCTGATATTTATTCTTTCAATTGCACCTGCATACTGACATCCTCGCACCAGGTTGAGAGATTCTGAATTTAAATTGAAATGACATTTGATGCCAGCATCAAATATCCGCAATACCAATTGCCTGACCTTTTAAACAACCTTCCCCTTTCTTCATCTACATTGATGGAATTGCCCTTATTTTCTGAAGGCTGTGAAAGCAAACAGCTTTCTCCTAGAATTCAACTTATAATATTATTGTTATTTTCTCCCACACCTCTAAATTAACAAAGTTGAAATGTTCTTCAAAATTACTTTAATACCAACATCAGAAAGAAAAGGTAGAGAAGGGTGCCAGTTCTTCATTCGGGCGAATGCCAAAATAAACAAAATAGAAGTAGCTAGGTAACGAAAGGAAGGAAGAAACGACATTCATTCAATAGGATCAAAGGACACTTTCAAGTGGATAAATTTGCTTTTCGCATTAGTGTCACGAAAACGCTTGTATTCCCGACCACCCACAACCAAACCATGGAAATTCCACATAGGCTCAGTTCTTAGTTCAGCTCAGTAGCCTTTGTTCCCCTGGACCTTCTGCCACACAAAAGGGAAGTATATGCCCCAAGGACATCCTTATGATGGGTAAAGGAAATTTCCTAACGAATCCAGATCGACAGGAGAATGAAATGACTTAACTAGGAAGATTTGACAAAATGAAAAAAGAAGCATCTACACAAATACTCGTACTCGTCCCCGAGGACGAAGTGAGAAAAGTGTGTTCGAGTATGTCCTTTCACTTCTTGACACTAAAGGAATTTCCAGAGTTTCATTGCTCTCCGATTATTATCGAACGGATGCTTGCCTGAAATTCCACCCTCAAAGACATTTTTTCACACGCATGCCATAAACTAGAGGACAAGATAAAAAAGATCCATAATCACGTATGTAGCTTCGGGATACTTCCCAAAACTCATGAACAATCAGCACGGAATGCCAGTGGATACCGTACTCGTACATTCGGACGAATCTTCTCTTAGTCGCAGACTATGGCTTTAACTTTGGTCTGTCGAGTGGAATTACGAGCACAATTTGAAGAATGCGATGCTATTGTGGTCGATGGCAAAATGCTCGTATTTATCCTTTCGCTGTTGAGAATAAATTGAGAGACAACGCTGTCGAATGATCAATAGGAGCGACGACACCCTCTTAGCCATTATAGGTGCCGCAATAAAGCAATGAAACTTCCTTTCATTCGTTTCGGGATCGCTGTATTGGTTAGCTTCAAAAAGAGGGTGAGTAGTGGCTGTCGTTCGCCAATCAGACCTAAACTGCGTATTTGCAAAGTGTTACCCATTGAATTGCACACATAGTAAAAGGTTGACACGAATGCGTACATACGGTCCTACATAATATAAGCATTGTTCATGACATAGTGGATGGATGGTGAACGCTTGCCTTCAAGGGAATTAAGACTTTATTTTATTTATTTTTGGTAAGCTACTGAGATAAATATTGTAATGACGCAGTTGGATAAAACTTTTTATTTTGTTGCCAAGACCGTCTTGCCTGCACGGGGGAATCCAAATTCGTTATGCTTGAATACATAGACAATTGGATGAATGATGGGTGGATTTTTCCTGATTTGCTTGGGCGAGGAAATAAAAAAGGTTTCTAAATACACAATAGAGAAAGAGTGTGTTTTGGTTCCGGCCTAATCCGGTGACACTTTATTCAATTTATATCCGAAAGCAGGAACGAGGAATACAGAGACTGAGGGATGTGACAAGAAAAATTTAAATATTTGAATACGCTTAATAGAAGGGTGATATCGAAATCAAATAAATACTTGAAAAGTTGGGAATATTCGGAGACAGAAAAGGGTTCCCGTGTTCCGGAAGAACGTAATAAATAATAAGATGACTGATTTTTATGATTTTTGTCGTAAATAATTTGGAGGGTTCAAATACATTTCAATTAAGCCAGTGAAGTTCATAATAATATAACATCCACGACTCATATCCATTGACACCTAATATTTTATGTCATCTTAATCATTTTCTTATCCGCACGGACGTATGTCTAATTTTTTGATCACGCTAAGTTGTATTTTAAATTGTCAATTTTTAAAACAATCCAGCAAACAATTACATACGAAACTGTTTCACAAAAAACAATTCGACAAAGCAGTATTTCAGGAAAGGACAATGAAATTAATTTTCAATAAATGGCATATCCTCACGACAAACCTCTTTGGTTAAGGACGGTTGGTATACCGAAACTAATAAAAAGTTCGACCTTTTATTTCGATAAATATTATAGCAACTCCATCCCATCTGCGACTTGACTCCATTGGATCTACATGGCAATGAATAGAGAGAAATCGAACCGCACGATTGTCATATATCCTACAAATACGCCACCGTGCTTGTTCTCGATTCTGTAATAAACATTTCCCCGTTCTAAAGTTTCTAGTGGTGCCTCGTCATACTGTTTACAAATTTTGCTTACCAGTTCGATTGTTTCTGACGGTTCCAAGGCACCAAGTTTCCATAAAGTTATGGAAGTAAACAACAAACAAAATTGTTTAGAGGCACAAATACAAAACAGTCTATTTGCTTATCCACTGATTGACGCCCATCATTTGGTGTTTTTTAAACTCTATTTTTAGATGGTATAAGAATTTATGTAATTTTTCTTATTTAGAACTATATTTTGGGTTAGCTTTTAAATTATCATTTATATAGCGATATACATATCTTTTAATTTACTTTATTTCACGTAAAATCTTATGAACAAAAATTATACAATTACGTAATTAACAAAAAGATTTTATCAAATAATTAAGAACATTTTGTAGTCGAAAGACAAGTGGCGAATGATCCATCAAAACAAATTTGACATTTATGTAGGTTGAGGGATCATTAAGAGAAAAAAAAGTCAATTCAAGATTTTTGATTATAATATTGTACTTATAAATGAAATTCAATGAAAGCTATAAGATCTCAAAAATTCAACTATTAGAAAATAAAATAAAAGAAAATACACCAAGGCATACATACGTTTAAATTATAACATTTAGTAATGAACCTATTTCCTTAAAGTTCTGAATACTGAAGAAATCTCCATAACTTGTCACACGTAAGTTATGGGAGAAGTTCTTGAGAAGTAATATCCAGATCTGATAAAAAATACTTCAAGCACTTTATAAAAATATAAATGTCTTAGAGGAAGAGTATTAAGTCTCTTGAACAACTCAATACTATGAGTCCTTAACTTTAAACAGGATACTAATCGCGTGCTTTTGCTTTTATTTTATAGGAGTGTGTAGTGTACCACCCTAACAAGTTAGTCCATATTGTAGCTTTGATTTAAATAGTCCATTATAAACTAGCTTTAAGATGGGTAGGGTAAAATATAGAATAAGATAATAAATTTGACGTAAATCATAATTTAGATATTTGGACAGATGTGAGGTGTGATCTTTCCAACTTAATTTGCAATCCAAAATTATCCCCAAATATTTGAAACTTTCAACTTTTTCTATATTAACCCGAATAGTGCTGTTATTTTTTTTCCGAGTTTTTCAACCAAACTCATAGGGATTATACATAGAGCAGACTTCTCTGAGTTTGAATGTTATACTCCTTCAGTTTCACATGCACAGGTAACGCAGGTAAGACTATTTTTGTGCTGTGACCATATGGTTTCGCTGGCACCACTAGGGTACTTGTTAAGGATTGCCTAAAAAATCAAACCTTACGTAAGAAAACATAGGATATAACGAATAAATTTCAGTGAATTCACCAGTATTTTTATTAATGAAATCAAAAGTCAACAAAAGTTACTTATTTGGGGTGTGAAAGTGTTGAAAACATTTAACACAAATGCCAATATTGCATTTGATACAGTACTCATAACACTTTTGCAATTATCGCCTGCGCAACGTCTTCTTTTGCAAGTGGACCTACAAAATGATAAATTCTGTCATATCGAATATTTTTCGCCAAATCATTTTCAATTCGTTTTCGCTTTGGCCCAGGTTGAATTGGTACTTCACCGTAGTGTGTACAGTAATAAACAGCGATTGATCGTTTGAATTCCAACTGGGATAAAGGCTTCAATTCTCATTGCAGTTGCAAAGCATTATTTACTGCGACGTCAATAAGCCAAGTAAAAATTGAACTCCACCACTTTTTTCCTCGGTATGAAATTCGATGACTATTCACATTTTGATCAAGACGATCAACGCCACACATATATTTGTTGTACTCGGTAATTGCACATGGTCGAACAATATCCACTTTCCTTCCATTTTTTCGCAAATAACGAGATGCCGTTGAAGTTGGCAAAGCACCATAACAAGTTGAGGCAATGCAAACAACCGCATTATCAACCCATTTAATTAACATTATCCCTGTTTCTGACATTGTTGTCGATTTATACGTTCCAGGAGACATTGTTTTTAATTTATTTTTGTGTTCTATAGGACAACTTGGAGGAATACGGTTCTCACGAATCGTACCTGTTGCATTGTATCCTCTCGCTTTCAGATATGTGAGAAATGGAAAGCCTGTAAACAAGTTGTCGAAGTAAAAGCAAAACGTCAGGTCTCTGATACTTTCTGGGAAGTCATTCATTTTTTATCATTGATAAGAGAGGTGCCGAGCACTTGCCAAATCGTTCATCATATTTCGGGTTTGACCGGGGATTTTTTCCTTGGTAAATTTCGAAATTTACCATGTAACCAGAGGGCGTACACAGCGACCAGGCTTTGAAACCAAATCTTATTGGCTTACCTTTAATAAATTGCTTGCAACCATGTCTTCCATAATAAGCTTTCATGCTTTCATCATAAGACAAATGTTGTGTGGGATGGAAATTTTTAAGCATGTTTGCCTTTAAATGGTCTGTCATGGGACGCAACTTCCATAGCTTGTCCGTATTTCCATGTGGTGCAGCTAAGTTTGGATCAAAATGTAAGCAACTAAGAATTTCTTCAAATCGCCCTCGCCGCATTGACTTGTAAATTAATTCGTTCCGTAGATCGTCGGAGCTATTCCAATAGGCCTTATAACTAGGAATGGAATTGTATCCAGTCACCATAAGAATGTCAATGAAAGTCCGCATTTCACGAATCGAAAATTTTTGAATTGGCTTTCCTTCTTTTTTTATGATCAAAAAAGTTGAAAAAATTGTTCTGGATGATCGCCGTGTAACAGTCCGTTTTATAGCCGAAGAGTTGAAGATTTCAAGAATTTCAAAAGCAAACGACACTCAACATTTCAAAGAGCTCATTGGAACTGTTTCAACGAGATCCTGATCTTTTTTTGGCTCGATTCGTAACAATGGATGAAACATGGCTCCATCACTATGATCCAGAAACGAAACAACAATCAATGTCTTGGAAAAGACCGTCATCTCCCACACCAAAGAAATGGAGGACTCAACCATCTGCCGGCAAGATCATGGGCTCAGTTTTTTTGGGACAGTCAGGGGTTGATAATGATTGAATACCTTGAACATGGAGCCACAATCACAGGAAATGTCTACGCAGAACAAATAAAAAAATTACGTCAGAAAATCCGTGAAAAGCGACGTGGAAAACTCGCGAAAAAAGTTTTGTTCCAAAAAGACAACGCGCCGGCGCACAAGTCTGCAGTTGCCATTGCAGCAATCCAAGATGCTGGCTTTGAGATCCTCGATCATCCGCCATACTCACCGGACTTGGTCCCTAGTGATTTCTACCTATTTCCGCGTTTGAAAGAACACTTGTGAGGCACACAGTTTGAAGATGACGAAGAAGTGAAGGCCGCCGTAAACGATTTTTTAAGTACTCAAGATGAAGATTTTTTAAAAAGGGAATTTTGGCTCTAGAAAAAAGATTTGCTAAATGTATTCACCTAAAGGGTGAAAAATAAAATAATATTAAATAAATTCATTTTCTAACATAGCTATTCTCATTACTTTTTGAACGCCCCTGGTATAATAAGCTTATGAGAATAATACCATTTTCGAAGAATTTCTAAATCATAGTTAACAGACGCATACAAATTAAACGGGTTTAATTGAGAATATGGCAAAGATGTGTCATCAGCAAAAGCTGTTACTTTACCTTTAAAACATTGCACGAAAAGGGAATTAACATAAATAAGAAATAGGATAGGACCCAAAACAGACCCTGGAACGCCTAAATTTATAACTTTTTTCCGAACTACAGCTCTTTTTAATATTTACCAACTTTTTACGATCTCTTAGATAAGAAGCAAACCAGTCTTATACGCAGCCTCGGAAACCTATTCTATATAATTTTTGAATTAACTTGCTATGATCCACCATATCGAATGCTTTAGTTATATCAGTAAATACATGAAGTGGCTGCTAACCCGGAGTTGTTTAAAGTTTGATATAACTCACTACAAAATTTCAAAACAGCGTCTTCAGTCAACCTTCCTTTTCTGAAACCATATTGAAAATCATTTAAGAAATTAATTTTGTTTGAAAAGGAAAACATCCTTGTTTTCATGGATTTCTCAAAAACTTTGGAATGAAAAATGAAACGACAGTGGAACGACAGTGGAACGACAGTGGAACGACAGTGGAACGACAGTGGAACGACAGTGGAACGAAAGTGGAACGACAGTGGAACGACAGTGGAACGACAGTGGAACGACAGTGGAACGACAGTGGAACGACAGTGGAACGACAGTGGAACGACAGTGGAACGACAGTGGAACGACAGTGGAACGACAGTGGAACGACAGTGGAACGACAGTGGAACGACAGTAGAACGACAGTGGAACGACAGTGGAACGACAGTGGAACGACAGTGGAACGACAGTGGCTGGATGGTAAGGTTGAGAATGTACATTAGGATATCAGAAACTTTATACGAAATCTTCTTTAAAATATTATTTGAAATCATATCATTTGAGCTGAAAATACATAGATGTTTTTAGTGACATTATAATATTTCGAATTTCCAATGAAGTAAAATCTTCAAAGAAAAAGCGTTGGGCGTTAAAGTAATCTTCAATAATACCATCTCAACCTGAAGAGTATAATTAAGAATAATTAGTATTGGCATCTATATTTGAAAAATGATTGATAAATAGATTAGCCACAGATGTAGGATCAATAATTTAGGAACTACCATATATTATAGAAATATCAGTCTCAGGTTTCTACCTATTTAAGGATCTGATTTACTATACCCCATTCCATTTTAGAGTTACCTAAGCTTTCCGCAAACTTTGTCCTGTAATACTTTTCTTTGCATCGCGGAATATCAGCTTTTAGCTCATTACAAAGTTTGTCGTAGTATTTTTTAAGCCTGGTATTTAACGGATTCTTTCTCAGTTTAGCATGAAATTTGCTTTTGAAATTAACTTTCTTGAGTAAATGTACGTTCATCGACTCTTTTAAGCATACCCGTTTTTAATTATAAATACATCAACTGTTGTTTGAATTATGTAACTGAAGTTTCTGCTGAAGGATAATCTGCATTATACACTTCTTCCCAAAACTCAGAAGTTAAGTCAGAATTGAGCGCACAAAAATCAACTTTGTTGACTCAGTTCCCACAAATCGGCTTAAGCCTCGATATGCGACTATCAAGTTGAATGGTAGTTAATTTATGATCAGTAATATTAACATCATATACTTCTGTTTTACAAGTAATGGCATTGTTCCTATGTAGTCGAATAAATATGTGATCTAAGCATGCTGATTTTCTGGTAGGTTTGTTAACTAAGGAGCTAAAGCCGAAGGAAGATAACATCGCCAAGAAATTATCGACAACAGAACTGTTAGATAAAATATCAATATTAAAGTCGCCTATAAGAATTTGGTTTTTACATATGGAGGAATCTAAAAATTTGGAAAATTCAACCAGAAAAGCATTCACAGTAAATAAGTGCAATCTGTATACTCGAACAAAACTGTATTGAGCGCCAGATAATTTAAAATTCAAGCAAATTAAGTCAGCACTTGACAGAATGGGTTTTAATACATCACAAACAATATCACTCCTATAAAAGACCGCCACTCCACCAGCTGAATAGGAATTATTGCAAATGTAAAATTAGGAATATGAAAGTTCTCAATTTCAAATTAATAAATGCAAATTTCTGAGACAAATATGAAATCTGGTAAATGATCTAGAGAAGCAAGATGAGCAAGAAACGCATCGAAATTTTTACGAAGACTGCGCATGTTTAGCTGAAAAGCCTGAATAAGCTACTATGATAATGAATGCAAAAACAATTCGGTGTGCTATTGTCTAAAAGAGAAAAGCTAGTTACTTCTTACACTATCATTATGAGAATTTAATAAGGAAATAGAATTAATAATACTAGTCATAGCAAATAATAATTAAGAAATAATAATTAAAAAAATCCTCATAATTTATAGGTAGAAGCTTAATTGCTCACCTTCTCGCCTTATGATGAAAACATAAGAATCTCTTATCCATCCATATTTACACTTGCTTTGCAATTTAAGCTGCTTAGCTTTCTGCAAAAGAGATGTTGTGTATGCAGTGAGGCAGTCATTTATGAAAATGCGAGAATTGTTGTTGTCTGCAAATAGTTTGAGTTTTTTTTTCTCTCAAAGTATTCATTATTTGCTTCTTACGCAAGAGAGAGTTAAACCTTACAGCCACAATGGATGGAGAGGCAGCGGCATTATTAGAGGCATTTTCTTTTCTTTTACTCTTATTTATTTTCAAAACACAAGACTCAATGTCATTTGGTCCTAAACGCACTCCTACAATTTCAGTTAGAAGTTGAATGATCTTCTCTTTTGCATTTGTATAACACACATCAGTGATACCCACGATATCAACTGCATTTTGTTTTTCTCTTTGTTCGAGTGCATTGATCTTGGACTGCAAAGTGTTCACCGTGACCGTAAGAGCATTTCTGTCTTCCAGAAAATTGATTTTGTCAAGAGCATCTAAATTTAATTGTTGTAATTTCAGAATCTCTTGGGAAAAGCATTTCTAATGTTATATTTTGATTTCTCAGCAACAGAATCTTTGAAAGAAGCCGGGGGACGAATCACCAAATTTCCATTATACGACGGCTTTTAGAAAAGAAATAGGAATTCGTAGATTTTAAAAAGCTGATGATTTTATTAACCGACCGAAAATGTAATTTTAAGGTTGGAAATCCTGAAAAGTTGGACTGAAACAAGTATGCCTAAAGAGAAACAGACGTACAGTCAAATTTCGAAACTACGAAACAAGGATCAGTTCCTTTTTAATTTGACAAAAATGGTATGGGAACAATCCATAATAAAATCACACACGCTCTAGCTACGAGTACTTCACAGAAACACAATAAATCGAGTAGTTGCAGGAAAGGAAGTAGGCTATGAGGTACGAGTAACGGAGAGAAAACGAAATATATGATCTCTGATCGGTTAGGATCGATCTAGACCTAGCACCTGACTGTGCTCGATAAAGCCCTTGTAAAAGTGAATGAGTTCAAAAAGCACAAATAGCATAAAGATCGAAAGAAATAAAATCCTGCATATGGGCAACGCAACGTGCGTCTTTGTAATGTCAGAATCCACGTACAATATATAAAACTATAATAATTATAATGACACTTTATGGATGTGAAACTTAGTTTATGATCAAGAAGGAAGAAAATAAAAAACTATATCTTAAGCCATGAAGTCTAAAATGGGCAGGATTCGTAGATCGAATGAACAGAGTACGAACAGTCAAAATTGTAATGAATGGGAAATATTGAAATGGCCTTCAGGAAAGCCGCGGCATATGTACTCGACAACATAAAGATATATCTACAAGACATGGGACAGAACATGGAGACATGTCAGGGAGGCTTGACGAAGGGTTGTCAAAGGGGTTTTGAACTTCCGAATTCTAAATGGTCGTTAATAATAATAATAACTTGCAACTGACTATATATGCAAATGCTGTAACAGAACTTCTTTTGCAAGGGGAAAGGATAACAGAAGAGACGGAAAATACAGAGTGCGCCATCTCATATAGGTCGATGTAAACTTCGAATAACTTCAACAATTGTGAACCGATTTTCATCTGTCATAGCATCTTGGAAACGTCAGTTCAGTACAAATTCGCTTTATACCAAAAAAATGCGCGGAAATAGTTTCAATGTTCATTAAAAATTAACGCTCGATTGTACTAACTAAACGTGCGTATCGTTTTTTTGGGCCTCGAATTTTTTTCAATTTGGTTCTGTGGCAAGCCCTCGTGAGCAACCTAGGCCATGTCCGCGGCGTTCAAACTCATCTATTCAGTTTGTGAAGGCCAATGTTCAAGAAGACCCAAGTTTGTCATATCGGCGCCGTTCGCAGCAGGTATACATTAGTGGGACCACTTTGCGGAGAATTTTAAAGGATGATCTTCACTTATTTCCATACAAAGTGCAGATAACTCAAAAAATTTTGCCACAAGATGAGCCACGGCGCTTGGCATACGCACAAACTGTCGTTGCAATGATTAATGCTGAGTCGGAGTTCTGGCAGCAAATTTTGATTACCGATGAGGCACATTTTACGCTCTCTGGCTCAGTTAATAAACAAAATTGTCACTTCTGGGGCACCGAAAATCCTCACATTAATCACGAAGAGCCGCTATATGATCAAAAAGTTACTGTTTGGCCCGGTGTATGCGCTAAAACCATCATTGGACCGTATTTCTTCAAAGCTGGCGATACAGTGGGTGGCGATGGATATCGGTGGATGTTGGCCCATTATGTGCTCCCAGAAATGCGTAAAAATGGCTAATTTCACTGTTGTTTTCAACAAGACGGCATCACTTGCCATACTGGGGACAAAACAATGAACCTTTTGCGTAAGAAGTTCCCTTCTTTGGTGTCAAAAAAAGGGCGATATTGACTGGCCTCCGAGATCGCCGGATTTGACTCCTCCAAACTTTTGTCTTTGGTGATACTTGAAAGGCAAGATGTATGCTAACGGCCCAAAGACAATATAACAGCTCAAAAGAAACATTCGTGCGCAAATCGCAGAAATTTCGACCGCAATGATATCGTGAAAATGTCATGGAGAATGCGCGAAAACGAGCCCATTTTTGCATCGGCAATAAAGACGGTCTTTTAATTGATATGGTTTTCAAAAATTAATCAAAATATATTGTAAATTGAATAAAAGTTTTTGAATTTCCAAAATCGGTTGCGAATTGTTAAAGTTATTCGAAATTTACATCGACCCATATGAGATGGCGCACGCTGTATATCTAATGGTTCTTATTTAAAGGGTCCGCCATCTAACTTTTTTTTTTCCAGTAGTGCTTATTTCGTAAATGGTGACACTTAGCTCATGTCTGATATGACAGGTAATTAGTTTTATCCTTCCCCTGAACGAATATAGTTGTGTATACGCTTGAATAACGCTGGGAAATATTGCGACATTACTTTGAAAATCATGGTAATGTTGCAGAATGTGTGCGAAAATTGCGTACGGATTTTGGAAGAAGAGAAGCACCGTCAGCTCCGTATGTTCGTTATCTTGTAAAAAAAAGTGAAAGAAACTGGCATCCTCATCGATAAACCAAAGGGTGAAAAGCCAAAAACAGTGCGTACACCCAAGAATATTGCTGCTGCGGCAGAAAGTGTGCGTGAAGCGCCATCAACATCAATTCACCGTCGTTCTCAAAAATTGAACATTTCGGAGACATCATTGAGACGAATTTTGCATAAAGACCTTGGTATGACGCCATACAAAGTCCAATTGGTTCAGGAGTTGAAGCCAACTGACCATCCAATGCGTTTTCGCTTCGCTAAGTGGGCCTGCGATCGACTTACAGAAGATGCCGATTTTGCCAAAAAAATCATCTTTTCAGATGAAGCTCATTTTAATCTTGGCGTTGGACTATTATTTGTGGGGTGCCGTCAAAGATAAGTGTTACGCCGACAAGCCAGAGACAATTGACGCTTTAAAGGACAATATTCGTGAAGCCATTGGTGAAATACAGCTGCACACAATCGATAATGTGCTTAAAAATTGGACCGATCGTGTAGGCTACTGCATGGCCAGCCGAGGCAGCCATTTGAATGAAATTATTTTCCATTATTAACCGGAAGGATTGTACTTTCAAATAAAAAAAGAAATTTGAGAAAATATTCAGTAGTTTTTTTTATAGCATTTTCAAAAAAAAAAAAAAAATTTTTTTGCGGACCCTTTATTTCCCATACGGCAAGAGTGGACAACAAAGGGTTACGTCCTAGGATCCAAGCTGACGCTGTCACTCTCTCAAGCTTGTATGCTTTATATATAAATGAATCTAAAACGAAGTCCTTGTTTCAAGTTGTTTGTGAAATGCGCTATATAAAAAATGTCTACAGAGACACGTACTCACAATAATTTCTCTAAGAATGACGGATTTAGACTCTTGAAGCTCCAAAACATTAGGTTGCATCAAAATCAAATTCAAAAAATCGGACCTATTATTTGAACTTTCAAAATTTTTGCTTAATGTATTCATAATCATTTGTAGCAAGTGCCAACACCTGGATGTTGAAATTGTTTTCCAAATGAATAAAAAATAATATTGAAGAACATATTTTAGAAAAGCTTCTTAAACAAAAATGTACCAACAATGTCGCCGCTTATCTGAGTCTCAAACCACAACCTCAAAAAAATCACTCGTTTGATGACCAATGCTGGTAGGTCCAGGATTACAAAGTTGCTTTATGCTTCATGACGATAGTACCTCGTAAACTTAGGAATAAGAAAAAAAATCTCAAAAACAGAAACGATGTGAGATGCACGCGATTATTGAGATGGCGGAATGACATTAGAAAATTTTAATAAAGAGTAAGATGAATCAAAAAATTAAAATTAAAAAAAAACTGGTTAACTATCAAACAAAACGAATAATTCGCTCAGGACAAATAAGGTCGAACAACCGACTTAGACGACTGAAATTACAGCCCGTGGAATCTTATCCCGAAAGACGAATTTTGAGAAACCTTTTCGGACAAGTTGTTTTGTCATGCCCTCGCTGAGAACAGACACCACAAAATCTGATTTCGATGACCAGGCTGTTAGGCAATTGTAACTCCGTGTCATCAGCAACTACTCGTAAAGCTAACACCAGAAGCCACGATGCCTCTAATTTTTTTTCTTTTTCGACATCCATTTGGTTTAGTTATAGTAAAATCAGCATCGAATGATTTGATTTGGACATGGAAGACAAGGAGCGTCACAGACCGATGAAAACTTACTGGATACAAGGCACACAAGTTCCATGTCAAACGCAACAAGAATTTACAAACTCATTGGTCGTGACTCAGCAAGTCATTTCTCATAGATTGACTGCCTTGGGAGTGATTCAAATTCAAGGAAATTGGGTGCCATACGAGCAGCCATTTCTCCGGAATAAAGTTTCATATTTTGATTCGCATTTGTACACCTGATACCATTTCCAACAAAATAACCGTTCCTATCATCATTCCTTTAGTTATTTTCTCGAATTACGGAAATGCCAAGGTGAAGAATTCAAGGCATAAAATACAACCTGTAGTTGAATTGAGTCCGAGACTCATCCCCGAGTGAAGATAAATGTTTCTGATTCGAGTTCATCTGTAATGGCCATTATTCGTTTGAATCCCTTACACGTCCTCCACGTCCTCATGGAAGGTGAATGAGTGCCCATTTCTCTTCCGGAAGGTCATTTTATTCTCTACCTACATATATCCTTGCCAGTTGTGTATGATATTAGGAGTTATACTGATGCGAAATAGCCCATCTTGATGAAGTAATAGGTCTGGAATCCGTACATGAAATCACATACATACATATGTGTGGTACGAGAGTCAGACCCATGTGTAGGTCGATCCATTGAAATTACTATATCACAATGAATTTACTATATCCATTGAAATTACTATATCACAATCATAGCCTAGTTTAATCCTAGATCTCAGTGGAAATTAAAATTGTAAGGTGGGGAAAGAAAAGGTCGTCCATGGACAGAAAATCTAATCAGGATACTTTGAATAAATGACGTGACGACGAATAAAAATAAAATAAAAACTTATCCTTCGGCTTGTTGAAAAGTTCATTTCACTGTAGTCAGATAGATTTTGTAGCTAAAAGCATTCTGACAGTGACGGAGGTGAAAAAGGTCGCAACAAGGTTTCTTCGAAATACGACTCACTGAAACAAAAAAACAACAAAATAATATTTGATTGTTGACTGTCGGCATGATTGCTAAGGCTTGAGGTTGGGACAGATTCGTAAATTCCGTAAATTCTTGTCAATCCCCATCGAGTATTAAGACAGGAACAGAGTTAATGGGAAAATAAATTATTATTTCTGTAGAAATACTATTTCAGTAGCAATTTAGGCTGTCAACAGGGATCAGTTGTCTGCACTCCTTTCGGAAAATATTTGAATTATTATAAATAAACAGGATGTTTTGTGTACATATTTTCGATTATTTGAATTTACCTCTTTGGGTGGCATCGAGAGAAAGGATAAATTAAATTTACATTATATTGTGAGCTGTCATTTAATTTGAAGTTCATAGCATGAAGATTAGGATAGAGGGCGAACTTTTCTTTTTACTATTTAATTTTTAGACATTATTTGGTGCTCTAAGGCAGTAATACTCTTTTAATAATACGATCTAAGAAACCCCTCAATAAAAAGCGTTTGTAGCACTGATGCAGTTTTTCTATTCTTGCTAACTAATGTAATTTTTACCTCACTTAATAATGATTCCCTATTGAGGATTCTACGTTTTTTGAAATAATAAATGGAGAAAATAACTATATTCATCCGCTGATAAATTTACTGGGGGTTAACAATAATTCGGACGGTTTTTTTCATAGATAAAAGGAATACTTATCTTAATCTTTAAACTTAAAAACCAACTCCTTTAACCTTAGTCTTTATGAGGTTGGCTGACAATCTCCAGTGAATTGTGTTGACTGTTGTTTTCTTTTAGAAGTGTTATTGTTAAAAATCACTAAAATTTCGCTGCATAGTTCTAAGTTTTTGATCGAAATAGTCTTCGTCGCAATTCCCAATCGATAGTAAACAAGCCCCGCAACAACCTAAATGGAAGCTCTTGCCCCGTTTTCAATCTGCATCATTCCATTACTCTATGAGGTGTGCTTAGAACATACGCCATCAGTGACCATGCGACTTTTCCTAAATTCAGAAAATCACTGTTTTATTGAATGCACTTCTTTATTGTAGATATATGTATCTATAACAGACCACCCACTTATACAGGGTGGGCCAAATACAAGTTTGTTTTTGAAAATGCAACAAAATGAACAAAATTACATTTTTTCCATATATTATGGCTTTATTCGTAAGAATAAGCATTCCCATTTATTATGAAAAACAACGTCGTTCTAATGGCTGCCTCGGTTGTCTTCTCAGTAGCGCATTCTGTCACCCTAATTTTCAAAGACATCGTTGACGGTTTCGGGCTGTGGCTCACGGATTGCTTGGATGATATTGGCCTTAAGTGCTTGAATCGATTGTTGGTATAACATCGATCCTTCCCGGTTCCCCACAAAAAAAAAGACTAATGCGGCGAAATTGCAACTCGGAGGCGTCCAATTGAGATCACCAAGACGAACCAAAGGTCGTCCAAATCCATGTCTTTAATTTCAGTAAAAAAAAAAAGGTTAACATGACTCTGTAACGCCCACCGTTGACCCAAACGTTGTTCCCAGCCTCATTTTCTAAGAAAAATGGTCCAATGATGCCATCACCCCACAATCCGCACCAAACTGTCACTCTCTGTGGATGCACTGGCTTCTCGACCATAACGTGCGGGTTTTCCGAGCCCCAGCTGCGGCAATTTTGTTTGTAGCCGCGGATGAAAATGCGCCTCGTCAGAAAAGATGATTTTTCGCACAAAATCGTTCTCCAGTTCAAGCTGCTCTAAGGCCCAAAGTGCGACGTTCTCACATTCTCATCTGTGCGCACCGTACGACGACGGGGACCATGAATGTTGGCTACTAGCATACCAGTCTCACGATTTTTTTGCACAAACTTGTGTACAGCAGTCGTTGTGTGTGCTTCATTTCGGCCAAAACTTCTTTTTAAAAAACGCACTGTTTGTGCTACACAGCACTCACTTTGGTAATAAATTTTCAATATTTCCTAACGTTGTTCAAGCGTAAAGCGTCTCATGATACGCAACGATGCGAGGTATGACACTGACTTTCTGTCAAAATTTCGAGCGGAAAACATGATTTAAAAAAAAAAAAAAACTATATATGGCCCACCCTTACATACTCGTAAGATCCCAGTTCCCGCGTTCGCCATTCTTTTTTCGCACGTCGGGCCCGCTTTACTGAATTAGTTCAAAACTTTATTTTTATTTGTTTATTATTTATTTATCACACTACAAGCAGTTCATATTTAATATATGAGATATACATACATTTGAAAAGATAACGATACATTACATACAAAATTTCGAAACATATTATAATCGCTATTTAGCTGCCAACAATGGTATGTCACTCGTAAAGAGTAGATAGAGTATCGGGCCTAATAAACTTCCTTGTGATACTCCAGCCTTAATTTCTTTAAGGCAGGAAAAAGCATCTTCATGCTTGATACGAAAGTATCTATTCGAGAGATATGACTCCAGTATTTTCGTTTGTTCTTTCGGAAAAAGTAGTTTAAGTTTATATAGCACTCCTGCATGCCATACCTTATCAAACGCTTGAACAATGTCCAAAAAAATTAGCGAGCATACCATTTTATCTTCCATAACTTTCTTAATAACATTGGTTATTCTATGAACCTGTTCAGTAGTTGAATGTTTTTCTCTGAAGCCAAACGGGGTATTATGTTTTCATGTTCAATAATCGAGGTTAGTCTCCTGAAGAAAATCTTTTTAAATATTTTTGACATGATAGGTAGCAAAGAAATGGGTCTATAAGATGATACTTCATGTGGATCCTTTCCTGGTTTTGGAATCATAATTATTTCAGGCTTTCCAATAGCAAGGGACATGCTTGAGTCTTATACGGGCATTCATTATCGCTGTTAATTTGCGCATTGCTTTTTGAGGCAACTGTTGCATCAACTCCTTAATTAGAATCGTAGGATGCCGTAGAAGAAAAATGTTGAGGGTCCTGAATAGGTTCGTTGTGTGAACTGAACGGGGAGAACTACAAACATTTCCTATTGCAGAATTTTGAGGGACAATTAATTGCTGCAGCTGCAGGATAAGCGCCTACAAAGACCATATTGCAATCTCGATTGGAATAACCCAAAATAAACTCTGATCAGCGAGTATTGGGAAGAAGATATTTTTTTCATAGAAAAAAATGTGTTTGAACCAGTTTAAATTTTCATCTATGGTAATACCATGATACTTACAACTATCAATACCTTCACTCCTGAAGCAGTCAGCGTTTCTATTGAAAGTTTATGCACTTAGGAATCTGCATTTTTGGTTTAAGAAGTCGTGACGTGCACAGTCAGAAGAATAAATTACTATATCTAACAATAAATCGGGATTCCCGTCGTCAGTCGAACCGAAAAATGTAAATTTAGTTTTACTACTAACAATAAGTCTGTGACTTACAAACCAACTTCTAAGTAAGAAAACGTCATGGCTTATGTAAGCGATTAAATCTACCGGACTGACTAAACAATAAGCAATTCCAAGGTGATCGGTTAAGGCCTTAATTGGGTAAAATTTTTTTACCCAAAAATGGAAGAGAGAATAACGAATTTATATATGTATATCAGAAATAAAATCGGACCAAGAACAGAACCTTGAGGCACCCCCAAGTAGATGGTTTTTGAACTGCTTATATTACTTCCAATTTTTATATACTGCACTCTATATTGAAGATAAGACACAAACCATTTTTATATGAATCCCCGGAATCAGGCCTTTTATATAATAATTAATCTATGAGAATTACATGGTCGACCATGTTGAATGCCTTAGTTATATCCACCAAAAAGGCCAGCACAAATTTTTTTGTGATCTAGCCCTTTATATAGAATAGAGCAAAATAAAATATCTACTAAATTGCGTCCAATATTTTCTAGAACCAAATTCGAAATATTATCATAACCATGGGAATTAGGAACAGAATTAATCGTTTTTAGTGATTCAAATCACGTTATGAACTCAAAAGCTGTTTCTATAATTATTGACTTGAGGACCAAGCTTAGAACAACAGTTACAAGTAGTTTGAGGTTCAGTTGTATTTTGGTGAATATAGGACGGATAGGATGAGGCAACTAACAACTTTGGAATGGAATTGGGTAAGAGTAACATCTGATTATTATAAAGAATGTTGTCAGACTGGAAGAGACAAAAGTCTAAAACAGTTGGCAAATTAATGGTTTTAAGTGACAAGGGTTGACAGAGTGAATGGCAGCGAAAAATACCTTTCATTTTTTTCTTGCGGATTGTGTCAAGATTCGCTTTCTAAGAATAGGCAAGGCGTTAATGATAATTTTTTTGAAACAGATTTTTGAAGGCTAATCTTACGCTTTGTCCTGTTTCCTGAGACTCTTTTAGGGTTTCCAAAGAGTCACGGGAATTGTTTCACAGGTTATAATCAATCGATTTCTTCTTTGTTGTGTCAGCTGCTTAAGACAAAAGACATGTGCCTTGATACTATGTTATCCATTTGGTTATTCTTACAATGTCTCATTTTGTTAAGAAAAAAGGACGTTAAATTTAAATTGTGAAACGAAAGTTCTACTGCAGAAACTTTAAGGATATTTTTGAAGGCCTTTGGTAACCAGACTATGTCATATAAAAATGGTTCTATTTTCCAATCGACAAAAAACATCAACACATTATTTGGTACTTGTTAAAATTAATGCCAATTCGAGTAAAACAATCCAAACAATTTCAAACGTTTATTTGGCCTCAAACTCTTCTCGCCTCATTTGGTTCCAAAAACACTCAATATCTTTGAAAAAGTTAACAATTGTCAAGAGGTAATTTCTGAGTATGGTGATAAGCTCCGTGTGACCAATCGCTGTGTGAACTCTACGTGATTTCGTTGATTAGAAAATGTTGACATACATAAGTGTGTTTTTCGGATAAGGAATACTTTGAAGGGGGTGAAAGAGATTTAGAAAAATAAATAATAATTGAAGAAATCAAATATCTACAATATCACCTTCCAAAAGCTATTTAACAATGGTGCTGCTCAACATTAGGCCTGCCGTAACTATACCTGCGTCAGACCAAGTTCTTATAAGTCATATGTATTAGGGTGGTCCTTATTACTAAGAAAATTTTTTTTTTCTTTAATTTCGCGGGGCACCACGTAGTTTGGTTATATACCATAAGAAAGTATTTCAGTATTTTTTTTGAATTTATTAAATAACATTTAGAGGCCGCTACCAAGGTTTGAATTTTTAATAAAAACTCAAAATCTGTATTTGTTAGATTCTTTTATTTTTACAGCCAGGACATAAAAACTCTTACAAAATTGTTGTTGTTTTTATGAATTAAGAGTATTTGAATCATTTTTTTTTAAGATACAAGGGTTGATTTGTTAATATTAGGATACTTTTTCCTATACTCTTTTACCAATAGAAGCAAATATTGCTTTTGTTCTTCATTGGTTGTAATTAATTTATTATATTCTTCCATTAAGGCAACACCGCGCTCAGCTATGTCATTCACTACTCGCAAAGAATGAACGATATTTTTGGCAGCTACATAATCAGTGTCTTCGTTCCAAGTTTCCACGTCTTTTTTCAAAAAATTTGATGAGATACCTAGGATCTGGAAGAATCTTAAGGAATTACTACTCACGAAGTTTTCTATATTTTTTTCGTGAATATGTGTGATATCAAGGTTTATTATTTTTAAGCAATCTTCTGTGCCTTCAATTTTCAGTGCTTCTACCATTTTTTTCTTCTCTTGAACTGAAAGTTCGTCATCGAAAAAGGCAAGCGAAACTAGCTCTTCCGACAAATACCACAAATGATTTAGGATCTTTTTCAGCGCAACAGTAGCTATATTTTTATTAAAACTTTCAAAGGCTTTAAGGTCTTTCAATAATTGCAAGTCGTTTCTTGGTGCTGACCATGCGGTAGAGGCTTGAAACCAATATTTAACATAAATCATCACCGTGAAAATGCATATTTCTCTCACAGCCTTTTCGTCCTTCTTCGTTAGCTTAAACTGAAGCTTAAATAAATAGATTTTCAAACAGTACAAGCTTCTTGCCATCCATCTAGCTCGATGTAGACTACCAGGTCTTCTAAATAAAACTCCTTTTTCAGGAACACCTCCTAAGAAAATGATAGTGAGATTCAACAGTTCTTTGTAGTCATCTCGAGGTTGATGTACTTGTAGTTGCTTTTTGGCAAAAGAAATCCTGTCTGCGGCCACTTCTGCGAGAATATTTGCCTCAGCATCATCTGTTATGGTTTTGAAGTCGCTTTGGTCAATAGTGTTCCACTTGTTCTTAAATCTTTTAAATAATTGTATATCATGACCACTAGATGGGGCAAGCAATTTATCCACGACAGCTGACAACATAATTTCCATTATGTGGTGACGACAAGCAAGCCAAAGCATATTTTTGTCCATTTTCCGCTCCAAAAGAACGCATACTCCACTTCTTAAGCCGGTATTTACAGCAGTAGTGTCAAAACACAAACATTTTACCTTATCGCTCAAATTCCATGAATTTATAGCTTCGTAGACAGCTGACGCACATGCTTCGCTCGTCCCACGTTCCAATTTTGGAACTGCGAGTAGTTGATCAACTCCATGTCCTGATACCAAAATTGGCAGCCGATCTACAGTTTCGTGTCCAGTAATATCTTCTATAAGTTTACCGTCCCAATGGATTGTCAATGACGAATTAGGTTTAAACTCGCTTTTGAGAGACTCTGCAATAGCTTTGCGATTTTTCACACGCTGCCGACGAATAGAAGATCAATTGACATTAAATTCTGATGGATCACAACCTGCACTTTTCAAAGTAGATGTCACGACCATAGTTGCTTTTCTGTCACTCAATTTAGAGACATCAAGACTGGTGGCTAATTGGCTGTTAATAATGTCTTTTCGAGCTCGTTTCTGAGGTGGTTGCATTTCGGACAATTCTGATATGCATTCGGAGCTAGATGAAGTTGTTTCTTTACTGGACGACGAAAGAAATGATAATGAAGAAAAAGAGCACTTTTCTGTTAAAGCCGAGATTTCTTTGTTTTTACGCTTACGCAATTTTTCAAGGCGTTCTTCTTTCTCTTTCATTTTCTTACATTTGTTTAAACTTTTTCTGTCCACTGAACCAATTAAAAGTTGGCGCCGATTTTGTCGCACTGCTAATAAAAACTGCTTGTCTTCTTCTAAAGTCATAATATTTAAAGCATCACGATGAGCAATATCAAATAAATCTTCTAATTTTTGTTGCCAGTTTTGTTCTTTTTTCTTTAATGTTTCTGAACGTTTTTTCTTGTTTTCTTTATTTTTTTTTAAATTCTGCCATTCTTTGAATAGTTTTTCAATTTTACTGATGACATGTTTTTTTAATTGAATTGGTATACTAGTTTTTTCCCACAAATTTATAACTCCGCAAGCCGTCAAAGTCGCAGATTCACGTATGGTTTTCTTTTCTTGATTTTTGTAGTAAAAAAAAAACGCAAAACTTCACCGATGGATGGCAACGTTGATTGGTTTAATTCGGATAATAATTGACCGATAAGCCAAACTTTACTTTGATTTCTAGTACTTTTACTGAGTCCGCTACTTGTGGACGCCATTGCAAGTTGAAACGCGTTACTATGACTTTTAAAAATAAAACACGTCCGCTCTCGTTAATACTAGAACTGAAGTGCGTGGCGAGCTAAGGTACGCCTACGCATGCACACAAATCAATTTTTACTTATTATGATGTTAGTGCGCACGCGTACGTCTTAAATTGTACACTGGTCAATGTGTATAGATATGAATAATTTTTATTATTATTTTTATTATTTGTGTTTTATGATGTTTTTAATACCCACATTCTATTCCCTTTAATCTAGTAATAAAATATGGTGCAGTCCAAATGACACAATTCATCGTACGGAGGCTGATCTTCCGGTTTTGTTTTGTTTACGATTATAATTTTAGCAAAAAGGATACGAATACGATAAGAAAAAACCCAAAAACGAATTGCACAACCATTAAACAAATAGTCAGGGATACATGCAACATAGACGTCAGCACGCGTACAATACAAAGAATCCTCAACCACGTACGGACGAATTCTATGTGACGAGCCCTTAAATTTTGACGCGTCCGTATAGATGAGAGGTCGACGGGAGGAAGGGATAAGAAGCGATTGTCTATGCCAGTTTCACTTACACGTAAAATGTGATATAAACATCTAAATGAAACAATAATAAAACCATCATTTAAGCTGTTCTTCAACGCTTTTTGTAAAAATTTTGACAGCTGGTAGCGACCTCTAAATCTTAACTAAAAAAAAAAAAAAAAACTTATTTCATATTTAGAGGTATATAAACAAATGAGAAAGTGCCCCGGGGATAATTCAAAAGTCGAAAAATAAGGACCACCCTAATATGTATATTAAAGCAATATATCAAAATTCTTATTTTATTTCTTATGAGGCTTGACCTAGCCAAGAGAGCAATTATCTGAAAAGATTTAGTAGACTGAAAAACCTTCAATGGTTTAAGTTAAGAAGGTGTAGTGTACCCAACACCATTCATCCATTCATTGACCATCCATCAATTGACTGGTCGCTAATACGTTAAAAAGTACGACATCGCATTGTCATTCGAATCCATGAATCAAAGTTCAGTTAGTGTCACCGAAAAGAAAAGTGCCGACACTTGAGAATCGAAGACAAAAAGAACATAATGATTTCGAGAATGATAGACGACACTGCCAACTGCAATAGAATAGAGTCATACAGGTACAATCGATATGCATTGGAAATGCGACAATGATTTTTGTATAAATAGAGAACCAATAATTAAATAAAATCAGATTCAACTTGACATCCCAACCAAGTGTTTCTCTGGCATTCTTGCCATCCACCAACCTTACTCCCAAGCAGAACCTTTATGGCATTCGTGCCCTGCTTTTCCCAAACGCAATAACTACGGTAGAACCTTTATGGCATTCGTGCCCTACCTAGTTGTTGCCTAGGTCGCTCCCCCCCTCAGTTGTTTAGGCTTCTTACATGGCGATCCTGCCACTTCAAAACCAGGAGCAGAAGAGTCCAGGAGTTTCCAAATATTTAGATTGTATTAACGCACCATCAATATCAAAAGCTGCTGCAGAGTACGTTGTTCAACAACCCGCAGGTGTACCAATATACATACCAACACAGAAGACATCAGGACCACAGAAGCTAACAGTAGAAGACTACAAAAGACGACAACTTCAAAACCAGGAGAGGAGAAGGACAGCCGTTCCTAGAGAAGAAACACAACAACAAAATAAGCGAGGAGGCAAAAAATACTTGCACCGCAAGAAACTAGCTTACCTCAAAGACCTATTGCGAACCCAAGGTGAGACCAAATACGCTAGATGAACTGGAGAACTAAAATGGGCAACAACACAACAAAAGAGAGCGTGACTGTCAACGAAAAAATCGACCCAATGTCAATCGCTGTATACACGGCAATAATTATATTAATAATAATATATGTTATATATAAAGCTAATAAACATTATAAAAACTATGTTAAGAAACAGGTATTAAGAAATATGCCAAGTAATACACCATAAAAAAAAAATAAAAAATAAAAAAAAAAAAAAAAGCAAAAAACTCTGAATATGAAAATTTGTTTGTTAAAAATTGAAAAAATATTAACCAACATAAGAAAAAGTTCAATTAGAGGCTACACTGAGCAAACGTGGCGCGCAAAACTTGAAGAAATAGGGAAACTAAAAATAGAAGCTACCTATAAAACTGACAAAGCGGACACCCCGACAAGATTCTTTGAAATCTATAGAATAACAAAAGCAACAATACTCTCAAATTTGGAGAAAATAAACAAGATGGCTGACTTTAATATAGAAACTGCAATGAAAGTAATTCCCGTGTTCACAGGATCCTTCAAAGAACTTGACTCATTCTTAACACTGGTCGAGATCATACATAACACCCTTAAAGAAACCGAAAGAGCAACTTACATCGGATTCATCTTCCATGTAAAACTTGCACAAAACGTAAAGACTGCATTGGGATTCGTAACAACATTTACAACATTGACAGCACTAAAAGACAGTTTAAAAGAGAAATTTAAAAACACCACAACACTGTCGCAAGTACATACCAGACTGACTCAAGCAATCCAGAGAAACCAATCAGTAACATCATACAAAGACAGAGTATTATCCCTCATTGCTGATTTGAACACCCTACAAATAGAAGACTTGCCCTCCGAAGCCACTGAAGCTGAGAAAAAAGTAATTGAGAGAATCAATCAAAATTACGCCCTCACAGTCTTCAAGAATGGCATAAAGGAGACAATAAAACCAGCGATATTTGCCGCTCAGCCAAAATCCCTGTCAGAAGCAGTTAATCTGGCACTAGAACTTGAAAGAGACTCAAACCAAAGTTATAGCCAAATGATGTACGTAAGAAGAAACACGTACAATCATAACCAACAAAATGGTTATACAAACAGAAGAAACGACAACCGAAGGTATACAACAAATAACAATCAGCGCCCAGTACAGAGATATAATCAACAAAACCATCCAAGGCAGAGACAAAACTTTCAAACGAATCACCAACAAAATTATAACCATCGAAATTATAACAATTATAACAACCCTCGGGCAAGACAGAATACCTTCAGCTCCAATACAAACAGACCAACAAACAACAGAAGAATAAACATCATAGAGGACCAGGGAAACGTAAATTCCCCGGAGGATTTCACTCCGGGATACCAAAACTAATACTGCGTGTCACACAAAACCCAATTAATTATGTCGCAATGTACATAAACAAATTAAAAAGAAACCTAACATACCTAATAGACACTGGCGCTGATATATCGATATGCAAAGAAGACAACATAGACACCAATGACTTGTTGAACGAGAAATGCAGACTAACTGGAATAACCAATGAAGAAATACAGTCACTAGGCACAACATACATAAATCTCAAACTTGCGAACTACACCAACACACAAATTCCACATAGTCGATACCAACTTCCCCCTAGCAACAGATGGTATTCTAGGACGAGACTTCTTTACCCAACATATGTGCAAGATAGACTACGAGACGTATACCTTAACAACAACTATAGATGGAGATGAAATAACCATTCCAATGATGTCGAATAATAGAAACACAATAAAAATTCCACCCAGAACGGAAGCAATATACCCAATTAACTTAAATGTAACCGAAGACAGCGTAATACTGAACAAAGAGGTTGAAAAAGGAGTATTTATAGCTAACACAATAATCCCGGCGAAAGGCACATGCCACATTAGAATACTAAATGTTAACGACTATGAGGTAACACTCAAGAACATCAAACCAGAACTAGAAAAGTTGGACGAATACAATATTATGAAAACAGAAAACCCAAAATACAACAATTACAGACTACAACAATTGACGAAAGAACTAAAGATAGATCACTCTGACCCCGAAGCAAGAAAAACACTAACACGAATACTCGAAGATTATCAGGACATTTTTCATCTAGAAAACGAACCACTGTCAACCAACAACTTCTATACACAGAAACTGGAGACAATAGATAACATCCCAGTATACATTAAAAACTACAGACTCCCACAAATACAAAATTGCGAGATAAAAGAACAAGTCAAAAACCTCCTAGAAAACGACATAATAGAAAATTCAATTAGTCCATACAATTCTCCACTACTCTTAGTCCCCAAAAAAAGTGATGGAAATACAAAGAAATGGCGCTTAGTAGTAGACTTTCGCAAATTAAATAACAAAATTGTCAACGACAAATTTCCGTTAACAAGAATCGAAGACGTGCTAGACAAACTAGGAAGAGCAAAATATTTTTCTACACTGGACATGACAAGTTCTTTTCATCAAATACCATTGGACAAAAAGTCAAGACCACTAACAGCATTCTCTACACAGGACGGTCATTATCAATTTAAGAGACTACCATTCGGTTTAAAAATATCTTCGAATAGCTTTCAACGAATGTTAACAATAGCATTAAGCGGGTTAGAATCCAACGCATTTCTCTACGTAGATGACATTATCATTTTCGGGTGCAGTCTACAACATCATAATGACAACCTTACTAAAGTGTTCGACAAATTAAGACACTACAATCTGAAGTTAAATGCAAGCAAGTGTCAATTCCTAAAATCTGAAGTTGTATATTTAGGACATCTAATAACAAACAAAGGCATAAAAACAGATCCCTCAAAGTATAAAACAATTGAGAACTACCCGACGCCAAAAAACGCAGACGAGGTGAGAAGATTTGTAGCATTCTGCAACTATTACAGACGATTTATACCAAATTTTGCAGATATCGCAAAAAGTCTAAATTCACTTTTGAAAAAGAATCAACCATTTATCTGGTCAAACGAATGCGCGAAAGCATTCACAGATCTAAAACAAAAACTAATCAACCCTCCGATCCTACAATATCCAAACTTCGACAAACCATTTATAGTTACAACTGATGCATCAGATTTTGCACTAGGTGCAATATTGTCACAAGGTGAAATAGAACATGATCTACCAATTTCCTATGCTAGCAAATCCTTACAAAAGCATGATATAAACAAACCAATCATAGAAAAGGAACTGTTAGCAATACATTGGGGAATAAATTTCTTTAAACCCTATCTATATGGAAGGAAATTCATAGTAGTAACAGACCACAGACCTTTAATTTCGCTATTCTCACATAAGAATCCATCCTCGAAAATGATGAGAATCCGACTAGACCTTTCAGACTACGACTTTGAGATAGTTTACAAACAAGGAAAGATGAATACAAATGCCGATGCACTATCAAGAATAAAAATCAATAGTGACATTTTAAAATCCATGATGGTAGATAAAAATAATAATACAAGCCAAAATGATGTTGACTCCAAGGAGCAGATCATGGTAATAACAAGGGATATGGCACAAAAGATTGCCAATGAAGAAAATAAAAAGGAGAAATACACATCTCAACAGAAGACTGATCATCTTCACATGTGGGATTGTACATCCATAGCTGACGTCAGAAATATGAAGAAGTTAAAATTTGAAATAACGAGTGATAAAATGAAAAATAGTACTATTGAAATTAAAGAAAATGAAGTTATAGTAAGATGCAGCGATAATCTAGCGAAACACGTTTCGATCCTAGAGAAGCTCGTATCAAAATTAAAGAGGGTACCCGTAAAAGAAGTAGCGCTAAATGAAAATGATATTATATTTGAATATATAGAAAAGGAAGAATTAAAGAAAATATATAATACGTTGCAACGAAATGAAAGACACTCGACAATGAAGGTATTAATATATAAACCCCCAAAACAAATAATAAAACATGAAGAAAAAATTAACATTATCAAAGAATACCACAATACACCGCATGGAGGACACTTAGGCATACGAAAAACTATGACGAAAATCAAACAAAGATATGTATGGAAAAATATGAGACAAATGGTTAAAAAGTTTGTAAACGCTTGTGAAACATGTGCTAAAAACAAGCAGACAAGACATACAAGAGAGAAAATGGTTATAACAGATACACCAAGTACAAGTTTTGAAACAATTCAAATAGACACAGTTGGACCTCTCAAAATATCCAACGGATATAGATATATTTTAACAATGCAGTGCGAATTAACTAAATATGTCATTACACACCCTATTGAAAGTAAGGACGCTAAAACAATCGCCAAAACATTAATTGAACAATTTATATTAAAGTACGGATGTTTCAAAATACTCAAATCAGATAATGGTACCGAATTCAAAAACGAACTTATGAAAAATATATGTGAATTGCTGAAAATTGATACAATCTACTCAGCCCCATACCATCATCAAAGTATAGGCTCATTAGAAAGAAACCACAGAGTTCTGAACGAATTTCTACTAAATTTCACAGAAGATTATGAATGGGATATTTGGACACCATATTATGCATTTGCTTACAACATAACACCGCACGTAGACACCGGCTATACACCGTATGAACTTATTTTTGGAAAATTACCGTATGTACCAAGCGATATAATAAACAGCAAAGTAAAAGCATATAATCTAGATAACTATGTAAATGAAGTAAAAACTAGACTTAGACATGCGATACAAAAAGCACGAGATATAATTAGCAATGTAAAATGTAAAAGAAAATTAGAATACGACAAATACACAAATGTATCAAATCTTAGAATAGGAGATTTAGTATTTGTAAAACTAGAAAGTAAGAAAAAATTACAAAGTCCATATCACGGGCCATACAAAATTGTAGCAAAAGATAATACAAATTCAATAATTGAAATAAACGGAGAACTTAAAAAGTTCCACAACAATAGTCTTAAGAAATTTAATAAATTGTAGATTAATGTAAAAATTGTAAGACCATTATAAACAAACTAGAAATTAAATAGTTTTAAACATTGTAATTAGTAAGAAAACCTCAATGTAAAGCAAATCCAAAACATATCGATTCCGAAACATCTTGTAAAATTATTCTTCCAATAATTTTCCGCTTAAGGGTAAGGGTGTAGTGTACCCAACACCATTCATCCATTCATTGACCATCCATCAATTGACTGGTCGCTAATACGTTAAAAAGTACGACATCGCATTGTCATTCGAATCCATGAATCAAAGTTCAGTTAGTGTCACCGAAAAGAAAAGTGCCGACACTTGAGAATCGAAGACAAAAAGAACATAATGATTTCGAGAATGATAGACGACACTGCCAACTGCAATAGAATAGAGTCATACAGGTACAATCGATATGCATTGGAAATGCGACAATGATTTTTGTATAAATAGAGAACCAATAATTAAATAAAATCAGATTCAACTTGACATCCCAACCAAGTGTTTCTCTGGCATTCTTGCCATCCCCCAACCTTACTCCCAAGCAGAACCTTTATGGCATTCGTGCCCTGCTTTTCCCAAACGCAATAACTACGGTAGAACCTTTATGGCATTCGTGCCCTACCTAGTTGTTGCCTAGGTCGCTCCCCCCCTCAGTTGTTTAGGCTTCTTACAAAGGTACATACTTATGTATATTAGATTCAGATCGTAATATACATAATATTTTTGTCCTCCGAAGTTGATTTCTTACCACATGTTATTGTGCTTTATTTGTAGTTCATCTGTCAACCGATTTGAGATAGCTTGATGTTCCCTAGGCAATCAGCCGTAAAACCAGACGAACATAACCGTGTTATATCGCAATGATGCTTACGTTGTAGTAACCTTAATATTTACGAGTAAATCAATTTTTATTTCAGGAAATTAAATCTAATTTACTTATTCAAGGCTGTCATTTTATGTTCACCTTTTAATAAAATCCACTGAGAAAGCTGTCAGACTTACCTATGTACAATACGTGCACTTGATGTTTTTTGGGGACAAATGACAAATTCGGAAAAAATCGTGCGCCACATTTAGCTATTAGATTAATGAGAGAGGAGAAGATAACGACATCATATAGCTTCAGGGATTTGGTCGGTGAATTTCTTTTGCCTCAGATTTGGTGTCAATCACCCCTGACATCACGTATTAAGGGTCGTAGCAGACATGAATGCTACGACTTTTTGTCATTTTCATTTTTACGTAGTGTGCTCTGAGCGTAGTTTGCTCATTCTATGTTGGCATGAGAAGATATCTGCCCCTGAAAGTCGATTCACATAGAATATGGCACTTAAGAGCTGTCCAATTTCCATAATTTCATCCCGTCCGCTCAGGTAAAGATTCTTGTGACTGAAGGCCGATTTTGATTTTACCTTATCAACCGTATCAGTGTGAGGGCAGTTATTAACATTAAGACATTTCTTTGCCTCTCTGCTGCGTAAGTCAGGTCGTAAGAAAGTTCGTCTTGTAGCCAGTATGGCATATATGTAGTTGCATTACGCCATGAGGAATTTTCATGACAGCTTTAGGTAATTTTGTTGCATGTGACGTATAATTCAACGAAGAATAATACGAGAGAAGGCTTGGTCAAGAGGCCAAAGTAAACCTAATCGGTGTAGAGCTTCGTCTTTAATTTTTTTTTTTTCGATTTACTGTCAATATTTATTCACTATACCCCATCTTTACATCTCTTTGACAGATTACTTTCACTAATATTAATGCATTCGTCATCAGCGAACCCATCTGTAGGATGTCCATAGTCACTAGTTTAGTAAATATTTGCTCAGAAGAAAGAAAGAAACTTTTTTTATTTTGACCTCAAAAGTGGAAGTTGATTTCTACAGATCGTCAGGTACTGTTCTAATTATTCATGTTGGGCTTGTAAGCCTTGTAATCGATTATGCATCGTCCACTCTATGGAGATTTTAAGGCGCCTGTACAGCCTTTAAAGACTAGATCGACCAAAATAAAATTCAAAGCTGAAAAATCAGAATTCAAACATAAGTATGCGGTCACAATTATCAACGATTTAAGTTATGTGGAAATAAAATACCGCTAGTAAAAGCTCCTGAATGATTCTGCTCGTAACGTAGAATGACATGTAGTAAAAACACATTTGATGTCTTAACCATTGCCATGAAACAGTTCCATTAAATCTTTGGTTTCAATTTCCGTGCTCCGATATTTCGATGGTATGTTTATTGTTTACCTCCCGCACCGAGTGGACATAGACATAAAAGCACAGTAAAGCTCATATCCATACATCCAGCTCCAATATTACAACCTTAAAAACTTATAATAACCGAAGCAGTAAATTGATCATCACTGCCGCGATTAACCAAGTACTTCACACTGATGAGCTGAAAACTGATGACGTCTAATTAAGCCCTCATCCTTCATAATTTCTGATCGAAATATAGGCGTGCCAAACCTCAAAGACCCATTGAGAGTCAAAAGGATAAGCAGGTGGTGCACTCGTACATCATTCGCACGTCAATCACCGTGCAAACTCTTCACCAGACGGACACCATACTAGACCAAAACACAACAATTCCCCATCCACGCGGCGTCATTAAGGACATTAAAGAGTATCATCTCCTTGGGAACACGTCTCACATGAGGCGTTCAATGAATGGCGCCCATAAAAATCCTCCCTTTTACCATTGTAACGCAATCCTAACCAGTAAACGACCATATCATATGCCGAGTATTAATCCAAACCGTCCGAGCCGAAAATGGAGCGTACTTCTTCCACGATATCTTCGAAGAATGATGGCAACCGCCTATAACCTCGTTTAATGAACATTTATCACGGCCCGATAAGTCAGAGGAGTTTACATTGTACTTACGTACTTTTCTCTTTAATCTTTGTTTTATTATTTATGTTTGAGTGGCTGCGGTGGGTGGCGTGATAGGCTGAGTATTGAGTGCTATTGCAATGCATCATTTGTGATTAATGGGCGAGAGATTAGCTATGTCCTGCGATTAATTGCGATAAGGTCTGGCGGCGCGGCGTCTTGTCTGCCTTTATGCACCTTAGGACAGTGATACAAATATTAAAACGAAGCAGTGTGAGGATTCGGTAAAAAAAAATTTTAGTTTGTATGGTATAAGGATTTCTCCGTATCTTATTACGCTTCACCGGAACGGCATGATAGGTTCCAGAGTCATAAGAATGTGACGTACAGAACAGCATATGGAACGTAGTCCTTTCAATATGTATTCTTCGCAGAAGCTAAGTGTGCACCCGAGAGAAAAAACTAACGTGAACCATGATACCCGGGTAGAAAAGGGTAAGATCCTTGTAGTTGGTAGTCGGAACAGAAGATTCGTGTTCATCGAACCGAAAGTAAGTGGAATGAAGGAAGGTTGCACGATATTTGCACAGCATATTGAAGTGTTCTCGAGGGAAGGAAACGGTTTTACTAAGTAACAAAATTTGCCAGGATTCGCACATCTGTTTTGTGGCTTCTGTATATTCATACGTTGGCGGTGCTTCGGTATATTTATACGCGATTCATTCGATTGTTTTTGGCAAAAGCTGGTCTCATATTTTGTATAAGCAAATGTTTCAATTGTATTGGAAAAACGCACGTTCTCGGTTAGGTTTTCAATATATTTAGAGGGCGATCGTGGTGCAATGGCAATCATCATCGACTGTTGAGCGGAAGGTCTATAGTTCAAGTCTATCCATAGCCAAGAACAACTCCTATACGCAACAACATCAGTTGTGAATAAGAAATGATCAAAAAATGCTGACGAAGGCATAACACTCGCAGTGTAAGATCACTTAAAAATGCATACCCTGTATGTGCATTTCCAATATACCAGCTTAATGGCATGGAAACAAAAAAGTTACTGTGAACTACAACCAACGCACCAAATTCAGTCGAATCTCTCAAAAAAAGTCCTATCTAGGACAACCACCCTCGGGTAGTAGTGAACGAACATCTTCAATACAAATGATCTGCACCCCGTCCAGGTTTTTTGATAAACACCATAAAAGCGTACACTCTTGAACCTGCACGAACCCTATACAAAAAAAATATATATACATATATCTACCCAGACATTCCTCCAGCATTCTACATGTATGAAACTTCCGAGGAACCAACCGACTCGAATCACTTCCTTGTTGAAGCCAAGATACGAATGAGAATATCAAGGATGCTACGGCATCGAGCAAGACAACAAGAGTTTGACGTTGGAAAGCTACAATCGCTGGAAGCCACTAGGATCTTCACTAATCGAGTTTCCCTCAACCTCTCGCTAAGTCCGGTGACACCGGCACAATCCATAGAACAACAGTGGAAGCATTGCCAGCGCGTCATCAGAGTCGCTGCCTCTGATATGCTGGGTTTCAAACCGCCGCCAGCTAGGAATGAGGCTCGCAAGTCTTACGAAAAAGTAAAACGAACATGCCAGGGCTAGAAAGCCAGAGCGGAAGCCTGTAGGGATGAAGACGGAAAACGGACAACTAGTAGTAGAGTCAAAGTCGATGCTGAAAATAAGGAAAAAGCACTTCTGTAGACTGTATAACGGTGATGATAGATCTCATACCGCTGTCAGGCATTTAATGCGACTGGAGATGAGTTGGTAGGGCACATGCACCAGCTCATCTGTAAAATATGGTCAGAGGAAAGCATGCCCGACGAATGGAATCTCAGCATGATTTGCCCAGTCCATAAGAAAGGAGACCCCTATAACTGCGCCAACTATAGTCTCCTTAGTCTCCTTAACATCACATATAAGATCTTCTCTGTCGTACAGTGTGAACGGCTTAATGCCTTTGTGGATAATCTGATAGGTTCCTAGTAGTGTGGTTTCAGGCCAGGAAAATCCACAATAGACCAAATTTTCAGACTGCGGCAGATCTTGGAAAAACTCGAGAATTCCAAATCGACGCACACCATCTTTTTGTCGATTTTAAAGCCTCGCTGCTCCATTAAGATCGGTAGCGATTTAACCAAGACCTTCGATGTTAAAAAAGGATTTAGGCAAGGTGACGTACTGTCATGTATGCTTGAAGAGATCATACGAGACTCACTGGCCAACACAAGAGCTCCGATTTATTTCAAGCCTGCGCAATTGCTTGCGTACGCGGATGACATTGACGTAATTGGGTGAGCACAGCGTGACAATGGCAACGAAGTGTTCAAAAGCATTGAAGCAGAAGCGGTTACAATGGGTCTTTCGGTGAACCTAATGAAACCTAGTGAAAACCTAATATATGCTGTCATCCAAAAAGATGCACAACACCGACGTCTTGACCAGAACGTCTCAATTGACGGCAACAAATTTAAAGCGGTCAAGGATTTCGTTTATCTTGGCTCACTAATGATCAGCGACAACGACACCAGCGCTGATATCAAACGCAGAATTACTCTTGCCACCCGCTGCTTCTTTGGGCTCAAGATACAATTGAAAGAAGAGCCCTTTCTCGAAAAACCAAGGTAGCACTTTATAAATCACTGAACATCCCGGCCCTTTACGGCGCAGGGGCCTGGACCTTAATGAAAATCGATGAAAATCGATGATGACCTTGGTCGCCTTGGTCCCATTTATATAAATGGAGAGTGGAGGAGAAGATACAACGACGAACTGTAGGGGTTGTACAGCGATATCGGCCTAGTACGATGTCTCCGGATCCAACGTCTAAAATAGACAGGCCACGTAGAGCGAATGGACAACACAGCTCCAGTCCGAAGAGTCTTCCAATCCAAACGCTGAGGGACGACCGAAGGAGACTTTAACCAACTTTTTTTTTTTTTTGTTTATAGGGTTCGTGCAGGCTCAAGTACGCTCTTATGTTGGTCACACAACCTGGATGGGGTGCACATGGTTTGTGTCCAAGATGCTCGTTCACTACTCTACAACCAACTGGGAGTGCGGCTCTGGAAACAACTGGCAAAAGATCGTGGCAGCTGGAGACCCTTGTAGGTTGAGGCCCAAGTTCACACCGGACTGTACCTCCATCTAAGAAGAAGAAGATACAAATATTTGCGAGTTTGTACATCACATAGCATTCCTTCGATAATACAATATTACAACAAACAATCGGTTGGGTACGTTACAGCCCAACTATGGTCTGCTATGAACGAGTTAGTATGAGTATATGTAAATGGATCAAACAATTACAGGAGCTTTCTACCAAATACAACTAATGAGTCTGAGCCGGACAAAGAAAAAATGTCCACGCGACAAAGTGGATTTACGAGTACAACACTACAAAACTCAGAAATTGGAGCCAGTAATTAACAATACTTTCAGGAATAAACTCGAAACCATTTCTTCTAAATAGTCCCCGGCGTAATCCCATTTGTACATCTGATGGAATGAATTCACAATTTTTTGTGTACATCCAAAGAAAATCTCGCTTGTCATCTATCCTTCATCTAAACGGCTGAAATACTGGGTGCCAGAGCAAGGCGACGTTAAGGATCCCAAAAAAGCATTACTCTGCCATGTAATGGCCGCCACAAGGTTAACCCAGATTTTTGTTCCACTATCAGAAAATCGTCTAAAATCAATCCCAAGTGAATGTTCAAATTTTTCAAAAGAAATGACATCAGCATCAGTTAGTGTTGTTGGTAAATATGCAAATATGTATGTTAGGGCACATCCCCAAAATGTCTGTAAAGTTTCGGCTGAAGAACGTTATCTCTTTCCCCTCTCCTACCCAGATCTAAGTCATAGCAGGGTAGAATATAGAATAACAAGCTTATAAGACTACCTCATAGAATCAATGGTAAGGTTTGGCCAAAGGACATTTTGTCAGGGTTATGCATATACTCATGGGTTAGAAAAGTTCTGTTATTCTCATATAAAGATTGAAATTAAAATCTGAGATGGCCTGGTACGGATTTCATGAACAATAGTCAGATTTTTCAAATAAGTTTTATTTCACTCTATTTCCCTTCTCCGATGTCGTGGCTGTGAAAGTCGATGGGTTCAAATATTTGTGTACTACATTGACTGCCAAAAACGAAATAAATAAAAGGCTGCATATGGGCTACACGTACTCCTCCACGGTGAAGGAATTATACAAAAAAACCGCATAATGTTAAAATCTATATTTAAAAAATCATAATAATGTCATTGACACTTTAAGGATGTCAAACATGGTATCTTACTAAGAAAGAGGAAATCAGATTTCGGGTGGTTTCGGTGGAGTTTCAAATAGCCGGTAATAATAACAAAATCCATATAGAGATACTGGACTGTTGTAGATAAATTGGTGCTCACCACAAGTGCACGCGGCTACGGAAATTTTGAAAAAAATTACATGACAGCTTCTCACTCTGTCTAGAATTTTTTTTTTAAATATAAAAGATAATGAATTAACTACTACCGACTTTGTTGAAGCCGGCATCATTCCGCAAAACCTGGGGAAGTTCAGCTCGGGGATTCTCCAAGACAACAATCCCAGCCCACTTATATTTATCCCAACCATTAATAATGTTTACTATCATGAAAATCTCATATTTCCAAACATACCTTTCACTGCTGATTCCTGCTCGCTCCGATCCGGCTTAAACAGATTCACTATATGATATCAAAACAACATTTCGTGCTAATTGTTAGCAAATATCAAGCTGTCACTTACTACCGTATGTGCTTCTCCCACAACCCGGAATCTACATTTCTGCTATAAAGACCGTTCCCTCGGTCATGTTTTTGGTTATCTGACGCGTTATTTGTGACCGGGAAGTATGCTTTCGCCTTCAGATTCAAATCAATTCCGAACTTGGCGTTGTACATCATGGAGTCCAAGGAGTTCTTGAATCTTTTGTTAGGTCTCTTTCAGTGCTAGTCAAGTCTGGTCCCCATCTTATGGTGTGCACACTGCCCGAATTGAGCAAGTTCATTTTTACTCCTTTTAAATTCTAGCAAAGAAAACCATATTCTTAGCGTTCCACAACCTTATTTTCCTCCTCCTTCATAAGCAGTTAGATTCTATCTTATGGACGACATTAAATCATTGTTTAAATTACAAGTTGTTTTTGGATAAACTGGTAAGCTGCCACTACTCGACTACTAGCTGTCCATGTTCGTCCATTCCCTCCTAGTAGTCTGTTTTTTTTTTTCACAGAGCCGTTGCGGAACTCCCATCGGTCCCGCTTAGTTTGGACACATTCTATTTTGCTATATGAACTTGTATGCATGCGTTCTGATATCACTGGTTTTTCAGAGATAGCATCTCTTACAGCAAGCCACCCAATACGTTTACTGATAACTTATCGTTTGGGTAGGGCACTGCAGGAATCCTGGACACATTTAGGGAGATGGCGACTGCCCAAGATCGGACGATTTTTCGCAACTGCGATTTCGTATTGATTCTGTTTATATTACAACATTGCCTTTAATTTAATCAAAAAACTTTTAAACGAAATCAAATTGAAAACATTTTATTTAATTAAAAATTACAAAACGTCTCACAGTTCCCACCTGTATCATATACCTTCAGCATTAAGACCTTTTTTCCGTGACAAGACTGCCATAACTGATTTTGGGTTAGCATTTGTTATGAAGGGGATCCTTTTTGGTAGCAAAACATCATAATACTGTACTTAAAGTTCATCCCCTAAGCACTTGTTTATATCTTCAGGATCACGAAACTCTGTCTCCTCTCTTCTTTGGTGTGAAACTTAATTAGCATGGAAATAAAACTGCGGAAAATTCAATTCACAATGTTGGTTGCACCTCGTTCTGAGGCGTCCCTACAGCGATTTGTTGAAACTCAATTTCGTCCACTTATTATTCCAGAGCTTGTACATTAGCATACCGACCAAAATTATATTCCCGTACGCAATTATAGTTTTAATGAGTTCACGACGCTCCCTGTGAATGGATAGAATGTAATTATTGTTAAAATTTGGTTTTGCTTGTTGTGTGAGGTGGTACTTACGCTGATAGGGATGGTGGTACCTTCAGGATTAGCGACTCGAAGGGACCCATGTCGAACTTTTTGACGGTTATGCGATCTCTGGAAGATAGAAAGGGCATGAGTGGAAGTCTGATTGAGGTGAGCGGAATTCAGAATTTTGTTAATCCATCTGAAAGGTATGGTTGGCGTAAAAAGTTTGCTTGTCTCGAAAATATACATTGTAGGAACGTCTGCAAAAATCAGATTTGCTATGACTTTTAAAAACAAATTAAAGCGAACCATAGTCGAATTAAACCAAAGAGGCTTTTAAATACTTTAGTTCAAGAAGATTTTAGTGGTAATGAATTTATAATTTGAACGGTTGGAGGAAGTAAACTTATCTTGAAATCTTGAATTGGGGGGTGCCTTATGATAAAAAAAACGACTACCATAGCCGGATTTTAACAGCGACCGTTTATTTACTCAATTTATTTTTTTAACTTCCAGTTCTCCAGATCGCAGAGTCTTATCAGCTTAATAACTAATGACTTATCTTAAGATACCCTTACAACTATTATTATGGTATAATAATTATTTTTTACAAATTGAATATTTTACAATATTATATAGCCTGCGCAAGTGCAGGTAATAAAGAGCATGTTAAAGGAACAAGGGAAATTTGGTGGAAAGTTAAACAACGCTAATTCAAAAATTAAATTGTTCTTTGCAAAAGATAATCTCCATTTACATCTGCGATATTTTTCTAACGGTCCAGCAAAGTTAAAAAGCAAAAAGTCTTTATCTTTTCGGGCTAAGAATTCCTTAAAGTCCTGTTTTATGGCATCTGGGTTTATGAATTGTTTATTTTGGAGGAGATTGCCCAAACTTCGGAAAATGTGGTAATCGGTCGGGGATAAGTGAGTAATGCGGATAAGGCCAGCTTCAACAACGTTGACTGTGCGGTATGTGGTCGTTGTCATGCAGCAGTATCGGACTATGCCTATTTACCAATGACGGCTGTTTTTGGAGCAATTTGTTGTGGCTTATGTCGATTTCTCTACAGTACGACTCGGCCGTGATTGTTTCTCCGCGTTTGAGAAGGGAATAAAGTACAACTCCTTCACTCGTCCACTATACCGTCTTCATTTAGTTTTTGGCGTGTAAGTCTGCCCTGCCGAGTCCACTGGGAAGCTCACCTACCCCCACCCATTCTCCCGACCTCTTTCGATTACCGTATAGGATCTACTTTTCGTTGCAGGTGACGATGCGATGCAAACAAGAATCCATACGGTATCTGTTGGTCAAAGATACTGCAACCTCCAAACGGCGTAGCATGGCGGAAGGGTGGCGACTTATGGTTGCAGTTGCCACTTTGAACCTTGCAGCAAGGCCGAAAACAATCGCAGCTGGCTATTCTTCAACAGTTGCTGCAAGTTTTTTATTATTAATGACATTCTCTGGTCTATTCCTTGGCAAATTTTCGAGCGAAAAATCTCCCTCGCTGAATTTGGCAAACCCGTCGCGAACAGTTCTCTCCCTACACGTATCCAAACCAAAAAGGAAAACTTCCCTTAAATTTGTTGGTGAAAGTATTTTCCATGAAAGGAAAAAAGTCAACTCAATGAGCTAATAGGATAAATTAATTTTTACCGTTAGAAAGATTAAACTGCACTGTTTCTTTAAAAAAAAACAATTTCTCTGCACAACTTCCCATCACAACGATCACTTTAGGAATTATCGGTGACGACCTAATACTAATCATTTCATTAACTTTTTCCAAACTTTATTGTGGTGCGAGAAATACAGGGCACTTTAATGTTTCACTCCTTTTTCGGAAATGCTTATACTTTTCGTACAATCTTAACTATCTTATCGTTTCTCAATTCTAACATAACACTCAATAAGTTCGTACGACAGCATATAGATGGCGCTACTGGTGACAAATCAATGTTAAAAAAGGAAGCACTTTACTACCACTAGACTTCCACAGAACAGAAATTCAGATCCTCGAAGGAACGCACTTGCCTAGCCATCCAAAAATCTTGACGAACTTTCAAATGGCCATACTCATACCCATCCTTTTATATTATGTACTTAAAGAAAAATTCTTCCAATATAGAGGAGAAAAAAAACATTTTTGTCATTGTAACAGTATAAAATCTTACCTTACAGAACTACAAAATCAATTTCTTTCTGAGAAAAAGATGAAATAACAAATTCATCCTCCTTGACAAATAATTTTCTACGATTAAACTATAGTGCCAGTTAGGCATGGTAATGTGAGATTTATAATAGTTTGTGAAAATACTGGCTTAGTAGAAACATGCTGGGATATTAGGCACATTAAAGATATCAAAAGGCATTGTATTCACGAATTGAGGATGAGAAAGTTCTATTCGGAATAGGTACACAGTCGATCAAAAACATCTGCGCATCTGCGATTCTCAGCGGTGTTGTCAGTCAGCTGAGTGGCCAGCAAAGCTTATAACAAATATTAGTGATTTTTTCAATCAATAACATCGCCCTAGTTAGTTCGGGTAAGCGTTCAAGTAATATGTTCGGAGAGCACGTTCACGGCTAAACATCATCAGTGTGAGCGGAAGTGCTCCAAATTAGCCAGGCAGTTCCATTCGTCTTCGAAGTCAAAAATTGGGCCTCACTTACGACAATTTAGAGTGAATTTAAAGTTTACATTTACACGCCTCTCAATTCCAAAGTACACAACAGTTGAAGCTTTAGACTTAGATTCGTTAAATGATCTGGAATAAAGTTATTATATGGTGCGGATTGTGGGTAGCCGTCAGGATGAGTCCGTACTTTTTCAAAAATAAGATTGGAGAAGCATGATTGAATGAACTGGGTCTACCCGAACTAATATTTCAATAAGCTAAAGCTATAGCTCCCCCGACTTCAATTAGTCAGTTTATTGTGCATGAAATTTCAATATTGCATTATATTGATTGGTTTTTGAGGTGAAGCGATTTGACACCTTTAGTCTTCTTTCTATGTATTTATTAGAGATACACCAATTACCCAACAACAATTCTAAACCCCAAGCTATATTTCACAGTTGTCAACTTAACCGCAGGGTATAAATCATAAACTACGTGACCCCAATAAGGTCCATTAATGGGTATTTTGATCGGGTGGGGTTTGATGTAATGTAATGAAAAAGATTTATGTGATCGAGAGAAAATGTCTTATGTTCTCTCTTAGAATGTACAAAACACCAAATTCAGACCCATTCATTACGTATTACTTCAAAAAGTTCTTGAACTACGGAGCAAGTTTAAACAGAATCGACAATTTCCTATTAAAATTACTGGAAAACACATTGCAATGAGTATAACTAAAGACCTAATCTAATCTTCGGAGCTCTCCACCCCAATTTTAGACACTATGAGAGCATGTTCCGTGGCTTTATTCAATATTTTTCAATATTAACTCCGAAAAGTCAAGAGATACATAGATAGAAATAGTATCCGGGAAATTTAGCACTGCTACCGGGGCACCATGGTCAAAGTCCTCACCCGGATACGTTGGCTTAGAATGGTGGACTGGGGTCCCGGCAAAAATGTCGTCGACTTTTGGTGGTTGTCGGGTTAAAACACTTCCCAAAACCGTGCGTTACATCGGTAAGATGCTCCTCGCTCCTTATTTGTAAATTAGTTTAAGGTTAGCTAGGGGATCTCTTGGCATTTTGGGCGCGCCATTATGCCTAGATGAAACCAAGAACTGACTGAAGCCTTCTAGTCTTGGTGAGATCTTGTCATGCAGATTGAGCGTGATAGCGAACCCCAGTCACTGAACTATCAGAATGATGACGAGAAGTTATTGAACATAAGCCATAGTGATCACATGCCTTAGATTCAAACTTTAATTTAACGAAAACTTTCACACAAGATGTTTCCACATCCTATTTTTTAAATCACCTACCATGGGAGATAAAAGATTAATTTCCCATTAATGTCCATTAAAGAAAAAGTGTCCCCCAACCCAAATGTCTGCGGGTTGAAGAACCCGGAGGAATAATCTTTCCATCGTCCGTTCGGCACCAGCATGCATGTCAACTAGCATACTGACCGATGTGGCTTAATAACTATGAGGATGATTGGAATATAAATAATTATAGAGTATCGATAATCGGAATTAAAACCGCAAACCGTTCAATATTAGACAACTCGTAAAAAAAGTTGCAATATTACTCCAGTTTGGCCAATCAACCGTTTAAACCTTAACGAAATCTACTAACCGCGAATAGCAGAGTAACTCTACTCTACTCTGAATTCAGTTAGAATCCATTGCTACCCTCCACCTACATTTCATTAGGTTAATGTTGATATTAATCGCTTAGGTAAAATGGGACACCAACAACTTACTCACTTTCATGCAAATAGTAATTTAAAGAAAGCTTTCACCTGCTGTGGACATTTTTTACATATTCTCTTAAAGGTTACTCGAGGTATTAAATAATAGATCTCTATTCATTCAGCATTTTGCTTGGCAACCGTCCAATATAACCTTTAAACCTTAAAACCAATCTGCGTTAATATTTTATGTAGCATCACGAGAACAATGATTTTGCTAATAATCTAGTTCATAGGAACAAAAAACAAGAGTACTTTCAAACAATGCAAGCAGAAATGTTTATTTTTTGTTAGTCGTTTAAATGAGGTTCTCATTGTTGCTCAGGACTATGGCTCTACCGCCCATTAAGGTAAAATTTTTGGCTACCACCCTATCACTAAAATTTTAAAGTAAAAAACGGTTACATGAGAGCTACACGAAACGAAGCGCTTGAAATGAAAAACAAATATAGTTACCCCTCTTTCCGCACTGAGTTTATACTGGTCGCAATGACAATCAGCTGTTCCGGGAACTCGCCCAACGGTCTCAGATCCACTACCACGTCAACAGGACTAACGTTTACCACGGTGATCAGTGTTGAATGTCCTTTAAGTTCTCTGCAGAGTAAAATGCGTTTAAGAACATATTATAATAAGATTGGGATTCAATTGACCTTTTGAAAGCAAATACTTTATCAGACAAAGCTAATGGTAGGAAGCTTCCCTTCTGTAAAGTGGGCAATTGTCTGAGAGATACCAATTTTTTAAACAGCTTATAATGACTCCGTTCGGATTTGATTTGTGCATCACAGTTGACTGTCTTATAGTTCGGGTGAACTGGTAGCCAAGTCTTATCTGCCTTCGAGAAACCTATGTACATGATGTAAAATATAAGTCGATCCTAGATTAGACAAACGAATAAAGGTGCCATACCGGCGTTCTTTGAAGCATCCCATTGGAATGGCGTCCTCGCTGGGTCACGAGAAACTTTCTGATATTTCAATGGCCCTACGTTTAGAGCATTCGGATCCCTTGTCTGTTCCCAGGTTATATCCATGTTATTTTCCATTCCAATTTCCTCGCCCTAAAATGGTTATTAGTTATATGCTATCGAGAACAATCAAAGCTCTTCGTATCCCCAGTGAACTTGCAATTGACTCTCAATTACTGCCTAAGCTACGTGGGCCACATGCCACTTACATCTCAAGTACAAACAATCACTTCAAGTACTTATTAAACGGACCATAAAAGCACTTAAATCTGTACCAAAACTCTCCTTGTACCGAGCATTCTTTAAGTGCACGTCACATAGGCATACAAAAAACAGACCCACAACCACTCAATGTATCCCTTAACTTACATAATAGATTACAGCAATCCCAGGCAGCGTCATTATCATAATGTTCAAGGCATCCACTCTATCTATGCCAAATGCCGATGCCATTCTCGGCCGGTCGTGATTGCCGAGAACCCAATTAGCCGTCGCACCCAAAGGCATATAAGTCATCCATTTGTGGAATGTAAACACATAGTCCCTAGCATCTGATGCCTTATCCAGATCCAGAAGCAAAAAAAAATTGAATGGAATATGCGACCCCTTGCGTCCATTGTCGCTTTCATAGTACTTCATAAGGTTCGTAATGCTCGTGTATGCCTCTGACATCATTACTCGAGTGGCACCACCATGCTTCGCCGTATATTCATCCAACATCTCCCGCCACCTGTAAATCAAGTCGAACACCTCGGGCTGGCATACAACCACAAACACAAATTAAGTCTCAACCGTCATAGGTAAGGATTCAAAGCTCACCTGGTCCTTCGTGTAGATATGTTCCGTAAAATCATACTCATTCGGATCCATCACCATGCCGCTCTCAGGCTCGTCCCTCAAATCGACGTCTTCAAACAAATGCGGGACGGCATCTACTCGAAAACCACTGATTCCCTTATCCAACCAGAAAAGTAAAATATCCTCCATAGCCTTGGCGACCGCTGGATTTCGAAAGTTCAAATCCGGTTGCTGCGCGGCAAACTGATGGAGGTAATACTGCCCTCGCTTGGAATTCCACGTCCATGCCGGACCATAAAACACTGATGGCTAAGTGGAAAAGCTATTAGAATGCACTATAGCTTCCAGTTAATTACATTACCCAGTTATTAGGCGGTTTGTGATTTCCATCCTCGTCTATGACTGGATCGGCCCACACGTAGAAATCCTCGTATCCGGGCACACGATTCACCGACTTGATAAACCACTCACACTGATCCGAGGTATGATTCGGTACAAAGTCCAAAACCAACTTGACATCTATCGCAAGAATCAAGATAGAAACGATAAGCCCTGAAAACGACGTGTAGAGTTACCTAGTTCCTTAGCCTTGGCGACCAGTTCCTCGAAATCCTGCATCGTTCCGTATTCATTGTGGATAGCAGTGAAGTTGGCGATATCGTATCCGAAGTCAATCATTGGTGATTGGAATACAGGATTTAACCACGCCGCCTTTATGCCTAATTGCGAGAGATACGACAGCTTGCTTGTGATCCCTGTAAGTAAACACGAGTAGTACAAGAGCATCTGATGTCACGGGCTACTCACCGCGTATGTCGCCTACACCATCGTTGTTACTGTCCATGAACGAACGCGGATAGATCTGATAGAAAACAGTTGTTTGCCACCAGTCCAGCTCCTGTGACGAAAAAATTGCATTTTTGTTGGCAGCAATACTACTTATAGCCGCCAGTAGCTGTAACAGTGGCAGCAACATGGTCATCTACAAATACAGATAAATTTAGTGTTCGTTGGGTCACTTGTGGGTGTACAACTTGTAGACGAACGTAATGAAGTGTTTTGCCAAGCGAGCGTAGGAGTTTTGCTTTTATAACGTCCACCATCGGTTAGTGGATGCGAATGTAGCATTTAGTGAGAGTTTCATTAACATACGGTTCGGTGATTTACAAAAATCACGTATCATCACCAAGTTTTTGCTCTATATGAGCACAGCGAATGCCAAAAGTGTTATTGCACTACCTTTTTATAATGTTAGTAGTTCTATCGCAAGATATGGGGAATACATATGTTATGTATGTACATGACATCTCGTTCGCGTCTTCTTTATAATTCAACGACACTCTTTAGCTCTTTATTCCTATTATATGTCCGTGAAGGACTTGTTGGGAAAAAAACAGTATGCAAAGATCCCTAAATTCTTACTAATATCAGTTTCAAGCCTTCGAACGTCTTACATCTTAAAATAATGTTTTGTTATAAAGGGTGGGCCAAATACAAGTTTCAAAAATGCAATAAAATAAACAAAATTATTTTTTTTCCTATGTATTATGGCTTTATTCGTAAGAACAAACATTCCCATTAATTATGAAACAACGTCGTTCAAGTGGCCTCGGGTGGCCTTGCAGTAGCTCACTATTTTCCAAGACCTTGTTGATGGTTTCGGGCTGTAACTCACGGATTGCTTACATGATATTGGCTTTAAGTGCTTGAATCGTTTCCGGATTGTTGGCATAACATCGGTCCTTCACGGTTCCCCACAAAAAAAAAAAAAGAGAAAGATTTCAAATCGCAGCTCCGAGGCGGCCAATTGACCTCGCCAAGACGGTTGATAACACAATTTGTGAATTTGTTGTGCAAAAGATCGATTGGGGTATGAGCTCTGTGGCATGGCGCGCCATCTTGCATGAACCAGAGGTCGTCCGAACCCAAGTCTTCAATTTCAGTAGAAAAAAACATGACTCTGTAACACCCACCGTTGACCGAAATATTGTTCCCAGCCTCATTTTCGAAGAAAAAGGGTCCAATGATGCCACCACTCCACAATGCGCACCAAACTGTCACTCTCTGTGGATGCATTGGCATCTCGACAATAACGTGGGGGTTAGCCGCCGAGATGAAAATGCCCCCCGTCAGAAAAGATGATTTTTCGCCCGAAATCATTGTGCGATAACGTTGCGGATGGTCGCGAGTTTTCAATCGCTGAGTCAAATCGATCTTGTAAGCGATAATCTGAGATATTTGTGCAGGATTCTCCTCATGCTAGTGCGTGAAATGTTTAGCTGTTGAGATCGATGGCGAGTTGATGTTCGTGAACCAACGACGGGGACCATGAGTGTTGTCCACTAGTCTGTCTCACGAATTTTTTGCACAAACTTGCGTACAGCAGTCACGGTGGCTGTTTCATTTCGGCCAAAACTTCTTTTTAAGAAACGCACTGTTTGAGCTACACAGCATTCACTTTGAGTAAGCATTCACTTTTGATAAGTTTTCAATAGTTCCCAACATTGTTCAAGCGTAAAACGTTCCGCGGAGGTATTAAACTGACTTTCTGTCAAGGTTCCCTTTATAAACTACATATACCTATAATTAAAACCTCCTCGCTACCAAGATCTTAGGCAATATATGTATGTCAGATTACGCACTTCTGGTTTTTTAGGGAAAACGGCATCTCCCTTTTGTGTGGACAGTCCTGACCAAACCCACATTGCTTATTGTCAGGCCTTGATAATCAGCTTTTACATCACAGGAATATTTCTAAAATCAACTTTTTTCACTCAATGCTCAACTCAAACACGTTAGTTATGATCGATAGCAAGCTCCAATGATGGTTTCGCTGAATTGCAATAACTCATAACATACCACATGAATCCGGGCCATGGATGTTTGGCTGAGCCGTCAGTGTTTATTCATGACCGCGAGAGATAGGCAATGGATACACTTCTTGTCACCGGAAAACCTTCTTTCTTCAACTTGAATTCCTGTGCCTCCCAATTTCCTTGCTTTTGGACTACTTCTAGGGCTTTAAAAAATGGAAAATGTTTTCTTTCATTTTCAGTCAATGAATCTAATGAATCTATAAGTTCTTGTTGTGTTTGACATGAATCTTGATACAGTATTACCTCCAATCCTACGTCTTAAAACTTTTTCACTTCCTGTACAGAAACCGATATTTTTTCATAATGGAGGGTAACCACTGTTCAGAAGATTTTGGGTACTTACATAGGTTGCTATTTATATTTTGAGCCTTGTAAACACTAAGTGTTTAATGGCGCCAACTTACGTTTTCAATTGAAAGTTTGACCTTTTTAACAATAACTTTCTTCAGAAAATTTTATCATTTCAGCACAACTTGTGTTGCTTATAGTGATTTGCAAATTTTGTCTCAGCGAAAAAATTGGATTAACTCGTGAACTATCAAGACTGGAGTGCATAAATGAACTTACTTCGACTTTTGGCGATGACGCCCCATCCTTAGCCACTGTGAAACACTGGTATAACGAATTTAATCGTGGTCGCTCAGGGATGAAAGTAGTGAAGGTCGTCCAAAATCAATTGTTGGGTCAAAAAACATTGATGCTATGCGCGAACTGATATTGCAAGATCGTCATGTGACTTATCGTGATATTTAGGCATAATTGGGCATTAGTAGCCCAAGCAACATTTAGCTGTGAAAAAGATTTGTTCGCGTTGGATCCTGCATAATTTGATAAAAGCTCAAAAAGATGCTCGTGTAAATTGGTGCAAAGAAATGATCAAGAAATACAATCGCGGCGCATCAAAAGCTGTATATAACTTCTTAAAAGGTGACGAATCTTGGAACTATGCGTATGAGCCCGAAACAAAACAGCAATCCACTTTATGGGTCTTCCAAGACGAGCCAAATCCGACAAAAGTGATTCGTGCGTGAAGCACTTCGAAAGAAATTATCTCCTGTTTCTTCGGAATAAGTGGACATGTGGCAACCGTGCCGTTAGAGAAACGTAGAACGGTGAATTCTAAATGGCACACAACCATTTGTTAGCCAGAAGTTCTTGGTAAAATATGAAAAAAAAGCGCCAACGAAGGATCATCCTTCATCATGACAATGCATGCTCTCACACTTCGACTGAAACAACCACCTATTTGACTGGCCAAAAGGTCGAATTGATGGGTCGTTCTCCATACAGCCCTGATTTGGCACCAAATGACTTCTTTTTATTTCCGCATATCAAGAACCAACGTTTTTCAGCGCCTGAAGAAGCCATTGAAAACTTTATAACCCATGTTTTGGAGGTACCTCAATCGGAGTGGAAAAAGTGTTACGAACATTGATTCGAGCGCATGCAAAAGTGTATTGATCATCGCGGAGAAACCTTCGAACAACAATAAAGCCATTTTTGATAATAATTTACTGTCTTTTCATTATTAGGCTCAAAATATAAATAGCAACCCTCGTACTTCACCCAGAAAGGAAAGGAAAGCAACACTTGTTTACATTTTTTACTTCATTTAGAAAAGCTAAGCTAAGTCACCTCCGCCATGTGGAATATATGTATAGTACGAGTATTTCTCAGGCTAAAATATTTTCGCATTAAAACTCAGGAAACTATTGTCAAGTAGTCCAGGGTTCTCTTTAAGCCTATGAACTAATGAATGTCCAAGCCAGGCGACTGTAAATATGAAAATTTCCTATGGTGCTAATACAGTAACAGCCAATCATGCATAGTTTTGATTTCATCGAGTCTCTTCCGGTAATTATGATATCAAATATGCACCACCCTCTGGAAGGCTAATTGTCGAAAATGTCTATAAAATCACGGAAGTTGTCAAGTCTTACACTCATGTAAGCACCGTTTAAAATTTCACATAAAACCCTTTCGAAAAAGAAGCTCATTGTATGGGGGCCCCAAGACCAAATTGTAAATCGCTGATGAATCGCAACAAAATCGGCCCATTCCTGAAACTGGTGCTGAAAAATGGATAGTTTACAATTATATCAACCGAAATGGTCGAATCGCGTTGAGCCGACAATGACGGCTAAGTCATGATTGTGGGTCAGGGATATTGCTGTGTATTTGGTAGGAATGGTAGGGAATCATCTGCTATGAACTGCTCTCCTACAGCAAAACTCTTAATTGAACCGTCAGAGTTAAGCAATCGGTCGGAAGCGGGCAACCTTCGCCAATTGGGGACAAACTGTTTCTATTAAGTCGACACCAGGCCACACACATCGATAGTGTAACCTTTAAGAAGATCCGAGAGTTTGATTTTGGAGTTTCTATGTATCCATCCGGATCTGGTACTGAGTGACTTCCACCTGTTCCTGTCCAATGCGAACGAATTTGCTGGTGAAAACTACGTCCCAAGAGAGGCTTGTGAAAAACGACTGTCTAGGTTGCTTACCAATAAATATGAGGGTTTCTATAAGAGGCATGGAAATACTTTAAAAATGGCAACAATTATCGAACAAAATGGCGCATATTTGATCTAAATTGTATCGTACTTACAACTCACAAATATAATATTCTACGTAGCATCCTGAGCATTCAATATGTACCCACAACACACATGATTGGCACTGAATCCAATTTTCAGCCCGTTGGTAGTTGGAGTAATTTTCAGAGCAAAAAATGCAGCAAGTGTCATCTTGGTTTGTGAACTGGACTTGGGCGGTAGAATTTTCTGGCACTACAGTGTCACCTAAAGAAACAGATGATTCAGAATCTGAAGTGGTAGATTCCTGGCTGTTCGGAGGAGTTCTACAAGAGTTTGCTATTCTCTGCCTACCACTACGTCCACGAGCTGTTCCCTGGACTCTTCCTCCTTGCGCTATAGACTTCGTTGACTCCTTGCTGTTTGTAAGGAGATCCTATCAAGTAGCGGCAGATGATCTACGGCCTCTTTTAGTATTTTTATTTTTTGGTGTCGGCACCGGTAAGGAAGAACAACAGGATTACTATCAATCAGGGAAGATCTATTTGCCTGCCCACTAGGGCTTGGTTGAGGTTCTGGCTGTGGCATTTGAACAGCAACATGCGTACTGGTAGATGGTAGATGAGGGGCATCATCAGTAGCTTAAGGTTGAAGAGTGGTGCCACCTGAGTTGGCTATGTGGTCGGTCAAGCCAAGCTCAATCCGCTATGTTATTTCTAAATGGATGCTCGATATTATTTTTCACAGCCAAGTGATAGGCCATTTTACGAACATCCTGACCGGTTAATCCATAGAATTTACTTTCCATAACGAGAAGGTATGACAAAACGCTTTCTTCAAGATGAGATGGCAGGACAGGTCTTCTTTTTACAGTAGTATTTACAACCTCATCGGGAGGCTGGTCACTGTGCACAAACCTTTGCAGAGTCGTTTTTGGGACACTATAAAGTTTAACCAATTTTTTCAAATCCATTTTCTTCTCTTTTTCTATTTTCCTTTCATAGCTTCAATCATATTATTCCTGGTCCATTTTTTTTCTCTTCGACTTCGGTTTTGGTAGCAATTGAGTTCGAGGCATGAATGAAACCAGGACAACAAGTGATTTAACACCACATTTCCGTGTGAGAATTGCGAGAAAAAAGTGATGTTAAACGCATTGCATTGGGGTTCCATATTACCCCCATCTATGGGGTTCCAAAGTCGAAACCTTAATATGTTAGCAAATAACCAAGAAAATTAAAGCTAGTTAAAATAAACCTTAAATCTTATCTGTGACAATCTGAACTTATGAGTACAGACTTCCTTTAACACCTACTGTATTAGTTTTAGACTAAAATAAAAACATTTGACAATATTAGCGAATGAAAGAAAAAAAAGTTTGCGGATGGCATCAAATTTCAACTTCGAATGACAGGATCAAACTCGATGCAAAATTGTCGCTAGTGAATAGGGTCTATGATATCGGTTCAACGTAATTACATAGTTCTTTGACATATGTCGCTATCTGTTTCCGAGATATTAAGGGGTTCCAAATGACCACCCCTTCCTCTACTATTGCCAATTATTTATTGGTTTATAAAGTGGTTCAGAAATTTGTATTCCATTATGTTTTAGAAAAAAATTAAAAGCAAACGTTATTTAGAAAAATTAAATGATTCTTTTTCACTACTAATGGTCGTGATCCTGGGATGAGCAGCAATGCTCGGGTCAGAACTATAGGATTTCCGGGGGATAGCAAAGTATGCAACGGCGTAAGCCACACTTAAGAGTCGCGAGTTGGAACGTTGGATGCATGAGTGGTCGCAGCTATGAGCTTGAAGAACTGATGGTTAGAAGGCGAATAGACATCCTGTGCGTACAAGAGACGAAATGGCGAAACACCGGTAATCGGCCACGTTTCTTGGACGTTAAAACAAAAGCCTAGAAGATGTTTTACTGTGGATTGGAACAAGGAAAAAACGGAATCGCCATCATCCTTGCGGCAGAGCTACTTGGCAACGTCTTAACCATTTCAAAGTCCAGTGACCGTTTGATGGCTCTCAAATTGGTGAGGTGTGGAACATCGTAAGCGCATATGCCCCTCAAGTAGGATGCGAACAAAAAGAAAAAGATGCATTCTGGCTAGATTTCCACAACCTTGTCAAAATCATCCCAAAGGAAGAGCTTTTGTTTGTTGGGGGAGATTTAAACGGACATGTCGGGAAGACAAGCGAAGACTATGAAGACTACCACGGAGGGCTGGGATACGGCACCAGGAACTCTTCAGGTGAAAATATCCTAAACATGTGCAAGTCGTACGGTCTTATAGTGCTAAATACCATGTTCGTCAAACAAAGCCCGCACCTGATCACTTATAGCAGCGGCGGAAATGAAACTCAAATAGACTATCATTTGGTATCCAGTTTCATGAAGCCACGAGTTAAGATAGCAAAATGATCCTGGGAGACGCGATCGCCCCTCAACACCGTCTCCTCCTGACTGAATTTTTTATGGAGGCGAGTAAGTAGTCAAAGCAGCAAACGGAGGTGCCTGAGAGAATCAAGTGGTATAAGCTGGATAAAGGAAAAGGCGAAGCTTTTATTACCAACATGAAAAACTACCTCTCTTCCATTATCGATGAGGTCGGTAATGAGGAATGCAGAGCACAAGACATGTGGGATTCCCTACAACAATCTGGCCTGGAGAAAGCCAAATCACTGCTCGGAACATCTAAAGGCCCCTGCCAACACGCAAAAGAAACCTGGTGGTGGACAGACGAAGCCAAAGCAGTGATACGCGAAAAGAAAATGGCTTTCCAAGTTTGGTCAAAGTGCTCTTCTACTAATAGAGAGGAAAAAGCTCGCCGTGAAAAGGTATATAGATATTGCAAAGGTATCGTGAAGAAAAAGTGCGCCGAATTCAAAGCGAAAAGCATGGAAGGCCTATATCAGGAGTTGGAAGAAATATCGTCTTCCGCGTCTGACAGGAACCAGGCTACCCAGGAGCTTCGACAAAGCAATTTGAACAAAGGAGCAAATATCTTTAAGATAGCCGCCCAGAGAAGAAGAAATGCTCAGGAGATTCGTTTCCCAAAGTTTATTAACAATGCTGAAGGCCAACTCCTTGTGGAAGACGAAAAAATTCTCCACAGATGGCGACAGTATTGCGAGGAACTTCTGAACGAACAGTTTCCCCGAGTGTACTTTCCAAGAGCCGCCCCAAATCATGCCGAAATATCCGGTTAAAAACTCCAAGAAAAGAAAAGCTATTGGGCCGGACGGGATACCCTCTGAGTTCTGGAAAAAGATGGGAGACATCGGGTCTAGATGGCTCATGGTTCTTATCTCCAAACTTATGAAAGGCGACACTATGCCTAATCAATGGAGGGAAAGCTATCTTCTTCCTTTGCACAAAGGAAAGGATGATACGCGAAATTGTGATAACTACCGTTCTGTCAAGCTGATGTCGCACACCATGAAGATCGTTGAACGGGTATTATGTAGATAGCCGACTGCGGAAAATAATACGACTATCTGATGACCAGTGCGGGTTTGTCTCGGGTAAATCAACAACAGATGCAATCCAAAGTATAAGGGTCATGATGGAAAAGCATCGTGATTCTTCAAAGGACTTGCATATGGTGTTGGTTGATTTCGAGAAGGCCTTTTACCGGCAACCAAGAGATCTTTTATGGGCAGCGCTAAGACAAAAAGGAGTTCCAGATACCTACGTGCGATTGAGCGTGGGCATGTACAAGAGAGCAACAACAAGAGTAAGATGCACCACAGGAGTCACCGAAGAGTTCGCAATCAAAGTCGGTGTACACCAAGGGAGCGTCCTCAGCCCACTGCTCTTTATAGCAGTCCTCGATTACTTGCTTGAAGGAAAAGTGACGGATCCCAATGTGCACCAGCTATTCTTTGCTGACGATGGAGCCATTATAAGTGATGATCAGGCGTCCCTACAATGAGCACTTGATGTGTGGGTGGACATTTTTGAGGGACACGGGTATCGTATTAGTTAAAAGAAGACAGAGGTTCTGTGCTGCCCGTTCTCTGACCCTCATCAGCCTATTCCAGACATTTACTTGATTGGAAGAGTGCTTCCCCAGTGTGAAAAGTTTAAATATCTGGGATCAATGATTAATAAAGAAGCAACTTGTTATGACGACATCAACCATCGCGTAAGCGTAGGGTGGATGAAGTGGCGGGAAAACTCCGCCATCTTCTGTGATCGAAAAATGCCCCCTACGCTGAAAGGAAGGCTCTACACTTCAGTTGTACGTCCAGCGCTCACATACGGTCCATTGTACGGCTGGACAATGCACAAAAAATATGAGAGCTTTTTAACACATTTCGGATGTGCTCTGTGCTTCATCTCCTTAAGCCTAAGGTGTTAAGAAAATCGCCCATTATATCATGCTTACGCCAGCTATGGCATGAATAAATTACGGGCACATTTTCGTATTTTCTTCACCAAACATTCATTCTTTGATCTAGCCCGAACCAGAGATCATGAAATAATCTTCACTTATCAGCTGGTAACACACGATGAATATAGAATAAACTTCAAAATTCCCCTTGGATTTTCACGATGAGGAAATTATTTCTGAGTCTAAATTCGTCTATTCTAGTGATATCTAAAGTCTTCATCCGTGATACTAATTTCCATTATAAAGCGACGTTTCATTTCAAACCGAGCATTTGATAAAAGAATGAGAAACAGAAAAAGTTATAACAAGTTCTCATCGGTCACAAGTAGATGCTGCATTGTGTCACGGCGTGTATTTACCATCAATTTAAACACAGTGGTAGTCGCTAATATAGACATTTGCTTCTGATTAATTGAGTCTAAGGTGGTCTACGAAGTTAGGTCATAAGTTTAGGTCTTGCAACTTAAATTTTAAGTGAACAGTTCAAAAATCACATTGTTAGGGTTAATCAACTTGTTCATTGATTTTCAATAACAACATCCAACAACGCCTAAATTCACATAATATAGTCAAGAACTATTTTCGCAGCCTAAAATTTGTATAGAACTTTTGATATTCGTGTTCAAGAAGAAAATGCTATAAAATGTAAAAGTAAATATATAAATATATGTATTTATAAAAAATAAAAAAAAAAAACTTCTCGTCGCCACTGTACGGCAGAGATAAGGCGCTAAAATCGCTGCGAGAAATATTTCAAGTTCAATTGCCATGCCATTTCATAAGTATTTTTTTGTCGTATCCCACTTCAAACCTTACCGCTCGCTTATGCTGCTATACCGCTATCCGTTTTTTCTTATTCAATCCGTCAGGCAAGCGGATAATAATCGTCAACACCACTTGAACTCCAATTAGCAACGAATTAAAACATCAGAGCAGCACAACAATAACAAACAAATTGAAAAAAAGCATGGACAAGCGTCCGCTCCCGCGCAATCAATTTTGATTTGTCAAGCAAAAAAAGACAAAAAATAAACAAAAAAAAAGCACTTCACAACGGTTTTCTTTATGCTATATTTTTCCAAGTCACGGTATTTTTCGTTTTTCCAACTGTCAACAGTTAGCTGTGGATTGTGTAGTGATTAACTTGAGAACGATTTTTATCTATCACTCGGATGTTCGCGATAAGTACAATTAAATTAGATGTTTCATTGTAGACGAAAAACACTCACAGTGAGTTGAAGAGATTGCAAAAAGCTGAAGTAAATATCAATTATTTCCCTCACTGCACGCTAATAATTTGCACGATCAACGAATCGAAACTGAATTAAAATAAATGTTTCTAATTAATTTAACAGAAAAACAAGCGTCGCGTTGGCGAGCGTACGCGGGCGGTACGTCCTCTGAAGTACGTACCATTCGACGCACTGTCGCGCCATTATTCTTCTATTTTTAATTCTCTCTTGACTTTGTATTTATTTATGGACTTTTGTTTTGCTCTTCTTGGGTTTTGTGTATAATACAATGCTTGGCACGCTAAGAAGGGAGAGGATGGCTGCGCGCTTTCTATAATATGGTTGAAGAACTGAATGCTTCTGGCAAAGTGGCTGTGGGAGAGATAATAGTGAGCAATTGGGGCTTATCTTCGATTGATTAATGAAAAGATGTGTGGAAAGCGATATATGTATGTATGTATATACATACATACGTTCTTGACCAGGGACAAAGTGTTCTCGGTTGTCGAGGAATTTCGATTGATTTCCTAGACAGAGACACTCATGGATGAATAAATGCTTAAGATGACATTGAGTGAAATGTGAACTCCACCGACTCAAGGATTTCAAAAATCGTTGACCAAGCGCCACAAAAGCTTTATTTTTGGTTTTCCACGTATTCTGAAATCGATATCAATTTTGGGAAAAAAATTGATAACAATCCGATCACAGTGAATTTCAGTGTTCGCGACAGCTGTGAATTTTTTGTGGGCGCTAATATGACATTCAATGAAAATATACATAGAAGCATATCATAGTGACATAAAAACGAAGTGAAAGATATGCCACACGGAGACATTCTGATAGGAAAACATTCGGCACATTTGTCTGATTTATTTACTTCAGAAACCTCAGTATCAGTTAACAAGCTTTTCTAGTCGACACAATTCGACTACTCAAAATGTCAAGTTAGGGTTATTGTCATCCCTTAGAATGGATCGGAACTTGTTCAGACCCGGTCTGTAGTACCCATTCTGTGGACGTCTAGATGGCGTCGCAATTTCAGGTCATGACATTATTGTTTTCGAGCAATTTTCTGATAAGAAGCTTAGTTAAAAAGAACTGTATTACTGAATTGCTTTCGATGTTCAAACAAGCAGCGATTAGGAACTGTGATTGCATTGCTGGTGTGTTAACTTAGTTTTTTTTTTAAGAATTTTATTTATTTATTGGCATATTAGTATTTACTTCAAAATAGTCTCGTTTTGATATATGATACTTATGACACCACTTCTTTATATTGGAATCGGAGTCATAATTAAAGTGTTGGTTTTGCTAAGAAGTTACGAGCTAGTAGTAAAGAGTAATCAGAAGGATTGTCGACTCCTCAGCAATGTCTATTCGCTGTACATGGCGATATACGTCCGTCAGTCAGACAGGTTATATCAGAAACGCCGAATTGAACACCTATTAAAAAATGCTCATCAAGAATTTTTATAGGGAGTCCGAGTTCAAGTCCGTTCATAGTCAAGAACAATTCCTATACGAAAAACTGTGCAACAACATCAGCTGTAAATGAGAGATGATCAAAAAGTGCTAACGAAGGCATAACACCCGCAACCCGCAGTATATGATCACTTCAAAATTCATACTTTGTGTGTGGAAACAAAAAAGTTACTGAGAACTACAACTAACGTGACAAATTCAGTCAAATCTCTCAAAAAATCATATCTGGGACAACCACCCCCGGAGAGTAGTGAACGATCTTCTTCGTCACAAACCATCTGCAGCCCGTCCAGGTTGTGTGATACATACCATAAGAGCGTACACTCTTGAACCTGCATGATCCCTATAAAAAAAGTAGAATTTTTATGAGTGTCATATATTTTTTGTTCGTAAAAACGTCGACTATCAACCCAAACAAACGTCATTTGCAGAAAGTTTTACTTTTCAAAAAACCTTCAGGAAACTCTACAGCTGAAGCACATCGAATGATTTTGCACCGTGGCTTCTATTGTATTAGTCAGAACCTTTCATTAACTACAAAAGTTGTGATCTCGAAGCAGTGAAAATATTTGAAGACAGATTTAGAGGCATTACTAGATGCCATCTAACCCGTGCAGGGACGGGTTAAGAATATCTCTGCAGCGATACCTCTCGCTTGTCGTAATAGGCGACTAAAACAAAGGTAAACAAAAATCACATCTAGGCAATTTAGAAAACACCAAGGTGAGCCTAGGGACACATATACCACCATTAAACTGCCCCACAAGTGTACATGCAAATCAGTGGGTTGACACGACTGGAGATCACAGGTGTTGTAAGAGTAAGATCAACCAAAAAAATCTGGAGCATGCCGGTGTCACAAAAAAAAAAAAAAAGGCAGGCCGAAAAACAATTGATGCAAACAAATGCAAAAACACCAACATTTGATTGGCCTCAGCGATCAAGTAATCCCAAACCGGGAAGCCTGCCGCTACTTTCTGAGGTCAAACCGGCGGACCCCACAAGCAGACCTGTAGGAATGCAGTTAAGTGGGAAGGTTATGGTCCTACACTACAACGCCGGAAAAAGGAAAGGAAGAAGAAGAAGAAGACTAGATGCCATGTCAATGGTCCGAATCAAGAAAACTGGATGCCTTACGAGAACTACTAATCGAGTGACGAGAAAGAATAGGTCTTCTGCATCGATGAAAAGACTGGCGATGAAAAGTAGATTCATTACGAATTGACGGGACGCCACAGCTGTGCATTAAGATCAACTGTCATATATACAGGGTGTCCCACGAGCAGTGTGCCAAAAAGCTAGAGTGTGTAGGTCTGGTCAAGACAAGAAAAAAATCGTATGGGAGGGAGGGGTCTATTCCCCTATTCTATTAGCCGGGTGGGGCAATTTTCTATAAAATTGACTTAATTTGGAAAAAAAATTATTAAAAATCAACAGTTACATCCACCATGCCGTGATGTCCTTTTTTGTAAAGCCAGAAACCTCTTCTTTCATCTTGTTTTTAAACGAAGCTGTTTTAAGGAATAGTTTTTGAGAAATTAATTTTCAAACTCAAAATTTTGAAAAAAAAAATGAAAAAAAAAAATTTCGAACTATTTTTTTTAAATTGTATGCAATTAAGTACTAATTTTTTTTTTCAAAAATTCAATTCTCTTATTAGTTTGTAGTTAAAAACAGAAAACCGGATGCGAAAATGTATTGTAGTTTTTGAGAAATTAAAAAAAAACCCGAACCATTTTTTCTAAGAAAAACTTTTTTTTTGGTTTTAACGCGGCTGGACTTGTAGGCAAATTAATGTATTCAACATTGCCGTCTTTTTTATTATTTTTAAAAAAACTAGAAACTAATAAGAGAATTGAATTTTTGAAAAAAAAATTAGTACTTAATTACATACAATTTTGAAAAAAAAATAGTTCTACTTTTTTTTTCAAAATTTTGAGTTTGAAAATTAATTTCTCAAAAACTATTCCTTAAAACAGCTTCCTTTAAAAACAAGATGAAAGAAGAGGTTTCTGGCTTTATAAAAAAGTATATCAGGGTATTGTGGATGTAACTGTTGATTTTTAACTTTTTTTTTCCAAATTAAGTAACACGCTCTAGCTTTTTGGCATACTGCTCGTGGGACACCTTGTATAAGATATCCATGGGTCGAAAAAAATTAAACTCCGAATTTCCCTTTCTTAAAAAAAACAACTTTTATTCTTTGACAACTCGTCCGTAGTTTATTGAGTTTCGAATAGAACTGACTGATACAATATTGATAAGTGAAAAAGGTAAATCAAAAAATAGGTCGTCGCATTTGCCTGGTTTGCACAAGTGTTCGGTGATTCTACGAATTGCATTTTCATATCACTCGTTTGTTGTTTCGTAATTAGAACGAATATGCCGCAGACGATTTGCTTGCAATTCGTGGGGACATCCGATCATTTACGGGTTTGGTGTGTGTCAAATTACTAAATTATATTCTTCTTCGATATTGCGGTGGGAACCGTAACTTCGAAGCTCATTGTACTCGTATTTGATGGGACCATCTTGACACTGGATATAATGTGTTTTTGCAACTGGATGACCCCATGGCATGAGCTTACATCTGAACACTACTACCATAATGCGTTTATTACAATCATTGAAGGAGAAATGAGCAAAGACACGATTAAGTGATTTTACAGCACAACAACGCTCTCTCACACGTTATTAAGGTCGTTGAAAACTATCTGGAAACATTTCTTAAATTTCACTGCACTAAGCACGTCCAGTTTGTAAACAAATAGATAATCGCCAAAACACTGGTAATTCTTTTGGCAACTGTCACCAGACTAAAGAAGATCTAAAAAAACTACGATTTTTTATAAATGCTAATAATAAAATCGCATGACAGCACGTCACTCTGTCTAGCATCGAAGGCCTTGGTTAATTTGCTACCGACCTTGGACCAGTAAGCCATATCCACATTCATTTCAACTGTTTTGTCTATGTCAATTTTGGATCTTTTCCAAAATTTCTGATCGATGATGCTCATATTTATGCTAAAATATGCTATAAGATTGGTTGCGAAAAATGTTAAGCATTTTAGGAAGAAAGAGAGTAATTAGGTGATATCCTAGTAGTAAGCAATATTCGCCAGACTTTTTCCTGAAGCTGAGATTTTATACTCTTCGCAGACTAGCCCTTGCAAATGAACTAATGCATGTTCTCAACCATATTGTTTACAGCTGCTCAACTGCAAGCTTAATTTTATTATCGAAAACTCATTTGTTAGGTGGATGAACTTCTGAATTATTTCAGTCAAGGGTGGATAATAAGTTCTGACAATGTAATTGCGACTATAATCGTCGTTGCGTGTGTTGGGTTTACTTTCTTATGTTTCAATTATTTTGAAGTCTCACGGCTCATATTGTCTAGTGTCGTGAGAGTTTAAAATGAGTGAATTAGATAGGACCAAAATGTATTGTGCATTTTGCACAAGTAGTCAATTTTTTGTACGCAAGTTGGCGCGAGTGTGGGAATCAAAACTCTCTTATAAGGCCAACTCAGGTGTCAATGTCGAATGTAGCCTTGACATTTTCTGATTCCCACACGCAGAAACTACAGGCCGATGTCTGGCCGGATCATTGTGATGTGTGAACTCGTAATGATAAGTTATGATTTGTAAATTCGTAAAGTTAAGACGTTTCGTTCCTTCGCTTGTTAAATAAAGTTAAATTAAATATTGAACAATTTTTACTGTAAGCAGCGTGCTTAAAATAATAATTATCTGATTCAACCGCCGTAAAGATTCCATGTCGGTCCTTGCAATAATATTATACATACATATAAAGGGTGGGCCATCTAGTGTTTTTTTTTTTTTTTTTTAAATCGTAAGTTATTTTTCACTGACAGCTGTTTTCCGCTCAAAATCTTGACAGAAAGTCAGTATCATACCTTTACCTTTAGGTGGGAACAACGTTTCGGTTAACGGTGGGCGTTACAGAGCCATGTTAGCCGACTTTTTTTTACTGAAATTGAAGACATGGATTTGGACGACATTTGGTTCACGCAGCATGGAGCGCCATGCCACACAGCCCACAGGTGATGTCAATTAGCCGCCTTGTAGCTGCGATTTTTTGTGGGGAACCGTGAATAACCGATGTTATGCCAACAATCCGGAAACGATTCAAGCACTCGAGGCCAATATTATCCAGCCAATCCGTAAGCTATAACCCGAAACCATCAATAAGGCCTTGGAAAACAGGGGTGACAGAATGGGCTACTGCGAGGCCAGCCGAGGCGGCCACTTGAATGGCGTTGTATTTCATAATTAATAGGAATGCTTGTTCTTACTAACAAAGCCATAATACATGGGAAAAAAATAATTTTGTTCAGAAACTTCTATTTGATCCACCCTTTATTTCAGATTTTGATCCAAACCTAAATCCGAAATTGGGGCGCCATAATCAAGAAAATTGGGTTTTGGGAAACATTATCTGATGCTAACGCTTTATTTAACACCAACATTCAGAGTAAGTTTTCTCAATCTCGATCTTCTCAATGGAATAATTGGTAAAGCACTGGTAAAATGAGTCAAAAATGTTTTGAGAGGAAATTTAGCTATTAAAGTCCTTATCTTTATGCGACCTTTAGTGTTCAGCGTATTTCAGGCAGGAGTTTTGACCATCAGAAAAGCCTGCCGGATGCTCTGGAATATTACTTATGACGTGTTTTTCATTAAACGTGACTTACTTTTAAATCGAATAAAAAAGAATAACGTTTTAGATAAGGTTGGGGGTTGTGCTTAGGGCTAACATTCCTATCACGGAAAAAACCAGTTATTACGAAGCAACCAACAAAAGCCTCGGATACGGACGGATACCATGTTGACGACCCCCATAAACGAAAGGACAATCTACGTCCCTTAAAAGACCAGGTGCAGGCCAACAACTGGAAAACACCTTCGACTGCTATAAAGCAGATATAACGGCACTCCAAGAAGTGCGATGGGATGGACCAGGCAAAAAGCGGATGAGAAACTGTGATATATACTACGGTGACTGCTACAAGGAAAATATGCAACGCTTTTTTTGTTGCGGATTTGTTATTCGAGGTAGACTTAGGCAGAAAGTCTTATGCTTTCAACATGTAAGCGAACGCCTCATAACAATCCGCATCAAAGGCACTTTCAACAACATTAGCCTCATATGCGTTCATGCCCCTACGGAAGAAAAAGATGATCGACTCAAAGATGATTTCTACGACATCCTAGACAGAACGTATGCACAATGCCCCAGTTACGATACCAAAATCGTACTAGGAGATTTTAACGCGAAACTGGGCAAAGAGGACCTCTTTGAGTTAATCATAGGAAAGCATAGCCTACATAATACCACGTCCGATAATGGACTCAGGCTAATTGATTTTCTAGCAGGGCATAATCTCATTGTTGCAAGTACACGATTCCCACATCTCAACATTCACAAGGGAACCTGGCAGTCCCCTGATCAAACGACTACCAGCCAGATCGATCATATTGCGATCGACGTCAGACACCCCTCCAGCATTCTCGACGTGCGAACTTTCCGAGGAGCCAACATCGACTCAGATCATTACCTTGTTGTAGCCAGGGTACGAATGAGGATATTGAGAATGCTACGGCGTCGAGTAGGACAAGGCAAGTTTGACGTCGGAAAGCTACAATCGCAAGAGACTGCTAGAATCTTTGCCGATCGCGTTTCCCTCAAGCTCTCTCAAACCCCAACAACGACGACACTATCCACAGACCAGCAGTGGGAGCATTGCGAGAATGCAATCAGAGACGCTGCCTCTGATGTGCTGGGTTTCAAATCGAGACCGCATAGAAACCCCTGGTTTGACCTGCAATGTGAACGAGCCCATGCAGCAAAGCAAGACGCATACAAAGCCATGCTGCATGGACGGACGAGAGCTGCTTGCGAGCTCTACAAACAGAAAAGAAGGGAAGAACTGGAGAGATATCATAACAGCAATGAAGCTCGAAAGTTTTACCAAAAAGTAAAACGAACATGTCACGGCAACAAAGCCAGAGCAGAAGCCTGCCGGGATGAAAACGGCGATCTAGTAGTAGAATCACAGTCGATGCTGAGAATATCACAGGACCACTTCTGCAGACTGTATAACGGCGATGATAGACCAGATACCGCTGTCCGGCAGAATGATCCATTCGCCAAGGACGATGACGTAAGAGAATCCCGTCCACCGAACGAAGTCAAAATAGCGATATTGGGACTTAAGTCTAATAAGCCTGCTGAGCTTTTCAAGGCGGCTGGAGATGTGTTGGTAAGGCGCATGCACCAACTTATCTGTAAAATATGGTCAGAGGAAAGCATGCCCGACGAATGGAATCTCAGCATCGTTTGCCCGGTCCACAAGAAAGGAGACCTCTATAATTGCGCCAATTATAGGGGAATAAGTCTCCTCAACGTCGCATACAAGATTTTCTCTGCCGTATTGTGTGAACTCCTGAAGCCTTTTTGTGGATAACCTGAACGGCTCTTATCAGTGTGGCTTCAGGCCACGCAAATCCACAATAGACCAAATATTCACACTGCGGCAGATCTTGGAGAAGACCCAAGAATTTCAAATCGATACGCACCACCTTTTCATCGATTTTAGAGCCGCGTATGACAGTGTGCATAGAGACGAGCTTTACGTGCCATGTCTAGTTTTAACATCCCTGCCAAACTCGTCCGATTGTCCAGGTCGACAATGGAGAATTCTCGCCGCTCCATTAAGGTCGGTAATGAGCTAACCCAGACCTTTGGTGTTAAAAAAAGGATTTAGACAAGGCGACGCACTGTCATGCAATTTCTTTAACATCACACAGAGGTACGATTTATTTCAAGTCCTCCCAACTGCTTGCGTACGCAGGTGTGAGATCGCAGCGAGACGTCAATGAGGCATTCATAAGCATTGAGACGGAAGCGGCCAAAGTGGGTCTTAGCGCTAACGAGGGTAGGACCAAATATATGCTGTCATCGAAAAAAGACACACAACACCGACGTCTGGGCCAGAACGTCATACTTGTCAGCTATAATTTCGAAGTAGTCAAGGACTTCGTCTACCTTGGCTCACTTATGACCAGCGACAACAACACCAGCGCTGAGATAAAACGCAGAATAACTCTTGCAAACCGCTGCTTCTTTGGGCTCAATAGGCAATTGAGAAGTAGAGCCCTCTCTCGAAAGACCAAGATAACGTTGTACAAAACCTTAATCATCCTAATCCTCCTTTTCGGCACGGAGGCCTGGACTTTAACTAAAGCGGATGAGGACGCTCTTGGTCGTTTCGAGAGGAAAATTCTGCGTTTAATCTATGGACCCGTTTATACTAGCGGTGTATGGAGGAGAAGATACAACGAAGAACTGTACGGGCTGTACAGCGACATGGACCTGGTACGACGTCTCCGGATCCAACGTCTAAGATGGCTGGGCCATGTAGAGTGGATGGACAACACGGCTTCGGCCCGAAGAGTCTTCGAATCCAACCCGGAGGGACGACGCAGCAGGAGACGGCCGTATCTCCGGTGGCGCACGCAGGTGGAAGGGGACCTCAACCGTCTGGGCGTGCGGCGCTGGAAACAGCTGGCGAAGGATCGTGCCAGCTGAAAACGCTTGTTGGTTGAGGCCATGAGCCATGTTGGTGAGCGCCATATAATGTAATGTAACGTTTTAGATATCACAGAAAAAGCCCTTGCAGCAGAATAAAATACATTCAGCACGTTTTTAATTATAATGATATTCAAATGACCACCGATTTTGTCTGATTCTATTGCACAAGGCGGGATGGATCATCAAATGTTTGAATTATGAGTTACTCCTAGGTAAACTACTTTTGTTAGTTATTGTCGGTTTGTTACTATAAGCTAGCGGCTTAACACAATACCAGAGAATAGAATCAAAGGGCAAGGCCTTAAATCGAATGATCTTGGTGGATCCTCCTACCTCCACTGGTCTGGAAATCAAGTATTTTACTATTTTTTCTTGCAAAAACTCCAAATGTTGTTCAGGTCCATGTTAGCCAACGGAGTCAGCTTTCATAGCCTCTTACCGTTCGCAATTGACAGTCGTCATCTGGTAACTATCGATTCGCAAGGTGCATGGCCTAATAATGGCGCCTGCCAAAATCCATATCAAAACAGTAAGTTTCTCTGGATGCAATGAAGATCAAATGAAGAATCAAAATTTGCCTTATCACCGTTTTCAACTGCGACGTTAACTTTAATTCGTTAACTTCACCAAGTTGGGTTCGCAGATAGGACAGCTCCTTGTGAGTGATGAGAAATCCCGTTTCATCTGCTTTAAAAGGCAAAATACCAATGTCTGAACCAAGGCGCATATTCAATCAAGCTAAATGGTGCAAGATTGATAATGCTGCAAATAATTGCTGTAAATTATACGTCGCACTCAACTCAATTTCATTCCTTAAAGACCTGCTAGAAAACGGAAATGTCACCAGACATAGGCTTTTGTCAATGGAGAACCCCTTATAGAAAGTTACTTTACTGAAAGCTCCCAAACTTGAACTTGATTTTTCTTCAAACTCCAAAATTCTCTTCTATGGATCATGAACGCCTCATCTATACACTCAGAAGCTTATGTGAATTCCATCCTTGACATCTAGGAAATTCTAAAATAAAGTGAAGTAAAGTATCATTATATAAAGTTTCCCAAACCTTCTTAAAAACCAAAACTATTTCTGACAGCCTATGCCTCAGCTCGATCATCGCAACAAACTTTTATTTTTAAGATAAAAACAAAAGCAAGATGGGAGCGCTTTTTTTCAATCCTTTGTGGTTGTAATTTAAAACAGATTATCGTCACTGCTAAGGCCAACTCCTGCATAGTCCTTCATCTTAAAATTGCCCACCCACATCTTGGTATATTGACGTAACAAGGGTGAACTTACGGAAAATTACTACACTCGTATTCGGGGAACTAAAATCTAATTTTTTTTATCGTATCAGTTGCTATAAGGAGAAACACAAGTTCATACTGGCATTCTTCGATATATCCCACTGACATGGTGCTCTCTGTGTATCACGTGAAATTTTCTTATATCTGAATGCACCCACGCTTGGTCCCACCGGGTCCTGTGTGTCTTCCCACGATATCTCTTCCCGTCAAATTGAGATACCAAGACACTTAGTCCACGCTTCCTTCTCCATTTATAATTCATCTACATAATAAGTGACAGCAACTCCAGGTAGCATCATCAGTACAATATGCCACCCTTGGTTGATCATGATTTCCTAGTTGATCATCCATTTCTGAATTGTGAACTAAAGAATCTCGCGTCGGAGATCTCATGTAGATCGGTTAAATGGAATGTATGCACCCTTCCGTCGGTCTTTGTTTTCATAGTATTTCATAACGTTAGGTAGATCCTGTTAACAGCGTTCTAGTAGTTCCTCCATTCTTTTTCGTATATTCGTCCAAAAATGCTCTGTTTCGAACCCGCGAGGCTAATCCGTGAAGCACTAAAGCAAATAAACCTCGACCCACTTTCTAGGGTGGCTTTGGTTTCCATTTTTGTCCAACATTGGATCGGACCAAACGTAGAAATCTTCGTAGCCAGGCTCACGATGTATGAACTTAACCATTCGCACTGATCTGATCATAATTTTGTATAAAATCCAAAATCATGATAGCATTGACTGAGTAGAGGCATAGTTTTCAAGTTCCTTAGCGTTAGTTGCAAGCTCCTCAAAATACTTCATCGTTCCATATTTTTCATGGATAGCAGTAGATGTTGTAACCATAGTCACTTATTGGTAAAATTGTACTCAGCCACGTTGCCTTGATGCCAGACAGTGAAATGTACGACAACTTGGATGTAATCCCAGCCAGATATGGATATCGATATGGAGGAAGATGCAACTTATCTCTTATGTGTCATCCCTGTAAATGAGATAAAATACGGGCGTTCGCCACCATTCGGAATCCTGTGACAACGCCATATACTACATGCCACAGCTACATGTCTAACGCGCATTGTGGAACCTTTAAGTTTTAGTAGTCGTGCGCGGTCAGTTACCCAAAACATAACTAATATGTATACATCTCAATTGTTTGTAAAACATTCTATAATAATAGTTTAATGCCAAAATATTCACTACACATTATAAAGATGACCATATCTATCCAGGTTGGCATGAGCTAAGTTGTGTTTTCTAAAATACAATATTTTACAAAAGATTTTAGACCAGTGTTCACTATTATGTTTATTACTTCATCTTCCCTCTTATCATATAATCCCTCAATAGGCTTGAATCTGTGATGATTGATAATACAACCGACAACCTTATACAGGGTCCGCCAAATATTTTTTTTTTTTTTTGAAAATGCTATAAAAAAAACTACTGAATATTTTCTCAAATTTCTTTTTTTATTTGAAAGTACAATCCTTCCGGTTAATAATGGAAAATAATTTCATTCAAATGGCTGCCTCGGCTGGCCATGCAGTAGCCTACACGATCGGTCCAATTTTTAAGCACATTATCGATTGTGTGCAGCTGTATTTCACCAATGGCTTCACGAATATTGTCCTTTAAAGCGTCAATTGTCTCTGGCTTGTCGGCGTAACACTTATCTTTGACGGCACCCCAAAAATAATAGTCCAACGGTTTCAAATTGCAGCTCCGAGGTGGCCAAACGACATCAGCTCTGCGGCTGATAATGCGATCTTCAAAAACAGGGCGCAAAACATCGAGTGTAACATGTAGTGTGGCACGTAGCGCCGTCCTGTTGAAACCAAATGTTGCCAATATCCTCCTCTTCAATTTTTGTGAACAAAGATTCGTTCAACATGGCCCGATAACGATCGCCATTGACTGTAACGGCCACTCCTTGCTCATTTTCGAAGAAAAATGGCCCAATTATGCCTCTGGACCAAAATCCGCACCAAACAGTGGCTCGTTTTGGGTGCACCGGCTTTTCAATGTATGCGTGCGGGTTTTCTGTGCCCCAAATGCGACAATTTTGCTTGTTTACATACCCGCCAAGATCAAAATGAGCTTCAATCTGAAAAGATGATTTTCTTGGCAAAATCGGCATCTTCTGTAACTCGATCGCAGGCCCACTTAGCTAAGCGAAAACGCATTGGATGGTCAGTTGGCTTCAACTCCTGAACCAATTGGACTTTGTATGGCGTCATACCAAGGTCTTTATGCAAAATTCGTCTCAATGATGTCTCCGAAATGTTCAATTGTTGAGAACGACGGTGAATTGATGTTGATGGCGCTTCACGCACACTTTCTGCCGCAGCAGCAATATTCTCGGGTGTACGCACTGTTTTTGGCTTTTCACGCTTTGGTTTATCGATGAGGATGCCAGTTTCTTTCACTTTTTTCACAAGATAACGAACATACGGAGCTGACGGTGCTTCTCTTCTTCCAAAATCCGTACGCAATTTTCGCACACATTCTGCAACATTACCATGATTTTCAAAGTAATGTCGCAATATTTCCCAGCGTTGTTCAAGCGTATACACAACCATATTCGTTCAGCGGAAGGATAAAACTAATTATCTGTCAAATCAGATATGAGCTAAGTGTTACCATTCACGAAATAAGCACTACTTGAAAAAAAAAACGTTAGATGGCGGACCCTTTACTATTTTGACTCTAATTACAGGCAATCTATCATTACAAGACAATAATAAAATTCAAGTGAAAATATTTTTTTGATATATGAGCGAAAAAGGGAATTTACAGTTCTGCTATAGAATTGTGGATTAAATACGTTAAGAACGATTTATATCTGTCGCGCGGATAATTGTGTTTTGGAAACATGGTGACACAGAAAGCGAAAATTGTTTCACGTCTTCATAAACTATTAAGATAGGGCGGGTATAGAATGGTTAGTTCGTATGTGGTCTATGGTGCATTAGTATGGACTCCGTAAAAAACGAATGATATATTACACTCCAAGAAAAACGACTTTAATTACCTATCCTCAGCAAAGAGAACGACAGACCGAAACTAATTAGAGCTGGCTTAATTACAACCTTTTCTGAATCAGATAAGGGATATTTTTTAATATTTAATGGGCACTTTCGTAGAGAAAGTCATGGTTGGAATTCAGAAAATGACAGTTTCATAAAACTGCATGGTGAATACCCAGAAAATATAAGTAGACCCATGGTCAGTAGAACAGTAGACCATTTATACGAATAGATGATCGCATATTCGTATATATATCCTAATGTAATGAACAACAATTAGTTATCAGAAACGAATGCAATTCTTTCATCATATACAACACTTGCCAATATATAGTAGAAGCGGCAAAAGAGTTTGTTCAAATATGAAAGAAAAAATACTAGCCTAAACAAGCTACAAACTTTCCGTTTGGCTTTTTCGTTATTAAAAAACAACGACCAGTTCTTTATTGCGAAATTACATGTCGAATCTTTGACACTTCCAATATATTTCTTCGCTGATGGTAGGGCTCTCAGTTGTTGGTTTACAGCCTGCTTTACGGCCGTGGAAATAGAAAAGGCGGTTTCGTATGAACAACTCAATAAATTGGAATCGTGACAGCGTGCAACAATGAGTTTCTTAGAATATAGCAGGATTTAATACCTCATTTAATGCTGTCGCCGAGGACAACGCGAAATGTCTAGTTTCCCTCAAAAAATAAAAAAAATATTTCACCCCTTCTTGTCTGACATACGTATTAAGAAGTTTATAATAAGGAAATAACAATATTGTATTTACCTATAATTTACGTACACTTTTTTTGATCTGTTAACTTCAGAACGTCAGTCAAGGTTAACATTTTTATCATAGTTGTAACCGAAGGAACAACGTTTGATAATTACTAAAACTTACTACCAACACTTTGAGTCGGTGTTCCCAACTTTAAGGGCACTTACTCCAAACTTCTTTGCTTATTTTTTCAGTCAATTATTCACCGACCAGGATCTTCAACCCGATCACCATTATTTTCGATATTTGAAAGACTACCCCCAGACGTCTCTTGTCTCACTGAACATAAGTCCCGACCTACTCACTGAAAAAATACCCATCCGGTCCCGACGGTCTGCCTGCCATAGTTTAAAAAAAAGCCCACGAACCATTTTATTTTACCCCTTACCGCCTTCTTTCCAAGCTCCATCTCTCAAGGACTCTTTCCTTAGTTTTGGAAATCCAGTCCGAATATTGTATAAGTCCAGTCCACAAAAAATAATTGAAAAATGATGTGCCCAACTATCGTTCCATTGCCAAGCTCTCATGCATACCCAAATTTATCGAAAGCATTGCTTATGGTGCACTATTCTCCAAACCCATATTTTCTGCTTATCAACATGGGATCCTAAAAGGTCGATCGATAACCACTAATCTAGTCGAGTTTGGTTCACAAACTTTGGGTGCACTCGAAACCGGCAAAGAAGTAGACGTTATTGCCACTGACTTCAGCAATGTCTTTGACGAAATATCTCACCAAATTATTCTCCTAAAACTCACGGCCCTCGGTTTCTTCCTGGTTTTGTCTCATGAATCAAATCTTATATAGAAGATCGCTAGTATAACGTTATTTTCAGAACTTCTATCTCTGATCCAATTAATCCTACCTTCGGTGTCCCAAAAGGTAGTCATCTCGGCCCATTGATATTTAGTCTAACCATTAATGATGATGATAGCGTTATTCTCTCGAACTCTCTTAGAATATATTTAAACGCATATCTCCTCTTGTTGACTCCTGCTCTATCCAATCTGACCTTAACAGGTTCACTACTTGGTGTAAAAAAAACCATCTTGAGCTCAATGTCAGCAAATGCCAAGATATCACTTACTTACATTATTCGTAATGAATAATGTTCGTTCCCCTATCCGTGCAGGGACGGGTTAAGAATATCCCTGCAGCGATACCTCTCGCTTGTCGTAAAAGGCGACTAGAACAAAGGTAAACAAAAATAACATCTAGGCAATTTAGAAAACACCAAGGTGAGCCTAGGGACACATATACCACCATTAAACTGCCCCACAAGTGTACATGCAAATCAGTGGGTTGACACGACTGGAGATCACCGGTGTTGTAAGAGTAAGATCAAACAAAAAAAAATCTGGAGCATGCCCGTGTCAAAAAAAAAAAAAAATAGACAGGCCGAAAAACAATTGATGCAAACAAATGCAAAAACACCAGCATTTGATTGGCCTCAGCGATGAAGTAATCCTAAACCGGGAAGCCTGCCGCTACTTTCTGAGGTCAAACCGGCGGACCCCACAAGCGGACCAGTAGGAATGCAGTTAAGTGGGAAGGTTATGGTCCTACACTTCTGACCATAACAACGCCGGAAAAAAAGGAAAAGAAGAAGAAGAAGAAGAATAATGTTCGTTCCCCCAGTTGCTTCGTCTTCGTTTGTTACAGTCGATAGATTTGAAGGAATGTCGGGAACCAACGATTTGATTTTGAATTGTGCAGTTTAAGTGATCCACATCCTTGTTCTTTGCCGCTAAAACTGTTCTTTCACTCAACCAATCGTAGTTTTTGTGGTTAGCAATGATGTTCGGAACATTTTGTTGATAGCTCCTCTTTCGTTGACAAAACGCAAAAATTCGGCGGGAACGAAATCAATCCATTCGATGCGTCGACAGGAATACGACCATTACCGATAGTTAGCAGTTGATCGGAGAACACTTCGGCAGATGGATCGTTTAGCAATGCAACTCGCATGTTTGTCGTCAGCTGAAGTTTCTTCACATAACGCCACAATGTCTATGATTTGAGGCAAACATCGATTTCATCGGCAGCGGTCGATCGCATGAGAGTAAAATCAATGTACCCCCAAAACGTCTTGCGTCATTACGCAGATCTTTCATAGTGCGATTCAGAGCTTCTAACGCACGTTTATACGACATTGTGCATTCGTCAGAGATAATGATTCTGTTTGCTACCAAACCGTTAGCCATTGTTGAATGTTTCGCTATGTTACATGTTAGTTCTTCGCTTGAAGGTTTAATGGCGATTTCAATGCCGAATGGGCTGTTCGGCAACCTTCCAGCAGCTTATCCGCTATTCCAGAAGAAGCAACTACTACAGCAATTTCTGATCTTGCACGAACTGTAGCCAAAATCAATGATATGAGGAATGTCTTGCCAGTGCCACCAAGTGCATCAAGGAAAAACATGCCAACATTTCCATCATCAATTGCCTTCATCACCGTATCGTACACTTCTTTTTGTTGGAGATTCAACAAAGGTACATTTGTTCGAACCAATGGCTTAATGCATTTGTGTCGTATTCACGTTCGCGCTGCAATTCTCTTTCGAAAGCGCAGTTTATTCCACGATCTGGCGATGGCATGTCTTCTATCAAAACCAAAGCCTGGTTGTGCACCTCTTCATTCATCTCAAGATGGAGATTCTCTGAATGGACACGAACTCGATGCAATATGTCTTCTGACATATCATACAATTCACGTGGATTCGATGGAAAACATGTGGAAATAATGATCGCAAATAATGTGCGTATCTGACTTGGAGATGCGGAGATGATTGTCGTGTCCCAGTACGTATCGTTTTCAAGCAAACTGAGATCCTGCCATGCACCACGAAATGTTGGCAACACTACGCAATTGACAGTTCGAAGTGATTCAAATGATGTAGGCCCACGAATATTCACCAGCAATAGTCGCAGGTAAAAGCATTCATCACATCTTCGTTGGCAACATACCATTTGAAAATAGGATTCCACACTAAATGATCAGAATGAAATGAACAACGAATTCGCATTGATTTTTAAAGTAATTCACCAAAAAATTAATTGCACGATCCGAAATTAACGTTTGGATTGATTGTCGATGCGCGCGCAATCACAGAGAACATAACCATTCACAATGTGCACTTCATCAAACTGAACTCCCCTCTATGAAATCACTTTTCGCTGATAATTTTCAAAAAAATCGTTTCAAAACAATGTATTAAATCAAATTGAATTACAATAACTGTCGAAAGCTGATAAAAATTTGATAAAACTTGAAAAATGCTGATAAATCGCAACACACGTCTGCGGAGCACAAAAATATGCGATGGAAAGATTGTACAAATGAATCAGCTGTCAAAAGTTGATGCACACAACGCTATCTACTGGCAATACCGGAACCAGCATTTGAAATCATGTTCGTTATTAATGTGTGAAAAAAAAATTGCTACAAAAACCATTGTCACACAAATTTGGTGCACAAACAATTGTCGCAAAAAATTGTCAAAAAAAAAATTGTCACAATGTAACGTAAATATAAACGTCATCTATCATGAAGATTCGTTCCATACAAAATTTAAATTTTTTGGGGATTTTTCGGGAATTTTCCTAGGTATTCTTCTTGTTTGGCTGGAGACCAGTCCGAATTGGTGCGAATCATCGAAATCGGTCCAGGCGTTGTTGAGTTATAAGCGTGGTAACTAACATCACTCTCTTTTATATATAAAGGGTTTTCCAATGGGGACTTGACAGCTTTGAATTTAATTTGTGAACGTACCCTTTCACTAATTATCGAACTGTCATTGTCAATTTATTCAGTAAACTCAACATTTTCATCATGGTAAAGTACACGAACGAGCAACGTCTGCAAATTATAAAAATTTTCTACCGAAATTCGGAGTCGGTGACCTCAACTTTAAGAGCGTTAACTCCAATTTTCGGTCGTAATTCTCGCCCAAGTAGACAGGCAATAACAAGCTTAGTGCAAAAATTTGAGTCTACATATTCGTTGTGTGATGTTGCCGTGTCAGTGATACAACGGGTTGGTCGAAGTGTCGAAAATATCGCTGCCGTTCAGGCGTCCGTAGCAAACGATCCAAATCAGTCAATTCCACGGCGTTCTCAAGAATTGGGCATCGCTCAGACCACATTATTATGGCGTATTTTGCGTAAGGATCTTGGTTTACACCCATACAAGATCAAGCTGACTCAAGAATTGAAGCCAACGGACCATTTTCTCCGATTGGGCTCTGGAGTAGATGCGCCAAGATGATGAATTTCATCGCAAAATCATCTTCAGTGACGAAGCTCATATTTGGCTCGATGGGTTCGTCAATAAGCAAAATATGCGTTATTGGTCGGGTGAAAATCCACATGTGCTTCATGAATCACCACTTCATCCACTAAAAATAACTGTTTGATGCGGTTTACATGCCGGCGGCGTTATTGAGCCATATTTTTTCGTCGACGATAACGATCGTCACGTTACAGTGAATGGCCAGCGTTATCGCGCCATGATTACCGATTATTTTTGGCCCGAATCGGAAGATATGGACTTGGACGATATGTGGTTTCAACAGGATGGTGCCACAAGCCACACAGCACACGTTACAATCGATTTATTGAAGAGTAAGTTTGATGAGCGTGTTATCTCAAGAAATGGGCCAGTCGATTGGCCGCCTCGTTGGTGCGATTTAACGCTTCTAGACTATTTTCTTTGGGGCTACGTTAAGTCATTGGTTTATGCCAACAAGCCGACGACGTTGGAAGAGCTCAGAGCCAACATTGAACGCGAAATAGCGGCCGTTTAGGCCGAAATGTGTGGCCGAGTCATCGAAAATTGGGTCCAACGAATCGACCACTGCAAACGTGCTCATGGTGGCCATATGAAGGAAGTCGAGTTCCATTCATAAATGTTTTGATTGTACTTCAAGCCGATAATAAAGTTTTTGAAATATCTCAAATCGTTTGCGTCTTATTTAAAAAAAAAGTTGTCAAGTCCTTTTTGGAAAACCCTTTATATACTCGTAGATTCTGTGTTCTATTTAAGTACGCAATTGTTATGTCCTTATTGAAAAACCTTGTTCAAATAACCCCTCAAGCTGGAATATAATACTCCTTTCTGGTGCTCGCAAGCAGCTTCCAAGACTAACCTGCACCTTCTGGATAAAATACAAATTCAAGCTTCAAAACTTATAGGCGGTAAGAAATGTTAGACTCACTTGGACATCAGCCCAACGAATGTTTCTTCTTTCCTATTTCATCGCTTGTTTAACAAATATTAGTCCAGCGAAATAACCAGTTGTTGCAAACTTTATGGATAACGGAACATTCGCCGGATCCAAGTCCGTCTCTTGAATTTATTTTTGTGACGATCGCAATCTCACTATAGCTCGGCAAAATTCTCGCACTTCGTCCTCCTGTCTCCTAACCCGTTCGAGACATTTGTTTGTTTGGCGCCGTGACAATTTCGATTGATTCTGTCGCGTCAGTCTCTTCTTGACTTAAAATGCGAATTCGGATACTAAAATATAGCGAGTGATTGGTTGGTTGCATGCTTGGTCCCCCAAAAGCGGTAATAGCGCACTACTCGACTCTACAGGACTAAAACCCAAGTCATAGTAGTAGTTTTGCAAAATTCATCAAGGATGCAGTTATTAATAACTCTTGTCTAATCTCGTGTAAGTTTAAAGCCCTCGTGCTATTAATAAATTCAATTCACCGAGCGAGAGCTCTAATTAGCGTGGGCTACACTACCCACGCTTTACCATAACAACGTAACTTATTTTTCTCGCACAGTGCGATGTCGTCTTTAGCTTTCTCTCACACTGTCTTCTTGTGGCGATTAATTTTTGCGAACCCTTTTCCAACAAATACAAAAAGCAGTTTCCTGGCAATATGCACGGCATTCTTCATAAGCCGAGTGACAAGAATGTGGATTGTTTTGCCGAGATCTATTTTTTTTTTAATTTCAGTAGGCTTTGAAAACCAAAGTGCATCGGTCTCTCCTTCTTTCTTAAACTATTTTTCTCACGACTTGGATTGCGTGATAATCAAATAGTCAGAAACTAAATTGTTATCAGTGCAGGATTGTGTTTCGATTTGATGGAAACATTTCGATGTGTATGATACTACATAACACCTATTCATCTCTAATTCAACCATTACAACAAGGTACTACCCAATCCAGTTTAAATTATGGTTTACGAATTGCCAGTTTCGTCAAACAGTTGGTTTGACATGTAACAAGGGCATGACCAGCGGCGGACTAAGGCTAAAGCGGGCCCTAGGCAACATTGTAATTTCGGACCTATTTTCAGTCATGACACATACTTTGCGTTTGGTAGTTTGGTTTTAAAGCATATAGTATGTAGTTCTATTTAATTATCGGATTCCAAGAAAAAAAAGGAAAAAAACAATATACATGTACAAAAATTAAAAAAAAATAATTTATTAAAACAAACAATAATACTTAAACAAATATACCCAGATTTATTAGTTATATTGCCTTTTTTTCTCTCTTTTAATTCTGCAAACTCGTCAATTAGTTGTCATAATTAATAGAGCTATTTAATAAAAAAACTCTTTTTCTAGATAATTTGATTACATTTTATTATTATTAAATATTAAATCTTCAGAATTATGTTACAATTAGGGAATGTTGCAATAATATTACAATATTTTCCTGAATAACTGACAACATGAATACAGGCGAAGCAATATTTTCTTAACTTAAAAATCTTAGATTAAACTTAAATTAAGCTGAAAGCATTTCTGTGATATACATATTATTTAAGTAATTGTATAAATATTTTAGATGTAAGGTAATGGAAACCAAATCTCTGCAAAGCGAATATTGCATTTTATTAATTGTATAATTTCTGCCACAATAAATAAATAAATACATATTCTAAACTGTAATATTTAATTTTTAAATTTTGCTAGGTTTAAATTTTGTTCATAACATTTTAATTCCTCTATTGAAAAGTCACTAACATCACTATCATGATAAATTGTTTTGAATTTATTGTTAATAGTTTAATATCCCTCAGATTTTTTTTTAATGTTACTAATTAAGGAATCACATATAACAAAAAAAATATTAACTTTAAAATATTCTTTGCCACTAAATCTTATTTCATGTTCTGGAATTTCATCATGAAATAGTTTTCGTATTTTCTTCCGTTTTTTATCATTAGTATATGCAATATCTTTAACATTTTCTGCTTCTTTTTCTAAATTATCGAAAGTTTGTATGAAATCTATCAATGAATCATATATTAAAACTGCTTTATTTAGGGATTCGTCTTTTTGTTCAAGAGTCTTGTTCGAAACATCTATTCTCTCTATCTTTTCCCATATAGTAAGCAACAGTACATACTCAAAATCTAAATCTATATTATTTCAAAATTCTAAAATAACTCTCTCCAAGTTTTCACCAGTATGAGAAAATATAGGTAGAAATTCCAAAAATCTTTCTTTTATACCACTTGGAAGAACATAGCGAATAATGACGGCCAGCTGATCTACGTAAGATATATCAGGTGTTGAATCAATAATTAGAGAGTAAACTTTGGCTTCTTTTATTTCGTTCACTATTGTGAGTTGTAAATCTTTCGATATAATAGAAAAAAAATCATCACATATTGTAGAGGACAAATACGAGGGTGGTCCGATAGGTACTTAGCATACAAAAGAAAAAAAAAATTTGGGGAAATGGCGATTTATTTTTCAATATAGTCTCCTTTTAGCTCGATGCACTTGACCCAGCGATGCTCCAACTTCTTTAACCGGTCGGAAAAATACGTTTTCTCGAGGTCTGCAAAGTAGGCCTCCGTGTCGACGATGACCTCCTCATTCGACGGAAATTTCTGCCCGGCGAGTGACTTTTTCAAGTTTGGAAACAAAAAGAAGTCGCACGGGGCCCAATCTGGAGAATACGGTGGATAGGGCAGCAGTTCGTAGCCCAATTCGACCAATTTGGCCGTGGCGAGGGCGGAGGTGTGAGCCGATGCGTTATCATGATGGAAGAGCACTTTTTTCTTCGCCAAGTGGGGCCGTTTTTTCTTCAATTCGGTGTCGAATCGGCCCAATAATTTGGCATAGTACAGCCCTGTGACCGTTTTGCCCTTCTCCAGGTAGTCGATGTGGATCACACCTTGTGAATCCCAGAAAACGATGACCATCACCTTTCCGGCCGATGGGACAGTCTTCGCCTTCTTCAGAGCACGTTCGCCGGGTGAAGTCCACTGTTTTTTAGTTTTAAATTCATTTTTATTTCATATTATCTTATATCTATCCTACCCTAGTCAAAAATGCTTAAAACTGGCTTAACTATCTTAACAAATGTAACTATCTAGGGCGAGTAAGGTGGGCACTCTAAAACAAACAGCACAATTGAAACATATGTATGTCTTTCGACGACTACATAAATTTACTATTAACATTATAACTACTCGTAACTTAAGCTAAGAAAACTTTTTTTTTTATTAAAAAACTTAGCATATGATAATTTTTTTTTTAAATATTTTATATAAAACTTAATCCTACCTTAAACTAATTAAACCTAACTAAACCTATCAATGAAGTCCACTATTTCGACTGTTCCTTGGTCTCTGGTGTGTACCAGTGGATCCATGTTTCGTCGACTGTCACGAAACGACGCAGAAACTCCTTCGGATTGCGCTTAAACAGCGTCAAACACTGCTCTGAAGTGGTCTCACGGTTGCGCTTGTTGTCCGGAGTGAACAAACGCACCCGACAGCTTTCTCATGCCCAAAATTTCATGCGATCATTTGAGATGCCTACTGTCCCAGCTACCTCGCGCACCTTCAATCGGCGGTCCGCCAATACGAGAACCTGGATTTTTGTAACGTTATCCTCCGTGGTAGCCGTTTTCGGGGCACCTGGACGTAGCTCATCAAAAACCGACGTACGACCACGTTGAAACTCGTTGACCCAATTTTTGATGGTCGCCACCGAAGGAGAAGAGTCACCGTACACAGCATCCAAACGCTCTTGATTTCGTTGCGCGATTTCCCTTCCAAAAACAAGAATCGAATCACCGACCGATATTGCTCTTTTTCCATATTTCTAAAATCCGCGGACAATCCCGCTTCCACACGCGGTCAAAATAAAACTACGAGCCCGATCCGGCTGAAATTTCGACACGACAGTAGCCGTCTACTAGAATGTACTACACGATAGTAAGTTGCTCTTGCGATACTGGTGCCATCTGGCGGTGAGGTTAAGTACTTATCATACCACACTCACAGTTTATAGTACCGGTATAGTTTGCATATTTTTGCATGTGTTCCCGCAAAAATCGAAATCGGATAAATATTCCAAAGCACCTATATAATTACCATTATTTTCACTAAAAAACACTTCAAGTTGTTGGTTTCAGTATAAGCCAACCAATCTCTTTTAACTTTTTCCCCGCTATTAATTGTTCTGAAGAAGGAGGCAATAGTTAACTTTCTTGTGATTTGTTTTTACTCTTCGTTGCATACGTTCAGGAGACACTGATTTTAAATAGCTACGTTTGACTTTTTAAACACGTGCATAGTAAAGGCTCGATAGGCGCGAGGCTCGATCGAAGTTACACACATCGACACTCACGGGCGTGGATGCATAAACACGATTCGGCATAATTTGGATACGTTTCAGAAATAATTATGAATATCATGTTTTCTGTTAATTTAATTATTTAAATTAAAAAATTAAAAACCTACAATATTTTTCGGGCCCCAAAAATTACGGGCCCTAGGCACGTGCCTAGGTTGCCTAGGCGTTAGTCCGCCCCTGGGCATGACAAGCAGTAATGGTCTGTTTTTGTTGGCTGTCTACCTCATTGTACTTGCACATCCTGTTGAAAGGATACCTGCAATTCGTTATTTGAAAGACATGAGGGTGGGCTTAAAATATATGGTCTTCTTCTTCTTTTCCTTTTTCCGGCATTGTTATGGTCAGAAGTGTAGGACCATAACCTTCCCACTTAACTGCATTCCTACTGGTCCGCTTGTGGGGTGTTTTTGCATTTGTTTGCATCAATTGTTTTTCGGCCTGTCTTTTTTTTTTTTTTTGTGACAAGGGCATGCTCCAGATTTTTCTCGTTTGATCTTACTCTTACAACACCGGTGATCTCCAGTCGTGTCAACCCACTGATTTGCATGTACACTTGTGGGGCAGTTTAATGGTGGTATATGTGTCCCTAGGCTCACCTTGGTGTTTTCTAAATTGCCTAGATGTTATTTTTGTTTACCTTTGTTCTAGTCGCCTTTTACGACAAGCGAGAGGTATCGCTGCAGGGATATTCTTAAGCCGTCCCTGCACGGATAGCTTAAAATATATGGTATTTATCTTTTGTAAGCTGGTTTCATTGTAACCAGTTATTGTAATGGGTAGGGTTCTCGAATTCAAAATGTTTGCCTACCCCCACGTTTCTAGATCCCTAGAACTGGAATTCATAGTTTTTGGTGAATGTGAGAGTTTTCCCCTCAGAAATCTCCGGAACAGATATCGATCAAGAACCAAGTCCATTGGATGCATAAGAACATATTAAACACCCGATAAAGTTTGTGTGGAATTTCAATTCGCGTTTTGTTCTAGAATACGTAGGTTTTAGGGAGAGAGTCTGTGTTTATTCTGAAGGTTTACTCGACATGTAATTGCATTATGAAGGACTAAGTGAGTCATCACCCTCAACATCTATTGTGAATGAGAGATGATCAAAAAGTGCTGACGAAAGCATAACACTCGCAGCATAAGATCACTTCAAAATTCACGCTCTGTATGTGCATTTCCAACATAACACCTTAATGACATGGAAACAAAAGAATTACTGTGAACTACACCCAACGCTAATTCAGTCCTATCTCTCTCAAATCCTATCTAGGACAACCACCCCCGGAAACCATATGCACCCCGTCCAGGTTGTGTGACAAACACAATAAGAACGTACACTTTTGAACCTGCACGAATTATAAAAAAAAAAAAAAAAAAAAGCTGTAGATCTTTCTTAAGTACTCTGGTCTCTATTCTATAAGTATACCAAATGGGAAGTTCTTAGTAGTAGACGAATCGCTTCCAAGCGCCTACTTTTAGGCATATATCCATCCGAGTTGTCTGCAATTTTGCCTTTAAATTTGGTCTCTAAACGAAACTTCATGAGCTGAATCGGTGAAAATGTATCGTATATGTTACAATAGAAACACAAAAAATTAAAAATAAATAATGAATAAAATAATGAACATTCAAAGGTTGATTTGCCTTGTTCTGGTCGACCTGCAATGCCTTTAACACCAAGAGTATCCACAAAAGCATGAAGCTGACTTTCGAAAATCATTATCTCAGCAGTTTCCTGATGATTTGGGCATGAAACTCGTCGTTTGTGTGCATCGAAAGCAGATCATTGAAGACATGAACTCACGATCCTCAATCGATTCCACTTTCATGAAATACATCCTAGGTGGCGACAATACGTGGTTCAGCGACTGCATTATGCGTTAAAGTTGCTACAAATTACTTCGATGATCCTTGGTGCACTTTCACAATAAATAAAGAATACCATGAAAAATACTTTTTGCAAAAATGTTCCTGGAAAACCGTTAGATTTGCAGGAGAACAATTTTTAGATTCTCCATCATCGCACAAGGTTATAGTTTTTAACTAAAAATCGAACGAAAGCTCAAGCCCGATACTCACTTTATATTGCCGCGTTTGACATTTTCCTGCAGTCAAAGCCAAAACGACTATTTCAGAGAAAATATTTTAGGTGAAGGCCTACCTTAATCATCCTACAAAAAATCTATATTGAACACTGCAAATATAGCAATTAATTGCAAGAAGTATGTAAGTGCGTCAATGTTTATTAGAGGCGAATTCCTCCCAGCTATTAAGATTATATGTGAACATAAAGGCAATGCTATAATGTGAAATAAAGTATAGTTCTCAGGAAGTAGCTTTTACGAGGTGATATTTTTTTTTATTCCTCAACCACCTGGAGGCATTTCACGACCAACGAGAAAATGAAATCCCAATAAAATAAGCCGAGAAGTCTTTAAACTTGTACTGATTTATTGGGGGAAAAAATCGGCCTTAGTCGCTCTGCCGCACTCAGTGAAATGCCCCGGTAAATATCGCAATCTGTTCCGTTGAGGTTTAGCTACCCATTGGCATTTACTTTCCTGTTGAGTGAACAGTGCAATTGGAGTACAGGATACAAGGTCTGTTCCAGTGACACGGTCGAGTGCATAACCAATCCACTTCGTCCTTCAAATACTAAACAACATTAAACTACCCGAACATAGCCCGGTGGAAGTATCCCACGACGCCTTCAATTCGCGGGTCGTTGAAATGGAGGACATGTTTCAACTGATATTTCCGCTCAACGAATCGAAAATAAAGGAAAATGGGAACGACAACATTGTGTTGAAAAACGTATTTTTTCCCTCTGTAAATGCAAACAACCTGCGATGTTTAGAAAAATAAAATAAAAAGGAAACAAATGGAAAAACAGAAACCATATGTATTTTCCTGAAATTGTTTGCGTTGTGCATTCCTGGGATCGGAAACTCTCATTTTTTAGCGTACGATGTGACATGCAACTAAACTTTTATGTGAATAACTGTAAAATTTCAAAACACGATCCTGGAGAGTATTTCGAAGCCACCACAGAGTTTTGCCAGGGAAAAAACAAACAAGCATGTCAATAATCACAATTTCAGGTGCATGAAATCAGGTACGCCGGATGTATTCCTTGATGAATCCGAAATATCTGGTTCCTCGTCCTTTGCGAAAAAATGTAATTTATGTGCTGTTTTAATGGTTTTAAAAGCAGTATCATACTGCTTTAGTACACTAACCTGCTGGCATTTTGTTTTTCTTCTATGTTTTATAGGGTCATCCAATAAGAGGCTGCTTTTTAAATTGATTAAAACTGCATCATTTTTAAGAAAAGCACGGTATAAAGTTCAAGCTGCAAGTTTAATACAGAAATACAATATTTCTCAAAACCATGCTTTAATTTTTATGTCAACTAGACCTTCACCAGTTGATGCAAAGTGGCAACAAGAAGGACCAATTTCTGAAGTCGTCTGCAAAGAACAGTAGGGTTTTCAATCACTGTCAGTTACTGTGGCGACATTTTCAGCTCTCCTCCCTGAACGAATACAAGCTGGAACTTTCATACCTATAACCTGTCCGAGATGGAGACATCAATCGGGTAAATTCACCGTAGTTGGGCGGAAATACACTTGATGCTGAGCAGAATGAAGTTTCACTAATGGTAGGTGTGGCTTTCTTTTATCTGGGAATATGGGTTTCATTTAGTTTGGAAAACGATTCGAACTTGTCGACTGCATCTTTAACTGAAATTCACCTTTGGCTCTTTACGCTTTGATCGCATTTTTGTTTTTCACGCCGTCATAGAGAATTTTTGAAGTCTGCTGAGGGCTGACTTCGACTAAAGAACTCATTGATACAATCCTGATCGATGGTAGATATTGGAATCGGGGTCGAAACCTTTTCACTCATCGTCAAAGGCTTGAAGACGTTTCTATTGAAGTTAATTGTATTCTCGTTCCTCCCTCGGAGGAAGATTTACTCTGTGACGGAATTCCATTTCGAGGGCTCGATTGAACCATAGAATTGAAGAAATGTATATGTTCACATATTTGCGAGGAGTTTTTTCGTTTTGCAGGCTCCGAGGAAGAATTGTTGTCTTCGATTGAACGCATGGTATCTTCCTCTATCGGCAAGCATTGTTGCTTAGTCGTATTTGGTCGAATTCGAATATTCACATTGTAGACCTTACGGAAAGACGATGACTGAGTTGGCGTTTGATTTGGTGATTTACTTCGTGGAGTCTCAGCATTTACATCGCATAAAGTGTTATTATATTTTGGTGTAGTACCAAGGTGAACAATAGGCGAAATTGACTGATTCGAGAGCCAAGCATTTTTTCCGAGTTTATTGTTGCGTGCTATAGGTGTTTCAGGAATCGATACTTGTCCGATTTCAAAACCATATTAAAGACCTTGTGTGTTAGGAGGGGTTTTATAAGTGAGAGCGCTAGTTTCACAATGTTCCCTGAGTCGTGAGTTTTGTAAACAATTGCGAGTGCATCGTTCTTTATGGTGCATGAACGGTCGTAGATATTAGACTCGATAATTTTCGGACTCAACAGATTATTATTATTGTTGTATAAGCATTCCAAATTGTCAACCTTATTTTCAGTACCTAGGGAAATTCCATCCAGAATGGCTTTTAGTTCAATTGTGTTTTTAATACGTTGTTCCGGGTCCATGTGTAAACCATCTCCAAGGATTTTTTCAAATTGTTTTTGTCTGTTGCACTGCGGGGCATGAATCCGGTGATTTTGCAAGTGAATCAGCATTAAATCATAATCGACGTCGGAAAAAGGAATGGAACAGTTAAGCATCTCCCAAAGAGTTAAGCAAATCCCGTAGACGTCACTTTGTTCTTTCGGAAATACAAATGGGTCTGTTGAAAGGAGTTCCGGCGCTTGGTAGTTGTGTATCGAAAATATTTTCCTATAGTTGACGAAATACGGTCGGAACTTGTAAGATATGTTGATTGCGCTGCTTGGACTTGAATTTTCATTTTTAGTCGAATTAATTATCCCATTTTTTGTTTTCCCATTTGAATGCGTAGTTAACTCGAATGATGCAAGCTTAACAATTTGAAACGAGTGGCACATTAAACTACTATGCGATGATATATTGGATTGTATGAGCCCATTGATATGTAAAAACGTGACGGCATCATTGATTTGGAGGGTGAATTGGAGACAAGTCGGCAGGGAGAGAATATTTTCCTCTTTATGTATTTAATTATGTAACGAACAACTCAAGGGCTCTAAAATTAATGAGTCCATAGCGCATTTATTGTCCACAGCTATTCCAATTATGAGAGCAACGTTTTGATGGCGAATTTTGCTCAGCATTTCATAGTTAAACTGAAGCGCACTGTCATCGTATAATGGTTCTCTTCTGTGTGGTTTGAATCGCGTAACTGGAACGTTGTAGAAAGTACCGCGTCTCGAAAATTTCGCGAGGATTGCTGTCTACAACCTCGTTTGTATTGCAAACGATAAGTTCGACGAAATTATGCATTGGATTCATATTGCTGGCTGTTTCCCGAACCGGAACACTCGTTAAGTTTTTACTTATAGATTTGCTCCAATTTTCGAAAGACTCCAACTCTCGAATGATGTCTGTCTGTTTACACGGGCTCGGCTTACCGGTGTTTTTTGGTTCAGTGGTCTTGTCCAAATCGGTAACGGGCACGTTTTCTCGATTATAGAATTGAATTGGATCAAATGAAATGGACGTAGATGACGTCCCAGGTGAATCGGTATTATTCAATAATTGAACGTTTTCTTGGACGTATGTACTCCTGAGCGGGTTTCGAATGGTTGTTGTTGTAGTTGGGAATATTGCATGTGTTGGAGTGTGGCCCCCGGAATCGTTTAGATGACCTTTCTTCGTCGCTTAGCTTTTCACTCAAAGGTAAGGCGTATTCCACTTCCTCACCGTGTTTGTTAATAACCGTCTGGTACGGAGGACTAAGCCTTAGCGGACCTAATGCTTCCAGATTAAGGGGGTGCTCATAAAGCAATTCTTCTGATGATTTCTCACTACCTTGTTCATTCACAGGACTTCGAATATTCGAAAATGGATGGGAGTTCTCTCTGTAGAATTTCGTTGGCGGGCTTATGAGGTACTCACTGATGTTCAAAAGTTCTGAACTTTGATCAAATTTGTCAACAAGAACAAAATCGTTCTCATAAATTTGAAGTTCATTAGGTTGCTGCCATAGGGTAGTATTTCTATGAACCTTGAAATGGGAAATTTCGGTTGCTGGAGAGTATTGATGAATTGATACTACATCCAAGCCGTTTCCAGTGGAGACTGATGTCCGATTTCGAATAGTATTGTGCGCGATCTACAAGAATTTCCTTGTATGAATTGGTGTCATGCTGCGCAATGTCTCGAGGTTGAATTTCTTAGCAATCAATCAGATTTGGATTGTCGGAAAAGTCATCGGGAGTGGGTCGACGGTGAAGAAGTTTTCGGCTTTTTTTACGACTCAGCCGAACTGAACCTTGAAATGCTTGTCGTTGCCTCCACTCGTTAAATTTGGAGAGGGTTTTTACGTACGATTCGTCCGGTGACCTAGCTGACGAGAGTGGCGGTTCACTTTGGCGTCTCTTGCATGAATTCGAAGAATCTAATTCCCTCTTTATTCATTTGATTAAAGCCATGCTGGAATTTTGATGTCGGGATATACATCTAAAACGTTAATAAAAGTGCGATATATTTGAAAATTTGTTTTAACAATTTCAAGTACGGATATCTTTCTGCGCTAACTGATGCTTTGCTTAACTTTGCGTACTGTACCATAAACCATTACTCCTGAGACCAGACAGGGCTTTTAGCGCGCCCTTCAGGGGGTGGAAGGTTCACCATAGAATCTAGAGCAGCACCCGTCGTGTGGGGAAAAGCCCCCGTACAGCTGAGACCAAACGCTCTTTGAAGTTTGGTGAAGGAGGCCACGACGTATTTACTTGTTAGCCTCTTCACCCAGACAACCGATACATATGAGATTATCGTTCTTAATCTTGCCGTGTAGATCCAGAGGACCTTTATCGGCGAATTTGCCAAAAAACATCTTTGACAGTACTTCGCTAAACATTAGTTGACAAAGAGGACAGCAACATCATCTGCATATGCCTGGGCATAGATTCAACATGATTTGAATAAAGGAGATTGCTACCTAAAATGACTCCCAGCTGATTAACATCCTTGGTTATGGGGATAGAATTGTCTCTTAGAACCAGCTGAGTCATACCAGTATTTTTCCTTTTTCTCGTGAAGAGAACGACATCAGTCTTAAAAGGATTAACCGAAAGCCCATTACTCGGGCACCAATCATCGATAACATTTAGCGCCGCCTGTACTTTACGAAAGACAATCGCTAAACATTAGTTGACAAAGAGGACAGCAACATCATCTGCATATGCCTGGGCATAGATTCATGGGGCATTGAGAGCATCGAGTAGAGACTAGAGAGTCGACCACCATGCACCATAACAGCAGAGGCAGGACGCCACCTTGCGGGCAGCCCCTGTTTACGCCGCATTTAACACATTGTTGGAGACCGCCATCAGCGATCAATTTTCCGTGCCCAAGCATTACTTTGATCCACAAAACCAGAAAATGTCCAACACGTAATATTTCCTTTCAAGTGCGTATTCAATTCTCCTTACTAGGTTTCGAAGCAAAGTCTTACAGGATTTCCTGTGCTGATATGTTGCATCTCCGAGAGAGGATGCATTTGAAAGTCGACGTTGTGCATGAACAACTTTACTAGTCTCTCCATGCTTTTCAGCAAGCAGAATGTTAGAGTGATTGATCTAAAACTCTTGGGTAGTGAGTATTCCTCTTTCCCTGTTTTAGGAATACAGACCGCTTTTACCATGCACCAAGGAATAGGTTTATAGGCATGTGCCAGGCTAGCAGTGTAAATTATGTTCAAAATAGGAAGCAGCTGCCTAACAACTTGTGATTTATTTTATCAGTGCTTGGCGACTTTAAGCCATCAAAATATGCCACATCAAATACAATGGCTTCAGTAGTTGCCACTCGTGACGCAATATACCAGTTACGCTGAGTTGTTTTGATCGTTTCAATCACAGTTACCCTTGAAGAAGTATGCAACGAGGCGATGAGTCTGAAGCAGTAAATTGAGAGTTTCCGCTTTAGACTCAGTAAAGGTACCATCAGATTTCCTGAGTACATCCAGCTCAGTCGATTTTCCTCGTTTGAGGGTTTTAACCAATTTGCTGGTCGCACTCAGATATTTGATATGACCTCTTCGCAGAGTGTCGTATAAGAATTATTCTTAGATTTATGAATAAGATTCTTATATTCTTTCTGCTTCGATCGATACTAACTACTTTTCTCTAAACTATCTTTCCTACTTTCTACTTAAAAATCGTTTAAGGCCCGCGAGCTGTTCACCTGAATGTGGTATGATGAAAAGATTAACGTTGTTGATATGATATGTATAGCCCTTGAACTAGGATTTTTTCCCATAGGACGGTTAGACATGGGCACAACCCTTAAGCAAGATCAGAGCATGACCATTACTAACAATCTGACTGAAGAGCGCCACTGCTGATCCATTTATCCAGATTTACCATGTGAGCAGTGTACTTACATTTCCATTGCATGTCCTTAGCTCGTATGCTCCTGTTCGTCTGAAAATAAGTCTCGATACTGATTCTTACTGGAGCATTATAAAAAGAGCGAACTCTGATAAGCTTCCATAACTATGTCCAGAGCATTTTGGATATTAGAATCCCTTCAATCCCCAAATTCCCATAGTTGGCTGACTCTTTGCCCCTATATTAACAAATAAAAGGATTGCCAATTACAAAGGACAATTTTTTTTTTATTTTAATGCAAACGTAATCTTTAACTTTTTTAAGATCTGTCAGTGTCATAATGTCAGTAAAGGCTTACATTTGTATATAGTGAAGTTCACTGACGTTTGTTTGCCATCAATAATATGTGCGGAAGTATGGTGGAAAATTAGCTCAAAAGAATCTGTCGTAACAAACATACTCGCGAGTGTCCCATTCGGATACTTGCAATATTTCATTCTTTACATTCTGTGTGTCTCTTAACAATTCAGCTTAATAACACTTAAGCAGGTAATATTTTTTTTTGTTTTTATCTTAAGATATATTATCTGCATTAGAAGCAATTTTCATAATCTTAATCCTACTTTATTACTTACATCGTTTTTTTTTTGTTTCTTTCCAGGTAAGTGGATAAAGCTGGGGGCAAAGAAAAACCATCTACATATATCAAACAAAAGCGTAGAGTATGTATTTTCAATGATCTAATAGTGAAACTGTCCCATTCAACGTATGAATTTGTTTTTATCAACAATAAACAAGATGAGATCAGCTCGCCGTGAGCCATGCTACAATTCCAAGTCTTCTACCTAGAATTTTGCAAACTTTTACCTGGATCTGTCTAGACGGGCAGTCAGGAAAGCTTTTGCATAAGTCTTCCCTACCCCAGCCTTGCAAGGTAGAAGACTTAAACGTGTACGCATTTTTGTTTCAGGTTTATAATTCGTCTCATAAATTCTGTCATGCACAGCCACATGCAAATAACCGCATTGAGGAATTTACGGTTCTCAACAGGCAAACCTCGCGACACGTCTCTATCAATCGTTTATTCGCGAATTTCCGCGTAATTTAATTTAGTGAACAAAAAACATAACTCCTAAAAATAGACAACAATAATACTGGTGATTGGATGGGTTTAGTAGTCATTACGGTTTATCTATTTGATGGGATATATGATAATAAATACTAGATGAAGGATAAACATGTAGTTCACATTCACTTCGCACAAGTTTGCAAATGTATGATATATGCATACAAACGGACAGACAGGCAAGTCTTTGTATATAGACTAATAAAATATTGGAGCTGTCAAGTCGGATTAAGGGCACTGGTCCTTATTCATTAAGGGGCGATGGGTAGTTTAGTTGCCCCGTGAACATATTTTTTAATCATGTTATTATGTTATTGCACATGTTTATTAAATGCATATTCGAATGAAGCAATATCGCATTCAACCCATCATTAGACATCAACCACAACTACATGGGCGGTTAAGAGAACAAACTTGCAAATCCCAAATCGTTTCATAATTGCTTCATATACCTTATCTGCAGGGGTGGATAACAAAACAGAAATGTAAAATCCAATTGCTATCTGCATTAGTGGCATCGACCGCGCACATGGTAATAGCTTCAATTAATTTTCACGTACCACTCACGTAGGAACATCTATCGGTCCCAGTCGGCTTCTCTGTTTATTCACCTTCAGTTTGATATGCATATTCAAGAGTGTGTCTGTAGGACTTACAATTCATGTCTGGTATTAGCTGCCGCCTTGTGGGTGAAACATCCACGTCATTACCTGCTGCACTACAACACACCAGAAAGCCGTGCCGGCTCTCGTCGATCTTATGGCCCATTAGCACGCCATCAAGCAATTACTCCAGTTCCCAACGAAGCGCAAGGAGTACTACAAGTGCATAGTGTAGGTTTAATACATCCTCTTACTCCCTTGGCATCCGTGTTCGTTCCAGCAATGTATAAATTGTAACCTTTCTTATACGAGTAGGGGCAGAGTTGAAGGCGGGAACCTATGAAATAGGCTGAGTGTATGAGTAAGTCAGGATTGGGGGGTGGATATGGATTGTCTGGGATTGACTTTTTCTCATCTTTGCTAATATGGCTGGCAATTAAGCACGTAAATTGTACTAAGCATTCGTGTGCGTATAAGACATACGTAAAAAGAAACCCGTCAATTTTCTTTGAATTTCCTCAAAAACCAGTATCAGGCAAGAGAAACCTTAAGGCCATTCATCGTTTGAATCGACAAAAGCACGTACCATACAAACGACGGAAGCCAACTTTTCCACTCAGTTCGTTTATTTTCAATCTCTTTGTTAACAATGCGGGGAAGGCAGCTGTGCCAAGTAAATTCGACACACGACTCTGTGCCTGAACGATGGAAACCTCGAATGCTAACCGCGGCTTTAAACTGAGGGGTTAACTTGAGCTCGTTTGTGCCCGTTGAAATCAGCATGAATTGTTTGACTATTGTCTGCTGGTAAGAATGGGGGAAAGAGTTGAGTTAGTTGACAATTGGGAGCAGAGTAATGTTATATACGAGACGAAGTTGTTCCATTGAAATTTTGAATGTGCTTCGCGTTGAAAAGACTGTGCACGATATTTTGCTTAAATGATTTTAATTCGTGAGCGGTTGCCTCTGTGGAAAGTATACCTCATTTTTTTTGAGGGTCCTGCAAGTTGTGCATTTGTTTGTCGACGCTAAGGGCAACAGTATTTTTTTTATTTTCATTTTTTGGTTAGAAAGATAGTAGTTATAACGGATAATTTCTAAAGTTCCCTTTTACTCATACCATTCATATGCTCATTCTCTTTCCTTCATAAAAAAATATTCTAAAAGCCACCTGAGCCGTCGGAGTAGATACTACTAGCACACTAAATGGTATAAACCATTTTTACTTGAAGTGCACTGAAAAATGCTAATTAAACTACAATATTTTCGTCTTTTTGAAACTAAATTTTGGGTAAAGTTTGAACTCGCAAACTTGTGCAACAAAATAAACAGCGCTGTGCAAAACCATTGTGGATTTTTTTTTCTATTTTTTTGAGTAGTAGTAAGAATATCTTAGAGTGTACAAATCTGAAGCAACTTTCAAGGATATTTGCATATTTCCGCCAATATTTCGTATTGTACATCTCTTTGGCACAGACAGTATCAGATGATTCCAAATACTTTGTGGTATTTTTTCATCAATTCTGTCTTATTTCGAAAGCGTCCATCTCCCACCAGACATTTAAGTATTTCAAATAAATTTTCAATGGGATTCAAATCTGTTGATTGGGCTCTCCAATCAAGAACTTGAACTCCCTTTTCTTCTAGATATGTTTTAACCAACTTCGATGTGGCTTTCGGGTCGTTATCCTGTTGAAACACCCATCAAAGCCGTATTTCCCATCGGGCAAATGGGTCCTTATACATGAATCGGTCTATGAAGCTCATTTTCAGAATGGAATTTGGGCTCAATTTTTCTCTGATTTCAATTTATTTTTATCGTTTCTCGAAATATTATTTGTAAGAAGACTGTAAACCGAAAAGGTTCTCACGAAAATTGACATATGGGTAAAACAATCCAAATTTTTAGTATTCATCATATAAAATTGCTAAGTTGTAGAAAATGTTGAATAGTCTGGTTAAAAAAATCTAAACCTTTTTTGTTTCATCCGTTGAGCATTAGAAATTCAAATAGGTTCAGAGTCACAAATCTTGTAAAAATTAGATATCAAAAGTATTGCCCATTTCCAGACTTTAGATTTTTAAGGTGTTCGGCAGTTTCTTTGGAGGAAGTGAGAACGACGGATCTGGTCGAATAAAATATTTCAAAATACATTATCACTGATTTCGGTCGACTCAACTCAACAATTGTAGTCTCTTCGAAATTTTGTTGTGATTTTATTTTATTTCAGTGGCTCTGGACATCGAGCTGATCTCGCCATACACTGAACATAGGCAGGCTTGCTTACCCTTCGAGTTATCGCAGTGCATCTATTTTCCATCGACATTCACGATATGTTATTAGAAACGACCCATCAAATATATTATATAACTTAATACGTGCGGTTTTTTTTCAAAATTTGAACGTTTATTTAAGAAAAAACATGTACAATAGTATTATTCAAAGTATTGCCCATCTGAAGCTATGACTTTTTCCCATCTTTCTAGCAATTTGTGGATCCCATCCCAAAAGAACTGGGCCGACTTGGCAGCCAAGAATGAATCAAGCCAATTGTTGATATTCTGCTCTGATGTGAACCGTATTTCAGTGAGGGCGTTCTGCATCGACCGGAACAAATGGTAGTCAGAAGGGGCAAGGTCTGGGCTATAAGGCGGGTGGGGTAAAACTTCCCATCCACTGTTTTCCAAATAGTTCTTAACCGGAATAGCAACGTGGGGCCGAGCGTTGCCATGATGGAAAATTATTGCCTCGTGTCTGGTCGCATATTCCGAGTGTTTTTCGGCTACTGCTCTCTTCAAACGGATTAATTGTGTTCGGTAGCGTTGTCCATTGATGGTTTCACCCGGTTTTAGCAGCTCATAATACAGCACACCCTTCTGAACCCACCAAATACAGAGCATTACCTTTGCGCCATGGATATTCGGCTTTGCCGTTGATTCGGCTGGTTGGCCGGGTTTCACATATGATTTTTTGCGCTTGGGGTTGTCGTAATGGATCCATTTTTCATCACCAGTAACAATCCGATGCAAAAATGACTTCCTTTTGTGGCGTTCCAGCAGCATTTCGGACATGCAAAACCGCCTTTCGACGTCTCTCGGCTTGAGTTCATGTGGAACCCAATTTCCTTGCTTTTGAATATATCCAGCTGCTTTTAAACGTTTTGAAATGGCTGCTTGAGTGACATCCAAAGATTCTGCGAGCTCTTCTTGTGTTTCATCTTCATAGAGTAATGCTTCCAGTTCTTCATCTTCAAACTTTTTTGGCTGCCCAGGACATTCATCGTCTTCCAAGCGAAAATTACCACTTTTAAATCGTGCAAACCACTTTTGGCACGTTCGCCATAAACTTCCACCAAAATACGATGACTTTCTGCAGTTTTTCTTCATATTAAAGTAATGAAGAAGAATTCCCCGCAATAACACTTTTTCAGGCAGAAAGTTCGACATATTTGAGTGAAAAAAAATTATTGTTGTTTACGCTTCAAATGAATGACATATACTGAAATGACGTACAATGACAGTAGCTTTCCAACGCATGTTCCAATGGAATAATACAAGTTACGCGCCATCTCTTAGCAAACCGCACGAATTAAGTTATAGACCCAATAATTTTTTTTAAATCCAATGCTCAAATCTGATTTTTTTCTCTTTTTTTTCGAAAATTACCATTCAAAACTCAAAATTCTTACCGCCATTTTGAGTTTTAAAAAATATATATACAGTGGCTCACAGCTTATTTGACCCACCCCCAAAATTTATCAACAAAATAAAAACGCAGAATGATTAATTGAGTTTTAAATTTAAACAAAATATCTTCATTTATTAATTTTATCTTAAAATGACATAACCAATTAACAGAAACAAAATAAATTCAATAATTCAATGTCACAGCTTATTTGACCTATTTGAATAAAAAAAAAGTAAAAAAAAACGTATAAAAAATATTTTTATCGATATCAATACCTGCTAAGCCCCCCCTTTTGGTCTATAAAAGTTTTAAGCCGGTTAGGATAATATTCCACTGATTTCTTGGTCATTGCACAAGGTATTTTTACCCTTTCCCCACTTAAGGCGGTTTTCAGATCGTTTTAATTCGAAAACTGGTATTTGCGAATATTTGCAGATTTTCAACAACATTAAGATGTGGAGACTGTGCCACGTCATGAAGCCGTGGGGACAATTACAAATTACCAAGTTTGGACTATTCCTGATGTATATTTCGGGTCATTGTCTTGCCAAAACCGAAAAGCATCTCTTTTTTTGTTCTACACTAGAAATTGGAGCAAGTTGTCCTTTAGTATGTTAAGATAGACCTTTTTATCCATTGTGCTTTCAATGAATTGTAGCTTTCCAACTCCCGCTGCTGATATATGTACATGCCCGTACCATGACATAGCCACCTCCATGTTTGACTGTTGGCCTTAAGTGTTTACCTCGCAGCTCTGTATTTGGCCTGTACCATACAAAATATCGCCCATCGGATCCAAAAATATTAAATTTGTACTTATCAGCAAATATGACTTGTTCCCAGAATCTTGAATCCTTTTTAATGTTCTCGTTTGCAAATTTAAAACAATAATCACAATTTTTTTTATTTATGAAATGCTTTTTGCGAGGGACTCTTTCGTGTAACTCATTATTTCTAAGAATACGTCAGAAGGTTTCTATCAGAAACCAGAATGAGACGTGCGTCTTTCGTACGTCTTCCCCCGTGACACCCTGAAATTTTGAAAGAAGTTCAGGTTCGCAACGACAAAACCCGTTACAAACGAGCGTCTATCCGTGAATACGTGTGAGCTCATTTCATTTTACCGCAGTGTACTCCCGCCACACACACTCTTGGAATTATAACAATGTGCGTGATTGTTTACAAAATTTTGACAGCACTTAAGGTACCCACGTGCTCGCCCGAGCTTGTAGGCAAACGTGGGCAGCCATTTTAAGTGGTACGTCTCATTGGTGGTTTCTGGTTTCTGTGGAACAAGACTTTTCTATCATATTCTCCGACAACTTGGGGTTTTGTTTTGCACTTAATATTTTATTTGGAGCATTTCTTCCTTTATTTATAAGACGATACTCGAACACAAAACGATGGACTATAGCCTTGACCGTGTCATCTGGTATATTAACAATTTGGGCTATTTTCCTACGAGAAAACCCATTCCTATAGTGATGGAAGACCATATCAAACTGCTCAATTCCTTCATGAAAACTAATCGAGACGCAACAAGAACCGTTATCTTCAATTTGGTGCGATCGCGACTGTTCATTGAACAAAGTGGATCAAATTAGCAGTGATCCACTATACATAAACAGTGAATGCAGCATTTAATTAAAGCATTCATAATTATATTTAAGAAATATGTGATTAACATTTCATCCAAACTGTTTGAGAGGTTGGTGCGTTTGCCTTTGTTACCGGTGACAACCAAGTCGTCGAAATTGTATTTCACTGTGTTTCGTCTCTGATGTTGACCTCTCTCATGTCTACTTGGTAGTTTTGTACAATGGACAAGTAGTGTTTTGTATAAGTGGGAATAACAAATGTCTAAGAAAAAGACCTTTAGACTACTGTGAGTAAGTACCATAAATAGGTAGGAGTTAGAACTTTCCTATAGGAATACCAAATAAGAGCAATATTGTGCCTGTTTAGTGTCACAAAGCTCGTCTGCCCCATTGAGACAAGACTAGATCCATCTAATAGACTTAAATAAATAAATAAAGAACTTGCTTGGAATACTCAAAGAGCAGTAAATCTCTGGTATCATAGGAATTTTATACCTTATTCTCTAATTTCGTTAGCCCAACTGGCACTTTTCACGAGAAATTAAATACAAAATTGCCGAAATATTTATTTTATATTTAGGGCTTTTGAAGATGTACTTTAGAGAAAAGGAAAAAAAGCGAAACATAATCTGCTTTCTTTAGTAAATCTTTCCATAAATATTCCTACCTAAGCTGGCAAAACGTTTCCCTTTCAATTGTCATTAAACCAATTCGTTTTGTTAAAATAACTACATATGTGTATTGAAGCTAAGATATTGGAAGGCACTCCCTAAATTTATTTTAGAAACCTGAACCAATTTTGAATAGAATATTGAAGAGAGTTGCTGGGAAACTTTATAGATACGAGTGTATTATAATAAACCAAAAGGAAAAGCAGAGACGTATACCCCTAGTCACGAACAGTTTGATATCGGATTACTTTGTATGTTGTTGGCCTGTCCACACGTTCGAGTTGACTTGAACATTCCCTTTACAGCCCCTAATGTGGACTAATTGGAGACATTATTTCTTATTAGCTGCTGATTACTATTATTATTAATGGTCATGTAGAACTTGTTAGTTCAGAGTCTCGTTGACGACCCTTCGCCAAACCTCCCTGTGATAAGTGTGTCCTTTTCATATCTTGCTGTTATGTTTTATCTTTTCTACATACCAGAAGATCCATTTTTATATTGGCCTTCCATCTACGGTGCGGCTTTTTTGACTGTCCTTTTCCTAGCATTTTTCACTCATTATTCTTTTGACAGTTTATTGTTTCTACGTTCATGTGAGATCCCTTTGAGCTCAGCAGTATGCCTTTTCACGGTATCTTCAGTGACGGATGTTGATGGCCGTCTTTCGCGATGTTCAACTTCAGTGGTTGTTCTGCCCAGCCTCAGCCACTCTAGCCTAGCGTGCCTCTGTGCTGTATGGAGGAGCAGAGTCTCCCAATATTTTTTTCAAGCAGATTTTTCTTGATGACAGCTTTAATTTGGTTTTTTTTTTTTTTAATTTTGATGTTTAGAATACATTTTTGTTTCAACATTTGGGAGGTTACTACACGTTACTTATTAAAAAAGGATTTTTCTTTTTAATTTTAAAAAAATAAGCGATCGCAGGGATATGTCATTAATGTAACGTTAAAAATATATTTAATCCGCTTTGGTTAGATTACTATACAGTGGGTGATCAAATTATTACGGCCACCACAAGAAAGAAGATATTTTCAGAATTTAGTTCAAATAAAGGCAATAAATATAATAACAATATTAATATATATATATTAGTTTCCTTCTGAACCTAATTTGTGACCAATTAACTTTGAAAATTATAAAAAGCATTATTTGAAATAGCGTTTAATTGTGTGGTAGATGGCTACCTAAAACGTTATGCTTTATATTTTTTGAACCGTTTTAACAGTTTTTTATCGAAGAGTCAATCGGTCGATATTCTTAATACAAGTGTGTTGTGTGAATAATTATTTTTATTTAAAATTTGTGTGCATTCAGTTTGTGTTGGTTGTGTTTTTTCGAGCTCTTGTGGTGAGACGTTGTTGAGTAGACGAAAAGATCTTTCGCCGGCAAAAATTTCGGAAATCAAAACTCTGCTAATAAATAGATACAGATCATTCACAAAGGAAAATTGGAAAGGAGTGGCAAAGTCATCATGTTTTTCCGATGAGTCGACAGTCCAAATTTTGTCGGATAAGGCCGAGTTTGTGAGGAGAACGCCGAAAAATATCGAAAAGAAGGCATAGTGGACCGGGTAAAATATCCATTAAGCATTATGGTCTGGTCCATTATTAGTGGAAAAGGTACTGGACTTTGTGGATCGAACCATGCGCCAAGACCAGTGTATTCAAGTCCTAAGAACAAAAATGTTGCCACAAACTACGAAATGGTTCCCAAACTGCAATTTTGTGTCTATGCACAACGCTGTACCATGTCATAAAACCAACAAAGTGAATGCGTTTTTGGAGGAATAGGGTATAGAGGTATTGGAATGGCCAGGGAACTCTCCAGACCTGAGTGCCATAGAAAATCTTTCGGAGCTTTTGAAAAGGGAAATGGGGAAGAAAAAATCACTAATAAGGAGGCTTTAATAGAACGTCTAATAGAAGTGTGGCATAGAAGTGAAACAATAAAAACAACTGCTTAAAATGCGTCCAAAGTATGCCACAAAGGGTTGAGACTTAGTTCTATTTCTCATTTATGCCACAAATTTTCTGTTGTGTTCTGCGGAGACTGTGATGCAGTCTTGATCACATGGGGGTGTTAAGGGTGTACCACATTAAATGTCCTTTCATTTTCACTTAGTCCCCTATTAGAAGCTGTCGAGTGAACATCTGTACAACGTAGTGATTTTTTTTTTACGAGATACATATGTATAATGGTATGTGTGTTTGATGTGTGCGACTTTTAGGCTCCGTTGCAAGTACAGTTATTTTTTCCTAGGAATTTTTATATCATGCTATCGACGGTTCGAATTCGTATTCTTTTCCTTTACGAGTTTAAACTGTAATATAATGCGTCTCTGGCAGTCAAAAACATAAATGACGCATTTAAGAATATAGCGGTGAACGAGCGCACCATTCGGCGTTGGTTTGGTAAGTTCCGTTCAAAAGACCTAAGCCTCGAAAAAGAACCGGGTGGGAAACCGGAAATGGTAATTGACGACGCCATTTTACGAGAAACGATGGATGCCGACCCAACAAAAACGGTATCCGCCACGACAATAAGTCAACACCTATCTCAAATAGGAAAAGTGAAAAAAACTCGTCAAGTGGGTATCCCATGAATTAAACGAGGCTTAAAAACTACGCCGTTTAGAAACCTGTACATACATCGCTGAGTCTAAGGCACCGAAATGCATCGTTTTTGCACCGTATAATCACATGTGATGAAAAATGGATTTTGTGTGACAACCGTAGAAGATCTGGATAGTGGTTGGATGCAGAAGAAAACCCAAAGCCCACCCCCAGAAAGGGTTATGGTGACAATCTGGTGGACATCGAAAGGACCAATCTACTCTTCATTTCTTCAACCAGGGGAAACCAATTTTCCAATCCTGTTGCATGACAATGCTAGACCCCATACATCACACGTAACAGTGCAAATACTGCTACAGTTGGGATTCGAAATTCTTCCGCATCCGCCGTACTCTTCTGATATTACATCAACCTTTTTCGCAGTCTGGCGTCATTTTAGCGGCAAAAAGTGTTCCGAAACCGAGCAGAGGTCATAGAAGCCTTTGAAAACTTTTTAGCGTCAAAATATTAAGCCTTCAATAAAAAAGGAATATGGACCTTGAATCACGGTGGAAGAAGGTTGTAGATGTCAATGGTTCATACTTGGACTTAATAAAATTTTATAAAAAGAAATATTGACTTTTATTTTTTTACAAAAAAATCGGACATTTCATGTGGTACAACCTAATAAATAAAGGATTTAGTCCTCTATCATAATTGAGTTGTTGAACTTAGTTATTACTGATGCTGAACAGTAATCGCATGAAAACTGTCCAATTGGCAATTTTAATTGTGCGCCACTGTACCTACATATCAATCTGGTGTATGATCTTCGTGTCTATGATTCCGTTCAGCCTTGATTATTGAATTTAATTTAATAAGTATATCCAACAGAAGTATTCAAATTAGAGCCATGTAGGCAGCATCATTTAAATAATTTGACTTCCTTCATCTGCCCCAGGAACTAACAACCCCAGGTATTATTCCTATTAGACCAATATGTCATCCTGTAATTTCCTGTCATGTGCTAAAGTGAAATTTGCAGATTATTGCTCAATTGAGTACATACATATGTGGGTTTAATGCAACAGTTTCTACTCTTTGTTTTGAATTTATTGCAGAGCCATTTGATAATATTTCTATTTGTACACATGCAGAGAACATTATTCATACAAAATACAATTTCAAGAATGAATTTGTGTTAGAGCTATCCCTTATTGATTTAAGACATAGTCGTATATTAGTTTCCCCTTTCGGAAAGGTATCTTCCCATATCGTCTTGCGACTTTTGGACGTTTAACGACCACAAAATCGTGTGTTATTTACTTTGCAGACTGTTGTTCGCATCAAACAGCCTTTTGATTAGTTTTGATACCATTCATGAAAACGAGGCTACAATCTAATCCCGGCTTAGATTCAGAGTCACAGTCTAAAATACGAGGTTTGGTTTCTTGCCCGTTAACGGAAGTCGAGAAAGATCAATAATAAATAGGAAGTTTGTTCAAGAAGTAACGAAAATCTTCTAATTTCGCAGATTTTTGTAATTCATGTTTAATGTTCCAAATCGAATACGCTAACCAAATCTGCTACTTAGTTTCATTTCGACTTGCATTCAGTTTTGTAAAAGGCATGAAATCAAGTGGGGCAAGCCTTTAGAAATGATAAATATTGGGCTTGCTGAATTTGCTTTGCGTTTCCAAGAAGGCAATAAAGAATTTGTTTGTGACGAGGATTATTGACGTAGTGCATATTCTCACACTTCACTGCTTGCTCCTAAATATTTGACTAAAAATACCATTGTCGATGCCTATGAGTACATCGTCATACATGGCCCTGTGCGCCTTTTTTTCTCGTTCCCAAAAAAAGAAAACTGAAACAGCTTTCATGTCCCCTTATTTTCTATTTCCCCTTTCTATCTTCTACTCTATAAGCTATATAATCCGTGATTGTAACGTATTTACAAAATCTCTACACCACTACAACCGTATTTCAAACGCTTGGCTTACCGTTGACAAGGAACATTTTAGGGAAAACATCTTATTAGGAAAACAGGGATTTGTTACTACATATTCCGAAATTATATTTCTTGATTATATTTACCCAAAACCCCTATCACCGCCTAAGCCCTTCGCAATCAACCCTAACAGATTCGAACACCTTCTTATTTCCGCGCGTATACATAAACACTTGCCAAAGAATAAACGCGTATAATCAGCAATTTCCATATTTCCTCAGCCTCTAAGCCGGAAAGCGAAGAATGGATTCAAGCAAATTGTATATGTATCTACCTTTTCCCTAATTCGCGACGCGTAAAATTTATGCTCATAAACCCCTGCTCTCGCCAACCTGTCATTGTTGTGAAGCATACGCAAGGCTGCATATAAAACGAAACAGATTCCGAATCCTTTAACTCCATACCGCCACGCGTAATTCCACTTGAATTGATTCAGCATTTATGTGCGTTCAAGGGCTACATATAATCGAAAATACCACCTGAAGACAGAGCATGTGTGCGTCTCGAGCATCAGCATCACTTTGGAAATCGAAAAAGCAATCGAAAGCTTAACGAATCCCTCCCTATTATCGGGACCCTCGAAATCGCATGTATGATTGAAGAAGGTGTGTATCTACTTCTACATCACAATGTTACCGCAGGACATGTAAGCGAATCAATTTGCTGAACGAAGAAAAGCAAAAGATCCAGGAAAAATCTTGACTAGTCTCTACTCCATCACATGCCAATGATGTAAGGCAAGGCGGCATGAGAACGAAATATGCAATCATCCTTGAATAGAAAAATGAGAATTGATGAGACGGATAAATTGTCTTGAGGAAGAATAGAAACGGAGATGAAGGAAAATCAGACATTAACCGATTTCCTCGTAAGTACCTATCACGGTAATCAATTTACAACTCTGAATGGTTCGTGTTGATTACATTATAGATCTATGAAATACCTTTGAAAAATGTAAGCATATTCCCAGGCAGCAAAGCAGAATTTTATTCGAAGCATAGTATAGGGTACAACCATCTATCATCCCAATAGCTACTACTCAAGCGCCGCGAAACTAGCAATAAGTATAAAACGTTTCTCCTGCCTTCAACACACCCCAAAAAGACTAACGAATAAGCAGTCAATGACAAGAAGCTTTTAATCTTTTGTCGGAATCATGGAGTTTCACTCCATGCAAGCACACTATCATTATCTCTAATCGGAATAGTATTAGGTGCAGGGTCGGGGTACTCGTTGGTGCCAATCACCATTTGGTATTTGGTTACAAACACTTTTCTGGACATGTTATTGGGAACTGACGTACGAGGACGAGGCGCATGAGTGGGCTTGAAGGTTTAGTCTTACGATGTGCTTATAATGACCAACTGTTACTCATTCGCTTATCACTTTCTGGATTACCTTATCATATTCAATTACGACGACGTGTGAAGTAAACAAGTAAAGACTGTAGGCCATTTACGATCAGTCTTTAGTCTAAAAAAAACCAAAAACAAATCCTTGTCTGAATTGCCACTTGAAATTTGCTTCTTCGATTGGCGTCTTTCATTGATTTTTATTGAGAATCCAACGTTAGATTTCCACTACACAGCTCAGCTTAATTTTTCGGCACTGAATTGTGACCATGAGGATATTGAAGATTAGCAACGTTCGTGATTGAATTTCCCTTTAGAAATAAACCAGCTGCTCTCAAATCAGTGTAAGTCTGACATTATATTTCAACACACATTTGGAAAATGTGTTACAATGGAAAAATGCAAAGGCCTTGACGGCGAGAACACGGAGTTTGAATCCAAGCAATTTGGCGAAAAAAGATAACTTTTTTTGTCTCCAAATCTCTATTTGGAATTGGCAAAAACACTGTCTACCCTCTATTCATCTAAGCAAGGTCGAAAATCATACAGAAATATTCTCTCGATAATACTAAAGACATTTAGGAAGGTATAAAGACTGACCTGGTTGTCCGAGAAAGGCTCTATTACAAGCCTAATTGAATAGTAAGTATGATTTTGTGATTGTCATTGCATCGGGTAGGCCATCCATCGGCTAGTCTGATCATTAATTTATGAAATTTTATTAGCGTCGTAGGTGAAAGGGCCGACTTTCAAGGCATGCGAGCGTTATTCTATGTCGCTCGGAGCTTGAATAAGTTCGCGCGGCTTTTTATTTGTAAAAATGAATACTTTATTCAAAATAAGTTGTCAAAAACATGTCACTCAAAATATTATATATCGTAAGTCACTACTTTTCCCCATCTTTCTGGCAGCATATGAATTCCACTTTGAGGCTATCAAGAACGAACTAATTTGTTTGGAATTTTCATAAGAAGGGCAGCAAAGCCAGGTCATGTTCTATCGAAAAGGACAAGTGAATATTGGAAGCGCTAATGTCTAGGGAATAGTGGGTAGGGAGAATTTCTCATTTAGGCCTCTCCATGTAGTACAAGGTGGCGCAAAATTAATCATCCTACCGTCAATCATATTTAACATTTGCGAACTAGACAGCCGCAGTATGCAAACAGACAAGCAATACAGCACTGCACTTTGTAAGAGCGTGGAATAATTGTGTCGATTTTTTTTTCCAATAATCGGTCGGTGGCATTAGCGTAGCGTGAATTTCGACGGCGATTTCTTAATCGTGTCACGCCAACTGGGCAAATATTCCGACGCTCAAATACCCGACACGAACAGACTGGAACTAGAGGACACCATAAATGGCTTTGCCGCCACCGGACTGATCGTTCGGCCGAGAATATCGCGGCTGTGGTTGCCCATGTCGCTGAGAACGAAGAAACATCAACCAGACGACGGGCCAAGTAATTAGGCATCACCATATGGACCCTACAGTGAATTTTTGTGAAAGACTTACACATGTTCCCGTACAAAGTGCAAACAGTGCATCAGTTAATTGCCTGCCGACCGTCAGTCCCGTGTGAATTATTATCAAGCCATCCCTAATCTCAACAACGAAGAGGACGATTTTATGTCGAAAATCATCATGAGCGACGAGGCGCATTTCCTCTTAAGCTGTTACAATACATTGACCAGAACCGGGGAAAGTGCCTGTGGGATAGTTACGGTCTTGCTCCGATAGGTCTTATTCCTTATGCGTACGTCGTCGTTATCTAGTTGGATCAAATAGCTGCCTTCTAGGTGGATGGAAGAATTTTTATTTAGAAGAGTGCCATTAAAATTAGTAATGAAAATCGTATTGTCCCCAAATAGTTCGACTATCTCTCGATTGTTCAAGCGGTAGTTGCAATGTGCACTACCACCCCTAAGGACCCTAGCTAAGCATGAGTCTTCAATTATCTTATCCAGAGTATCCTCCTGGCATACTGTGGCATTACTAATAGTCAGGCAGTCGCTGGTTAGTCCGTATATGTTATCGTAGCTCAGGAGAAGTCTTTTGTAATTTAAGTCAATCTGTTTTTCGTCCTATATCGTAAGTAAATGGTGGACCCTAGGGTCGACCTTTGGGATCGAAAGGACATACAGTAAAAGTGTTCCGTTGCTATATACTGAAGTATGGGCATATTCTACGGCTTCTATCATGTTTTGATAGGGGAGAACTTCTAACTCATTTAAAACGCTGTCGATTTCCTCGGGATCAAGAAGGTTGTTGTTGACAATGCCGTTTTTGGCAATCTGACATGCTCTCACTAATTCGCTTATTTCTTCTTTCAAGATATACATTTTATTCAGCAGGTCTTGTCGCAATTTGTCCGTTTCTTCCTTATGTACGGCGTTATTGTAATGGTCCAATATCTCATTGAGTCTATTAGTTATGTCTCGTGTTTTGTCGAATAGTTTCTCGTTAATCCTGTATTGTTCGTTATTGTTCTGTATAATGTCAGATTGTATGTCCAGTAGATTGCTCCAGTCAGTCGCGTCCGGGGAACCAGTTCCAAGCGGTTCCAAGCCAGTCAATTGATCTAGTTCGCCTCGTCCTCGAGTCCCTAAGCTCGCTCATGAGGTTCTCTATCTGGTTTAAGTGGTAGTCTAGTACTGTTTGGAACTGAATTTATTTTATATGATGCATATATATACATACATATTTTAATTATAAATGTACATCTTCTTCAATTCAATGTAAAATGTATTATATTCAAACATTTTTGGGACTCGCTGTACATTCATGTTTGGCACGCATTTTTGTTCATCACTAAATAATGTCTTTGCAGCGAATCCCAATAATTCTGCACACAGCAACTCCCACTAGACAACTCCACGCACTTATCGTTTTTCTTGTTTTTCTTTCTCTCGTTGAGTGTTATCTCTCGCAATTGATGGTTTCTCATTTCGCTCGCTCTTGCTCGCATTTGCAGCGAGATGCGCGTTATCATGAACACGAGTGTGTGGTCTAGTGGCAGCTGCTGTGTGACGATCTCGGTCACTTGGATCTTGATCGCAGCACAGTAAACATCATTGAGAATCGGTATCATTAAACACATCCTTGGCATCCTGACCTATTTATTTGGAAACCGACATAATACTAAGTATCAATTATATACATTATATTCGCACATTATATATATATATATATATATATATATATATATATGGTAATAAATTGTTGTACAAATGCGAATCGTTCGCCTAATTCAAATCAGTCCCTTAAAATCAAAATCATTCTGGTCCTTCGAGCCGGATATTCGATTAAAATATAAGAAAACGTGATAAACTCCTCGTGCGTGTACGTGGTATTCATTCGTAGAGACATAGTATATGAATTGAGAAAAATCGCGTTCGTGAATTAATTCATTTAAGCAGGAATAGTTTTTTTTTTGTTTGAAATAGACACACCTTTCTTAAATGTATGTACATACCTGCGTTGCAGCTAAAATTAGCAATCATAGGACACGTGTTTTTGATTGGCTACGTAAATTGTGTGAATCGGTGAAGAAGCATTTCACTTGTTTTTTTTTCCCTTTGATATTCTCGTATTTTCGTGAGTATAACATAAAATGAATGCCATCAAGCAAAAACGTGGTAATGCGAAAGCATGCTTAACACGTGCGGTAGATTTCGTTGCATCTATCGAAGAATCGACTACAATCGAAATGCTAGAAATCCGTTTAAGCAGAGTTGTTGAAGCGTGGTCGGAATTTTCTTCGTTACACAATGAACTTTTACAGAATTTGGCAGCAGACGATGAGCTAGGGGAATGTCAAAGTGAATTCGGTCAATATGAAGAAAAATATTTCGTGGCATATTCTGGCTTGAAAAAGGCCATTCGCGATAGACAATCCAACATTCAAGCTGAAGCCGACGATTCAGTTTTAAAATCTCTTGTTAATCAGCAGGCAACGTTCTTAAAAAAGTTAGATTCTTCGGGTAGCACGTGTGCGTCGGTAAATTTGCCTCCTATAGTAATACCGCCATTTTCAGGCAATTACAAGGATTGGCCATCATTTAAAGATTTGTTCTTGGGTTCTGTCGATAACAAACCAAATATTACTCCAACGCAAAAATTCCACTATTTAAAGTCCTTCTTACGTGACGATGCGGCTAACCTAATAAAGCATATCTCGATCTCAGATGCAAATTATATCGAAGCATGGGATAGATTAGAAAAACGCTACGACCGTATAAATTTAATTATCCAATCGTTTGTTCAGACATTTCTTTCTCTACCTACAATGAGTATGTCGAACGTGCAAACTCTTAGGAAGATAGCGAAGACGAAGTTATTCGCGGACTACATGCATTAGGTAGGAATGGTAGGGATCCCTGGTTAATTTTAATCTTAACATCTAAACTTGATAACGACACAAAGCAGGCTTGGGCTGAAGAAATCGGATCTCGCGATGATAGTTCGATCGAAGATTTTCTAACGTTTCTTCAATTGCGATGTGATGCACTCGAATCGTGTCAAACACTCAATCGGTCGGTCAACTCGCGCGGAAAACAATCGGTACAAATTCGAGCGCATGTAGCGAAAGCCTCAGATAGCAGTGTTCAGTGTTCCATGTGCCAGGGTAACCACTTCCTATCCCAGTGTAGTCAGTTTTTAGCGTCGGACATCGTTACTCGTAGAAACTTCGTTAATACAAAATCCTTGTGTTTCAATTGCCTTCGAACAGGTCACTCGTCAAACAAGTGTCGGTCATCGTTTCGTTGTCGCGTTTGTAAATCTCGTCACCATTCTCTAGTACATCGAGACATAGTCAAAAATAATATCTCTTCGTTACCTTCGCGATGTTCGAGTCCATCCTCTGCACCACCTTCAGCGTTGCCATCCTCATCATCCGCTTCGAACCAACCCGATCCTTCGGTGAACCGGTCCACTTCGGCTGCATATTCCCCATTGGTTAATAACCATTCGCTTGAGTTTCGAAAACAAACCATACTACCTACCATTCTCGCGAAACTTCAAGATAATCAATCAAGATAAACTTCAAGAATCTCGACTGTCGAGTTCTTTTGGATACGGGGTCACAATCTTCATTCATTGCTGAATCTTTTGTGCAAAGGTTAGGTCTTCCAAGAAAGCATTCTCGCATCCCTATAATGGGATTATCATCTAAAGAAGCGGGTTTCACGAAGGGTCGCGTTTCTATTCATCTCTTCTCTCGCCATAATTCTACTCATTTATCCGTTGACGTTTTCGTGCTTGGTAAATTGACATCGAATTTGCCATCAAAATCCTTCGACGCATCGGCATGGAAGCACATTCATAATTTGGAGCTAGCAGATCCGTACTTCAACATTTCTAGCTCCATCGATGTTATCCTAGGAGCTGACAAGGTTTGGAATATCCTCCAAGGAGAACAAATTCGTGGACTCGAGGGCAGTCCTATAGCATTCAACACTTCATTTGGTTGGGTAATTTCAGGAGAACTGCCGGATCCAAGACCCAGCAGCCCGGAATTATCCTCGTTCTGTTCCTCTCACGACGTATGTAGACGGTCTCTTGCAGCGGTTCTGGGAAATAGAAGAGGTTCCCCCTGTTAATACGTATAAAAACCTTGACGATCCAGCTGAACAACATTTTCGAAAAACGGTTTCGCGCTCTCCCGACGGAAAATACATTGTTTTCCTTCCATTCAAAACCCCTTCGCCCAGTTTCGGAGAAACCTTACAGTCGGCTGTTTCGCGATTACACTCAATGGAACGTAGGTTTCGCAGTAATCCTGAGTTACAAAAACTTTATTCCAAATTTATGCAGGAATATCTCGAATTGGGACATATGGAACTGATACCGCGCGAAAGAATAAACCTAAACTCGACAAAACAGTTTTACTTACCTCATCACGCGGTACTGAAACCAGATAGTTCCTCGACAAAATTACGAGTTGTTTTCGACGGATCGGTAAAAGACTCAAAGGGACAGTCTTTGAATAGCCGGCTTTTAATAGGGCCGCCAATTCAGCGTGACTTGGTCGGTGTTTGTTTGCGTTTTCGGCAACATCGGTTTGTGTTCGCGGCAGATATAGTTAAGATGTTCCGCCAGATTTGGGTTTGCGAAAAGGACATTGATTTTCAACGGATAGTTTGGCGTCAGAATCCTCGTGAAGCGATTCAACATTATTGGCTACGAACAGTAACGTATGGAACTGCGTCGGCTCCATTTTTATCAGTTCGCGTTTTGCAACAACTCGCGGAAGATTATCGTTTGTCTTATCCGAACGCATCTAGAATATTACTTAACGACGTCTACGTGGACGATGTAATGACCGGTACCAACTCAATCGAAGCGTTACTTGAATTGCAGGGAGAACTAGTCACGCTGTTATCGGTTGCTGGACTTCAGCTTCGGAAATGGAGTTCCAACTGTTGGGCTCTACTCGCTAAACAAAAGCCCGAAGATTGCGAATATTCTTTTGTTGATCCTGAACGTTCTCAACCGCTCGTAAAGGTATTGGGAATGTTTTGGAACCCTGGTATTGACATGTTCTCATATCGTATCGCGAAATCCACCCCGGGTCTCACGGTAACAAGAAGAAGTTTGCTCTCCGATATCGCGCGTATCTTCGACCCTCTTGGCTTTCTTGCCCCATCGGTTGTGTTATTTAAAATTATGTTTCAAAAACTTTGGTCTGCCGAACTAAAATTGGGCTGGGATGATCCACTACCTCATGCCATCGCGGAAGAATGGCTGATGTATCGAAAGGAACTTTCGTTTTTCGAAAGAATCCAAATTCCGCGAAATGTATTCCCATCCGAAGAAACAATAGAACTTCACGGGTTTTCGGACGCTTCGTCACTCGCTTATGGTGCAGTCGTGTATGCCCGCACTAAGTCTCCAACTGGTGACATATCTACCATCATCGTCGCGGCAAAAACCAAGGTAGCCCCACTTAAACCTGTCTCTATTCCTCGTCTCGAGCTCTGTGGTGCATTATTGCTAACCCGGTTGTTGTCCTTAGTAAAAAAATCGTTAAATGCCAAATTCGAAAGAACCTTCGCGTGGTGCGACTCCGAAATAATTTTACATTGGCTTTCTTCACCCCCGCGTCGCTGGAACACCTTCGTAGCCAACCGAACGGCAGCCATTTTAGAAACATTACCGCGATACTCTTGGCATTTTATCCCACCATCAGCGCCACACTTTGGTGGGTTGTGGGAGGCTGGCGTTAAGTCAGTCAAACTGCATTTACGTAGAGTTATTGGCAGCTCTGTTTTAACATTCGAAGAGTTATATACTGTCCTTACGCAAATAGAAGCAATTTTGAATTCTCGTCCTTGGTGTTCTATGTCCGACACTGACCTTGACCCATTAACTCCCGCGCATTTTCTTGTAGGTGAACCACTCACAGCCGTTCCTGAGCGGAGTCACTTGAACACCCCTTTGAATCGTTTGTCACATTGGAATCATATTCAGAACATGACCCAAGGATTCTGGAAGAGATGGCATGCAGAGTATTTGACGACACTTCAAGAGCGACCCAAGTGGCAGCATTGCACTAATAACCTCAAGCCAGGGGACTTGGTAGTCGTCAAAGAACCCCATCTTCCGCCGACCAAATGGTTACTAGGTTGCATTGAATGCGTCATCCCTGGAAAAGATCAGCAGGTTCGAGTTTCCTCCGTGAGAACTGCATCAGGAACAATTGTTCGCCCAATCGTAAAGCTAGCCCTTCTTCCTGTATCCTGAAACTCGTTCCAGGGGCGCCGGAATGTTTGGAACTGAATTTATTTTATATGATGCATATATATACATACATACATATTTTAATTATAAATATACATCTTCTTCAATTCAATGTAAAATGTATTATATTCAAACATTTTTGGGACTCGCTGTACATTCAAGTACAAATCGAGTTTCCTCATCTTTCACGAGTTGTTGCGTCAATTGCTTAGCATTACGGAGAAGGGTGCTATATTTGTCAAGGTTAATGACATGGACTAGCTTAAAGTAGCCATTCGTTACCCAGGCGTTTCCTTCTCGAATAGTCACAATTGGGGAGTTGGGGAGTAGGCGAAAATATGAAGGATCTGCAAAAAAATTTTTTGAACACAAAAAAACGGACCGAATTAATTTGTACTCCCAATATGTCAATAAACAAAATCTTCGTTTGTGGGGCACTAAAAATCCGCGTGTGATGCACGAAGAGGCAGTACATTCACTCAAACCCACTGTGCGGTGCGGCGTTCACGCGGGAGGGGTGATTGGCTCGTATTTTTTTTAAAGATACCATCGACAATACGGTCACTGTTACTGGCGAACGCTACAGGGCCATGATAAACGACATCTTACTGCCGGAATCGGGTGAGTATGTGAATATGTGATTTCAACTAGACGGTGCAACCGTGGGTGGTCGTGGTGGAATGGTAATCATTACCGACTGTTGAGCGGAAGGTCTGTAGTTCAAGTCCGTCCATAGTCAAGAACAATTCCTATACGGAAAAACTGTGCAACAACATCAGTTGTCAATGAGAGATGATCAAAAAGTGATGACCAAGGCATAACACTCGTAGCATAACATCACTTCAAAATTCATACTCTGTGTGTGCATTTCCAATATAACACCTTAATGACATGGAAACAAAAAGAGCTACTGTGAACTACAACCAACGCGTATTCAGACGAATCTCTCAAATCCTATCTAGGACAACCACCCATGGAAAGTAGTGAACGAACATCTTTGACACAAACCATCTGCACCCCGTCCAGGTTGTGTGACAATCACCTATTTGGCATGGCCAGCAAGATTGCCCATTTTAACCATCCCAGACTTCTTTCTTTGAGGCTACTTGAAGTCGCACGCTTATGCCAACAAGCCTAAGACAAGCGCAACCCTTAAGGAGAATATTAGACATAAATGCGAACAGTTATCACCGGAAATTTTGCGGAAAATCATGGATAATGCGATAAAAGGGGTACAAATGTGTATGCGGCAACAACTTGACGGATATCATCCTTTTCCCTTAACAGAAAAACTTGTAAAATTGTCCAGAAAAAGATTTCCATCACGCGGTTTGAGCAGCTCCTAATACACCAAATGCAGAGCACAATATTTGAACAGCATATGTGGCTTACCCCACGTTGTTTTACGCTTAGAGTACTATATCACAAGTCATGATACAAACAAAAAAAAACATTCCGTTTCCGCCATTGGAGCAGCAGTTCACACGTAAAAATAAACACGCTTCGGCGTCTTCCAATTTTCAACTCATAATGCACACTATGTCCTTGCTCCCAAATCATTCCCAATGCTTTCACACGTTTCGAAACTTGTTATGGTCTTGCGTACATGAGTTCAGTGTACATGAGTCTTTATAAAGTAAAGCTTCCAGTTCTTGGTTTTATCTGTTTATCACTTTATCTTCTTTCTATTTTCGAAGCATGTTATTATCGGAAAAGCATGCTCACCGTAAGGCCCAACAAGAATTGTGTGCTTTTTTTGGAAGCAAGCTCGACATGTTTAAAACTATAAAAATTTTTTTTTTTTTACACTGAAGTTCAAGCTTGCCTTCAGTACTTCCTTAAAAATGCGTTACTATCTCAAATTACATGCACGCAGTTACGTTATCGGGGTGCAATAGATTTAAGTTTCATCGTTGCTATCTTGATTTCGTGTAGGTAATCCATAATAATGGATCATTCTGCCTGTTAGCGCAATTTTGTTCGTAATTGGCCATAGTATAAAGCTGGAACTCTAAACAATGGCGTTCATCCTTTTTTCATTGGCTCTGGAATACGAGAGCCACTCTCAAGACTTTTTCTATCCTTGTCTTTTAACACCTCAAAAGTAGGTCACTGATTAAATTTTCCGAATTCGTATTATACAATTCACCCTGATAGCCAACTTCAAACGAAGTTGGCCCGCCAGGCACTACTAATGGTCGTGATCCTGGGACGAGCAGCAATGCTCGGGTCAGAGCTATAGGATTTCCGGGGGATAGCAAAGTAATGCAACGGCGTAAGCCACATTTAAGAGTCGCGAGTTGGAACGTTGGAAGCATGAGTGGAGCTTGAAGAAATGATGGTTAGAAGGCGAGTAGACATCCTGTGCGTACAAGAGACGAAATGGCGAAACACCGGTAATCGGGCACGTTTCTTGGACGTTAAAACAAAAGCCTACAAGATGTTTTACTATGGATTGGAACAAGGAAAAAACGGAATCGCCATCATCCTTGCGGCAGAGTTACTTGGCAACGTCTTAACCATTTCAAAGTCCAGTGACCGTTTGATGGCTCTCAAATTGGTGATGCATGGTGAGGTGTGGAACATCGTAAGCGCATATGCCCCTCAAGTAGGATGCGAACAAAAAGAAAAAGATGCATTCTGGCTAGATTTCCACAACCTTGTCAAAATCATCCCAAAGGAAGAGCTTTTGTTTGTTGGGGGAGATTTAAACGGACATGTCGGGAAGACAAGCGAAGACTATGAAGGCTACCACGGAGGGCTGGGATACGGCACCAGGAACTCTTCAGGTGAAGATATCCTAAACATGTGCAAGTCGTACGGTCTTATAGTGCTAAATACCATGTTCGTCAAACAAAGCCGGCACCTGATCACTTATAGCAGCGGCGGAAATGAAACTCAAATAGACTATCATTTGGTATCCAGTTTCATGAAGCCACGAGCTAAAGATTGCAAAGTGATCCTGGGAGACGCGATCGCCCCTCAACACCGTCTCCTCCTGACTGAATTTTTTATGGATGCGAGAAAGAAGTCAAAGCAGCAAACGAAGGTGTCTGAGAGAATCAAGTGGTATAAGCTGGATAAAGGAAAAGGCGAAGCTTTTATTACCATCATGGAAAACTACCTCTCTTCCATTATCGATGAGGTCGGTAATGAGGAGTGCAGAGCACAAGACATGTGGGATTCCCTACAACAATCTGGCCTGGAGAAAGCCAAATCACTGCTCGGAACATCTAAAGGCCCCTGCCAACACGCAAAAGAAACCTGGTGGTGGACAGACGAAGCCAAAGCAGTGATACACGAAAAGAAAATGGCTTTCCAAGCTTGGTCAAAATGCTCTTCTACTAATAGAGAGGAAAAAGCTCGCCGTGAAAAGGTATATAGATGTTGCAAAGGTATCGCGAAGAAAAAATGCGCCGAATTCAAAGCGAAAAGCATGGAAGGCCTCTATCAGGAGTTGGAAGAAATATCGTCTTCCGCGTCTGACAGGAACCAGGCTACCCAGGAGCTTCGACAAAACAATTTGAACAAAGGAGCAAATATCTTTAAGATAGCCGCCCAGAGAAGAAGAAATGCTCAGGAGATTCGTTTCCCAAAGTTTATTAACAATGCTGAAGGCCAACTCCTTGTGGAAGACGAAAAAATTCTCCACAGATGGCGACAGTATTGCGAGGAACTTCTGAACGAACAGTTTCCCCGAGTGTACTTTCCAAGAGCCGCCCCGAATCATGCCGAAATACCCGACATCACAGTCGAAGAAGTTCGGTACGCGGTTAAAAACTCCAAGAAAAGAAAAGCTGTTGGGCCGGACGGGATACCCTCTGAGTTCTGGAAAAAGATGGGAGACATCGGGTCTAGATGGCTCATGGTTCTTATCTCTAAACTTATGAGAGGCGACACTATGCCTAATCAATGGAGGGAAAGCTATCTTCTTCCATTGCACAAAGGAAAGGGTGATACGCGAAATTGTGATAACTACCGTTCTGTCAAGCTGATGTCGCACACCATGAAGATCGTTGAACGGGTATTAGATAGCCGACTGCGGAAAATAATACGACTATCTGATGACCAGTGCGGGTTTGTCTCGGGTAAATCAACAACAGATGCAATCCAAAGTATAAGGATCATGATGGAAAAGCATCGTGATTCTTCAAAGGACTTGCATATGGTGTTGGTTGATTTCGAGAAGGCCTTTGACCGGCAACCAAGAGATCTTTTATGGGTAGCGCTAAGACAAAAAGGAGTTCCAGAAACCTACGTGCGAGTAATTATGGACATGTACGAGAGAGCAACGACAAGAGTAAGATGCACCGCAGGAGTCACCGAAGAGTTCGCAATCAAAGTCGGTGTGCACCAAGGGAGCGTCCTCAACCCACTGCTTTTTATAGCAGTCCTTGATTGCTTGCTTGAAGGAAAAGTGACGGACCCCAATGTGCACCAGCTATTCTTTGCTGACGATGGAGCCATTATAAGTGATGATCAGGCGTCCCTACAACGAGCACTTGATGTGTGGGTGGACATTTTTGAGGGACACGGGTATCGTATTAGTTCAAAGAAGACAGAGTATCTGTGCTGCCCGTTCTCTGACCCTCATCAGCCTATTCCAGACATTTACTTGAATGGAAGAGTGCTTCCCAAGTGTGAAAAGTTTAAATATCTGGGATCTATGATTAATAGAGAAGCAACTTGTGATGACGACATCAAACATCGCGTAAGCGTAGGGTGGATGAAGTGGCGGGAAAACTCCGCCATCTTCTGTGATCGAAAAATGCCCCCTAAGCTGAAAGGAAGGCTCTACACTTCAGTTGTACGTCCGGCGCTCACATGTTCACAATGCTGGACAATGCACAAAAAGTATGAGAGCAAATTAACGGCAACTGAGATGAAGATGCTTCGCATGACAGCTGGAGTAACAAAGCGTGACAGAATTAGAAGTTCAAAGATCCGAGGAAGCCTCCACGTAAAAGAAACCATCACAAGAAATATAGAGCGCGACCGACTCAGTTGGTATTGCCATGTTCAAAGGAGAGATCCTTTGAACCCCGTCCAAAAGGCGTTATCAATCAACATTCCAATTTCAACACGCAAAAAAGGCAGGCCGAAAAACAATTGGTGCAAACAAATGCAAAAACACCAGCATTTGATTGGCCTCAGCGATGAAGTAATCCCAAACCGGGAAGCCTGCCGCTACTTTCTGAGGTCAAACCGGCGGACCCCACAAGCGGACCAGTAGGAATGCAGTTAAGTGGGAAGGTTATGGTCCTACACTTCTGACCATAACGACGCCGGGATAAAAAGGAAAAGAAGAAGAAGAAGAAGAAGCCAACTTCAAACGAAGAAAAATTTTAGAAAGAAATAATTTGTAATGAGATTTCTGGGCGATGATTTTCTACAAAAAAACTCAGTATGCGTTTCTGAAAAACTTTTCGCAGTTAGCTCACTGCCTACATTGGATTTATCATTTATGGCACCTCCTTATTATATATTAAATTAAAAATATACGTATGTACATATGTATATTTTTTTTTAAGTAAGGTCATTGAATCTTCCCGGAAAATGTCCAACTTCTCATTCGAAAGTTGTTGAAATCTTTCAAATCTTACAGAATTCGTGTTTTAGGACGTAGTTTTGTATCCTCGCAACCTTGAATAAATAAGGATATCAACTCTGGACCGATGCCATTCGATACATAATTGCGTTGTGGACACTAATAAGGTTCGCAAACAAGTTGCTGTAAAGATCTTGTAATTTTTTTCGTTAAATTCCAATTTGCTAAAGACTTGAAAAGTCTGTGTTGTTATAAATTTATCAATATTCAGTAAATAAATTTATCAATATACGAGTAGATACTCGTACGTACCGCAAAGTACGATCAATCGAGATTATCGGGCAGGAGTGAGTTTTGTTGAGTTTCATTCGATAGTATTGACTTTTACCCGGTCATGGAGGCTCAACCCTAATGAGCGTCCACCATCCTACCGAGGGATTAAGGTAATGCCTATAGCCCGTATTATCTCAACTATATTTGGATTTCAGCATCAGGTGGAGTCTTCCTATCGCTTTTGTAGTTAATTATCATAGGCGACCCACTTAATATGTTAAACGATCTCTGTCATAAGGTTATCGAATGTTGTGACGACAGGCAAAAATTAAAACTTGACGGACAAATCAAAACCGGCTTCCAACTAACCTCGGATTTCTTACCCAATAATGGATTGTGTTCATCCGGTCATGTGGGTAGGAAGAGAAAATTACACCTTTTTCTAGTCACCTCATTTCTCAGACGAAGTTATTGCAAATGTCTAGGTTCTGACATTAACCGTAAACTCAACTGTAAATTCAAAAAAAGTACTAAACTAATAAATGCGACCAAAGCAGTATGGTTCTGTCGCCGCAGCTGGGACTAGAACCTCAAATCATGTTCAGGTTATACGCCGCGATAGGTTGGCCTATAATTACCTGAGCCTCTGTGATATGCTGCAAAGTGGCAGTAGAGAAAACTATAATCTAAAACTATAAAATAGCGTGCAAATTTGCCCAATGCAGCCAGCACTGATTGAAATTAGTTTACTTCAAATTTATATTAAAAATAAACAACTAAACGCAGTTCACTGCTGTAAGACGCATTCGCATCGAAATCACTTCATGTGTCCGGATTACAATATCGTACACCCCGTGAGAAATACACATTTTTGTTCAGGATCTAAAGCTTCCGAAAAAAACGTCTGACAATGAACGTTTGCTACGAACAGCTAGCATCGATCCAGAGGGCGCCATCCTGGATGACGACTTTTTCGTGATCGAGGATCCAAGTGTACAAGGTAAATGGAGAACAGAGCCCTGCTTCATCACTTCTATCTTCGAAATGATATCGATCATTGGCGGTCATAGAACCTTAGTTTTACCAGGTTCAATGAAATGAAATGGCAAACAGTGAGGGAGCTAATATCCTGTTCATATCGACGGAAGATCTTCAGACGATCTTAGAGTCACTGAAGAAATAAAAATTCGCGGAAGTCAACGGTATATCCTATGTTGTGCTTAGCCACCTTCCGCCAGTGGCTGTAGACATGCATACCATCCCGTTCAACAATGCTCTGAATAATGCATTTTATCCAGGTCCATAGAGTCCTCTCTAAATGCGTTGAGGATAATAAAATCATTCCGGATAACCAATTCGGTTTCGGAACGGGGCATGACCCTATTCATGCCGCGTCGAAACTCGTATCGGATATCCAATGGAACAAATGCAAGAACCAATGCACGGGTGTCTGTCTGATTGACTTGGAAAAAAGCCTTCGACACCGTATGGTTAGAAGTTACAAGCTCAGTCGGCTGGGCATAAGTGGACCATAGTTCGTTGTGAAAATTGACCAATATGAAATTGCCAAGTTGAAGATCAACTTACAGAAATCAGAATGTATTTTGTTCAGAACGCCTTTGTTTAGGGACTCTCGGGACACTAGAAAAAATTGGCGCATACATTTTTGGACCGGACGGGCGTCCAGTGGCGAGACAAAATTGTTCTATATTTTGACAAACATGTAGATGTTGCTCTGGTAAGGGCCTGGAGCGCTTTTGCTCTGACAAGATAGCTGTTTTATAGGAGCCGATTTGATTCCAGAGTGAAGGTAATCTGCTACATGGCCTTAATCAAACCCATGGTTGCCTATGGATGTCCCGTCTGGTTCAATGTGAGAGCCAGCTTAATAGAAAGGATCCGGGTGTTTGAGAGACAATGTCTCAGAACTTGTCTCGGGCTACATAGGACGCCCGAATCTGAGTAAAAGAAATTTTACCCGAACGAGGTCCTATACAATAGGGCTAGAATTGTACGGGTGGATAACTTTCTGGTCAAACTGATTCGAAGCCACGTGATCTCCGGTGCTTACTACCCAATGATTTATACCACGAGAGAGTGCCCCTTAGTGGCTTTGTCCCGCCAGAAGCATTCCTCTATTTAGACAGATGTCGGTTGATCCAGGATAGATTGGCAGTACCACTAATCTTCCACGTGGATCGCAATTCCGTGGAACGCCGATTCCTCTACGGCCCGATGTCGCACTCCGTGAGCTCGAGCGCCTCAGGCTCCGTAGATCAGTCTCACGCCGAGATCGAGCATCAACGCTTTTGTTGGATGGAGAGAACTCCGTCAATGGACACCTTAATAGGAGCAGCCTCTTCAAGGCAAGGCAGGCGTACATAAGCTAGGGTAGGGTAGGTTAGGATAAAACAAAAAAAACAAAAAACAAAAAAAAATACAAAATCATAAAATTAACAAAAAAAAAAACTAAAAATAAAAAAAAAATGTAATTAAATTAAAATTTGAAAAAAAAGATATATACATATATTAAATATATCTAGATTATATCTTTGTCTATTATATCTATATATATGTTTTATCTGTCTGTTATATCTTTTTCTTAGCTTAGTTTTAAGCATTTTTGAATAAGAATTTGAGTTTGAGAATAGGTAATAAAAATGAATTTAAAAAGAAAAGAACAATTTTTTTGACAAGAAACATCAATACCCTGAGATAAAGCGTAGATGGCTCGAAGATGGGGTCAGGCGTTGGAGCACTGGGATTATTCGTCTTTGTATTCCTAGCCGAGCTGTATACGTACCAACCTCCAAACAGCTCTCAAAGTACTGAACTCACCGGAAATGGATTCAAATTCGATCGAGAAAGACTTCCCTAAAAAAGTTCTTTAGTGAGGGACAATGCTGAGACTCGGCAGCTTTTGATTTAAGAAACTGCTGTCTGTGATATCACCATAACAATAAGAACCACTCCCCAGATGATTATCAGACTGCAAAGCACATACTATTTGAATATATATAAGATTCATATGTACATATATACATATATGATTCCCTCTGCCACCTTAGGAATAGTACCTTCTTTAGAGAAATGGTGTCTAAGAAAGTTGGCAAATACAAATACAAATGTAAGTGTGTTCGAAAACTAACAACTAATAATTTCACATGTTGTATGACTTCATATTTTTTATTATGTTGATAAGCATGCTTGGAATATCCAGGTAAATCTGCTAGCAAGTATTTCCTTCTACATTTATAAAAACAGATTGTTTGTCTGGCAAAAACGTACTTGCTCCATCGCCTATAAATGAAAACTTTAAAATATATTAAGGATCAATACCAATTTATGAATTTATTTTGATTACCTCTTCTCAGATATTTACTTACAGAATTTCCACCTAATTGCCCACCAAAACTCACGTATAAAATTCATATTATAAAATTCCCTATATTCGTGTTTAAATTGGGATATCTCCCACAATAATACATATATGCATACCTTTCCGCAACCATGCCATATGGTGCTCTTTACGAAAACCTATTAATAGAGATTTTATCGAATGTGATCCCACTTTACTACGAAAAACAGGTTTCAATATTTGCAATTAATCGATATCGTACAAATTGCTTTCGTAAAAACTTCAAACAAGCACCCAGGTCCACCTTCTTCTCCCTATAACGTATAATGATCCTTTTTGTTGTCATTCGTCCTCCTTAAACCCTAACAAACATCAGAAGTTATAACAAAATTTTTTTTTGTGCCCTCTGGGGCATACTTCATCCAGAAGTATTGGAATTATATTATACCATATACTTCAAAAAAATGCCGTTCCTAAATACCCTGCGCCCACTGCCTATTTTTACGTTGGCTCTCAGATTGGCGAATTCACCTTGGGAATTCACTTTTATTTTGCGTATCAGCTGCCTCTTCTCTTTACCCCTTTTCAATCCTACCGCTTTTCGTTGATTATGCGATATAACGATGTTGAACATTATCATAATATTTTATGATTTCATAAAAGGTATTCCTTTATACCGGCGACCCGCATGACAAACGAGACCATCGGAGGTAGTGGGATGGCTGGGCTGGTCTGAAATTTTATTTGAAATTGATTTACATATGAATGTTCAGGAGCTGTTCTGGGAAAGGAATCCATTTTCTTTGCCGATGACATCCATTATTTTTTTACTTTTCTGGAGGGTGCAGTCTTGGGACATTGTTACCTTTAAAAGGGTGACAAATTCCTTCTTTTCTTCGAAAGACGGCTGGGAATTTAAGCCACTTTCTTTGTCGAGGTTTAACGAATAGGGGATGTCGAGGAAAGTGTCGTAGTTGTAGAAAGTTTTAACTTATGTTAGTAATTTACGTGAGCTTTTTTTCTATCTTGGTTTTTATGGAGGTGACATTGACAAAGAATACATTAATAAGATCTAGTACCACTTTTTGCTCGTCATTTCGTAATGGCAATTGACTATCTAGAAATCAAAACGACTTACCATAAAGGCAGAAGAGGAACTAATTTGAAAAGAAAGACATTCACACAGAAACTGGGCCACCACTGTATTAGCCTTGTTCGTGATCTTGAAGCCAGAGATCTTAAACTCTTATGCCGCAGAGTACCATGCGCCTCATCCAACAAATCCAGGGGAACCACCACAGAGACACAAACTGTTGCCGGTATAAGCTGTAAAACCTACGATGAGTAGGTTCTCTAATCTTGTGCAATTACCATGCAAAGGACCATGTTGCCAACAAACGCAGCAACGAACAGCGATGCCATATTCTTCTTCTTCTTCATCTTTATTTAGGATGTTTATATTATTTAATCCTGTTTATTAACAACATTTACATTTGTGTGTGTGGTCATATATGTATATCAAGAGGATAAAACTAATGGACCGTTAACGTTGCTCATTGTTGGTCGGTAGAGCCTGATGTCCAGCACTCTTGCCATCTTTTCGGTGGACGTCCTAGTGGCCGCGGGTTGTTCATTGTGCCCTCTAATGCAATTTTGGCCAAGCTGTTTTGAGGCATTCTTTGGACATGGTCTCCCCATATCCTTCGTCTGGTTCTCGTCCATCGCGAGATGTCATCTATCTTGCAGATTTCACGTTTTTAGGCGTTCGTTCTATCTAGGCGTGTGTAGCAATAGATCTTAAGGTGTTCATTTAAACTGTGGTCGTTATCTGTTGGGTTGTGCTAGTGTCTGAACGAGTTTCTGCTGCATATGTTATTATTGGCCGGATGCAAGTTTTATATACTCTCATTTTACGCAAACCATTCCAGATATTTCAAAAACGTTATTATCGGCTTGAAGTACAATCAAAACATTTATGAATGGAACTCGACTTCGTTCATATGGCCACCGCGAGCACGTTTGCAGTGGTCGATTCGTTGGACCCAATTTTCGATGACTCGGCCACACATTTCGGCTGAAACGGCCGCTATTTCGCGTTCAATGTTGGCTCTGAGCTGTTCCAACGTCGCCGGCTTGTTGGCATAAACCAATGACTTAACGTAGCTCCAAAGAAAATAGTCTAGAGGCGTTAAATCGCACGAACGAGGCGGCCAATCGACTGGCCCATTTCTTGAGATAACACGCTCTTCAAACTTACTCTTCAATAAATCGGTTGTAACGTGTACACAGGCTTGTGGCACCATCCTGTTGAAACCACATTTCGTCCAAGTCCATATCTTCCAATTCGGGCCGAAAATATTCGGTAATCATGGCGCGATAACGCTGGACATTCACAGTAACGTGACGATCGTTATCGTCGACGAAAAAATATGGCCCAATAACGCTGCCGGCATGCAAACCGCACCAAACAGTTATTTATTGTGGATGAAGTGGTGATTCATGAAGCACATGTGGATTTTCACCCGACCAATAACGCATATTTTGCTTATTGACGAACCCATCGAGCCGAAAATGAGCTCACTGAAGATGATTTTGCGATGAAATTCATCATCTTGGCGCATCTTCTCCAGAGCCCAATCGGAGAACGTACGTCGCTTCAAATGATCCATCGGCTTCAATTCTTGAGTCAGCTTGATCTTGTATGAGTGCAAACCAAGATCCTTACGCAAAATAAACCATAATGTGGTCTGAACGATGCCCAATTCTTGAGAACGCCGTGGAATTGACTGATTTGGATCGTTTGCTACGGACGCCTGAACGCCAACGATATTATCGACACTTCGACCAACCCGTTGTCTCACTGACACGGCAACATCACACAACGAATATGTAGACTCAAATTTTTGCACTAAGCTTGTTATTGCCTGTCTACTAGAGCGAGAATTACGACCGAAAATTTGAGTTAACGCTCTTAAAGTTGCGGTCACCGACTCCGAATTTTGGTAGAAAATTTTTATAATTTGCAGACGTTGCTCGTTCGTGTGCTTTACTATGATGAAAATGTCGAGTTTATTGAATAAATTGACAATGACAGTTTGATGATTAGTGAAAGGGTGCGTTCACAAATTAAATTCGCTGTCAAGTCCCCATTGGAAAACCCTTTATGGGAGCCTAGATAGGTGAATTCTAGGACTTGTTCTATTGGTTTATTATTTACTGCCAATTTGCATCTTCTTGGTTCTTTTGATATGACTAATGATTTAGTTTTATCAGCTGATATCTCCGTATTGTAGAAGATTGCTACTTTTTCAAACACGTATATAATAGCCTTTGCGAATTGTCTTCCGTTTCCGCAATGAATACTGCGTCATCTGCATAGCAGCTGCTTTGACCTCTTTGATGATAGCTTCCATGATAATGTTGAAGAGAGTCGGGGTCAGACTGTCCCCTTGCCGGATTCCTGATGTAATGGGAATCATATCGGTCCTCTTAGCGTTAACGCTGATTGATTTTCTGTTGCTAGTGTTCAGCTCCTTAATGATAGCTAGTAAATTAGATGGAATGCCCTTCGCCTTCAAAAGTGTGATGACGTCGTGTAGTCGAACACGGTCAAAAGCTTTTGTTAGGTCGAACACACACAAGAACACATTTGTTACAATAAATATGGCGTCGACCGTTGATCTGTTATAGGTTGTGGTCTGTTCCGGTGTTTGCGGAGCTTAGTACTATGACGTCCAAGATCGACGATGGATGTGTTGATGACTGATTTTTGTCCTCTAGAGTTTGAAATTTATATTTATGCTGTTGTTTATGTGGATAATAGACATTGTTTATCCTTAATTGGTTTTGCATACAGAAATTAAAAAGCAAGTTGCCATTTTCATTCAGATGTTCCTCGTTAACGTGACTTTTGACGCCAGGTTGAATTTCGATGCCGACTCTGGCATTAAAGTCTCTTAGAATGATTCCTTGCCCTTTAATTTTATGATTCTCAAGTTCCATGATTGTTTCGCGATCCTTGCTGTTGAATGATGTTATGTTCCAACATACTAATCGTATTGTATTCCGGTTGTATAACGTTTTTTTCTTCTTCTTCTTGCTGGGTCGTCAACGGTGTTGTCCGAGGCTGTTGTTTGTCAGTGAGCGGTGTTCATTTTTTAGTCGAGCAGGTTGCTGGCCTCACTCGAAGAGATTTTTTTTTTCTTTTTATAATTCGTACAGGTTCAAGAGTGGTGTTTGCCACACAACCTGAACTGGGTGCAGATGGTTTGTGTCGATGATGTTTGTTCACTACTCTCCGGAGGTGGTTATCCTAGATAGTATTTGAGTGATTCAACTTAATATGTCACCTTGGTTTTAGTTCACAGTAACTTTTTTTGTTTACATGTCATTAAGGTGTTATATTGAAAATTCACACACAGAGTATGAAATTTGAAGTGATCTTATGCTGCGAGTGTTATTCAGAACTGATGTTGTTGAACTACAGACCTTCGGCTCAACAGTCGGCGATGATTACCATTGCACCACGACCACCAACGTAGCAGCATGTAGCATGTTACCATCATTTAGCGTTTTACCCACCCAAACCATGTATTAAGGTCAAGCACCTCGAATGTCTAGATTCATACAGGCTGTCCAAACCAATTCCCACTTTTTTCGTTCTCGAGATGTATATACATATGTATGTATATCCAAAGCAAAAAATTAACATACGAATGTACGATTTTGTTTTGTTTTCTTTTCTATGCTTCAAAGGCATACGGAATCTCCATGAATACTAGTGACCCGTAAAACTGGCATGCACCATTAGCAGACCGTACTGATTGCTTCCAGGTATGCGCCTACGTACTAAACCACACCCGGCGCATTTCAGGCACACTTCCTCCGGGTCCCAGGATCACCACTTGCTATTGCTTCGTTAGACTGTTAACCATTCATGCTAATCCGATGCTTCTACTGCCCTCGTTCCAGTTTCGGCTCCTCGTAGTTCAGCTTGCATTTTTCTCACTAGTGCACATCCAGTATTTTCCCCATTCGACCATTCATTTAATTAGTGAAACTAAGCAGTGAAGCTTACTTCATGGTTCGCATACTCTGGGCAATAAAGGAAGTTATCATGACCACCGTAAATATGTTTGCGATAACCCCCGTCAGTTCATGGATTCGGGATGTAATTTCGGTTAGGAGCAGATTGATGTGTTATTATGTCACCGAGTTTGTAATATGGCCGTTGAACATGTCCTTTTTTTACTTCTTAATATTCCTTGTTGTGACGGCTTCAGTTCAAAATCTCCTGCAGTAAATTCCCCTCATCTCGCCCGCGAGGATGTCCATGGGGATCATCATCAGCAATCAGAAATGCAGACGTGCGATATCGTCTGCTAAGCCCTTTTGCTTTTCTTTTCGTAGGTTTCTCTTCTCCTGAGAGCTTTTGCCCATATTCTGTGCCCATAACCTTTCTTGCTGGCGTAGCGAACACGTGTTAAAAGCCATAGCCTGCGATTCACATCCCTAGGTGATTTATCATCCTTTGATCGGATATCGTGATTGCCTAACCGGATATTAATATATTTGGCGGCTTTTTTAATCGTGATAAAAACGATCTCCGTTCGGCCAATTTTAAACCTGTAGATTAAAGCCACTGCATGTTCTGAGCAACTGCTGCCATGTGGCTGATTCTTGCTGATTCTGATTAATTGATTAAGTATTTTGAATGATTTGTTTGCCGGCTGGCTTTTCAATGTTCTATTTTTAAGTTTTCACATGTAGTTTATGACGTGCGTCACAGTCAGGCATACCCAGTTAGCATTGCCATTTCACCAAGGAAGTACATATCCGAAAAATGCTTACAAATTTTTGAATTTAACTATCAAAATTCATACTCTTTGAAAAATGTTTTTCGTGCACTTCGACCATTTTAATCGACCTACCGCGCAAGCAATTCGACCTATAGTGACCAAATTTCGCACCAATTTCACGTTATTGTACAAAACGTCATCTAGCTCACCTGATAAAAATATTCCTGCTGTATCCGCCAACATGGATCCACTGGTACACACCAGAGAAATAGGAGCAGTCGAAACAGTGGACTTCGCCCGGCGAACGTGCTCCGAAGAATACGAAGACTGTCTCATCGGCCGGAAAGGTGATGGACACCGTTTTCTGGGATTCACAAGGTGTGATCCACATCGACTACCTGGAGAAGGGCAAAACGGTCACAGGGCTGTACTATGCCATATTATTGGGCGAAAGAAAAAGTGCTCTTCCAACATGATAACGCACCGGCTCACACCTCCGCCCTCGCCACGGCCAAATTGGTCGAATTGGGCTACGAACTGCTGCGCCGTCCATCGTATTCTCCAGATTTGGCTCCGTGCGACTTCTTTTTGTTTCCAAACTTGAAAAAGTCACTCCCGGGCAGAAATTTCAGTCGAATGAGGAGGTTATCGCCGCCACGGAAGCCTACTTTGCAGACCTCGAGAAAACGTATTTTTCAGACAAGTTAAAGAAGTTGGAGCATCGCTGGGTCAAGTGTATTGAGCTAAAAGGAGACTATATTGAAAAATAAATCGCCATTTCTCTAAAATTTTTGTTTTTCTTTTGTAGGCTAAGTACTTATCGGACCACCCTCCGTATGTGTCTTCAAATACCACTATAAAAATATGTTCCAGCAACCTTCCACAAGAGTCAGTAGTGGGGCCGATACGATAAAGAGTAAATCAAACGTCTTTGCCAATGTAGTTGATATTGCGGTTTTTGTGCCAGTATAAAAGATATAGCTAAAGAAGACATATAAAGGCGACACAAGGACGTCAGACGGACCTACGAAAAAAAGTTTTATGTAAAGTAGCATTGTCAATATTAATGATGGTATCAATTTAGTTGCGATTAATGGCCGTTAATCCTTGCTCCCGATGGCTATGGGCATTGAATGTATGTTATAAATACATAGATCGTTAATAGGCCCAACACCAGAAATCTCAGCCACCTTAGTTAAAAGAAAGAAGACATTTGATATAGGATCTTACAATCAGTCAAATACATACAGTCATATACAGGTCATAATTATAGGGTCACTATGAACTTCATATAGAATTAAATTTATTCGACCAAATGGTGGACAAGGACCACCATTTCAATTTAACAAGTATATGCATAATTCTTATGTATATAAAATGTAATGATTTCTAACTCAATCAAGTTAAATATTATCACCATCTATTATTTAGTGGTATAGCCGCACAGCTTGCCTCTGTCGTGGCATTGTCTCTACAAGGCGGTGGCAGGTTTCCACCGGTATAGAATACCATAATTCTTGGATTTTTTCCCTGTTTTGTAAACGATTTCTTCTCAATCTGATCTTTGACGATCTTCCAGAGATTGAGATCCCGGAGACTGCGCTAGCCACTGTAAGAGATGGATGTTGTTTCTCTCGAAGAAGTCTTTCGCAACTTTTGCCGTATATTTCGGTCCGTTGTCCTGCATGAATGTCCATCGAAGCGACATTTTTTTCGGCATATAGTACCATTGCTTCTTTTAAGATGTTTTCGACGGAAAAGCTGGCGGATAGGAAAATAGGGGCCACCTACACCACGAAAACAAGCCCAAACTTTTATATTGCCCCTCCCTGTTTGACATTCTTGATGGTATATTTAGGCTGAAGTTCAGCATTTTTTGGTCTTCGTACCTACTGTCCACCGTCTGAACCAATTAAATTAAATTTCAACTCATCGTTCCATACAATGTAATGCCACTTTTTGGTTGCTGTTCAACACTCGTGTGTTTTTGCATATATCAAACATTCCATGATTTTTTTTTTTGCTTAGCAAATGAAAGTTTAGAGCGGATCGCCCAAAAAAATTAACCTCCTGAAGCCGCCTGTAAATGGTGCGTGCAGTTCAGTTTTGATGTCGCGAGAGGATTTGAACGGATCTTTTTTGAGAATTGTTCACAACATGACGATCAATTGTTTTTCGCTTTGAACCTGTTTTTTGCTTTTGTTTCCATGGTTTTATGGCATTTGCCACTATAGATTTTGAGCATTCAATTAGCCTCCCGATTTCCCGAATAGACTTGTCATCGTGTCTTAGCCTGATTATAATTGAACGTGGCTGGTCAAAAATATTTTTTTCGTCTTGCCACTAAAAATAAAAATAAAATTACTCTTCGAAATTTCTAAATCTGATCTGAACATTTTAAATTGATCTTCGCCAGTAGTTTGGAACAGCATTTTGCATTTCCTTTAATATCCTCCTTTAAAATAAAGAAGGAGTACCACAGCTATAAAAAGTCATAGAGTTTCAAGGATGATTATTTTGCCAAATAGAATGATTCTAGGATGATAGAACCATCGATCGGCGGGGGAAGTAGAGGATTGGAGGAGATGATGGTGAGCTTGTCATCATTTCTTTTTCTAAATTGAACCCCAGGAGTCGAGCTAGCATCTTACTGCTCTGAAAAGTCTAAATCAATTACTCAATTTATGATTATCTAAACGCGTGTGGTGCCCCCCTGCAATCTCCCTGCTTGGCCACATGTAGGATTTGGAGTAAGTGCGAAGTTGGGTATATGCAATTTTTTTACACCGATACGAAAGATGAATATAAAGAAATATTGGATATACCCAAACTCGCATCTACTCCAAATCCAACCTTAAAATATTTTTCGAATGTGGGAATTTCGATTTCTTCCCAACTTTTTGTTTAAAAAATTATTGATTTATCATCCCTAAAGCCTGCGCCTCCACCTCCCCGCCCCCACTTTTAATCATCAGACTATAGTCACCTGACCTTCCCCTACCCTATCCACCCCTCCTACCCTCCTTCTAATTGTCGGTCCTATCATCTAGACATTTTTTGTTTTATTAACATTTTTTTTATGATTTTGCGATATTTTTTTAATACATAGCCTTAACGTCTAAAAAAGTCTAAGAACCTATGCTTTTTCAAAATAATTTTACATGACATTAATGACATAGAGACAATAATATTGTCTCTAAAAAAATTGCTAAATAACCATCTTTCGACCTCCTTTCAATCCCCACATAAAAATAGGAAGGTACCGTTCCCAAATTGATTTCTTCTTGTTAAAAAAGGTCGACCTGAACCTAATTTCATTCTTTTATTTATATATGGACTTCGTACCCATAATCCTTTTTAAATGCGCATAACTTTCGCCCGTATTCAATTAACATCACAAACAGCTACGCTGCTACCCGACATCACAGAAAATTAAATGTCATCACATCACTCTCGTATCAATAGCCGGGAGGAAACCTACATGCGTATACCTCAGCCTGCCCTTACTTCTGACAAACAGTCAACAAAAATTATGTATGCCCCTCTCGAGGGTAAAGTGACAGTGGGTGCACTTATATGCGGTCCCATACGTCAAATGGTTATTTTCTAGAAAGGACAGGGACAGGCATCCCCCAACGAGTTAATGGCTCTATTATAGGTCGGCAAGGAATTTGAAATTCAAAATCAAGTAAAGGCCGAACGTTATCAAAAGAAATTGTGTTTAAATATTTATCGTTTCAATGCATGCTTCATGAAACCAATCAGAAAATGCAACTCATCCTCGAGCGTTGAAGCAGTGGACACATTAAAAAGAAATCCTTTCTATTGGCACTTTCTACACACACTTCGAGTGTAAGGCGTTCTAATGAGAAACTTTGTTCGACGACAAGATTCTGTTCACCTGACTACGAACACCACAGGCAATGCATCGACACGAAAAGCCTTCGTTTACGTTAGGAAATTCGAGATCTGCTCACTATGCGCTATCATGCCCAAGCCACTTTCACCTCCAAAGGATAATGAATGCAGAATTAGATAGCTTACCACTTCTCCTGATATGTATATGTAGATGCTCTCCCGGCGACGAATACGAATAAAACAGCGAAGACTTAAGTTTCGCTGCGTCAAGGAAAATTCAATTAAACACTTATGCAGATTAATTTCTCGAGATACAACTCACGGTATAAGCATCTTCTTCCGCGTAGACCGAGATTCATACGAGTATGTTTGTATATGAAAATCTGAGAGAACTGTGAGTGAAGAGAGAAAACAAAAACATCAAACAAAAGGAAAAATAGAGGTCGACGAAGACCTGGAAAAGTGGAGACGTGGCTGGAATAATTCCCATTTCATTTCCTTAGTCATTAATCCCATTTTGAACTTTTTTTTTGTCTTCCAAGTGATAAACAAGTCTTCTCAAAATGCTTCATGATGAAGATTTTGATTAGGTCGTATGCTCACGTTATGCCTCTTACCCGCTCTAAGAGGCCACTTGGCAAATGAACATTCATTATTGCGTTAATTATACTTTATAGGCAGCGAGAAATAGCTGCAGAGCTTTTAATTAACAGTTGCCTACTTAACGTTGTCTCCGTCGAATATTTTCTTGGTGATTGTTGTCAATATCAAAGAAGCGTTAAACGAGCTTGTGTTATGATAGCGTCGTTCTTGCTCGGATTTAATTTTGCTTGCGCGATCTAATCAGCTTCTAGGACACTTTTAGTCCGATCGATTTAATTTATATATATTATTATCTCGTCTTGAAATGTGCGTTCAATGTCTAGCTTAGGTGGTAAAATTAGATGTTAAACATTTACTGCCAACAAAAAGCAACGTATTGTATTATAAAATGAAAAGTACAATATACGTATACTCGTAAAAGCGTCGTATAAATAAGACGATCGTTTTCTCCTTCAGCTTCACGAAAGTTACTTTGGGAACTAATAATATTTAGTAATTGGCTTGAGCAGTATTAGTCGGGGGTGAATTTGAGCTCGAATCAACAAATAGCGATTTCTTACCAGCTATAAGTGATTTTCAACTTGTTATAATTTGTGGTCCACTTAACACAATTGCTGCTTATTGTCTTATGTGTACTCCCGAGCAATATCTTCGTACAAGACGAGCTTCTTGACATCGGATCTGAAAGTGGAATTGACCCACTCAAATCGAAATGAGGACTTGGAATAGATAGATTAATCAAACACACTGAACATATTTTTATCGATTTCAAACCTTAACATGTTTGATTTCGGAGTCTTCCGGGAAGTAATGTTGGTGGCCGACTTTCTTACAGCCAGCCCGCTTAAGTGTTCAAATATCATAGATTTAAACAGAATAGAGTTAAACCACAACGTTATGTTAACAAGTACTCGTGGGTAATGTGCTTGCCCTTGAGACGGGACTAAATAATTAAGGAATCCTCGTAACTTATAACATCGAAATTATGATGTGAAAGTGATGTTTTCTCTGAACGTAAGATACTCGTCAACAGTAAAAAATTTATTCCACCTATGTGAAAAATGAGCCACACCTAACGTACATACATGATATAGTGAACCTTCCAAAATGAGGCGTTATTTTACATTTCGGACTACTGTTGAACTGTCTGGGTTTCAAATCGAGACCGCCTAGAAACCCCTGGTTTGTCCTGCAATGCGAACGAGCCCATGCAACAAAGCAAGACGCATACAAAGCCATGCTGCATAAAAGGACGAGAGCTGCTTGCGAGCTCTACAAGCAGAAAAGAAGAGAAGAACATGTGCTTTTCAGAAAGAAAAAAAAGGTGCACGAAAAGCGTGAGATCGAGGAAATGGAGAGATGTCATAACAGGAATGAAGCTCGAAAGTTTAACCAAAAAGTAAAACGAACATGTCAGGGCTACAAAGCCAGAGCAGAAGCCTGCCGGGATGAAAACGGCGATCTAGTAGTAGAATCACAGTCGATGCTGAGAATATGGCAGGACCACTTCTGCAGACTGTATAACGGCGATGATAGACAAGATACCGCTGTCAGGCAGAATGATCCATTCGCCACGGACGATGACGTAAGTCCGTCCACCCGACATAGACGAAGTCAAAATAGCGATATCGAGACTTAAGTCTAATAAAGCCGCTGGCGCGGACGGCCTGTCTGCTCAGCTTTTCAAGGCGGCTGGAGATGTGTTGGCGCAGGCACCAACATATCTGTAAAATATGGTCGGAGGAAAGCATGCCCGACGAATGGAATCTCAGCATCGTTTGCCCGGTCCACAAGAAAGGAGACCTCTATAATTGCGCCAATTATAGGGGAATACCTCCTCAACGTCGCATACAAGATCTTCTCTGTCGTATTGTGTGAACGCCTGAAGCCTTTTGTGGATAACCTGATCGGCTCTTATCAGTGTGGCTTCAGGCCAGGCAAATCCACAATAGACCAAATATTCACACTGCGGCAGATCTTGGAGAAGAATTTCAAATCGATACGCACCACCTTTTCATCGATTTTAAAGCCGCGTGTGCATAGAGACGAGCTATACGGTGCCATGTCTAGTTTTAACATCCCTGCCAAACTCGTCCGATTGTGCAGGTCGACAATGGAGAATTCTCGCTGCTCCGTTAAGGTCGGTAAAGAGTTAACCCACACCTTTGGTGTTAAAAAAAGGATTTAGATCATACTTGAGAAGATCGTACAAGAGTCACTGGCCAACACAAGAGGTATGATTTGACGTGATCGGGAAATCGCAGCGAGACGTCAATGAGGCATTCATAAGCATTGAGACGGAAGCGGCCAAAGTGGGTCTTAGCGTTAACGAGGGTAAGACCAAATATATGCTGTCATCGAAAAAAGACACACAACACCGACGTCTGGGCCAGAACGTCATGCTTGGAGCTATAATTTCGAAGTAGTCAAGGACTTCGTCTACCTTGGCTCACTTATGACCTGCGACAACAACACCAACGCTGAGATAAAACGCAGAATAACTCTTGCCAACCGCTGCTTCTTTGGCTCAAGAGGCAGAGAGAGAGAGAGGGCCTCTCTCGAAAGACCAAGATAACGTTGTACAAAACCTTAATCATCCCAGTCCTCTTTTACAGCGCGGAGGCTTGGACTTTAACTAAAGCGGATGAGGACGCTCTTGGTAGTTTCGAGAGGAAAATTCTGCGTTTAATCTATGGTCCCGTTTATACTAGCGGTGTATGGAGGAGAAGATACAACGAAGAACTGTACGGGCTGTACAGCGACATGGACCTGGTACGACGTCTCCGGATCCAACGTCTAAGACGGCTGGGCCATGTAGAGCGGATGGACAACACGGCTCCGGCCCGAAGAGTCTTCGAATCCAACCCAGAAGAACGACGCAGCAGGGGACGGCCGAATCTTCGGTGGAGCACGCAGGTGGAATAGGACCTCAACCGTCTGGGCGTGCGGCGCTGAAAACAGCTGGCGAAAGATCATGCCAGCTGGAAACGCTCGTTGGTTGAGGCCCAGGTCCACCGCGGACTGTAGCGCCATATAAGTAAGTAAGTAAGTAAGTTGAACTGTCTAGATACTGCTTGATACTGCTTTTAACTTAAGTTAACCTGCTTAATTTTGAATTACGTTCGGAAAACTGGGAGGAGGTTTATATGGAAGCTAATGCTTCGAAGACGTATGATTTGTTTTTGAAATTTCTTCAGAATTATATAAGGAATTCCACATTCACCATTGTCCGTAAAAAATCTCAAGAACAGCTAAAGCCATGGATTACTTACACTGTATTAAAAAAAATTAAGCTCAAATTTAATTTAAAAAAAAAATAACTTCAACCATCCACATAAAGCTCTGAAAACTCGTTTCCGAATGTTGAGTAAGCAAGTTAACAAGGATATACGGGTAGCTCGGGATAGATATTCCTACTTTATAATACGAAATTCACTTGGTAATCGGAGAAAGGAATGGAAGGCTATAAATAGATGGCAACTCTCCCTATCCCACCAAAGAGATAGTCTTATGTAATGATGGTATAACCATTGACGATCCTACAATAGTATCAAACATATTCAATGATTTCTTTTCTTCGGTTGGTCCGATGTTGTCTTCTAGTAATTCTCCTATTTATTTCAATGACTGTGCTAGATCCTTTTTAGTCGAAGATAATATTATGAATAAAAGCTTCTTTTATGACGAAGTAACGGGCTCAGAGGTTTATAAAATGATCCCTTCGCTCAACAACTCAATCATTTCAAACGATGGCATTTCCAATCCTACTCTTAAAAATATAGCACTTCATATTGCAGACATATTAGCTCATATTTTCAATCAAAGTATCTCAACCGGGATTTTTCCTGATAAATTGATATGTGCCAATGTGGTCCCTCTTCACAAAAAAAGGTAGTATGTTTACTGTCATCAATTTCAAAGGTTTTTTTTAAAAAGCTATCAAGAATAGAATGCTAACGTACCTATCAAAAGTTAAATTCCTTAATCCTGTGCAATTTGGCTTTAGGGAAGGCCTTGCTACAGAAGATGCGCTCTTGGAAATGTTCTCCTTTATTTATAAAACTCTGGATGATAAAAAATGTTGCGCCGGTCTCTTTGTAGACATTACCAAAGCTTTCGACATGATCGACCACAGGATTCTTCTTCCATGTAGGATTTCGTTGTTTTATACACAACTGGTTTGAGTCCTACTTAAAAATAGAACTCAGAAAGTTATAGTAGGTGACTCTGTTAGTGAATCTAAGACTACGAACTTAGGTGTGCCTCAGGGATCAGTTCGTGGCCCTATATTGTTTCTAATTTACATTAACTCCCTATCTAGCCAACCATTTTTAGGGAAAGTTACAGCCTTCGCAGATGATCTTGGGATCGCCTATCGCTCAGATAGTCCTCTAAAGCTAAGCGCGGAAATAAATCAGACGTTCATCTTCTGAGATTGTGATTTTCGGAACACAAACTAGTTGTTAGCAATAAGACTAAATTGATGCACCTAAGTCTAAATACACAAGAGTCCCCTGACCTTGAAATTCTCTTCCATGCAAATAATTGTATAAGAGCTGTTTTTGTTCTAAAGAAGCCACAAGATCAATGTTGAATAATCAAGGATACTTGTTATAAAATTGAAGTAGTAAATCAGTTTAAATATCTAGATATTACTATTGATCGAGATATGGGTTGGTTCAACCATATTACGACCTTGAAGTTATATTTAAGATCTACAGTACGAAGCTTTTATCGTATGAAAAAATGTTGTGACAAAAAAACTTTAAAAACAATATACTACACTATATTTCAATCAAAGCTACAATATAGAATAAGTTGGTGGGGTGGTGCTTACAAAACAAAACTTGAGCCATTGATTGTTCTGCAAAAGTGCGTTATCAGAAAGGTATGTGGGGTCAGTCGTTCAACCCCTTCTATGAATTTGTTCAGATCACTGAAAATTCTGGCATTAAAACACTTGTATTATTTTAAAGTTTTGACATTTTTTTATGAAAGGAGGCTATTTACAGAGCACAATTTACAACATTCGTACTTTGCGAAGGAATTCAACTAAGGTCATCGATATTCTTCCTTTTCGTACCACTCTATTCAAAAAGGTTTACTCCGTCGTGTCGTGTAAATTATTTAATACACTGCCTGCAACTATCCGAAGCATAAGGTCCTTGCCTCAATTCCTCAAATGGGTAAAAATATGGCTTCTCAATTTTGATCATGAGGAAATTAAAACTTTGCTGCCCTATGTTGTCTAAGTATGTACTCGTTGTTCTCTGTTCAAAACTTTATTTTAAATGATATCACGTTACATTTGTTTTCTCATAAATTAATAATAAATTGCAATTTTCTGTATAAATGAATTAAATTTTCTTATGAAAATTGAATTAAACATTGTTCACCCCACATTTTAAAGAAATATATTTTATGAAGTGACATTATCGCTATTTGTTATTATATAAATACCAATGTCACTACCTATTCTTAATCTTAATATTGTTATGGTAGAATAAGCAAATAAAAAAATGTTAAATTAAGAATAATGAATAAACTAACTAGTTGTCATCAAACCCCTTTAAGCATCAATTTCCATTCCAGTGTCTTGAATAGACGTGTGATGTAAGGACTAACGCAATGGGTGTTAGCCCCGTACGGTCAACTCGGAGCATCATCGCTGTAGCTGAGATAATTACAGGAAGAAGGCTATCTGCAACCACCCTTCACCACATTTTGCATTAAGATGTTGGCCTATCTTCCAATAAAATCAATTTGAAACAAAAGCCAACAGATTACACACAACACCCTACAACTTTCAATGAACAATGAATCAACAAGATCATGATCGTTTACGTAAAAAAACCCAAGAGAAATAGTGAAACAGACAATTTGGTGCGGTTTTCGATTTCAATGTTTCTTTGGAAAATGAGGCTGATGCCACGCTAACATCACGGCAATCATACGAAAACATAATTTAACAAGAACTTCCCACTGGGAAGTTAAAAAACTTCAGAGTTTGTACATTAGATTAAAATCATGACTCTTCATGAAAATCTTGTGCCTTACAAACACTATCGGGGCCTAGGATTTGACGCCCACAGGGGCACTTTATTAGCTTAAAGCCTTAACAAAAAAAACATAACTTAGTTAACTTATTAACTATGTGACATGGTGAAAACGATTAAGGAGAGGGTGAAGGGTTGTAATACGTATAGGGCAATTCTGAGACTGGACTTTTTGATGTGAAGGTCGAAAAGTTTGGTGTTAGCTTTGCGCAGCATTCTGGACATTGGTTCGTGGTAGCCATAATTTGTGCGATGAGTGTTTATACGGAAAAGGGACATGGGTTGGTGTTAAGGGGAATCACATGCAATGATGTGGGGCTGCCAATGTTGCCGCTGAGAAGGTCGTGAATAAAAAGAATATCTGCAACATCGCGTCGTTCTTGCGATTGGTTGAAATTGACAGTGGGGACGGTTTTATTACGCATAATGTAGGGCGATGGCCTGGCATTTGCTGACATTGAGCTCGAGATGATTTTTTGACACCAAATAGTGAACCTGTTAAAGTTTTCATTGGCATATACGACATTATATGGAGAGCTGAGAGTTCAGAATAACGCTGTCAATATCATTAATGATTGGAATAAATATCAATGGGTCGATATGATTTCCTTGTGGAACACCGGAGATAGCATTAATTGGATCAGAGATAAAAGATCTGAAAATAACGTTATATTGGCGATCCATGAGATGAAATCGGCAGAGAAATCGAGAGTCAGCTTGAGGAGAATAATTTGGTGAGACATTTTGTCAAAGGCTTTCCTGAAGTCAGAACAAAGATTGTGAAACAAACTCGATTATATTAATGGATGTCGATTAACCTTTTAGGAACCCATGTTGGTTAGGAGAAAATATATGTTTGCAGTGAAAGAATAGTGCACCATAAACGATGCTCTCGAAAATGTAGGTATGCATGAGAGCTTGGCAATGCAACGGTAGATGAACACATAATTTTTCAGTCCTTTTTTGTAGACTGGAATGATATAAGAATATTTATAAAGCTGAGGAAAGAGTCCTTGAGAGACAGAGCTTTGAAAAAAGCGGTTAGGGGTAAAATAAAATGGTTCACGCACTTTTTTAAAACTATGGCAGGCAGACAATCGGCACCGGGAGAGTGGTCGTCCTTTAGGTTGCGTATTTTTTCGGAGATTAGGTCGGAAGTTATGTTCAGTGAGACGAGAGACGTCTGGGGGCAGTCTCTCAAATATCGAAAATAGTCGTGATCGGGTTGAAGATCCTGGTCGGTGAATGATTGGCTGCAGAAATAAGCAAAGAAGTTGGCATCTATTTCGGGTTGGTTGGAAGAGTTATTGAGAAAATTAAATGAAACGGTTATCGGTTTTTCTTTTTGTATTAATTAAATAGAAGAAACACTTGGGGTCGGAGATCAGGTATGATTGCATTCGGTTCATGTCTTGAAGGTAGAGCGATTCACATAAGTGGCTATGCAAATTTAGTGTAGGACTGCATGTAATTAGAAAGGACAAATGCAGAGGAGGATCTAAGGTTGCCGCGCCACTTTTCGTTTTTTTATTGCACAAAGAGCGTTGTTCCATGGTATACCAGGACGGAGAATAATTCTTTTTTGGTGAGTATGGAACTTAAAGAATGAAGCAGCTGAGGAGTTTGGAGCAAAATAGCGCAAGAGTTTCACTTAAGGATATGTGTGAATTAGGGTTAAGAAGGAAGTTAAAATTAACATTGTTTAGCAGATAAGCTGCGCGAAATCAGATTTCCGGAAATTAAAACGGTACGAAGAACAGTTATTTGAGGTTCGAGTGAAATTTCGAGTGATGAAGGGGGTCTAAAGTAGAGAGAAAATGGTTACTTGGGGTAAAAACGCAGTTTATGCCACCGTATGAGAAAATCAGGTTGAGTTGTCAGTCCATGTTGTTGGTGATGTTACTGAGTTGCAGAACGCCGGAATCAGAGAGGTGATCTGTGAAAAGGATTTCTTTGCCCGATATAATGGGTCTCACCAGCGGATTGAACCCATTTCAGGCGTGGGAGATTGAAAGCGCTACAGATTATGATAATGTCAGATTATGCAATATATGGGCAGCAATAACATACAGGTAAAATTATTTTCACACTATTGACTATAGCGAGCAAGTATTTCTCCCCCTAATTTAGCCGAAACTAAGTCAACAGTATTAAGACATACTCGTAAGTCCCACAAAACTACTCTCTGTTGTGCTCCTTAAAACCACCGTGTTTAGAAGCATAAACTAACTGCCTGTAAGGTATTTGTGTAATTTGTGGCATGTGTTAAAGTCAAACATGTTCAGTTAGCGGTGCCATTTCATTGTGAAGAGTCTTACACCCAAACAAGGCTTAAGAAATAATTTAATCTAATTATCAAAATACATGCTCCGGACCGTTCGTAGCATTTGGGACCGAGTTCGAATATTCGAATACGTGGAAGATTTTACGCAAGGAACTTGGTCAAAAACCTTACAAAATACGGCTCGTGCAAGAACTTAACCGATCGGCCTGTATCTTTCATTGAGTTTTCTTAGTTTCTTAGAAATCCTGGAGGAAAATCCAGAAAAATTATCTTCAGTGACGAAACTAATTTCTGGTAGAATAGGTATGTTAAAACTACCGTATTTGGTCCGATGAAAAATCCGAAAATACCCGGGAAAACGAACTGTTTGGTGCAATTTATGGTCCGCTCGAATCACCCTAAAACAAAGTTAGCGTCTGTGGCGCCCGCTCTCGTTCAATCAAGTCAATTTTTTCTTGGAACAAAATACACCGGCTGAACATGTTCGACATGCGGGAAAAAACGGGGTTACATGGCACACAGCATGCGAATCGATGGACCAAGAAGTGATCTCGGTGAGGAATTTGCTCTTGTTTTGGACCAATAAATTGGCCGGCTATATTGTACGATTTCACGCCTTTATAATACATGTATACTGTTATTCGTCAATATACAAAGTTTGCCCCACCATATTCACCACTTAAAATGAAGCCGTGGTCAATATTTACAGGAAATGATGTTGAAAAATATAGAAAGTAAACGACAAGTATTGATTTATCAAATCAAATGAAAATTGTAAATATAGGGTCCGCCAAATAACTTTTTTTTTTTTTGAAAATGCTATAAAAAAAACTACCTACTGAATATTTTCTCAAATTTCTTTTTTTATTTGAAAGTACAATCCTTCCGGTTAATAATGGAAAATAATTTCATTCAAATGGCTGCCTCGGCTGGCCATGCAGTAGCCTACACGATCGGTCCAATTTTTAAGCACATTATCGATTGTGTGCAGCTATATTTCACCAATGGCTTCACGAATATTGTCCTTTAAAGCGTCAATTGTCTCTGGCTTGTCGGCGTAACACTTATCTTTGACGGCACCCCACAAATAATAGTCCAACGGTGTCAAATCGCAGCTCCGAGGTGGCCAAACGACATCAGCTCTGCGGCTGATAATGCGATCTTCAAAAACAGGGCGCAAAACATCGAGTGTAGCTTCGGCTGTGTGGCACGTAGCGCCGTCCTGTTGAAACCAAATGTTGCCAATATCCTCCTCTTCAATTTTTGTGAACAAAAATTCGTTCAACATGGCCCAATAACGATCGCCATTGACTGTAACGGCCACTCCTTGCTCATTTTCGAAGAAAAATGGCCCAATTATGCCTCTGGACCAAAATCCGCACCAAACAGTGACTCGTTTTGGATGCACCGGCTTTTCAATGTATGCGTGCGGGTTTTCTGTGCCCCAAATGCGACAATTTTGCTTGTTTACATACCCGCCAAGATCAAAATGAGCTTCATCTGAAAAGATGATTTTTTTGGCAAAATCGGCATCTTCTGTTTCAAAGTAATGTCGCAATATTTCCCAGCGTTGTTCAAGCGTATACACAACCATATTCGTTCAGCGGAAGGATAAAACTAATTATCTGTCGAATCAGACATGAGCTAAGTGTTACCATTCACGAAATAAGCACTACTTGAAAAAAAAACGTTAGATGGCGGACCCTTTACTTTGCAATTTCCCTGTACATTTTTTCACAATTGAGGTAGAAAAACCGACTTCCGAACATTAGCGTCGTCTCTTTGATATCTTTCTACCGTGTTGGCCAAGTTTCAGTCTAGCCCTTGTTGTTCCATGTCCTTCTTTAGATGTCCCTATAGTGCAAAACGAATCTGGATCCCGACCGTTGAGTCTTTTCTATTATCACGATCTTCTATCTGCTTCCAGTGGAATGTAGTGTTCCTTCGAGATAAGAGTCGAAGATTCTTCAGGACGGAGATGCCGTTCATTTACTTGTCATGACATTGTCTTTCAGATTTTAGACGTTGAAACCGAATTCACCTTACAAGGTCAATAATGCCATGTTCTCCAAGTTGGTCAATTGATTTATTGAATTGTATGTAGTTATTGAAAAAAGTTGCATAGAAACACCTAATCCAGCCTAAGGCCTTTCTGGACATCTCGTTTATTCTAGAAGTCATTGAGCGCCCTAGGGAAACTAAGAGCCTGCAGTTTTTAGTAGAAAATGGGGGAAATTATTTAATTACGAGCTAAAGTGGTTGTATAGTATATTGATTGGGTGCGTATAGAGATCCATTATCCGAAGGCTTACCCATGTTTAGCAGGTGGATACGATGACTTTGAATCTTCAATGGTGCCTATTTATAAGACGACCACGCACAAGTGAGGAAAGACCTGGCTTAACTGGGAATGTGACACTATAAAACCTTAACGAAAAATCTTGTTAAATTTAGGGCTGATTCACTTTTATTTTATTTTAAACGTGAAAATGTTAAGACCCAAGCCTTAAAGTTAAAAAGTCGAAGTGAATTAGTAAAAATCATGGCTAAAGTTGCTTATACTTACTTATATTCTAAGCTTCATTAGTAAGAGTCATATTGCATTTATGATTTTCATGATCCCTATAAATTGTGCAAAGTGATAAGTGCTCTGTCGTTGGCTTCGAAAGAACCCACAAACCAATATAAACCAATAAAATGAGCAAACTTGAAATCTTGAAAGTTAAATATATTCTCCATAAATTTGTATCTTGATTTCAGAAAAATAGCAATATGTTTATTCTCCAGAATATTGTCCCTAACTGGTACAACTTTTGTCTACCTTTCCACTTTGGAAAAATTGCAAGTTTTTTTTAAGGCAATCCATGAATCGCCCCAACTTTCTTAGTTCTTAGGCTTCTCTAGTCTTCTTAGAATAATTGGAAATGCTGCTCAGCCAGGTCATGCGTCATTTTTCGGAGCATATGACAGTTGACATTACGACAGGGGTGTCGTCCGGAGAATTCGACGGGTGAAGCGGGTTGTTCCATTTCAGTTTCTCCAGATAATTTTTAACGACTTGAGCAAGCTGTGGCCAAGCGTTGTCGTATTGTAAAATCATCATATAATAAATTTGCTTTAATTGTGAACGTTTGTCCTTCAATGGTCCGCTCTAGTGCATTACTTGTGTTCGGCAGTGAGTTTCTACAATGATTCCTCCCGGTTGCACCATCTCATATTTACCACGTCCAGCTGGCTCCCAATACTCAGCATGAGCTTCGTGTGTTTGGCTTGGTCGTCAATGTTGAAACACGGCCGCGATGCCCATGCGATTTTCTCACTTTGGATTACTTTAATTCCTATTCTGCCGCCGTAGCAGCAGCAGTTCCAACGTGGAAAAAAACGTCGTTGGACGTTTCTTGACTTCAATTGGACGGCATCATGCAATGAGAAATAGCTTATTGAGTTAAGACTAATGAATCCGCAATTCCATAAATCATTTAGCAGCATCTTAATCCAGAAGTGCCTCCGACTCTGCTTTTTAACTTCCTTCACGTCGAAATCACCACTTTTGTAGCATCCGTTCGTGACATATTTTCGTAGTTGAAGAGCAAAAACTTTCCACAAATGACGCTTATTTGGCTTGAAATCGACATTTTCACGCACAAACAGAAATATATGACGCTGATTGACAAATGTAACGATTAGGAGTCATTATACCTCTAGCGCCATCTATTGAAATGTGTTACATTTCATATGACTTTCGACTCCATATTTTACGCAAACTCATTAACTCAAGCATTCTGCTAAAAGAACTAGAAAAAAATTGACAAAAAACTTACCTTACTTGATACCAGGATCTTTTTATCTTTTCTAATCGCGACTAAGTATGTACTCGTGTTCATACATTTGTAATATTCTCCAATAATTTAATGAACTGGAAATTATGATATATGCGCACCATTATCATTTCCCTGTTGCATCAAGATACAAACTTGGCACCAGTGCATATGACATCGCATTCTCAAAACTTCGTAAATATCCCATCCTCCTGCAAGTTGTGCTTCAACAATTCGACGGATTTAATATCAAACGAGGGTCACAGGCAGAAGTGGATTGACAACAGAAGTCATAAGTCGTTATTTTGATTTATTTCTAACTGAAAGCCAGGCAAAGTTAAATGTCATTTGTCAAATTCATCTACGAGTAACGAAATAAATCGCGTCTGTGCGTAGACATACTGTTCCTTTCATGTTTGTATAATTTGTTGCTTTATAACGATGTTGCGAATGCTATAAAAAAATACAATGAAAAGGACATGAAACGGAAGGTTTTTTTTTAATTTTAAATCAAAAATTATGACCATAGTGAGCGGAAATGACAAACAACTGTTGGTCGCACCCAACCCTTGTGTCGTGCACTTTTTTGTTTAAATTTTTCCTTTCTTTGCATTTAGCCTAAAACACGTTTTCGTAATGTTATTTATGGATAGCTAAAACCCCATTAGCACCTCCGACGCAGGAAGGAAAGCTGAGTTCAGTAAATAATGTATCGTCGAGATTTCTCCTACGTGATTTTCACTGTTCCTTTTATGATCTTTCACCATTTTAAGCACGATTTTTAACCAATATTCAATTATTTTGTCAAATTCGAATGCAAGGACTGAGTCGTCTAACACATGACAACCCTAGGCAAAAAGCACTACAAAAGAAGCAACCAACTTCTTACGTTAAATGCCCTCGAAGGAGGTATAAAGCAAGACACTTTTCGCTCAGCTTTTCCCGAGCGGGTAGAATTCAATTTTAAACTTGTTTTATCCTCTTACAGTCAACAGAAAATTATATTCTTCTTACCCCACTCCCCGAAAAATAAAACACATTTTGATAACAAGGTTCTTTCTATCTCGACAACGACTAACAATATAGAGCCACGAGCGACAACAAAATCACCGTTCGAGCAGCAGGTTCGCTCGATACTTTATCCTGCTGCCGTTTCTCTATGCCGTTGATATCTTGTTAAATTTTTTAATGAAAAACTCCTTCCATCGTAGAATCGTCAGGGTGTTAGGATGCTGTCATCTTCCTTCCTGCGAGATGACAGAAAATAAGCTGCTTGGCAAATTTCCTATGTACCTTACGAGAGTCCATGGCTGTCGTAACGTCGTTGTCATTGTAGTTGACTAAGCCATAATGCATAAAAGTAATGGGGTAGGTTCGCTGAGTCAGTGCCTCCAATCGGCGATTGCATTATTCAAGTTGTTCTTTATACAAATTCTCTGTTCGTTTTTGAATATGGAGGTTGGTGGTGGTAAAATGACGTGAACTGGGGAATTAGGTTCGCCGAGTGCGGTTGCTAATTTGCATGCACGAGGGTTGCGATAGTCGTATGGAGTCATGAACTCATTAGTTGAATGCTCGCTGCTTATTAGCATTCAGTGGAGGCGATGATCAACCTGCTATCGAAAATTAGTCGAATTTCATAAATATTTGTTCACAATAGCATTGATTATTTAAAGGCTAGTTAGGTTGTGTTTCTGACAACATGTAGTCATTTTACAATGTTTTAAACAAGGTGCAAGTATAATGGATTCACAAAGTTATATTCGAAGACCTTGATTCCTTCTGAAGATTCGATGTCACTTAGAAAAAGAAAATAAGTTTGCTTGGACTTCTGTCTTTCCCCCGTGAGGCAGAACGAGCCATTTAGCCAGGATGAAAGCAATTGAGTCGTTAATCCATCACACTTAGACGAGATTAAGAAGGCGAAATCAGAACTGAAGTCTTGTAAAGCTGCTTTCTGTGATGGATAATAAGGCATCTGAACATGACCTAGTTTAAAACAAGTTCATCTCCAAAAACAGTATGGTTCATGGTTAAAAAAAAGGAGATATTTTTATTTTAATCTAACTCGTGTGGGCTTTGTCAAGGAACATAACAAGCTAAACAGGAATTCATTAAGACTTCAATGAAACCTTTAGGAGCATTTAAGCAGAAGTGGTTGAAATGAATCTGACGGTAAACGAACATCGAACGAAATTTCGCTATTTCTTTGATATCAAGGGGCACTTAAGTCTCTAAGCCTTTATTACTTTAGACAATATCCTCATCATATTATGGATTCTGTCAGCGGAGGCAAAAAATAACTCGATCTAAAGCAGGCGAAGGTTTTATCCGATTTGAGAAGAAGTTCTTGTGTGCCACCTTAATTTGTACGGCTATGAAACGTCATGCTGGTAGTCGTCTTCCGATCCGACATCTAAAGTGGCTATACGATGTTGAAAAAATGTCTCCACCACATCTCAAAGAACAGTGCGGCACTAGAAATAGCTTTCTTGTTCTAGTTGACACCCAAATTTAACCAGACTATGTGCAAACTCCACCATCGATAAGATCACTGTCTACAAAACTTGTCCCAGTTTTTTCGAGTTTGTCCTAAATTTCTACTTCGTATTTTTACTGTACTTCGTTTTCTTCCCATAAGAAACTAAACATAATGATCTAATTCATGCCAAAAATCTAAATGCACAAATGGTATTAACGACTCACTGACTCACAATATTTATTTCAGATCTAAAACCATTTATCTTATTGGCATGACACACCCAACACCACGCGAAATGAGTCACTTTTATGTGCTTGAGTTGAAATGCGCAAATTATTTTGATTTCAAACTTATCAGCTTCTAACTATGAATAGATAACCAGATCTATCGGTCCACATCTTTGAATGAAATAAACGAAAAATTAATTTCACCGAAAACAATTATAAATTTATTTTCCACTTTTATCACCTCCTTATCACACGAAGTCATCATCCGGGGAAACTGTTTTATTTCTACTTATTAACCTTTGATGATTCTAATCCAATGCTATCGCACGGTCCCGGCTTGAGAATGTTGAGTGTCTTGCCCAATTGCCGATACTGTCGTTGGGTGCATTCGAATTCGCATCGATTCATGTAGGTCACCTTGTTCGTACCGCAAACTGGTCCCTTGGCACCGCTACATGGGCAATAGGTACTCTCGGATGGCGCCACCAAAACTCCAATCACCACCAGAACCACTGATAAACACAAGAACCACTTCATGTTGTCTGTTTTATGTTACTGACTCTAGCTTCAGGTTGCTTTCACTATAGAACTGCAGATAACGACAGCTGATTTCACACTAAAAGTAGCACCAGATTGTCTCTCAGTTTTTAATGAGCCTTCAGCGCAGCTCTAAGACTACAGCAACACTGGCTTATAGGTAACCGCTGTCAAGTGCCTGCGATGTCAATATTTGCATACTTAATTAGAGGCAAGCTACAATTACGTCACTCGCTCGCTTAGCCGGGGAAGTAGAGGAAGTAGCATTTTCAATTTACCGCCAGATACAATACTTTGCATTTAAATAAGTTAGCCGTGCCCGCGCTTGGACCGACATTTGTGCGTTACTCGTGCTTTGTTAAGTGTATAATTGCTGCTCTTATGCGATCAAATGGTGATTGACAATAGCGATTAATGGGCCGTGTAAAGCGAAATTGCAAATTGTCTCTTCAAGATGAGGAAGTTGAAGCTCATCTTTGTTTAGATAGCTAGATATGTACATACCGGGGCATGGCATAAGCTGTGTCGGGCAACGCTTGACTGATTTGTTTCGCAGTAAGCTGTTAGAATTATAAATCACCGTGTTGGAGGCACTTGAAAACATATGAGTAATGTTGATATGGGGATCGGTAAAGCTGTTTGTGAAATTTACTTGTCTGAACGTTGTTTTATTTGAATATTTAGCGGGTTGAAACAATGCAATCCATTAGACTGATGGATGCAGTTGCAGAATTATTTACTATCTCACTATTTTATTTACATCATTACCTCATTAAGAATTTAACTTTTATCTCAGTGTTTTCTTCCAGTCATACCAACAAGGTTTCTTTGGTCTAGGACAAGACACAGATATTTTATTTTATTAGGTGAATATTATAATTTTTGTTATGAACTAGTACAAGGTGACCCAAAATGCCGCACAATATATAGGGTATAGAGATATTTCAAAAACTTTATTATCGGCTTGAAGTACAATCAAAACATTTATGAATGGAACTATGGCCACCGCGAGCACGTTTGCAGTGGTCGATTCGTTGGACCCAATTTTCGATGACTCGGCCACACATTTCGGCCGAAACGGCCGCTATTTCGCGTTCAATGTTGGCTCTGAGCTCTTCCAACGTCGTCGGCTTGTTGGCATAAACCAATGACTTAACGTGGCCCTAAAGAAAATAGTCTAGAGGCGTTAAATCGCACGAACGAGGCGGCCAATCGACTGGCCCATTTCTTAAGATAACACGCTCATCAAACTAACTCTTCAATAAATCGATTGTAACGTGTGCTGTGTGGCTTGTGGCACCATCCTGTTGAAACCACATGTCGTCCAAGTCCATATCTTCCAATTCGGGTCAAAAATAATCGGTAATCATGGCGCGATAACGCTGGCCATTCACAGTAAGGTGACGATCGTTATCGTCGACGAAAAAATATGGCCCAATAACGCCGCCGGCATGCAAACCGCACCAAACAGTTATATTTTGTGGATGAAGTGGTGATTCATGAAGCACATGTGGATTTTCACCCGACCAGTAACGCATATTTTGCTTATTGACGAACCCATCGAGCCAAAAATGAGCTTCGTCACTGAAGATGATTTTGCGATGAAATTCATCATCTTGGCGCATCTTCTCCAGAGCCCAATCGGAGAACGTACGTCGCTTCAAATGGTCCATCGGCTTCAATTCTTGAGTCAGCTTGATCTTGTATGGGTGTAAACCAAGATCCTTACGCAAAATACGCCATAATGTGGTCTGAGCGATGCCCAATTCTTGAGAACGCCGTGGAATTGAGACTGATTTGGATCGTTTGCTACGGACGCCTGAACGGCAGCGATATTTTCGACACTTCGACCAACCCGTTGTCTCACTGACACGGCAACATCACACAACGAATATGTAGACTCAAATTTTTGCACTAAGCTTGTTATTGCCTGTCTACTAGGGCGAGAATTACGACCAAAAATTGGAGTTAACGCCCTTAAAGTTGCGGTCACCGACTCCGAATTTCGATAGAAAATTTTTATAATTTGCAGACGTTGCTCGTTCGTGTACTTTACCATGATGAAAATGTTGAGTTTACTGAATAAATTAACAATGACAGTTCGATGATTAGTGAAAGGGTGCGTTCACAAATTAAATTCAAAGCTGTCAAGTCCTCATTGGAAAACCCTTTAGAAAGATGCTATAACTTTTACAAATGTCGGCAAATGCCAATTTAATTTGATATTATAGTGAAGTAAACAGATGCAGAATGCACGTTGGCAAGCCATGGAACGCTGTTTCGCCGAATCCTCGTGACTATTTCTTAACAGGAAAGTTCGTTTGTGATTCACTTGGGAGTGAAAGTGCTTTCTTGGGCGAATATGATCAGATACGTAAACAAATAAAATTTGCTTGCGGAGTACTGAAAATGCATGTATCATTCGCAAAAATCCATTTCATGTACTCAAAGTCACTTCGTGGAACGCAATTTACACCGGACGGGTTATGGGCTCCTTTTTTTATGACGCCGTGGGTAATACGATTACTGTAACTGGTGAGCAATACAGAACCATGATCAACGAGTTTTTACTGTTGATGAAATGGATTAGCGAGATATGTGATTCCAACAGTATGGCGCAACCGTATACAGAGCTCACCCTCACGCGACAATAGACATTATGAAGGATGCGTTCCCAGACTTTGAGTTTTTTTTTAGAAAAATCAGAACAAGCGCCAGACTCTGGAAAGTCTTAATGAAAATATTTCATAAGAGCGTGAGAACTTATGAGGCTCTCATCGAAACGATTGAAGATATGATATTGTAAAAACACCTGACCAATATCATCTTTAAAAAATTCTCGAACACAAACTCAAAGGCCCAAAAAAACATTAAAATAAAAATAAAGATAAAGTGAAACAAAAGCTCGTCAACATGTTTGTACCACCCTTATAATGTAACTAAACGAACGGCCTAGGTCTGTATGCGTACTCAATCCAATTTTTATTATAGTCCAGGGGTGATACGCATATAACATCCAGCTGTAAATATTCCAATAAACTTATGAAGAACGTAGCTCGGAGAAATAAGCTTAGCTTACCGCCCCAAAAAATCATATATTTTTGCCGTGAAAGATAAGAGCTGCGTTGATCTCGTTACAGCACTTATGTATGCAATAAATGTAACTCTTCAAGGCGAGAATTGGTCAATTGATATTTTATGGTCGATTCTAAATGACTGATTCTCAGTACAAAGCTTGAAAGCCCAAGTAAAAAACATGTCACTCGAAGTCAATCTATCACTAGCAACTATATTTCCCATCTCTTTCTGACAGCATATGAAAACGTCTTTTGCATCTTTCAAACAAAACCTGATTGACATAATCAACTCCAAATTGGTTGTTTTTTTTTTTTTTTTTGTATAATTTGCGCACGCAAAAGAGGTTATGACTACCCTTAAGTGTCCGGAATCAAGACACAGCACGGGCCGAAGTTATAGAGAGAGGGAGAGGAGGTACCTGTGCACATTGGTCCTAAATGTCTGTGGATTGTAGTGAGTAGGAAATATTGGGCTGGGAAGAGCATTCCATAATCATGTTGTGCGGCTGAAAAACGAATCTCTGAACTTAACTGTACGTCCGAAAGCATGGGTGAACTGATGAGCATTCCTGGCAAAACGAGTATTGCAGGTGAATTCATTGAGGTGAGGAATGCAATTGGCTAACTCATTTGAGCAACAATGAAGACACATTACGTCGGTGTTCGAGCGAGTTTATTGACTTTGCGATATTACTGTCTCCTATAAGTTTTATCGCTCGCTGTTGAATTCTATCTAGTAGGTGCAGTGAGGTCTCTGGACACTGAAGAAATTTAATTTGTTGTTAGAAATATTGGTTGTCTAGCCATTTATGGGACGTTTTCGAATTCTAAGGCAGATCCCTTTTAGTTTATTGAGCTTAAACTCACCCTTAGTTTGGTGTATTATAGTTTTATACAGCCGAAAGTCTGTAGTTCAAGTCCGTCCGTAGTCAAGTACAATTCCTATACGGAAAAAACTGTACAATAACATCAGTTGTGAATGAGAGATGATCAAAAAGTGCTGACGAAGGCATAACATTCGCAGCATAAGATCGCTTCAAAATTCGTACTCTGTGTGTTCACGCCCAATATAATACCCTAATGACATGGAAACAAAAAGAGTTACTGTGAACTATAACCAACGCAAATTCAGTCGGATCCTCTCAAATCCTATCTAGGAAAACCACCTCCGGAGAGTAGTGAAAGAACATCTTCGACACAAACCATCTGCACCTCGTCCAGGTTGTGTGACAAACACCATAAGAGCGTACACTCTTAAATCTGCACAAATTATAGACAAAAAAAAAATGCTTGGCATCTTAAAAGTTTGTCCTACACAGACGAAAATCAGCGTTGGCAATTTGGCCGATGATGACTACAATGTACTAACGCTGACACAGAATTCATACTTTACGTGTATTTTTTTTTTCGTCAGCCTAATTTTCAGTTATTATTATGTGTAAGTTATTATAATGAGTCCAGTTTTTCGAATTAAAAATGTCTTTATTTATTTTAAGGAGATTCCCGTCTGTCCATGCATAGCTACGTTAGTGAGCTTCATTCATCTGCTATATTTTCAGAATAAATAATGATATCGATGCCGGACCAAATTCATTTGAGCACAATGAACACTGTTATATTTTTTTTTGTGAACGATAGTAAATTAAGGAAAATCCTTATAAAAGTTTATGTAATAAAGCTTTATAAGTATATCTAAGATAAGACGTGAGGAGATGGTTCAGTATGTGTAGAATAGGCGCACCCATTAACCTAGCTTTTCAGTTTAAAATAGCATATCGCTTAACAACGAAAATGGGAGTATAGGCTTTCTAGTGTGTGCTAGGTTGTATTTATCCAAATTATTCGCTTTTTTCGTTTATATGTTGATAAACATTTGTGAAACATGCTGGTAAGCATGTATCTGCGCATTGTTGAATAGCAACCAGTTGTTTAGTCAGCTGTCAGCCAGCTTGGCTTAAGAGCAGATTAAGACAATTATTCTGGACCTCTTTTATTCCGCGCTTAATTGCGTGATAAAAAACTATTTAAAAACAATCTAAATGCTTCGGTGCGTCTAAAATCCATGTGTAGTTAAGGAAGACCAGACTTTTAACGTGTCAACACCTCGTGACGGAAGGAGATGGTTCACATAACATATCAACACATTTCACATCGTGTCGTTCGTATGGTCATTAACTATACAGAAAATTAGCCGATAGTTAAATTGATATTTAAAATACATTTAAACAGTAAATGAACGATGAACGCTTAAAAAATCTCAAATGTCTTCTGAGGTATTGGAAATTGCCCTCTAAATGTGACTAACCTGCAGACGATTAACATTGGTTTGATAAATCAGAAATTGCTGAAAAAGCAATATTAAAAAGAATTTATCTATTTCGGGGACCAGACACGTTCACATTCCAGTTCGTTAAGAAGTGGGACACTTGATATTTGTTGGTAATACGAACTACGAGTGTGTCCATATGTGATTCAACTGATGTTGGAGGTGGAAAGCATTTCGCGGAGCTATAGGTATAGTATTATCACTTTTTTTTTTTTTTTTTTTTTAGGCTTCTGCTATCTGTTGGAGCACTCAGACACAAATACTGGTCCATTGTACTGCCAGACAGACACCTTAGATGGCGTTACAGCTCATGAAGAGCCAGAACCAAGCTTCTTTTTATTCACTTATGTTGTGTGCGATTTGTTTTCCACACAAGTGAACGGAACCTAATGCTAAATGCCGATTCCGAACGGCGGGAGCTGAGAAGCTTTTTACAACGGGGGGTTTTGCCAGTACCCCGCCGAGGAGAGAGGCCCAGAAATAATCATTTGATGGCGTTGGTGTTATCGGGATCCGAACTCGCTCATCATGCGTCAGCGGCCGACACACTACCCACTGCGCCAAGGCGCTCTCCTGTATTATCACTTGAAGTCGGAAAACATGGACGTGATTTTTCAAGGACATTAATAAAGTGAATTCCAGCAACCGTAAAGGGTAGAGGCATGAATACACGTATACCTCACTTTTTTTTTTTTTTTAGATGGTTGGAGAAAATTTTCTTCGGTCTTACTATATACACTAACATGGCCCCAAAGTCCGGAGTGAACCTAGATCTCAACCAACAAGCTTCTCAGGTTGTCCACGTTGTCTTCAAAGATGGAATTGAAAACTGTTGGCCGGGATTGTTGTGTCCATTTATCCAGCCATTTTAGATGATCTATTTATAGACGCCTGATCAAGGCCATGTCGTCCTACAGTCCATACAGATCATGGCTGTATGTTCTCCTGCACTCTCCCTTAACAAAAACGTAAATAAGGATTATACTGCTAATTTTTCCTTTAAATCGACCCGGGAGTCTCTTCATTCACTTTCATTATTAAGTCTTCGTCATTATCATATAAGCCTCTGCAATTTAGAGGAGAACCTCCTTCATCATGGTAGTTTTATCCAAAAATGACCTTCTCTTTTGGCAACAGGCCACCACATCTCAATGGAAAGAGTTTCTTAGTTTTTGATGTACATGCCAACCAGACGCTAGTGAGCCAAAAAGCACCTGATCACTTCCAAGTTATACCTGCCAAAAGCAACATTCTGGCCGAGACATCGAAGATATGTCGCAATATATACGAGTAATACGAGTATTCTATGCCCCATATACCTATAGAACCATTAAGTCGCTTTTTCTTTTATGTTCTCAAACGCTTTACTGATGCCAAATTTCGCAGAGAGGTGGTGCTGGCCGACCTGAAATTCGGGACTCTTCTCAAAGATCTGCCTGATGAAAATATTCGGTATATCGGATATTCCTATGTCCATGAAAAGTTCGACTCGCATGACAGAAAACTTTATATATATATAATTTGCGTCTTTGTTGGAATATACGAGGGTGGTCCGATAAGTACTTAACCTCACCGCCAGACGGGATAATTCGACGGTCCAGATTTTTAAAATTTTAGGGCATATTTGACATCTCCATTCGACGCTGATCACGACGCGACGCCAGTATCGTAAGAGCAACTTACTATCGTGTAGAGTACATTCTAGCAGACGGCTTCTGTCGAAATTTCAGCCGGATCGGACTCGTAGTTTTGTTTTGACTGCGTCTGGAAGCGGGAGTGTGCGCGGATTTTAGGAAAATGGAAAAAGAGCAATATCGGTCGGTCATTCGATTCTTGTTTTCGGAAGGGAAATCCCGCAGCGAAATCAAAGAGCGTTTGGATGCTGTTTACGGTGACTCTTCTCCTTCGATGGCGACCATCAAAAATTGGTTCAATGAGTTTCAACGTGGTCGCACGTCGGTTTTTGATGAGCCGCGTCAAGGTGCCCCGAAAACGGCTACCACGGAGGATAACGTGACAAAAACCCATGATCTCGTATTGGCAGACCGCCGATTGAAGGTGCGCGAGATAGCTGAGACAGTAGGCATTTCAAAAGATCGCGTGGGTCATATCCTGCATGAAATTTTGGGCATGAGAAAGCTGTCGGCGCGATGGGTGCAGCGTTTGCTCACTCCGGACAACAACCGCAACCGTGAGACCACTTCAGAGCAGTGTTTGACGCTGTTTAAGCGCAATCCGAAGGAGTTTCTGCACCGTTTCATGACAGTCGACGAAACATGGATCCACTGGTACACACCAGAGACCAAGGAACAGTCGAAACAGTGGCGAACGTGCTCCGAAGAAGGCGAAGACTGTCCCATCGGCCGGAAAGGTGATGGCCACCGTTTTCTGGGATTCACAAAGTGTGATCCACATCGATTACCTGGAGAAGGGCAGAACGGTCTCAGGGCTGTACTATGCCAAATTATTGGGTCGATTCGACGCCGAATTGAACAAAAAACGGCTCCACTTGGCGAAGAAAAAAGTGCCTCTCCACCATGATAACGCACCGGCTCCCACCTCCGCCCTCGCCACGGCCAAATTGGTCGAATTGGGCTACGAACTGCTTCCCCATTCACCGTATTCTCCAGATTTGGCCCCGTGCGACTTCTTTTTGTTTCCAAACTTGAAAAAGTCACTCGCCGGTCAGAAATTTCAGTCCAATGAGGAGGTCATCGCCGCCACGGGGGCCTCTTTGCAGACCTCGAGAAAACGTATTTTTCAGACGAGTTAAAGAAGTTGCAGCATCGCTAGGTTATGTGTATCGAGTTAAAAGGAGACTATATTGAAAAACAAATCGCAAGTTCTCCAAAATTTTTGTTTTTCTTTTGTAGGCTAAGTGCTTATCGGACCACCCTCGTATAGTCCATTTCTGCATGCCCCAGGCGAACGATGCTTATTCTCATTAGCTGCTATTCGTTCGTTCTGCTTTGACTATCATCGCCGTTATACAGTCTGCCGTGACTCTCACAACATTGACTCTAACTCCACTTAAGATTGTCCGAATTCATATCTGCAGGCTTTAAAAATCTTGATATTTTCTTTAAATTATTGGTACTATTTTCGAACGTCGTTTCTGCAATAGCGTCTCTTCAGCTCATCGATCTCATGTTTCTCGTATTCTTTCTTCTTCTACTTGAAAGAACATGCTCCGCTTTTCTTGTCTGTCAGTAGAGTTTCTGAAATTCTCGTTTTCTGATACAGCAAGGCCATGTACATAAGCAATCAAGATATAAAAGCGGCTTGCTACTTACGACCTTAAACCCGGGGTTTCTCGTAGGTAGTGCCTGTAACCAAACATAGGAGAGGTGATACCCTTGATAATTCTTTAACATTGTCTTTATTGCCGTTGTATGAGTTAATTACGCGTATTGCGGTTTTTCCAAAAAAAAAAAAACTTTATTCGGTGAAATCCAAAGTAATACTGAACTTACAAGCTAACTTAATTTAACTTAAAACCTATAAACGACGCTAAACCGTGGAAACTGCATCGTTGCAGTTTGCATGGAATTTGATGAACCGATTTCGTCCCACTAAGGAGTGCGACGATCGCCGGTGTGTTGCCCTTAGTGGAAGGCCGGATGTAATCTGATATTCCTACGCCGTCTTCCCTTGCCACTGCAGCGGACGTTGCTGCTGATAAGGTGGGAAAATGTAGGTGAGTGGTTTGTTGGGGAATTCGGGGTGTTAACTTATGGTTGCTGCAGATTGCATTGGGTTTAAATAAATATTAAGAGAAACATGTTCGGCTTAGGTTCGCACGCTCTCCTCTCAATAACAACACTCTAACTATACCTCAAACTCAATATTTGAAAGACGTGTAATGTGTATTGCTTTTTTTAAAAGCTTTTACGATACATTGTTCGAATTGCATCTTAATGACCCACAATCATCAACAGTCTGATGGAGCAATACTGCGGAATTCTCTCCGCTCACCTGTTAAGTCATTAGAAAACCATATGAAGACAAAAACATTTAGCATGGGAGATGTTTCTTCGCAGGTTCTCTTGCTTACGAAGCCGCATTTCTAACCTTAAAAAGTTGCATAGACATGGTAAGTGACTCGTTGCGATTGAATGACAATCAGCCTTCGAAATAAAGAATTCTCCACCGACCATGAAGGGCCTCGCATCATAGGTGAATCACCAAAAATATTATCTGCCATTGTCAAAACTTTACTTCCATCTACTCGTATAACAAGGCAATAGTAAACCTATTATAGTTCAAAACCACGACACATTTGCATACCCGTTTGTCTAACTACCGGGTTTGATTGATTTTCTTCAAAGAATGTCAGGTAAACAAAATAAGTCAATGATTCACCGGTAGCCTCTCATTCAGATAAATGTGTTTCACTACAAATATTTCGCAGAGTGCACATCATCAATGTACTTGCATATGTTGCACTTATGGGAAATCCTATCATACCCCTGGGGTTTTCCGTTAATGACATTTTTACTCTCAAAATATTTACCCAACTATCTACCAACGTTACCCTGTTAAGTTAAATCCCACTTTGTTCTATCTTCACAACAAAGCCATCCACTTACCACCAACAAAAACTATTCCACACAAAAGCGGCCGAAAACATTAGCGTCAACTTCAGCACCAACTTGATAAGATACTCGTATTCAACTAAACACGTCGTCTAAAATGTTTGTCGTCGACAAACAATTCAGTTATTGTCGAACGACCAATCGATACACAACTAGTCGTATTTCAACTTAAAATGAAGTTCTTCGCGGTGATTTTCGCAGTTCTCAGCGTTCTTGTGCTATTTGCCAGTGGATCCCCAGCCAGTTGTCCATGCCCAAGGAATTATGCACCAATTTGTGGCTCAAACATGCTCACATACGCCAATCGATGTGTGTTGAATTGCGCCGCGAAAGATATGTCCAGGAATGGTCGTAGTCTAAACGTGCTCAGGGCTGGACCTTGTTAGAACAGCGCTACAACGAAAATGGTGTTTATCATTTATAATACATAATTTAATTGTTTTGGTTTATCCTTATGCGTCATTTGTTGGTCAAAAATTAAATGTGATTAAAAAAGTTATTTAATAAAAATGTAAAAATATATTTTATTTGGTGCTCGTATTGATTATCCAGGTCTTTCCATTTTTGATATGGAAAGATAAGTGTGTTATCGCTGTGATTCCATGGGTACTCGTTAATCTTATCTCTATCATGGGCTGATAAAATATCGTTGGATCGATAATTGGAAATTCAATTTCAAAAACATTGTGATCAACACGGAGCGCGACTGATGTGTATAAGCTTCAATGTGATAGTCATTTCGAAGCAAATGAAAAACCTCTGAGTACGTCTAGGCAATTATAGTTGGTATTTGGAAGCCCATGCTATGGGAAAAACTACTATTTACATGAGAGACCGACGCTTGGAAAAACGATAAAAACAGTCGCCAAAGACAAGACGGTTTCCGAATTATGCCTTGTGCCTGGACTCGAGTTTTTGACTTTTGTTAGAAGCCCTTCATTCCTAGCACTCAGTTTAAGTGTATTGACTTCCATCGAGTACCATCGAAGTATCCATCTCACATACAGGATCCCTGACTGGCTGTTTGTAATGTGATGGCTCCAGTTGTCTCAATAGTAAACATATTCCGCGTAATCATATGCACTCTATCCCTTTATTTGGATCATCCTTTTTATTCAATACTCCTTGGTGCATACTATTCACACATAATAAAACACATTTTAATATTGGTTTACAAATATCCAATTATTTAATAAACATATATCACTGTTCAAAAAATGTTGTATTTACAATCATAAGAGTCACTCAATTAATAAATTAATCACTAATTGAATCACCCGTGGGTCCACCGATTATGCTCTCGTATCCTTCAAACTTCATTGTCCATTTTTATCAACAAGATCCCCGTCTCATGCTTATGCTCCTTCCACTCCTACGAATCTTAGCTGCTATACATTCAAACTCGCATGGATTGCTGTACGTAACTAAATCCGATCCGCAGACAGGATCGAGAATCCTCGGACACGGACAGAATTCCCTTTCCGTTTCAGCGCTCACTGCCAGAACTAAGGCAAAGACAATTGCTACTATAAGCGCTATTAGTTTCATGATTTCGAATTAAATATCTTGAACTAAATAAAAATAATTAAGAGCAGCCTTTTTATAGCCCACCCGTAGACGTATTGACTTTAAGATAGCTTATCGAAAAGTGGGTTAGAAAAAGAAAAATCGTAGACAGTTCTTGAGTTTGCGGAACTGATGTGGAATTTTCTCGCAGTTGTGTCAATAATTGACAATAACAATTTTGCCATTGACTTTTTATGGAAATTGAAATCCACGTACATACTCGTGTATATGTATGTGTATATAATATCTTGTTTGATGCGAGAGGGATGTCTACAAACTATCCACCTAAACCGATTTGGATATAACAATATTGATCTACACTTATGAATAACGCGAAGTAAGAGAATGTGACCAGCTATCTGGTACTATCTGAAGTATAGTTATCGACCGAAGCAAGACTTCTGAAAACTTTAGGAATTCGGACAAACTTTTCTACGCTTAAAACAGAAGTTTTAAGATTTTCTTTATTTTCTTATTATGCATGACTCAGTCTTAGCAAAAAAAAGGCTATCTAAATAATTTAGCGACCTTCATCAACTAGCGATAAATTATATTACTTTGATTCAAAAGTTAGGAAACCTCTAGCTTCTTTTATGGAGAGATGCGAAAACGAGATATCCAGTAAAGAAGACTGTTATTTATCCAAAAATTGTTCGTTGAAGTGGGACGCCTTTCACTGAAAATATAAATCTAGCCAACCTTAGTTTTTCTAATATTACCAGTGCAGGCCGAGGTTCTGGCCATCACAGAGACTTTGGGATGTCAGTGACATCTCTAGTAGGTCCGTTAATTTCGCATCCCACGTAATTAAAAGAATATAAAGATCCACTATGCGGTCTTGGCTGACTTCACATTCTACGGGATCATAGCTCATAATGATGTGCTACCCAATAAGTAAGAAGATGAATGTACTTAACATAGCTCACCACGACAGCTTGTACAACTTAAGTAGTTAAGACCTCGAGTCCTCTATCTACGAGTATAATAGCTGCATTTTTATCTGTGACTTAAAGCACATGGTTGCCTTACCAATGGCCTAAATATGAGCTTGCTTTAAATGTATACTTGGGATCATTGCTGAATCAATTGCTGTCGTCAGGGGATATGCAACAATTGGTAACCATTTGGTGAGATTAAAAATCCTCTATAACGACTACCGCCGCAATAGCAATGACTCTTAGTTTAAAGAAACGCCTTTCCGCCTACCTAACGCTTTTTCTCAGAGATTTAGAATCCTGGATCACCTAGGATCGAAATATCGAAGCCGATCAACGTTGAAAGTCTTTGGTCTTCCACTCATATGGCACCCAATTTCTCTGCCTTTGGAGCAATTTTAAGGCTTTCAAACGATGAAAAATAAAATGTTTCTGTGATGTTCGACATGGATATAGTAATGCCTCTAATTTTCCAACTTGAAACTATTTCACCACTTTTGCATTGAAACTATTCCGAACACACTCTTCCACTCATAGAAGCCTCACTTTAATTTCTATAATCGACGCACCTGAGCCCAAGATTTGCTCAAATTGAAGGTGAAAACCAAGCGGTTATTGGCTTGAAAGTCGACATTTTCAACTAAGAAAAAAACATACTAATGTACAAAGCGGCAAAGTTAATCACCCTATCGAAAGATGTTATAATTCACACAAATGGCGTCGTACTTTAATTTTATTTGACATTTATGAACTAGACAGCTGCAGTATACAAACATAATTGTGAATAATTGTGTCGATTTTTTTTTACCAATAATCAGTCGATGGTGTTATCGCCACGTGAATTTCGACCTCGGTTTCCTAATCGTGTTGCGCCAACTGGACAAATATTACGGCGCTTAGCTACTTGACTCGAACAGACTGGAACCACAGGAGACCATGTGGAGCGTGGCCGCCCCCGGAGACGAAGAAACATTAACCAGCCCACGAGCCACGCAATTGGGCATAACCTAACCAGACGGACCCTATAGCGAATTTTAGTGAAAGACGTACACATGCTCCCGTACAAAGTGCAAATAGTACATCAGTTAATGCCTGCTGACCGTATTTTTTTGAGGACGCCATCGACAATACGGTCACTGTTACTAGCGAACGTTACAGGGCCATGATAAACGACTTTTTACTAACGGAATTTGGTTGCAATAAGACGGTGCAATCTCACACATAGCACGAGCCACCATGGATATTTTGAAGGAAGCATTTCCTGGTCGCCTAATCTCCCGTTTTGTCGATTTGGCAAGACCAACAAGATCGGCCGATTTAACCACACCAGACCTCTCTCTTTGGGGCTACTGGGGGCTTATGCCAACAAGCCTCAAACAATGGCAGCTCTTCAGGAGAATATTCGACAGGAATGCGAACAGTTATCACCGGAAATTTTGCAAAAAATTATGGAAAATGTGATAAAACGGACACAAATATATATGAACACTGGCGCCAACTACTTGACGGATATCATCTTCTCTGCCTAACAGAAAAAATTGTAAAGATCTAAGTAAAGATTTCCGTCACTCAAAATCATTTTTTTTATTTAGTAGAAAAGTAATTCAAAAACAATATGGATGATTAATTTTGCACCACCTTATACATATACGTCATACATATATGACGCCGGTAAGAATTGACGAATGGAATGATGAGGTACTATTGGCAGATGCTCAAGCTTACTATTTTGTGTTTATGATCTGATCTATGTGGCACTAGCGCCTTCATTAGAAAACGGCGGGTTCCGATATTTTTCCCGACTCCTGACAACGGTAATTTTGACATCTTAAAAAACTTGCCTTATAACTCTGAACCTAGTCCTTGTTCTGTAAATTTATGGAATGGGCAGCAAACTATTCATTAGCTGCTGAATCTTACCTAAGAGAATTTGCTTTCGTCTTATTATTATTATTATTAACGGCAATTTAGAACTCGGAAGTTCAGAGCCTCGTTCACTCCTTCGTAAAGTCTTCATGTCATGAATGTCTTACTTCCATGTTTCGTTATTTGATTCGATCCCTTCTAGGTCCATTCTTATATGGACCTCTCATTAACGTAGCGGCTTCCCTGAATGTCTTTTTCCTCATGTCTTCTATGTATTATTATTCCCGTAACTGTGCGTCCGCTCTCCATTCGCTGGCTTCTTCACCCTGTTTTCCACATAGATTCTCCTTGAGATCTTGTTTCCAAATATCTGAAATCTATTTTCTTCCTTCTTTTTCACAAGCCAAGTTGTAATCTATAAAGTGTCGCTTGTTATTGTGTTATTAATATGGATTTTAACATGGCGGGGTTCATCGCGCGGGGAGAACGCGTTGCCCATATGCAGCCTTTCATTTCTTTCGATTTTTCTGACGTTTTTGGCAATCAATCCAGTTTAGATATTTGAACTAGTCCCCTTTCCCAAAGTGTTTATCGAGTACAGACAAGTGTAAGGTTTGCATCAATCCCTGCCATTATTATATTGTATTATTTGCGTTTCTATCTCCCGGAGAGTCAGATTGTCAGTATAAGCTAGAGCGGGTGTGATTCCATTAATGATTTTGCTTACATAGTTTTTCTGAAGGATTCTCATTACTCATCCAAGCACCAAAATCAAAATAAATGGTGACAAGTCTCCTTGTTTCATTCCTTCACGAATCAGGAATATATCAGATCAGGCATTCCTACTTGTAACTTTCGACTAAGGTCATTAAAATTTATTATTATAATTCAAAAGAAACTGTTGGTCAAGAGAAGTAGAGAATAGTAGTTGCGAACACATTCATTCATGGTAGCATTTGTTCTTTATGAAATTGGATAGGATTTTGGGCACTTTGCTAATGCCCTCAAGTCATATTAATTTGTATAAGGTTCTAGTACTATTTTCACAAAATCCTTACAGGCACCTGCAAGTAGAACTATAAGCCATACACTTGGTAGTGGTTCCGTGTTCCTCGGTAATTAAATGCACCATCATTGCCTTCTAGAGACTATCTCTTATCAAATTACGCTGCTAAACAATAAATTTTATTTGCTGTTAAGGATACATGAACACCTCTATAACCTTCCTATCGAAAAAGTAGACACAAAAGCTTATTCAAAAGCCCCCATACTGGTCCAATTGTTTTTTTAGTAAGGAAAGAGATAAAATACTTTATAATCCTCACAATTGCAAGAAATTAAAAAAATCATATAAGAAACTTTACTTAAGTTTCCTACCTATCTAACCAGAATCACCAGAATTCAAGACACTTTGAAAAGTTTTTAAAAATGTAAAATGCTTATTAGAAGAGATTTTGCTTTAATGAATGGAATCATATCGAACGTAACACAATTCGTTCAATATCTAGTTTATGTTCAGCTCTTTACACTTCATTTCCTCTATTATTTCTAATAGTGTGACAACCTGTTTGTGTCTGTATATAATCTCATTCCCTTCGGACAACATTTTTAGCTAAATTATAGATTCATCCAACATAACAACATAACTATCCGTATCATAACAAATTAAGGCCAAACGAGCGTAACTGACCTTAGCTAAGAAATTTTTAGAATTTTTGACACACCTTTCCCGGTTTTTTTTTTTTTTTTTGCTTTTTTGTATAGACGTAGGTCGTCCTTGAACTTTCATCACTTATCACAGTAGGCAAGTCTGGTGGTGATGTCCAAACAACAAGCATCCAAGTCTAAGATGTTTTCTGCGAGCAATAAATAATCACTTTGCATAAATAATATTAAATTTTGAAATAATCATTTCAAAAATAATTTTGAATTCTGAATAAATTTTAGCTGTTACCCATTTTTTTATTTTTTTTCGTAGAATAATTATTCACAGGTACGTAGAATGTCATTATTTCTTTCTGGAAAATTAAAATATCTTTATGGGGACGGCTTATAGCACGCATTCATTAAGCATTTTTGAATGAAAGTCAAATGCGTTTGCATCATTAAGTAGTTTACGAATAACTCACAATTTCTATGCTATTATACCGAAATTGTATTTTGTTTGCATAAAATAGGTATGTAGCGACCCAACCACTAAGCTCAGTACAAAGCTGGGTCAACTAAGGGATCCAACCTACTAACCAACCAAGTTTGTTTAAGTTTCGAATTCTTTTAGGTTTTTTTTTTGTTTTTGAGCATTGGAAACCCCTTAGTCGTAAATAAAAGGAGTAATCTTTGTAGCCAAGGGCTAAGCTCATAAGACCCACAACCTTATACATATATAGACCAATTATATTGGTCTAATGTGTCAATATTTAGGTGCATTGGTTTTTGCGAGAATTTCGTCCTCTCTCTACCGAAAGCTAGGATAATCAAACTATAACAAATATCAAATAAATATATAATTATTCAATAAAACATTGCAAAAAGGTAATCGTCTATTTCAGTGGCTAAAATCGAGGGGCAAAATCAATTAAAATTCCTTAGCAGATAATTGTCTGTATTTTGTGCTGCTAATATACTAGCATATCGAAATTGAAAAACTCCTCTTTATTATAAATGCGGTGAACCAGCGGACATCTTCAACTTTTAGTGTCGTCTGTCGTAGTTTCCTGCCACCTTAGATGTGGTTGTTCCTTGCTGCCTCGCCCGTCCAAAGTTGAAATCGAAAATTCATCGGAACAGAGCTGTGGTGCCCATTTGTAAAAGGTAACTCAACAATTTTAAACATTCAATCCGTCGACTAAGCTTGATTAAGCCGCTGTCGCAGTTCCGTTCATGGTTATTTTATCATCTCTTCGTAAATGCGTGCATAAGCACATGATCATAACGACTGGCTCATCACCAACTTATCCGTTTCTGATAATGTGACTGGGATGATTGTGATTTTATAAAGAGTCAAAGTAGACGAAATTCTTGGGTGTCTTTGTTCTACTTTATTAGCTTTCCATGTTTTTATGTTTTGAATCGTATTATCTATCGATGTCTATACCATGTTTACATATTAAGCCAATTCGTGGTCCGGACTTAACATCCCTGTTTCAATCACATAGGTAATACAGAACGGTAATCCGAGACTGTCTAGTTTAAGGTTTACTATTTTACCATATAAAGGGAGGTCCACCCATAATGCACGATGTTAATTGTGAGTCACACCTTAATGTCAATTTTTTTTGCCCAACTTAATTTGACATTCTTTGTTTCAGTGTTTGACAAATTCAACCATGGAGAGGTAGACAATTGAGCAGCGCGTTAAGATTGTTGAAGCCTTTTACGAAAATGGGCATTCAAATCAAAATGCATTTCGTGCACTTCATGATTTTTTTGGTCAGCATAATCCAAATGTGCCCACAATAGGTAGAATTGTGCGCAAATTTCAGAAAACCGGGTCTGTAGGAAATGTGAAAACACCTGTGCATGCTCGTCCAGTTCGTTCTGCAGAAAACATTGCTGTTGTTCGCGATAGTGTGGCAGAAGAGCCGTCAACCTCGACTCGTCATCGTGCCTAACAATTGAACATCTCACGAACATCACTGATGCGAATTTTGAATAAAGATTTGAATTTACACGCTTACAAGGTTCAGATGACTCAAGGGCTGAAGCCTACTGACCATTTCAAGCGTCGTCAATACGCCGAATGGTTGGTTGAACAGACAGAAGTGAATGGTGACTTTACAAAGAAAATCATCTTCAGCGACGAGGCACACTTTCACCTCAGTGGATTCGTTAACAAGCAGAATTGCCGCATTTGGGGAAATGAGAATCCACGAGTGATTGTTGAAAAGCCGATGCATCTACAAAGAGTGACTGTTTGATGCGGTTTATGAGCTGGCGGCCCCATCGGGCAGTACTTCTTCGAAAATGAGATCAGCCAAGCAGTTACCGTGAATGGTGTTCGCTATCGCGAGATGATAACGGACGGTGCCACTTGCCACATAGCCAACGAAACAATGGCTCTTTTGCGCGAGAAATTCAATGGTCGATGTTAATTGGCCGCCACGATCATGTGATTTGACACCGTTGGACTTCTTTCTTTGGGGATATTTAAAAGAAAAAGTGTACGTCAATAAGCCAAGAAAAATTCAAGAGCTAAAGGATGAGATAATTCGGCACATTAACGACATTGAACCTCAATTATGTCCCAGAGTCATTGAAAATATGGACCATCGGATAGAGGTATGCCACCGAAGCCGTGGCGAGCATTTGGTTGATATTTTGTCCCACACATAATTGTCATAGATCCTTCTATCATAATAAAAAATATTAAGATAATTCTCTGAAAACTTTTTGTTTTATTTACAATTATCATCGTGCGTTTTCGTTGGACCACCCGTTAGATCATTTTACAATCACAGAATATGGTATACGAAGGTATATCATCCATCTGAGCCAACTACTGACAAATCCGTAACAAAATCGAAGAGACTGGCTCTGTTACAGAAATCTTTATCACCATCAAAATGCACCCTCTACAAAACATGTAGACTGCTGTAGTTTTGTAGTAATGAAGGCGTAACTGTTACCGTCAATTTTTATCCCTGTTGCTGTGGTTAAAGAAGTCATGTGGGTTTTAATACGACCCGTTTTATCCTAAGAAACATTTCCTGGATGAGTAATTTTCGCCTTATGGTAAACTAGCCAACACGATTGTGCAATTTAACGCCGTTGAATTTCTTTGAGTGGGGCTATTGCAAGAGTCGTGATTCTGCACACAATCTGCAAACCAATTATGCACACAATCGTAAAGTTATTGGCGCGCTATTTTCCGATATGTGTGGAAAAGTCATCGAAAATTAGCTTGTTAGAACCAATTCCTGCAAGGACACCCATCAAAGAAATTTGTATGTTGTTATATTCCATTTATAATGGCAATATTCGAGTAATACATGTATTGAAATCTGTATGAGATAACCTTACTTCAGGCGACAAAAAACAAGGTTAGTTGGCAAAGCAGGGTACCTACATATGTAAGGTGTTAATGGGAGAGAGGGTAGATGGGTAGGGTAGGAGCGATGGAGACGGGTACTACAATACTTTTTTTCCAGGGTATGTGTTAAGTTTCAACTTTCTTAGAATACGAATCCATTTAAAACTATGATTTTGTCATATTTCCTGAGACTTCTTTAGACAACATATGTATGTAGGTGTGTTCAAAAAGTAACAGGAATTGTGTAATTTGACGTGTTTTATTTTGCCTTTATGTTGGTAAGGATGTATTTTGTTTTGACCAGTCGCATCCAAAAACTCTTTTCTTTATTTTTGCTACGGCTTAGCCCTCAGTCTTTAGACGCTTCTGTTTAAATGAGCCTCATAGCTTCGTTGGCATCCCGATGTGTTTGTCAGAACTTAGAATAGCTTTATTTAGCTTGTCCCTATATAAGCCAACCTATGCTGTTTTAAGACGACAAAGAGATTTTGTGTGTCGCTTTGAGATGCCCCGCTCTGTAACTAGAAACAAAAGTACAGAAGTGATCTTTCCATATTCTCAAAATAGTTTGTAGACTTGAAAACAAGATATCCGTGATCATCTATTCCAGCGTCCGCTCCGCTTTTATAACCTTGTCATATTTGTCTTGCCTATGATCAAACTTGTAAAACTTCCGAACTTCATACCTGCGAAAATATACTATTGATTTTATGATTCTTGGACTTTTACTTTATCTAATGAGCAATTCTAAATAGACTATAAAGAGATTTGCATTAACATACTTCCGCTTTTCCTCTAAAAATCTTACAAATAATTTTAAGCCTATTGAGTTTCAACCAGATGCTTTTTTCATGATCTGTCAATGTCAAACCGTCAGTCAGAGCTAACATTTTTGCCATGGTGAAGTTCACGAACAACGCTTGGAAATTATTAAAAATTACTTTCGAAATTCTAAGTCTTAATAATCGTCCCACGATACAGGCTGTGCTAGATTTTGTGGATAAATTTGACCTAACATATACACTATTAATTCTTCCTGTGGCAATGATATAATGCACCAGTCTAAGTACCCAAAATATCGCCGTGCTTCAGCTCATATCAGTCTATCCCACCCCATTTACAGGAATTGGGAATCTCTCAGTCCATATTGTGGCGAATTTTTGCATAAAGATCCAGGCCAACACCCTTTTATACCAAATAATGCAAGAACCGTGGTCTTTCGATCGTTTGAATGACCAATATTTCTCCGTCTGGACATATTACATCGCAAACTACTACAAAAAGGCAAAGGCTTACCAGCGGAAGTTCGATACTGATTCCTTTTTTCGTGGCGCCCCTTGCATGGTCAGTTCGCTCCTGACTTTTGACCCTTGAACTGAAATAATTTTAGTCCAGAAATGTGTTACTTAATTCTCGATAACAGCACTGACGTAATGCAACACTTTAAATACGCGAAGCCAAAATTAGAATTAGGTCTTGTATCGACTATGATAAGCCGTTGGCTACATATATATGCATAAGCCGTCATGAATCCATGCTTCCAGTGAGATTAAACTGAGCTGCGTACTTTGCCTTAATTCAGTTCAATGTCACGTTCTTATTCGAGTCCTTGGCGCACTTCACAGCTATCATCTCACTTTTAGCTCCACGTTACGATTGCAATAAGAGAAGTAAACTCGAAACGGTGACGGTGAAAGCATGTAAGTTAGGTGTCGTATTCAAGTTACCTTTTCCCCTATATTCCGGGTACATAGATAGAACTAAAGGTAACCCGAAGCTTCGTACGCTATGTCCTCTAGCTGTTTTCATTTTTAAATTAACGCTTCATACCCTAAGAAGTAGAATGTAAGCATCATCCAATGTTGCTCGCAGTTGTTGATTTTACTCCTATCTATTTACAGCACATTTGCGTATAAGTATGTATATACAAATGTTTGTTGAATTACATGAATGGGTTTGAGATTCCCATCAGCTGTAGGAACTCCAGATGTTAGTGCCCTTGTTGCGTGCCGAACGTGGTGGGGTTGAGGTGTGCTTTACTTTTGAAGTACAAATAGATACAGATAGTCTGGCTCAGGTTTTTGGTAACATCAAATAAGATTCAACAGTTGGCCGGACGTGGGTGGGTGGTTAACCAGCCATGGCGGCTGGTACATTAACTAATAGATTCTATATTAGGATCAAGTGTATAGACAAACAAATGTGAGTGACGCTTTGAAGTTATATTGTATTTACACGAATACGGATGAAGCGATTGTGAGAAAGTGGCACGTGATTGTATTTTGTTAGTTTACGAGTTTGCCTTTGATGGTTGTATAAAATTAAGTTGGCACCGGGTACAATTATTCAACATTTTTATTTTATACGAAAGTTGAAACCAGACCCACTTATTTCTTGGCAGTTTCAAGGCGTAAATAATACATTTTTTTTAGCAGAAAAATGAGTTGATGACCATCATGTTATCAAGGCAACGTGTAACGTGGTTCTTTGCACTAATTTTATTGCACTACTTGTGAAGTTCATTATATCATACACCCATATCTGCAAAGGTGCATCTTATCTCAAGCATGCAATAAGTGTTTACATATTTAGAGTTCTTTGATAAAGTTCAGAATAAACTAAAATCCGATAGGGTCTTAAGCAATAAAAAGTAAGTCTCATTGTTTTGTGTAGATTATGCGCAGTTGTCCCAACTTTATCAAACACCCGCATGGATTCAGAAAGTCGCACTCTACTATTGACGCCATTAAAATCGTGCTCACATGTGTCGGGGGTGGGATACTAAGGAATGCTTATGCTAAGGATTGATTTCAAGTACCTTAACGGTAGGAAGTTAAGATATGATACAGAAAACAAAAGGTCCATATTACCATGTCTCCACAGAAGTGCCTCAAGGATCCATGTTGGGACCCTTTCTATGAAACTTCCTTTATGTTGCCTACCAAAAGGAGTTTTATTGGCTTCACAAATGACGTAACTATCGTGACAATTGCAGGCCTAGAATTGGCTGACCAAAAAACGGAGCCGCTCTAATCACGAGCAGATTTAATGCTTAATAAATCAATATTCAAGCCCGCAATTTCCATATCCGATGGAAGGAAGCAGTAAACAACCTAAGAGTGCTGCTCAACAATATATTTAAAAGACGTGAGCAAGAAAGCGTCATCACAACAAACAGGATTGTCCAGGATACTGCCGGACATGGGTGGAACTGGCTAGAGTAGCCAGCTCTGTTCTCTTACGAGCTGCGTCAGTTTGAAGAAAATCATGCTTGTATATCATCAACATATCGATTTTGTGCGCTAACGGCAGTAAACGGTTACCGGGTGATATCGGAATAAGCCGTATTCCTTTTTTTTGTTGGAATGAACGTTGTTGACCACTTCACTCACTAGTGAGCCTTACAAGTTATTTTAAATGAAAGAATATTTCAAAATCTATAAAGAAATCAAAAGTGATTGCTCAAAATTATACGACTCGACTAGTTCCAAGTTCGCTATGATAATGTTAACGTTGATGATACGATTTTTTTTAATGACAGCATATACGAGGGGTGATTCAAAAGTAATGATAATCTGTTATTTTTAATTGCGTAAAAATCAAAAAAAAATAGTTTTGCTTGCTTATATAGCCACCAGGTAAAAAAAAAGATCTAAATACACCACGCTTCCCAGGAAGTACATTCATTTGAATACGAGCCGTCGAAGCGTTATCCCTTCAAAGTGGAGAAAAAAGAAAATAGAGCTGTTATCAAATACATACAAGGCGGCGTTAAATGAATACTCTATCGCAAAATGTTATCATTTTTGCAAATGGCCTCGTAGGTCATTCATATTTGACATTTGTGAACTAGACAGTGACATTTGTGTACAAACAGACTAGCAATGGAGTGCTATACTCAGCAAGAGCGTGGAATACCATAATTGTGTCGATTTTTTTTAACAATAATCGGTCGGTGGTGTTACCGAAGCGTAAATTTCGACGTCGATTTCCTAATCGACTTTGCCAACTGGGCAAACATTATGGTGTTTAGATACTCAACTCGAACAGGCTGGAACCACAGGAGACCATCCAGGGCATGGCCGCCATCGGACTGATCGTTCAGCCGAGAATATCGCGGCTGTGGCTGCCCATGCCGCTGAGAACGAAGAAAAACAACCAAACGGCGGGCCACGCAATTCAACATCATCAGACGGACCCCACAGCGAATTTTAGTGAACGACTTAGACATCTTCCCGTATGAGGTGCAAACAGTGCATCAGTTAATGCCTGCACATCCTTAGGACGATTTTGTTTCGAAAATCATCATGAGCGACGAGGTGCATTTCCACTTAAGCGGTTACGTCAATAAGCAAAATCTTAATTTCTGGGGCACTGAAAATTCGCGTGTAAAGCACGAAAAGCCATTACATCCAATACATCAAAGCCACTGTGTGGTGCAGCGTTCATGCGAGAGGAGTGTTTGGGCCGTATTTTTTTTTTGTTTTCAGGACGCCATCGACAATACGGTCACTGTTACTGGCGAACGCTACAGAGCCATGATAAATGACTTCTTACTGCTGGAATTGGATGAGCGGGGGCTTGGTGAACATGTGGTTTCAACAACACGGTGCAACCGCACACACAGCACGAGCCACAATGGATATTATGAAGGAAGCGTTTCCTGCTCCTGTAATCTCCCGTTTTGGCGATTTGGCATGGCCAAGATGGCCAAGATCTCCCGATTTAACCATCCAAGCCTCAAACAATCGCAGCCCTTAAGGAGAATATTCGACAGGATTGCGAACATATCACCAGAAATCTCGCAGAAAGTCATGGAAAATGCGATAGGTACAAATGTGAATCAACTCTAGCGTCAGCCTCTTGACGGGTTTCATCTTTTCCACTTAATAGAAAAAGTTGTAAAGGTAAAGGATAAAGATAGATTCAAAATCTTTTATTTTTTTATTTAGTAAAAAAGTAATTCAAAAACCAATCGGATGACTGATTTTGCGGAACCTTGTACCTCTGCTAGAAAAAAAAAGTCTTCCAAAGACATACACGGCGAATGTGTGAAAAAATTAGTTGACTCTGTTCCTACATATTCCTGATCCATATAACTGAAGTCACAGGGATCTCATATGGCAACGCAAAAAATTCTTGCGAACGAATTTTATATGAAAGAGGTCTCTTCCTTTTGGGTACCGGAATTGGTAACCGATGAGTAAAAGAAAAAAAACGAGTTGACTTTCAAGGGTGAATTTCGAGAAGTTCCAAGTAGATCAGGATTTGTTTTTGTTACGTTTCGTGGCCATGGACGAGACCTGGATCAACCGTTTTGATTCTGAAACCAAACAATTTATGATGAGCCTCCCCATCGTGGCCAAAGATATTCAAAATGTCAAGTTCGGCGGAGAAGGTAATCCCGTTTTTTCGGGATGCTAAAGGAATACTTATGGTGAAATATTTCAAAAGGGAGCCACTATTTCGGGATCTCATTACGCAAAAATAAATAAGAAGACTGCATGAAGTCAGAATCTTACTATGCAGACGAAATAAGAAGATTGCAGGAGGTCATTAAAGAAAAAAGTCGTGCAAACTGCGAAGCGGAGAGACTGTTGACAAAGTACCGGCCCACAAAGCTGCAGCTGTGATGGTTGCCATTCAAGAAACGGGATTCGAACTGCTCGAACACTCGCCCTACTCGCCAGATCTAGCTCCCAGTAACTTCTACCTTTTCCTTCGGTTCAAGAACACATCCGAGGCTTGAAATTTAAAGACGATAACGAAGTTAGGGTCGCTGTTTAGGAGTTTTAGGAGTCGTGAAGAATAATTTTTCTTCTAAAGGAATCCTGGGCTTAGAAAAAAGATGATCTAAATGTATTGACTTGTTAGTAGACTATGTAGAAAAATAAATTATTTGTTTAAGCTATAATCATTGAGGATGTCTTCCTTGTCACAAAAAGGAAGAGACCAGCAAATTAATTCAAAAATCTAAATCAGAATGATTATACAATACTACTTATATTAGTCCAACATCCAATCAACGCTATGAATGCTATTAATCTTTCGGCATCTGGCAACCATAATAAAGTGCGATCAGACCACACCATCGAACATTTACTCTTCCTTTCAAGATTTATTCTTATGTTTCTTCCCATCTAAAGCGTGGCCGTCTTTCGCTCGAATCTTCCACTCATCATTCTTATTACTCACCATTCGTTCGACGTGTCACGCCCATCTTAGTCTACGCGATTTTATTACTCTGACAGTACCTTGTGCTGAAAAGAGTTCCTTGAGTTCTTCGTCCTGTTTTCCACCATAAATACTCCTTAAGATCTGGTTTCCAAGGAACTGACACTTGTTTTCCTTCTTCTTAGTCAGAGACCAAAAAAAGTTTAACTGGTCTTATTATGCTTTGATAAATATAGATTTTGACATAGCGGGACAAAAGAGTTATTTTTGGTACTTTCCTAATCGCGTAGAACCACGGGATTTCGATCGTTATGTCGTTTTTAGCAGTCAATACTGTGCCAGATATTTGAATTCATCCACTTTCTATCTTTGGGTTTTTCCTTCATTACTCCCAATCCTACTTCCTTTACTACCATTATTAGTCTTTCTATTTCGAGCAAACGTGATTCCATTATGATTTATTCCTCAATAATTTTCCTGAGGGCATCTCATTACGTAGATCAGCACCAAGTTAGAGAGAAGTGGTGACAACGCGTCTCTTTGTTTTAACCCTTCACGAATGCTTAAGATAAGACGTTTTCTACATTAACTCATCCTTTATGCCTAACGGCAAAAGGCCAGAAACCAGTCTTCCCCCGTGACACCCTGAAATTTTGAAAGAAGTTCAGGTTCGTAGCGACAAAACCCGTTACAAACGAGCTTCTATCCCTGAATACGTGTGAGCTCATTTCATTTTACCGCAGTGTACTCCCGCCACACACACTCTTGGAATTATATCAATGTGTGGATTGTTTACAAAATTTTGACAGCACTTGAGGTACCCACGTGCTCGCCCGAGCTTGTAGGCAAACGTCGGCGGCCATTTTAAGTGGTACGTCTCATTAGTGGTTTCTGCAAAAGGCAGACTTGTATCAGATTCACCAACATTTCAGCCTTACATGATCTTGAAAGATTTTTGATCGGTTTAAAGAGATTGGCGGACTGTTTCATGGAATTCCCGTTTATTTTCAAGAAGCTGATGAAAATCCAGTCGAGCGATTACTCCTGAAGCCGCACTGGTAGTCTCCGATAATTTGCTTAGCATATGATGTCAGTCTCTTTAAAATGATATTTGACAACACCTTGTAACAACTCGATATTCCTCGATAATTATTGCTTTGTACTCGGTCATCCTTGATGAATGAGTTTTTTTCATTCCTCGGGAATAATTTCATTATTCCATGTTTGCAGTTGTGATGAGCTCATGTAACTTCTCTATTAGTTGCTCTCCGGCTTATGTTGGAAAGGATGCCATGGTCATATTTTTATTCCGAGGGAAACAGCCGCTTTACTTTCGTAACGTTTCAGTATGTTCCAAGTTTTGAAGTTTTAGAACAGTACGTCTGGCGTGTGTTGGGAGAAAACACAAAACTGAGTACTGAACTGGTCCGGTTTAGACGTGGAATCTTTTTGTAATTTGAAGCACGAAGTAGATAGTGTTAGGCAAATCTTTATAACCAAGCACGGAGTCCAGAGGATACTATTACCTACCTGATAGTTTTGCTTGTGTGCCTATGTGCCACTGCAGAAGAACCAACAACTAGGTCGTTTCCGAAAAAAAGACGAAATCCCAGCTACGAATACTGACAACGTAATTTGGTGTCCTGTTTTGCAGTATACGGTTTGTGAAGTACTTTCGAACTTTAAAGAAATATTATTAAAAAGAGTAATATTAAAATCTTTATTTATTGCTCATAAAAGTCATGCTATTGGGTAGAATTTAAACAAATATTCTATATCAGCATATCTTAAAACGCTTCTGTGCAAATAAATGAAGTAACTTGAAGAGCCAGCCGGGCCATACTAAAGAAATGTTGTCACGTAAATCATGAGAAAGCACCACTACCTCCAAGGATAAATATAATAAGCTAAAAAATTACTTTAATATCAATGGAAAATGTACCATCTTCTGCAGCAGATGATGCTCCTAATATGATGGGGAAGACGAATGGTTGCTTGAAATTGTTGAAAGGTGAGAATCCAGAAATACTTCTTGTGCACACTTCTTGTGTTATTCACAGGAGAACTTGGAAGCTGAGAAATATACATATTCAGTGTTCTACAATACATGAAGTACTTAATTTAGTTATAGGATCGTTTAATGCTATTTTAGCCAGAGCCAAAATGAACGTTTGGGAAATACTGGTCTATGTTTATGGACAGGATTCTCTGACATCTTCGTCCATAATAATTCTGACTGGTAGCTAGATTTCATCGCTCTGGCATCAACTGATGCAATCAAATGCAATCTCTTTCCTTTCTTTCTAATTCGACTGCTTTCCATTAAATAATAAAATAAACGCCATCATCACTGAGCCAACAAATATTTAATAAAACCTCTTACTCTCGTCTTTTTGCAGTTGCCAGTACACCAGAGAATCGAACCGGTCGTGAGGATACTATCACCACCCCTTCGGATCGTCGGAGCAGCGGTGGAGTGGAAAGGCCAAAGTCAAACAGTCCAACTAGTTCGCAACAAATTGCAGGACCAGTGAATGGTCAGGTTTCCAGTAAGTACAATCTTCTTTTGAATGCAATCTACGTTATTATGAACAAGATGCCTGTTCAGTGAATTCTTCAAATGTCCAATTACAACTTCTTAGGTGAATTCGTAAGACAAAACGCATACACTCTATAAGCCAAGTTCAACCAGCTCCACAGCTTCCCTTAGATGTTGACATTTTTGTTTCGTTTTCCTTTCGTTTTGGTCCTTAAATTGTCCTTGAATTGTACCCGTGCCAAACATTACTAATATAATATTTGCCATCATTGCTGTAACTTAATCGGTAAGGCGTCACTCCATATCCGAAGATTGAGTTTGTCTGCCCTGCAGCAGTCTCTCAACGTCGACAACGGTGAATTAATTTAAATATGAAATGAGAAAGAAAACGGAAGGCAAGGAGGAAAATTGCGAATGTAGTGTATACGAAGGACCGACTGTTTTCTGCACTTTCTGTAAATGTAAGACGAAATTAATTTCTCATTCCACAGGATGAAGGGATCAGAGCCAAAATGGGGCACCGGTGTTGGTGCGGAAAAGGCATCCGAACCCGACGTTCTTCATCCTTATTATACGAATGGAAGTGTGTTGTGTATATATATGTATGTATATAGCTACTCTCAATCATCTACGTTGTGTAAAATTTATGTTTCCCAAGGAACCCACTACTTATTGCCGATTGTAAACGTCGGTTGGGCACTATAATGCCGTTTCAGAAAGTGTTCTTTAACAGCTGTAATATTTCATGGTAAAATGTTAAAAGCTACAACTTGGTAAAACCATAATATGGGTAGCATCTCTAATGATGCATTCCTCTATGGGAACTTTCTCAATGTTAATATAAAGAGATGTAAAAAAGCTAGTTTATTCTCGATTTTCAGTTCAGTACGAGTATATTTGCCACTCCTGTAAGAAATCAGTGGCATCTGATCCTGTCCATATTACAGAGTTTCCCAAAAATCCATCCCTCAATGTTGTTTTGCTATATCTGTGAAATGAAACGACACAATTTCATAATTTTTTCTAAATATATATTTAGACCTTTAAGAGTTTTCCATTCCTTTTTAAACATGATATCGGTTAGGTTGGTGCCGCCATTCTTCATAACAGTTTGGGCTCTTTTTACCGCATTTTTAATTATTTCGGAGGACAAGATCTAGCGCGCTCACTGGGTATTCTCTTTGACAGCTTCCAGAGCTGTGAAAAACGCCATATCTTCTAATCCAATTTATAAATTTGCGTCAAAACTCGTTGACCACAGGGTTCTATTATAGTATAGTCACAGGTACGTCGAGTGCCTACCCCCTTTACGTTCGACAAGTTGGCGTAGTATGGTCGGGAAATCTGCGCCGAAATGCACTTTGCGCCAAAATCACTGACGAATTATTCCGTAAAAAAATAGTCATGGGTTTTCCGTGATCTTGAGTAGAAGCATTTCATGGGTTGTCGATGTGTATTCTTCATCATATCAAATCAAAATTGACAGTTGTCCCCAATTTCCAAAAATTATAACATCATCTAATAGAGTGATACATTTTGCGCCCTGTTCTAACTTGAGGTTATATTTATTTTAACAGGTATAGAAATAACGAATGAACTCAAAAATGTTAGACCAGATCGACAACCTTCAGTAGGTCGGTTAACATCATCCTCGCGATAAACGTTAAAGTTAGATGGGTTCGTTTCAGTCAAGGAAAAGATTTCAAAAGGTAGGTTAGGTTAAAGAAGGGGAGGATGATGGTTGAGCATCACTTTTACTCGGAAGTCAAAGGCCCCATTGTTATTCCCTTCATTTGTGGAGTACACATATAATTAACCTGTCCTATCACGTGGTGGTTGAAACCACCCCGTGCTCTTTATGAATTTTAGAAGATCCGATATATCTGCATTTGCTACGTCTGCAATCTCTGTAAAGAATCTTGGGCCCAGCGAATTCTGGCGCTGATTCTGGAGAGCTGGGCAGTGGCAAAACAGATGTTGGATCGTCTCAGTTTCTTCCTCATCGCCGCAGCTCCGGCATATATCGCTGGATCTCGAGTTCCATTTCCGGAGCATTGCTCTAATGGGACAGTGTCCTGTGGTCACTCCGACGAGCATACGGATCGAGTTTCGGTCCAGCGTCAAGAGCTTCTTTGTTTTTCCGATATTGAGCTCTGGCCACGATGATCTTCTCATGTGGCTGTCGTTTCTTGTGAACCAAGACGAGTTGGCTTCTTTTACGATTGTGTCATTTATGATCCGGTATAATGCGCTGATCAGTGGTTGCAATGACGTGTCCGCTTCGCTGATGTCCAATTCAGATCCCTGCCTGGCCAATTCGTCCGCTCTTTCGTTTCCTGCGATTGAGCTGTGGCCCGCGACCCAGCAGAGTTTGACTTTGTGGTGTCTAATGGATTTCAGTGAGTCGCGACATTTCATGACAGTCTTTGATCTCGTTGTACAGAATCCTATTGACTTCAGTGCAGTCTGGCTGTCTACGAAGAAAGTGATATCCGATGGTGGGCTATCGGTTACTTGTAGGTGTTTGGCTGCTTTCTCTATTGTTAGGATTTCTGCTTGAAAAACGCTGCACAAATCAGGGAGTCTAAATGATTCCTGTTTGTGCAGGGTATCAGATTAGAAACCGCCCCCAGTGCCTGTGTCCATTTTCGATCCGTCGGTGAAGAGGATAATCTCGTAGTCGTTAATCACGGCGTTTGATAATCATTCTTCTCTGTCTGAAAAAGGATTGGTATTCTGAGAGAGAAGTCATTTTGGGGGGAAATATAGTCGGCCGTAGCTGCGAGGCTACTATAACCATTTTTCTTTCCCAGGTCGTCTATTATTCTGAGTATGGCCGCATGTCCATAGTTGGCTTGTTTTCACAAAGAAGAATCCCTTAGTGTGAGAGCGCTTTTTGCATCGCAGCCTTTTATGAATAGATCCAGAGGAACGAGATGAAGTATCTTGTCCAACCCTGCTTGTGGCGTGCTCCTCATAGCTCCCGTTGTACAAACAGCGGCTGCCCTTTGTACTTTGTTGAGCATGCTCATATGGCTTTTCGTGCTGCTTGCAGTCCACCAAACTAGGGCGCCATAAGTTATAATGGGTCTGATGATTGCTGTGTGCATCCAATGAATGATGTACGGTTGCAAGCCCCATCTTTGACCGAAGGTCTTTTTGCATGCATAAAACGCATTCAATCCTTTTTTCATCCTTTCCTCCAAGTTCCTTTTCCAGGAAAGTTTGGAGTCAAAGCTTCCGCTTTGAGTTTGAGTGGAGTACCCTCTAACTTTGGGGGAGCAAATATCGGGATTTTCCTTTTCCTGGTGAACAAGACCAGCTCGGTTTTCTGGGGGTTTATTATTAGACCGTTCTGTCTTGCCCACGAGGAGAATTCCTTCAACGCAGATTCCATTAGTTCACTGATAGTTGGTAGAAATCTACCTTTTATCAAGATATCTTTATCTTTGTGCCTTTCGCCATAAAGATTTTGAGGATTGTTAACTGTAAGAAGCCATAGTAGGGGGGGGGGGAGAACTCTCCCCGGTGGTGTGCCTCTAGTTGTCACTTTCCTTATAGAGCTGTGTCCAATGTCTGCATTGATAATTCTGTTCTTCAACATATTTTCAACCCAGATTACAATGGATTTGTCTTTTATGTCTTCTAGAGCTGTTATTATGGCCTCTGTATTTACGTTGTTGAAGGCCCCCTCTATATCGGGGAAGTCTGCCATTGTATATTCTTTTAAGTTCAATGAGCTCTCAGTTTCACGGACAACACTATGCAGAGCACTTTCTACTGATCTGCATTTAAGGTAGGCGTGTTGAGTGTTGCATAAGTTGTGTGAGTTGATGAGTCCTCTGATGTATAAGTGAAGAGGTCTTTCCAAGGTTTTTACTAGAAACGACGCTTATAGTCCTTTGCGGCAGTATGGATTGGTTTACCTGCCTTAGGTATAAAAACTACTTTTATTTCTTTCCACTGTGTTGGGATGTACCCCGCACACAGGAAATTGGAAAAAATGCTTACGAGGTGGGGTACAGTGTGGGTTTGTGTTTTTTGAAGCATTGCTGGCAAGATATCGTCCGGCCCTGCAGATTTAAAAGGTTTGAACGAATTTTTTGCCCATGATACTTTATCCGTTGTGATAATCTTGTTTATTACTTCTTCGGTTGTTTGAACCGTAGGAACCGTCGTCTGGAAGGGGACTGTGGTTTCAGGGGTTACACAATCTGGGATGTGGGTTTCGGTCAGCAGTTCTAGAGATTCCTGACTGCATTCTGTCCAAGAACCATCTGGTTTCAGAATGAATCCCTGATAGGATAGGATAGATAGGATCTTTCTGAGCCTTGCGGCTTCGTTGAGATCCTCTATTGATTCGCAGAACTCCCGCCAAGATTTAGACTTTGCTGCTCTTGTTTTGCTCTTGTATTCATTGAAGCTGGAATTGTAGTTATTCTAATCTTCGGTTCGGGTGCTGGGTCCTGGTCCTGAGATGCTTTAGCTCTGTGACCCACCAGACTGCGCTGGTCTTCTTGCGAGAATGTTGCAAAGGACAGGATTTGTTGAAAGCCATTTTCAGAATTTTCACAAGATTTTCGACTGAATTCTCAATGTAAGTTGGATCCGGGTTAGTAATGGCCTATGGCGGTACTAACCTGTTGGCAACTAGGTTTAAGAAAAGATTCCAGTCTGTCTTCTTAGGGTTTCTGAAAGGTTTCGGTTTTTCTTTGTTGACGTTAAGGTTGAAGAGTATTCGGCTGTGGTCCGAAAAGGAACTCGGATAGAGTTAGACTCACTTAGTAGAGTGAGGTCAATTTCCTCTTACCCCGGTTACGAAACGTTTAAAAAGGTAAGGCATGTGATTGCTGCAGGACTGCCTAAGTTTTAGAGCACAGACCTCTTACGTTCTGATAATAAAAGCTAAGAGCGAGGTATTCAGGGAGTGTTATAGTGGCAAGGGGATAATTTTAGAGATGAAAAAACCTATCATGATCAGCTTTGCTATGCTGAAGGTGCGATATACGCTTTTAATGTACTCGTATATATTTTCTGAAAGTATCAAGATCATTTGATATTTTTTTTTGGGTGAGATATTGAAAAATTCATGATATTTAATGAAAAGACGGTGGGAAGACCTTCCTGTTGAATTGAGACCATTACGCCAGTGTTTGTTGTAACTTCATGGCAACCGAGTCGGATGAAGATAAGCTAAAAAGAGACGAATGTCCTCAAAGAGCTTTTTGTCTCTTAAGCTGGAGAGAGCATAGCGACATTCGATGGGGTCAATAGATTGCTGGGTAAGTTTGACTGATGGTGGCAGTAGGGGATCAACGAAAGATTGGGAGGAGACAGATGTTGTCGAAAATTGGTTTGTAGATGGCAGGGACTGGAGGGAGAGATGAGGAACTGGCTGTAGCAGCGTTGAGGTAATAGAGAGCGGGTGCGGAAGGATGAAGGATGTGGGAGCGTCGAAAGTTAGAATACTTGGCTCCGGACTTTAGTTCGGAAACAGCCAAGCATATTTCGTTGAAATGGAGAGCTTTAGTTTGTTCGGTCCGGGACGTTGAAGCATTTGGCAACTGAGTATTGGTATTTTGTACAGCTTCGTAAATGTTTGTACCCATTGTTCCTTAGCGATGTGGTCCTGTCCTTCAACCAAGAAAGTAGTACTTAGTATCTTCGTTGCTACCTTGAAGCTTTTGGAGACGCTGATTTCATCCTCATAAGCTCCATGTTTAGCTAAAGCGTTCGGTACTGGTTTCCACGGCTCGTTCTTCTACTTCAAGGAATTGGTTTCCTTGGGTGAAGACAGAAGATGTGGTTTTTAAGTGGCGGTGGGGTGGCGCAGAAAGATCAGTAGTCGCCTAAAGAAGCGTTATCAAATGACCGATTGGTATGATTCTGGTCGGGGAAGTGGATGTCGTCTATTTTATAAGCTGCTATTTCTAACTCCTGGACTAGGTAATTCAAGGTGAACCTAGTAGTGGTAAGCTCACTGCTAACATCGTTTAATTTGTAAGCCATAGCTTCAAGCAGGTGGTCAGGTTGATATGGGGAGAGTCACGCATATTCGGTATTGGAGTGGATCAGTAAATAATGCACTGGCGACAGAAGTAGGAAGTGGAAACAAAACGAAGCTCGAAATCACTCAACGATGGCAGCCACCATTGATGGTTACTCCCTTCTTACAACTCTTGTAATGCCTGAGGTTGCGCATCAGACAACAATGTTTCCAGAAATAAGCATGGTCGCTAAGAATAATTTTTCGGTAAAAAGCAGATCTTCATCTTCTAAGACCCACTCGCCACGACTGTGGCAGGTCGTTCTTGTACGAGCTGTTTTTTTGTTTTTTTGCAGTGTTTTAGACCAAGACCCTTGCGTAAAATCCTACACGTAGTAGAGTAACACAATCTCAGTTGCTGCAAACGATGACGAATGGACAAATCACAGGCAGCAGCATTTTATTCCTCTGTAAACACTACGCATGCGGATAGTTGACTTGATGTCTGTCATGTCAACATGGCTTGAGTTGCTTGCTCAGTAGGTCGGCTATGACGACCGTAAAAAGGTCGTCACAGAACATGAATTTTGATAGTAAAATTCAATGATTTGTAAGCGTTGTCCGAGTGTAAGCCTCCTTCAGCTGTGATACAATCTTTGAATGTGATATAAAAAGTCCTACGGTAAAACAAAATCGGCTAATTGCAAAAGACCGCTAGAGGATTGCCCTCTTTACTTATCTATCTACCTAACTTGCACTTGAGTAAGCCTATGTTATTTGGAAAAAATCAGGTTTTAAGTTCCAATCCTTCTCGGAGATACACCGGAAAAAAGGGGCAAGAGATCGAGGTTCCAAGACTAGTCATGAAATTGAAACTAGCATCAGACCTATCTAAATAAAACAGTTGTCTAAACAATTCAATCAACGAACGGCAGTAGCAGGGAGCATACGTTTTTATTACAAATATTTTAACTAACCATCAATTTCCAATATTTACGCTTCCCCAATTCTCAATGAAAATTTGCATTTATATTCACTATCATATTACGCTATTTTTTCCAGGTCAAGGCTCGTTAACAATAGTGCGCCGTTCAAACAGTCGGAAGGGTAACCTGGGCTTCCCAAACGACCCCCAGCAATTGCAACTAGCATCACCCATTCAAGGACCAACATCGGATAGTTTGATTTGTACAACACCTTGTGACTACCCGGTCACTCCAAGTCGGGATTGTGAATCCGTCAATTTACGACAACCCGTCGGATCGAACAATTTAACATCAAATATTAGTTCAACTAATCAATCGGAAGTATCTAAATCTCAAACGATTCCACAGCCTGAACAATCCTCACTCCACCTGCAGCAATACTCAAGAATGCAAACACTGCAACAACAATCGACGAACACCACCACCGTAGCAACCAGCGGCAATATGTCACCGACAATGCAAGACGACGGCGTTTTGTCACCAACGGGCGGTACGGACAACGGATCGGAATCGGTCGATTTGGCCACGGAAAACTTACCTGCCGTCGATACACCGGACGCCTGCGATAAGGCTGCAGTGAGGTGAGTGATTTCAAATGTTTCCTTAACTTTTTTAGAATTTCAAAAGTACAATCTGCCTCACCAAAACGATGCTAAAACCATACCTAATTTCTGCGGTGATTATGCCATGTTTGCAGGATTCCTAGAAACCTATCGTCGACTTTATCGTAACGAAAGCATCCGTAGGGAAAATCGGGTATCCAAGCAACTTTTCTTAGAATAATGTTGACAGGATTCTATTGCAAATTTAATAAGCCACTAAATGACAAGCAAAGGGAGGAATTTTGTTGCCGTAAGGGAGGTTCTTTAACGTACCTAAGAAGTATTGGAAAACAGATGAAACAAAATTCTTAGAAGGTGAAGGACAAATATGCTTCTTTTCTGTTTGTTTTAGTATGTGGCTTTTAGAATAAGCAAGCAAGAGCAGGGCACTGCGACCGAGAGAGTTCTGTAATGTCAAAAAGCCGAAATAAGGTGAAAATGTCATTAACCTTCTGATTCCGCAGCAATAAAGGTTTCTACAAGATATTTAAGTTGCGTCAACCTCAAGGAAGAGTCTGCACTCCGCCTCCGCGAAAACGTTCATTTGAAGTCACCGTAGTCTGAAAGATAATCAAAAAGTTTTCTGATAGCTTTATTGATGCTTAGAATTAATTTAGAGTGTTTGTTAGGAGGTCACTGATTTTCTTTGACTTTTTTGATCAACTCGGGGTGTGTCTCATGAAGACACTAGTACTGCGACCATAAATATCTTCTTTGAGCTAGGATTTGAGTGCTGCCTTGAAAAATTTGGCAACTTCTCTAGATGAGATTTCCTGGAAGTCGTTCCCTATTATGGTTGTGTTACTCGACATTTTGAATCTTTCTCGGGCAAGGTTTGGGCAGCTAATCAATATATGTTCCTTGGTTTCATTGGCCTGCCCACATCAGCTGCAGATTTCTGTGCTACTAAGTCGCATTTTATAAATCTGAGCATCTGAGTTCAACCTGTTCCAGGTTATTTCTATGGCTTTTGCATGAGGTTTCCTATGATGTCCTCATGTTTTCTTTGTATGATTATGATTATATCATCAGCATATCCGATGGCTATAGAGCCATTGTTATTAACTACACAGAAAAGTTTGTCTACTAGAATTTACCATAGAAATGGGGATAAGACACCACCTGCGGGCAACCTCTTGAATGGTTTCGATCAGTACCTCTGATGTGCCTAATTGGCTGTTATGTGCCTTTCTTTTAGCATGACGTTTATCTATTTAAAATTAAAGAGTCTACCTTTTTTCTACAAAGGTTGTTTGCTAGTGACGAATGATTTGCATTTTCAAATGTTCCTCCTATATCCATAAAGGTGCCAATCGCGATCTCCTTTGCTTACAGGGATTTTTCTACAATGCCTGTGATTTTGGGAAGAGCGGTTATTATAGATTTACCTTTTTGATATACAAATTGTAGTTTGTGGAGCGATGCGTTCTCCAGTGGTGATCGTATGACGACACCAGCGCTGAGATAAAACGCAGAATAACTCTTGCCAACCACTGCTTCTTTAGGCCCAAGAGGCAATTGAGTAGTAGAGCCCTTTCTCGAAAAACTAAGGTATCCCTCTACAAAACCTTACTCATCTCAGTCCTCCTCTATGGCGGTGAGGCTTGGATGTTATCAAAAGCGGATGAAGACGCTCTTGGGCGTTTCGAGAGGAAAAGTCTGCGTGCAATCTTTGGTCCCCTTTGTGTAAACGGAGAGTGGAGGAGAAGGTTCAACCAAGAATGGTACAGGCTGTACAGCAACATCGGCCTAGTTAGACGTCTAAGGATCCAACGTCTAAGATGGCTGGGCCATGCAGAGCGAATGAAGATCACCGCTCCGGCCCGAAGAGTCTTCGACTCTAATCACGAGGGACATCGCAGCAGAGGCCGACCGCATCTAAGGCAGAGCTCACAGGTGGAAATGGGCCTTAACCAACTCCTCAACTCAACCTCCCCATTTTTACTCAAAATGACAGAAAAACTGATCGGTCGGTAGGATTTGGGTTTTTCGGATGGTTTGCTTTCACCCTTTACGTGGTATACAATCGGCAATAAGGCTTATTCGCATTATTTTGACCAGAATACCCTTTAGCTTGTTTGGGGAATGTATTAAAAGTACAGAGAAAATACCATCCGGCCCAGGGGCTTTGAATGGTATGAAGCTGTTAATAGCCCAGTCAACTTTTCCATACGTTATGTATTTGCTTACAAATTTTCGTGGGGGCGAACGCCCCCATTTATTAGGCTTAATTCAAGCTAGCTTAATCTAATCTTAACCTAATCTCACTTACTAGGTAGGGAGAAGGGGAGGGTGGTTAAGAAGGCGGATTTTTAGGCATCGAGTGCTGAGGTTGAAATCGAAGTAAGGATTCGAATTAACAATTCCCAGCATACGAGAAATAGGTTCATTGGAGCCATAGGCAGTACGGGGGGTGGGTAGATAGAAGAGACGGGGATTTCGTACGTTGCGGGGGTTAGTGTTGATAGAGACAGAGTTATAGAGAGTCGCGCAGTCAATGGTACCTGAAAGGAGACCATGGATAAAAAGAATGTCAGATACAACTCTTCTTTCTTCCAACGTGTTCATGTTGATTAGTTTAAGGCGGTCTTGGTAGGGTGGTAAAATCAAAGGATTGCCCCAGGGGAGACCTCGAAGAGCAAAACGTAGGAATCGGCGTTGGATGCTCTCGATTCTAGAAATGTGGGTTTGTTGGTAGGGAGACCACACCTGGGAGGCGTATTCAAGAAGGGGCCGGACAAAGGTTATGTAAAGAGATCGGGTAACGTAAGGGTCCGAGAATTCTTTAGACCATCGCTTCACGAAACCGAGTGCCGAATTAGCTTTAAGGATTATTTCATCGATGTGTGCCCGAAAATTAAGCTCTTGGTCACATAATATGCCAAGATCGCGAATGACTTGAACCGTGGAGATGGGTTGATTATTGAGGAAGTAGAGACGAGGAGGAGGTTTGATTCGTTTACGTGAAAAGGTAATTGATTGGCATTTGGAAATATTAAGCTCTAAGCAATTTTTGGAGCACCAGATGGAAAAGCTATTGAGATCAGATTGAATAAGGGAAGAGTCATGACTGGAGGAAATGGTCTTGAAGAACTTGGTGTCGTCGGCGTATAATGAGATGTGGGAGTGTTTGATCACCAATTCAAGATCGTTTATGGAAAGAACGAAAAGAAGTGGACCTAAGTGGCTGCCTTGGGGGACGCCGGAGGAGGCTAAAAAGGGGTTAGAGAAGGCAGATCTAAAACGAACATTATAATAGCGATTTTCCAGGTAAGAAGATATCCACTTCAAAGAGATGGGGTCGAAGCCAAGGGAGGACAATTTGAAGAGTATCAGTCTGTGGGAGATTTTATCGAAGGCTTTACTGAAATCGGTTGAGATAACGTCGACTTCTTTGCCGTTCTCTAGGGCTGATAGGGTAAAGGACACAAATTCAACAAGGTTAGTGGTTGTGGATCTGCATTTGAGGAAGCCGTGTTGTCTAGGGGAGATTAATGACTTGCAGCGAAAACTTAGTGTTTCGTACAAAACACTCTCGAAGAGTTTAGGTATATGTGATAGTTTGGCAATGGGACGATAGTTGTTAACAACGTTCTTAGGACCTTTTTTATGTATAGGGGTGATAAATGAGTTTTTCCATAAGCGGGGGAATTCACCTTGGGATAGGGATAGAGTGAAGATTTTCGAGAGAGGGCGAGAGATGGTTGAGGAGCATTTTTTAGAAATATGGCAGGGAGACCGTCGGGTCCAGGAGTGAATTCATCATTAAGTAGATTTAATTTGTCTTCGATGACATGAGAATCAACTGTGTGTGGGAGAAATGGTCCAAGAGAAAAATTCGGAAGATAATGAAAGTATGAGAAGTCTGGAGCAAACGAGTCGTCGGCGAAAGACTGTTTAAAAAAGGTGGCGAAAAAGTTGGCGATAATATTGGGATCATTCGAGGTTTGATCGTGGAAGGAGAGGGAGGTAGGGTAGCCATCGGATTTTCTTTTATAGTTAACAAACTTAAAGAAGGACTTTGGATCGTTTATAAGATTGGCTTGCGTTTCTGTTAAATACCGTTGATAGAGGAAGTTGTGTAGGGTGGTAAAGTGGAGATAGCTGCCCAGGTAGTTAGAAAAGTCATGGGATGATTGAGTACGAAGGAAGATTGTCCATTGCTTATTTCTTTTGTTTCTTAGAGAACGGAGCCTGCGATTATACCAGGGTGGGGAGGTGGACGAAGTTTTGCGTTGTGAAACGGGAACGTAAAGAGAGATAGAGTAAAATATTTCCCTGTAGAATATGGATATAGCATCGTTTACGGTTAGGTTTTCAAAATTGAGAGGGGCATTTTTAAGGTATTCATTTATTAGATGAAATTTTGCTTTGTGGAAATCGTAAGAGGCCAGAACTGTAGGAGGTTTATTCTGTGATGGAGAATCGTGAAAGAAGGAAAGGAGGAGGGGAGGATGGAAGTTATCGATGGTTGAAAGGGAAAGGGGACTAAGTGAAACAGAAGAGTTGAGAGGATCGGTTGTGAATATGAGGTCGAGTTGTCTACCCATGTAGTTTAGTACGCCACTAACTTGGCTGAGGTTTGAATCTGTTAGGCGATCCAAGAAGAGACATTCTTTGGCAGTAGTGGGATTAGTGGCAGTGTAAGACGATTGATCGTCTAATTGGATCCATTTAAGATGAGGAAGGTTGAAGTCACCGAAAACAAGGATTTCATCTTGAGGGTTTCTTAAATCGGTTAATTGGTCGATTGTGTTGATGGCGAGTTCATAGGATTCAATAGGTTGTGAGGGCAAGATGTAGAAACAAATGATGTATAATGTCTTCTGGGGTAGAGCAATCTTAATTGAAACAAAGTCGAGAAGTGGGGAGGATGATACTGCAATAAGGGAAGAGTCAATTGTATTAAGGACGGCTAGTAGAACGCCTCGGCAAGGACAACCGTCAGTGAGTCGGCTGAGTTCGTCATCGCGATAAACATTAAAATTTGGTGGGAACAGTTCGAGGTTATTTATGCTGGGGATCAGGTTCGTTTCAGTCAACGCGAAGACATCAAAGGACAAAGCATGTGATTGTTGCAGGATAGCTTGGGTTTTCGAGCGGAGACCTCTTACATTTTGATAATAAATAGTAAGAGGGAGGTTTTTGCAGAGGGTGTGGGTGACAGGAGGATGGCGACAATTAGGAACGAAAAAACCTGTCGTGATCGGCTCGGCTACGCTGGAGGTGCGATATCCGTTTTGAGTGTATATATTGCCGGAAAGTTTCGAGATCATTTGAGACTTTTTGAGGGGAAATATTGAAGAATTCGTGGTATTTTACGAAGAGGTTTTTGAGGCTAGCGAAGTCAGCAGGAAGACCTTCCTGTTCGATTGATACCCTTACGCTTGTGTTAGTTTTTCCTTCGTAGCAAACGGAGTCTGACTTATCATGGAGATAAGCTAGGAAGAGTCGGATGTTTTCGTATGTTTTTTTATCCCTTAACCGAGAGAGAGCATAACGACATTCGACGGGGTTAGCGGTTTGCTGGGTAAGTTTGACTGTGGGGGGCAGAAGGGGGTCGATAAAAGATTGAGAGGAGACAGAAGAGGGATTTGTTATGGATGGACCTGTTGATGTAGGGATTGGTGAGGAATTGGTTGTATTGTAGGAGATGGAATTCGATTTGGGGGCAGAGGAGATGGAGCATGGTGTGGGGTAGAGAATATGGGAACTGCGGAAATTTGGGTATTTTGCACCTGATCTGAGGTCGAAATTGGGAAATGAACTCGGTGGGGGTATTTGGTTCTGGGTCTGGGTCGGGTTTGGGGTCGGTTTGAAGGAAACCTTTTGACGTTGGGGTTTGGGAGGAGCAGAGTAAGAAGGTTGTACATTAGAAATTGAGGGGTGTGTGAAATTAGGAAAGAGATTCGTCTTGAAGCTCCAGTTGTCACCGGGGTTAGGGGGAGGGTTGGGATGCTTATTTGGTTTCGGATGACGATTTGTGGAATTCTGGCTTATGGATGAAAGCGAAGTGTTGGAAGGAATGTGGTTGATATAATTAGATTTATTACTGCTTCTGCTGTTGAGGTGCGGTTTTGGTGAAATCCACTTCGATATTTGTAAGTTTCCGATGGTAAGGACGTCCTTGAAGGGGTTTGAGAAGAGCCACGCATATTTCGACGGAACGACGAATTTAAACCGACTTCTGTTGTTAGGGTTGATTTGGTGAAGTTTAGCACATTGAAGGATTGTAATGGAGTAATGGTCGAGAAAGTATTTCTTGAGCCAGGAAACGTTGGCGTGGGGAGGGGCTCCTTTCAGGTAGAACTCGGAAAGGTTCATGTTATTGAGTTTATCCAGACGGTGTGCCCATTCAGGTTCTGTCCACGAGGTTCCAAACTTTTGAATTGTTTTTGGGGGGTCGGTAGATGTTGACGGCTGTGCGTTAATCTCGGTGTCACAGTTATCAGTTTGGATAGGCGTAGTTTCCTTTAAAGTCGGTGATTTCTGCAACTCGTCGAATAGGGATATATTCAGGGGAGGTTGAGATGATTTGATGATGGAAGGAAGAGAATCGAGTCTAGTAGTCAGCGATGAGAGTTCGGCGACTATGTTGGCAATGGATAGGCGGGTAGTCGAAAGGTCATCACTTAAGTTATTCAGCTTAGGTAGAAATTCATCGATTAAGGGGGAGTAGTCGATCTGAACATAATCCGGATTAGATGATTTAGACGAGGATTGTAGGAGGGTGTCGAGGTCGGAGCGGAAAGAGGTGACCATATCTTTAAGACTGTCCGGTGTTTTTCGCGACGTAACGATTAGTCGGTTTATTTCAGACGCAAGTTTGTCGAGCTTGTTGGTGAACTCCTGGGCCAAGTTGGTATCAACGAGATTTTTGACCGTTCGTAAGATGTCGTCGGCCCCCAGAAAGTATTTTTTGGCGGACTCAGACGAGTTGTCGACGGCACTCGAAATATCTTCTAAATTACTCGTTATTAAATCGAGGTCATTTGAGATTTTTTTATTCGATGCGGCAATGTTGCTTAGGGTGGACGTCATAGTGTCGCTAAGGCACTTTATCGCTATCATGACGTGTGATAGGGAGATTTGTTTGCACTCCTCGCAAACGAAGTTAAAATTGTTGGATAATTCCGGTATATAAGTTAGGCATCTTTTGGATAAGCCAATGCATATTGGATGAAAGGCTTTGCCACAGATTCCAGTACATGTGAGCAACTCAGCGGATTTATTTCCGTAAGTGCAGTTGACATTCCCGCAGCACTTTTCCATAATGGGAGATATAATTGGGTCACGAGGTCAGTGAGAAAAATTGACAACGCAGCGAAAGGGTAGAAACGAGGAAACGAGGTTACTGATTTTTTGTTTTGGTTTTATATGTATATATAATTGTTTGTTTTTGTATTTATTTTTTTTTGTTTATTTGTTTGTTCGTTTGATTTAATTTGTCACGTCACTGAACGTATAAACTGGGGGTAGCGAGGCAGAAGGCAAAAGACACGACCGAGCGGCTTGGAAGTTGAAACTACGTTGGGATTTCTACATTTGTTGAAGATGACATTTACTTCACAGTAGTTTGTGGTATTGTTATTTACAATACACCCAGGAAAGTGGGTCTTTAGAAGCAGCTCTAGGGTGTCTGTAAAATTATGCGTCAGATTACCATCCAGGTCTTTAAGTAGACCAAGTGAGTCGCGGTTGCCTTTGAAGAGCGCTTTATAAACTCTTGCAGTTTCCGGTAAGTTCTTTAGGTTCTCGCAGTAGTTTGTCCACGATTTTCTCTTGGATGATCTGATTTCTTTATTGTAATTGGTTAGTGCTTCCTGAAATGGTTACCAATTACCCCTCTTTTTGGCTCTGTTGAACTCTCGTCTTGCTGATCTCCTTAATCTGCTCAGTCTAGAATTCCACCAGGGCATAGACTTCGTGGTATTCTTTTCTATCAATGGGCAGCTATCATGGTAGGGAGATATCATCGTGTCCGTTAAGAATTCCACAGAGTTGTCTTCAGGAGTATAAGTGTTTGAGTGTATTTCTAGTAATTTATTGTTAAGTAGGGATTTGTACGTACACCAGTTTGTGGCTTTAGTTCACTAGGTTCGTTCCTGAAGACCCATTCTTTGAATTTGATATCGCTATGGTCTGAGAAGTATCATCATGTGAGATGCTTCGTTAGAAACTAGTGTTAGGTTCAGAACTTCCCTTCTTATGGAGTTTTGGAAGGTTGGTTTCTTACCTTTATTCGCAATCTCCAGGTTAGTAACTGCAAGAAATTCCAAATAGAACAGTATCGTGCGCTGTTATCGATACCTCTTGTTTTTTTAGTTTTTAATCCATTTTTATTCAAAATTTCTCATCCTAGACAATCTTCTTCTTTTCCTTTTTCCGGCGTTGTTATGGTCAGAAGTGTAGGACCATAACCTTCCCACTTAACTGCATTCCTACTGGTCCGCTTGTGGGGTCCGCCGGTTTGACCTCAGAAAGTAGCGGCTGGCTTCCCGGTTTGGGATTACTTCATCGCTGAGGCCAATAAAATGCTGGTGTTTTTTGCATTTTTTTGCACCAATTGTTTTTCGGCCTGCCTTTTTTTTTTTTTTTTTGTGTGACACGGGCATGCTCCAGATTTTTTTTGTTTGATCTTACTCTTACAACACCGGTGATCTCCAGTCGTGTCAACCCACTGATTTGCATGTACACTTGTGGGGCAGTTTAATGGTGGTATATGTGTCCCTAGGCTCACCTTGGTGTTTTCTAAATTGCCTAGATGTGATTTTTGTTTACCTTTGTTTAGTCGCCTTTTACAACAAGCGAGAGGTATCGATGCAGGGATATTCTTAACCCGTCTCTGCACGGAATCCTAGACAATAATGTTTAAAACTAGCTTAACTATCCTTACAAATGTAAATATCTTACTGGCCCTAAACGGACACTTTAAAACAAACAGTACAACTTAAGCCTATGTCTTTCGACTACTATGTATAACCTTACGGTTAACATTTTTCTGACTAACTTAAGCTAACAAAATGTATTTTCTTCAAAAACTTAGCATATGATCATAGTGTGCTGTGGGCGTTGGCATCGCAGCATATGATATGGTTCTTAGCTTTCTCATGATAGAATTTCATGAGATCCTTTACTAGCTTCGTTGATGCTTCATTATCATCTCCCGGGAAGTAGGCTGAGGTAATGACAACCATCTCTGTTTGCCGTGCTGACGATAATTCAGACAGTGTCCCTGTCTGGAAAATCTAAAATTGTAAGGAATTTAATATTATTGTCTATTATTTGTCATACGAGTATATCAACTTACAGTTTTTAATGGTTTTGACATTGTTCTTGAATCAGCACCAGATTAAACTGGTGATGATTTAGCATACTGGAGGTTGGCTTGCAGGACTTTTATTATTGTGCTAATTTTGAGGGGCTTTGATCGACCTCTACAGCACTCTTAGACGTCCGAGGCACGTCGAAAAAGGAAAAGAAGAACTCCGTGGCTCTGTCCCTCAATACCAGAATGACCAAGTCTCAAACATAATCACCTTGGATTTCCAATCTTAAATTCTCCTGAGCCTAAGATTGCAGCTGTTTAAGAAAAGTATTTCTGCATGTTTAATTCTAGAGGTCGCAAGTCGACCACACAGGCACTATCTAATAAAACTTGTCATCGCACTTGGATATTTGTAGCGGTGTGGTGTTATATCTTAGAATTCGCAGGATTAATCTTTACTGGCGTCATTCCTGTTAAGGATATGACATATGTCTTGTGTAAAGAGCTCGTGATTGAATTGGATTAAGTATCCAGAAAGAAAGCTCTGTCTTTGAGCCTATCACTGTGATATATTGGGGAAGTCTTACATACTGAAGTTAAAAAGATTCATCAAGAGCACCAAATTTTTACTATAAGTTTAAGCGAATTTTTGAGTATATACCATGATAACTACATGCGGTATCAATAAAAGCCTACCTCTTCCTACGTGCGCATGTGTTTTGCATGAGCATTCCCCTACGTACCTCTCCCTATTTCGCAACACCGACGTTTGTTTAGTATATGTTTAGATAATCAAAATGAGTAATTTCCAGAGATTATGGCTGTGGTAAGACTTCTCTTTTGAACGTTTCCAAGTTCGTTTTTACCGGTTTTGTAACGCGCGTAGGAGGTATAAGAGCTCGTTACCATGATCAGCGAAGAATGAAAATGCTAAAGATCCACTTGCTTTTGCAAAATCTCAACCTTCAAATTTTCTCATGTAAACCCACAAATGAGCACCTTTCATTTGATTCAATAATCTAGATCCAATTCCAATTTCTATCTCGAGAACTCATGAATGTTCTCTTTTTTTCCGTATCATGACTGATTCTCCATATATTGAATGTTCGCTGAAATGAATTTTATCTCCGAATGAAAACCAAATTTGATATACTCGTATATCTTCGAAAATATAGCAATAACAGAGACGTATGTGGCCGTTTGCAACTTTCTACTGTCGATCTAGTCAACACGTACAAGTTTTCCAATCAATCTTAAGTGAAGGGGATTGGAAAGAAGAAAACAATCAAATGAAAAAAAATGTTCAAGGCAACAATCTCGTCGTCGCCACTCAAGATAGTGTTGAAGGACAGAATTGTACAGATAAACTCAATAAATCACTAAGAATTAATTGAAAGTCCTGTCGAAACTGCACTTGGACGAACGTATGGCTACTATAATATATGTATATAGCTGAAGCAGCTCATTGAACGTGAATTCTGATATCCTTAATTAAGACTTTCTGTATTGTTACTTATTTTGAAGGTTATATAGTTGTCATTGGGAAATTAGGAAATCATTACGTTTCATCATATTAATGGAGAATTAACGAAGATAGACCACTTTATTTTTTGGATTAATTTTTTATTAGTATTAATGTCCTAATGAACGGCACCCTTAAGGTATTACGAGAGGTTAAAATAAACCTAAATTTGGAAAAAAAAGAACTATTATATTCATTTGTTGAATAATTAACTGATACGAGAAACCAACTGGACCCCACAAAGCTCAAGCAAATGTTCCGCTCTTCATTTCCTCGATTTCCTTCGAATTCTCCCGATGCGAATCCATTTGGAGGCCAAGGTTGGTACTAAAAAATATCAAAGAAAATACGCATTTCGATCGTTGTGGCGGGAAATTGAGCAGAAAAATCGAAAATATTTTTATTAAGAAAAGAGTGCAGTTAATACTCTCAGAAAACTTACAGAAAATACTTTCACTAAAAAATTTAAGCAAGGGCAAAAAAAAAACATGAAGGTAGCCGCTGCGACTAGAGAAACCGACGTCGCTTTTGGTTTGGGTACGTGTAGTGAGAGAACTGTTCGAGACGGGCTTACCAAGCTCAACGTGGGTGATTTTTCACCCGAAAATTTGTGAAGAGGTAGACCAGAGAATGCCATAAATAATGAAGAACTTGCAGCAACTAATAAAGAATAGCCAGGGACGACTGTTCTTGCCCTTGCTGCAAGGTTCAAAGTGTCAACTACAACCATAAGTCGCCACCTTTCCGTCATCGGAAAGGTAAAAAAAAACTAGAGAGATGGGTGCCCCTCGTCCTAACACCAGTGAATATGCCAGGATGTTTGGAGGTTGCAGTATCTTTGACCAACAGATACCGTATGGATTCTTTTTGGCATCGCGTCGTCACCTGCAATGAAAAGGGGATCCTATACGATAATCGGAAAAGGTCGGGAGGATGGGTATAGAGGTAGGTGAGCTTCCCAATGGACTTAGCAAGGGAGACTTACTTACTTACTTACTTAGATCGCGCTACAGTTCGGAGTGAACCAAAGCCTCAACCAACAAGCCTCTCCAGCCGGCACAATCTTTAGCCAGTTGGTTGAAGTCCATTTCCACCTGTGAGCTCTACCTTAGATGCGGCCGCCCTCTGCTGCGATGTCCCCCGTGATTGGAGTCGAAGACTTTCGGGCCGGAGCGGTGATCTTCATTCGCTCTGCATGGCCCAGCCATCTTAGACGTTGGATCCTTAGACGTCTAACTAGGCCGATGTCGCTGCCCGTACAATTCTTGGTTGAACCTTCTCCTCCACTCTCCGTTTACACAAAGGGGACCAAAGATTGCACGCAGACTTTTCCTCTCGAAACACCCAAGAGCGTCTTCATCCGCTTTTGATAACGTCCAAGCCTCACCGCCATAGAGGAGGACTGGGATGAATAAGGTTTTGTACAGGGATACCTTAGTTTTTCGAGAAAGAGCTCTACTACTCAATTGCCTCTTGAGCCTAAAGAAGCAGTGGTTGGCAAGAGTTATTCTGCGTTTTACCTCAGCGCTGCTGTCGTCACTATCGAGCCTAGGTAGACGAAGTCCTTGACTACTTCAAAAATATAGCTGCCGAAGGTGAGGATCTGACCAAAACCTCGGTATTGCACGTCTTCCTTTGATAACAGCATATATTTGGTCTTGTTCCCAAAGTCAGACGAGCTTGGCAGGGATGTTAATACATGACATGGCTCAGTATAGCTCGACTCTGTAAACACTGTCATATGCGGCTCGTCAGCAAAGAGGTGGTGCATGTTGACCTGAAATTCATTGGTCTTCTCCAAGATCTGCCGTAGTGTAAATATTTGGTCTATCGTGGATTTTCCTGGCCTGAAATCACACTGGTAGGAGCCTAGCAGATTGTTCACGAACATTTTCAGGCACTTACACAGTACGGCAGAAAAGGTCTTGGATGCAATGTTCAGGAGACTTATCTTTCTTATGGACTGGGCAAATTAAGCTAAGATTCCATTCATCAGGCATGCTTTCTTCCGACTATATCTTGCAGATGATAGCATCTTTCCATCTCCTTGATCTCGCGCTTCTCCTGCTCCTTTTTTTTTTCTTCTCAGAAGCGCATGCTCCTCCCTCCATTTCTGTTCATAGAGCTCGCGGGCAGCTCTCGTCCGTCGATGTAGTGTAGCCATGTATGCATTCTGTTTCTCTACATGGGCCTATATTCACCGTCCTCGAAGGTGGTGGCTTGAAACCGAGTACATCTGAGGCGGCCTCTCTGATGGCGTTCTGACAACATCTGGCAGATTGCAAGGTCTTGCGATTGCAGCTTTCCGACTTTAAATGTTGGTGTTTATACTCGACTCCGTTGATTGCGAGAAATTCGCTACCGTACTTTGGCAGCAACAAGGTAATGATCCGAGTCAATGTTGGCTCCTCGAAAGGATCGGACATCTAGGATGCTGGAGGAGTGTCTGCCCTCCATCGAAATGTGATCAATTTGGTTGGTTGTCGATTGATCGTGAGACCGATGTAGAGGCGTGGGAATCATGCACTTGCTACTACAAGGTTACGTCCCGCCATAAAGCCCACTAGTCTTAGTCCGTTTTCTGACATGGTGTTATGTATGTAGGCTGTGCTTTACTACGGCTCGTTCAAAGATAGCTTCCTTATCCAGCTTCGCATTGAAATTTCCTAGAATGATTTTCGTGTCATAGCTGGGACATTGGGCATATGTTCTATCTAGGAGATTATAGAAGTCATCTTTATGTCGGTCGTCTTTCTCCTCTGTGGGGGCGTGGACATATATGATGCTTATATTGCCGAGACTGGCCTTAATGCGGATAGTTATGAGGCGTTCGCTTACATGCCGGAAGCTTAAGACTTAATCCGCATCCGAAGCGTTGTTTATTTTCTCTATAGCAGTTTCTACAGTAGATATCACAGTTTTTCATCCGCTTTTTACCCGGCCCATCCCATCGCACCTCTTGGAGTTCGGTAATGTCAGCCTTATAGCAGTCTAGAGACTTAACTAGTTGTCCGGCCGCATCTGGTCTGTTAAGGGACCTAACGTTCCAGGTGCAGATCCGGAATTCGTTTCCTTTTAGACGTTTGCGAGGGTCGTCAGCATGTGGTCCGTCTGTATCCGAGGCTATTGGTTGTCTCTGAACAAATGTTTATTTTACGCAATAGGGATGTTAACCCTAAGCGCAACCTCCAACTTAGAGGACCAGGTTCTTACTAACCCTAAGAACAAAGGGTCGGCTGTGCCGTTCCTTATCGGCCTGAGCTCCAAATATGTTGTAGTAGCCCGAAATAAGGTGTTCACTAAGTAGTTTTTCTCGCTCGAACCTTGGGCGTCGCCGTTGATTCCATCTTGGGAATTCTTCCGCCGTCGTCCCGCAAGGCAGACTTACACCCCAAAAAGGTAATGGTGACAGTATAGTGGACGAGTGGGAGAGTTGTCCCTTATTCCTTTCAGAAAACGCGGAGAAACAATCACGGCCGAGTCGTACTGTAGAGAAATCGACATAACGCACGACAAATTGATCCAAAAACAGCCATCACTGGTAAATAGGCACAGTCCATACTGCTGTATGAAAACGCAAGACAACATACCGCACAGTCGATGTACCTGAAGCTGGCGGAGTTAAGTTGTGAAGTTTTGCCTCATCCGCCTTACTCACTTATCCCCGACCGATTACCACATTTACCGAAGTTTGAACAATCTCCTCCAAAATAAGCAATTCATAAGCCCAGATCCCATAAAACAGGACTTTAAGGACTTCTTAGCTCAAAAAGATAAAGACTTCTTCGAAAGAGGCATTGTTGCTTCGCTGGAACGTTAGTAAAATATCACAGATGTAAATGGAGATTATTTTTTTGGAAAAAAAAATTTATTTATGAATTAGCGTTGTTTAACTTTTCACATAAAAATCGGCAACTTCATATGTAACGACCAAATACATCCTTGAAATCGTATAAAAAAAATATCTTCAGTGGATTAAATAAAAAATTGGTTCATGTCAATCATCGAGTGAATAACTTTCTATACTTGAATCATAAGAAATATCGCTGACTGTATATGTAACTGATTAAAACAATAATATCGTTTTCGATCCTCATGAACTATAGCGCCAGCAATTTAAAAAAAAAAAAATCGAAAAGTAACAATTGCGATGCGCGATATTATTAATATATTGGTAAAAATGTCTGAGAATATCTGCACATTGCTAGCCAAATCGATTGTTTAGTCTGCAGCCGGAGATTATTTATTTGTTTACAAATTGGTTTAGAGAACTTGCATTAAGTTTCCGTATACAAATGCATTAAACACCGCCAACATTCCTGAAATGTTAAACATTGATTTCGGTAAACCTACGGGAAGTAAAATTAAGGTTGTTTACGAGTACTGTAAACGTATCCAAGAAGAATACGGGAGGAAGTGATTATGATCGATCGCCAAATCACAACCGGAGAAGTTGTTGACGATGCCGGCATATCGACTAGCCTATGCTGTGGATATTTTTCTGATGTTTTGTATATGAAACGGAAAAATTCATAGCAAATCTGTTGAATTTCGTACAAAAACACGAGGGAATAGTAGCTATTCTGATGTAGAACTATTCATCTGTGCCTTAACAGTTGATGAAAGTTGAACTTACGAACATCATAATTTAGTTGAGGATACAGCCTTAACCAAGTCAGCGGCATTTTAAATTACATGGGCAGACAACTCGACCTCATTTTCACAAGTGAGCCCTTTAACTCCTCAGTTTCAGCTTATCCGCTCTCCCTATCAACCGTCGACAATACTCCCATATACAGAACTCTTCCCCCACTGTTCGAATGTCTCACGATATCCACAAAACCAACTTCCGTCAAATCAATGAATATCTCAATAGTGTTCCTTTTAATTTCAACAACCTTACCGTAAATGATGCCATATCTATATTCTACAAAGAAATATTTAATTCTATCTCCCTTTACGTACCCTTTTCTCGACATAAAACCTCCTCCATCTCCCCACCTTGGTATAATCGCAGGCTCTGTTCTTTCAGAAACAAACGGAGCAAGCTCTGAACAACTTTCCTTCGTACTCAATCCCCAAATGACTTCTCTAACTATTTCGGTACTTACCTGCATTTTGTAGAGCTTTATAACTCTCTCTATCAACACTACTTAGTCGAGATGCAAACCAACATTTTAAATAATCCCAAGTTCTTCTTGCAATTCGTTAATTACAAAAGACAATCTGATGGCTGACCAAACCCACTCTCCTTTAATAATGAAACTTCCAATGATCCTCATAACATCGCCAACCTTTTTGCCACCTTTTTCAATCAATCTTTCACCCATGATTCCTTTACACCCGGCCTTCCAGCTATATTTTTAAAAAAATGTTCATCCTCCCTTTCTCAAAAATCTTCAGCCTATCCCTTTCTCAAGGTGAATTTCCCCGGATATGTAAAACCTCTTTTATAACACCTATACACAAAAAGGGTCCGAAGAATGACATTAACAACTACCGTCCGATTGCCAAACCGTCTCATATAACCAAAATCTTCGAAAGTATTTTGTATGATAATTTAAGTTTTCAATGCAAGTCTTTAATCTCCCCCAGACAACAGGGCTTCTTCAAAGGTAGGTCTACAACCACAAACCTTATTTAATTTCGTTTCCTTCACCCTTTCAGCCTTAGAAAATGGCCAGGAAGTCGATGTTATCTCAACTGACATCAGTAAGGCCTTTGATAAAATTTCACACAGATTAATACTCTTCAAACTGTCTTCGCTTCTCTTTGAACCCATCTTATTAAAGTGGATTTCCTCTTACCTGGAAAATCGCCACTACAGCGTTCGCTTTAGATCTGCCCTCTCTAACCCCTTCCTTGCTTCCTCAGGTGTCCCCCAAAGCAGTCATTTAGGCCCGCTTCTTTTCATCCTTACCATTAACGATATTGAAATGGTTATCAAACATTGCCACATCTCTCCATATGCCGATGATGCTAAGTTCTTTAAGATAATTTCCTCAGAACATGACTCTTCCCTTATTCAATCGGACCTCAACAGCTTTTCCAAGAACTGCCTCGACCTTAACATTTCCAAGTGTCAACCTATTACTTTCTCCCGCAAACGTAACAAACCTCCCCCCCGCCTCTACTTTCGCCATAATCAACCCTTTTCTACCGTTCAGGTGATCCGTGATCTTGGTATATTATGCGACCAGGAACTTAATTTCCTTGCACATATCAGCGACATAATTCTCAAGGCTAATCCTGCACTCGGCTTCGTGAAACGGTGGTCTAAAGAGTTTTCCAATCTCTACGTCAGTCGGTCTCTCTACATAACCTTTGTTCGCCCTATTCTCGAATACGCGTCTCAAGTGTGGTCTCCTTACTATCATTCACACATTTCCAGAATCGAGAGCATCCAACGTCGTTTTCTCCCTTTTGCTCTTCGTGGCTTACCGTGGGACAATCCTCTGATCCTACCTCCCTATCAAGACCGCCTAAAACTTATCAATTTGAACTCGCTGGAAGAACGAAGAAGGATATCCGACATCCTTTTCACCCATCGACTCCTCTCAGGATCCATCGACTGCGCGACCCTTTATAACTCTTTCTTTTTTAACACTAACCCTCGTAATACACGATATCCATGTCTCTTCTATGTAGTCATCTCTCGTACCTCCTATGGCTCCAATGAACCTGTGCGTATGCACTGTTTCGACTTTAACATCAGCACTCCTTGTCTAAGACTCCGTCTCAATCGCCTTCTTTCTTAGTTTCCTAGATTGTACGTTAAATTAAGTATGTAGCTTGAAATAAGCGCAATAATATGGGGGTATAGCCCCCACCAAAATCAAAGTTAAATCAAAATCAAATCAATTTTTTTGATCAATAATCTGTCGGTGGTGTTAGCGCAACATGAATTTCGACATCAATTTCCTAATCGTGTCGCGTCAACTGGGCAAACATTCCGGCCTTTAGCTACTCTACTCGAACATACTGGAACCACAGGAGACCATACAAGGCATGGCTGCCATCAGACTAGTCGTTTGGCCGAAGAATATCGCGGCTATAGCTGCCGATATCGCTGAGAACGAAGAAACATCAACCAGACGACGGGCGATGCAATTGGACATCACCAGACCTTACAGCGAATTTTAGTGAAAGACTTACTCATCATGAGCGACGAGGCGCATTAAACGATCGCGGTGGCCAGATCATCTTTAAAAAAATTCAGGCCAATAATTCTGTCGGAACCGTACAAACAGTGCATTTTCAGACTGCCCTGATGGTTCCTGTATTGCCTAAGGCTGTTCGTCGGACCAAATACGTGAGTTTTGTTTATTAACACTCTATTCAACTAGAAATTAACAACGGTGCTGAATACAATTTTTCGATAAACAAAAACGGATTTTACTCCAGTTTTCCTAGGAACCAAGCATTCATCTAAAATTCGATACTCTAGTAGGTCGATCGGCTTTAGGTCTTGGACGAGTTGTTTCTTGTAAAGTTTAAGGCCAATATCCTTGCATCAAGCCGTTTACGTAGTCGAGTAATCTCAATTGCTGCAACGGCAACGAACGTACAAATCATGGTCTTCATTAACTCTGGCGGATTCAGCAGCAATATTTCCCTCTGTACCCACTCTAAATATTCGTTCGCATTGGCTGAAATTGTTTGCTCAGTAGATCGATTATGATGATCGTTAAATAATCGAAGTGTGCGAAAACCATTTTTCACACAGCTCGAATTTAGATTATAAAATTGAATAATTTGTAAATGTCGTTCGGGTGTAAGTAAGTCCAAATGTAAAGTGTCAGTGTTAACTGAGAACGCTGACAAACCAACCCTTTATAAAGGCAGTTTTTTTTTTTTTTTTATAATTTGCGCGCAAAAGGGGTTATGACACCCTTAAGTGTCCGGAATCAAGACACAGCACGGGCCGAAGGTATAGAAGGAGAAAGGGAGAGGAGGTACCTGTGCACATTGGTCCTAAATGTCTATGGATTGTAGTGAGTAGGAAATATTGGGCTGGGAAGAGCATTCCATAATCGTGTTGTGCGGCTGACAAAACGAATCTCTGAACTTAACTGTATGTCCGAAAGCAGGCGTGAGGTTGAACTGATGAGCATTCCTGGCAAGACGAGTATTGCGGGTGAATTCATGGAGGTGAGGAATGAAATTGGCTAACTCATTTGAGCAACGGTTATTAAAATAGCGATAAAACAGTGACAAGGAGGACACAATACGTCGGTGTTCGAGCGAGTCAATTGACTTTGCGATATTACTGTCTCCTAAAAGTTTTATCGCTCGTGAGGTCTTAGGGGCACCAGACCAGATATGAGCGTTATACTCAAGCTTGGGGCGGATGTAGGCCTTATAAATTGAAGCCAAATCGAAGGGGGTGAAATATTTCTTGCATCGTTTTAGGAAACCTAGACATTTTGCCGTGTTTTTGGCGACTTCAAATATGTAATCATCCCAATTAAGTTTGATATTGATACACATACCAAGGATGGAAAGTTTTTCGGTTTCGTCGACACAAGCGCCATTCATGGATAATGGCTGACTATTACGGGTTCGCTTTAACGATAGTAGACAGCATTGAGTTTTAGAAGCATTGAATTCCACTCTATTATTTTTACCCCAATCGATTATGCTGTCAAAATCGAAATTCAATGTGCTTAACATATGCTGCCGTTCCAGTTCTATGGCCGAAGAGCAGGGACGTGAGTCCTGAAACGAATATGAAAAGCTGAGAGTACTGTCATCAGCGAAGGAGTGGATTGGATTAGAAGTAACAGACAAGAGATCATTTATAAAAATGAAAAAAAAAAGAGTCGGAGACAAAACAGAGCCTTGGGGGACACCAGCATTTATTTGATGAATATCAGAATTGAACCCAACCAAAACAACTTGAATTGAACGGTTCGAAAGGTAATTTCTAATCCATAGAAACAGAGATTTATCGATGCCATAAGCACGCATTTTCGACAAAAGAGCCTGATGCCAAACTCTGTCAAATACTTTTGAAATATCAACCGCAACGTTCTTGCTTTCACCTTATGCCTATTGTGCAAAGATTGGTTCCACTTTTCGGTGAGATATGCCATCAAATCACCAGTGGACCTGTTGCTGCGAAAACCGTATTGCCGGTCATTAAGAAGCTTCCGCGATTCAAGATATTTCATAAGCTGACGGTTTATCAGCGTTTCCATGACCTTGGAAAGAAGGGACGTTAATGCTATGGGTCGGTAGGAAAAGGAGAACGAAGATTTGCCCTTTTTAGGGACGGGCTGGACAAATGCTGTTTCCCATCTACTCGGAAAGAGACCCGAAGAGTAGGACAGATGGAAAAGTCACGCAGAGGTTTTACCAGCGCAGAAGAACACCTCTTCAGAAGTATTGGGGGTATACCATCCGGGCCAGCGGATTGTGACTCTTGCAACTGTACGAGTGCGAAAATGTATTTGTCCCATGGTGAAATCAACGCTCTCAAGTACAGGCGGAGACAATGTGGAATCTGGCAGCGTTGAGCTATACGCGAAATGCGCAGCAAGCATATTGGCCTTGTCTAAAGTGCTGACAGCTGGAATATCATTGCAAATGAGCGTGGGAATTGAAGACGAGGCTGAATTCTTTACGTTTTTCACTAACGACCAAAAGTTGTTGCTACCCTTGGGACGTTGTAGCACTTTCTACCTCAACTTTTGTTCGTGGAAGAATTTTACACATCTAATTAATGCATTGCAGTCATTTCTGGCCCGTTTGAATTTTTTCAGGTTTTCCTCAGTAGGGTTGGTTTTATAGTTCCGAAAGCTCAACTCTTTCAACCTGATAGCCTCTTTACAGCTCGAGTCATACCACGATCCTCACAGAGTGAAGGATCTCATACCCAGCAAAAGAATGTTCGTTAAGTTAATGAGCGTTAAGGCCCCTCCAATTGGCTTTCTCGTATAGCCATACTGTTCTTTTAGGAATTCGTTCTCTAACTGTGTGGAGTGAAGACGAAAAATTAGCTGATACGACACAGTGGTCAGACGAGCCTAGGGGCGACAATATGGCGACAGAATATTTGTCACGATGAGAGGTGAGAAACAGGTCCAAGATGTTGGCGGAATGATCTGCAATGTCAAATATTCGTGTAGGCTCATTTACTAGCTGGGTCAGATTATTTACCTCAGCAAAGATCTCTATGTACTGTCCTTCGGGTGTTGTCTGGCATGAATGTCGAAGTCAATTAGAATTGTGTACATTGAAATCGCCCGCAATGACAATCTCAGTGTGAGGATGTAGGGATACAATTCTTGTGATTGAGTTCGATAGCATTTTTTGCCACAGAAAGTTAAATTTCGGATTGGAACAGTGATCGTATTGTGGATAAAGTTGGTAAGCTACATCACGATTAACATAAAGGGCGAGACCGCGGTGGAGAAATAAAAGGGGCACCAAGTTATATCCATGCAGGTTCAAATCCGATAAATCGGTATCTGTAGTAATAGGGAAGCCCTGCATTCCCAATTATTTTCATCTCTGATAACCTATTCAAAATATTTGTTATATTCTTAAAAAGGCAATAAATATAGTGATAAAATAATTTTCTATTGTTTTACAGACTCCGCTGTCTGCTGCGCCTGCTTCAGTCTGGGGAAATCTCAGCTGAAATATTACAAAAAAATCTGCATTACGCAGCACGCGTCCTCGAAGCCGTATTCATCGATGAAACAAAGTAAGTATCGCTTGCCTATTGCATGAGTCTATGTAATTTTATTAATGTTCTATGTCTAGTGAGATATTTTCTTTAAAAAAAAAAGAATAATTGTAGAAAAAAAGGTATTTCAAAATGTTTGAGGGTCTACTTTCTTTGTTTTCTCATTTTCAATTGTGTTATTCGATTATTCTGTAAAACTATAAATGTTTATACAATTGATTGGAACCGGTGAGAGTAGAATTAATAATGGTGTTTTGCAACCAATCGATGCATCTACAACTATACTATACTCAAATTACATTTGAACACTATTTCATATTCTTGCGTTCATAACACTTTTTCCCTCAAACTTACTCAGTTTCCTATATTTTGGTTTTGAAAACGAAACGACGTTTATAAATATTATTTTTCTTCAAAATTATCGAATATTATTGCAGAAGCCCCTCGATTTTAATAACTCGTGAAAAACCAATATCGGGGCAAAATTCCATCGAAAGCAAAGAGTAAGTTTAGTTTTCGTTGGCCAATGCGTAGAGCTGTAGGTCTTAGAGACTTGCGATTCATAAACTCATTTATCCATCAAGATCAGTTCATTTTAGTTTTCCTGTATTTTTTTTTTTTTTTATCTGGGTACAGTAGTTATGCCTAGTGATTTCGCAAAAAAAAAAAATAGATAAAAGACAGTGAAAAACGTTTTAGAAAAAAATTATGTATCATTCATTCCATGTGTCCTTTTTTCGAGTCTTTGTATTGAGAGCGTATCTGCTTGAACCGCATTAGTTGGGTATCTTAAAATTAAGTGCAATGAAAACGCAAATGTAGTTGAACTAGATTCATTCTTTACAATCTTTTCCATCTAATTTTTCTCTTTCTCTCTTTAATTAGTTTTTATTATAGATTTTTTTCTTAATTGCATACTAGAATTCGCAGACGATTCGATGGAGCACCATTAATTATATGGTCATATGTTCCAAACCGAGTTTCATATTCAACTAGCTAGTAAGCCCAAGGTGGTTTGTCTATAGTCCACGAACTTATTGTTATTTCTAAGTAAGATATCATAATTTCTACATGTCATTCAAATCATTAAAATCCATTAGTATTCGCTAACAGTTCTAAAAAATTCAAAGTTCATCAAAAGGAGGACACTCCTCAAAAGCTGGCTAACGTGATGTTTGATAGACTTTGCCGATAAGTGCCATTTTCAAAAGGCTAGTATGATATGACTATCAACACTTCAATAACTTTGGCAGCACAATAACCGACGTAGCACATAACAACAAAAGTTAAAAGCAATTGAAATGGATACAATTTGGCTAATCAGACTCTTTTGGCCGTTCAAGGAAACTTTCATGTTTCATACCTTTCGACACAAGAGATATTCCTATAGGATATATACGATACCGTATTCAGAAAGTTTGAGTATTGAAGGCTTGCATTCCCCTCATCTTCCGTCCCAATTATCATTTATTCCATTCTGAACCAACATTTCATGAGATATCATAACCAACGACCCGAAAACGTATCCGTACCCACCCAACCCGTTGAAGCTGCAATTGTTCCAAGTCCAAAAAAAGTCTCATGGAGCATACAACCTTTTTATCGAAGTAAAATTTAAAGCATCTTTCACAGGGCTCCACCGCCAATAAAGTTTTAATTAAACTCAAAAAGTATTCACTTGAATAAAGAGGGAAAGTAAATAAAGTTGATTTTGTGAAACATTCGTTGGCCGGCAACCTCTTTTTCCACTCAACTTTTAAGTAATTCAAAGTACCTTTATCGCGTTGAAAGCCTTCATAAATTGTCTTACCAGCTCTTTGGACACGTCTTGGAACTTAGTAAGGCAAATAATTTATAATATTTGCCAGAGGTAAGGCAAATATTAACTCAATCATCGCTTGATGAGAAATTATTGCTATTTTACAGAGACTTTGACTTCTTTTTAACAAGGGTATCAAATCGCCCTTGGTTTTTCTCTGCGGTTGATGATAATTCGTTTCGGCCTTCTTGGTGATGAAGCATTTCTTTAACAAAGTTTTAAGTAGTCGTATATACTCGTGTACAAATAATGCATCATTTGGAACCCATCTGCCCCTCTTCTCTGTGGTTATCTGCCTGTTCCATTTTTATCAAATTCGCCTCTTTCTGTTCTATGCACACATCACACTTAATCGCTTAGGTGTAACATACCATTAGTTGGTTTACCTACGAGACTATTTAAAAAGATTTGCCTTAATATCTATCGTCTTTCAAGACTATTTGCGACCTCTAAATAATCGTTGATTAGAAGGTTTTCCTTTGTTAACTTTCAGTAACTTCCTTGGTTAGACTAATTTCTGCGGATTCCTCATTAGGAAGACAAGTTTCCTTCATTCTTGACTTCGTAGTATACTTCGTCATTGCCACCCTGTACGTGAAACTATGACAATCATCATCGCTCTAATTACAATGTCAACAGTTTCTCTTTAATCCTATCTTGAATAGAACTTGTGTGATATGTTTGATACTTGCAAGTTCGCACTCGTATACTTGCTGATGGTATTCCCCCCATACTTCTGAAGAGATGTTCTTCCACATTGGCATAACTGTGTCCATTAGTATCTCTTCTAATCCTTTGGTCTCTTCCCGAGTACATAGAAAACAGTACTTGTCTAGCCAAGAACGTATCTTTGTCTCCCTCAGCCTACCGTCCCTTTCTATGCTTATGAAATGTCTCGAATGCCGGAAATTTCTTAATGACCTGCAACAGCTTCACCGGTGATTTGACAATCCTGACATCTCAACAAAAAGATGGAACCAATCACTTCAACAGCAAGAGCATTGCACTTGAATATGCTTCTTAAACCCCATACTGTCTACTGTCACTTAAGTGAACCCTGAATCATCAGTCATTGCCTGTGAATGGCGTTTGTTTGATGAGATCGAAAGGCCTTGACTGCTTCAAGATTTTAGCTGACAAAAGCGACGTTTGAGCCAAAGCGTCTTTCGTTGATGACAGCATACCTTCTGATTTATCTTCAGCCTTGCTTATACTTCAATGCTGTCAAACGCTTCATTACAATCCAATTACAACAATATGCAAGCCAATGAGTCTCGCACGATCTTTTCTCGGAATAACTTCAGTGGATTATCTCCATTTTCATTTCGGAGAGCCTGACGATCTTGGCAATGATGTCAAAATGTGAGAGGGCTATTTAGTTGGTATGTGTCGAACTGAAATGGGTGGCTCTTCTCCAAGATCTATAGCAGTGTTAATAATCGATCTATCTATAAAGAAAACAAAACAGAAAAGATTTTATGAACGATAGATAGGATATACATACTTTTCTTCGACTATTTTTTACAAATAAGTATGATACCAACCAACTCATCTTTAGCCTCAAGCACCTGGGTAGCAGATAATTCGTCTAAGCCAGAAGTTTTGTTGATCTCATATGAGGCGGTAGGTTATAATAAACATTTAATAAAAGCACATGCTCGTGGAAGCTGGTTCTTTCAATTTAAATAATTTTTTATAAGATTATTGCGGTTATGTAACAAAATTTAACAAGCGTAAGCAATGTCAGATGGACGGACACACCAGCTCTTTTATTGTGGTTTCTTTTAGCACATATATCGTGAAATATAGATTTTACGCCTCTCCACTAAAGGAACCTAGGGCAGGAAAGAAGACGCCTGCCTTTACGTCTGGTTCACAGTAAACCGTTTGTTTATATGTTACATTTTAATATTATGATACGAGTAGAGTTTAGATGAATGAAACACAACCAAATTTTTGCTCAAGCTTGTAAGCCTTGACGGAGCTTGGTATGTCAAGTGCCCGGGAACAGTACCGGAAAGGGAAACGCACACACTGTATAATTTCCGTGCACAAGTCGATCGGGGTGTGCTTACAGCTCGGCCTCCCTGACATCAATCGCGACCTCGCGATCTGAACTTGAGTCGACAGCGTCTTCGATTTCAATTTCGTTAGACCGTCCTTAATCGACATGCTAGGTATTATGACATCGTCCAAGTATACAACGATTGCTCCTGATTCCATTCTCGACTTAACTTTGTTCATAAGGCTCTGAAACTGGGCCGGCGCATCCCGAATGGTATTCGATTGAATTCGTAAAGTCCTTCATCGGTTGCAAACGCCGTATACTTCTTGCAATCCTCCTGGACCCTTACCTGGTGATAATCTGAGGCCAAATCCAGTACCGTGAAATATGAATTTCCACTCAACGACGCCAGGATCTCCTCCACGACGGGCATGGGAAACTTTTGTTTAATTGTGACTTTGTTTAACTTGCAAAAGTCAATACAAAGGCGTTCTGTTCCATCTTTCTTTTTTGTGAGGACGATCGGCAAACAGTAGGAAGACGTGGATTTCCGGATCAGCCCCTTCCGCAATAATTGGTGTACGCTCTCCTTTACTATACCACGCTTCGCAAATGGGATCCGGTATGGCTGCACACACACAGGTCTCTTCGTCTCAAACTCAATGTGACATTCGCCCCACTGGCAATCCCCCAATTCTTCCGCTGTCATGCGAAGCAGTGACGGTATGCGTTTACTAAATCTCTCAGCTTCCGCTTCTCCAAAACGTCTGATCTCACTCCAGCTGTTCTCGGAGTGCACGTCTCGAATAATCATCACGTGGTACTCTTCGGCGTTATGCATGCAGTCGCTTATCGAAAGCCGTCCATATGTCTTTTCTAATTTTACTTGCGGCGTATCACACCCAAGTATTTTTCATCCAGTTGTCCCCTTGATACAATCGCCCTCATTCGGTACACGAACTCTTCCGTGTCCTCGCTGGTTCGTTGTCTCTTATTTCTAAGCAGTTCATGTAGTCCTGCGACAGAGCCCCCGATATCGTCTTGCCGGCCGTTTTTATGTCTTCGCCTCGATCCGCTATCCGTCGAACGATAGACAACAACGATTTGGTCAGTACCACTTTCTTTAGCCAAAGTAGTTGGAATACAGTGGGGCCTTGTGCTCTGTGGGGTCGATCTGACATTCGCCCTCTTTAACCCGATTCACTCTATTTCACTCTTTTGGTTTCATGCCAATTCGATAGAGGTGACGTCCTTCTTTAAGTACCTTACATATAACATGTTACCTAGGGGCTTAAAAAAAAAAATCAAGGATTTAAGTTGGCACTAGCTAGTTCCTCCTTGTACCCAGAATTTTTTTTTAGCTAAACTGGCAGGTTTTTTTAGTATCATTTCGCTAATTAGGTCTTCTTTGATCTTCCCTATGTCATCAAGAGGGAAGGCGATTTTTTAATCTATAATTTTAACAGAAAAATAACTTTGTCCTTCCTACATAAAATGGTTTTAAATTAATCAATTATGTTTAGCTGTCACATTAGGCAATGCAACCATTTTAAATTGAATGTTACAGCTCAAGTTTTTGCCTTCTGCTAAATAGATATACTTCTCGATCTCTAAAATAATAGTTGGACAGATCGTTTGAAATGGCCAAATGCGGTTTCAGTCAAGGTATGTATGTTTTGAAGCAGCCCATTTTACCTAAAGCTGACCACCTACAGTATGGACCAAACTTGTTTCCGACATTTAACTTACATCGTCCTAAATTTCTTTAGAGAATATAGGGTACTAAAAACATATATGTATCCATATACAATTAATAAACATCGTCTTTTATGCCAGTGCTAATTTTAGTTTGTACAAAACATAGCAACTTCCGTATATGCCCATCACGACTGCATCGGTGGGACACAGTCTTTAACCACTTTTGGAAGCATTTGTGGCCATGCAGAAGGCATAGCATGAGTAATGCGTCGGTTGCTGTTGGTTTTTCAGAGTAGACTAATAGGCGTCAAATTACAAGAGCTTGAAGGTCCATTACGCAAAATTATGCCTTTAATAAGTTGATTGTTTCGTTTACCGCACGTTTCTTCCATATTCATACCATTCAGTCAGTGAACGAAACGTTCATCAATTATTGCTCTATAACGAATACCATTGACCCCAACGCGCTGAGCCTCATTTTTATAAAAGTATGTTCCGATGACTCCTTCAAAAAGACCGCACCAAACTGAGCATTTTCCGGGATGTAACCGCATTTTACTAATATTATATGGATTATCTTAGAACTTAAGAGATTATTTTGCCTAATGATATATCCATTGAACCAAAATGATTCGCATTCCTGAAAAAAATGTTCGATAAAATCGTTCTAAAAGTTTATCAATATGATGAAATAGCAAATACTACTGAACAAAAGTGATACTAACAGGCAATCTGAAAGTTGGTCTGTCAGATATAGCCCTCTGATATTAGCACTGGCTTAAAAAAACGCCCTTTATAAGGCATGTCCATTTTGGTCAATTTACAGGGTGCGCAATCTCATATGGGTCGATTTAAATTTTTGAAAACAATATCAATTAAATGACTGCCTTTATTGCCGATGCAAAAATGGGCTCGTTTTCGCGCATTCTCCATGACATTTCGGTCGAAACTTCTGCGATTTCCGCACGAATGTTTCTTTTGAGTTGTTCTATTGTCTTCGAGCCATTAGCATACACCTTACTTTTCAAGTATCCCCAAAGAAAAAAGTCTGGAGGAGTCAAATCCGGTGATCTCGGGGCCAGTCAATATCACCCTTTTTTGACACCAATCTTCCAGGGTTCATTGTTTTGTCCGCAGTATGGCATGTCGCGCCGTCTTGTTGAAACCAAAAGTAAAATTTTTTTACGCATTTCTGGGATGATGGTTTTAGCGCATACACCGGCCCAAACAATAACTTTTTGATCATACAGCGTCTCTTCGTGAATAATGTGAGGATTTTCGATGCCTCAGAAGCGACAATATTGTTTATTAACATAGCCAGAGAGCGTAAAATGTGCATCATCGGCCATCAAAATTTGCTGCCAGAACTTCGGCTCAGCATTAATCGTTGCATCGACATTTTGTGCATATGCCAAGCGCCGTGGCTCATCTTGTGGCAAAATTCTTTGAGTTATTTGCAATTTGTATGGAAATAAGTGAAGATCATCCTTTAAAATTCTCCACAAAGTGGTTCCACTGATGCCTAACTGCTGCGAACGGCGCCGATATGACAAACTTGGGTCTTCTTGAACACTGGCCTTCCCAGACTGAACAGATGATTTTGAACGCCGCGGACGTGGCCTAGGTTGCTCATGAGGGCTTGCCACAGAACCAAATTGAAAAAAAATCGAGGCCCAACGACGAATTGTATCTTTTTTTGGGCGCAACACGATCACGATATTTTGCACGATAAGCATGTTGAGTTAGCACAATCGAGCGTTCATTTTTAATGAACATTGAAACTACCTATATTTCCACGGGTTTTTTTGGTATGAAGCGATTCATGGTTAAAATTGTACTGAATTTACCTTTCCAAAATGCTATGTCATATGAAAATCGGTTGACAATTGTTGAAGTTATTCGAAGTTTACATCGACCCATATGAGATGGCGCAACCTGTATTTTAAAAAATCCTTTTATAGGCTTTTGTCTTATCCTTCTAAAATGAGGCACACAAGCTTTTGCGTCTGCCATAAAAAAACCAAAAAGTTATGATAATGACATAAGACAAGATGACCTAAGAATTAGCGCCATCAAAAAGCGTGTTTCTGATCAATATCACCAAGCTGTGATAGAGACTGTTCGCATATTTCGAATCATATTTAGAGATGTTTGAGTCATTCATAAACTAAGTAAAAAAACTCAATCCATTTAGTCGGCAATGTAAGTCAACAGGGTTACTACTCTGAACACAAGAAGATAAAAAAAAAATCCAGCCCGTCAGTGAACAGCCTCACAAGTCATCCTCCTCGTCGAAAATATTTTTCTATTGACCAAGCCTACTCTGTCTGTTCTGTCCTATACAATTTCCTTACTGTCCCTTCATGTCGTCTGAATGGTTATTCACACTACTTAATTCACACAAATTGCTCAAACTTGTTGCGTGTTTTTATCAGTATTATTAGCAAGTAAACAAATCGACCCAGAACTAGAAACTGCTCAAGCCTGTAGCTATCAGCAAAGAAATCAAAACTTTTTCAATTTATTTTTCAATTCATCCATTTTCGGTTCATAGAATCCTGAATAATCGTCTGCGAATTCTTGTAGGGATGAAATAGTTGTTTTATTTTCTTATCTTTTTCTCTTTCCTATTCTCTTTTCTTTCGGAAATATTCTATCTCTATTCATTTCCTCTTATCATAACAAACCATCAACCATACATCAAGCTCACCGAGTTCTCTCCATATCATGTAGGAACAATGGAGAAGAAAAATAACTTCTCTGTCATGTCATGTTTTAACGCTTTCACTCGTAGAACTTGCGACTTTCACATGCCATACGTATAGTTTAGAACAGACGTTTGCTAAATATATGTATGTCTCATCATGAAGTTGCGAAACTTATCGAACGCGTCCATCAATTGTATTTAGGTCGTACATGTAGGAATAGCAAAAAACATCCATAGAAGCCTTGTACACTCATAAATAGATTTAGGACTAATTTGTAACGAATTTATGATTTGATGTACAATTTCAATGATTTTGTGTTTTCTCTTTTTTTCCCGCTGTCACAAATAATTTGATAAAACTAAAAACAAACACTTGTTTTCTAAAATTCTGTAATTTGGGTGCGTCTCTCTCTGGTAATGGTTGCTTCCATCTGAACTTAAATTTACTATTACTGCTGCAGTCCCGAAGATTCTAAAACCCATCCCGATACGACCACACCGTCAAATACGAATTGCACACAACCTGACGGTAATCAACAAATTCAACAGCAAAATATCGTTAACTGCAATCAGACTAGTATAGAAGGACGTACAAAAGGTGTATCGTTGGCGCCGCAAACGCATAGTGGACCGACCGGTCCGCCAGACGCGCCGAGTAATGAACGCACCTCAAACGAAAGTGACATTATTGTCACTGCATCTGTAGCAACTGCAACATCAACAACACAATCGTCGAATACAACTGCAATCGCTACATCAACGTCAACAACGGCAGCGACAACAACAAAAAGTGGCAGTAGTAGTAATAGTAATAAGGCAACAATCCAGAGACAGAGACGCTTGCGAACTCCAATCTGGGCGAGATCAATGACGAGCGAGAAAACGTACTGAAATTTTGTTTTTCTGTTCCAAATTTCACAAAAAAAAAAAATAATGTTTTCAAAAATTAAAATGAATTTTGTTAACTTTAAGTCTAAGTTTGGATTTGTTGTTTTATTTGATTAACACAAATGCATTGCGTTAACACGAATACGCAAAACACTTTTCTATGCTCGTTCCTCGTTTTCAACCCTTACCCCTAACCCTTGTGTAAATAGTCATTTACCCGGACATTTGAAATTCGTTCAGTTTGGACGGGAAAACCGTTGTTTTCGTTAAGTATGTTGTGATTATTGTTTTTTTTCTGTCATTCGATTTGTCGAGGATTGACAATGCCCACAGTATGAGTGGAACGTCCATGTTTAGTTTTCGTTTTTCTTTTTATGTTAGAGTGTAAGAATCTTAGCTTATCTATTATCTATCCTTCTTACTATTTCCTGTTTCTATTCTCTCTGAAATGTACATACATATATCTTTGTGTAAATAGAAGCAAATCTATCTATCTGTCAAGCTACTGAAATCATCATACAAGTGTACATATCTCTTCATCTGTCAAACTGAATGTGCATGCTTTCTCTATTTTCTAGATGTCATTAATGTTATATCTCTGTTAACATACCCTATCTCATATACCACATACTCGTAACATGTCAACGATAAACAGTATTTAAAATCTCATCTGACAGTGGGTTGACAGATCATGTCCACTCACAACTCTAGCACCCTAGAACGGTATAAAGATGAAAACGTTTTAGTATAAATACTCGACATCCTTGAATCGAATCAAAAAGAAAATATACCGTGAGGTAATGTTAAACTACCGTTATTTTCAACAAAAAAACTTTTTTATTTATTCTAAGACTGAGTGATTTTCTTCGTTTGCTGTTCGGTTAATTGAGTTCTATGAAGTTTTACAGCTGGTTTGGGGTTAAATAAATGGAAGTAGCTTGTTCCTTTGAAATTTTGCGGGAAGAGCGGTGTTCTCACTTTGTCAGTTCATTTAATTGGTTGATTAGTTGTTTGTGTGTTTAGTAGACGGAATCTCAGAAACTGTCAAGAGTTTTAATTGAATTTAGAGACTGGGACAGGGGTTAGAGAGTTCTTGATTTAACGCTTTTGTTTTCGTTAAACATTTTTAAAATTCAAAATCTTTAATACTTTTTACAAAAGTTTCTGCTGCATACTGATGCTATCAGGACGCGGGTTGTATCTGATATGGAAATCATTTTCCAGCATGGGTGATGAGAGGATTCTCTTTGTTTGGATACACTCCAGACAGAGAATATAGTTCCTGTAAACTTCTTGATTAAATTCCTTAGAGATGCTATGCAGGTGAATCAGCAGCGTTCAGCTTGATACATTCAACGGTGTCAGTTTTCACAGATAGCAAACATCTCATGATTACATCATTTCGCTTAACGTTGTCAAAGTCTTTGAGTAAACAGTTGTCCTGGAGAACTTTACAGTTGCAAGAAACAGAAACAAACCCATTATCTGCACCTAATTTTCTGCATATTCAACTGCTTGCATTGAGATGTAAATTTGGGATTCACAATTCCCCGGAATCTTTCCCAGCTCTGCTTTGACTGATGTGCCGAATCTTCCTCCATTGCATCTGGTCTTGGTTTAACATAATGATGGGTTTTGGCCTCACATTGGAATTCGGTTTACCTTGTCAGAGAGTTAGCCTACGAACTCTGTTTTATAATTATGCAATTTACGCAATGTGTGGCGGAATTTGTGTAGCGTCAGGAATGGATTTTGAATGCTAAATCCCAGAAAAAAAAATGGATCCAATTTTTCAGAGCGCGGCTGCAAGTCTGGGAATACTCGGGAATCTCTCCTCAGGTCACGTAAAAGAACGTGCCAAAACAGTCTCAAAAAAAGGTTTCCTAGAATGAACCTGTTTTAGGTCCGTCTACAACTTTAATTGTTTTTTTTTTTTTTCAGACACACCATTGCGAAGCGTTCTGATCAACCATATGCTCTCCACTATGTCTGAGAAATTCGCTGCTTTTCTCCTAACGCATAAAGTAAATTTTGCACAAGACTCACCAGCGTTTTTGATCGCCGAGGCAAAAATAGGGGTGTTATAAGTTTGGCGTGTCTGGGTATCTGTGTGTCTGACTGTGGCATCGTAACTCCTGAACGAATGAACCGATTTTGATGAAAGCTAACGTGATTGAGATGGTTCTTAGCTACAACATATGAAGATCCGTTCAGGCGTTCCAAGGTCATTAGCTCTTTTTGTTAGCTGCAGCAGGGATCGCAGCTAGGCGCATAATAAGTGTTTACATTACTTTCAAACATATCTGTGACCTAACATTTGAAACACCCATGGATGCTGGTACCACTGAGCTACTCTGATGATGTAACTCTAGGCTAGGAGACGAAATACCGGATTGCCTATTAGTAAACCCATCAAGTTTGGGCTCATTCGATTCGTATTAATCAAATCTGTCAATTTCTTCTGATGACAAAGACCATCGAGTATGGGCGTATATATGTACATACATTGTCTGTTATAAAATACATTATTGTAGCACAACATTAAAAACAAAAAGAAACCAAACCTAGGTTGTTATAAATAGCAAGTATATAAGGTGGCGCAAAATTAGTCACCCTATCGGAAGATGTTATAATTTTTGCAAATTACATCGCGCGTCAATCATATTTGACATTAGACAGCTGCAGTATACAAACAGATAAGCAATGGAGTGCTGTAGTTTGCAGGAACGTGGAATAATTGTATCAATTTTTTTGACCTTAATCCTTAATCTCAACAACGAAGACGCGATTTTGTGTCGAAAATCATCATGAGCGACGAGACGCATTTTCACTTAAGCGGTTACGTCAATAAGCAAAATCTTCATGTGATGCACGAAGAGCCATTACATCCACTCAAAGCCACTGTGTGGTACAGCCTTCATGTGGGAGGAGTGATTGGGCCGTATTTTTGTGAGGACGCCATCGGCAATACGGTGATTGTTACTGGCGAACGCTACAGGGCCACGATAAACGACTTCTTACTGCTAGAATTGGATGAGCGGGGCTTGGTGAAAACGTGGTTTCAACAAGACGGTGCAACGACACGCATAGAACGAGCCACAGTGGAAGCGTCCCATACTTCTTTCTTTAGGGGCTACTAGACGTCGCGGATGTATACCAACAAGCCTCAATCAATCGCAGCCTTTAGGAAGAATATTCGACCTTACAATTTTGCGGAAAGTCATGGAAAATGGATAAATCGGGCACAATTGAGTACCAACACTAGCGTTTCCCTAATAAGCTCTGTTGAATGGTTTTTGGGGCACGAAAAACCGGTAGAGAAAATGAAACAGAAAAATACGTATGATATTTAAATGGTGCAAAGCACAGCAGATAAACAGAGGGCGGATGGAATTAAATCAACTTAGCTAAGTTCAGCTGTGGTATGGTAACCACTAATGGCTTCTGAGATTCGGCTGAAGAATGGAGTTAACGAACTTTTTATATCAAAACTCATACAAGTATGCTGAAAAGCATTTTCTTCACATAGAATATTTATTCTCGCGGCGTAGGCGTCAAGGGTATGTAGTGATCGCAACTTTTCTGGCAATGACCAAACTATTTATAGAGAGTTTGTTGCTTTGGCAAAATCACATTGGAATTGCATGACTTCTTTCCATCCTTTGTAGTTAGGTATCGAGTGTTTCTAAGGTCCTGGGACTCAAGTGTCTTCTAAACCGAGCTGTACACCATTTGTAATTGCCCCAACACAAATCTCAAGTCTAGCATCAAAGTTATGACTATAAACATACTTTAGGATAGCCAAGCAGCACTCAAAGCTTTAATCTCAAATTTGAGCTCAAATTCCATTATGGCCCCCGGTATGCTCTGCAGGACTTGGCAAGTAAAACAGAGTTAAATTTCAGTCGATACTCGAAGCATCAGCGAAATTGCTAACCTTTTGAGCATAAAAGGCTCGTTTGATAAATAACTAGGCGCCGGATTTTTCTGCGGTATTCTCACTCTCTTTTGGATTGGGAAAAATGACATTGTTCCGCTAGAACAGAGTTCTTGAACTATTAGTCGAAACACTTTCCTCGCCTAATTATTTAAGAACAATAGATTTTCTGGTCGAGGTGCAATTCTTGTTCATTGTAGCACAAGCCTCTTAAATAAATGATAAATAATACAGCGTGCGCCATCTCATATGGTGCAATGTAAATTTCGAATAAATTCAACAATTCTCAACCGATTTTGGAAATTAAAAAACTTTTATTCAATTTAGACCTTTGCAATTTATTTTGATTAATTTTTGAAAACAATATCAATATAATGACCGCCTTTATTTCGGATACAAAAATGGGCTCGTTTTCGCGCATTCTCCATGACATTATCGAGGATTTCGGTCGAAATTTCTGCAATTTCCGCACGAATGTTTCTTTTGAGCTGTTCGATTGTCTTCGGGCCGTTAGCATACACCTTGCTTTTCAAGTATCCCTAAAGAAAATAGTCTTGCGGAGTCAAATCCGGCGATCTCGGAGGCCAGTCAATAACGCACTTTTTTGACACCAATCTTCCAGGGAACTTCTTACGCAAAAGGTTCATTGTTTTGTCCGCACTATGGCATATCGCGCCGTCTTATTGAAAGTGTAATAAGTTTTTTTTACGCATTTCTGGGCCAACATCCACCGATATCGATTGCCATCCACTGTATCGCCAACTTTGAAGAAATACGGTCCAATGATGGTTTTAGCGCATACAGCCGCCCAAACAGTAACTTTTTGATCACATAACGGCTCTTCGTGAATAATGTGAGGATTTTCGGTGCCCCGGAAGCGACAATTTTGTTTATTAACTGAGCCAGAGAGCGTAAAATGTGCATCATCGGTCATCAAAATTTGCTGCCAGAACTCCGGCTCAGCATCATTGCAACGTCATTTTGTGCGTATGCCAAGCGCCGTGGCACATCTTGGGACAAAATTCTTTGAGTTATCTGCACTTTGTATGGAAATAAGTGAAAATCATCCTTTAAAATTCTCCGCAAAGTGGTGTCACTGATGCCTAACTGCTGCGAACGGCGCCGATATGACAAACTTGGGTCTTATTGAACACTGGGCTTCACAGACTGAATAGATGAGTTTGAACGCCGCGGAAGTGGCCTAGGTTACTCACGAGGGCTTGCCACAGAACCAAATTGAAAAAATTCGAGGCCCAACGACGAATATGAGATGGTGCACTCTGTAGAGATCCATGGCGCAAAGGGTAGTGTGCCGGCCTCTGACGATGAGCGAGTTCGGATCCCGATAACACCAACGCCATCGAATGTTCATTTCGCGGCTCCTCTCCTCGGCGGGGCACTGGCAAAACCCCTCATAGTAAATTTGCCTTGAAAAAGCTTCTCGGTTCTCGCCGTTCGGAATCGGCATTAAACAGTAGGTCCCTTCCACTTGTGTGAAACAGAAGTCGCGCACGACATGAGTGAATGAGAGAATATTCGCTCTGGCTCTTCGTGAGCTGTAACGTCATCTAAGAAGAAGAAGAATAGAGATCCAAAATGCAGGTAGTTGAAGGTTCTGATGGAGACCACTGCAAGCAACAAGTCACGATTAATGAGTTCATGCGTTTCCTTGTTACTTTTATGGTCTGTGATCCACCAAAGTTTAATATTCAATTTAATGCCAATACTGTTTGCCGCTCCTTTGTACGCCTTATGGGTTCTGGAGTCCAAAGCATAATCTTTGACCCTTTGAGTCTGATTGCCTCGGTTGTAGCGATGTGCCTTGTGTTTAGTTGGAAAATTAAGAATTGTATATGTATAGTGTCTTAGCTGGATAGGATCACTTTCTCATCGCTACCACATCAAACATTTGATAGAAGGTCTTTATGTAGTAGTAGAGAGTATAAGCAAGCCTTATGTTTGCAGTTTTTTTTTTATAGGGTTCGCGCAAGTTCAAGAGTCACGCTCTTATGGTGTTTGTCACACAACCTGGACTGGGTGCAGATGGTTTGTGTCGAAGATGTTCGATCACTACTCTCCGGGGGTGGTTGTCCTAGATAGAATTCGAGAGATTCGACTGAATTTGTCGCGTTGGTTGTAGGTCACAGTATTTTTTTTCCATGTCATTAAGGTATTATATTGGACCTGAAATAATGCCCAGAATTCTACGAAATTAGAACTAATAACCTTTTAAGACACTTAGAGATATTAAGTGTTCCCGTATTCCAGCAAAGCTCAATGTTGGCATCACAGCTCTATAAAGTCAGGAATAGTAAATTCCAATTAGAGTCTTTAGGGGCAAGTCTTGTAACCTGCCCATCTCTCCACCAAAAATTTGAAAATAACTTAATAACCCAAATAACTATCCTAGCTTCCTAATATAGCATTTTAGAGCTCATGTGAGTTCTAGTGGTTAACTCGTTTGTTAAAGCTTTAATCATGCTAAAAAGGCATGTTCTATGAATTTAAAGAGAAATCTTCTCCTGCTGGTTGGAGGCGAACGAGTGTCTGGAAGAAATTCGGCCAAAGATGCTATCAAACTTTCCTGGAGCAGCATCAAAGCAAGAGGAATCTACATCATCAACGATTTCCCAGTGAACTTAAAACCTTGCGCGAGAGATGTGCGTTTTCCTCTATACCTATATACTCGAATTATTTCGACCAAAAAAGCTCTATTGTGTGGATCATGAGATTGACCTACGCCTTTAAAGTAACCTAGGGCTGGTAGACTTTTCCGATTTTCAATATAACCAGATCAAGAACCGTTGGCCAATACGAAACTTAGGGCAGGCGCAGTGCAGTTCAGCCAGAACTCTAGCTCACTTCCAAAGGTTTGTACAAATAGCATTATATATTGCTGTTGAAATAGAATTGGCGTGGAGTGTATGGAAAGCTGAACCCGAGGCTCAGCAGGCCGGTAGTACCCCAAGTAGTTGTTGACCAGAAAATTTAAAGACAACTTTTACTTTCCTACTCTTATTAAATTAAACTATTTATTAAAAAAATACAATCATTGTTCAGGCGCGACGATCCCAACGCCACACGGTTCCGTCGTCGCACACGCAGACCAGTACGCTCGCGTCTCTCGAGAACGACGTTTGCCTGATCGCCGTATTGCACTTGATGTTATTCAAAATCGTGCCTTTCGTCTGCGTCGGATCGGACGCATCCAATTCCCACACGAACGTTTTTCCATGTTGATTCCCCAATGCAATAACCTTGTGCCAGAAATTAAAATCAAATCGCACGAACCAGATTTCACATTCGGCGTAATCAAAATTGTGAATGATTGTACTCGTCGAATCGGACATTTTTAGCTCAGATTCGGGCTGGTCGATTCGTCCTGGTTTCCAGCAAACGATCGAGTTCTCGCATGATTTGGATAGCACGAAATCACCAAACCATTGCACGCAATCGACGTAATTCCGATGAATATCGCGAGTGCTAAAGTCGGGGAAGTGCTCTTTGACGGTGGGAAATGGCAGTACGGATTTACTGGGATTGAAGTTACGGCTCTTTTCGATTGCCTCCTTAAATTCGGGTTTATCGATGCGCCAGAGTTTGAGTGAATGGTCCATGCCGCTCGACATGATGCGATTGCCTCGAAGATCAAAGTCAACGCTGAGAACTTCGTCGCGGTGACCCTCGACACCTCCGAATATTGCAATACAAACATCCGATTGGATGTTCCATAAGCGTAGGGAGTGATCTTTGCTGCCCGAGAGCAGTAAGTACGGAGTCTTTGGATGGAATTTCAGTTCGTTGATTGCATGACCGTGGCCAATGTAGTGTTTGACGCACTCATGAGTCTTAGTGTTTAGGATGCGTATCACGCCACGGTAGCCAGCCGCTGCGAGGAGAGATTCTCCGTTTCGTGAATCGTATGACCACGCGCAGGTGTAGAAATTCTCGTCGGCCTGTGGGCAATAAAATTGTATAATATCTGAATACGCTCGGAGAAAGTATAACTTACATCTGGATCGGAGTAGCATTGAACCAGTTTGATTCCTCCTTCCCTGGGACACTCATATACTGTCACACGAGTAGTACCCACCGTAGCGAAAACCATCGGCTGGTCCTTGGCCAGACAATGATTGAATCGTACGCCAAATATCGCCTGACCATGGTCCTCCTTCAGACTACAACTGCAAAGTGCTTTTTCTTTAGTTTTGCTTATTTTAACAACAACCGGGCCCACAGCTCTTACTTGTACTTGTAGGGCGGCTTGGGCGTCTTCGATGACTTCTTCCTACGGCCGCGAATCGTGCGTCGTGCCGAGGGTGATTTGCTTCTCGACGTACTCGTGCTAACACTGCCCGTTTCATCCTAGAAAAAAATATTTTTTTTTTGTTAAGACATTGTTTGCGGACGTCGATCAGTGATAATTCACTCACGCCACCGGATTCTTCACTCGCATTCTCACTTTGTGTACTCGTTACTTTTTCAGTCTTCGATTTCGACATGTTCGTTCATTTAAAAAACAATGAAAAAATGAGAAAAAAAAACAATTAAATATATTCACATGGAATGGAAAGTGTATAGTTCATGGTTTTTGGCGGCATTTCGATCGTTGTCAATGGAGAACTGTCAGTTACGTAGGTTGTGTGTTATCGACTGTCGGTCGTGCAGTGCGATTGAGTGAGTATGGTGAGTTGGCGTTCAAGTTGAGAATGCAGAGTTGTTAGTGTTACATGCTTGAAATTAAACTTTTTTTTGTTTTTAAATTCAAATTCAAAATTGCCAAATTTATTTGTCCTCGTCGTTTGAAATTTAAATTTGTAATGTCGGTAATTGAACTTTGGCGATTTCGGTGTGTTCCAATGATGATTGATTTTTTTTTTAATTTAGCTTACGTTTAATGCCAATGGTAAGCTACTATGCGAAATACTTTCTAGTTTATATCCACCTACTTGTTTATTTACGTAATCACAAAGCAAATACAATCCAAATTGTACGAAGAAACTTTTTGCAACGCCAACAAATCTACGCAAAAGAACTTGGATTCGCCCTCTTTCGAGCAAGCATCAAAGATAATCCCAATGACAAACTCGGGATTCTGTCTTCTCTTTTCGAATGTTGTACTTTCTATGCGGATTGGTGTAGTAAGACGCATAGGACGGCTTACGGAATAAATAAATTTACTTCCATTGATCCCTGAATTAAATATTTATTGGGACAGTTGAACGTCCCAGGGTACATGTAGTTTTTGGGTTGCATTCGAAATGGGATAAAGTTAGGATTACCGTGGTGTCGAGAAGGACACTCAAACGACAACAACGTTGGTTTGTTGGGTGTTGTACGTGAGTGATGGTACACGTGCAGCCGAACAGATATTAATCCCTGACTTTTCTCCACATCTTAATTGATAAAATTCTCCGTACGAACTAGGTATATCCATCGTTGACATAGGCAATCTGACCTAGCTTAGGTAGGGCTTATGAGTGGGCAAACCCATTCAATCTTCTAATCCGCACATTTTACACACGTAGACAAAAATCCACAATGTCAACAAAACACTACAGACGCGACAATACAAACAATTCAAGCATTTTAGTCTAATTCATCTTGCAAATTGATTTTCTTATTTGTTCTAAAGGAAAATGCAATTCATTAAACGACATAATTATTCAGCAAAGGTGAGAGTACATTCAATCACGATGAACTTTCTTCATGTTTCTAGATCTCACGAACTCGTCGAGAATCATACTCCTCCGAAATGGTGTGTTTTATATTTATGTATGTGTTTTTGTGTATGTCATTATGTTGTTATCTTGCTTTTGTTGAATCCTAGGCACATGAGTGACGCACATTTAATGATATGTAAGTGAAAACAGGCGGCACACTTTGGCACGAGTAATAAAATCTCTGATTACAGGAGGGGGCACGTATGCCGTGAAGTTTTAAAATGCTTTTATAGGTATATGATAACACCGGTTGACATCGTTTACGACACTCTTGCTAAAGGTGAAGGATGAATTGCATTAATCTTGTTTCTCTTTTACACTATAAAACCGTGATACTTCAAGTGAAAATGGGTCGTTTCAAAATATTCATATTTTAAAAGTTTAAATGTGAGTTCGGGGAAATTTAACTCATTTGTAAGTAAAGATTCAATTCCATCCCTGTCACAGTGAGTTAGGTAAATGTCAATCACTCAATGTTGATCATTTTCAAGTCTTCAAAAACTACCTGTCAATCTTACATCTCCTTACCATCGAAACTCAATGGTTTACAGATTTGACAGATGGCATAACTATTGCATATAGTACTACATATATAGGGTAAACGTCTGTCAATATGGTCCAGTATGTCATGATCATTGTCACGATTTTATTTGCACCACACATCATTTACCAAAATAAGCAAAATTTCGCTAGCTTCATTATCCAAAACAAATAAATTTTAAATAAAGAAAAATTACATAAAACCAGTAGGTGGGTGGGACATCAGTATTTATTACGTCACCCTTAGTGTCAATAAGGGCTCCTTGTTGTTTTGGCATACTATTGGAAAGGACCTAGGAGTCAAAAGTTCCCATCGTAAAGCATCTTCAAGAGTCCTCGCTACTGTTAGTTCGATTTCGATTTTGTTTACTCGGCTTTTTTTCTTATAGTGTTCGCGCAGGTTCAAGAGTTACGCTGTTATGATATTTGTCACACAACCTGGACGGGGTGCAGATGATTTGTGTCGAAGATGTTTGTTCGCTACTCTCCGGGGGTGGTTGTCCTAGATAGGATTTGAGAGATTCGACTGAATTTGTGTTGGTTGTAGTTCACAGTAACTTTTTTTGTTTACATGTCATTAAGGTGTTGTATTGGAAATGCGCGCACAGAGTATGAATTATGAAGTTATCTTATACTGAGAGTGTTGGGTTAGGTAAGGTAAAAGAAGGGGATTGTGATGGTTGGGCATCACTTCCACTCGGAGGCCAGAGGGCCCATTGTGACTCCTTTCATTTGTGGAGTACACATACAATTAACCTGTCCTATCACGTGGTGGCTGAAACTACTCCGTGCTATTAATGACTTTTAGAAGATCCGATATATCTGCGTTTGCTACGACCGCAATCTCTGTGACGCATCTATGGCCCAGCAAAGCTAAGCCCCGATTCTGGAGAGCTTGTCAGTGGCAAGCAGATGTTGGATCGTCTCGGTTTCTTCCTCATCACCGCAGCTCCGGCAGAGATCGCTGGATCCCGTGTTCCATTTCGGGAGCATTGCTCCGATGGGACAGTGTCCTGTGATCACTCCGATGAGCATACGGATCGAGTTCCGGTCCAGCGCCAAGAGCTTCTTTGATTTTCCGATATTGAGCTCTGGTCACGATGATTCTGTCGTGTTGCTGTCATTTCTTCTAAGCCAAGACGAGTTGGCTTCTTTTATAATTGTGTCATTTATGACCCGGTATAATGCACTGATCGGTGACATGCCCGCTTCGCTGATGTCCATTTCAGACCCTTGCCTGGCCAATTCGTCCGCTTTTTCGTTCCCTGCAATTGAGCCGTGGCACGCGACCCAGCAGAGTTTGTCCTTGTGGTGTCTGATGGACTTCAGTGAGTCGCGACATTTCATGACAGCCTTTGATCTCGTTGTGCAGCATCCTATTGACTTCAGTGCAGCCTGGCTGTCTACAAAGATGGCGATGGTAGGATATCGATTACTTGTAGGTGTTTGGTTGCTTTCTCTATTGCTAGGATTTCTGTTTGGAAGGCGCTGCACAAATCAGGGAGTCTAAATGATTCCCTGTTTGTGCAGGGTATCAGAGTGGAACCCAGTCCCAATGCCTATCTCCATTTTCGATCCGTCCGTGAAGAGGATAATCTCGTGGTCGTTGATCATGGCGTTTGATAGCCAGGAAAAGGATTGATATTCTGAGAGAGAAGTCATTTTGGGGGGATATATAGTCGAGACTAGGGCCCCATAAGTTATAATACTGCGGGTGTTATATCCTCATCAGCATTTTTTTGATCATATCTCTCTGAATTGATGTTGTTGCACAGTTTACATTTTCCGTATAGGAATTCTTCTTAGCTATGAACAGACTTGAATTACAGACTCTCCGCTCAACAGTCGGTGATGTTTACCGTTGCACCACGACCACCCTTATGGTTTGACAGCTGAAGGCATTTTAAGCGTTTTATTCATCAATATCTACTTTGTCCCCTTCAAAATGCGCCAGTCCATTTCCAATCCTCCCAAAGGTGATGTGCCCATATATGTATAGCCTTGAGCTCTTCCAGCGATGCGTTCTTTATCTCCTTAATCGTGGACGAATTACATTACTTAAATGTAATATTCTTTATTGAATTCCAGTTCCATTATTGACTTTTCCAAATAACTTAGGAAAAGCTGAAAATGTTCGGCCTTACTCTTATGCTCTGATTTATGAAAAGAACTTATAAATGAAATCCTCCTACTATTAAGAAAAACACCAGATGATAAAAATAGATAAACAATTATACGAAGCGGTTGCAAGGACGATCCCTTGCATTGCGTGAGAATACAAGCAGGGGTCATGGGTGAACCAAAATTTAAACTACAGAACTGTGAGAAGCATAATTTACCTCCGGTTGTATTTTTGTTTGACCCCTAACTTTCTTATTTTCTAATCAGCCCTCATTTCCGAACTTGTGGTCAAAATCCCTAGCTACAGGGTAAGATTTTCCAATAAGTTCACCAACCTCTCGTTAGCTTTTGCCTTCGAAAATAAACTTGCCCTTCTAAAGAAGAAGTTTCCGATTTTTTTCTTTGTTTTATTTTCACCGAAATACCTGTCGTCTATTGTCTAGTGACAAGCACCTCGATCACAGCATTCAACAGGTTGAGCGGCGGATTGATCCGGGAAAGTCTAAAAAAATCATCCATAAATATTTTATGTATTCGTATATTTTGTAAGGATGTGTTTATTGTGATTGTAAAGGGTTTTTCAATTGGCCCGGGTAGATTTTGGCGGCCTGTAGCGGCTATGTTGTTGTGACATCTGTCAAATCTATTGTTTATTATTCAGTTACTGATGCCAAATCACCGTAGCAAGTTACACGATTGAATAGCACACCCGATTGATAAAATTTTATTATCAATATGAGTGTTCATTAGTGCAAACATTTGGCGCGTTACACCCATTTTGTGGTAGACGTGGCGGCCCTCCACAATCGACTCTTCAACGATTGGTGCCCAAATTTGAGGTGACCGATTCGGTAATCAATCAGCCAATATTCGTTCGTCAAAGGAACGCCGAAAACATCGCCGCGGTTCGTGAAAGTGTACCCGAGACAGTCGATTCCTGAGACTTCGGCTTATTATCAATATGCTCCAACTGACCCAGGAGCTCAAAGTTCATGACCATAGACAACGCCATTTGTTTGTTGACTGGATTTCGGAGCGTTTTAAAGAGGATCCCAATTTTGGCCGAAAGATCACCTTCGACGATGAGGCCCCTTTTTGGATGAATGGCTGTGCTAACAAGAAAATTACCGTATATGGGACGACACCAACTCAGATGAGATTTACCAGGTGACAATGCATGCTCAAAAAGTTACCGTTGTTGTGGATTTTGAGCAGACGGCGTCATTGGTCCGTACTTTTTTGAAAACGGCGTTGGTCAGGCAGATTATCTTCGGCGATCACCGTCAATGGTGAGCGCTACAGATCGATAATAACCAATTTCTTATGGACCAGATTGAACCGTATAGACCTATACGGGGACGGCGGGGGCCTATAGCAGGACGGCGCTACGTGCCATACAGCAGACGCCACGATTGACGTTCTGCATAAGCGATTTGAGGGTAAGTTTATTTCTCGCAGAGGTGATGTGAATTGACCACCAAGCGGGGCCACCAGTGGGGTTTCCTGAAGTCGCAGGTTTATGCGAATAAACCACAATCGACCAAGACCGTTAAGATGAACATAACACTGGCCATTGCTCAAATGTAGCCGGATCTATGCGAGAGAGTCATTGTAAATTGGACCACTTGGATCCGTCGCACTGTAAGAAGCTATGTCGGGCATTTGAACAATCGGCATATTCCATGTGTAATGGCATACATGGGCCATTGAAATAAAAAAATAATTTTGTTAATACCTCACACGCAGCTAGTTTTATACCATTTCAACCATTCCATTATACATACATATATATTCTTTTAATCGTATATTCCACTGAATGTTAATGGAAGTCTATGATGAGCTTGCTCGAATTCAAAGGACTTGAGAAGGTTGGTTGGTGCGTTTCGAAAATGGTGATTTTGGCATCGACAACATTATTAGATGTAAACTCACTCAAATAAAAAAGCAACTCGCAGAAGCATAAAAAGTTGATCGTAAATACGTTTCCAAACGTGTAAAAGCCCTAGCAAAGATAAAAAAAAGGAAATTGAAAGAAAGAATTTCAAAGGTTGATAAGATAATAGAATTACTCGAATTGTCACTGCCGATGAAGAGTGGTTCTATTTTGATAATAATTGATAAACCCAGGTCCATTATCATATTCGTAATCATAACGCAACATCCAATATCCAAAGAATGTCATGCTACCCGGTGAGACCAGAAGGTATCGTGTACCATGCATTGTTAAAACTTGGTGAAACGAATGCTTTAGCTCGATACCATCAACAACTGATAAAATTGAATCGAGTATTGGTACAATAATTACCAAAATATGCCCAAAGTCACGCATCATAGCCTTTTTGCTATGATTTGAACCAGCACATCAGAATCTTATATTCCAACGCTCGACACAGGTTGTTGGCAAGACTATCGACTCCATTATGAGTGCCACGTCTCGGCAGACGCTCTCTTATCAAACGATACTAAACTCAAGATGAAGTTACGCTATAATATTAATTAATAATTAATTCAGATTCAGATCCTTTAAAAAAACTTTCTCTGAAGCTCTTCAATGAACGACTGCCAACATCATCAGACGAATGTTGACGGATGGTCATCATAAAATCATAAAATGTATTTTGTCTCTCAAGTGGACTCTATTTCAACGAACAGTCTATACATTTTTTATAGTCTTATTCCGTCTTATTCCGGGCTCGCTTTAGGGTCTCTCAGCGGATTTTCTTTTATAAGTCTGGGGAAAAAGTATTGAAAGATATCTGTTACCAGATGGTGTTTGATGTCATATATAAGACAACACTAATTAGATGCTAGTGCATTTGAAAGGAGATATTTCAATCTACAATTTTTATCCGAACAGTTTTGTATTTCTTCAACTTGATTTGCCCACAATATGGTAAAAGTTCATAGATAATAATGGTAAATATGTATATGAACAAAATTCGTTTTGATTAAAGGAACTATTTAATATGTATGTCCTGAATCGATTCAAAGCGGGTCCCGCAAAGTGGTAATTTGAATTTAGAAATAAGAAAATCACAGGGTGCCATACCTGAGGAATGCAGTGCTAGCCCATATTGATAAAGCCGATCAGAAGGATGGATTTGTTAGTGCATAATCGTGATACAAAACCCAAGAATTGGTTTGCCACAATTTTCTTTTCTTCGGATCTCTCCGGCTGTTTGCTCCAGAGGAAGAAATTCCGAGTGGATAACCGCCAGAATATCGAAAAAATAGTGAGCTAAACCTTAACTTAATGAGTATTTTCAGATTTGAGCTCACTGAAGTTGCACAATTTCTGTGCCTGTTGTGCTCGTAAACGCGTTTCATGCACAAAGGGTCTCAGGGTGGGCATGTTTTTAACAACTTCATCGCTCTTTAGTACGCTCTCTTCCACTCACATGTTTTTGTATTCGATATTAGAGAGTCCTGGCCCTTGGAAACTAGCCCTAGTGTCTTCCAAGCTCTACGCCATGCTAACGTACGTAAACCTAAACTTAGAGACTGGCATAAGAGGTATAACCATCAATATACTCTCAGATAATCAGGCAGCGCTTAAAGCGTTGGGCTCGTATGGTACAAACTCAAATTCCGTCACGATGCCCTGCAATATATAGGCAAAAGAAATAAAGTCAAACTCTGGTGGGTGCCAGGTCATAAGGGCATTAAAAGCAACGAAATCGCCGACCAACTCGCTAGGAAAGGTTCCAGCCAAATGTACATAGGAGCCAAACTTTTCTGCGGAATCCCCAAGTCAAAAATAAATTTTCTCTTAGACAAGTGGGAAAAATCGCAACACCTCCACTTTTGGACGCTGTTCCAAGGACTCTGAAAATCGAAGAGATTTATACGGCCCCTGAACAAATATTCTCAAATATAATACAGTCGATATCAGAAGGCTGGTCAGCTACCTTTCGGGACACTGTAGTCTGAGATATCATCTTAACAAAATTAACCTCTGAAGGCGAGTGTCGACTCAGTCTAGAGCATGAGGAAACTGCAGAGCACATACTATGCGAGTGTTCTGCCGTCTGCCATCTTAGGAATTGTGTTCTTTTCAGAGAAATCATGACTCCTGAGGGGATCAGCTCAGCTCCTACGAGGGACATCCTCAACTTTATTAAGAAAGTAGAGGAACTCCTCGTCTAATTGGCTAGCAGGCACAATGGACCTACCCTGGTTGCAGTGCTCTATGCTATCTGTTACCATTAGCCCCCAATTAAAAAAAAAAAGGCTTTTACGCACCACAAAATGTTAAACAAAGTTTTTGCCCAATTTTTTTTTCCTAGTAAAAATCGCCAATAGCACTTGCAATTTAAGAATACCTTCGATCAACTATTTATTTGATAGATAACGTCCAAACTTATCCTTAAAATACGTGACAGTTGAGCTTATATAGGAAGAACAAATTATGAAACCATTAACACGGGCTGTTTGAATGACTTAGTCCCAACAATTTCCTTGTGTAGAAGAAAAAAGAAAACCAAGTTATTATTTTACAGCTTAAAGCACAAGAAAGATATCAATTGAGAAAAATTAACATTTTTATGTAATTTTCTAAGAACGAATTACTTATGCTGAGCAGTAAGGTCGCTATGACCAAAAATTATAGTCGAAAGTAGACAACTCCAGCGATGCAAAGACACGGTCATTACGTTAACGAAGATTTCGAAGAAATCTGTCATCTCTTAGTATTGATTTCTTGATTATATGAGCAACAAGAACGTCAATGTGTTGCCCGCATGTTGACTCGATTCACCCTTTCATTAAAATCATGGCAACATCAACATAACCAAATAAAAAGACATAAGCATTATATTTTCGCTATTACTTGAAGGAGCTCTCATCCAACCAACTTTTACTAATCACAATTCTTATGCATTTACAACATTTTACAATAACAATTACTTGACTTCATTCAGATGACAAAGAGTCCAAGAGTCTATGTGCCGACCACTTTCATTGTCTATTGACCCTACCACTGTGATCAAATTGAAAGGTGACTCTCTAGAGCGTTCCCTTCAAAATAATATTTGATACTCCTTCGGCAAAAAAAGTTGTTGAACTCGATTTCCGAAATGGCCGTCGTTTCACGCAACGATTCACACACTCTTTTATAGACACGAAACGGTGTCCCCAGAGTGGCTTTTTTATCTTATTGAATAGCTAAAAGTGGCACGGATAAAGAAAATATAATGGTATGATATAGTCCATATGGGTCGGGTCACCAACACCAATGGCCAACCTGTCGCTAAACCAAGCGAAATGACACCCACCTGATCTACGATTTTTGATCACCAAAATTTGATTTCCTTGATGTGTTGTTCAAAAGTTGATGTTTTTGACATTTTTTTATTTTTTTAATCTAAAAAATTGCCCGATTCGATATACCCCTAAAGTTTAAATTGAAAAATCACCTATCAAAACGATCACAGTAGTACAACTATAGTATAACAAGCTACATGATAACTATATCCAGTACTACCCTAAAATAAGCGCCTGACTAGCTAAAGTGTGAAGTGCAATTTCATCTGCATTTTAAGAATTTGCCATTAAATTCATAATATTTCGGAGATTTCAAATTCTATCTTATGTGTGACCTTTCTGTTCTTTCCATATTTCTATTTCCATACTGTCTTAAAGATTGATCTTATCTCAAAAAGCATCAAATTGTCCTCAAACTTAAACAGCTTAAGCAAACTTTGCATCTAAATTTTTCTTCGTTTCTTCATATCAGTTCGAGAATCGAACGCTCACACCTCTAATCTCTAGGAGAAACTTTATAAACATGGCTAAGGGGTTCACATATTTTGCTAAATTGTTTTTAATTGTCAAAAATATTTTATTAATGTTTTATGAGTTCCCTCATAGAGGCAAGCCCGAAGATCCCTTTTTGGAATTTCGACAGATGAAATTACAAATCTCGTACAGGTAAGTCATAACACTTTGTGCCTATTCCAATGTAAAGAGCATTTTTTGCCTAAGCAGGAGATATTAACGTCATTTTTGTGATTAACAAGCATCAGAAAATTGTGTGTAGCCATTGCATAGAGAAAAATTAGGGACTCTCAATGTCAGTAAGAATTGATGTAAATGCCTGACTGTCCTAATTTGTTAACTTTTAAAATTCTGCTCTCACTTTTACTTGAAGCCTTAGACCGTTCTCAAGGGCCATATAAGATAAAACGTTATATTATTCCTTTAATAGCCTCACCATTTGGTTGTACAGAAAGTGCTTCTTTAGATACTTGTAAAAGACATGGGTCCTAGGTGGATTGGATTACTGACAAGGGAACTGACTCATTTGGATATCCTGTGTAACAACTTATATTATTATATTATGATAGAAGCAAAGCCTTTGTCATTAACTTATGCATGATTTATTTCTTCCCATGTATTAAGCGGAATTGACCTACTGTTTATATCATAGCTGATTCCCTTCGGTGCATAGCATGCATACATATGGTAACCACACTTCATCGTTGTCATCGGTGATGTCAAATTTTAAAATGTTAACCTTTAAATGGTTGAATATACGATATGACTATCGATTAATAACTATAGCAGGATGACTGACAAATATAATCCAACTCTGGGCACCGTGAAGACACAATAAAGGACAGCTAAAGGTCCCGCGTCTATCGTGGGATATTAACCATGGACATATCTTCAAGCTTAAATTACATTAAATTGACTTCTGGGTAGACCTTGCCTCAAGTTTATCTAAAGACGATAGGACATTGTATTGATTAGCTTCAAAGTATATATTCAAAAATATACAGGGTGATCCGTTCAGCTCCTAACAAAAATTTGTATTTTTTATTTATTTAAAACCCAAAAAAATGACGAACCATTAAGATCTTATAGCTTATTGAAATTGTCGATATAACCGCTTTTAGTGCGAACTAAGGCCTTAAGTCGATTGACAAACGAGTTGCTAACTACACTAACCTAAGTCTGCTGAATTTTCTCCTCATTGTCGACGAAGCGCATCAACTTAGTGGAGCCCATTGTTGGAACGTTCTTTTGTAATTACCCTCTCACCGTTGCGTTGGTTACACAAGGCTTCAAAGCATCTTCCAAAACATTTTCGCGGTAAATAATCGCATTCACGGTCCGAGGGCATAAGCGGCGAACGTATAACTGCCGCCCATTCCGTGACAAAGGTAGAGCTTGACTTCAAGTGATTAATCGAACATCGAATGCTTAATCACTAATTGGTCGATTAGGAAATTCCGCTCGTTAAGGAACTCGATATTCAGAAACTGGCCTCGTTCGTGCAACCGCATCAGCTCTTTGGCTCTGTCGAAGCTCACTTTTTTTGTTTTTTTTTACGTTTTTAAATTGAGTTAATTTTTCAATATCCATTGCATGGTCTTCTTGGTATTTTCAGTATTGTACGTATTCGACATATGAACAATTCAATGACGTCATTTGCAGACTCTAACGTTAACCACTTATGTCTGTTCATTTAAATATAGCGCTATTGCACTGTTACGTCTGAATGCCATTGCGAATAAAAAAAATATATTAACGGAACTGAGACGCAATAGCTTGTAAAGGAACCCAAATGTCTTTAGGCGAAACATTGACCCAGTTTTACCAACAGCTCACGAAGTTACAGCCTTCTAAAATTGTTTACTATTTAGCTGGCCCCCATCGTATTCTACAAGGTGGCCCAAAAACACTCATCCGATGTTGATTTGCTATGTCTCTAAAATGAAACGATGAAGTTTTTTTTTCACTTTGACTATAATATCGGTCAAGAGGGTTGATGAACATTTGAGCACTTTTATTTCATTACACTTTTTTTTAATCATTTCGGGGGATAAGTTCTCGCACTCTTGTCAAATATTTGCCTTGAAAGAGCCCGTGACTTATTCTGATAGACCCGTTATCACTATATATCCTAAAGGAGGAGGTCTGAAGCCATGACATCGGGCGATCTCACAAATCGTCAAAACGAGACGCATCCTTCAAATGCCTCTTGTCGCGCGAACTGTGTGCCGGGTTGCAGTGACCTATTGGAATCACAGGTCCTCCAGTCTCATTTCATTAATTAGCGGCAATAAAAAATTCTTAATCATGGTTTTTCATCGCTAATCAGTCACAGTAACCGTGTTTCCCACAACGCCGTCGAAAAAATTAGGTCCGATGAAATTTCGGGCATAAATGGCGCACGAGCAGTGACTTTTAATGTAATGGATGTAATGAATCTTCGTGAATGATATCGATAATTTAGACCGAAAATCTGATGTCTCCACTTTGAAAGGAAACAACTTCAAGCCTTTCACCAAAGTGCACCGTATAAACGGATTAGTAATGGCGAGTTGCGTAGCACGTTATCTAGCCAACGACGGCAGTCACAGCGGCTGTTTTTTGATCGGAAACAGCACTACCTTCTGTCACGTGTTGTTCAAGTCTCTTCGAGGCCAGCGGCTGAAATATGAATTATCCCGCCAAGAATATTCTGCGATCTGGAGGAGCACAGCGTTCCATGGATCGTCGACATGTATCGTGCATATGTTTTCCTCACAAAAAAGTTAAAGCATCTTCCAATAGAATGATACATTTAATCATTATACGTTTATTATACTAAGTGTATTGCCATTAAAGACCATAACTTCATCTAGCAGACGTAAATGAAAAATAAGTAACCTCTACAGGCATGATTAGATAATACCCAAAATTCCAATAAACTATCAGTTTCATAAATCTGTGGGAAATAACCTTATTTTTTACCTGCACTGATTGCCTATAATTGTCTTTTACCTAGCAGTTAGATATGAAGCTGATATATAATTGATTTGGAAAATGATCAACTACAATAGATTTCTGGACAAGATCAAAACAATTAAAAACCAACGTTATATGCCTCATTGGAGATGTCATATTTTAAAATTAAGACAAGAATTTAGAATTGAAGAATTTCGAAGTTTTCTGACCAGCATTCGCTCACTTTATTAAGAGTCCATTATGCATATAGGCTTCGAATGAAATTGGTTTGAAATCGATATCGTTATTTGAAATGTGTGAGGCAAAATAAAGTTCAGAAGCATGCGAACATACACGCAAACATCCCTCTTAAGACTATATACTCTAAGGACCCTGCAACACGGTATACTTGCCAAATTAGACGTTGTAAAAAGTCTAACGGAGAATATATCAGCTCTCAGTTCTGGAACAACTGAAGAGGTCTCACCGCAATGATGAAGCAATTGGATCAACAACTTTACGAGAAGTGCAAATGGAATTGATTTGATCTCAGAATATTGTGAAAAAAAGGAAAGTTCGCTGTCTTGAGTTTTTTTGTACCTTTCTTGTCATGAGTTAATCTTCAATAACTTTTATCATCATTTTAAATAAGTCCTATAAGACTGTGAGACCAGGAAGTGTCCAGAAAAAAACTGCCGATATTTTCAGCGCACATTAACCAGATGACTTGCTTTCCATCTCAACAGCGCTATCCTAGCTGTGCAAGGCATTAGTTACAAGAACTCAATATTCCACTCAAACAGCATATTCTATACTTGCTATGTGCAGCTAGCTGATTAGGCAGATAGCACGGAATAAGTGAACATGGTTGTGGGAAAGGCGTTGACTTCCCCATCCATTGTCTTTAAGATTAGTGATTCTCCTCATTTGAGCCACTATTAGTCACATCTTTAAAAGTATTTACCAAAGGTCACCACAACGACATCGTGCCTGTTTCTTCACGAGATAATTCTAAGTTTTATTCTTAGTTTAGCTGTTCGCCTGGAGGCACCGGACGGTCTCGCGATATCCATTCCGTCGAGAAGATCACCGCTACGGCCGTTGTCACTTACCTAACGACATGTCTCAGCGGCACACTTCAGTGAAAAACTTGAAGATATTCCTTTTTAAAGTGCACACAACCTGCAGATAGTCAGTCACATCTAAACTACGTTCACGCTCTTCTGAGCTAACAGCAACAAAGTGGATGATTTTTTTTCTCTTTTTTTATAATTGACTCGTGCACAATGACTACCCTTAAATATCAAGGCACAGCACGGGCCGAAAGTATAGAGGGAGGACTATCATCAGCGAAGGAGAGTATTGATTTGGAAGTAACAGTTAAGCAGTTAACCATATATTAAAATGAGGAAGAGTGTGGGTGACAGAAGTCCTGTGAATATCAAACTTGAAACCGCCCAAAATGACTTGCATTGAACGGCCCGAATCCATAGAAGAAGAGACTCATCGATACCATAAGCACGCATGATAATGCGAGCCTGATACCAAACTCTGTCTAATGCTTTTGAAATATCGGGGGCAACAATCTTGCTTGCTCCGAAATGGTGCAAAGATTGGTTTCACTTTTTGGTGATATATGCCATCAAATCACCAGTGGACTTGTTGCTGCGGAAACTGTACTGTCAGCGTTTCCATGACAATGAAAGAAGGGACGTTAGTGCTACGGGTCGGTAGGAGGTAGGAGACGAAGATTCCCCTTTTTATGGACGGGCTGGACAAATGCTATTTTTCATTACATCCACTAAAAGCCGCTGCTCGTGCGCCATTTATGTACAATACATACTAGATGTCATCGGGCCTCATTTTTTTTGAGGACGTATTGGGTAACCTGGTTGCTGGTAAGCGATAGAGGACATGTGGCGCCATATTGAAGTTGGGGTTGCTCACACATCTTGTGCGACAACAGGCATTTTGAAGACGACGTTCTCAACTCGCCTAATACTCCTTTTGACAACTTGCATATGCGACCTCTTCAAACTTCTTTTTTGGGGTTTTAACCCTACTAACAGCAATCTCCGACAAGAGTGCGAAAACAAATCGACTGAAACACTCGTCGAAACTACTGAATATGTGGTAAAAAGGGCCCAATTATAGGATTGCCCACTTCACTTATATCTTCAAAAGTAATGCAAAAAAAAAAAATAATAACGTAAAGCTCCAAGTAAACATATTAAAAATATTATAAAATTATGTTTCATTTTGAATATATAGCAAAGCAACAACGGCGAGTATTTTCGGGCCGCCCGGCTGTCCTAAATTGTCTGAACATATATACATTTTAGACTTAGATATTCTGCATTCTTCGTTTTCCAGGCAACGGTCTCCCTCGCCCCTTAAACGCGATTCAGGCAATTATACTTTAATCGATATCGTAGCCCGTCTGTCCCGAATTCATAGAAAATTGGGTCATAATCAAGATGTCTATCTTTTTTCTTATCGATTTTTTAATTCTTTTTATTAATAGAATGTGATGGAGTAACTGTCTAATTTTGGTTTACGATAGTACTTAAACACGCGTACTAAAGGGCAAAAAGCCCATCAGAGTATAAGGTAAATAAAATCGCAAAACTCTATCAAGTGTGCTTGTTTCCGCCTACAGCTGCCGTCTTTTCTCTAAAAACATACCTAAAGTGAGTTTTCTTTTTCCCTCTGTGAAATGAAAATAAATAAAAGCCCAAGCCTCACTTGAATATGTTTTGCTTTCTCTCTGACGTCCTTAGAGCGTCATAAGGCAAACGGAAGTCCCTTGCTTACTATAGTTGATTTTAGGTCAAACGGTAACTCTTCCGCTCTAATGGATGAGATGGTTTTTGTTGCTTATTTCGTCCTGCGCGTTTGCCCATCCCCGATTATCTACCATTATACAGCACCGCTTCGTCTGACTTCATGTCAGTGTCAAGGACTACTTATTCCAACAGCCATCATTTCTTTGGAGGTTTGTTTTTTTTTACTCACCCACAGTGTCAACTTAGAGCTACAAACAACTGGTCACGCGTTTTCCCAATGACGAACACTATCCCTGGCCCATTTCGGAGCTCTCCTGATCGCTTTTGTTTGTGATTACTTAGGAAGCATTCCAGTTATATTTGTGGCACGACACCACAATTAAAAGTCAGCAACGGCTAACGGCTTTAGTGTCCTGGCAGCCATATCAATTCATTTTGAATCAATCACCTGACCTGTGCGTTGGTCCTTTACTTCTAAATTACTTTGCCCTTACGCAGAAGGAATACAACAAAAAAATAACAAAAACACGAACATGGAGCTCTTAATGAACTCGAAGGAAAAGGATATCGACATACAACTTAATCAAATGTGGGTCATCGTAGGTGGTTAAGTGGTTCCTCATGCGGAAGTGAAATGGCACAATTGAGTGGAATGCGTTGCTCTTTGGAGAAGATCTCGATTGGACACAGAATTTACTCTACCCTTGACATGCTTGGGAGATTTCTTTACTCGTACTCGTATTTCCCGTCTTTTGACAGAAATTGGATTTTTTAATTAAAACGTGGATAATTGTGTTACGGAAAGGTAGCTCGATTGACAACCCTGATAGGGCTTATAGAGGTATTAATTGCTCTGAAGTAAGTCCATTCCATCTTAAAAAGTCTGTACCATATTTGAAGACTTACTTTTGGCTTAAACAATGTGATTGAGTCTGTCTGAAAATTATTAAATTAATGAATAGCCTGTGAATCTCTATTATCTTTTGTACCATCTTCCAGTCTGAGATTTGAAATTATGACAAATCGTCCTAGGCGACGTCGAATAACTTAAGGTCACATATCACTTTGCCCATAAAAGCTAATGCACTAGAAAAAGAAAGAAAAGAAGATAAAAGGAAAACTTGCCACACAGCCTGCTAATCTTATTACATTCTCGTATCTTGTACAAAACGAAATCTATATACAATCTAACCATGTGGGTTCTCTGGCAGTACTTCGACTGGCTTGGTCGATGTCCTGCTGTCCAAAGATAACAATTTATTGTCCTTTAGGTTATTCATCCATCCATTTAGTCGATGGTCAATGATGGTACTAGGACAGTGACAGGATAATACATTTCCCTTACACGCCTGCGATTGATGAATGTATATTTGCTACTTGGTTCCATACCAAGTATGGAACGGCTACTCTTGAAATATAAATAACTTCGTAGCTTTCTGGATTAAAGGTTGGACAAATTGTCCTTTTTCCTTTTTCTTCATTGCTTCCTTTCTTTTGGGATATTTCTGGTAACACAATTGATTCTGATTGAAATGAAATTAACGTACGAGAATGGTGGTCGCTCGTGGGAAAATATATTTCATTTGGCGAAAGATTTGTATCGTCAGATTAATTTCACTTTATTATAGGGCAGGGACGACAAATAGGGATTTTCGTTGAGAGTTTTTTACTATTGCTCTATGAGAAATATAGATTTTATCCGATATTGGATTTAGTAGTATCTAAAAATAGGTTTGTAATCAAATAAAGTGACCAAAGTCATGGAATTAATATAATTTGAACATTCGGAGTGTGTTATTAGACCCTTAGCTCAGACTTTTAGTGCCGCGGCACAATTTAATTGAGGTCCCAAAATGTCTCTATTAACAACTATTTCGTTCAAAAGTATGATTTCTTACGCTTGACCAGCTCCTGATATAGTGAAGTTGACACGAATAGTGGAACATCAGTGATAATGTGGGCTTGTTTCGGAGTTATATGCACCTTTGAAAACTTTTCAAGCATTAAGCCATATTTCCAGTAGCTTCAATTGCCTAGATCAGACACTTCGGCTGGCTTTATCAGTTGTCTATTCTAAAATGAAGGTAGCCTTCATTCTCAGAGTCCTATTGGCTTTGTTTTGTGCTGCTAGGACAAGTTTGAAAACATTTAATCACAGACGAACTCGTTACGGACTTGACCGATCCGACCATTCTTCGCTAATTTCTTAATATCAGTGCTAATGTAGCATAATCTTGTGTCTTGACAGCAAATAATAAAAATGCTTGAATTTGCCTGACGAGCGTAAAAGCCTCCTTCATACACGTCGTTATGGCTAATATCGACCGTACGACCACTCCTTTTTTTCTTTCATTCGGGATTTAATTTTACAACTTTAAGTACATCATTGCAAGGGGTCGTGAGAGAATTGCGCAAGAGGTAAATGCTTCAGTTCAAAATGAGCCAAAACAGTCGATTCCACGCCATTCAGAGGAATTGGGAATATCTCATTTAGTCTCAGTTAAGGATCGGTTTTTTTTAAATCATAGGTTATTTTGACACTGATAGCTGTTTCCCGCACGAAATCTTTACAGAAAATCAGTGTCATACCTCCGCGGAACGAAATGAGTCGCTTTTCGCTCGAACAACGTTGGGAAATATTGAAAACTTATTTCCGAAGAGAGTGCTTTATAGCCCAAATCATGCGTTTTTTAAAAAGAAGTTTTGGCCGAAATGAAGCACCCACTGCGTCTGCTGTACGCAAGTTTGTGCAAAAATTTCGTGAGACTGGTATGCTATTGGACAATACTCATGGTCCCCGTCGTCGTTCGGTACGCACAGATGAGAATGTGGCTGCTGTGGCCGAGAGTGTGAAAATCAATTCACGAACACCTACTCGCCATCGATCCCAACCGCTTAACATTCCATGCACTAGCCTGAAGAGAATCTTGGACAAAGATCTCGGATTATTCGCTTACAAAGTCCAATCGATCTAAAAATTGAAGGCGCGCAACCATTCGCTTCGTTATCGCTTCGCAATTTGGGCCTTAGAGCAACTTGAATGGGACAACGATTTTGGGCGAAAAATCATCTTTTCTGACGAGGCGAATTTTCATCTGGGCAGCCACGTTAACAAACAAAATTGCCGCATCTGGTGCTCGGGAAACATGCACGTTATTCTCACGAACAGTGGGCGTTACAGGGCCATGTTCATTTTTTACTGAAATTGAAGACATGCATTTGGACGACCTCTGATTCATGCAGGACGACGCGCCATGCCAGACAGCCCATGCCACAATCGATCTTTTGCACACCAAATTCCCAAATCGTGTTATCAGCCGTCTTGGCGATGTCACCTCGACTTTTTTTGTGGGGAACCGTGAAGGACCGATGTTATGCCAACAATTTGGAAACAATTCAAGCATTTAAGGCCAATATCATCCAAGCAATCCGCGAGCTACAGCCCAAAACCATCAACAAGGTCTTGGAAAATTCGGGTGACTGAATGCACTACTACAAAGCCAGCCGAGGCAGCCACTTGAACGACGTTGTTTCGTAATTAATAGGAATGTTTGTTCTTACTAATACAGCCATAATATATGGAAAAATTTTAATTTTGTTTATTTTATCGCATTTTTAAGAAGAAACTTGTATTTGGCCCAACCTGACAAAACTAAAGCACTCCTTAATAAAAAATTTAAAACCTTACAAAAAATATACAAAACAGTTAATATTTTGTTGCATATCCTTTTACCTTTATAACATCCATACTTCTTTTCGACATAGAATTTATAAGGCTATCTTCACTGCCTTGTACAATTTATCCAAGGTTTTTTCCCTTGTCCCTATTAACTCACATGTTGTCTATCGCCCAAAAGTTGCCAATAGGCCTAGGGTCAGCAGATTGCGCGGGCCAATCCTCAATCTCGCTGTTATTGGCATTAAACCAAGTCTTGACAACTTTACTTGTATATTTTGGATCGTTGTCCTCTGAAAACGTCCACTTCAATCACTTCTTCAGCATAAGGCAACATTACTGTTTTTAAAATATCTAAATATTTAAAACCATCCATAATACCATTTATTGTGTAGATTGGCCTGATCCCCCAGCTAGGGAAGCATCCTCAGAGAGCACATTTCCTCCACTGAATTTAACTGTTGGGACGCAATATTTTGGATCCATCCTCTTTCCTATTGGTTTGCTTATTCTGGTGATACCATCTGAATTTTTTTATTGTATTTACACTCACAATGCATGTCGTGTAAAATTTGATTAGAGGAAACTGTGGGATCTTGTAGGATTGCCCGTTTTGAAAGAGGTTCGTCTCTTCCAGTCAATTCCCGAAGCCTTCCTCCGGAATGTTTGGTAGTCGTCTTACCGGTGGTATCATACTACCGCGAAATAACTGAGTCCATAATCATATTTATCGCTAATCTTATATCTTGATGATCCGTATGGAAATTCAGCAATAATTTTTCCTTTTAAAACTTGGTTGTAATTATTTCTTGCCATATTTTTAGAAATTATTCAAAGATCAATTGATCCCAAAAAATTCCTTTCAAATTCAACTTTGATCAATTATGCTTTCTTGAAATCCTATTTAATGGTAAAATAAAAATTTCCGAAATTTGAAATTGAATAAAAAAAAGGGAAACATGTCTCTATATCAGGGGGTGCTTTGGTTTTGTCCAATACTGTATGTGACGTTTGGCTCGAACAAGATGGTGCTAAATGCCATACAAGTTAACTATTGAAGAGTAAGGAGAAAGTTGGGTAATCGTGTAGTCCCGAGAAATGGTCCAGTCGATTGTCCATCTCACTCATTCGATTTAAAGCCTTTGGATTTCATTGTATGAGATTACGTTTAGACGTTGTTCAAAAAGTCAACAACTTTAGAGGAGCTTGGGAAGAATATCGAACGCATCGAAATCAACAACGTTTCGGCCAACATATGGGAGAAATATGCCTCCAAAAAAGCCGATTGCTGCAAACATGCTCGCAGTGGTCGATAGGCGGGATCGAATTTTCTACTTAAAACTAATATGTGTGCTACACTTGGACATTGTGTTTTATTTAATACAAAATTGTTATGTCCTTACTAGAAATATTGCTATCTGAAACTTATTCTCATCAAATGTACACAACGTTTGGTTTGATAATGTATAGTAGATCCAGGTCCTGTCAGCATATTGTGATATTATATAGGGTTTTCCAATAAGGACTTGACAACTTTTTTTTTAAATAAAACGCAAACTATTTGAGATATTTCAAAAACTTTATTATCGGCTTGAAGTACAATCAAAACATTTATGAACTGAACTCGACTTCGTTCATATGGCCACCGCGAGCACGTTTGCAGTGGTAGATTCGTTGGACCCAATCTTCGATGACTCGGCCACACATTGGCTCTGAGCTCTTCCAACGTCGTCGGCTTGTTGGCATAAACCAATGACTTAACGTAGCCCCAAAGAAAATAGTCTAGAGGCGTTAAATCGCACGAACGAGGCGGCCAATCGACTGGCCCATTTCTTGAGATAACACGCTCATCAAACTTACTCTTCAATAAATCGATTGTAACGTGTGCTGTGTGGCTTGTGGCACCATCCTGTTGAAACCACATGTCGTCCAAGTCCATATCTTCCAATTCGGGCCAAAAATAATCCTTAGTCATGGCGCGATAACGCTGGCCATTCACAGTAACGTGACGATCGTCATCGTCGACGAAAAAATATGGCCCAATAACGCCGCCGGCATGCAAACCGCACCAAACAGTTATTTTTTGTGGATGAAGTGGCGATTCATGAAGCACATGTGGATTTTCACCCGACCAATAACGCATATTTTGCTTATTGACGAACCCATCGAGCCAAAAATTAGCTTCATCACTGAAGATGATTTTGCGATGAAATTCATCATCTTGGCGCGTCTTCTCCAAAGCCCAATCGGAGAAAATACGTCGCTTCGAAATGGTCCATCGGCTTCAATTCTTGAGTCAGCTTGATCTTGTATGGGTGTAAACCAAGATCCTTACGCAAAATACGCCATAATGTGGTCTGAGCGATGCCCAATTCTTGAGACCGCCGTGGAATTGACTGATTTGGATCGTTTGCTACGGACGCCTGAACGGCAGCGATATTTTCGACACTTCGACCAACTCGTTGTCCCACTGACACGGCAACATTACACAACGAATATGTAGACTCAAATTTTTGCACTAAGCTTGTTATTGCCTGTCTGCTAGGGCGAGAATTACGACCGAAAATTGGAGTTAACACTCTTAAAGTTGCGGTCACCGACTCCGAATTTCGGTAGAAAATTTTTATAATTTGCAGACGTTGCTCGCTCATGTACTTTATCATGATGAAAATGTTGAGTTTACTGAATAAATTGACAGTGATAGTTCGATGATTAGTGAAAGGGTGCGTTCACAAATTAAATTGAAAGCTGTCAAGTCCCCATTGGAAAACCCTTTATATGAAATGAGTGTGTTAAAATTTATTTTAGTATTCCAAATGCTTCTCGGGCACTCACATAACGTAAGTTACCCCAATGACAAAACTCATTTACTCGTTATTCAGTACCAGTAGTTTACACAAAACAAACCCTTTTACACAAATCTGATATGAGCTCCAAAAGTTGAATTTGCAACAGAGAGAGTTTGCACTTGCATAATGAAAGATGAATAGCCTTGTTTTCCCTTAAAGTTTCAATGAAATGAAAGGAAAGAGAAAGATTTGGGACTGGTCTGAAGCTTTCTTGATTTTACTAATGAGCTTGTGAAAGGCTTACATTTTTCATCGATAAGCGTACCACTTCTATAGAAGTTTTAGTAGGATGGCCATCATACAGAAGAAACAATAAGAGCTAATATTCAACAGATTAAGCAACTTATTATACTTACTTAGGGTTTGCTACAATATGAATTAAATATAGGCCATCATCAATATACCTCAACAGCTATCACGGCTTTGTTTTTGTCGTTTCCAGTGCTACACGCTCAGTTGGTGAAGGTCTTCTTCTACCAATGTACACCACTTTAAAACGTTGTACCTCATTGCGTCCTTCCTGACTCATTGCACTCATAAAGGCTATATTGGTGTATAGCTCCTAAAGGTTGTGGTTGAATCTTCTTCTCTTTTAGTTACGTACAAGAAGTCAGTCGAAGATTATTATTTTTCTCTCGAAAAAACTTAAAGCTTCTTCATCTGCTCCACGCTATATCACAGAACCGAAATGATTATAGTCTTCTATAGGTTACCTTTGTCTTCCTGTAAAATGTTTTATTACTCAATTGTGCTTAAGCTCTATGTAACTCTGAGCCTGATTCTCACACAGTTGCGGTTGCTGATGGTTACTGCAAAACCAAAGTAAGTGAAGGCCTTGACTTCCTCCAAGCTACATCCGCAATCATTATTCATATCCGCCTTAATACTCATAATGTGTCATTGATGTCTCAGTGCGTTCAGTCAACATCTTTTAATTTTTGAAAAAATCGTGCCTTTTCTGTTACTTTAAAGGCTCCATCATAGGCCTTTTCTAACATCGTAAGTATTTTTGTTTTCAAAAATTGATATCGCTCAAACAAGCCCACCGAAGCCCTGAATATGATTCATATCTGTGCGAGTCGAAATGAGTTCGATAATTACTAATGCATGCGCGCGCCAAGTAGCAAAGTGCTGAGAGAAGTCGCCCAGGGCCTTTGAGAAGGCTTTTGGTGTTCCCATATGCATTAAAATCATTAAAAAATGTACACTTCTCCAGCCAGATGTAAGCGTGTTATATATCCGCATATTTATACTATAAACTCCTACCAAACTTGTTCCTTGGTCCAGCACTTTATTCGTCTTGAAGGATAAACTAATATAAAAAAATTCAAATCTTTAATATGTGCACATTAACCACTGAAACTCGTATCAGTATGTGTTAATATATCCACAAAAAATGTTTGTTTTGATGTTCTATGTCTGATCACTGCCTTAAGCTCTGGATTAACTTATCTCGAATGTGTCGTCTTCATATGTCAAAAAGTAGTCGTGAAAGAACGTTTGTATGACCCGTTATGCTTTATTATATACACCATATTGTAATTTGTAAGAAGTCGACAACCAGGCTATAAACAGCCAAAAACTTACGAAACTCCTATTGCTGAGAGTTTTTTATAAGAGACATTGTCGTCCGCGTCCACCGACCAAGTAAGCTTCAAATTCAGTCCATTATTGGATAAGCGGCCCAGATATTTGTTTAAAATCAATCAGTCAGTCGGTCGGTCAAATACGATAAGTTTGTCATAGTTCCCCTCCTTTACCAGTAATTTTTTTTTTCTTCATTAATAATCAACGATGGGTATTGATGAATGGTATAAAATCACTATTACGTAGCAGTGAATTAACGAACTGAATGAGGAAAAGGTGTCGCGAGTGTCTTTACGATAATTTCTTTGCGTTTAAGGTCGATTTATGTTGTAGTGCTTATTGTATGGTGCTATTCGGACGTTTTCTTGGATGTCTCCTAATGGAAGGAGTTGAGGACTCAAAAGAACGGCCATCGAAAGATGCAAAATCTAAGTAAGATTTTACCAATCACTTGTTTTGCATTTGTATACTTGTTGTCGAAATATAAATTTCTAAGTATCTTGAACAGGGTTGCGATATTATTCAGTCTATAACGAAGAAGGCATTGATTTTTTTTTAAAAAGAAAAATCACCACTATTTTATGTATTCATTCACTGATCCACTTATCAATTACATACCCAACCCCATTTTCAAAAAAAAGCAATTACCACCAGTGACTTTCTGAATAGACGTTATTAAAGTGCAGTAGACGCGAACAGATTGGGCAAAATACATTTCTAAACATAGTCTCATTTTCCCAGCCACGTTCAGTAATCCTACTAAACTGATTATAGTGAGTTCTTCCTTCATTAACAGCCATTAGTCGCAGATACCATCTTTTCATTTTTGACAAATATTTGGCGAATAGATTAGGTGGGAAAGCAATTTGAACTTTAACTCATTTCTGAACATTATCTTGGTGAAATAATATTTTTCACCATGCGCGTTTTCCAAAAAAAGTAACCCTATGAGCTTACGATTTTTTTTTCGACTCCCGGGAACCCATTCTCCGTTTCAGCTAATTATATTGATTGTTTTCTTCGTGGTGTATGGAGTGGTAGATTTTCAAATCTTTTTCGACACAAGAACTAATTTTTATTGACGTGAAGTAAACTGCCGAATCTGCTACCCCTGCCAATGAACGATGTAAGCACTTCTGAAATGAATTCTCTCAAGAATTTGTTCGTTCGTACATTGGCTTGCCTTGGGGAACTTTCGCTGCTTCAATATATGGTGATATGATTTATGGATTCACTTCTATTTCATTCATATTCTGTCACATATTTATTGTTGTAATCGGAGGAATAGACTCCAAGAGTAAAATTTAGCTCGGTCTCGATATTGACTACACTTGTTACGTGCTTCCTGGACCGAGGTATACTCAAAAAAGTTTATTTGTGACGCCAACAGACGCACTAGTCGCGGCGATGACACCACTTTGTCCCTTTGGGTTCCCGTTTGGAGCATTTGTTCGTAATGGCGCCTTTGCCACCTGATTACTGCCACGTTGACAGTACCCAGTCAATCCTCTTCTAGTTGAGAACCCGTGCCTGGATTCTGACTGGTAGCGAGTTGCCAGGAGTAGTGTGAGGCCAAGTCTGTCTGGGAGAAAACCCTAGTCGAGTCTATAGCTGCTGCTGGCTTGGGCCTTGAGCGCGCCTTGATTGGACCCTTCCGGGTAAAAACCCAAATCGGAGTACTAATCCCGCAGTATTTGCCTTAGAATTAGATACTAATAGGATTTAATTAACCTCGTATGGGTTAAAACCCGAGTCGAAGTTCGGCCACACAACTTGTCCCACACTTGTAGCCGACGTAGTCGTAAAAATTATAATTTTTTTCCTTTACTTTATTTTTTCCGTACACTGTAACGCCACCTTAGCATCAACACTGCGTTGTTGATTTGAGCACACGACAAGTAGTAATTATTATGGTTGTTGTTGTTGTTGTAAGTCCTCTCCTGTTTAGGTATACTGTCCGTATATGACGGTGTATGTGATTCACTGTATGTTCTCTTCTCTGATGGTTGACTCGACTTGTCCTTTGAAGACTCACTGGAGAATTCTTGCTTAGCCAAATGCGTCGACCCTTTATGGAGCTAAGCTGAACGGCGATATGAACTGTAACTTTTCATCACATAAAAAAAACAATAATATTCAAACGTAAACTTTATAAGAGGGTGCCTACGATCAGAGTACCTTTTTTCAAACAACAACCGTCCACTACAAATAAGATCGGAACTTCAAGGAATAGTTTTAAGGGAAGAGTCAACTGACCTTATCTTAAAATTCCAGTTTGCAGTTTGCGTGGATTATGATCTGATGGCTTCAGTTCTAGTGTTAATCAAATTTTGTATGGATGCGAATACAAATCCTTATTTATGCATATAACATTTCTGATAGTTCGGGATGGCGATATTGTGAGTTCTTTAGCGACAATGTGCTTCAAGAGCGTTCACGCTGGTCTGCCACACTTTGATCGACAGTAGGAGTTTCTTAATTTTTTCAATAACCTTTAAGTTACTGATCTATTAGGAAAATTATTTACACAAAAAAATCATTAATTTATTGGCATATATTTTTTTTTTTAATCGACTATTTTCTTAACAAATGTGCTAAATTTTAATAAGTTACTGCAGCTTATAACTATCCTCGTCAGAATTGTACTATCTACTTTACAAATGTTAAAAATAACCAAGTGTTAATATTATTATTATCGGCAATTTGGAATTCGGAAGTGCAGAGCGTCGATCGCCAAATATCCCTGTCATAAGTGTGCTCCTTCCATGTTTCCCTGTTCTGCCCGATTTCTTCTAGATCCATCCTTATATTGTCCCCCCCATCTCCGACGCGGCCTTCCTGGCGGTCTTCTTCCTCTGAGTTTCCCACTCATTATTCGTTTGACTGCTCGTTCCTTACGCCCATCTCAGTCTTCGCGATTTAATGACTCGGTCAATGCTTGGGGTTAAATAGAGTTCCTCGAATTCTTGATTGTGTAGTTTTCTCCATTCGTCTGTATTTTCGTCCTGTTTTCCACCAGATCTTATTTTTAAAGACCCGAAATCTATTATCCTCCTTCTTAGTCAGAGACCAGGTTTCACATCCCTAAACTGAATGGTTTTATAAATGATGATTTTAACACTGCGAGACAAAAGATTTATTTTTAATAATTACTTCATCGTGAAGAAGCACGAGATGCAGCCTCTTATATTGTATATTTCGATTTTTATGTCATTTTTGCCAGTCAATATACTTCTTTTCCTGCAATTATTAGGCTTTCTACATTTCTTTTAACTCTTTCCTCACTATCTCCCAAAAGGTCCAGATCGATAGCCTACACCAGAACGGATGTGATTCCGTAAAGGGTTATTCCGCTCTCCTTTTCTTGATGAGATCTCATTACGAATCTCAGCACCAAATTAAAAAGGAGTTATCCTTCACGTGTCTCGAATGTTTCCGACACGACATTTTCTACTTTTTTTATTTAAATTCAGTAATACTTATGTTATGAATAACATAACAATTGACATAAAAGGTATGAAATATAAGAAAATTCAAATGGCATTCTATATTTTTTATACAAAAATAGTAAAAAGAGAGTTGAGTGCCATGTCAATGTTTAAAATTAGACAATATACGTAAATTTGATGCATTTGGGGGGCGTGACCCTTGAGATACAAAATTCAAGAATTATGAAATATACATATATTAATAAAACAATCAAAGAGAACATAATTACTTTATAACTTCATATAATAAACAATATAAGCTAAGACTTAAATTAAACCAGATTGTCAGAAAGAAGAGATTCCATCCTAGAGAAATTAAAATTGAGAAGTCAATTCTTTACTAGTTTAAGAAATGTTCCTGGTACAGTTGTTTTTCTGAACGACAAAGGAAGTTTATTAAATATACGATCAGACGAAATACGAGTATAATAAAAATTACGAAAGGCAGTAGTATGGAAGGAAGGCACAGAAACAGAGTATGAGAAGTTTCCACGTAAGTTGTATTTTGATATTAAACGAAAATTTCGATTACCAGATTGAAAAAAAAAAAACACTTTAGTACCTTAAAGCAGTACAGATGACGAACTGGAAGAATTTTCATGTCATAAAACAAAGGGTAACTAGTAGTCGTATAATATATTTTTGTGACATGTTATTCTTAAATACGAGTATACCTCCCCAACAACAAGCAATACCATATTGTAATTTTGATTGAAGAATACCATAGAAGATAGTTTTCAATAGCATTTTGGAACAGACATTACGCAAATAGAAAAAATGCCTAAGTGTAGAACGACAATAACTCCTTAAAGCTTCAACATGTTTCGAGAAGCACATTTTCGAGTCAATAAGCCTAAGATATTTAAGCTCATTGACAATCTCGATTTGAAAGCATTTATGACTGCAGCTTAAGTTGTCATTAAAGGTAGGAGAAAATAAGCCAGACCTACAATTGCAAGCATTAAGTTGAAATTTTCGGCACTCCGGTGAGAAGTAAATATTAGCTTCAGGATCCGGTAATGTTGACAAGCTAAAGAACATTACCTTAGTCTTGGCACTTATGACCAAGTTGTGTTTGGAGAACCAAATTCTAAGAAGATAAAGATCCATATTTATATCTGAAATCAGGTATAGGCCACTATCTGAACCATATGAGAAATCTACATAATCTGCAAATGCAGTTGGCGTACCTTTAAACTTAAGTGCAAACAGAGAGTTTATATATATAAGAAAAAGAATGGGGCCTAATACAGAGCCTTAAGGTACACCTAGTTTTAAAAACATAAGATCACTCCTAATTTCATAAATTTTCACTCTTTGTTACCTATTATTTGAGTACGAGCTAAATCGAAATCCTGCTTTTTCAAGTTTATTGAGAAGAATGAGGTGATCGACCATATCATACTTTATACTTTAGGCATACTTTTATCAATGTCACCAACTTTTTCGGGATTCTCAGGGTTACACGGACGTGGTTCATTTTCGATCGATCTATAGTCATATGCCAATTCCCATTTCTTTTCTAAAAGCTGCGGTATAATGAAAATCGAGGGATTCCTTTGCGTTCAGTGTCTTTAAGAGAATGTTTGACAGCATCTTGTAACAACTTGGTAGCAGAGATATTCATCGGTAATTGTTGCATTGTATTCGGTAACCCTTTTTAAATACGGAAATGATGACCGAGTTTCTCCATTCCTCGGGGATGGTTTCATTGTTAAATACAATTGCGATGAGTCGCAACTCCTCCGTTAATTTTTCTCCTGCATATTTTATTAATTCCGATGGTATTAGATCGATTCCTGCAGTTTTGTTATTCTTAAGCCGATGGATCGCTTCTTTTACTTCTTAAAAGGTTGCTCTCCATTCAATCAGCAGTTTATTTTTAATTGGGCCGCACCACTTTCGTTGTCCGAAACGAGCTCCCCATTACCGTTGAGAATAAATCCTGACATAGCCCTTTATCCTTTTCGTACAGCATTTATTCCCGCATACGAATATATTGCTCTTGAATTTTAGCAAACTTTTTCCTTTGCCATTGTCGTAGACTTTGATTTCTTATACACGTGATTTCTTCACCATTTTCCAGGGCTTGAAATCTTAGAACATTACGGTCTTATACTTCTTCCTTGCATTCTATGTGAACCAAGGGTTTCCTTTGGGGGCTTTGCAATAGCCTAGTTAGCTTTCCGCTGCCTCCTTTACAACATTTTTTATTGTTGACCATACTGTTTCTAACTGACTTGTTAAGTCGCTAATGTTTATATCGTCAACGTTGAAGTTGGTTATAACGTCCTGTGAATGTGGATTCGGCTTTTAATTTTGGTGATGATTAGGATGTTTTCTGAATCGCAATCCTCTCCTATGTATGCTTTTACGTCTAGTACGTTGGTATGCTGTCTTGTGCCTATCAGAAAATGATAAATTTACTCCATCCGATGATATCCATGTAGCCTTGTGTTTGAATGTTGGAGTTTTACGAACACCTTTTTTGAGCTGGCGAATTGTTCTATGTACGGGATTACATAGAACGCGTCCTTTACCTTGTCATCCTTATCTTCCGTAGGGTAGTGTATGTTCAGAAATGCATAGTTATAGCGGTGACCCCGGATTTTGGCCATCGAAACTCGGTCGTTGTAAAATACCACGTCCATTACGTTCTGCACAATGTGATTGCTAATGAAGAATACTCAACTAAAAGGTGCTACAGTTCAGTGTGAACCTGGGCCTCAACCAACAAGCGTCTGTAGTTGGTACCATATTTTGCCAGTTGTTTCCAATGTCGCACTCCCCGTTGGTAAAGGTCCCCTTCCACCTGTGTGCGCCACCTTAGATTCGGTCGTTCTCTGCTGCGCCGTCCCTCAGGTTTAAATTCGAAGACTCTTCGGGCCGGAGCTGTGTTGTCCATTCGCTCTACATGGCCTAACCATCTTAAACTTTGGACACAAGGACGTCGTACTAGGTCGATGACGCTGTATATCCCGTACAGTTCGACGTTATATCTTCTCCTCCACTCCGTTTTCGTTAAGGTCCAGGTCTCTGCGCCCTAAAGCAGGACCGGGATGATCAGTGATTTATATAGTGCTAACTTCTCAATTGCCTCTTGAGCCCAAAGAAGCAGCAGTTCGCAAGAGTTATTTTGCTTTTGAACTCAGCGCTGGTGTTGTTGTCGCTGGCCAATAGTGAGCTAAGGTATACGGAATCCTTGACAACTTCGTATTTGTAGTTGCCAATTGTGACATTCTGGCCAAAGCGTCGGTGTTATGCGTCTTTTTTGGATGACAGCATCTCTCACCGTTTCCTTCTAATCTTTTCTAGCACGATGTTGAAAAGTTACATGACAGTGCGTCACCTTGTCTTAATCCTTTTTTAAGATTACAATTTGTCAGGGGTGTCGAAACTAGAGGTGGTTCAGTATAGTTCGTCTCTGTGCACACTTTCATATGCGGCTTTAAAATCGACATAGAGGTGATGTGTGTCGCTTTGGAATTCTTAGGTCTTTTTAAGATTGTAGATTTACCTGTCCTGAAACCACACTGATAAGAACCTATCAGATTATCCACAAAGGATTTCAGACGGTCACTCAGCACAGCAGAGAAGATCTTATATGCGATGTTAAGGAGACTTATTCCCCTATAGTTGGCGCTGTTATGGGGGAATCCTTTCTTATGGGCTGGTGCTGATGAAGAATCATATCCATATTTAACGGTTGTTTGGAAAGCACACGATCTTTACAAGCTTCGTACGTTCCACAAGCCTATCCTTAATTTTTGTGAATTTCTTTTCATGGATGATTCCCACCCGGAGATCCGATCACGAACCTAGTTTACCTCCAATTTATTTTACCCAAGAAAGACCGGCTTTATTTAACACCACGGTGGGTCAACGATTTTTGATGTTGCTTTGAGTGTGGTGTTATTATGATGTATGGTGTAATTGTGTGAGCGTGGGTAGTGCAGAGGCATCAACTCTGCGCCTACCTCTGCCATCTTTTTCGTGGGGCAGAGATCCATAACGAATTTAGTCGCCTCTTATGACTAGCACCCCGAGCCAGAGGTATATGCTAACCCCTGTCTCGCAGGGGTGGATAATCAAGAATTTCAGAATTTTTTCACTTCTGCCATCTAGGTGCAATTTTTAAAATACCCTTTCTGGTGCTTGCGGCTTTAAAATCGACAAGAGGTCGAGTGCTTTGAAAAATCACCACCAGTTATAGTTCTTACTAAAAAGACAAAATTCACAAACTGTTTATTCAATGGATTCCAATATAAAAACGCATTCAATATTTTAAATAAAGTCGTCATCCAAATAGGAAGTTACCAATTTCCAAATAGATGGCGCCAGTGGTACAGTCTGGTCTGCATTGTTAGATCAGAAAAGTCACGTGGTGAGTTTGTGAATATTCTTCGGCTCATCATCAATTTCGTCAGCAAGATGAAATTCGAGCAGCAGAAACGTTTAAAAGTTCACGAGAACTTTTTCTCTTCAATTGGGAAAAAAAATCCGGACTGAGCCGACTCGAATAGGAATGGTTTCAGAAATCTACAGTTAGGCTTTTATTAGCTAAACAATATGTCACGAATGATTTCAACACAATAAAAGTTTAAAGACGCAAAACTGAAGGCATTAAAAGAAATGCAAATTCATTGGCCGTAACACAACAAACGATTTGCTATCGTTTGGAAACCTTGGTAATGGTCCAAAACAAGCAAGTCGAGTGTTTCACAAATGATGGCAGGAAAAAAAGATCTGAAAAGTGAATCGATAATTCCAAGTGAAAAAATCGTTGGTGCGACGTGGTCATACATCAACATCGACGGGAAAGTCAAACATCCTTGGATTATGATGTTTGTTCACAGTTTTGAAAAGGTTGAATAAGATCTTTATTTCTGGCGCCATAACTATTTATAAATAAATTTTTGTTTTCATCCCGCTTTAATGATAAAGCTTGATTATATTTCTACGACACTTATGACACCTAATTATTTCAATATACATAATCGCATTACTTGGCTATTGAAGTGGTACCATGGGCAATAATTTATGTATGGTCATTACATTGAAATTGGTTTGGGCGATATATACTTCCAACGTGACAGAGTTACGTGCCCTCTGATAATAGGGCTTAACAGAGGACTTTATTCAATGTGAATATTATACTGCAGTTCATAATGCGATTTTATCATTTCACGTATATGCGAATAAGCCGCCAGCCTGGAAGCCAATAATCCGCCGGTTATTGGTGAGGCGGAAAAAAACAAAACTTGAAAAAAACGGACCGCTTTTTGATGTGCTTTTTTTTCAAAACACTGTATTGCACGACTCATATCAAAGTGATGTTAGGAGTTTATCCAAGGCACCTTTGTCTTTTGATCGACTGACTGTATCCGTCGCAGTCTATTATCTTGTGGCTTTATTCTTTGAAATGCGTGGCATGCATGCGGGCAAATAATTCGCTCGATCAAGGAACTACTCTTAAAAGGCAATGAATTTAAAAAGTGGAAACATAGGGTTAAATATAACCTTTCTTAAAAACATTATATGACTAGAGTACAGGAGCATGATGGAAGAGTGCCAAAGAAACTAGCTTCAAACCGCCAAGTAACTGAAATTATGATATATTTTTTTTCTCGAAATTTGCGAACTGAAGTCGGCAATAAAAAGTAAGTTGCTTCTACCTAGCTGATTGTGAGGAGCTTTGCCCTGCCCCTGCAGTTGCTGTCCCATGATTTTCTTCAACGATGCACATACTTAAATATTTGATTTTATTAAAATATTATTAATTACGGGTATTCATAACGCCATTAGCCACATTTCAAATTAATTCGATGTACAGCTGAGTCATCTCATTTCTAAAGGTTGACTCAAAATGTTCCTTTCCTTTTAATCGGAACACTAATTAAATATAATGACACCAATTTGTGAAATAAAGCAACAGTCACGATATAACCTACCTGGCAAAGGCGACACCCGTCAACTTACCCTCTTGTTAACTGCTGCGGTATCTTGGATTTTAGGCTGAAAAGTGCTAAGGTCAACAGATATTTGGGAAAGAAGTTTTTCTCGACTATTATTTCAAAAAGTTTTCAGCCAACTTTTTACGTACGTTAGTGTGTACAAGAGGCATGTGAGGGGAAGAAGAATAAAAGGCCATTTGGGGTGAAGGAAAAATAAGTTAACAACAGTGCTGAATAGCATGCAATTAATTATTATTTCATATGATTGTGTTAACGAAACAGAAAGACAGAAACAGCTACACTTTTAAGCAAAGAAAAGTTCGTTGGCAAGACTCCATGCGTCATACAAAATAAGCAGGCACATGCGATATAAAATTATCATTTTATTGTAGATGCCCATTTGGATTCAGCAGGTTCAGAGCTTCTTTGACAACCCTTCTCCAAGCTTCCCTGTCTGTTCCATCTTTTCTAATTCCTTTATCATATTGTGCTCCCATCTACAGCCTTCCTGCCGCTGTTTCTCCCTCGGGTGATCCGCACATTATAGTTTTGACTGTTCGTAAGATCACCTGTTACAGTGCTGACGTACTTCACTATACTATTCGTCCTGGCTTGATTGTCAAAGAGATGGCTCAATTCTCATCTCAGGCTTTTACTATTTCGGTAGCGTGTCATTAACCCAAAGAAGCCCGAGCATCAGATAATCAATCACGTGACCCAGCAACTCAAGGTTTTCGAGAGATAGCTAAAAGTATCGCAATCAAACTGGCTGGGGAGTACTTGTACGACTTGTACGACCAAGTTTTATCGGAGATCAATGAAGCAAACCTCGATTGTTTCCATCGAAATCCACGCTCTTGTTTGCTTGCCTTAAAGTCGCGTCGAGGACTAACACTAGTTCTGGAATCGAGATGTTGCATCTGGCCTGTGGCGGACAGGGTTGGCGTCTAAATTTGTATGGCTATTCCACCGCTGCAGTGATATATGAAAGAAAAAACACCATCATGCTGCTGCAAACTGCTAGGTATTTGATGAAAACCTGGACACGCGCAGTGAAAGGAAACAAACTTGTTCGACGGAACAAGAAGAAGTCAAGGCGACTAGATTCCGCAAGTGGGATGAGTCGTTCGATAAAGGTACTTCAATTTGCCGCTGCAAAAAAAAATTCGAGTTTCGTACAACCATTTATCGGAGAAGCGGAGTAAGGGCATTACACCAGAAGAAGCGTTTAATGCAACATTTATCGAACTTGCTCAAGCTGCTGATCTTCACGGACGTTCTTTCGTAGCGGCTATTGTCTAGGAGAAACTCGTTCTTCAATCAAACCAACTCTCGCCAAAACTCAAGTCAGTGTTGTTGGACTTCGTTGAATTGTACTTGAACAATGCTGTCTATAGGAACCTTGGCTTGTGTACCTCACCGATGACGACCTGACTGCCTCGCAAAATAATTTGGAGGAGATCCTGGCACGTATACGACCAAATACTGTGGCTATCGTTGACGGGCTCGATTTCCACGATCCAATCATCAATTCAGCTCTAGGATCATACGACGGAAACGTAAAAGCCGTGCTGAGCAAGAAGACTTACACTCGTTTCACATGCCCTGTCCATCTTAGTCTTAACAATTTAATGACTCGGAAGATGCTTGGAAGTTCTCCAAGTTCTTTATTGTGTACATTCGCCCATAGTGGTTCACAAAAAAATGAAAACATTTTCGAATGAGCCTTTAGATCAAAAAAAAAATTCACAAAACAGTATAGCACAATGGAGGATCTGTTTTGGTGTGGGATGTGATGAGAGCCCTGGTGATCGAACTTTTCAAAGGACACTAAATAAATTAAAAAAACTAAGTCTATCAAAGAATTTTTCCTTTGTCCATGAAAATGATCCAAAACAGAGCGCGCCAGAGAATGGCGCTTCAAAAAGTGTTTACCATCCATCCTAACGTTAAGATCTCAATATCATTGAGAATGTGTGACCTCACTTTAAAGAAAAAAAAATTACAAATTACTTAAAGAGTCGTTATAAATGAAATGTATTATTGTTGGAAATTGAACTTGGAAGGATACGGCAAATTCAGTACCTGAAACTTGGCGCTCTCGATGCATATGATGAAGAAGCCAACGGTTAAATCCCAAATATTGCAAGGTGACAGCCAGGCATGGAGGTGGGAGTATTATGATTTGAACTTGCTTTTCTGGAAGTGGTGTGAGTCCTTTTATTAAAATAGATGGAATCATGGACCATTTTATGTACAAAGACATTTTAGAGAGCCGTATTCCGGAATATGCGGAATATGAAATGCCACTTCGATGGGTGTTTCAGCATGACAACGACCTTAAACATCGAAAGTGGTAAAAAATTGGCTTAGGAAAAATGGGATTCAAGGTCTTGAATGGCCACCACAATCCCCGGACTTTAATCATATAGAAAATCTTTTTGGGATCCTTAAACGCCAGGTCGGAAGTCAAGGCTTTCAAAGTAGGACCCTTCCCATGTCTGTCATAAAAAAAAAATGGGAAAGCAATGATTCAAAAGTTATTTCAAATTTGATTTCTTCTTTGCCAAAAAGATGCGGTGATGAATTGAAAAACAACGTTTTAAAGCGCGGTGATTTGCAATAATTCTTATTACGATTGGCAGAGAACTCCACTGACGATGGTATAGAAAAAGTGTGTTCTGGGGCCGTGCAGGGGTATCTTGGTTGAATAAGCGCATAGGATCGCTGCCAAACTGGAAAGTTCAATTTAATATAAAGATAGTCTGGTTGGCCAGGTTGAATGACTTGACGTGATGAATGCAGCATAATGCTTTCAATTTTAAATAGTTTTCGAAAGAACAACCAATGATTTTTATTGAATGCTATGATACGTAGTCATAGCGTCGGAGATTATAAATGTATCGAGCAATATTGTTAAATATAACATTTAGTTTTGTTAAGGAGTAAGAGTCGGTGTTACAATATACTTCGCAGCAGTACAGCAGAGTAGGCTAAAGAAGAGTTTTAGCCAGCTAAGATTCGAGGCCCGTAAAACGCGAATAGTGGCATAAATTTTACCAGTGGTAGTATTTACACGGTCAGACCAAGTAAGTGCTTCATTGAAGACGATTCTTCACTTTTTCAACGTAGGTGATCACAGCGTCACCCAGCTTGATACGCGGAAGCAGGGACTTATCTAGTTTAGTTCTGTTAATGGCTGTTCTTTTACCCTTAGTTGGATTGAGACTCAGATTATTACTCTGTGCCCACCGCTGTATGCAACATAAATCGTCGTTCATTTCTTCTGATGCCTGGGAGAGTTCTGCGAGGGGACTACTAAACATCTTAATATAGTCTTTGAACATTAGAACGGTGGAGTGTCTTACCGCCTAAGGGAGATCATTAATATAAAGTACGAAGAAAAGGGGGCCAAAAATTGAGTCCTGTGGTACACCACTGCGTAATGGGAGTAGACATGAAGTTTTATCTCCAACAACCACACATTGATGTCTTCCTGTAAGATATGACTGAAAAAGCTTAGTTGCACCCAGCTTGATACGCGGAAGCAGGGACTTATCTAGTTTAGTTCTGTTAATGGCTGTTCTTTTACCCTTAGTTGGATTGAGACTCAGATTATTACTCTGTGCCCACCGCTGTATGCAACATAAATCGTCGTTCATTTCTTCTGATGCCTGGGAGAGTTCTGCGAGGGGACTACTAAACATCTTAATATAGTCTTTGAACATTAGAACGGTGGAGTGTCTTACCGCCTAAGGGAGATCATTAATATAAAGTACGAAGAAAAGGGGGCCCAAAATTGAGTCCTGTGGTACACCACTGCGTAATGGGAGTAGACATGAAGTTTTATCTCCAACAACCACACATTGATGTCTTCCTGTAAGATATGACTGAAAAAGCTTAGTTGCAGTTGAAGAGAAACGAAACTAGCTTTTTAATTTTGAACATGAGTCGAAAGCCTTAGAGTAATCCAGAAATGTCAGTAGACTTACCTCTTTCCTATCCATTGCTTTATTTATCTCATCAACAATATTTAAAAGTACGGTCTTAAAGCTTCGATTTGCTCTGAACCCAGACTGAGCACCAATTAGGAGATTATTGGCATCGAGAAACCTTTGTATCTGCCTTAAAATCGCTTTCTCAAAGACTATTGACAAAATTAAATTTGTCTATAATCTACTGAACCGCCCCCCTTCGGAATTGAGATAATTTTGGCTTTTTTCCAATCAACTGGGAACTCAGATGTTGTTAAGACGGAGTTGTAAAAATGTCTGAGGTACGGCAAGATACATTGTAAAAGTAATTTACCAAATCTGGGGTCTATACTGTCCGAATCTATGGCATTTGATTTTACAGATAGTAATAACTTTCTCATCATCAAGCAGAGTAGGGCAAAAGGTGCCATAAGCCTTAGATTTGAACTGGTTTGGTTTAAATCTAGAAATTTTGCGTTCAGAAGATTACAATCGAGATTGTTGGGGATCTTGGGGTTTTGTTTGCCGATAAGCAAATTACTTAAAGTCTTCCAGACGTTTCTTCCCAAACCCGTTTGATTAATGTGGTTTGCATAATTATTTTGTTTAGCGAATCTAACTCTATACACAACTTTATTCCGAAGGGTGAAATAGTTTGCAATCAACTCGGGAATTCTATACCGCTTCCATCTAGCGTAAGCTATATTTCTCTTTGCAATCATCTCAGTGATATCGCGATTCGTCCATAAGGGAACTGCGTACGTAATTTTCTTTCTACTTAAAGGAACATGAACATCGAACATTTGCCCGATATTTCTATTCAAAACCGATAGTAGATCGTTGACTGGGGTGATTCTATAGATTCTGCCCCAGTCGATTTCACGAACGTCATTTAATAGACTATTTTGGTTAATCGATCTAAAGTCTCTATATTGGAAAGGTTTTACATTTACCTGGAATTTAAATCATAGATTAAGTAGATGAGGCCATGTTTGGAGAAACCTGGTGTAAGAAGTTGGGTATAAAGTAGTGTCTTTCCGGGATCATTAACAAAAAAGACATCGAGTAAGGTGCTAGAACTGCTTATGGAAGAGTTGGTGCAGAGGAGTTTACAGGAAATAAACTTAAAGAGTTCATAGAGCCAATAAATGGTGCAGAGGTTCTTTAATTAAGAAGATTGCAATTTAGGTCGCCGCAGAGTATAGCCTGAGAGGTTATACAGGAATGCTGTTCCAAGCTAACAAGCAGTGGTGTAATATCTACATTTTTATTCTATAGCCGGTAGATAAGTACCTATAACTGCGATGGTCTGTAAGTTATCTTCACAAAGAGATATTGCAGGAGGCAGTCGGGGTTTGAATTATGTTACATCCCATCTAATGCCATCTCTTACAATACGGGTTCCTTTTTGTGGACAATTATTCATACTTAAAAACCTCCCAGTTTTTGTGTATCAATTTTTTTTTACAGTGATAATTGAATAATGACAGCTTAACATGGCACTAAATTTAAAGCGACACTTCTTGTTGGATTTTCCTTCGCTACATTTTTTGTGAGACACTGAGACACGGTTTCATATAATTGCTAAACTCGTGAATTTATCAAAGACACACCTGAAAATGAACCTGTAGTGTGATGGAAGCCTTTATCAGCTATTATATCGACTATTATGATACAAGTCGTCTCCACAAAATCGCGAATTTACCTGCCTTGTAATACAATCTCAAAAGGCATATCTTAGTGCGAATTATAAATTAAATAAATATTTACAAACTTTTTTCACAGAAATTCACCTGCAAGACAATCAATATAAGTTTTAATCTGTTACCTCTAGCTTCTTCTTCTTTCTTCTTCTTTTCCTTTTTCCGGCGTTGTTATGGTCAGAAGTGTAGGACCATAACCTTCCCACTTAACTGCATTCCTACTGGTCCGCTTGTGAGGTCCGCCGGTTTGACCTCAGAAAGTAGCGGCAGGCTTCCCGGTTTGGGATTACTTCATCGCTGAGGCCAATCAAATGCTGGTGTTTTTGCATCTGTTTGCACCAATTGTTTTTCGGCCTGCCTTTTTTTTTTTTTTTTTTTTGTGACACGGACATGCATTACATCTGTTACCTCTAGCTATCCAGTAAAAATCTTAAATCAATACTGGGTCAAGCCATCCTTTACGCCACCTTTCAAGGATAAATCTACCATGTCGGGTCATAGAATCTGGATTAAGATTGCTGACCGAGCACGATGTGCCGGCTAATCGCTATATTTTCTTTGTTTAGTTACTAGCATTTCCATTACTACTTCTGACATATAATGGTCGCACGAAAGCAGTGTAACATTCTTCGGGTACGAGTACTTCCGGTTTCAATGCAAGAAACGAATTTCTCACCACAATTACTTCTCCATCCAAGATGCCTGACATTTCTCCATTAAAAAAAAACAAAAAAAAAAGAAAATTAAGTAAAAAAAACCTTATTAATGAGCAATATAGTAATACACGGACCTTCCTGCTGGGTTTCGTGCTTGCTACCAACAATCGTGCGCTACAAATGTTTGTTACCTCCTTTGGTTCCCTTCAAAACTTCCGAGCTCCACATTCTACCTCGCAATTTCGCTGCCATTTCGTGGCTTTAATCGCTATTTTGTTACTGCTAATCCTTTATACGTAAGTCTGTAGGTCAACCCCGGGGCTATCTTGGAGGTAAAATGTCGAAATAGGGAAAGAACTTTTTACCGTTCTACCGATATTCTTCGTGCCATTTGCTCTTAGTTTAAACCAAACGTGCAAAGGGCTAAGTTCTAAAAATATCCTCGGAAATATTATAATTTATTTTGCTTTGTATTTTTCACAAAAAAGCAGAAGTCTTCCCGTGTTTCGTTTTTTTTTTTTTTTCTAATACCCAAGTGACAGCGTATTAAACAATTGATGTAGATTAGTAACTGATGGTTAAAGAGCAGAGAAGCCTCTACTACCGGCATGAATCTTCCTAGACGAAATAGTCACAAACAGAATATAATCACTGTCGAGTTGATACAGTTCATAATCCAGTTCCGTGCCAAGAAGCAACAGGAAAAGAAGAAAAGGTGTGCGTTTTGGGCAAGGGTTTATAATACAATACAAAAAAGATACAATTGTTTTTAGATGTATGAGGAAAGGAAAGTGTACATACTCGTATAATTTTAAGTGAAAATTGGTTAAAACCTACTGACACCCTTGGAGCCACATTGCATGGTTGAGCACTAGCACACTAGGCACTTGATGATGTCGCACACCTCCTTCGAAGTTGGAAAATCGAATTAGGAAAAATTGGCCCCACATAAGTGACAAGTACTTATTCCATTAAGTGTTTTTAAAAGAGTGGTGGTGGCGAGTTGGATAAGTCTTTTCTAATTATTTGAAGTGATGTTTTCAGAAACTTTGAAATAACAAGGAATCAATTTCCGATTACTGCTAATTTCCGGTCGCTCTTATTTAAGTGTTTCGGTTTAAGTGTAAGTAAGCTGCAATAAAATGTTGCCCGACCTCAGTGCGTTGTTACCGAAATAGATTTTGTGCTGAAGAGGTTGTAAGTTGAATTGAAAGTTGTCTTGGTTTATCATTTCTGAACCGAAAAAACGTTGCATTGAAGTTAGCAGATATTTATTATTTTATATGAAAATTCTACATATGTACATAATTGTTTGAAGTACGTTGGTTTCAAAAGCAAACTTATTTATCAGGTTAAACAACTTTTCAATTTCAGTCTTGTTATGTGGAAAATTCGAGTATTTTCTTAAAATTTTGATTGCTTTCGTTCATATCTTGCAAAGACACTCAAGTACTCGTAAATTGTTGAACAATCGATGCAGTTACAATGAAAAAGCGTGAAAAAAAGAGTCTTGTTAACTTTTTTATGGCTACTTATCACGTAAACTGTAATCGCCATAGTGTCTAATAGCGATATAATCAGATTTTTTTAAAGAACCCTGTGACAATAATGATGCAGAGCTCTAACAAATGTAACTGAATCAAAACTTGGAGTACCTTAACCCCTTCCTAATGGCTACTAGAAATAATGGGAAAATATAATTTTTCGCAATAAAACCTTTAAAAATGATAAAAAAAAAAAAAAAAATTTAGATTTTCATTAGAGTTCTAAGAACACTTTCCAAAAACCTAGGCTTTTTAGTACCGTCAGGGACTTTGTGTATCAAAAAACTCTGTATTTTACAAACTAAGGAAATTTTTGGGACTTATTATTAATACTTATCTACTAACTAATCAACCCGGTGGTGTTCTGAAAAACCGTTCTTTTCATCGTTTAAACACACAAAAATATTACAGTGGGAGCATTTTGTATTAGGCTTTGACTGTATGTTTTTCATGCTGCAGACGTCACATCTTACTCTGCTTTTATCGAAACGAGGCCAATGAACCCCTCTGTTTCCCATCCTTACGTCTTCGAGGGTAGAGTAATTTACGTCGCTTTGACACACTTTGGCTTCTGACGATTTCTTTTTTTTAGAAATTGGTAGGTCTTTCTTCGACATAAGGCCTTGATCTGCGGTATCCACACCTCCCACGAATTGGTTATAATCTTTCACAACCGTGGAACAGGAAACTGAAGATCTCGTGCCATCTTTTTCTTTTCGCGAAACAGTGGATTCTCATTTCCATGGTAGTTTGAAGCAAAATGCACAACCTTGTTGTTTTTCCACTTCCAAAACCAAATGTCTAGATTCGAAAACCTGTAGTCGTAATCCCCTCTGTTCAATTTATTATCAGCTTGCATGTTGTTATGCAGGCCCTCTCGGTTACTTCTGATTGTTCCACAGCCAAAGGTTCCTTCAGTTATCAATTTCTCCAATAATGGAACAGATGAGAAAAAATTGTCAAAATATATGACTTTGTTTTTGCGCCATTCATTTTCCGTCAGTTCCAATACAACTCTTTAACTCTTTCTCCAAGTGAATAATCTGCAAACTTCACCGTCATTTGTTCATCTTTGCCGTGATAAACCATAAACTTCTTGATAAAACATCTTTAATCTGCCAAGCACCATAGTTTATATCCCCTTTTTATAGATTTCATCGGAAGATATTGTTTGAGAGCCGATCTCTCCTTGAATTCTTCCATTAACTCATCAATACTCAATTCTCTGGTTCCATGATAACATTCTTGAAATGTCCGGTTCAGCTCTTCCACTATTGGCCTTAGCTTGAACAACTTATCTTTACACTATCTTTAACTGTAAAGATAATAATATTGCCGCAAATCTGTCCCTGGTCATCATTTTGCATATACCTATGTATAAGAGTGTTGTTTAAATCAGGTGCCAAAGAGAAATGGTCAATCCAAACTGGTCTCGAATTGTAGCCCATATAAAAGTTTATGCCTATGAAGGCAATCAACTCTTCTTTCTTCAAATTTAGCGTTTTATTTTTGGTGGTAGCATTACGGTTGCTAATATTCTCTAATATGGAACAAATGAGGCGTATCGCAATCCGAAAAAAAATGCAGCAACAGGAGCAGTTGAACTCCAGTATCACCAGAATATTCTGAGAAGTTAGTTTGCTTATCGCATTTGTCCACTTTCCGTCTACTTCCCACTTTAAGTCTTTCCTGTGAAGTTGGTCTGGTAGCTACCGAAGTGTCTGGTATTGAAGCAGAAGCATTCACATCCGGGCTTGATGATGAAGTAGTGGCTGTGGCTGTTACCTACTGAGGGTTCGAAGTACCTCAATGGCTGTTGTTGAAGATCCTCTTGATTCTCTTCATTGGGAACTTCAACATCAAATCCTGCGCTATACGAGGGTGGTCCGATAAGTACTTAGCCTACAAAAGAAAAACAAAAATTTTGGATAAATGGCGATACACTTGACCCAGCGATGCTCCAACTTCTTTAATCCGTCTGAAAAATACGTTTTCTCGAGGTCTGCAAAGCAAGCCTCCGTGGCGGCGATGACATCCTCATCCGACGTGCGACCACGTTGAAACTCGTTAAACCAATTTTTGATGGTCGCCATGGAGGGAGAAGACCATTTGACTTCGCTGCGCGATTTCCCTTCCAAAAACAAGTATCGAATCACCGCCTGATATTGCTCTTTTTCCATTTTTCTAAAATCCGCGGACACTCCCGCTTCCACACGCGGTCAAAACAAAACTACGAGTCCGATCCCGCTGAAATTTCGACAATAGCCGTCTACTAGAATGTACTACACGATAGTGAGTTGTTCTTGCGATACTGGCGCCATCTGGCGGTTAGGCTAAGTACTTATCGGACCACCCTCGCCTTTTATGTTCGACTGCCTATAAATTTTTTTTTTTAACTTCAATCAGGCATTAATTGAATCAAGTGTCGCTTTTATATAAAGAAAGAGATGGAGCTTCTGAGCTTTTTAAGTTTTTATAAATTTCCCGACACAGCTTCAACAAGGCACCTTAGGATCCGCATTACTAAGGAAGTTGATCAGTATTGTTGAGGTTTGGAAATAATTCGTAAAGTCTAAAGAATGTTCGCCAGCCACTAAGTCTTTTCCAACTTTTGAGAAGGATACGAATTCCATATCGGAGGAACGACTCGTCTTTACATGCGACTTACGGAATATATAAACAGCTTTGATTGGGATGTACTACTGAACACCTCCAATTTAAAATTTAATTACGATGTATTTATGGGAAAAAAATAATTCTGGTCTTGAGTTATTTGTACCTAAAGCGCTTCAAGATAACCGCTATAGAATTCCGTGGTCGAATAAGAGATTAGTAAATTTACGAAATGTAAAAAGAAAAGCATACTCGGCTTATATTTTAAATAAAACGAACTCTAACCGAGAATTTTTTTTAAGATTCAGAAAGGAATATGAGTTCTTGAATAGAATTTTATATAGGCAGTACATCATGTCAGTAGAGGCATCGGTAAAGAATAATGGTAAATCATTTTGGAATTACATTAACACAATTACATTAACGCAATTTCAACAGATTTGAATGGAACTTGTGCGTTATTTGCCAACTTCTTCGAGTCGGTTTATAATAATTCTCGAGTCCAATCAACGACGAACCATTACTCTAATATTACTGAATCGTTGGATATTCGTGTGTTGCAACCTGTAGGCCAGGTCCTGATGGAATCCCTACGATAATATTAAAAAAGTGTTTATCTTCCATCTTTTATCCACTTAAAATTATCTTTAATCAATCACTTATCACAGGAAAATTCCTCAGTGAATGGAAATATTCATTTATTACACCTACATTCAAGAGCGGTTTTAGACAAAAAGTTCAAAACTATCGGCCTATATCTAAGCTTTCTGCAATCCCAAAATTGTTTGAAAGCATTGTAAAGGATAATTTTTTTTCGCTGTTAAAGAAATTATTTCCAGTAAGTATGGCTTTGATCGCGGTAGGTCATGTACTACAAATTTAGCTTTATTAACAAATTATATTTTTGATAATTTTGCTGACTCTACACTGACTTTACGAAAGCTTTTGATAGAGTACATCACACTTTACTATTGGCTTCCGGCGTTCCGCAGGGTAGTCATCTCGGCCCGTTGTTTTTATTTTGTTCTTAAATTATGTTCACGAAATATTTAATTTCTGTGAAGTTTTGACATTCGCGGACGACGTTAAACTGTGTGCACGCATCAATAGTATTACTGACTGTATCCGTTTTCAACTAGATATATATATATAAACTGTCGGAATGGTATAAGCATAATGCATTAGAGCTTAATATTTCGAAATGTTTACAGCACACCTTGTTGTAGCGCCGATCTTATGTAATTATTTTATGATTACAGGATTTTCTGCTCCTTTGTCTTGACGAAGTTAAGGATTTAGGGGCCATATTTGACGCTTAACTAAATTTTAAATTACATTATGGTTACGCCATATCTAAATCTAACTCCTTATTAGGATTTCTTAAAAGGAATAGCAAAGACTTCCAAGATGTTTAGAGCCTTAAAACTTTATTCACCTCGTTGGTCAGACCTTATTTAAAATATTCTTTGATTAATGGGATTCGCCATATAATGCTCAAGAGCTTAAATTAGAAAGAGTTGAAAAGAATTTCACGAGATATGCTATCCGCAAATTAAACATATTTTACGAACTTCCTCCTTATGACGTAAGATGTAAGTTGATTGGCTTGCAAACCTTGAGATTAAGGCGGAAGGCATCTTCAGTCATGTTTATCTGCGACATAATTAATTATCATATTATTTCACCAGAAGAACAAATTATGGTTGGAATGAGCCAATTATGTACTAGGTGCATAAAAACATTCATTGAGCTTTGCAACGAAATTGACTTCAGCTTAACTGGATTGGAATTTAAAAATTATGTTCTTTCGTTGATTTTAAATTAGTAATATTGTTTGTCTGAGTAATCTATGGATGCAAAATCGGTAGATGATCCTTAGTCGTGCAACAAATATCTGTTGAGTAAAGAGAGAACGTAGTGTTCTGTGTACCCTGTGATGGATAAAAAAAAAGAAAAAAAAACAGAATCGACCATTTTTTTGCAATTCTCATAAGAAGTAAAATTCCGGACAGCAAAGTTTGGAGTCTTCACATTTGAGAATTTCCAAGTGTGTTTTGACGGCGTTTTAACGAACTGCAAAATTATTTCTTCACTGTACGGTTCAAGACGGTAACTAATCGTTAGAATTTGTTTCTTTCGGTTTGATCAGTTTGTAGTAGACCAATGCCTTCTGACTCAACCAAATACAAAGCATGAGCTTGTATATTTGGCCTTACTGTTGATGTTGATGGTAGATTGTCTCACTCATCAATTAACTTCCTGCGCTTGAGATTATCGTAATGGATCCACTTTTTATCGCTAGTCACAATTCGATGCAAAAATTTCTTCCCATTCTGGCGTTGAAGCAGCAGGAACAGGTAGAAATATACCTTTAGAGATACTCTGGTTTTAAGTCGTAAGGTATCTAATTTCTTTGCTTCTGAATCAATTCCATAAGTTTAAGGCGTTTTCTTAACCGTACAAGTCACCTGAGTGACTTGTTCCAGTTCTTCATCTTCCAAATTTTATGGCTGTTCAGGTCGTTTCTTATCTTCCAAATCAAATCATCTCACCCCTCCAACAAAAAGACGAACGCCTTAAACGAATAACGGTCGTTCAATAATATAAAGATTGTACTACATCTCGCCACGAACTAATTCCAACTCGCAATAAGAATGACAACATTTTAAATGTTATTCCTTTGACGTCGTAACCTGAACTTTAACTGTAGATCATTCAAGGATACATGAAGCTATAGTGACTATTTTGTCGCATTACCACGACCATCATCTCTGACAGCAACCAATTACAAACAGTGTCCAATTAAATTAAATTGTCTCTACTGAGTTTAGTTTATTTATGTCTATTTGAACTCTGGTATATTCTATATAATACAAACTGCTTATCTTGAATGATGATGATGATGATGACTTTCCCTTGATAAGTCATATGTTAAGCTTCGCATTTAATCGATAAACTTCTCGGAAATATCAAATTTGCCTTTAAGCAGAGATGGTTACTACATCCGCTTTCAAGACTGTTGTAAGGGTACATAATGATAATGCATCCATCCCCAAACTATCATATCACATTAGCTTTCATGGTCAATTATAATCTAGATCCAATCCACTAAAAATAAAAGATATGGCCAGACTCGAATTTAAATATCCCAGACGAATGGAGAATTCAGTATGCAGGTTCAGTGCACCATGGCTTAGTAACTAATGTGTTGCCGGCACTAGTGACTTCTGATGCCGTCAAAACAGGGTTCGAATCCCATAACAGCTAAGTTATCGCACTTGTATTTGGCTACGTTTGTAGGATGGTACTGACGAAATTCCCTGAAGTATAGGGTGAGCCAACAGTTAGTGTGGAGGTTTTCTTTTATTTAAACACACATTTATTGTGAAATTATTGTTATTCTTTATTGCTTAGTGAAGTTCTATGGCAATCATTGAAACACAACATCGTTTATATGACCACCACGGCTTCTGAAGCAAGCGCTTAGCATTCAATAATCGATGACTTTTTGAAGAATAAGTTGAAGAATAAGTGCGTCAATTTCAGTTTAAATGTTATGGTTCTGAAGTATTGCTGGGTTATTGGGGTAGACCTTTTTTAGTTTCAAATCCATTATAATTCCTAGTTTCTTAGATCTATTTTATCCTAGACAAAAATGCTTAAAACTAGCTTCACTATCCTTACAAATTTAGAAAACTTACTGACCCTAGGCGGACACTCTAAAACAAACGGTATAATTTGAACATACGCCTTTCGACTACTATATAAAAAACTTACAATTAATATTATTATAATCAACTTAACCGAAGAACAATTTTTTTTTTTAAAAACTGAACATATGATCATTTTTTATATAAATTTATATTAACTTTAAACCTACCCAAACCCATCTTATTCTAACTTAACTAATATACATACATATATACATATATGTAAATATATACTTTACATATATTTTACATATATGTATGTATATCTTATTTTTTTAATTTTAATATATTTATACATTTTTGTTTTTGGTTTTTATTCTTTATGGTCCTATCCTACCCTACCCTACCCTAGCCTATGTAAGCCTGCCATTAGTGTTAGGCAAGCCCTGCCTTGGAGAGGCTGAAGCTATTGAAGTGTCCACTGACGTAGCACCCTCTAGCCACCAAAAATGTTGGTGCTGGCGGATTACGTCTCCTCGATCCCGGCATGCGACCGATCTACAGAACCTGAGACGCATGGGCTCACTGAGCGCTACATCCGGTCCGTAGAGGAATCGCCATTCCACGGAATTGCGACCCACATGGAAGATCTACCAGAACCACATCTATCTAAATAGAGGAATGGTTCTGGCGGGACAAAGCCGTTAAGGCGCACTCTCTCGTGATATAAATTGATCAGGAAGTTAGCCACCCATACAATCCTGCCCCTCCTGTATAGGACCTCGTCGGGTAGAATTTTGCTTACTCAAATTCGGGTGTCCTATGTAACCCGAGACAAGTCCAGAGACATTGTCTCTCAAACACCACAATCCTTTCAATTAAGCTGGCTCTCACATTGAACCATCTATAGGCAACCATGGGCCTGATTGAGGCCATATAGTAGATTACCTTCACTCTGGAATCAAGTTGGCTGCAATGAAACAGCCATCTTGTTACAGCGAAAGCGCTTCGGGCCCTTGCCCGTCAAAAATATAGATACTGATCTAGCAAGATCTCAAGGTATCTAACTACACTTTGTCTCGCCAGTGGACGCCCGTGCGGTCTTAAAATTGAGAACCTGCGCCAATGTTTTCTAGTGTCCCGAGAGGCCTTAGACAAAGGCGTTCTAAATAATATAGATTCTGATTTATGGAAGTTTATAATCAACGCGGCATGAATGCCCCGCTTTGAAACCGAATTGGTTATCCGTAATGATTTTATTGTCCTCAACCCATCTAGACTGCGCTCTTTGGATCACCTTCTCGAAAACCTTGCTGATACTCGGAAGGAGACTTATCGACCGGAGATTTTCCGGGTTAGAGGTGTCTTTACCCCTCTTTGGGATTGGCTGCACCACCGCTGTTTTCCAGTGTACTGGATAATATGCATTATTCAGTGCATTGTTGAACAGGATGGTTTACCTCTCTACAGCCCCTGGCAGAATGTGCCTAAGCACAACATTGGATATACCGTCGACTCCCGCGGACTTTGACTCGAAGATCATCTGAAAATCTTCCGTCGAAGGGGTATTAGGGTATAAGCCTCCTCACTGGCGATGGCATTGTTTGCAATGGGGTAGACCTTACTCAAATAATTCTACAACTTCCGACTCCTTCTCCTCTAACCGAAATAATGCGATCTTCAAATCTCTTACTTTGAAACCAGATATTACCAAGGTCCAATTCATTCAATATTAGAAAATAAATATGTTACGATAACACCCTCCATTTATTGTAACTACCTTTCCATCCTCTTCTTCGAAAAAGTATAGGCGAATGAATGTAATCAATGAAGCCGCCAACCTATAATCCACACCTCATGGTGGGGATCCATGGGCTTATCGTGAATCTCTCGCAGATTTTCCGGTCCATAGATAGGACAATTTCGTTTACATACCCATTCATGCAAAAATCAAACAGGTCAAACCAAGTATAAATAACAAAAAGTATTATTAAAGTAAAAGTATTATAAACTGCCCAAGACTATACTTGATAGCTGTCAAAATGATCAACTATATTAAATTCAGCAAATGACAGGAGTTGAGAGCCAATATCCTTTTTATACTCATACTAGCCTGCGAAGCTTCTTTAAATTCGCAATTCAAAGCCTGCATGCGAGTATTAACATTAGGACCCTTTTACCTATGGGAAGATTCCAATTTGTTTCTCCGAAAATAAAGTTAAATAAATTACATTTTTGATTTAGTTTTTGATAAAAATTTTATTTCAATGCATCGCCTGGATTCTGCCCTTACGAATGGTATACAATATCATTTAAATATCCTCCACGACAGTTGTTGCAGGACGAAGATAAATTTGAATGACTTTTCGAATCATATCGCGCAATAACAATTTGACAAATATTCATTTTCAAATCGTCCTTTGTGTGCAGATCGTATACATAAATGCAATCTTTTACGTCCTCCCGCGAAAAGAAATCAAGGATTCCATGTGGGACAGTACCGCATGTCTTAAAAATGTCTAATAATACTAAGCATATCACATGATCCTTATCAATTTCAGAGCTAAAGTCTTCAACAATCTTTAGTGGCGCGGAGGTGCAGCTTTGTTTTGAGCCTGAAACCTGACTGAAACGGCGAACGGAGCTTATATTGATTTAAGAACGAGTTCAATTGCGTGCTCAGAAGCTTTTCGAAAACCTTGGATATAAATGGCATTATAGCGATCGGACGATATTCCTTATCTTTAATATTTCCATGTTTAGGGACGGGTATGGGTTTAGAGGCCTTCCAGGTATTAGGGTAGACGGAGGTGGTAAGGATGCTATTACAAACATATGTGAGAGGTTTTAAGACGGTGTGGATGTCTCCTTCGGATCAAAGAATATGAAATCAATCCGGCAGTCGTTGAAGTAAGCATGTCAGATCACTATGCTATATACTGCGCAATCAAAGCAGAAGGTGAACTAACGTATACAATAACGAAAACAGAATGCTGCATTTTAAACAACATTGTGGGCATATGATTGGGCACAGCTTAATCATTTTATAGATGTCAATGATTACTATAGCCGGTTCATAGAGGTAATGAAGAATATAATTGCGGAATCAAAGGCTCCAAAGAAAAAAAGAAAGAACGAGCATACCTAGATGAACGCCGAACCCCAGCTTATAAGGAAAGAGATCGGTTGTATAGGCGATTTGAAAACAACAGGCGAAATGAAGAATTTCAAAATGAATATAAGAAGTTCAGAAATGAACTAAACAAAAAGATTATGCTCACAATAAAAGTGTACTATATAGAACAATTTCAAAACGCTGCAAAGACCCGAAAAGAACATGGCAGCTTGTTAACACTATATTGGGAAGAAAGAGAAGTAACCTTGACGATACACTTAAGAAGAACTTTGCCAATGAATGAGATCTATATAAATTATCAACCAAGTTCGCAAAAGTACTCACCTCGGAAATCAAGCACGCAGTACATGAATGTCCTTACCGCATATATAAATATCCAGCAAGTAGCGTAAATCACTCAATATACGTAAACAATGTGAGCGTCCAAGAAGTTGAAAACATTCTCACTTTCATGAAAATGAATAAGTCCGCAGGAATAGATGGAGTAAGACCAATTAACCTCAGATTAAATTCAAGAGTACTAGCCCCAGTAATAACACAGTTAATAAATATGAGATTGGATCAGGCACATGTCCCCCATGGGCTGAATTTTATGTCCTATCTTTAAAACGGTAATCGGAATGATATAAAAAACTATAGACCAATATCAATTCTATCCGTCGTTGACAAAGTTCTGGAGGAAGTGGTAACTAGGAGGCTATACAGTTACTTATATAACCGATTCGGCTTCCAAAAAAACAAAAGCGTAAGCAGATTATTTGGAGATTTTGTAAATAGACTGCACACAAGTCGTGACAAAAACCACACCGTAGCAGTGTTATTCATTGATTTCAAAGCTTTCGACACTTTGAATCATAACCATATCCTGATATAGCTGTAAAATATAGGCGTTCGTGGAAATATGCTCCTATCTTGGTTCCAAAGCTATTTAATGAATAGAAATTTTAAAGTGAAGATAGAGTACACAAGTGAGCAGGAAGATATAGAATACGGTGTACCACAAGGGTCGAAACTAGGTCCACTCCTATTCACTGTATAAATAAATGACCTATTAAAGGTGCCAAAACAAAGTACTGGATATGCGTATGCAGACGACATAGCTATCGTGGTTAGCCAAAGAAGTGCTGAAGAGGCAGGAAATATATTACAGAGAGAGTTCAACGCTGTAATACTCGTAGCATGGTGACACGACCATGGCCTGGTCATCAATGCAGATAAAACGAAAGTTATGCATATACGTCCTCCACACATTCAAAATGTGAAGCTGAATATTAAAATAAATGACCGTAATTGCTTACATAAAGTAGAGGACCATGAGGAGCTAAGAGACAATGATGAATGCCCTAAGTACATCGAAAACGTCTCAAAATACAAATACCTAGCAATCTGGATTGATTACAATCTGAAATGGAGCACGCACATAGAGACACTTTTAAAAAAACTTCGACAATCTTTATTTGCACTCTTCCATCTGAGCTATCTACGTCCCCAACCCATACTCCTACAAACGTATTTCGGATTATTGGAGTCGCATTTGAGATACGGTATATTGGCTTGGGGCAAAGCGCCAAACATGAGACCATTAGACGCATTACAGAACTGTATTTGGAAGCTGATGAACCGATCACAAGTTAGGAGCGTGCAACAAGGTGCCAATAAACAGATGCTAAGTATAGCACACAACTTTTCAAACTTGAAGTGCTAGCCAACCTACACGGTGAAAGAATACATATAAAGGGTCCGCCAAATAACTTTCTTTTTTTTTGAAAACGCTATAAAAAAAACTACTGAATATTTTCTCAAATTTCTTTTTTTATTTGAAAGTACAATCCTTCCGTTTAATAATGGAAAATAATTTCATTCAAATGGCTGCCTCGGCTGGCCATGCAGTAGCCTACACGATCGGTCCAATTTTTAAGCACATTATCGATTGTGTGCAGCTGTATTTCACCAATGGCTTCACGAATATTGTCCTTTAAAGCGTCAATTGTCTCTGGATTGTCGGCGTAACACTTATCCTTGACGGCACCCCACAAATAATAGTCCAACGGTGTCAAATCGCAGCTCCGAGGTGGCCAAACGACATCAGCTCTGCGGCTGATAATGCGATCTTCAAAAACAGGGCGCAAAACATCGAGTGTAGCTTCGGCTGTGTGGCACGTAGCGCCGTCCTGTTGAAACCAAATGTTGCCAATATCCTCCTCTTCAATTTTTGTGAATAAAAATTCGTTCAACATGGCCCGATAACGATCGCCATTGACTGTAACGGCCACTCCTTGCTCATTTTCGAAGAAAAATGGCCCAATTATGCCTCTGGACCAAAATCCGCACCAAACAGTGGCTCGTTTTGGGTGCACCGGCTTTTCAATGTATGCGTGCGGGTTTTCTGTGCCCCAAATGCGACAATTTTGCTTGTTTACATACCCGCCAAGATCAAAATGAGCTTCATCTGAAAAGATGATTTTTTTGGCAAAATCGGCATCTTCTGTAAGTCGATCGCAGGCCCACTTAGCGAAGCGTTGTTCAAGCATATACACAACCATATTCGTTCAGCGGAAGGATAAAACTAATTATCTGTCAAATCAGACATGAGCTAAGTGTTACCATTCACGAAATAAGCACTACTTGAAAAAAAAAACGTTAGATGGCGGACCCTTTACAAGATTCCTACGCAACAAACATACAACACAAGAAGGAAACAGCAGAGAAAATACACCATCCCTAGGTCATGGAACGAATATGGAAGAAAGTGTTAATTGAAATACCCTCTGAGCTTCAAAATTGTATTTGCACTCCGTATAAATTGTTGTAACTTTAAAGTATTCTTGTTCGATTCGCAAAACAAAAAAATGTCGAACAACAGATTACGATTGTATCTAATCTTCTTCAGACAAGCCCTTCAGGCTTTGCCCTTCATGTTTGTATAACTTCTTTAAATGCGAATAAATTGAATTGAACGAATAGTTTTAAGAATTTGGGGCTCATGAAATCCAAACCAATGGCGTTAGATTTGATTGCAAGGGTCGATTTAAGCACTAAGAACCTCTACGTAGATTCTAGAAAAATCAAAGCTATAAGTCAAGTAGGGCGTATTACAGAGATCTATAATGTCACACTCGTGCCATTGTCAGAGAGAGATGCGACTGAGGCGAATTTCTTATTTAGCTTTTTGATAATGACCAAAGTCTAAAGTCTCAGCTTTGACTTGTATAATCTTCAACGTTTACTTAACGTTTAAGCCGGTTTTGAATGTAAAAAACTTAGTTTTAGATCTCCTGATTTCCTTCGTATCCAGGTTCCTGAGACATTTAAAATCGTATAGAAACTTCTCCCATCTTTTGTAGGCCCTCGATTTATAATTAGATGATCAATATGTCTAGTTAACCATTGGCATTTGGTGTTATGAATGGTGAGGTTTTCGGTGGGGACATGATTCTCAAACAGGTTATTGATGGTAGATGTAAAAACTCCACCTGCTCAAATTGGATGTATGTATACGAAAATTAGAACATGAGAAAGCTATCAGTGAAATGGTGCTAACAGTGGACTGAAAACGAAATCATATGGGAACTTCACACCATTGTTTGGCCATCTTTATGCGCAATCCGAAAGAGTTTATGTTTACTGTTAATGTAACATTGATCCATCACTACAAGCTAGAAGTGAAAGAACAGTCAAATCAGAAGATTCACCCGGCGAACCTGCTCCAAGGAAAGCGAAAACGTTCCATCGGCTGGAAAAGTTTTATCCACCGATTTTCAAGACTATTTAGGGTAGTGAAGAATAGCTGATTTATTGGGCCGACGCAGCTCACTCATTCGCATCGTCACAGCAAACCTGGCTAAGCATTGCTGCTTCATCCTTTATTCTCCAGATTTGGGTCCATGCTATTTCTTTCCATATATATAAAAAAGGCTTGATAAGTGATCCAGATTAAATGAAGAAGTCGTTGCTCATCAGAGGCCTAGAAGGAGATCGACAAATCATAGTTTTAGGATAGCTTGAAAAATTTAGAATCAGAAACAGAAATTAAATTCAACCCCTTTTTTCATTACCGTGATTCGAACCTTGATCATATTTTTCAGAAGCCAACGTTATACTCAAAGTTTTCCCAAAGTAGTTAGAGAAGTACCAGGTGCTAGTATATTTTATAGATCCGCAATACGACGACCTCAGTCTTATTTATCAGTTTAGTGAGTTAAATATATTTGGCAGGCGATAGTATAATGGAAGTGTTTGTTAAGACTCTATTAGCCTGTATTTGGATCATATTCCAGACAACCAGCTCATTTCTCCATAATTCCATTTGAGCTCCTCACGATTGCGCTTCCCGTTTAATGTCGGCCGTCATCGATAAAAAAGATTTTACCTAAAACTTACTGGACAGATGATATGCTTTGATAGCGTACCCGCACTGCACGCCTGGACCCTCCGACAACCCCGTTCAATTTTAAAATCTGCAGTGGATCACTATGAGCATGTCAACAATGAGTATCATTAAAATGAAAAATATATATTTACACTTCTGTCTCCCTCTTCATTTTAAATTAAAACACCTAACAAAAAATCTTGATAAACTTTTGAAGCGCCTTTGCTTCCGGGACTACAATACCTTTAAAACCAAATGTTACCGACACCAAACGACTTGACGGCAATTGCCCTAACTATGGAGTTTTCTTTTCAGATATTTCCAACTTAAATATGTACATATAAGGTTGCTTGGCAGTGAATCCAGGAGATAGTAAAAAGAATTTTGTGTACAGTAGGCAAGCGACATTTTTCACGTTCTCTTTTGGCACCGTGTTCCTGGAAATTCCTTTCTTTGCGTTGATGAAATTTAAATTTTCATTTTAAAAAATGGAATTCGATTTGTGACTAGAAAGTAAGGGGCTCTTATCTTGCCAGCCCGAAGTGCTTTGCATATCCTTATTCCAATAAAGTAATTCGTGTCATTACACCCACGACTTGACAGTTTTTCCCTTGGCATTTATTTATGTCGTAAATAGCCTTTAGATAAAATATTTTCTGTTTGTCCAGTACTACATCTGAATTGGATGGAAGAAGAAGTCATATTGTCCCAAAGTTAGTTTTTAAGCAAGATTCGATTATAACTTTTGCTGGATTTTGGACTGTCTCTGATTATCATCTTGTCTCATCGGCGGATAGAACTTCTGTGAGGCAAGGCAAAAGAAACGTCTCAATTTGCTTATTAATCAAATGGTGGTATTAATCCCTTCCAACAATGTCCTTTTCCAAAGCAGATATTAATATGTACTAATAAGTTAAGTGGTAATTCGTCACCGCTGATACCTCCGGTGTACCGTGTCTATGTCCAATTCGAACGTATGCTTAGGTCGATAATGTGTCTTTAATAATCGAGCTTTAAGAGCATTCTGTTTTCGAATAGAATAATTAGAGCATGAAGCACCAAGCTTCAGGCATGATGGACTAGGTATTCTTTCCCTTTGTTGACTCTTCTTTCAGTTTTTAAGCAAAGTCCATTAAAGCACATAGAGCAAATACATATCGTATATCTGAGTTGCCCTAGAAATGCTTTCAACCTACTTCGCCGTTTCTCCTCTTCCTCTCTTCAATTTGAACGCCACATAAAGTCAAAGTTAAAGTGAGAGGAAATGTGCCTTTGTCATTTTGCCTTTGCCCAACTGAGCTTATCTAACGATGATTTTTCTATCTTGCCACATTATCCTTTCTCTAATTTCTTCGTTGTGGCCAGAAACTGGGTCATTGTATGTCGTTTGCATACACTTTACCAAAAGACCTGTTTTTATTTTACGTGTCGGATGACCTTAATTATAGGGGCAGTCGAAGTCCCAAACATTTGCGGTCGAAAGGACATTCTCAGACAGATGTTCAATGTCCTGTTTTCGTCCCATTTCGTTTGTCTAATTTTCTGTGAAAGATATGAAAATAAAAAAAAAAAACAAAAACTTTTTTTGACATTTTTATGTCTTTACGACATATTTGTTTTTTTTTTAATGGAACAGAAATACAATTGGGAATATGAGAGGATTCGCATCTTCCGGTCAGTCGTAAAGTATTATCGACGTTTTCTTTATTGCATGTAATTTCAAAAACAATGGTAAGATTCTTTTTATGACTCGAGCCTGAGAGTGTTCGCGTTCGTGATGGAGCTCTTCGTAAATGCAACGTTGAGATTTAAAAATGGCGATTAATGCACTTCGTAGTTTCCATTTCCGATGCTTGAAATGCAGCAGGAAGTCGATGGTTTATGACTAGGATAACATCAGCAATCAACTTGAAATTATGTATGCCTTTGTGGCTTTCTGGCGGTGATGATAGACAGTATTAAAGCTGTGAACTAAAATAGATTTCCAATGGATGGAGGGTGGTATAAATTAGGCAATCGAGTCTTTTATATTCACTCAGTAGTTTATAGTTCATTCCATGCTTATAATAGAGCTATAAAGCGCCTTTGTCAGAAGGAGTAACCGAACGAGGTCGCTGTGACCAAAATCGATCAAAGACTATTTTTATTACGGCGGCTTTTATGGCAGTGCAGATAACCAATAAATGAAGGACGAACAAATCAATGATATGGGTTTCCGTTTAATACTTTGTTTAATATTTTAGTGAAAACAGGGCTTAGTCATAACTTTTGAATGGGAGGAATGCAATTATCCTAATATTGAAATGACGACCTGCCATTCTGAAATTCAGTAAAAAATAGAGTTCATGGCCATCATCCGCTTGAAAAAAAATTATTGAATGATGTAAATCGAGGTGGTGTTACTCATTTCATGGCCCACTCACTGAGCTTACGACACACACCACAGTCAGATGGATTTAATGCTTATACAGTGTTTTTCAACAAGGACATAATAACTTAAAGAGAAAATAATTGAGATATCGGGCTCAAATTTACTAGACGAAGACCTTTACGCAAATTTGCCATAATGTCGATGCTCCACAGCAGTAACAGTTCCTCGATACGCACTATGTCATTGTATGCCCATGATTTTGTAAGCGAAATTAAGCACAAGTGTATAAGGTTGATAGTGATTACAGCAGTATCAAATGTCTATTTCGACGAGTTAACGTTGGGAAAGTTCAGGAATTCTTAAGACTTCATAAAATGTTTTCAGGAGAGTCTCTAACCTTATCGTATTACCTTACTGCCATGGATGTACGACTTTTTCGGATCACAAGCTTCCCTAGAAGTTCAGTACATATAAATGACTGACAATAATTTAAGCTGTTTACTTCAAACTAAAACAATTTGCATGCAAGGACTTTGTTCATTGCAGAACTAAGGAAAAATAAGAGACTATCAGCTAATTGCAATGATATTGGATTTGGTTATCATAAGTAACCTAACCTTAGCGGTTTCTTGAGGTTGACTCCCGACACATGCGGTTTTCTACGTGCAATACACTCACGAAGTCTGCTTTCGAGCAGTCGTCGCCGTATGGTTCTGGCTGATTTGAGGCCCAACGGCTTATTTAATTTCTACAGAAGTCAAGATCAGCTTTCGAAATTCGAGTAATCAGCCTGTCTTCCTTTGCTGTTGTTTTTCTCCCTATTTTTGTTCGCTCGGGCATTGAATAACTGCCTCTCCTGTTAAAAGCATGTACGGCTCCAAAAACCATCTTCTTGGAGCAGCCAAATCTTCTTCCGATTGCTGCCATTGATTGATTTCAATCCTTCCAGGCTTCTACCAAAAGTTACCGCAACTCTGGAGTGCATGACTTCTTTTTCCCCATTTTTTTTTCTCTATTACTAATACTTGATCGTTACAGTAACTTTCATATGTGACATAACACATGCCAATAGCGTATTTTTCTCATCGTTTCTAATTCTTTGACCACCACCGTATGTACGCAGACGACGTCCAATTACACATCAGCTACCCATTCCATCTAAAGGTAGATGCTACTGTGCGGTTAAATGAGGATGGTCATATAAAAACAAACTTTTGCTCAACTCCACCATGAGCCAAGCTATTGTCATATATCGTACTATCCCAGACTTAAGTAACTTTCCACCAATCCAACGGAAGCAACATCGACTAAGTACTATGTAAAGACTGTTTAAAGCCTTAGAGTCATTTTTAATCAACAGCTTACGTGGGGGGATCACATCACCAATGTAAATGGTAGAGTCTTCGGTGTCTTGCGTATTCTATGCTATGCTTGAAATTGTTTTCCAATTAGTATTAAATCAATGGTCGTTAAGACGCTACTGATCCCTATTTTAACGTATGCATTCCCAGTCTTCTGCAATCTCGATAGTTACAGCTCACGCATGCTAACCGTTGCGCTTAACAGCACAGTGCGTTTCATATACAGATTACGGCGGCAGGATCACATCTGGTCATTCGTCAAAACCCTGCTTGGCATGGACTTTCAAAGCCTCCTTCAGTTTAAGATACTAACTTTCCTTTTCCAACTCATGCAGAGCAAAGCACCAGCATACCTTTACCAGAGACTTCGGTTCGCTACATCTGAGAGAAGTGGAACATTGATATTACCAAATTTTAACTACAGGGTGACAGAAAAACTGTTTTTCATTTAGACCGTAAGGCTATGGAATTCGCTTCCAGTTAACATGAGAAGATCTCTTAGCAATGGTATCTTCAAGAGGCAACTTAGGCAATACTTTAGCATATCGTTTTAGAATTTTTTAGGGGCATCTAGGGCTGGCTGGTCTAGGTACTTGTTTAGTTTAGTTTAGTTTTGTTTTTTAAATTACACTTGTTTGCTTCCCAGTTTGAAATATTATACATCTTATGTGTTAGCTAATGCTTTAAATAAATAAAGTCAATTCAATTCACGAAGGAGTTTCAAAAACCTTTTTTTGAAAACTGTTGACGTCATCCAAACACTTGCGGTGGAGTCGTAATCTACAGGCAATTTTGCTACATCAAACAATCGTGGTTTCTGATGATGAGTGCAACTTGTATATGTACAGGCCATAAATGTTATGCGTTCTTTTCTCGTTTTTCGCCCAAGAGTAGTTATTATCCGAAGAAGCTTTCAAGAATCTTCTTTGGCAGAAGCTTCCAATATGTTATAGGCCACTCTCATCTGCGTTATAAATTTGGCATCATAAAAGGTTGAATTTTCAATTTTTTCGGGAAAGCTCGTGGAATTTAATTACGGCTTCTGAATCAACAGAAAGTTTTCTCTCCGCAAATTTTTAGGTTCCATATACCAAAACGTTTCCTGAATCTTGAAATCCCTCCTCACTTGCATTAATAAAACGATCCTCATCACAAACGTCTCTGAAAACAGTTTGGCAATCAGCAACTCGTCCGAGACAGCAGCATTTTTTTTTTCTTTGTTTCAGAAACCAATCATGCAACATTTTCTCTATTTCTGGGTATTCCGAAACAAAAATTATGTTTTAATGTGCTCGTACCTTAGAATTTTTACCTTGTCGCGTTTAATGTCTGAGGTTGTGGAAGTGCCAATGCTGTATTTTCGGGCTAGTGTTTTCCCACAGATTTTCCAATTTTTATTTTAAGGATAATGTTTTATGCCTTCTTTTATTGGCCATTTTTAAGTGAAAGTGTGTACGCAAATATACATACGTATGTATATCAATAAATATAGGAGCACGTGTTTCACCGGCAAGGACAAAATCCGAACTAACAACCGGAGAGCAAGCAACAAGATGGGATCAGCTCGCCGGGAGCCAAACTACAATTCCAAGGCTTCTGCCTTGAATTTTGCAAACTTTTACCTGGATCTCAGGAACCACAGTAGATAATGTTCTAAAAACGATCGCTATGAGCTCAGAATCATGTAGGAACTCTATATCACAGCCAAGATTCAGAGGCATAGCCACTCGGCAAGTTTGGTTTCATATATGCGTATGAGCGGACGGACAGACAAGGAAGCCTTTGCATAAGTCTTCCCTTACCCAGCTCCGCAAGGTAGAAGACTAAACCAACTTACGGTGAAAACTTTATTGAGAAAACCAATGCCTTTGTACGTCTAAGTTGGAATTTGGATTACAGGGTACAAAATTCGAGAAGGTTCGGATTGTAGAATACATAATGTGGAAACGAAAAATGTTCGGATTATCGCGATATTCGGATTAAAGGGGTTTTCAATTAGCGAGACATTACTATATGTCCAAAACACATTACCCCTTGCCGCTTATTTTTACGCAATAAGCCAGCTCTAGCCCTGTGACGTAAGGTTTTTCTTTTCTATATTTTTTTTTAAATTCTCTAGATCAATTTAAAAGGTTATTCTAGGGCTCAATACTCCTGATATATGTATATACCACATACATGTATTTATAAAAGCGTGCCTTACACCCCTTACCAAGCTCATATCCATAGAATGAGAAATATAAAAGTTATAGTAAATTCTCATAAGTCGCAAGCAGATCCGCCATCTAACGTTTTTTTTTTTTAAGTAGTGCTTATTTCGTGAATGGTAACACTTAGCTCATGTCTGATTTGACAGATAATTAGTTTTATCCTTCCGCTGAACGAATATGGTTGTGCATACGCTTGAACAACGCTTCGCTAAGTGGGCCTGCGATCGACTTACAGAAGATGCCGATTTTGCCAAAAAAAATCATCATTTCAGATGAAGCTCATTTTGATCTTGGCGGGTATGTAAACAAGCAAAATTGTCGCATTTGGGGCACAGAAAACCCGCACGCATACATTGAAAAGCCGGTGCAACCAAAACGAGCCACTGTTTGGTGCGGATATTGGTCCAGAGGCATAATTGGGTCAATGTACAGATGAAAACAAGAAATACATATAATAACAGGGTGTCTCACGAGCAGTATGCCAAAAAGCTAGAGCGTGTAGGTCTGGCCAAGACAAGAAAAAAATCGTACGGGAGGGGGGGTCTATTCCCCCCTGTTTAGCCGGGAGGGGCAATTTTCTAACAAAATTGACTTAATTTGGAAAAAAAAATATTAAAAATCAACAGTTACATCCACAATGTCGTGATATACTTTTTTGTAAAGCCAGAAACCTCTTCTTTCATCTTGTTTTTAAACGAAGCTGTTTTAATGAATAGTTTTTGAGAAATTAATTTTCAAACTCAAAATTTTGAAAAAAAAAACCCGAACCATTTTTTTCTAAGAAAAACCTTTTTTTTGGTTTTAACACGGCTGGACTTGTAGGCAAATTAATGTATGAAACATGACCTCTTATTTATTATTTTTAAAAAATTCGGAGTTTTATTATAATAAATTTTCAATATGATCCCCATTTTTTAGAAGGCAAAGATTATATCTCCTTCTAATGGCTGCACATAAGTCTATGCTTGACAAATTTTCCTGCAATCGGGCAAAAGGTCTCGTTCTCCATTAATAACGGCATTCAAAAACCGGGGCCCGATTACAGTTTGTCCAACAATACCAAGCCAAACATTACAGCAAAAGCGGTGTTGTGATTTATTTTGTTTTTTGTTGTGTGGATTGGTGCTACTCCAATGATGCAAATTGTGGAAGTTAGTAACCCCATTTCTGGTAAATTGTGCTTCATCCGTCCAGAATATCCTTGCAAAATAGTTTCGTTCAGTTTCATCTTGAAGCAGTAATGATCGACAAAATTCTGCTCTCAAAAACTTGTCGTTTGAGGTGAGTTCCTGAACTGGCCTAAAATGGTACGGGTGTAAGTTTTCGGTATGAAGCACTCTCCATACTATAGATTTGGGCACTCCAAGCATATCCTCCTTGTACTAAGGGAGGGATTACGTCGGACCAAATCCAAAATTCTTTCATCTAAGATTCCTGATCCATCTGTAATTGATCTTTCGCTTCTTCGATGCTCTAGCACTCCGTGCTTTCGCAGACGTCGGTGGATTCTTGAAAACATGCTACGACTGGGACACTTCCGATTGAGATATCTTTCAGCGTAGAGTTTTTCGGCTTCACGATCTCGACCATTAGCTAAACCGTAGCAGAAGTGCATGTCCGTTAATTCTTCTCGAGAGTATGAGTTTGACATCGTAATGTGTTGATGAACATCCAATTTGGAAATGGTTTTTTTATTAAAAATGCGATGCCTTTTATTTATATTTGACGTTAAAACCAAAAAAAAAGGGTTTTTCTTAGAAAAAAATTGTTCGGGTTTTTTTTTTAATTTCTCAAAAACTACAAGATATTTTTGCATCCGGTTTTCTGTTTTTAACTAAAAACTAATAAGAGAATTGAGTTTTTGAAAAAAAAAATTAGTACTTAATTACATAGGTACAATTTTGAAAAAAAATAGTTCGATTTTTTTTTTTTTTTTAAATTTTGAGTTTGAAAATTAATTTCTTAAAAACTATTCCTTAAAACAGCTTCGTTTAAAAACAAGATGAAAGAAGAGGTTTCTGGCTTTACAAAAAAGTATATCACGGCATATAGTATATCCAGTATATCCAAATTAAGTCAATTTTTTAGAAAATTGCCCCTCCCGGCTAAACGGGGGAGAATAGACTCCCCCTCCCGTACGATTTTTTTCTTGTCTTGACCAGACCTACACGCTCTAGCTTTTTGGCACACTGCTCGTGGGACACTCTGTATATACATACATGTACATATTTATAAAAGCGTGCCTTACACCCCTTACCAAGCTCATATCCGTAGAATGTGAATTATGAAAGTTATAGTAAATTCTCATAGGTTGCAAGCAGATGGGGCACCCTGTATTTCGATCAAATTCTGATATGTGCAGAGGAAAACAAAAATATAATAACATGTTTTTACGTATATATATGTGTACTCGTACATCGGTGTAAATAAATCTGTAATTTTGTGTGCATTTTGTGTTCGGTGTCTAGTCTAAAGTCTCGTTTTATTTGTTTTTGTTTCGTATCATTGTAAAACTCTGCCTTTACAATACAACTTCATATGCATTCGCAAAAGACATACGTATTTGTGGTTTTATTTTTACTAACGAAAAAACAATTTTCGATTTAGATGCAATTACACAAAATTACCACCGCATAGATGCATGTAATCTGAGCACCACAGTCGCATCCAACACTATTGCACCACACTAACAAATTAAGTTTCGTTAAAGTTTTTATTTTTATTTTTTAAATATTTATCTACTGAACAGTCAACAAAATTACCCTGTAAATATAGAATATATGTATATACTTGTTTGTGACTTTTTTTAACTTTCTTGCATAAATGTTTTACATAAGCATGATTGATGTTTGTGATCCCAAAACAAAGTCGTTAACTAAAAAAAAAAAACCCAAAAAGTAAAACACTAACAAGCTGAACATTTCTTCTGTTAACCAAAATTCTAATTTTAATTGATTTAATCTTGTGTTTGCCTTGAGTTTTTACTTTTTTTTTGTTTTTCTTAAATTTTAAAGAGAATTTAAGGGACGTAAACTAATCGTGATTTTCTTCTTTTCTCTCCCTCAACCTTCTCCCGGAAAATGTATCATTTTCCACCGAAACCCTTATCCCAAATTGAACCAAAACCAAAAACAAAAACACAAAAAAACCTGGATGTAAACAAAATAGGAGGCTTGCTGATGAAGATGATGAATTATCGGAGGTGCAACCGGATGCTGTACCGCCAGAGGTTCGTGAGTGGCTGGCTTCCACGTTCACGCGGCAATTGGCTACAACCCGGAAGAGGAACGATGAGAAGCCCAAATTTCGTTCGGTGGCGCATGCTATACGTGCTGGTATATTTGTAGATCGAATATACCGACGGATTTCGACCTCAGCGCTAATGCAATTTCCCCCAGATGTGGTTAAAGTTCTAAAGGTAAGTTCAGACGACTGCGTTTAAAAACGTTCCTTTGATTGATCCATTTCGGTTATTTTAGACTCTTGATGACTGGTCGTTCGATGTGTTCGCATTGGCAGAAGCTGCCTCCGGTCAGCCGGTCAAGTACCTTGGCTATGATTTGCTCAATCGCTATGGCATCATTCATAAATTTAAAATTGCACCTGCAGTTTTGGAAACGTTCCTCAATCGCATCGAAGAAGGATATTGTCGCTTTCGTAACCCATATCATAACAATCTACATGCGGCCGATGTCACTCAAACAATACATTTCATGCTTTGCCAAACTGGCCTCATGAACTGGCTGACTGATCTGGAGATATTTGCCACTCTCCTTGCAGCCTTAATTCATGATTTTGAACACACGGGTACCACGAATAATTTTCACGTGATGTCAGGATCCGAAACTGCATTGATCTACAATGACCGCGCCGTCCTTGAGAATCACCACGTCAGTGCGGCATTCCGTCTGCTCAAAGACGACGACTGTAACATTCTGTCAAATTTGTCGCGCGAAGAATTTCGTGAACTGCGTACTCTCATCATCGATATGGTCCTGTCGACGGACATGTCCTTCCATTTCCAACAACTGAAGAACATGAAGAATTTGCTCACGTTGGCCGAACCAACCGTCGACAAGTCAAAAGCGCTGGCGCTTGTATTGCACTGTTGTGATATATCGCATCCTGCTAAAAAGTGGGCGCTGCACCATCGCTGGACGATGCTGCTACTCGAGGAGTTCTTCAGGCAGGGCGATCTGGAACGAGAGCTTGGTCTGCCATTCAGCCCGCTATGTGATAGGAACAACACCCTGGTCGCCGAGTCACAAATCGGTTTTATCGATTTCATTGTCGATCCCAGTATGTCGGTATGCTCTGACATGTTAGAATATGTGCTGGCCCCGATAGCGCCGATGTGTAAGAACGCTAATGCGAATATAGACGACGGAAATGGGAACTCTTCAACAGCGAATAAAACAACTTGTGAAGCAATCAGCGAAGGTGAGGAAATGTCAAAGAACGGTTCTGATGAGGTATCGCCTGGTCCAGCTACTTCAAGTAAGAAATTTCGTATACGGAAACCATGGGTTACCTGCCTCACGGAGAACAAGAAGATATGGAAGGAGCAGGCTGTAAAAGGTAGGTATTTGAATAATAAATTCGAATAGTCGAGTTTCTTTGATATCAATAGAAAATAAATGGTGGTCGTTTACATATCCAATCTAATGCGCTTCAACCTACAGAATGATATTGTTCAATTAAGTTCAATATTGTAAATAGTTAGAAATACTATCCTTTGATCCCTGCTAAACATTTTGGAATGGTTTTAAGGAAAGGGATTTCAGCGTGGCGTAATTAAATTCAATCGTCAAAAAATGGAAAGGACTATGATTCACTTTGAAGGAGAAACGTTTATTAAATTGGTTTGATAAATAGATTACATAATTGGGTATCATAGTTAGAAGGGAGTTAGAAGAAAACGAAAGGAAATGAAAACGTCAAAAGAATTATTTTAATGAAGTGTAAATTGGTTGTCTAACATCGTTACCTCCAAATACTGTGATTCTTGAAATTTCATATATTTTTGCTAAACGCTTTAGGTCCAACCATAATTGACTTAAGTTGAATTAACCCATGTCAACGAACTTAATGAACTGCCAAATTACTTACATTAAGTTTTCCTACATTTTCACTTTATTTAAGCTATCATAATTCCATGTGGAGGTCTTCATTGCGATCTTCCTTAAGCCCGCTTAAGTGAACGAGAATCAAACTACGAGGGTGGTCCGATAAGTACTTTGCATACAACAGAAAAACTAAAATTTTGGAGAAATGACGATTTATTTTTCAATAGTCTCCTTTTAGCTCGATACACTTGACCCAGCGATGCTCCAACTTCTTTAACCCGTCTGAAAAATACGTTTTCTCGAGGTCTGCAAAGTAGGCCTCCGTGTCGACGATGTCCTCCTCATTCGACTGAAATTTCTGCCCGGCGAGTGATTTTTTCAAGTTTGGAAACAAAAAGAAGTCGCACGGGGCCAAATCTGGAGAATACGGTGGATGGGGCAGAAGTTCGTAGCCCAATTCGACCAATTTGGCCGTGGCGAGAGCGGAGGTGTGAGCCGGTGCGTTATCATGGTGGAAGAGCACTTTGTCTTAGCCAAGTGGGGCCGTTTTTTCTTCAATTCGACATCGAATCGGCCCAGTAATTTGGCATAGTACAGCCCTGTGACTGTTTTGCCCTTCTCCAGGTAGTCGATGTGGATCACACCTTGTGAATCCCAAAAAACGGTGGTCATCACCTTTCTGGCAGATGGGAGCACGTTCGCCGGGTGAAGTCCATTGTTTCGACTGTTCCTTGGTCTCTGGTGTGTACCAGTGGATCCATGTTTCGTCGACTGTCACGAAACGACGCAGAAACTCCTTCGGATTGCGCTTAAACAGCGTAAAACACTGCTTTGAAGTAGTCTCACGATTGCGCTTGTTGTCCGGAGTGAGCAAACGCGGCACCCATCGCCCAAAATTTCATGCAGGATATGACCCACTCGATCTTTTGAAATGCTTACTGTCTCAGCTATCTCGCGCACCTTCAATCGACGATCTGCCAATACGAGATCGTGGATTTTTGTCACGTTATCCTCCGTGGTAGCCGTTTTCGGGGCACCTGGACGTGGCTCATCAAAAACCGACGTGCGACCACGTTGAAATTCGTTGAACCAATTTTTGATGGTCGCCATCGAAGGAGAAGAGTCGTCGTACACAGCATCCAAATTTCCCTTCCCTTCCAAAAACAAGAATCGAATCACTGACCGATATTGCTCTTTTTCCATTTCTCTAAAAGCCGCTTCCACACGCGGTCAAAACAAAACTACGAGTCCGATCCGGCTGAAATTTCGACAATAGCCGTCTACTAGAATGTACTACACGCTCTTGCGATACTGGCTCCATCTGGCGGTGAGGCTAAGTACTTATCGGATCACCCTCGTATAAAGAACTCTTCTTTAGACTTTTACCTAACAAAACCTTAATACGAATTGCTACGAGGGTATATCAAAAAGTAATGCCTCCAACGCTCTAAATTTTATTTCCTTCACAGTTACTGAACTATCTATACAGGGTGTCCCACGAGCAGTGTGCCAAAAAGCTAGAGCGTGTAGGTCTGGTCAAGACAAGAAAAAAATCGTATGGGAGGGGGGTTATATTCCCCCCCGTTTAGCCGGCGGGGCAATTTTCAAAAAAATTGACTTAATTTGGAAAAAAAAAATATTAAAAATCAACAGTTACATCCACAATGCCGTGATATACTTTTTTGTAAGGCCAGAAACCTCTTCTTTCATCCTGTTTTTAAACGAAGCTGTTTTAAGAAATAGTTTTCGAAAAATTAATTTTCAAACTCAAAATTTTGAAAAAAAAAATTTCGAACTATTTTTTTTCAAATTTGTATATAATTAAGTACTAATTTTTTTTTTCAAAAATTCAATTCTCTTATTAGTTTTTAGTTAAAAACAGAAAACCGGATGCCAAAATGTCTTGTAGTTTTTGAGAAATTAAAAAAAAACCCGAACCAATTTTTTCTAAGAAAAACCTTTCTTTTGGTTTTAACGCTGCTGGACTGTAGGCAAATTAATGTATGAAACATTGACCTCTTTTTTATCATTTTTAAAAAATTCGGAGTTTTATGAGGATACAATAAAGTGACACAATATTGGAATAACACTGGATTAATTCTTTTTTTTCATTGATAACGCCTGAAAACTGACCTGCCAATTTCGTCTGGGTCCGCCCGCCGCCGATGGGTTCTACCCGCCAGGACCTTAAGACAATAAAACCGCAATTTTTCTTTATCGAAAAACAAAATATTTGCAACCCAAATGTAAATAAAAGGCATCGCATTTTTAATAAAAAACCATTTCTAAATAGGATGTTAACTCATCAACACATTACGATGTCAAACTCATACTCATACGAAGAATTAACAGACATGCACTTCTGCTACGGTTTAGCTAATGATCGAGATCGTGAAGCCGAAAGACTCTACGCTGAAAGATATCCCAATCGAAGGTGCTCCAGTCGTAGCATGTTTTCAAGAATCCACCGACGTCTGCGAGAGCACGGAGTGCTAGAGCATCGAAGAAGCGAAAGATCAGTTACAGATGGATCAGGAATCTTAGATGAAAGAATTTTGTATTTGGTGCGACGTAATCCCTCCCTTAGTACAAGGAGGATAGCTATTATGCTTGGAGTGCCCAAATCTAGAGTATGGAGAGTGCTTCACACCGAAAACATACACCCGTACCATTTTAGGCCAGTTCAGGAACTCACCTCAAACGACAAGTTTTTGAGAGCAGAATTTTGTCGATCATTACTGCTTCGAGATGAAACTGAACGAAACTATTTTGCAAGGATATTCTGGACGGATGAAGCACAGTTTACCAGAGATGGGGTTACTAACTTCCACAATTTGCATCATTGGAGTAGTACCAATCCACAAAAAACAAAATAAATCACAACACCGCTTTAGCTGTAATGTTTGGCTTGGTATTGTTGGACAAACTGTAATCGGGCCCCGGTTTTTGAATGCCGTTATTAATGGAGAACGAGACCTTTTGCCCGATTTGATGGACAATGTTCCTTTGACCATAGCAGATAATTTAATCGACCAGCAAGATGGAGCACCAGCACACTACAGCTTACGGATTAGAAACTGACTGGATGATCATTTTAGTGATCGTTAGATCGGAAGAAGGTGTCCCACGGAATGGCCACCTAGATCACCAGATTTAACTCCTCTAGATTTTTATGTGTGGGGATTCATGAAGAATTATGTTTACGAAGTGGAAATAGTATCTTTGGAACAACTGAGAGAACGGATTGAAGTCGCTGGAGTCAAATTGCAGAAAAATTTGTCAAGCATAGACTTATGTGCAGCCATTAGAAGGAGATATAATCTTTGCCTTCTAAAAAATGGGGATCATATTGAAAATTTATTATAATAAAACTCCGAATTTTTTAAAAATAATAAAAAAGAGGTCAATGTTTCATACATTAATTTGCCTACAGTCCAGCAGCGTTAATACCAAAAGAAAGGTTTTTCTTAGAAAAAAATGGTTCGGGTTTTTTTTTAATTTCTCAAAAACTACAAGACATTTTTGCATCCGGTTTTCTGTTTTTAACTAAAAACTAATAAGAGAATTGAATTTTTGAAAAAAATTAGTACTTAATTACATACAAATTTGAAAAAAAATAGTTCGAATTTTTTTTTTCAAAATTTTGAGTTTGAAAATTTATTTTTCGAAAACTATTCCTTAAAACAGCTTCGTTTAAAAACAGGATGAAATAAGAGGTTTCTGGCTTTACAAAAAAGTATATCGCGGCATTGTGGATGTAATTGTTGATTTTTAATAATTTTTTTTCCAAATTAAGTCAATTTTTTAGAAAAATGGAAAAATGGATTTTAGAGAAATGGAAAAAGAGCAATATCGGTCGGTGATTCGATTCTTGTTTTTGGAAGGGAAGGGAAATTTGGATGCTGTGTACGGTGACTCTTCTTCTTCGATGGCGATCATCAAAAATTGGTTCAACGAATTTCAACGTGGTCGCACGTCGGTTTTTGCAGACCGTCGATTGAAGGTGCGCGAGATAGCTGAGACAGTAAGCATTTCAAAAGATCGAGTGGGTCATATCCTGCTTGGTATTATAAAACTAACCTTACTCTACTTATATGCTCTATTCTTTTTTAAATTTACTAATTGGAACCATGGATCTGAAGCTAAAAGAAAGAGCCGTAATTTAAATTCTGGCAAAAAAAGTTGTACACCTATAAAAATCCATAATCGCTTTAAGAATGTTTATGGGGACCCTGTTGAAGATGAAGAAATTCAAAAGCGGAGAAACAGAAATTACTGAAAAACCGAGAAGCAGGCGGCCAACATCATCAGCCCAAGGAATAATTGCTGACTTGGGATATCACAAGAATGATAATAATCAAAGGAGGCGAATGGAAATTTGTCAACAGCTCCTGGATGCATTTAAAGCAAAACAACAGGACTTCTTCAAGAACTTTGTCGCTCGGTATGAGACTCGGGTGCACAGATATGACGCAGAGAGTAAAGTGCCTTCTAGGGAATGGCGCCACAGTGGCTCTTCAGGTCCCAAAAAATTCAAGTCCACCAGGTCGGCACAGAAGGTTATGGCAACAATTTTGGGACATACAGGGCGTTATTCTTGGTGGTTTTGATGCTTGGGTTAAACGATGGCGTAAATGTGTTCATGTTGATTATGTTGAACGGTAGTTTTATGTAGAGGATAGTTCGTGCTATAATCTGTAATAACTTGTGCTGTTCATTACTAAAGTTTTTATGACACGGGAGGCATTACTTTTTGATCTTCGCTCGTATATTGAAAATTTTCTTCCAATAGCAGTTTTGCATCCTATTTCCCAAAGTAATTGTTAGAATTTAATTTAAATACCTCGGAAAATTGTTTGGCCTATCGTGATTTATTTAGGAGGGCTAACATTTCTAGCTTATATTATTTTTAAATTATTTTTGTTTTCTTTTTTTTTTCATAAAATCCCAATCTGGTTATTTAAATAATTCGTTGTCAGGAATTTAGGGTTGTGTGCATCCTTGCCACCTCATTAAAGATTCTCTGCACTAAATTCGAAACCCTGTCGTGGTTTTCCAGTAGAACCATGTGAGTCATTAACTTGATATTCTTATCGTAAGATGAGCATTATCTCTCTCCTTCTCTCGATCATCCCGTGAGGATTAGTTATCCCAACTTCACTCAACGTTACTGGGAACATCATTTCACCGGTAAGGGGCAGAATATAATTTTGAGAAGCTAGCGGTTAATATTTAAACCTATCCAATCCAATAAGTTCTAAGACTTACAAGAAAAAAAATTAATTTTCGCTTTATTCAGTTTAAAAAGTATTCATTTATTTCATTCCGATAAATTGCAGATGCTGAGGCTCGAGCAGCTGTTGCTGCTATTGAGGATGCCCCAGGTGAAACCAAGCCAACCGATGATGCCGGAAACCCAACAAAAACAACTGATGATTAGTGCTTTCAAATTAGCTCGTATTGTGTATAGAGAATAATATAATTATATTTTGCAAATGAAAAATAAAAAAAAAATCAATTTAAAAATATCATATATAACAGAAATAAATAAAAACGACATATGTGCATTTTATTTCTCGCTTTGTTTCCTTTTTTAATATTATACATATATAAAACATAATGTTAGAGTAATAAGAAACCATAGCTTATAGCTCATAAACACAAATATTCTTAAAAAAGAAGGAAAGCGTTTGCAGAATTTGTTAATCTAAAATTAATTAAAGTATTAAGGTCAACTAAAACACCATTGTTTTAATCATCACTATATGAAAATAAAACACATTATTTGTAAATAAAGTTAAGTAAATGCGTGATCTGTTATATTCGTTGAACTCATACATACGTATGTTTTGTATCGGCAATAATTTATTTATAGTACTTCTCAATTAAATTGTTGTAAATCGAATGATGTGGTCTTTTTTACTGTGTTTTATTATTTACTATTAATCCATCTTAACTGACGACTAATTTTTGTATTTAATTCAACTACTTTTTATTTCTTTTTTTCAAATACATTCTTTCAAATATTTTGATTTTGTTTTATTTAAATTGTTTAATCATGAGATATCACTGCCGCTCTTGTTTACCCTTAAGATCGCTTTCTGGAATTGTGGTTTCTATTTTCCTAAGTTTTGAATCTTTTTTACCTTAAAAAAAAGAGGATTTAGTAATTGACTTACGTCTATTTTGTTTTATTTCAGTAAACTCTTTTTCTTTAAATAATCTTTTATTGGAATCATTGAACTGAGTTCAAACTTAGAACCACACAAATACTTTCTTATTACGCACATACACCAAAGCCCATTATTAAACGCATAATCAGCAACAGCGATCAAGAATGTATAAACATTTGCATTTAGTTATAATTTTTTTACATGTAACAAAAGATTTCTTAAATTGTTGTTTTTTTTTTTATAGCAGAAGCAGAACTAGCTCAAATGTACATGAACAAAAGCAAAAAAACTCTTCAAGAAAAAAAAAGCTAACTATACATACAGAGATGAAAAAAAAATATTTATATACTGAACCTAAAAACAAAAACAGAAAAACTAAATGTAAAAGTATACACAACTTATATATCGATGTCTCCTTGTTTTCGAGAAAATTATTTTTATATATCGTGAACGTTTGTTTTGTTTCAAAGAAAATTTTTCAAAATGCCTGATTAAGGGACCAGTCTTTTAAGATTTTACCATTGCTCTTTTGACTTAAATTTTTTCTCTGATTTAGATTTGTTTTCTTTAAAAATAAATATACATTTTATTCTTTAAAATAAAAATACATTTTAATTGATTTCCTTTCAAAAATGCATTTCAATACTGAAACGGTTTCTTGACTCTCACAACAATTTACTGGCAGTAAATCAATGTACAATACAATATCAATAACGCATATTAATATGCAAATATCACATAACTTCATTGAGCAATAAGAAGTTTTATAAATAGGCTCCTTAATATTATTTTTACAATAGCAAGCACCACTCAGAAAGTTTTTTTGCAAGTATGGAAATTAGTCCACTATAAACGGCTATTTTATTCAATCCTAATTGCTATAACAATACCTTCGTCGAGACCGTTTTCTGGCAAAAAACATCATGCGGGTCTTGATCAAAAGACCTAAGTCTAAAATTGATCTTGCCAACTGAACTTTGAACTGTAATCCAAGGTGTCTCAAAACAAAGTTAATATTTAGTGAATCGATTAAAAACGATGTAAACATTCTATCGACAAAAAATTTAATTTATCATTAAAGTATACAATTTGGGCATTTATTTCCTAAAAATAATATCATCTAAATGTAAGCCCTCGCGTTCGCGACACTCATTTAATCGAACAGCAAAATTTCTTATTACAGCTCTGCAAGTAGACTCCGTGATGGCGGCCATTTCGTGACGGATATTCTGTTTCAAACGCGCCAGGGAAGTCGGTTTATTAGCGTAAACTTTAGATTTAAGATACCCTAACAGAAATAAATCTATAGGCGTTGGGCTGCGTGGAGGCAAATATATCCTTTTGCCAGGAAAAAATCACACGAACTCGTGGTAGCGTCAAATTGGGTGTGTGTCCTGCTGGAACCATGTTCTATGGTTATAGCCAGGAAAATTTTGCAGTTCAGGTACCAAGAAATTCTGAATTCACAGTAACTGCACGTCCCCTTTCGTCCTCAAAAAGGAAAGGGCCGACAATTCCTCGCAGTCCATACGGTCACTTTTGGTGAATGTAACGGTTTCTGATTCTTACGTCTCGGATTCGTTGCACTCCAGTAGCGGCAGTTTTGCTTATTTACATGACCAGTAAGATGAAAATGAGCTTCATCTGAAAGCAAGATGTTGGTAAACGTCGAAAAGCGCTCGAGTGCCTGGTTTATGAAGTCAAGCCTCTTGCTGGCATCCTGGAGCTTTAATTCTTGCACCAATTCAATTTTATATGGATGCAGTTTTAGGTCTTTGTGTAAAATGCGGTGTAATGATAACCTATAACCAATTAAAGCACCTGCGCGCTTCCGAATCGAAAGATCGGGATCACTACGAAAAGACTGATTAATATTCTCCACGTTTTCTACCGTTGTCGATGACCTCGGCCGTCCAGATTTTGGTTTTTCTAGTGTTGAACCAGTCTCTTCAAACTTTTTTAACCATTTTCGAATGAGAGGAATGCTTGGCGCATCATTTAAATGGCGTAAATTTCGAATATTGCAGATTTTCTACGCGCCACAGTCGCCGAATCACCGTTTTTGAAAAACTCTCTCAAGCACAACGCGCGATTTGCGTTCGAGAAACGGTCCATAGCGGCTGAATTCCCAAGAGCCAGGCTACCGATTGACATACCTCCCCCCACCCCTCGGATTCGTTGCGTTCACGCAATAAGCTAAACAAATATAAATTTTCTTTTGAGACACCTTGTATTTTGGACATGTGACCCTCTGACCACATATGATACATAAAAGAGCTCAATAATGCTGCTTACAATCGAGCAGCTATTTCTATAAAATCTCTGCAGATAGCTGTTCTGAAGCTTTTAGTCCAGTCTACATTTATTATTATTCCTACAAAAGTCAGTTCTACAAAACATTATCCGAGCCCAATTTTATACTGCTCTTGAATCTATGTTACTGAACTGATTATAAATAAAGAAATGTCTTTCGTAACGCTACCGTTCAAAGGCTATAGCTTACATACTTAGAACATCATGAAAAAACCCTGTCAATAAGTCCTTAAGGCGACAACAAATCTATCCAGTCAATTTAATCTTTCACCAGCTGCTTCATTCGTAAAATCTACATTACACGTCTCCTGTATACCTAGTCCTGCCATAACTTCTGTTACAGATATATAACCCTATGGGAAAAAGCACTAAACATATTGTATTCAAAATTATTTCATTTATTAGAACACAATATTGGTTATTAAAAAATGTTGAGTTCATTCGAAATGACCGCCTTTTTCTTTAACACAAGCTTTTAAACGGTGTGGCCATTGGGCTATAGCGGCACATACGGTTTCCATGGAGGTCGTAGACGCTGCTCTGGTTAGTGCTGTTTTAAGGCTTTCTAAATTTCTGTGGGGAGGCTTGCAGGCCATGTTCTCCAATTCTGACCACAAACCATCATCCAGTGGATTCAGATCTGGACTCCCCGACGGCCAATCTTCTGTTGCTAACTGTGTCCATTGAAAAGGGTTTTGGTCAAACCCTTCACAACACCCTCTAGCACATCTTCTTGGTAAACCTTTGCACCAGTTTTTATGCCCTTTTCACAGAAATGAAGGGATGTGCCACCATGGAGAGAGACCCGTCACCAAACCATTGCGGAAACAAGATGATAGCCACGTTAAACCCTTGGAACAATTTTTTCCGCTTCCTTGGATGAAGTGGCATAAATCTTGTCATTTTGTTTGTTGAAAACTTCTTCCGCGGTAAAAACTTTCTCGAATGTATTCATGGCCATTGTCCGCGTGCCACTGCAAAAGTCGCTTGCATCTTTCCGGCCTAATTTTTTTTTAATTGAGGAGTTAGAAGATGACACGTATACCGACGATAGGCTTTCATATGCAGATCATCCCGAATCAGCCTAGAGATGGATCTTGTTGATATATCCAATTCCTTGGACATGATCTTCTGCTTCCTAAAAGAATTTCTCCGTATTCGTTCATGTACTGCCTTTACTACCGCACTCGTACGAACGACGCGCGGGCGACCACTTCTTTTCCTGTCCTCTACTCCAGACAATTCTCCGAAGCGAGCAATAGCCCGATAAACGAATATTCTTGATATTCTAAGTGGTTTTAGCAACTCGAAAATTTGGCCAGCACTCTTTCCGCGCTTATGCAACCCTATTACCGCAACTTGATTCTCTTTTCGCCCCACTCCATGTTAATAGTTCCCAAACTGAAACCAAACTGACCAGTATTCTTCACTGATCAGTGCATGTGTTCTGAAAAAAAAAGTTAACGGTTCTTTTCCCGGAAAAAGTTTTGAACGATAAGCGCTGGAAATTGTGTAACAGAACTTATGGCAGGACTAGGTACACGTATAATGGCATTACTCATTTTCAAAAAAAAAACTTTATCTTTCCTTAAGATCACTACCTTTCGCACGTGTCTGAACCAATTCTCGTAGCACTTTTCCACTCCCAAAGAGTTACCGCCAAAACATGAATTTTAAAGGCATCACTCGCTTTTGATGTGCGAGAATAAAAGCGAGTCATTGGATACCATAGCTTCTAACGCCAAGGATTCGAGGTTTGAATCTCGCGACGGTAAAGGAACTGACAAAACTATTGTCGGGAATACAAAAAAAAAATCTCGAATTTCGCAGTTCAGAATCGCCAATATTTATATTAGGTTATCAATGGGACGAAATAAATCACACGAAACATACATAAGTGACTGATAGAAGCTTTAGCTCCTCCTCTAGGGGTTGTAACGCCAGTTCTAACAATATTTGGGTACCAGAGCTGGTATCGGTTAAGATGATAAGTGACATTTTGAATTGTTGCTCCACATAAGGTTCACATCAACTTTGTGACAATTATTTAGCTATTCCTTTCGTATATTTTGTGTGACTCTATTATGTGCATTTATGAAGAAGCTTATCTGAGTTTAAAATTGTAAATAATAAAAACTGATCAAAAAATGATGACAAAAAAAATCTGCATATTAATTTACTGAGTCATTATACATATATTTTAAAACCATGTGTTGTTTATTACGTTAGACTGGTCCAACCCCTTTTTCCTTTTTTAAAACATTTTCCGAATTTTTACAATAAATCCGCGATGAATCTTTGAAACTTGAATATATTTTGGAGCTTTCCATTTCCGTCTTATCAAAAAACAAGGATTGCCACTTATCTAAAAACATTTTGTGTGGTCGCCTTCCACTTAGCAAACAATTGCTGATGGTCAGATATGAAAATCACATATCACCTTAGCCAATACCAGCTCAGGTTAAGCGCTGAATTGGACAAAAGCGTTTTTCTGATAACTTGTATTATCACAGTGAACAATCATCTTGCAGTTCGCCTTATTTATTACGATGAAATTTAGCAAAAATAGTCGTATCCATTTAGAATAGACGATACAACTTAGTAGATTGATTACAATTTAGGAATAGGTATAATTATATCTAATATATGATATTTTTAATCCTATCGCGGTTCACGTCTTGTTGGGTTAAAATGGAATATAGTCCCCCTTCACTCTCCTCAAGCTCCAAGCACACTGATTTCACGGGCCATTTTTATTCATTTAATTAACATAGCAGAGCAAAGACTCCGTTTCATCACGCTATTAAAATCGTCTTGTTCGCACAATAACATATTGTATTTCACTTCTGTTAGAAGCGCATTTGCTGCATTGAATATGGTAGAATATGGCAGAAAAAACTACACAGGAAGGTGTTGGTTTTGGGTCAATCTTTGACTGGAAGACTTATGCCCCTCTGCTATGGAAGTATGGAAGGAACATTTCTCAAACTTAGAATTAGGCTTAAAATGTTAATTAATTTTTTTCATGGGATTTTTTATTCTTGAAGATGGCCATGCATATCCGTCCGAACTCCTGTCTCTCATTACACCAGCCCCTTAAACTAAACTTACAAAAAATACATTGAGTTAATAGAATGACCAAAAACAACTTTTTTTTAAAGAGATCCATCCAATATGAAAGAGCAATGGTAAATTCGCTTAGCAGTAAGGTACCATTATATCAGCTGAAATTGGGATCATAGCTTTATTAAGGTAGATTATAATGCAAACTTACATATATTAAACAAAAGAAAATAAAAGTAAACTCTTACTAAAAGTATGTATTTAAAAATAAAAAATAAAAATTAAAAACAAAACAAGTAAAATATAAGAACTTTCTACGGCAACAAAGGCAACAGCAGCAGCTACAGAAAGCATATAGTGTGGATTTATTTTTTTAAACAATCTTACTACATATACCAAGGACGACATACGAACTATAAACTTAGCAGCCCTAGAGAGAAAACACTTTGTTTTCTCTATTCGTTACTATATCCGACTATACTCTTCCTCCTCTTCTTCTTCTTCTTCTTCTTCTTCTTCTTCCATATCTAGTTTGATTTTAACTTCAGAGGACTTTAGTGTTAAAGAATTATTACGACCTTCTTATTATCTCTCTTACCTCCTTGCATTTTTATCTTTCAACAATCTACAAAGTACAAAATTTAACTTCTCTCTCCTACTTCACCTTGTTACAGATAAAACTAAAATATATACAATATATAAACACAAAAAAAACAACAACACGATGTATATCTAAAAACACGCATAAATATAAATATTTTTTATTTTCGTGATTAAAGAAAACAGAATTGTAAAATTGAACACATGTATTACTTAAAAACAAAATGTGAAATTTTTAAAAGAACAAAATAAAACAAAAAACAACACAGAGAATCATATCCCTTTTTAAGAAAATAACAATATATAAAAAAAAAATTATTGTTTTCAAAATTAGAATATACTACCAAAATGAATATTATCGTTGTCAATACCTTACTAATAAACAACAAAAAGAGAAGCAATCATTTAAAACTAGTTTAATTAAATTTAAAAATCAGAAAAACCACTGTAAATTAAAACAAAATTCAACTTATATATCTATAACTAAATATTTATAGTAAGAAATTCATTAGAAGGATGTAACCATCTTAAAGCACCGGAATGATGTAGTAAATTTGACAAGGAAACCATTTAGCAAATAATTAGAAGAAAAAATATTAGCATATTACATAATTAAACCTACATGTAGCCAATGTTACTATGAAATAAATCTTGTATATTACATACTTTATTGCAATGAAACAACCATGTTTTTTTATTTATTTTGTAAATAATCAAAAACTTAACCACTCGCATTTAACTTGGTCTTGTTGGACCATTGCTACTGAATCTAAGCTATGGTCGCAATAGTATTCGAATATAAACAGAGATCATACAATACAACAATAAAAAGTGGAATCTATGTTATTTACACAAAGTACTCAAGTTAATAAAATGAAGTAAGAACTAATAAACCAAAAAACAAAAAATCAAAAACAGTTTTGTTTGATTGGGAAGTATAGGGTTTTCCAAAAACGACTTGACAACTTTTTTTTTTAAATAAAACGCAAACCATTTGAGATATTTCAAAAACTTTATTATCGGCTTGAAGTACAATCAAAACATTTATGAATTGAACTCGACTTCGTTCATATGGCCACCGCGAGCACGTTTGTAGTGGTAGATTGGTTGGACCCAATTTTCGATGACTCGGCCACAAATGTTGGCCTAAACGGCCGCTATTTCGCGTTCAATGTTGGCTCTGAGCTCGTCCAACGTCGTCGGCTTGTTGGCATATACCAATGACTTAACGTAGCCCTAAAGAAAATAGTCTAGAGGCGGCCAATCGACTGGCCCATTTCTTGAGATAACACGCTCATCAAACTTACTCTTCAATAAATCGATTGTAACGTGTGCTGTGTGGCTTGTGGTACCATTCTGTTGAAACCACATGCCGTCCAAGTCCATATCTTCCAATTCGGGCCAAAAATAATCGCTAATCATGGCGCGATAACGCTGGCCATTCACAGTAACGTGACGATCGTTATCGTCGACGAAAAAATATGGCCCAATAACGCCGCCGGCATGCAAACCGCACCAAACAGTTATTTTTTGTGGATGAAGTGGCGATTCATGAAGCACATGTGGATTTTCACCCGACCAATAACGCATATTTTGCTTATTGACGAACCCATCGAGCCAAAAATTAGCTTCATCACTGAAGATGATTTTGCGATGAAATTCATCATCTTGGCGCGTCTTCTCCAAAGCCCAATCGGAGAACGTACGTCGCATCAAATGGTCCGTCGGCTTCAATTCTTGAGTCAGCTTGATCTTGTATGGGTGTAAACCAAGATCCTTTCGCAAAATACGCCATAATAATGTGGTCTGAGCGATGCCCAATTCTTGAGAACGCCGTGGAATTGACTGATTTGGAACGTTTGCTACGGACGCCTGAACGGCAGCGATGTTTTCGACACTTCGACCAACCCGTTGTCTCACTGACACGGCAACATCACACAACGAATATGTAGACTCAAATGTTTGCACTAAGCTTGTTATTGCCTGTCTACTAGGGCGAGAATTACGACCGAAAATTGGAGTTAACGCTCTTAAAGTTGCGGTCACCGACTCCAAATTTCAGTAGAAAATTTTTATAATTTGCAAACGTTGTTCGTTCATGTACTTTACCATGATGAAAATGTTGAGTTTACTAAATAAATTGACAATGACAGTTCGGTGATTAGTGAAAGGGTGCGTTCACAAATTAAATTCAAAGCTGTCTAGTCCCCATTGGAAAACCCTTTATTAATATTGGAGTCGGTAAGTCTGAAGTCGTATCTTAATTAATATTACCGGCCATTTGGAACTCGGATGTTGAGAGCCGCGTTAGCCACCCTTCCCCAAGCCTCCCAGTCATGAGTGTGTTCCTTCTATGCTTCGCTGTTCTGCCCCATCTCTTCTAGATCAATCCTTATATTGTCCAATATATTACCTAGTCCTAGTTACACAATTTCCAGCGCTTATCGTTCAAAACTTTTTCCGGGAATAGAACCGTTAACTATTTTTTCAGAACACATGCACTGATCAGTGAAGAATATTAGTCAGTTTGGTTTCAGCTTGCGAACTATTAACATAGAGTGGGGCGTAAAAGAGAATCGAGTCACTGAAATAGCGTTGCATAAGTGCGGAAAGAGTGCTGGCCAAATTTTCGAGTTGCTAAAACCACTTGCAATATCAAGAATATTCGTTTATCGGGCTATTGGTCGCTTCGGCGAATTGTCTGGAGTAGAGGACAGGCCATGAAGTGGTCGCACGCGCGTCGTTCGTACGAGTGCGGTAGTAAAGACATTACGTGAACGAATTCAGAGAAATCCCCTTAGGAAGCAGAAAATCATGTTCAAGGAATTGGATATATCAACAAGATGCATGTCTAGGCTGATTCGGGATGATCTGCATATTTTGTTTTTTTTTTTTTTTTTACGAGGGTAGGTGAAAATCTTCAAAAGACACTATGAGAATCCATAGTACTCATATGTAGTAGTGTGAGATTCTTACTCACTAAAAACACCTCCCTTCAAACGTATTTTAATGTACAGACTACAACTGAGCTCTTGTACTCATCCAGCAGTTTTTTATTCAAATCAGAAAAGGAAATATACATAACTTAAAATGTGGCAGGTCACCTTCCAGCGATGGTTCCTGCAGAGCTCGCCAGTTCACATGAGTTATTTATTATTTATTATCGCGCTAAATCGAACGGTTTGGTTCTTTGTAGACGGGGTAATCAATTATCTTCTTTTAAGATTGGAAGTACAGCGTTGTTAGCATGTTCCTCTAGTCGTCGTTTATGTCTACGAGCAAAATCTCTAACTGCGTTGTCGATTGTTACGATTCCGAGATCTCTATGTATATCGTCATTTCGCAGATACCACGGCGCATTAATAATTGCCCGTAATACTTTGTTTTGAAAAGTTTGTAGGATCTCAGCATTACTTTTTTTGGTACAACCCCATAGTTGTATACCATAAGTCCATATAGGTTTTAGCACTTGCTTATACATATACAGGGTGTCCCACGAGCAGTGTGCCAAAAAGCTAGAGCGTGTAGGTCTGGTCAAGACATGAAAAAAATTGTATGGGAGGGGGGGTCTATTCCCCCCGTTTAGCCGGAAGGGGCAATTTTCTAAAAAATTGACTTAATTTGGAAAAAAAATTATTAAATATCACCAGTTACATCCAGAATGACGTGATATTTTTTTTTTCTAAAGCCAGAAACCTCTTCTTTCATCTTGTTTTTAAACGAAGCAGTTTCAAGGAATAGTTTTTAAGAAATTAATTTTCAAATTCAAAATTTTGAAAAAAAAATGAAAAAAGAAAAATTATTTTTTGAAAAAATATTTTTTTTCAAAATTGTATGTAATTAAGTACTAATTTTTTTTTCAAAAATTCAATTCTCTTATTAGTTTTTAGTTAAAGTTAGCTTGTCGTAAAAGGCGACTAAAACAAAGGTAAACAAAAATCACATCTAGGCAATTTAGAAAACACCAAGGTGAGCCTAGGGACACATATACCACCATTAAACTGCTCCACAAGTGTATATGCAAATCAGTGGGTTGACACGACAAACAAAAAAATCTGGAGCATGCCCGTGTCACAAAAAAAAAAAAAACAAAGGCAGGCCGGAAAACTATTGGTGCAAACAAATGCAAAAACACCAGCATTTGAATGGCTTCAGCGATGAAGTAATCCCAAACCGGGAAGCCTGCCGCTACTTTCTGAGGTCAAACCGGCGGACCTCACAGGCGGACCAGTAGGAATGCAGTTAAGTGGGAAGGTTATGGTCCTACACTTCTGACCATAACAACGCCGGAAAAAGGAAAAGAAGAAGAAGAAGATAACGCCTGAAAACTGACCTGCCAATTTCGTCTCGGTCCGCCCGCTGCCGATGGGTTCTACCCGCTAGGACCTTAAGACAATAAAACCGCAACTATTCTTTATTGAAAAACAAAATATTTGCAACCCAAATGTAAATAAAAGGCATCGCATTTTTAATAAAAAGACATTTCCAAATTGGATGTTAACTCATCAACACATTACGATATCAAACTCATACTCTCGAGAAGAATTAACGGACATGCTTCTACTTCTGCTACGGTTTAGCTAATGGTCGAGATCGTGAAGCCGAAAGAATCTACGCTGAAAGATATCCCAATCGGAGGTGTCCCAGTCGTAGCATGTTTTCAAGAATCCACCGACGTCTGCGAGAGCACGGAGTGCTAGAGCATCGAAGAAGCGAAAGATCAGTTATAGATGGATCAGGAATCTTAGATGAAAGAATTTTGGATTTGATCCGACGTAATCCCTCCCTTAGTACAAGGAGGATAGCTATTATGCTTGGAGTGCCCAAATCTAGAGTATGGAGAGTGCTTCATACCGAAAACTTACACCCGTACCATTTTAGGCCAGTTCAGGAACTCACCTCAAACGACAAGTTTTTGAGAGCAGAATTTTGTCGATCATTACTGCTTCGAGATGAAACTGAACGAAACTATTTTGCAAGGACATTCTGGACGGATGAAGCACAGTTTACCAGAAATGGGGTTACTAACTTCCACAATTTGCATCATAGGAGTAGCACCAATCCACACAACAAAAAACAAAATAAATCACAACACCGCTTTTGCTGTAATGTTTGGCTTGGTATTGTTGGACAAACTGTAATCGGGCCGCGGTTTTTGAATGCCGTTATTAATGGAGAATCATACCTGCAGTTCCTACGAGACCTTTTGCCCCATTTGATGGACAACGTTCCTTTGGCCATAGCAGATAATTTAATTTACTAGCAAGATGGAGCACCAGCACACTACAGCTTACGGTTTAGAAACTGGCTGGATGATCATTTTAGTGACCATTGGATCGGAAGAAGGGGCCCCACGGAATGGCCAGATTGAACTCCTCTAGATTTTTATGTGTGGGGATTCATGAAGAATTATGTTTACGAAGTGGAAATAGTATCTTTGGAACAACTGAAAGAACGGATTGAAGTCGCTGGAGTCAAATTGCAGAAAAATTTGTCAAGCATAGACTTATGTGCAGCCATTAGAAGGAGATATAATCTTTGCCTTCTATAAAATGGGGATCATATTAAAAATTTATTATAATAGAACTCCGAATTTTTTAAAAATAATAAAAAAGAGGTCAATGTTTCATACATTAATTTGCCTACAAGTCCAGCCGCGTTAAAACCAAAAAAAAAGGTTTTTCTTAGAAAAAAGTGGTTCGGGTTTTTTTTTTAATTTCTCAAAAACTACAAGACATTTTTGCATCCGGTTTTCTGTTTTTAACTAAAAACTAATAAGAGAATTGAATTTTTGAAAAAAAATTAGTACTTAATTACATGCAATTTTGAAAAAAAAAATACATAGTTCGATTTTTTTTTTCAAAATTGTGAACTATTCCTTAAAACAGCTTCGTTTAAAAACAAGATGAAGGAAGAGGTTTCTGGCTTTACAAAAAAGTATATCACGGCATTGTGGATGTAACTGTTCATTTTTAATACTTTTTTTTCCAAATTAAGTCAATTTTTTTGTCTTGACACTGCTCGTGGGACACCCTGTATAAGCAGTTTGTTATAAATACTGAGCTTGGAGTACTTTCGTAATAGCCAATACAATTCCCGATATCTATGTTCCAGCTCTTCTCTTTTTTCTAACGTGTGCTTTCCATTTTAATTTGGCATCAAGTGTCATTCCGAGATACTTCGCCTCGTTTGCGAACGGAATTCGAGCAGCGTTCATACAAACTGGTTTATTTATTTTTCTATAGGTAAAGTTAATGTGGACAGATTTGGTTTCGTTGAGCGCGATCCGCCAAACCTTTGTCCAATTATTTACACGATCTAGAGCGTACTGTACATTTGCTTCTTCAACCGTTTTACCCGTTGCCAGGATCATCGGCAAACGTTGCAAACAGTGCCTTCTGTCTGTGGTATGTCACGAGTGTAAAGTAAGTATAACAGCGGGCCTAAAACACTACCCTGCGGTACACCGGCAGTTATCGCTTTTAGCTCGGAATATTAATTTCCGTGCTTAACACGGAAGAGTCTGTGTGATAAGTAGGATCATAGAATATTATATAGCTGCCGTAGTTGTACTCCAAGCCTTTGTGCCATACCTCATCAAAGGCTTGTGAGATGTCAAGGAAAACGGTTGAACAAATTAACTTTTGTTCTAGCGTTTTTTCGATTACATCAGTTATTCGATGTACTTGATCTATGGTGGAATGCTTGCTTCTGAAACCAAACTGATGATCCGGTAAGAGACCTTCGATAATTGGCTTAAGTCGATTAAGTAGAATTCCCTCGAATACTTTGCAGATGATCGGTAGAAGAGAAATAGGTCTATACGACGTAACTTCAGTCGGCGGTTTCCCGGGTTTCGGAACCATGATAACTTCTGCGACTTTCCATTGGCTTGGAACATGTTCTAATCTAAGTGTAAGTAAGTTCTAATCTGCATATGAAAGCCTATCGTCGGTTCACGGGTCATCTTCTAACTCCTCAATTAAAAAAAAATTAGGCCGGAAAGATGCAAGCGACTTTTGCAATGGCACGCGGACAATGACCATGACAACATTCTGTTTACGGACGAGAAAATGTTTACCGTGGAAGATGTTTTCAACAAACAAAATGACAAGATTTATGCCACTTTATCCAAGGAAGCGAAAAAAATTGTCCCAAGGGTTCAACGTGGCCATCATCCTGTTCCCGTAATGGTTTGGTGAGGCGTCTCTCAACATGGTGGCACATCCCTCCATTTTTGTGAAAATGGCATAAAAACTGGTGCAAGGGTTTACCAAGAAGATGTGCTAGAGGGTGTTGTGAAGGGTTTGACCAATACTCTTTTCAATGGATACAGATGGATCTTCCAACAGGACTCTGCTCCAGCGCACAAAGCTAAAACCACGCAGGAGTGGCTCAGAGTCAATATTCCTGGCTTTATAGCAACAGAAGATTGGCCATCGGGGAGTCCAGATCTGAATCCACTGAATTATGGTTTGTGGTCAGAATTGGAGAACATGGCCTGCAAGACTCCCCACAGAAATTTGAAAAGCTTTAAAACAGCATTAACCAGAGCAGCGTCCAGCAAAAGGCGGTCATTTCGAATGAACTCAACATTTTTTAATAACCAATATTGTGTTCTAATAAATGAAATAATTTTGAATACAATATGTTTAGTGCTTTTTTTTTATAGCGTTTGATACAGCGTGCGCCATCTCATATGGGTCGATGTAAATTTCGAATAACTTCAACAATTCTCAACCGATTTTGGAAATTCAAAAATCTTTATTCACCTAGATCTTTACAATTTATTTTGATTAATTTTTGAAAACAATATGGAGTAAATGACCGCCTTTATTGCCGATGCAAAAATGGGCTCGTTTTCGCGCATTCTCCATGACATTTTCGAGCATTTCGATCAAAATTTCTGCGATTTCCGCACGAATGTTTCTTTTGAGCCGCTCTATTGTCTTTGAGCTGTTAGCATACACCTTGCTTTTCAAGTATCCCCAAAAAAAAAAAGTCTGGAGGAGTCAAATCCGGCGATCTCGGAAGCCAGTCAATATTGCCCTTTGTTGACACCAATATTCCAGGGCCAAAGTTTCATTGTTTTGTCCGCAGTATGGCATGTCAGTATGTTATGAAACCATATGTTATTGAAACCAAAAGTGAAATAAGCCTTTTTTACGAATTTCTGGGACCACATAATGGTCCAACATCCACCGATATCGATCGCCATCCACTGTATCGCCAACTTTGAAGAAATACGGTCCAATGATGGTTTTAGCGCATACAGCCGCCCAAACAGTAACTTTTTGATCATATAGCGGCTCTTCGTGAATAATGTTGGATTTTCGGTGCCCCGAAAGCGACAATTTTGTTTATTAACTGGGCCAGAGAGCGTAAAATGTGCCTCATCGGTCATCAAAATTTGCTGCCAGAACTCCGGCTCAGCATTAATCATTGCAACAGCATTTTGTGCGTATGCCAAGCGCCGTGGCTCATCTTGTGGCAAAATTCTTTGCACTTTGTATGGAAATAAATGAAGATCATCCATTAAAATTCTCCGTAAAGTGGTCCCACTGATACCTAACTGCTAACTGCTACGAACGGCGCCGATATGACAAACTTGGGTCTTCTTGAACACTGGCTTTCACAGACTGAATAGATGAGTTTTAACGCCGCGGACATAGCCTAGGTTGCTCACGAGGGCCTGCCACAGAACCAAATAGAAAAAGAGGCCCAACGAAGAATTGTATCTTTTTTGGGCGCAACACGATCACGATATTTTGCACGATACGCACGTTGAGTTAGCACAATCGAGCGTTCATTTTAAATGAACATTGAAACTATTTCTGCGCATTCTTTTTGTATTAAGCGGATTCATGGTTAAAATTGTACTGAATTGACGTTTCCAAAATACTATGACATATGAAAATCGGTTGACAATTGTTGAAGTTATTCGAAGTTTACATCGACTCATATGAGATGGCGCACTCTGTAATTGTAACAGAACTTATGGCAGGACTAGGTATATCTATTTGACAATATATTGTTAATTAAATTTTGTAAGGATACAAATGCAAAATGCATTTTTAATAAAGTCGGGATGTATTGTAAGTTCTTCAGCGACACTTGGAGCCACACTTTGTTCGACAGAGTAACTTTTTTATTTATTTTTCATTAACCTTTAAATTGTTGACTCATTAGGAAGATTATTTACACAAAAAAAAATCATAAATTTATTTTCAAACATAACTTTTTAAGTTACTTCAGCTTATAACGTTTGTACTATATACTTTACAAATGTCAAAGAAAAGCAAATGTTATTGCTATTTACCGTCCCTTTTTTTTATAATTTGCGCGCGCAAAAGGGGTTAAGTGTCCGGAATCAAGACACAGCACGGGCCGAAGGCATAGAGGGAGAAAGGAAGAGGAGGTACCTGGTCACATTGGTCCTAAATGTCTATGGATTGTAGTGAGTAGGAAATATTGGGCTGGAAGAGCATTCCATAATCGTGTTGTGCGGCTGACAAAACGAATATCTTAACGGTATGTCCGAAAGCAGGCTTGAGGTTGAACTGATGACCATTCCTGGCAAGACGAGTTTTGCGGGTGAATTCATGGAGGTAAGGAATGCAATTGACCAACTCATTTGAGCAACGGTTGTTACAATAGCGATAAAACAGTGACAAGGAAGACACATTACGTCGGTGTTCGAGCGAGGCGATTGACTTTGCAATATTACTGTCTTCGACTTCAAATATGTGATCATTCCAATTAAGTTTGGTATTGATACACATGCCAAGGATGGACAATTTTTCGGTTTCGTCAACACAAGGGCCATGAATGGATAATGGCTGATTATTACGGATTCGCTTTAATGGCAGCACTGAGTTTTTGAAGCATTGAATTCCACTTTATTATTTTTACCCCAATTGATTATGCTGTCAAGGTCGGAATTCAATGTGCTTAACATTCGCTGCCGTTCCAGTTCTATGGCCGAAGAGCAGGTACGTGACGAATATGAAAAGCTAAGAGTACTGTCATCAGCGAAGGAATGGATTGGATTAGAAGTAACAGACAAGAGATCATTTATAAAAATGAGAAAGAGAGTCGGAGACAAAACAGAGCCTTGGGGGACACCAGCACTTATTTGGTGAATATCAGGCTTGAACCCACCCAAAACCACTTGAATTGAACGGTTCGAAAGGTAATTTCTAATCCATAGAAGCAGAGATCTATCGATGCCATAAGCACGCATTTTCGACAAAAGAGCCTGATGCACTCTGTCAAATGCATTTGAAATATCAAGCGCAACGATCTTTCTTTCGCCTAAGTTGTGCAAAAATTGGTTCCACTTTTCAGTGATCTTCTTCTTTTCCTTTTTCCGGCGTTGATATGGTCAGAAGTGTAGGACCATAACCTTCCCACTTAACTGCATTTCTATTGGTCCGCTTGTGGGGTCCGCCGCCGGTTTGACCTCAGAAAGTAGCGGCAGGCTTCCCGGTTTGGGATTACTTCATCGCTGAGGCCAATCAAATGCTGGTGTTTTTGCATTTGTTTGCACCAATTGTTTTTTTTTTTTTTTTGTGACACGAACATGCTCCAGATTTTTTTGTTTGATCGTACTCTTACAACACCGGTGATCTCCAGTCGTGTCGACCCACTGATTTGCATGTACACAGTTTAATGATGGTATATGTGTCCCTAGGCTCACCTTGGTGTTTTCTAAATTGCCTAGATGTGATTTTTGTTTACCTTTGTTTTAGTCGCCTTTTACGACAAGCGAGAGGTATCGCTGCAGGGATATTCTTAACCCGTCCCTGCACGGAAAGTTACACTTTTCAGTGATATATGCCATTAAATCACCAGTGGATCTGTTGCTGCCGAAACCGTATTGCCGGTCATTTAGAAGCTTCCGTAATTCAAGATATTTCATACGGGCTGGTCAAATGCTGTTTTCCATCTACTCAAAAAGAGACCTGAAGAGTAGGATAGATGGAAAAGCTTACGCAGTGGTTTTGCCAGCGCAGAAGAACACCTCTTCAGAAGTATTGGGGTATACCATCTGGGCAAGCGGATTTATGTACAGTATGTCAAAGTGAAACTCGTACATAGGTGCATAATTTCATATTTTAGGTAAGAACAAAAGAAAAATTAACTTTATTCATTTTTTTTTTGTGAAACATAACTACAACTATTTATCTCAAAGTATATAAAAAAGATTTAAGGATTAAAATAAAACATAATATCAAAAATAAAAGTTTTTCTTTAAATCCATACAAACACACTAGAGCACTGCACGAGTAAGTAAAAAGTACTCGGAGGCATAATCGCCGAGTATATCACCAAACGATGCGATTACATACTCGGCATCGTTTCCGAATGCATCGCCGATTCCTTTTCCGAAATGATTATGAGTAATAATCGTTACAACTGCATCGTAGCATCGCGCATCGTAGCGAGTAGGTATCGTGAATCGTGAACAGTAGAGCTCTTGGGGTAGTATTCGGGTACCCGCGTTTGTCGGGTATTACCCGGGTATGCAGGTACCCGCGAAATCGGGTATTACCCGCATTACTCGAATACCCGGGTACCCGGGTAATTGCTAAGTTGGGTATTACCCGGGTAAAATCAAGAGCACTAGTGAACAGACATGAATAAACGAGCTATCAGCTTATGTATGGTATTGTTGAGGAAGCAATCGTTGATCGATTATAGTATATGTACATATTACTTACTATTATTAACTTTTACTACTTATTATTTCTTGCTATTACTTATTATTATTTTTATCCTTATTTATTTGTGGCTAATAAAGTAAACTTTCTGTTTTGAATTTGTCTAATGTCACATTTCTCATCCGTCCTATAAATTCCTCATACAATGTTAGAAATTTTTCCAGCATAATCACAATTTCGCTGTTAGCGATGCCTAACGATGCCTAACGATGCGAATGCGTAAATACTCGCCGATACCGATGCGAACGATGCCGAATACAGTAATATTCGCCGATGCCGATGCGGAACGATGCGAATACTTTTAGGCTGGGCGATGCCGAGTACGCACAAATATTCGTTTTACTCGTCGAATGCGTATTTGTATTCGTAATCGTACGATGCAGGATGCACTCGTGCAGTGCTCTAAAACACACCTCAAAGTTAAACTCGTACAATAGACTTGTGTCATATTGTTTCCTGAAATTCATAACGGTACTTTCCCTCGCTTCTCATTTTATGACATCATAGCTGTCGCCCTGTATCTGTGCTTTTTGTACGTATCGATAGTCCTCTTATTTCATTTGAAACGTTAAGTATTTATTAGAATGGGTAGAGAACGCGGACAAACATCTTTGGATGTGAGAAAATTAATAATTTTACATTACAAACAAGGAAAAACCTTACGAGAAATTGCGAATATCGTTGATCGCAGTCATTCCACTGTACAATATGTCATACAACGCTATAGAGAAGAAAATATCTTAGAAAATAAGCCAAGACAAAGCTCTCGAAATTTTTTTAACGCAGCCGATGAGCGATGGATTTTGCGCAAGGTTAAAGAAAATCCAAAGATTAGTGCTCCTAAACTTGCACAAGATGCAGAAAAGTACCTTCAGAAAAAAGCTTCTCCAGAAACAATACGGATTATTTTAAGGAAAAATGAATATCATGGCCCAACAGCAAGAAGAAAACCATTGGTAAGCAAGCAAAATAAAGAAAAGAGGATGCATTTTGCAAATGCAAATAAACAAAAGGATTTTGAGTACTGGAAAACAGTTATATTTTGTGATGAAAGTAAGTTTAACCTCTTTGGGTCGGATGGTAAAGTTACTGTTTGGAGGAAACCTAATGAAGAGCTGAAGGAGAAGAATCTACGAGCAACTGTGAAACACGGTGGAGGGTCGGTCATGGTGTGGGGCTATATGTCGGCAGCCGGAACGGGGAATCTACATTTCATTGAGGGAATCGTGGACCAGGATAAGTACTTAGATATCTTAAAGACAAATTTACGAGCTAGTGCAGACAAACTAGGGCTAAAAAACTGCTTTCAGTTTTATCAGGACAACGACCCTAAACATAAGGCCATGAAAGTACGACTATGGTAGCTGTATAATTGCCCAAAAGTGATTGAAACACCCCCACAATCACCAGATCTTAACGTCATTGAGAACCTCTGGAGTTATCTGGAAGTGAAAATAAGAGAGCATAACATTTCAAACCGGAATGATCTTAAAAAAGCTCTTTTGCATGAATGGAATAACATACCACCATCCTATTGCGAAAAACTTGTAAGATCGATGCCAAATAGGTTGACAACTGTAAAATCAAACAAAGGATTGCCCACGAAGTACTAAGAATTTGATTTTTTGTCAATTTAGTGTACATATTTTCAAAAACAATTGCCTTTTTCTATTATGTACGAGTTTAACTTTGAGGTGTGTTTGTATGGATTTAAAGAAAAACTTTTATTTTTGATATTATGTTTTATTTTAATCCTTAAATCTTTTTTATATACTTTGAGATAAATAGTTGTAGTTATGTTTCACAAAAAAAAATAATGAATAAAGTTAATTTTTCTTTTGTTCTTACCTAAAATATGAAATTATGCACCTATGTACGAGTTTCACTTTGACTTACTGTACGTTGAGATCTTTAAGTGACTAAAGTACAGGCGGGGACAATGTGAAATCTGGCAGCGTTGAGCTAGGTGTGAAATGCGCTGCAAGCAGATTGGCCTTGTCTAAAGAGCTGACAGCTGGAATGTCATTGTAAATGAGCGTGGGAATTGAAGACGTTTTCCTCAGTAGAGTTGGTTTTGTAAATCCGAAAACTCAACTCTCTACACCTGGCCTCTATACAGCTCGAGTCATACCACGCATTTGCCTTGGGTTTGATACTCTTCACTCTGTGAGGAATGAAGAATATCATACCTAGCAAAAGAATGTTCGTCATCATATCAGCAGCGGCATCCGCGTCACTAGCGAGGAAGCATAGTGACCAATTAAAATTCCTAACGAAGTCGTTAAGGCCGCTCCAATTGAAAAATTAGCTGATACAGGTCAGAGGCGCCTAGAAGCAATGATCATATGCTACGTTTTTTGAAAAAAAACAGAATTTCTTAGCTTAAGTTAATTACAATATAATAATGTTAATTGTAAGTTATTTATATATAGTAGTCGAAAGGCATATGTGAAAATTATATAGTTTGTCTTAGAGTGTCCGCCTAGGGCCAGTAAGATTATTAAATTTCTAAGGATAGTTAAGCTAATTTTAAGCATTTTTGTCTAGGATAAGATAGATCTAAGAAACTATAAATAAAAATTAAAAAAAAAAAAACAAAAGACTGGAGGCGACAATATGGCAACAGAATATTTGTCAGGATGAGAGGTGAGAAAACAGGTCCAAGGTGTTGGCATTTACCTCAACAAAGAACTCTTCATACCGTCCTTAGGGTGTTGTCTGACTTGAATGTCGTAGCCAATTTGAATTGTGTACATTGAAATCACCCGCAATGGCAATCTCAGTGTGAAGATACTGGGATAAAACTCTTATGATGGAGTCGGATAGTATATCAAACTCGTTGAAAGATAAATTGCCATCCAGGTTTGGACTTCTATAAATAAAACAGTAGTGAATTAAATGCTTACAGACATGCATTTTTAGCCACAGAAAATTAAATTCCGGATAGGAACAGTGGCCATATTGTGCCTGAAATTGGTAAGCTACATCACTATGAATATAAAGGGCGAGACCGCGGTGGAGAAAGAAAAGGGGCACCAAGTTATATTCAAGCAGGTTCGAATCCGATAAATCGGTTTTCCTACCTACCTGTGTTTCACTCAGTGCAAAGACAGCTGGTTTATATAGAGATAGGTGATATAGAGAGGCTAGACATAAATATGTGTGTGCATCCTCAAAATAATGCATCAGCACGTGAGTTTTCAAAACAATTGCTGCAGATTGGCGATGGCAAAATTGCAAGTGATTTAAATGGCTTTATCGCGTTACTAAATAACTTTTGCACAATTTTAAAATTAAACAAGAACTAATTTATCGTGTTTTTCCAAACATTGTTCAAAACTATAAAAATCATGTTTGATTAAAAAGAGAACGCGGAATTTTAGCACCAAAAAATGCAAATGTTAATGACATTAATTTTCAGATTCAACAGAAAGTGCCAGGTGACTTGGTATTATACAAATCCATTTATACCGCTACGATTAAAGAACACGCGGTACATTATCCAATTGAATTTTTGAATTCTTAGGAACCACCCGGTATGCCAACGCATCGTTTGAATTTAAAAGTTGGTTCATCGATCATACTTCTTCGAAATTTTAATTCACCAAAACTTTGCAATGGAACGAGACTTTCCGTGAAAGAATTAATGCCCAATTTGATCGAAGCAACAGTTCTCACCGGGAAAGCAAAAGGAGAAGTTGTACTGATACCGCGGATCCGATTAATACCAACAGACATTTCAATTCAAACGTCTTCAATTTCCGGTGCGTTTATCCTTTACTATGACCATTAATAAGGCTCAAGGAGAAACGTTTCAAGTGTGTGGAGTGAATTTGGAGGAATCATGCTTTTCTCACGGACAATTATACGTAGCATGTTCCAGGGTGGGAGCACCCACAAATTTATTTATTCGTGACACAACAATCAACAAAAAACACACAATCCAACAAAAAATGTTGTATACACTATTGTAATGAATTGATTAACTTTTAAATTTTTTCCAAATAAAAAAAATTAAAGAAACCAATGAATTTGATTCAATGTTAATACGAGGGTCGTCCGATAAGTACTTAGCCCCACCGCCAGATGGCGCCAGTATCGCAAGAGCAACTTACTATCTTATAGTACATTCTAGTAGACGGCTACTGTCGGCCAGATCGGACTCGTAGTTTTGTTTTGACCGCGTGTGGGAGCGGGAGTGTCCGCGGATTTTAGAAAAATGGAAAAAGAGCAATATCAGCCGGTGATTTGATTTTTGTTTTTGCAAGGGAAATCGGGCAGCGAAATCAAAGAGCGTTTGAATGCTGCGTACGGTGACTCTTCTCCTTCGCTGCCGACCATCAAAAATTGGTTTAACGAGTTTCAACGTAGTCGCACGTCGGTTTTTGATGAGCCACGTCCAGGTGACCCAAAAACGGCTACCACGGAGGATAACGTGACAAAAATCCACGATCTCGTATTGGCGGACAGCCGATTGAAGGTGCGCGAGATAGCTAAGACAGTAGGCATTTCAAAAGATCGCGTGCGTCATATCCTGCATGAAATTTTGGGCATGAGAAAGCTGTCGGCGCGATGAGCGACGCGTTTGCTCACTCCGGACAACAAGCGCAACCATGAGACTACTTCAAAGCAGTGTTTTACGCCGTTTAAGCGCAATCCGAAGGAGTTTCTGCGTCGTTTCGTGGCAGTCGACGAAATATGGATCCACTGGTACACACCAGAGACCAAGGAACAGTCGAAACAGTGGACTTCACCCGGCGAACGTACTCCGAAGAAGGCGAAGACTGTTAAATCGGCCGGAAAGGTGATGGCCACCGTTTTCTGGGATTCACAAGGTGTGATCCACATCGACTACCTGGAGAAGGGCTGTACTTTGCCAAATTATTGGGCCGATTCGACGCCGAATTTAAGAAAAAACGGCCCCGCTTGGCGAAGAAAAAAGTGCTCTTCCACCATGACAACGCACCGGCTCACACCTCCGCCCTCGCCACGGCCAAATTGGTCGAATTGGGCTACGAACTGCTGTCGTGATCCATCCACCGTATTCTCCAGATTTGGACCCGTGCGACTTCTTTTTGTTTCCAAACTTGAAAAAGTCACTCGGGGGACAGAAATTTCAGTCGAATGAGTAGGTCATCGCCGCCACGGAGGCCTACTTTGCAGACCTCGAGAAAACGTATTTTTCAGACGGGTTAAAGAAGTTGGAGCATCGCTGGGTCAAGTGTATCGAGCTAAAAGGAGACTATATTGAAAAATAAATCGCCATTTCTCGAAAATGTTTGTTTTTCTTCTGTACGCTAAGTACTTATCTTACCACTCTCGTATTCATGCGTAGCGTAGCACGCCGGGATCCGCAAGAAGGGTATATAATTTTTATTTTGAACTATTATTGAACTTATTTAATTTTCAGTACTCTTAGTAAAAAACTGAATTGATTTTGAGGCGGTATGAAGTGCTTGATAAAACTAATTTCTCTTAGCGTAATAGATGATAAGGTTAAAACTAAGATATGATAAATTATATAGTTGTCGAAAGACATAGACTTAAGTTGTCCAGTTCATCTTAGAGTGTCCGTTTAGAGCCAGTAAGATATTTAGATTTGTAAGGATAGTTAAGCTACTTGTAGGCATTTTTTGTCTGTTGTCTTGCGTAAGATAATTATAAGAAAAATTTAATAAATATGAATCTTAAATTGGAAAAAAATCCTCGATAACACGTCATCCAAGACGGCACTCTTCTTATAAACAATAAAACGTATTTTCAAAATATGAAAGAAGAAACTCTGTGAGAAAGTATTATAGTTACCCTGTTTCAACTACAATCACTTTTTGGCATTTTATTAATAAATTAGGACGCAAAAAATCACGAGAAAACATGGAAGAAGCTTTAGAGAAAAAAGCTAACTTGGTCGGAAATAAAGGAACCGAACATAAGAATAACATTACCGAAAAAAATGTGGAGGAATTCGCACCGGAGATCGCTGCAGCTCTTAAAGTAATCATTATTAAAAACTTATGTTTCCATTTGACTATAATAAATTTTGTTTTATATCAGAATGTGGATGAGTGGAATTTTAATATATTCCATTTCACAAATGTGTGTAACAATAAGCCAATTCAAACAATGGCGCCATACATATTGAATCGGCATGGAATCATCGATGACTTCCATATAAATCGTGCAACTTTAGCCGCGTTATTGGAGCGCATAGAACTCGGATATGGAAAACATGACACAATATACCACACCAATGTACATGGCGCCGAAGTAATGAGAAATTTCCATTACATGCTCCAAAACTCACGTCTTCAAAATTATCTTAGGCCTATTGAGAAATTTGCCTGCCTAATGGCAGCCTTAATTATTGACTTCGAACATACCGGGACCACGAATAATTTCCACATCGTGACCCAATCATATTTGGCCCTTCTCTACAACGACCGCATGGTGCTGGAAAACCATCACGTCAGTGCGTTCTTCATACTCTTGCGAGAAGACGAATGCAATATATTGGCCACTCTCACACGAGACCAATATCATGAGTTCAGGAACTTGGTAGTCGAATTGATTCTCTCCACCGACATGTCCTATCACTTCCAATTGCTTCGGCATTTGTATAGACAGGCGAGAAGGAAAGACGACCACAAGTTGGAGAAGATGAAGGTTTTGTCACTCATACTGCACGTCTGCGACATATGTGGTCCTGCCAAGAAATGGAACATTGCGCATAAATGGGCTCAACTAAACATTGATGAATTCTTCAAACAAGGCGATTTGGAGCAGCAAATGGGTCTACCAATCAGTCCTCAATGTAGCAGGGAAAAAACACTCTTGCCCGAGGTACAGATTCATTTCATTGAATTTATTTTGGAACCCGCACTTAGATTGTGCGGCGAAATTTTGGACCATTGGTTGCCACATAATGTCGTTGAAACCGAGACGACTGGCGACGAGGACATCAAGGCGAAAAGTCTAGGCGTGAGAAATAACAAGCTTCGCAAACCATGGGAGTATCATTTGGAGGACAATAAAAAGAGATGGAAGCAAAAATGTACACTTGGTGAGTTTGTAAATTGAATAAATTCTAGATGAGCGACATAATAATAGATAAGGTCATGCGGAATACATCCCTTGTATCCAGTTATATATGAAAATAAATCATATTGCATTCAATATTCAAAATTGCTTTCATTAGACTTAAGCTTATGTGTATAACCACCATCTTTTCATTGCAGGTTATGAAGATAACAAAATGCTTATCAACTATGTAATGAACCATTGAACGAAGACAAATAAGCTGCTGCCCATGGTTTTAAATAAGACCGAATAATTTTGGTTAATTCTAAATTGAGTTCAAGTTTTCTTTATATGTTTAATAGAATGACCGTTCTCGTGAAAAAAATTTTAATTGAATAATAAAGAAATTAAAGAAAGACAAAGTTGTGAGACTTCGAATTGGAAATTTACTTCTTTGTCCGAGAAAGAGTTTTGCTGCTCAATTATCTCTTTATCGTTAAGAAACAAAAACAATTCTGCAGCTCGTCCAGCGGTAAACAAGGCATTTACCTATCTTAGTGTTGCTACCTGAACCTACCATCTTAATTTGTCATCCTAATTGAAAAAGTGTCAGAATAACGTCAGACAATGAACGTCTTTTACGAACTGTCAATATTGATACGGAGAGCGCGGCTTTGGATGACGATTTCTTCGAGATCGACGATCCTCAGGAGAAAGTGGCTACTTCCAGGAAGTGTATAAGGTGAATGACAGCATTCGCCCTAAGCAAAACTTGGAAAACAGAATGATGTCGATCATTAGCGATCAGAAACCTTGGTTTTACCAGGCTCAGTGACGATTTCATGGCAATAATGCCATCACCAATGAAGGAGCAAACACGTTGTTCATTTTAAGGGGAAATATCCATATGATCTTTGAGTCACTAAAGAGAAGAAAATCCGTGGCAGTCGATGTTAGGCTCAGACTCCTCCCACCAGTAGTAGAGATGTACACATGTTCAACAACGCACTGAATGATCCATATTATCCAGTGCAATTGTGCAACCAATCCCCAGGAGCGGTAAAGACACCTCTAACCGAAGTATCGGCAAGGTTTCGAGAAGGTGATCCGGGGCATAACACTATTCATGCCACCTCGCCGATTCCGTTACGTGATGTTGCGCTCCGTAAGCTCGAGCGCCTCAGGTTTGATATACCGGTGACGCACCAAGATCGAATTGAGGTCGTCCGACATCATCAACGCTTTTGGTGGCTGGAGTGGACTGCTTCAGTGGTTATTTTAACAGGCCAGTCTCTTTAAGACAACGCCTGACACAGGCCAATAGAAGGCTAACAAAGAGTAGAGCAAGTTAAGGTAGGTTAGAGTAGGTTAGGTTAGGTTAGGCATGCTTGGGTGGCGGGTAAGTTTAGTCTAGTTAAGTTTTAGCTTTAAGTCAAATAAATAATAAAGAAAAAAACATTTTCTTTAATTATTAATCCCAAGGCCGAAAGGCATAGTCTTAAGTTGTTCTGTTTGCTTTAAAGTGTCCGTATAGGGTCACTAAGGTACGAGGGTGGTCCGAGAAGTACTTAGCCTACAAAAGAAAAACAAAAGTTTTGGAGAAATGGCTATTTTTTTTTCAATATAATCTCCTTTTAGCTCCATACACTTGACCCAGCGATGTTCCAACTTCTTTAACCAGTCTGAAATATACGTTTTCTCGAGGTCTGCAAAGTAGGCCTCCGTGGCGTCGATGACCTACTCATTCGACTGAAATTTCTGCCCGGCGAGTGACTTTTTCAAGTTTGGAAACAAAAAGAAGTCACACGGGGCCAAATCTGGAGAATACGGTGGATGGGGCAGCAGTTCGTAGCGAGGGCGAAGGTGTGAGCCGGTGCGTTATCATGGTGGAAGAGCACTTTTTTCTTCGCCAAGTGGGGCCGTTTTTTCTTCAATTCGGCGTCGAATCGGCCCAATAATTTGGCAAAGTACAGCCCTTCTCCAGGTAGTCGATGTGGATCACACCTTATGAATCCCAGATAACGGTGGCCATCACCTTTCCGGCCGATGGAACAGTCTTTGCCTTCTTCGGAGTACGTTCGCCGGGTGAAGTCCACTGTTTCGACTGTTCCTTGGTCTCTGGTGTGTACCAGTGGATCCATGTTTCGTCGACTGTCACGAAACGACGCAGAAACTCCTTCGGATTGCGCTTAAACAGCATAAAACACTGCTTTGAAGTAGTCTCATGGTTGCGCTTGTTGTCCGGAGTGAGCAAACGCGGCACCCATCGCGCCGACAGCTTTCTCATGCCCAAAATTTCATGCAGGATATGACCCACGCGATCTTTTGAAATGCCTACTGTCTCAGCTATCTCCGGCACCTTCAATCGGCGGTCCGCCAATACGAGATCGTGGATTTTTGTCACGTTTTCCTCCGTGGTAGCCGTTTTTGGGACACCTGGACGTGGCTCATCAAAAACCGACGTGCGACTACGTTGAAACTCGTTAAACCAATTTTTGATGGTCGCCATCGAAGGAGAAGAGTCACCGTACACAGCATCCAAACGCTCTTTGATTTCGCTGCGCGATTTCCCTTCCAAAAACAAGAATCGACTCACCGACTGATATTGCTCTTTTTCCATTTTTCTAAAATCCGCGGATACTCCCGCTTCCACGCGCGGTCAAAACAAAACTACGAATCCGATCCGGCTGAATTCGACAGTAGCCGTCTACTAGAATTTACGACACGATAGTAAGTTGCTCTTACGATAGTGGCGCCATCTGGCGGTGGGGCTAAGTACTTATCGGACCACCCTCGTATTTTAAGCTAGTAGTTATTAAACCTAGTCTCAAGCATTTTTATCAAGGGAAAGTTTGTCTCGCCAATGTCTTGGTTAATCATGACATATTCTTGGAGTTCGCACATCGATTGTCTTATGCTGTGATTTTTTCAGATATTTTGGGCGTTAAATGTGTGTCATCGAAGATTGTTCCCAAATTGCTAAAATCTGACCAAAAGAAGGAGCCGTTAAATGACATGAATGACGATCCAGATTTGCTGAAAATCTAACGAAACATGAGTATACATATAGTTATAGTTAAAAAAGCACGCCATGTGCGATCAAACATTGCTCACTGCTTTCTTTGATTACAATGGCGTAGTTCATCATGAGTCCTTGTCAGAAGGTCGTACGGTCAAAAAGGAAATGACTTCATTACTTTCAGGGTCTTGGCAAAGGGTTGTCAACGAAGCTCTGAACTTCCGAGTTCCAAATGGCAGTTAATGCTGGTAGCTGACAGACATCCAGACATTTTTAAATTTTTTTTTCATTTTATTGAAAAAAAAAGTTTCAGTAAATAAATAAATATGTGTACTTAAAAGATTGCGTTAAGAGACTTCATCAAAAAGCTTGAAAACCGTTTAAAAGATAAATGAAAAAAACTTATAATTAAAATTATTTTTTAATGTCCACTGTATGTTGAACCATTTGCCAGCGTCTAATGTACAGCATTGCAAGGCTGCTACCGCTAGTAGTACAAATCATTATATTGTATCCATTCAGAAACCATGGGTGTGGAATAAACGCCTGTGTGGACTTGGTGGTATATGTGATGCTACTTGGTCAATTCTAAGGACAAGATCTGGTGGCTGCGAAAGTTAGCTACAAAGCGCACGGAGAAATTTAACACTTCGTCGTGGCGTCTGCTTACTTCCCCTACGACTCGGTACTGTCCCCGCCACCTAAGGCGGTTTCTGAACTCGTAGAGTACTGTGAAGCCAGAAGGATTGGACTCATCATCTGTTGCGATGCTAACGCACAAAATTCTGTTTGCGGCAGCAGCAAATGCAACCGGAGAGGAGACCATCTTTCGTCTGACCTTATCATCAACAATGTTGGCTCTCAACCAACCTTTGTGACGGCGAGACGACAAAAAGTCGTCTAATAGGCATGTGAAGGCCATCAATAACTGGAGAGTCTTACCAGATGTTACGCGGTCAGACCATAGATATATCGAATTCCAATTGAAGTGTGGGATCTCCTCCTCGCAGCCCAAGCGGAATCCGAGAAAGACGGACTGGGTGCGATTCAGAGAGGAGTTTGAGAAATCCGCTCAAGCCGTTCATAACCTGAGCAGCACCATCACCAACTATTTCGAACTCGCACGTCCTGACGAAAAACCTCCCATCAGGAAGCAGGAAGGTTCCCTGGTGGAACGCTGAACTCCAATGTCTTCGCAGCGAAGCCAGAAATCTCCTTAAATCGAACTCGGAAGATGACTGGAATAAATATCGATCGAAGCAGAAGGAATATAAGAAGCTTATTCGTAAATCGAACAATGATTCCTATAAGTCCTTCTGCGAAGGGATCAAATCCCTGAGCGCGACCAGCAAGTTGGTTAACGTTCTCAAACGAGGAAGATCGACAAAGCTGGATGAACTCAGAAAGTCTGATGGCACCTTTACCGAGTCTAAAGCAGAAACTCTTAGTTTACCATCGGCTCGTTGCACACTCCCTCACTGGAAACTGCGACTGAAACGATGAAAACAACTCGCCGTAGCTTGTATGCGTGGGAACTACTGAGGCCATTGAATTTGCTGTGGCATCTTTCGATGGCTTCAAGCCGCCGTGCACTGATGGGATATACCCTGTTATGCTGCAAATAGGTATTAGACAGCTGCTTCCTTCTCTGAAAATAATTTTCACTGCTAGCCTGGCACTTGCCTATCTACCTATTCCTTGGCGCGCGGTGAGAGTGGTCTTTATTCCCAAAATAGGGAAAGAAGATTACTCACTCGCCAAGAGTTTTAAACCAATCAGTCTAACATCCTTCTTGCTGAAAAGCATGGAGAGATTAGTAGAGTTGCACGTGCGCAAAGTTGCCCTTCAAATGCATCCTCTCTCGGGCAAGCAACATGCTTATCAGCGCGAAAAATTCTGCGAGACTGCACTTCAAAACCTAGTTGGGAGAATTGAATGCGCTCACGAAAGGAAAGAGTACGCACTAGGCATTTTCGTCGACATTGAGGGAGCTTTTGAGAACGCCACTTTCGACAGCATGGCGTAGAAGAAGCACTGGTTTTATGGATCAAAGCAATGCTTGTGCACAGGACATTGATCGCTGATGCAGGCCTCGAAGAATGTGTCAAGTCTGGAGTAAACAGAGGCTGCCCGCAAGGTGGCGTCCTGTCTCCGCTGTTATGGTGCATGGTGGTCGACTCTCTGCTCGATGCTCTCAATGCCTCTGGAATCTATGCCCAGGACTATGCGGATGACGTTGCTGTTCTCTCTGTCGGCGCATGTTTAGCGACTATCTGTCTCAAAGCGCAGGCGGCGATAGATGTGATCAAGGGCCGGTGCACGAGTAATGGGCTGTCGGTCAATCATCCTAAGACTGATGTCGTTCTCTTCACGAGAAGGAAGCTGGTGCTAAAAGGCATTCCCATCCCGGTATCCAAGGAAGCTAAGTACCTGGAAGTCATCTTAGATAGCAAGCTTCTTTGGTCAAAGTATGTTGAGTCCAAAACCACCGAAGCGCTGTCAGCTTTTTGGCAATGCAAAGGTGCTTTTGGCAAAACATGGGGCTTATCGCCGAAAAATGTCCTTTGGATCTACACGGCAAGGATAAGACCGATAATCTCATATGCATCGATTGTTTGATGGAACAGGCTAACACGCAAACACTTGCGCGAGAAATATCCTACGACTCCTGTCTCATGGATGTGCCTTCTGACGCAATAACATCTGTCATCCTACCGCGTTGTAATTTCACAGTCAATTTCCATGGCGTCAGGACTGGCTTTGGCCGGACACTGAACCTGGAGTTGAATGTCTTCTCATTTGCACAGATAGCTCCAGGACTGGGCAGGGATCCGGCGCTGGAGTTTGAACAAAGTGGGAAGACTAAATTCACTCTTCCCAAGTCACGCTGGGATCCCGGGAAACGAGATCTCCGATGAACTCCCTACAAGGGGCCCAGAGGAGAATTTCCCAGGACCTGAACCCGCCTTAGGTCTACCTGCTTCCATGGTCAAATCTGACATATACGACTGGGTCTTTAATGCACACAGTCGTAGGTGGATGCAGGATGACAAAGCGCGTACAATGATGTCTACAAGAAGTCCGCTTATCCTTAAGGAGAAAGAAGGCAGAAGGCTTGCGGGCATCATTACGGGACATTACACTTTTGCCAAGCATCTCTATGTGCTTGGCATCAGTGAGACGCCTACCTATGCTGCATGCTGCGAGGTGGATGACACAGCAGAACACTTTCTCTGCGACTGTCCTGCCTTCGCTCGCGCACGGTGGCGCACCCTTGGGGCCAACGTGGTGGGTGCCGAATCTCTTAGCTCTACATCACTGAAGCCCCTCCTCACTTTTCTCCGGACAACGGGGAAAATGCAGTAAAGACAAGGTGTCTGTCTGGAAGTACAATGGACCAGTATTTGTGTCTAAGTGCTCCAACATAACTTTTGCCAACATAGTGGCAATTGTAAATGTAACACATCATCGGCAAAATTTGTAGGTCAGAATCTCTCTAGTAGGTCAGCAAGTCTATTCGAAAATGAATCGCAATATGTGGGGTTAGGGGTAGAATGGACAGCTGGCGTTTAGTGAACTTCAGTAAGTGTTTTTTATTAAGGATGGATATCACCATCACTAGATATACATATAAATCAAGCTCTGAAGGAGCTTAAAAATCAAATTCCAAACGCACACCCACGATTTTATCATTAAAACAAAAGAGCAACAATTCAAAGACCTTTCTTGCACAATCTCTGCCATTTCCTTCTATTTTCGTCTAAATACGGCGTCCACGGCCGGAGGTCCTTCAAACTAGTTCTCTTGGAGACATCACCCTCCGCTGAAGGCTCTTCTGCACTCCCCTCTGCACACTTATCCAACATACAATCCAAAATATCGCCGCATATCTTAAGCGTTGGTCCCATGAATAAATCAATGAACTCGATTTGCGTTTCGGGTATATATGTATTATCCCTGTCGCAGTGCAAGGTAGGCGTCAAACCTAACTCCTTTTCTTTATCGCCTTGAGCGAAAAATTCCTCAAATAGTAGATCCGTCCATCGGCGACATAGTTTCCACTCCTTTGCCACGTTGCATATGTCACACATGTGTAAGATGAGCGCCAACGTCTTTGACTTTTCAATTGTTTGTTCGGTATCATTGAACACCACCGTTTGCAATTGTTTCAGTAATTCGAAATGATAAGCCATATCTGTAGACAGTATCATTTCAACGAATAAATCTCGGAACTTGTGATATTCCTCACGCGTTAAGTGTGACAAAATATTGCACTCATTCTGCTGCATGAGGGAAAACGATGCGCTGATATGATGGTTTTCCAAAACCGATCGATCGTTGTAAGTTATGGCCAGATCTGACAAAGTGGCCACGTGAAAGCTATTCGTGGTGCCCGTATGTTGGAAATCATGACACAAGGCTGCCATTAAGCCAGAGAATATCTCCAAATCTGTCACATAGTTTTTCAGATGCATGCTATAGAGTACGTAGTGGAGATTTCGCATTACATCGGCGCCGTGCACGTTGGTGTGGTATATCGGTCGATGAGTCATATACCCAATCTCGATTTCCCTCACAAAGGCATGCAGAGCATTGGGCTCTATTTGAAAGGTCTTAATGATACCATATCGGCTTAATAAATATGGCGTAAGGATCTGAATAGGCTTATTGTCACATGCATCTGCCAATGCGAATATGTCGAAATTCCATTCGTCAATACCCTATAAAATGAATTAGAAAATCAGCAAAAGCCATGGAACTGCTTGTGATACCAACCACAGCAGCTTTCTTTAGCTCTGGTGACCACTGATTGTAATATTCGTTTTCCTCTTGGCCTGGTTCTGCGATTTTCTTCTCGTTTTGCATTTTTTTTTTGTTTTTATCTCTTTTAATAATTAATAAATGAAAATATTGTCGAATCAGAATAGGTCAAAAAAGTGACTTTGCTGACTTTGGAAAAAAAATTAAGTCAAGTAGAGTCTAGAGTCTATACCGTCTTTTCTTTTAACAGGTATATCGCTACATGTCACTCCCACTAAGTTTTATTGTGCCGAGCTAGCCTATTCCCGCGGGAAGGAATAGAGGAGATGTGATTTTCCTGAGGATGAAAGGTTTTCTAAGTTAGTTAGCAGAGGACAACCCACTCATATAATATGTTTTGCAGTCTTATCTGCCTCAAGACAGGCAAGACTTTCTGTCTGCCCGGATAGATAACTGAAGAATATTTTGATATCGTCTCCTCTGAGTTTTAAGAAACACTTTGGTCCTATAGTGGATTGAATACCTGCCTACATTTTTCTAGTGCCCGTGGAGGGTATAGATAAAAGCTTTCTGAGTGACACAGTTGCGAAGATTTTATATGTAAGTGTTGGAATTGAAGAGCGAGTTAATTATGCAGTCAATGTCGGATTAATATGCTTAACATATGTTGCCATTCCAATTCTACAGCCGAAGAGCAGGGACGTGAATCTTGAAACGATTATGAAAAACTGAGGGTGCTCTCAGCGAAGCAATAGATGCACTAGAAGCATTTCTAAAAATGAGAACGAGTGTTGGTGGCAGAACAGAGCATTGGGGATAACCTATGTCAAGTGCTTTAGAAATATCAAACGCAACAAACTTGCTTCCACTGAGATTGCGTAAAGATTGATTCCACTAGTTTGCTTAGTTTAGTCTGTAATTCATTTTTATTTAAAGTTTCTTAGAACTATCTTACCCTAGACAAAAATGCTTAAAAACTAGCTTAACTATCTTAACAATCTAGATATTTTACTAGCCCTAGACGGACACTCTAAAATAAACATAACAAATTAAATCTATGTTTTTCGACTACTATATCAACTTATAATTACCATTGTTATAACTAACTTAAACTAAGAAAAATGTTTTTTTGTTCAATTCAATTCAATCGATAATTTTTTTTATGTATATTATATTTAAAACTTAAGCCTACCTTAACCTAACTAAATCCAACTTATTCTAGCTTAATTAAAATATATATATGTATAAGTACATAACATATATATGACCGTGCAGGGACGGGTTAAGAATATCCCTGCAGCGATACCTATCGCTTGTCGTAAAAGGCGACTAAACAAAGGTAAACAAAACTCACATCTAGGCAATTTAGAAAACACCAAGGTGAGCCTAGGGACACATATACCACCATTAAACTGCCCCACAAGTGTGCATGCAAATCAGTGGGTTGACACGACTGGAGATCACCGGTGTTGTAAGAGTAAGATCAATCAAAAAAAAAATAATAAAAAATTTGGAGCATGCCCGTGTCAAAAAGGAAGGGAAGAAAGAAAACGGTCAAACCGTAGCATTATGGAAAAGAACGCTAAAAGGAAAAGCACTACCCCGCCAGGCACTACTAATGGTCGTGATCCTGGGACGAGCAGCAATGCTCGGGTCAGAGCTATAGATTTCCGGGGGATAGCAAAGTAATGCAACGGCGTAAGCCACATTTAAGAGTCGCGAGTTGGAACGTTGGAAGCATGAGTGGGCGCAGCTATGAGCTTGAAGAAATGATGGTTAGAAGGCGAGTAGACATCCTGTGCGTACAAGAGATGAAATGGCGAAACACCGGTAATCGGGCACGTTTCTTGGACGTTAAAACAAAAGCCTACAAGATGTTTTACTATGGATTGGAACAAGGAAAAAACGGAATCGCCATCATCCTTGCGGCAGAGCTACTTGGCAACGTCTTAACCATTTCAAAGTCCAGTGACCGTTTGATGGCTCTCAAATTGGTGATGCATGGTGAGGTGTGGAATATCGTAAGCGCATATGCCCCTCAAGTAGGATGCGAACAAAAAGAAAAAGATGCATTCTGGCTAGATTTCCACAACCATGTCAAAATCATCCCAAAGGAAGAGCTTCTGTTTGTTGGGGGAGATTTGAACGGACATGTCGGGAAGACAAGCGAAGACTATGAAGACTACCACGGAGGGCTGGGATACGGCATCAGGAACTCTTCAGGTAAAGATATCCTAAACATGTGCCAGTCGTACGGTCTTATAGTGCTAAATACCATGTTCGTCAAACAAAGCCGGCACCTGATCACTTATAGCAGCGGCGGAAATGAAACTCAAATAGACTATCATTTGGTATCCAGTTTCATGAAGCCACGAGCTAAAGATTGCAAAGTGATCCTGGGAGACGCGATCGCCCCTCAACACCGTCTCCTCCTGACTGAATTTTTTATGGATGCGAGAAAGAAGTCAAAGCAGCAAACGAAGGTGTCTGAGAGAATCAAGTGGTATAAGCTGGATAAAGGAAAATGCGAAGCTTTTATTACCATCATGGAAAACTACCTCTCTTCCATTATCGATGACGTCGGTAATGAGGAGTGCAGAGCACAAGACATGTGGGATTCCCTACAACAATCTGGCCTGGAGAAAGCCAAATCACTGCTCGGAACATCTAAAGGCCCCTGCCAACACGCAAAAGAAGCCTGGTGGTGGACAGACGAAGCCAAAGCAGTGATACAGTAAAAAGAAAATGGCTTTCCAAGCTTGGTCAAAGTGCTCTTCTACTAATAGAGAGGAAAAAGCTCGCCGTGAAAAGGTATATAGATATTGCAAAGGTATCGCAAAGAAAAAGTGCGCCGAATTCAAAGCGAAAAGCATGGAAGGCCTCTATCAGGAGTTGGAAGAAATATCGTCTTCCGCGTCTGACAGGAACCACGCTACCCAGGAGCTTCGATAAAGCAATTTGAACAAAAGAGCAAATATCTTTAAGATAGCCGCCCAGAGAAGAAGAAATGCTCAGGAGATTCGTTTCCCAAAGTTTATTAACAATGCTGAAGACCAACTCCTTGTGGAAGACGAAAAAATTCTCCACAGATGGCGACAGTATTGCGAGAAACTTCTGAACGAATAGTTTCCCCGAGTGTACTTTCCAAGAGCCGCCCCGAATCATGCCGAAATATCCGACATCACAGTCGAAGAAGTTCGGTACGCGGTTGAAAACTCCAAGAAAAGAAAAGCTGTTGGGCCGGACGGGATACCCTCTGAGTTCTGGAAAAAGATGGGAGACATCGGGTCTAGATGGCTCATGGTTCTTATCTCCAAACTTATGAGAGGCGACACTATACCTAATCAATGGAGGGAAAGCTATCTTCTTCCATTGCACAAAGGAAAGGGTGATACGCGAAATTGTGATAACTACCGTTCTGTCAAGCTGATGTCGCACACCATGAGGTATTAGATAGCCGACTGCGGAAAATAATACGACTATCTGATGACCAGTGCGGGTTTGTCTCGGGTAAATCAACAACAGATGCAATCCAAAGTATAAGGATCATGATGGAAAAGCATCGTGATTCTTCGAAGGACTTGCATATGGTGTTGGTTGATTTCGAGAAGGCCTTTGACCGGCAACCAAGAGATCTTTTATGGGTAGCGCTAAGACAAAAAGGAGTTCCAGAAACCTACGTGCGAGTGATTATGGCCATGTACGAGAGAGCAACGACAAGAGTAAGATGCACCGCAGGAGTCACCGAAGAGTTCGCAATCAAAGACGGTGTACACCAAGGGAGCGTCCTCAGCCCACTGCTTTTTATAGCAGTCCTTGATTGCTTGCTTGAAGGAAAAGTGACGGACCCCAATGTGCACCAGCTATTCTTTGCTGACGATGGGGCCATTATAAGTGATGATCAGGCGTCCCTACAACGAGCACTTGATGTGTGGGTGGACATTTTTGAGGGACATGGGTATCGTATTAGTTCAAAGAAGACAGAGTATCTGTGCTGCCCGTTCTCTGACCCTCATCAGCCTATTCCAGACATTTACTTGAATGGAAGAGTGCTTCCCAAGTGTGAAAAGTTTAAATATCTGGGATCTATGAATAATAGAGAAGCAACTTGTAATGACGACATCAAACATCGCGTAAGCTTAGGGTGGATGAAGTGGCGGGAAAACTCCGCCATCTTCTGTGATCGAAAAATGCCCCCTAAGCTGAAAGGAAGGCTCTACACTTCAGTTGTACGTCCGGCGCTCACATACGGTTCACAATGCTGGACAATGCACAAAAAGTATGAGTGCAAATTAACGGCAACTGAGATGAAGATGCTTCGCATGACAGCGGGAGTAACAAAGCGTGACAGAATTAGAAGTTCAAAGATCCGAGGAAGCCTCCACGTAAAAGAAACCATCACAAGAAATATAGAGCGCGACCGACTCAGTTGGTATTGCCATGTTCAAAGGAGAGATCATTTGAACCCCGTCCAAAAGGCGTTATCAATCAACATTCCAATTTCAACACGCAAAAAAGGCAGGCCGAAAAACAATTGGTGCAAACAAATGCAAAAACACCAGCATTTGATTGGCCTCAGCGATGAAGTAATCCCAAACCGGGAAGCCTGCCGCTACTTTCTGAGGTCAAACCGGCGGACCCCACAAGCGGACCAGTAGGAATGCAGTTAAGTGGGAAGGTTATGGTCCTACACTTCTGACCATAACGACGCCGGGATAAAAAGGAAAAGAAGAAGAAGAAGAAGAAGAAGAAGTACATAACATATATATATATATAAGGTGTCCCTTGACGGAGCTTTTCTCCAGCCACCAACGTCTCCTCGATTCCGGCGTGAGACCCATCTGCAAAACCTGAGGCGCTCGGGCTCACGGAGCGCGACATCGGGTCCGTAGAGGAATCGCCGTTCCACGGAATTCCGACCCACGGGGAAGATTAGCGGTACCGCCAATCTATCCTGGATCAGCCTACATCTATCTAGATAGAGGAATGCTTCTGGCGGGACAAAGCCGTTAAGGCGCACTCTCTCATGATATAAATCGTTGGGGTAGAAACACCCGAACACCCTTTCCATTAATCTGGCTCTCACGTTGAACCAGACGGGACATCCATAGGCAACCATGGGCCTGATTAAGGCCATGTAGCGGATTACCTCTCTGGAATCAAGTTGGCTGCTCCGGACCCTTGCCAGAGCAGCATCTACATACATGTTTGTCAAAATATAGATACTGATCCAGCACGATCCCAAGGTATCTAACTACATTTTGTCTCGCCAGTGGACGCCCGTCTGGCCCAAAGATAGAGAACCTGCTTCAATTTTTTCTAGTGTCCCGAGAGGCTCTAGACAAAGGCGTTCTGAACAATATAGATTCTGATTTCAGGAAGTTGATTTTCAACTTCGAGTCATCACAATACTGCTGAATTTTTTCGAAGTCACGCTGCAGAAAAGTAACAATGACGTCGATCGTTGGACCTGATCTGTACGCGATTAGGTCGTCTGCGTACGCTATTGAGTGGTGAAGAGAAACAAGTAGATCACTCAGGTAAATGCTGAAAAAGATCGGCGAATTTACCGTACCCTGTTGCAGTCCGTTTTTTGATTTCAAAAGTTTGGATAGAAGTCACGTTGGCAATTTTCACAACGAACTTTCTACCGGTTAACGTGTCAAAAATCATATACATATAGCAGTGGTTTACTTATGCCAGCCGACTGAGCTTGTAGTAAAGTCCTTCTAGCCGTACGGTGTCGAAGGCTCTTTCCAAGTCAATCAGACAGGCACCCTTGCATTCGTCATTGCATTTATTCCATTGGATATCCGATACGAGTTTCGACGCGGCATGAATAGTGTCATGCCCCGCTCTGAAACCGAATTGGTTATCCATGTTTATTTTATTGTCCTCAACCCATTTAGACAGGGCTCTATGGACCACCTTCTCGAAGACCTTGCTAATACTCGGAAGGAGACTTATCGACCGGAGATTTGCGGGGTTAGATGTGTCTTTACCCCTCTTGGGAATTGGTTGCACCACCGCTGTCTTCCAACGCACTGGATAATATGCAATATTCAGTGCATTGTTGAGCAGGATGGTGTACCTCTCTACAGCCACTGGCGGAAGGTGCCTAAGCACAACATTGGATATACCGTCGACTTCCGCGGATTTTTTCTTCGTCAATGACTCGAAGATCATCTGAAGATCCTCCGTCGATATGAACAGGGTATTAACCCCCTCATTGGCGATGACATTGTTTGCCATGAAATCTTCATTGAACCTTGAAAGTTGTAGGTTCTCTGATCGCCAATGATCGATATCATTTCGAAGATAGAAGTGATGAAGCAGGGCTCTATTCTCCAGGTCGTGGTTCGGGCGAATACTATCATTCACCTTGTACACTTCCTGGAAGACAGCTCCTACTGTCGCCACCTTCTCCTGAGGATCCTCGATCACGAAGAAGTCGTCATCCAGGATGGCGCTCTCCGGATCGATGCTAACTGTTCCTAGCAAACGTTCATTGTCTGACGTTCTCGGAAGCTTTAGATCCTTAATGTCATTCTGGTTGTTTCTCCGAAATATTTTATTTATTTGCGGGAACATACTCGCGCCGCTGGAATTTACAGCACGAATTCTGTTGTTCCAATGCAAACTTACAGATATTCTGTAATTTTCCTTGATTAACTGTTGGATATTTTTAATCAGTGACTTCAGTGTCCTGACCTCCGAGTTTTGTCTGTCGGTGCCTGTACAGGAGTTTGAGTCTTGTCAGGAGTCTACTTTCTTGTCTGTGCAGTGCGTCGATTGTCGCGTTTCGGTATACGTTTGTGGTATCGTGCTGTCGTTGGCGTGGTATCGTACTGTTCATCGTCTGCTTAATTATATCATCCATTTGTTTGAGGTATCTGTCAACTCGTAGTTTGACAGATTCCTATTGGACGGTGGGAAGGCGGCGCCCGAAGTGAGCGCTCTCGTCAGGGAATTGGCAAAGCGTGGCCAATGCGCCCTACTGTAATCGTAGGGGTGCGTTTGGACATACTCTACCATCTCCGCGAACTCGTCAGGTATTGTGATCACGGCACATAGTCCGCAATGGCAACTGTCGTATACAATGGTCCGTACACAGTTAATAGACCATTCGTTCGTGTCTGCCAGTCTAAGTCGAGAGTCAATCAGCATCAGATCCAGATAGGAACCGCTCCCAGGATACGACGCACTATCCGTTGCGAGTGTCTTGACTCTATATTCAATGTTACGAAGAACCCACCAATGGCTTAGTAGGCTTCCCCTAGTGTTGGGGGTGTTATTTCCCCAATCACTATGTTTGGCATTTAAATCGCCGGCCAGAATGTAAAAGTTTACCACCGAATTCAAGCGCAGAGATCGAAAGAGTGTTTCGAGCTCTGCGATAAAAATATTGGGTTGAGGTGCTTCAGGTGCATAGGCCGCTAAAATGTACATTTTCTGTCCATTACGGAGAGGAATGCACACAATGCAGACTTCTAGCACCTGGAACCTCCGCACTTTACCGCTATATATAATTTTATGTTTTATATTATTTTTTATGAAGATCGCAACTCCCCCGCCTTGAGTTGCATTGGGTTGGTCTCCTCTAATTAATCTGTAAGAATTTTGTGCTTCTGATTTAGCTACGTTTCGCTAACCAAGAGTACATCGGGGATTTCGTCCTGCAACAGGTTAAAAAGTACGGCTCGTCGCTCGATCCTTATCAGTGAATTTACATTCACCGACAGGTTCTTCAAGGGCCTCTCTACCAGCGTACCCATCACGACCTTAGGTGCGCTAGGCCCAGCAGAAACGAGCAGATACTATCTACTCGGGTCGCCGTCTCCAGGATCTGTTGTTGGAGCTGCCCAATCTGCCCTTGGATTGCGAGCAAGATCGAACAGACATCCACCTCGGCCACCAGTGCCTTAGAGACAGGCACTGGGGCTTTAGGAACAGCCATGGGCTTTTGTACCGTCTTTCCCGAACCTGCCGCCATTTAAGCGTAGGTCAACTGGGATGTGACGGCTGGCCTTCTGCTTACGGGCCAGGTTTTCTTTCTTGATGTCCTGGAACTTAGAACATCCCCGATAGTTTGCAGGGTACCCTCGGTTCCTACACAAGACACACTCGAGCTGCTCTCTATCCGCCACCTTGTCTTTCCCAAGGTCGCATTCCTCGTTCTTGTGGTTCTTTACACACTTAACGCATCGAGGCTGCATTTCGCAGTTCGACGCGGCGTGCCTGAACCTTTGGCAGCGGATACATTGCAAAATGTTTCCGCTCCTCTTTACCTCTTTAATGTTTCCGCTCCTCTTTACCTCTTTAATGTTTCCCAAGTGACAGTCTGGGACGCTACATAGGTGGTGATAGTCCTTAACCTCTCCAGCTTGCTGCTGGGTGTGAGCTGTACCAAGAAGAAGGGAATAACTCGCTTCTCCCGTCGAGAGCTCACCGTAGAGAATGGCTTAACCCCCACGAATTTGAGGTCGTCACTCTCGAACTCTTTGAGCTCTGAGAGCATTTCCTCGGGGTATGCAATCGACGCCATGCCTTTAAGGAGCATTGTCCGCAACCTCTCGGCCTTCGGCGTGAAGGAGAAAAACTCCGTTGTGGATAAGCTTTTTATACGCTTATGCTGCTCCAGTGTCTTGCACTGAACAGCATAGCGTTTTTGGACTGTTCTGTTCAAGCTCGCTACGCTCTTCCTCCGTAGCCGAATATAACAAGGGGGCGAAGGTGATACAAAAATCTATAAGGTCTGGTTTCTTCTTGGGGTCCGTAGGCCAGTATGTGGGTTCTCCAGTGCTAAGAAACTTGCAATTGTACCTAGTCAATGCTTCCATAAGGTTACTTCCCTTTTTGTTGATCAGTCTTGAGCCCCAAACCGTGTTCTTTGCGTTGAAGTCACCTCTTGCGATGAAGCGTGGTCCTATATGCTTTAAGAATTCTCCATACTCCAGGGTGCTAATTGTATGTTTAGGCGGGCAATATAATGAGGAAATGACAAGCGGTCCTTGCGTATCATGGATTTGAATATTCGTTGCTTGTAGATAATTTTTTTTGTATCCTTCAATTTCATAGCATTTAATTTCTTGTCTGGTTATGATTGCTACACCACCGTGAGCTCGTCCGCTGGGGCGGTTTGTGTGGAAAATTTTGTATTTGGGGATATTTAGGAAGCTTTTATTTGTGAAGTGTGTCTCTGATATTAGGAGGATGTCGATCGAGTTGTTTTTGATAAATTGTCCTAATTCCTGTGCATGTTGGATCAGTCCATTTGAATTCCATATGACTATTTTTACTGTCCATTGTTTAGTTTAGTCATTAATAAGGTTAAAATGTTCATCATGTTAGAGATCTGTGTTATCAGCTGTTTCATCATTTGTTTAATTTGGGATAGGTCGTCTGAAGAATTTGACAATTCCTTTTGTTTGTTGTTTGTAGTCGGAATATTGTTGGGTGCTTCCTGGATAGGAATGTTTTTAGTGACGTCAGCGAATGTTGACACTGGATTAGTTGAGGTGGAGGTGGCTTTGGAATTATTTGCGTAATGGTTTTTGTCTTCAGTAGTAATCTCTGGGTCGTCTATTGTCTTTTTTCTGAGCGACGGGAATCTTTGTACTTTTAGAGTTTTGTAGACTTCACAGCCTTTATAGTTTGCAGTGTGAGCTTCGCCCGCAGAGTGCCCATTTTATACTGCATGAATCGGGCTTTAATGCGCATTCAGACGTCCTGTTTTTTCCTGCACACTTTACACAGGTTGGTTCCAGCGTGCAGAAGTTCTTGGTGTGTCCGTATTTTTGGCAGTTCATGCATTGGGGGATAGTTCTTTTTTGGTGTGCTGGCTCGAAGGCGATTTTGCAGTGCAGTAAGTGTGTGATGTTATAAATGCCTTTGTTGGTTGTTCTGGAGTTCAACAGAGAAGAGTGGAAGTGGTTTTTTAGTTCCTCGTTGTAGGATGTTGTGTATGTTAGTAACAGTGTGTCCGTATTCGTTTAGTTCTTTTTTAATTTCTTCTTGGTCTGCAGATGGATGCATATTTCGTAGCATCACTCTGAAGCTGCGTTGTTCTTTGGGTTTAAAAGTATAGTACTCCGTGTTTTTTGATTTTAGTGTTTTAACAATTTTTGTGTACGTTAATGAGTCAGAGGGTTGTATTTTAATTTCGTTGTTTGGTACTTTTAGTTCGTAGGCATCCTTATTTGTAGAAATGTCGAGTGCTTGGATAAGGACGTGAATGTATTTTACGCCTTGGACATATATTGGGGCAGGTTTCGGTGTTTTTAATTCGGCGTCTTCTTTTTCGTTTTTTCCGGGATTGTAAGTTTCGTCGATTTCGTTGAAGTCTTCGGAGGTTGGTTCAGCCAGTAGTTTTTTAGAGTGTTTTGCTTTTTAGATTTGTTTGGTTTATTTTGGTTATCTTTTTCAGGGGACGTCCTACATCTTTTTGTTTGCAAGACGTCTGGATTAGCGATGTCAGTTGTTGTTATTGTTAAAGGTTGAGATGATAATGATGATACTGGAGCTGTTATGACATTGTTGTTGGTAACTGTCACATTGGTTGTTGTGTTTAGTGTTGATGTGGTTGTAGCTATTGTAGCTGTTGAAGTGGGGGTTGATGTTGTAGTTGTCGTTGGGAAGGAATTAAAGTTGGTAGATGGGTAGGTTATAGGTATAGGAGAGGGATTGGCCCGCTGCACAGTGCGGCATTTGTATGGAAATTTAGACAAAAATCCTTAATTCAAATTCATATGTACAGATTTTATTTTTCCTGTTTAAATATTATATACAGGGTTACCCACGAGCTGTGTGCCAAAAAGCTAGAGCGTGTAGGTCTAGTCAAGACAAGAAAAAAATCGTAAGGGAGGGGGGGGTCTATTCCCCCCCCGTTTCGCCGGGAGGGGCAATTTTCTAAAAAATTGACTTAATTTGGAAAAAAAATTATTAAAAATCAACAGTTACAGCCACAATGCCGTGATATACTTTTTTGTAAAGCCAGAAACCTCTTCTTTCATCTGGTTTTTAAATGAAGCTGTTTTAAGGAACAGTTTTTGAGAAATTAATTTTCAAACTCAAAATTTTGAAAAAAAATTGGAAAAAAAAAGTTTCGAACTACTTTTTTCAAAAATTGTATGTAATTAAGTACTATTTTTTTTTCCAAAATTCAATTCCCTTATTAGTTTTTAGTTAAAAACAGAAAACCGGATGTAAAAATGTCTTGTAGTTTTTGAGAAATGAAAAAAAAACCAGAACCACTTTTTTCTAAGAAAAACCTTTTTTTGGTTTCAACCCGGCTGGACTTGTAGGCAAATTAATGTATGAAACATTGACCTCTTTTTTATTATTTTTTAAATTGGGAGTTTTATTATAAAAAATTTTCAATATGATCCCCATTTTTTAAAAGGCAAAGATTATATCTCCTTCTAATGGCTGCACATAAGTCCATGCTTGACAAATTTTCCTGCAATTTGACTCCAGCGACTTCAATCCGTTCTTTCAGTTGTTCCAAAGATACTATTTCCACTTCGTAAACATAATTCTTCATGAATCCCATAAAACACATAAAAATCTAGAGGAGTTAAATCTGGTGATCTAGGTGGCCATTCCGTGGGGCCCTTTCTTCCGATCCAACGGTCACTAAAATGATCATCCAGCCAGTTTCTAACCCGTAAGCTGTAGTGTGCTGGTGCTCCATCTTACTGGTAGATAAAATTATCTGCTATCGCCAAAGGAACGTTGTCCATCAAATCGGGCAAAAGGTCTCGTAGGAATTGCAGGTATGATTCTCCATTAATAACGGCATTCAAAAACCAGGACCCGATAACAGTTTGTCCAACAATACCAAGCCAAACATTACAGCTAAAGCGGTGTTGTGATTTATTTTGTTTTTTGTTGTGTGGATTGGTGCTACTCCAATGATGCTGCACTCCGTTCTCTCGTAGACGGTGGATTCTTGAAAACATGCTACGACTGGGACACCTCCGATTGGGATATCTTTCTGCGTAGAGTTATTCGGCTTCACGATCTCGACCATTAGCTAAATCTAAACCGTAGTTTCATACAACAATTTGCCTACAAGCCCTGACGCGTTAAAACCAAAAAAAAGGTTTTTCTTAAAAAAAAGAGGTTCTGGTTTTTTTTTAATTTCTCAAAAACTACAAGACATTTTTGCATCCGGTTTTCTGTTTTTAACTAAAAACTAATAACGAAATTAAATTTTGGAAAAAAAATTAGTACTTAATTACATACAATTTTGGAAAAAAGTAGTTCGACATTTTTTTTTTCCTATTTTTTTTCAAAATTTTGAGTTTGAAAATTAATTTCTCAAAAACTATTCCTTAAAACAGCTTCGTTTAGAAACAAGATGAAAGAAGAGGTTTCTGGCTTTACAAAAAAGTATATCACGGCATTGTGGATGTAACTGTTGATTTTTAATAATTTTTTTTCCAAATTAAGTCCATTTTTTAGAAAATTGCCCCTCCCGGCTAAACGGGGGGGGGGAATAGACCCCCCCTCCCATACGATTTTTTTCTTGTCTTGACTAGACCTACACGCTGCAGCTTTTTGGTACACTGCTCGTGGAACACCCTGTATATATTATATATATATATATTATATTATAATATAATTTACATATTTTTCCTTAAATATAAAATATAAAATCAAGAAAACAATTGAGTTTAGCTATAATTATTTTGAAACTTAACTACTGTCATCGCTATCTCTCTGTATCAGTTAAATTAACTTCATCGAAAGAGGAAGCACTTATACTCGTATTTTGTGAATTTTTAGGCAAATCTTAAATTTGTAAGTACATACATACTTATTTCTGAGATATCCCTATTTGATTTCCTTGAAGAAATATTTCTATGTGTCGAAATTAAAGGATCGGAAGTATGTAATAAAACGTTCATAAGATCCGTGTTTGTTTGATTTCTACTCATCTTACGCATGTGATTCAATCGATTTTTTTCTTATTTCCTTATGTCGAGCCCCTAAAGGCTCTTCTGACAGAAGACCTATAGGTAAGTCGAAAGAATCGATGACATCACAACCATGAATCAAGATCTTATGGACGCTACTTGGCATATAGTACCAATTATACAAACTTATATGTATATAAATCTTTTGTTTCTTTTAGTAAAATTTTAAACTGCTGAAAATTTATTTTTATACCTGACGATAAAACTCTTAAAATTGTGTGGACGTTTTTTATTAAATTTGTATCTATTCCTGGGATTTCTGAACTGATTTCTGAGTCGTTAAAGAACCTTCTTGCAGTATTTCCAGCATTTGTGGATCCATAAACCGGTTTTGGCTTATTCACTAAGAGTCCCATAGGAATTTTAAAAAGTTCTTGAATTTTTTTTTTTTTTTGCGCGAATATAGCCTTATTTTCAGCTCCTTTTACTTGCCACATTTTTAACGGCAAACGATTAGAAATATGAAGAAGACATTCAAAACACCTTATCCATGTGTGCAGCGAAATGGATATGGCAGCCATGTGGATAAGCGAAAACGGTAATGATCGGTATTAGGAAGCCTTTCAGAAACCACAGTCAAATTCATTTCTTTTGCGGACGCTCCACATACTCGTACATATATAGCACTTAGCATAACAATTAGTGTCTGATAAAATGTTATATATACTTCCATCTAGCATTGTAAAATGTAATTCGTACATAAATTCATGTTTGAGATGTATTTTCCGTGAATTTCTGTTTGTAAGGACTGTGTCCTGCACTGCCATCAAATCCCCACTGGCAAATTAGCTTTAAATCTGAGACGAGATCGATGTCAATGATCTTTAAAATGCTTTGTAGGGTAATGTCTAATAGCTCCTCTAGGTTTACCTCTGCAGCTATTTCACTTACAAACACATTTGGTAAAAAAAGTTTTCTAGTTGACTTGTTGATGTTGATCCTCTTGAAACATTGCTTGCAAAACTAAGTTCTTCAGCGGAGCGTAAATTTATCAGATCTTGAACACTACGTTTTTTTGTCTTTATAGATGCTTCCTCAAACCTTACTAAAGGTCTCCCGCGACGAGTTTCTTCCTGCAGCTCTCCAGTGGATTTTGATGATGTTTGTTGCAGATCGCTTTCTGTCTCAGTTGGTACCAACAGTTCTTTTTGTAACCACTTTGAATGTCGCTTTTGTAAATATTTACGGTTTCTAAAGCAATCTTTCCACTCATCGCTAAACAATAAGCTTCACCTGCGTATCTAATTTTGGCATTTAAACTATCAGAACTGTCATTTTAAGTTTATGGATAACTTTATACAGTTTTTCTGAAATTGGATTTGAAATCCAATCGTCGACCAAATCACAATTTCGAATCGTTGCGTAATGTACTGGAAAAAAAATCACTGTTATTAGGGTAGCAATTTGTAGCAAAAAAAAATAATACAAGAACAAAGTACGATATATGACTTATGCATACATAGCAATTGAATGCACGGAATATTTTGCGCCGAATTTGTTTAAAGCTTATTTAAAATGAAGATTCTCCGAATCCGACATGATTTTAGTTCCAAATTTTACACGCACTAGAACAAAACAACACTTCTTTATAGCAAGCAAAATTAAAACTAATAAAATTGCAACATGATCGTTGTACTCAAAGCAGTGTTGCCGCAAGTACCGTTATGTTTTGAGAGCAAACGTTTTTGTTTTTGTTTGATTGAGTAATTTTTCTACCATAATACACCGTTGATTGAGTTAAAAGCGAACATATTTTTTTTTGATTTTTGTCCAAGGGTTGCGCACTGTGCGCTGGGGCGATCTTTGCACACCCATCTTGCAAGCGAGCAAGTGAGCACGCTTTTAGGCAGACGCAAATCGTTTGGTTGGTGTCTACGATATGCCGTCTGTGTTTTGCCAAAAGCTTTAGTTGTTGTTTGCTTTTGTTGTGAGCTTGGATCCCACAAAGTCTGTTGGAGCGCTAGCGCCAATGTTGCTGTCAGCTGATGGGTAACCAGATATTGGCCCAGTTAGCAAGTGTTCAAGCATGTCAAATCAAAAATGTCATATGCAAAGCCCAAAGCACGTTATTTATTTATCGTGCGTAAAAATGTCGACTTTCGAGCTTAAAAACTTCGGTTTGTGATTTGCTTTTCATCTTCAATTTAAAAAAAAATCTCCAGTTGAGGAGAGTCAGTCGTAGAAATGATTTCAACGCTACACAAGTGGTGTTTTGGACGAATTTAAAGACGCCAAACTGAAAGAAATTCTGGATCAAGATTCATTCAAACGCAAAACTTACGGATTCATTTGCTTCCTTGAGGTTGGAGTATCATTTCACTAAATATAAATATAACAGAACCTCTGACGCTCTATTTGAACTTTTGACTGTGTCGAATGACTCCGCCAGTAGACAATACCGTTAAATTACAAGGAAAATTTGCGAATAATACATGAAACATTTGTATTTCTAAAGAGAAATCTATAAATGATATTATATTGGCAAACGGCAAGTGGTCCCATTCTTCTTTGAAGCCTGCTAATCTTATCAGCTTTTATGTTTTGTACATGGAAGCTAGATAGACATAAGAAAATAGCAAAACGAATAGGATTAGTTGTATGGGTAAAGGCTAAATTTAAAATACGTCTTTTGCACATGGTTTTCCAAATCCTTCTGTTTTCTTGCATTTCAATATCCCAGGGTCGCATGTAGGTATCGGCACCAGATTTTCTTTTCGAACTCCACAAGCTTCCAACGAGCACTGCTTCACGCTCAGATTTGGTAGCGAGCTCATCGAATAGATTCAATATATCGCCACAAATTTTCAGCGTCGGCTCAACGATGAAATCAATAAATTGAATTTGTGTTTCGGGCAATCTTGTAGTGCTTCTATCGCACAGCGGGCTATATGGTAAACCTAACTCCTTCTCTCTATCGCCTTGAGCGAAAAACTCATTATAAAGCAAACTGGTCCAACGATCCATCAGGCGCCATTCCTTCGCGCTATTGCATATGTCGCAAGCATGCATGATAAGCGCTAACGTTTTCGACTTGTCAATCGTTTGTTCGACATCGTTGAATACCTGCCTTCGTAATTGTTTTAGTAAGTCAAAGTGATAGGCCATATCCGTCGCCAGGACCACTTCAATAAATAGATGTCTGAACTTGTGGTACTCCTCGGACGTTAAGTTTGACAAAATATTGTATTCGGAATGCTGCAAGACAAAAAATACCCCACTGATATGATGATTCTCTTGCACTGATCGGTCATTGTAGATCATGGCTAGGTCTGACTTTGTGGCCACGAGAAAACCATTTGTAGTGCCCATGTGCTCGTAATCGTGACATGCGGCTGCGACCAGGGTGGAAAATATTTCCAAATCCGTGAGATAGTTTTTGAGACACGACGTTTTCAACATGTAGTGAACGTTTCGGAGCACATCGACACCGTGTAAGTTGGTATGGTATACCGGTCTATACTTCGCATACCCAATCTCGACTTTCCTTATAAAAGCTTGCAGGACCTTCCGATTAATGTGAAACTTCTCAATGAGTCCGTAACGTTCTAGCAGATACGGTGTCAAAATCTCCAATGGCTTATTGTCGCAAGCGTCTGCCAGGGCAAAGATATCAAAATTCCATTCGTCTACCTCCTGAAAGACTATACGTTTACAAGTCGGAATTCTGAATATTAGTGTTTACCTTGACAATTTCCTTCAGTTCATCAGACCAGTCGTCTTCATATTTTCTGTGTTTTGATTTTGAACTTTCGATTGGTTTCTCGTCTAGCATTTTATATTTTCAATTTTTGTAATAAAGATATGCCAAAAAAGACTGAATTGAAGGGAAACTCGTTTTATCGCATGTTTAGTTTCATTAATATCGAATGTGAAGTATTGGAAATCCCCTGTCCTCATAATTCTCAATAAAGGTGTCGTCTATTCCCACTATCACAGACAAAGAGCATTATAAGGACCAAAGTCGCATCATAAATTTATCATTCCCTCTAACTTTATCTATACGTTCTTCTGGAAGCGCCAGTTCGGGACCACAGAGCTCAAAAGAGCTAAGTTTCAAGAGTTTAAAAAAGTCTGTGGCTCAGCTGGTAGCCTAAGGCAATGGGGAATGTGCTGGCCTTTTTTAGCAGCGAGAGTGTAGAAGGGAATCAGATATAGCCAAAACGCAATAGCGATTAGCAATTGTTAGCGCCAAATGACGTGTAATTTTCGAAAAATACCTATAGCCCGGGGTACTGGTATGTACGATTCGCAAACCCGAAAACTCGAAGCTCGGAATACACCTACGTACTAAACCACATCTTGCGAGGGTCATCTACTGGAGCTAGCTTCAGCAACAGGCTTCTATATTTAGGCTGAGAGGTCTGCTTTGATGAATGGTACCTTCATGGTAAGCTGTTCCTCACAGCAGACATTTGCCTGGATCAGGAGCATGGTTCCGAAAATCTCTCCCCTGGAAACTATTACCTATCAGGTAGTTAGTCTCCCAAAATTAACGCGCGCCATCTGCTGGATTCCGGGAAAACCTGGAAGCAAGCTGAAAGTGCTGACGCTACTACGTGCGCAGAACCCCGGACTCGACACGAGGGCCTGGACTGTCTATTCCTACAAAGAGAAAAAGGGCTCTCTGAAAAAAGAGGGCTTCACTCTGGTTGTGGGGTTGGACAGCGGCTCTGTCGAGACCCTGAAATCCGCGTACAACTCACGTCCCTACTTCGGCCTTGGTAGGATTTTATTCCATTTTGATGTCAAGTAGAGACTGCTCCGCTAAATCCGTCTAAATCTATGGTTTTGACTCAGATTAATCTACAGCATTGCAAGGCTGTTACCGCTCTCCTCAGTAGTAGAATTGCATGCAGTAGTACAAATCATCATATTGTATCCATTCAGAAACCATGGGTGTGGAATAAACGCCCATGTGGTCTTGGTGGTATATGTGATGCTACGATCCTTTATGATGAGTGATTTGAAAGGCCTAAGGTCTGCCTCATCATATCGAACACGCTATCAGCAACCAAACTTGGTCAATTCTGTGGACAAGATCTGGTGGCTGCGAAAGTTAGCTACAAAGCGCACGGAGAAATTTAACACTTCGTCGTGGCGTCTGCTTACTTCCCCTACGACTCGGTACTGTCCCCGCCACCTAAGGCGGTTTCTGAACTCCTAGAGTACTGTGAAAGCAGAAGGATTGGACTCATTATCTGTTGCGATGCTAACGCACAAAATTCTGTTTGCGGAAGCAGCAAATGCAACCGAAGAGGAGACCATCTCTCGTCTGACCTCATCATCAACAATGTTGGCTCTCAACCAACCGTTATGACGGCGAGACGATAAGAAGTGATTGACCTAACCATATCTAATAGGCATGTGAAGGCCCTCACTAACTGGAGAGTCTTACCAGATGTTACGCTGTCAGACCATAGATATATCGAATTCCAATTGAAGTGTGGGATCTTCCCTTCGCAGCCCAAGCGGAATCCGAGAAAGACGGACTGGGTGCGATTCAGGGAGGAGCTTGAGAAATCCACTCAAGCCCTGCCTAAACTCAAAACAAAGCAATTGGTGGAGGATGCCGTTCATCACCTCAGCAGCGCCATCACCAACTATTTCGAACTCGCATGTCCTGTCAAAAAACCTCACAGCAGGAAGCCGGTTCCCTGGTGGAACACTGAGCTCCAATGTCTTCGCAATGAAGCCAGAAGTCTCCTGAATAGATGGCTTAAATCGAACTCGGAAGATGACTGAAATAAATATCGATCGAAGCAGAAGGAAGCTTATTCGTAGATCGAAGAATGATTCCTATAAGTCCTTCTGCGAAGAAATCAAATCCCTGAGCACGACCAGCAAGTTGGTTAATGTTCTGAAGCAATGAAAATCGACAAAGCTGTATGTACTCAGAAAGTCTGATGGCACCTTTACCTAGTCTAAAGCAGAAACTCTTAGTTTACTGTTTCAGACCCATTTCCCGGGAAATCAGACTGTCATCGGATCGTTGCACACTCCCTCATTGGAAACTGCGACTGAATCGATGAAAACAACTCGGCATAGCTGGTAAGTTTCGTCACGCGTGGCAACTACTGTGGCCATTGAATTTGCTGTGGCATCTTTCGATGGCTTCAAGTCGCCGGGCACTGATGGGATATACCCTGCTGCAAAAAGGTATACGACAGCTGCTTCTTACTCTGAATAGAATTTTCACTGCTAGCCTGTCACTTGCCTACATACCTATTTCTTGGCGCGCGGTGAAAATGGTCTTTATTCCCAAAATAGGGAAAGACGATTACTCACTCGCCAAGAGTTTTAGACCAATCAGTCTAACATCCTTCTTGCTGAAAAGCATGGAAAGATTAGTAGAGTTGCACGTGTGCAACTCTCGGTCATGCAACATGCTTATCAGCGCGGAAAATCCTGCGAGACTGCACTTCAAAAACTAGTTGGGAGAATGCGCTCTCGAAAGGAAAGAGTTCATACTAGGCATTTCGTCGACATTGACTTAGCTTTTGATAACGCTACGAGTACTTTCGACAGCATGTGTAACTCTGTTAGACGGCATGGCGTAGATGAAGCACTGGTTTTGTGGATCAAAGCAATGCTTGTGCACAGGACATTAATCGCTGATGCAGGTCTCGAACAATGTGTCAAGTCTGGACTAAACAGGAGCTGCATGCAAGGTGGCGTCTTGTCTCCGCTGTTATGGTGCATGGTCGTCGACTCTCTGCTCGATGGTCTCAATGCCTCTGGATTCTATGCCCAAGCCTATGCGGATGATGTTGCTGTTCTCCCTGTCGGCTCATGTTTAGCGACTCTCTCAAAGCGCAGGCGGCGCTAGATGTGATCGAGGGCTGGCGCATGAGTAATGGGCTGTCGGTTAATCATATTAAGACTGATGTCGTTCCCTTCACGAGAAGGAGGAAAAATACTGGCATTTCTCAGCTGGTGCCAAAAGGCATTCCCATCCCGATATCCAAAAACACGTTGTGGCTTCTCTCACCAAACTCTAAAGAGCGGTCTGTCTCAGCTACACGGGGGCTTTCCCCAACACACTGGGCGATGCTTTAGAAGCTATGATGAATCTTATACTGAAAGCCATGTCTCACCTCAAGAGAAATGGCCTTTGGTACAATTCGCATTGGAGTGACAGTATAGTTGCGTGAGAAATATCTTACGACCCCTGTCTCATGGGTACGCTTTCCGACGCAATGACACCTGCCATCCTACTGCGCTGTAACTTCACAATCACATTTCCATGGCGTCAGGACTGGCTTTGGCCAGGCACTGAACCTGGAATGGAATGTCTCCGCATTTTCACAGATGGCTCCAGGACTGGGCCGGATTCGGCGCTGGAGTTTCCTTTGAGCGCGAAAACATTCGACTGCACTTCTCGTTAGGAAAATATGCGTCTGTCTTCCATCACAGATATACGCAATCCTAATGGGCCAGCGCACACGAGAGCAATTTTACCAGGAGGAAAATTGGTGTAATGCTCTACTCTGAGCGTTCACGGAATGAATTACTCCGGCTGAAAAAATTGCATGTGTGAACCTCGTTTCATTGAAGTGCAACACCAGACAAAAAAGGGGTGCAGACTGCAAAAATAAAGAGTTGTGTATATATTAGTTTTTAACTCTCCATTTCATACTTCACACTTCAGCTCCCTCTCCCATAAAATCAGTTTTCAGCCGGTAGAATTACTCTCGTGTGCGCTGGCTCAAGGGCCATGTACTATATTGTGAAGCACAGGTGGGAGGGAAAAAGCATATGCGTCTGCAATGACAGCCAAACTGCACTCAAAGCTGTGTCCAGTATCCAACTCCAAATGAATGCATGAACTCAAGACCTTTTTGAACAAAGTGGGAAGACTAAATTCAGTAAGGCTTGTATGGGTCCGAGGTCACTCTGAGATCTTAAGAAATGAGATCTCCGATGAACTCGCTAGAAGGGGCTCAGAAGAGAGTTTCTCAGGACCTGAACCCGCCTTAGGTCTAGCTGCTTTCACGGTCAAATCCGACATCAACGATTGGGTCTTTAATACACACAGTCGTAGGTGGAGGGAATATCCAGGATGCAAGATGACTAAGCGCATACGCCCTGATGTCCTTAAGGAGAAATGATTGCAGAAGGCTAACGGGCGTCATCTACGTGCTTGGCATCAGTGAGACGCCTACCTGTGCTGCATGTTGCGACGACACAGCAGAACACTTTCTCTGCGACTGTCCCGCCTGCGCGCGACCTGCACTCGATCTGGCTCGACATCCAAGGGCAGATAGGCCAGATGCAACAACAGATCTATGAACAGGCGACCCGAGTAAACAGAACCTACTGGCATCTGCCGGGCCTAGCGCCCTTTCAATCGTAATGGGTACACCGGTAGAGAGTCCCTTAAAGATACTGTCGGTGAATGTAAATTCACTGATTAGGAAGAGCCGTACTTTTTAACTTATTGAAGGACGAAAGCGAAACAAAGATAAACAGAAGCACAAAATCCGGCACAGTTCTTACAAAATAATTCGAAGAGGCCGGCCCAACGCCATACGAGGCGGGGGAGTCGCGCTTTTCATCAGAAACACTTTTAAAATTAAAATAAACGAGTGTCAGCCTTGCACCTGAAGCACCCAAAGTTTTCATTGCAAAGCTCAAGACGTTTTTCGATCGCTGCGCTTAATTTTTCGGTAGAAAACTTCTACATTCTGGCCGGCGATTCAAATGCCAAACATAGTGATTGGAAATACCATTCCCAACACTGGAGGGAGCCTACTAAGCCATTGGTGGGTCCTCCAGAGCATGGAGTACAGACTCAAGACACTCGCAACGGATAGTGCGTCGTATCCTAGGAGCGGTTCCTATCTGGATCTAATGCTGCTTGACTCTCGACTGAGACTGGCTGACACGAACGAATGGTATACTAACTGTCTACGGACCTTCGTACACGACAGTGACCATTGCGGACTAAGTGCCGTAATCAAATTACCAGACGAATTCATGGAAATGGCAGAGTACGTTCAAATGTACCCCTATGATTACAGTAGAGTGCGCTGGCCACGCTTTGCCCATTCCCTGACAAAAGCGCTCACTTCGAGCTCCTCCTTTCCACCGTCCTATAGGAACCTGTCAAACTACGAGATTGACAGGTACCTTAAACAAATTGACGATACCATTAAGCAGACAATGAACAGTACAAAACGACGCCAATGACGCCAACGCATTGGAAGAGCAGGATTCGTGCTGTTTCAACAGCCCAAGTATGTTCCCACAAATACGAGGGTGGTCCGATAAGTACTTAGCCTACAAAAAAAAAACCAAAATTTTGGAGAAATGGCGATTTTTTTTCAATATAGTCTCCTTCTAGCTCGTCTGAAAAATACGTTATTCCGAGATCAGCAAAGTAGGCCTCCGTGGCGGCGAGGACTTCCCCATTCGACTGAACTTTCTGCCCCCCAAGTGATTTTTTCAAGTTTGAAAAAAAAAAGAAGTCGCACGGGGCCAAATCTGGAGAATACGGTGGATGGAGCAGTCTTCGCCTTCTTCGGAGCACGTTCGACTGGTGAAGTCCACTGTTTCGACTGTTCCTTGGTCTCTGGTGTGTACCAGTGGATCCATGTTTCGTCGACTGTCACGAAACGACGCAGAAACTCCTTCGGATTGCACTTAAACAGCGTCAAACACTGCTCTGAAGTGGTCTCACTTGTTGTCCGGAGTGAGCAAACGCGGCACCCATCGCGCCGACAGCTTTCTCATGCCCAACATTTCATGCAGGGTATGACCCACGCAATCTTTTGAAATGCCTACTGTTCCAGCTATCTCGCGCACCTTCAATCGGCGGTCTGCCAATACGAGATCGTGGATTTTTGTCACGTTATCCTCCGTGGTAGCCGTTTTCGGGGCGCTTGGATGTGGCTCATCAAAAACCGACGTGCGACCACGTTGAAACTCGTTAAACCAATTTTTGACGGCCACCATTGAAGGAGAAGAGTCACCCCACATAGCATCTAAGCGCTCTTTGATTTCGCTGCGCGATTTCCCTTCCAAACCAAGAATCGAATCACCGACCGATATCGCTCTTTTTCCATTTTTCTAAAATCCGCGGACACTCCCGCTTCCACAGGCGGTCAAAACAAAATTACGAGTCCGATCCAGCTGAAAGAAGAAGCCGTCTACTAGAATGTACTACACTATAGTAAGTTGCCCTTGCGATACTGGTGCCATCTGGCGGTGAGACTAAGTACTTATCGGACTACCCTCGTATACCATTCTGTTCAATAATGCATATTATCCAGTGCACTGGAAGACAGCGGTGGTGCAACCAATCCCCAATAGGGGTAAAGTAACCTCTAACCCGGCAAATCTCCGGTCGATAAGTCTACTTCCGATCCGAGTATCAGCAAGGTCTTCGAGAAGGCAGGCGATAGAGCCCTGTCTAAATGGGTTGTGGACAGTAAAATCATCGCGGATAACCAATTCGGTTATCGAGCGGGTCATGACACTATTCATGCCGCGTCGAAGCTCGTATCGGATATCTAGTGGAACAAATGCAAGAACAAATACACTGGTGCCTGTCTGATTGACTTGGAAAAAGCCTTCGACACCGTACGGCTAGAAGGACTTTACTACAAGCTCAGTCGGTTGGGCATAAGTAAACCACTGCTATATATGATTTTTGACACGTTAACCGGTAGAAAGCCCGCCTCAGGTTTAGCAGATCGGTGTCGCGCCGAGATCGGAGAGACGTCGTTCGACAACATCACCGCTTTTAGTGGTTGGAGCGGACTTCATCATTGGTACCTTCAGTTCATACAGCCTCTTCAAACGCCAATGACAGGCCTACAAAGGCTAGGGTATTCAATGTGCTGGTTATCTTAGCGTGTCCACATGGGGCCAGCAAGTTATTTTAAGATTTTTAACATAATTAAGCTAGTTTTAAACATTTTTGTCTCTTTAAGTAGAACTTGATAAAAATGAATTAAAAATTAAACCTAAACAAACTATTTTTGGAGCACCAAATGGAAAAGCTGTTGAGATCCGATTGAATAAGGGAAGAATCTTGTTGCGAGGAAATGGTCTTGAGGAACTTGGTGTCGTTGGCGTACAGAGAGAGGTGGGAATGTTTGATGACAAACTCAATGTCGTTAATAGTAAGAATAAAAAGAAGTGGACCTAGGTGGCTGCCTAGGGGAACGGCCGAAGAAGCTAAGAAGGTGTTGGAAAAGGCAGATCTAAAACGAACACTGTAGTAACGGTTTTTTAAATAAAAATATATTCACTTCAAAGCAGTGGGTTCTAAGCCAAGGGAAGACAATTGGTGAGAGATTTTGTCGAAGGCTTTCTGAAATCAATTGAAATGACGTCGACCTCATTCCCATTCTCTAATGCTGAAGACGGTGACACAAATTCGACAAGGTTTGTGGTTGTAGACCTGCATTTGAGGAAGCCATATTGAGGAGATTAAAGATTTACAGTGGAAACTTAGAGTATCATACAAGATACTTTCGAAAAGGTTGGGGATATGTGACAGTTTGCCGATGGGGCAGTAGCTGTTAACATCACTCTTCGGACCTGTTTTGTGAAGAGAAGTTATAAAAGCGGTTCTCCATATCTGGGAAAATTCTGGGATAAGTTGTAAATTTTTGAGAGCAGGACAGAAATAATAGAGGAACATTTTTTTATGGGGGTCGATAGTACGTGGGAGAAATTCGGTAAGTAGTGTCCAGTACAAAGGAGTCATGGGCGAAAGATTGTTTGGAAAAGTTGGCGATCGTTTTGAGATCATTCGAGGTTTCGCCATTGAAGGAGAGTGAAGTTGGCTAGCCATCAGATTTCCTTTTGTAGTTGACAAACTGAAAGAAGTACTTCGGATCGTGAATAAGACTGACTTGCGTTTCGACCAAATGGCGTCCATAGAGCGAGTTATGCAGCTCGGTGAATTGCAGATAAATACCAATGTAGTTAGAAAAGTCATTGAGTACGAATCCAGATTGCCCACAGTTTATTTCTTATGTTTCTGGCGTAATTTACGGTAAGACTGTCAAAATTGGGGTCGTAAGACTTAAGCGCTCTTCTCCAGTGTTCAGTTGTGGAGAGTCGTGAAAAAATACGAGACGAAGGGGAGGATGGTAGCTGTCGATAGTTGATAAAGAAAGGGGACAAAGTGAAACAGAGTAACTAAGAGGCTCTGTTATGAAAATCAGGTCTAGCTGTCTGCCCATTCGATTCGAATTTGGCTACGGTTTGAATCACCTAGGGGATCTAAGAAAAGACATTCTTTGGCAGCTGAGGGATTAGTGGCAATGTAAATTGATGGATCGTCTGATAGATCCCATTTAAGAAAAGGAAGATTGAAATCACTGAAGAGAAAGGTTTCATCTTGGGGATTTATGCTATCAATCGTATTAATGGCGAGTTTATAGGATTCAATAGGTTGAGATGGCAAGATATAAAAGCAGATGACATAGAGCACTTTACGGGGCAGTACAATGTTGAAACCAAGTGGAGATACGGGGAAGAGAATATTGCAATAAGAGATGAGTCGATTGAGCTTAGGAAAGTTATTTAAACACCACGACAAGAGCAGCTATCGGTAGGCCGGTTGAGATTGTCGTCGCGGTAGGCCTTCAAATCTGATGGGAACAATTCTTGGTTGTTTATGCTAGGGATCAAGTTGGTTTCAGTGAGAGCAAATATTTGGAATGGTAAAGCACGAGACTGTTGAAAGACTGCTTGGGTTTTTGAGCGAACACCTCAACACCTTTGCATTCTGATAATAGAGTGAGGTGAAAAATGGATAAAGTTTTGTTTTGAGCTCCAGTTATGGTGAGGGATGACGGTAATACCATCCCCACAGATGCAAAAGTTTTAAAGTTATAGTTTGTTATCAAATCTTTGGCACTCCTTAAGAAATATTGCTTTCTTAATAGAGAACTATTATTTCGAGAGGTCCTTGCCCTGTTCGAGATCAAGCAATATTTGGAAGCAGCAGAGTTGTGGGACGTCGTTGTTGGTATATCTTTGCCTCTACAAATTATACCGAAGAACTTATTGTGTGGAGGAAATCAGATGCCAGACGTGCAATTTCAAGTGCCTGCCAGAAGCAACCTTTGCTGCAAATTATGAATTGCGAGACAGCCAACGAAATGTGGACAACAGAGCACATACGAACAATCTTCGCAGTCAAACATTGTATTCCTGCAGCAGACGTATTATTCGTTTGTCAAAGATCCGTGTGATGATATTGCTACCTTCTTGTCAAAGTTGATTAAAATTGTTCAGCAAATGAAGGACCAGAAAGAAAGTATCTCGGACTCCATGAAGATGACGAAGATTTCAATGTCGCTGCCTGCGGAGTATAATCACCTCCACAGTGCTTGGGAGTCGACAACTGCAGCGGCTGAAATCTCAAAATCAAGTGGATAGTACAGAAGCGTTGTTGATGAAGGGCAAAATGAACAGGAGGGCCAAAAAATCAGAAGACAGGACCGAAGAATAAAGTAAATAAGAACGAGAAATCAGAAGGTGCATGTTTTCTTTGCGGTGAAAAATGTCACTGGAAGCGTGATTGCTCAAAGAAACAATAACGGCCAAAGTTGAATACGGGTAACGCTTTTGTGAGCTTTCTTTTTCACTTGATGATTAAGACGTCTGGATTCTCGACTCTGGAGCCAGTGTTCACATGAGCCCACGTAGAGATTGGTTTACCAATTTTAAAAAGGTATCCACAAACGTAACGAGACATTGTGATTTTGGAGTTTGCGAACAACAAATGGACCAAAAAACTGATTTTGGACGTGCTGTACGTATCTGAGATTCACCTCAATTTGTTCTCATCAGGAAAGGCTATGGATCGGTAACCACAAATGCGTTCGAATAATGAATATTGTGAGTTGCTCAGTTGGTTGTGGCGGTCGGAATGCGACATGAAAAGTTTTTCGGATGCTGTTCAAAGTTGTTGAAATAATCCAGGATGACGAAGTTTCTGCAAATATCGCCAGGGAAAAGGAATTACTTCGAGTGTGGCATGAACGTTTTGGACATCAACATGCTGCACATGTCAAAAAGGCGCTTCAACGTAAGGGTATCAATTTTATTGATGAGGATTTCACGGGTATGGCCTGTATGTACGGGAAACATCATCGAAGTGCATTCAGGAGTTGTGAAGAAGTTTCAACAACTTGTGGTGAGATCATTCATGCTGATATCAGCGGACCCATGGAGGAGAGTTGTATGGGCGGATCTAGGTATTTATTGTTGCTGAAGGACGACTTTTCTCATTTTCGACAAATTGGCTTCCTAAGTCAAAAGTCAGAAGCGATAAGTCATATCGAACATTTTATTAAAGCAGCACAAAAGGAGCAGGGGCACAATATTCGAGTGTTTGAATCTGACAACGATAGATCCTTCAAAAGCATTTAGATTCGTCATCAACGCACGGTACCATATAATACACAGCGAAATGGATGCGCCAAAAGGGAGATGAGAACAATTGTTGAGTCGGCAAGGACAATGCTTCATGCAGAGAAACTAGGGGAGAAGTTCTGGGATGAAGCTGTGAACACAGCACTTCACATCCCTAATGGTACTGGAACAAGTAATGTTGAAGGCAAGTCTCCTTTTGAACTATGATACAGTAAGCCGGCTAAGGTTGATGATTTACATCCCAAAGGAAAGGCGCCATAAGCTAGATCCAAAAGCCACTAAGTGTGTATTTCTTGGATATGACAACACGGGCAAAGCTTACAGTGTTGGAGATAATACATGATATAGTTTTCCTTACGGAATGCTCTACGGCCGCCAATGACTTTGAGCAAGTCCTTTATGAAAGAGAGAATTTGGATGAACTTCCGGAAAAGGACCCTTTAATACCAGATGATGAAGAAAACACAACACAACAAAGCGGATCCGAACAAACAGCTGAGGAACAATTATATGAAAGGAAAATGTGCAGCATTGGTGAAAATAACATCTTAAGAAAACGTTTTCGAGATCGGGAATGCGGTCAAGTGCCACGTCGACGTCTACTTTTTGATGAAACAACGCATGCAGCCATGCTGATAATTTATGAAGAACCCAAGTCATATCGTGAGGCTGTTGAATCGAGTGACCACAAACAGTGGGAGAATGCAATGGATGAAGAGTATGAATCACTCATCAAAAATCGCACCTGGATATTGGTCAAACCAGAAAAGAATCAAAAGATAATTGATATTCGTTGGGTTTATTAATTGAAACTAGAAAAAAATAAAATTAAAAATGTTAAGTAACCCCCGACACAAAAAAAAAAACTCCAAAAAGTAAAAAAATAATTTTTTTTCTCTCGGCCTTTTGAGTTCATTAAAAGAACCTATTAATATTTTTAAGATGAAGTCGCCGCGTCGGGGGACCGCTTACAATTTTACTAAAAATTTTTAATTTTATTTTTATTACGTTCTTTTTAAATTACTCGCCATAATTCCGATAGGTACGAGTGACTAATTAAATTACATTTTTCGAAAGGCTCTACCGCATACAAACCCATATATAATTTTGCCATATTCAGCATGACTTATTCCCGTTATATTACACATGTGTGTCAAGAATGTAATCTACGACGGAACTGTGTCTATTTTTTTTTATAATATAAGCTATTTTTGTTATTAATATCGCGATTCCGGAATAAACTGATTGTTTTTAAAGCAAGTACAGCACCTTAACTACACAATAACCAAAACTAGTTAAAACGAATGTAATGAGCCCATATTTAATAGGTTTACTAATAGGCAATCGTCTCCTACTTTCGAGTTCCATCGGCAGAGTACCAGCTCAGCAGTACCAGCATACATGGGTGTTTCAAATGTTATGTCGCAGATATGTTTGAAAGCAATGAAAGTACCCATTGTGTCTAAGATCTAGAGTTGCGCAAAATAGTTCCAACCCCGAAACGAACATGGAACGTTTCCTTTTCCAGTCGGAACTAGTATGGTAAGAGAGATCCATATCCGATCCTTCATACCTAATTGAACGAATTGCCTGTACGAGTATGATTGTGGACATTATTGTTTGATCACCCTTCTGCTATTCCAGTTCGAGTGTGTAAGTGTGCATAAACTGTTCGAGCTTATTGCTACATCAATGTATACGATATTTATTCACATTTTGTTTTTGGTTGTCTACTACGTAGAACAGGGTGCGGCAATGAAGTGGATCGTACTTCTAAAAATCATATCTCCCCCCCAAATTAAGTTAGCGCGGCTATTCCAGCAATTCCAGGTAGTTCAAGGAGACTTGTTTTTCCTAGCAGTTAGTAGTTCGGCACCATGACCAGGTGGTCGTGTGAACAGCGCGTTTACGCGATCGAGCGTTTTATTTTTCATAGTGATTCGTATGTGCCCGCCGCGCGACTTATATGCATTTAAAAGCCGAGATTATAAAGGGTCAGCCATCTAACGTTTTTTTTTCAAGTAGTGCTTATTTCGTGAATGGTAAGTCGGCTATCACATGCGGCCTCACGACTCACGACTCACATAAGATTAAAAGAGAAAGGAGATGAGTGCGAATGAGATGGAGAATTTAATTCCCGGTGAGTCGCGGGCGAAATTCTTCACGACTCACATTGACGTTTCTCTTTCTTTTTGTTCGTTATTTTTCATTTCCATTTCATTTCTTTTCGTACTTTGTGGGGAATGGACGCAATCATGTCGGATGTTGCTTGCAGAAAATGCGTAGAGCTCTACTTTATCTCACGGACACAACTTCAAAATGAATAAAAAAAATAGTCGCTCGGGTCACGGAATTTAAATTGAAAGAGGAGATGGGAATTGAAGGCCCCGGCCCATAGAATCCGTCGATCCGTCACTCCGTTGATTTCAACTGAGTGAAAAGTAGAATATACACATTCTTATGGGAGGTGGCCCATAGCCGACGGATGTATGAACTTCAACGGACAAAGTAGAGCTACTTTCTACTTTTCGCTCCGTTGAGAGCTCATACATTCACATATTGGAGCTTACACATTTACATTCTGAGGTTCACGCATGCACGAATTGAGAGTAAGCACGTTCATTGGTGGATGCACTGAGAGAATGCTTGGGAACTCTCTCGTACTGAGAGAAACTTCAAATTCGGTTGACATTCAAAGTACGATTCGTTTGGTGAGGGTCGTTTAGTGTGCGAGAAGTGAACATTATTCTAGGAAAAAAATGTTATAAAATGTTCGAGGAAGAACTGATTGAGACGATCAAAGGCCATCCGTGCCATTTATTTTATAACTCAGATGAACGCACTCCGTCAATTAATAAATGTCATCGACAACTGTCAACGGATTGACGGATTCTATGGGCCGATGTTTGCCTGCTCTATCCGCCAATACGTTTTCACTCAGTTGAAATCAACGGAGTGACGGATTGACGGATTCTATGGGCCGGGGCCTTAACACTTAGCTCATGTCTGATTTGACAGATAATTAGTTTTATCCTTCCGCTGAACGAATATGGTTGTGTATACGCTTGAACAACGCTGGGAAATATTGCGACATTACTTTGAAACAGAAGATGCCGATTTTGCCAATAAAATCATCCTTTCAGATGAAGCTCATTTTGATCTTGGCGGGTATGTAAACAAGCAAAATTGTCGCATTTGGGGCACAGAAAACCCGCACGCATACATTGAAAAGCCGGTGCATCCAAAACGAGTCACTGTTTGGTGCGGATTTTGGTCCAGAGGCATAATTGGGCCATTTTTCTTCGAAAATGAGCAAGGAGTGGCCGTTACAGTCAATGGCGATCGTTATCGGGCCATGTTGAACGAATTTTTGTTCACAAAAATTGAAGAGGAGGATATTGGCAACATTTGGTTTCAACAGGACGGCGCTACGTGCCACACAGCCGAAGCTACACTCGATGTTTGCGCCCTGTCGGAGCTGCGATTTGACACCGTTGGACTATTATTTGTGGGGTGCCGTCAAAGATAAGTGTTACGCCGAAAAGCCAGAGACAATTGACGCTTTAAAGGACAATATTCGTGAAGCCATTGGTGAAATACAGCTGCACACAATCGATAATGTGCTTAAAAATTGGACCGATCGTGTAGGCTACTGCATGGCCAGCCGAGGCAGCCATTTGAATGAAATTATTTTCCATTATTAACCGGAAGGATTGTACTTTCATATAAAAAAAGAAATTTGAGAAAATATTCAGTAGTTTTTTTTATTGCATTTTCAAAAAAAAAAAAAATTATTTGGCGGACCCTATATAATATGAACGCCGCTATTGATGAATTTCTAGGTTGAATGGAACTATGGACATGTTATCGTTCAGTTTGAGGAACGATCGGAAATGTTTCCGACTGAGGACATAGTTTCATACATGTCCTGAACTAACCAACTCTACTAAGATCCCTATCACAGCTAACAAAAAGTGGTAACAACCTTGAAACGCCTGAACAGATCTTCATGAATTGTAGCTCGATCACGGTAGCTTTCAAACAAAAAAAAATTCATCAAAATCGGTCCATTCGTTCAGGAGCTACGATGCCACAGGTAGACACACAGACAAACACACAAACGGACACGTCAAACACATAACACCCCTCTTTTTGCGTCGGGGGTTAAAAAAGGATCTGTAGATAGATATAAGGCGCGTTTGGTTGTGCGCGGCTTTACACAGCAGTATGGCGTAGATTATAGCCAGAAACCAGAATGAGACGTGCGTCTTTCGTACGTCTTCCCCCGTGACACCCTGAAATTTTGAAAGAAGTTCAGGTTCGTAGCGACAAAACCCGTTACAAACAAACTCTATACGTGAATACGTGTGAGCTCATTTCATTTTACCGCAGTGTACTCCTGCCACACACACTCTTGGAATTATAACAATGTGCGTGATTGTTTACAAAATTTTGACAACACTTGAGGTACCCACGTGCACGCCCGAGCTTGTAGGCAAACGTCGGCGGCCATTTTAAGTGGTACGTCTCATTGGTAATTTCTGATTATAGCGAAACATTTAGTCCTGTTGTTAAGTTTACGTCAATTCGTGAAAATGCAACAGAGTGCGCCATCCCATATGGGTTGATGTAAACTTCAAATAACTTCAACAATTGTCAACCGATTTTCATATGTCTTAACATTTTGGAAACGTCAATTCAGTACAATTTTAACCATGAATCGCTTGGTTATCGTGCAAAATATCGTGATAGTGTTGCGCCCAAAAAAGATACAATTCGTCGTTGGGCCTCGAATTTTTTTCAATTTGGTTCTGTGGCAAGCCCTCGTGAGCAACCTAGGCCACGTCCGCGGCGTTAAAACTCATCTATTCAGTCTGTGAAGGCCAGTGTTCAAGAAGACCCAAGTTTGTCATATCGGCGCCGTTCGCAGCAATGATTAACGCTGAGCCGGAGTTCTGGCAGCAAATTTTGATGACCGATGAGGCACATTTTACGTTCTCTGGCTCAGTTAATAAACAAAATTGTCGCTTCTGGGGCACCGAAAATCCTCACATTATTCACGAAGAGCCGCTATATGATCAAAAAGTTACTGTTTGGATCAGTGGACGGCGATCGATATCGGTGGATGTTGGCCCGTTATGTGGTCACAGAAATGAGTAAAAAAGGCTTATTTCACTTTTGGTTTCAACAAGACGGCGCGACATGCGACCTTTTGCGTAAGAAGTTCCCTGGAAGATTGGTGTTAAAAATGGGCGATTTTGACTGGCCTCCAAGATCGACGGATTTAACTCCTCCAGACTTTTTTCTTTTAGGATGCTTGAAAAACAAGGTGTATGCTAATGGCCTGAAGACAATAGAACAGCTCAAAAGAAACATTCGTGCGGAAATCACAGAAATTTCGACTGAAATGTTCGAAAATGTCTTGGAGAATGGCTTGGTGAAAACGAGGCCATTATTGCACCGGCAATAAAGGCGGTCATTTAATTGATATTGCTTTCAAAAATTAATCAAAATAAATTGTAAAGGTCTAGATTGAATAAAAGTTTTTGAATTTCCAAAATCGGTTGAAAATTGTTGAAGTTATTCGAAATTTACATCGACCCATAAGAGATGGCGCACCCTGTAGTAGTGTACATATACTCAGTGTTTAAAACTTTCAACAATAAGTGGGAGTGTTGTAAATGAAACAGGATGTATTGGTCAAGATTTGAATAACAGATAGCGCTCTCACGGTTTTCATTTCTTCTGGCAAAATTTTTTGAATTGCTGTCAACCATTTTTTGTTGTACGAGGTCTGTCAAATAAGTTCCCGGACAACATTTTTTGCGCGCTGTGTGGTAACACTGACGTGGTACCGAGTTACGTTCCATATTCCTACATCTGTCTAGTTGTTGCATACGAAGTTTCAAGTGGATAGGTTGCGTTCTCGAATTTTAGTGAATTATTTATCGAAGTGAGTAAAGTGAGGCATGCCGAAATGGAAATCGATGAAAAAATTGAACAACGAGTCGTGATTAAATTTCTTGTAAAAAGTGGTAAAACGAACACGGGTTGATACTCTTGGAGTGGATGCCGACAGGTTCGACAATAACTGGGGAGGCCTATAAGGAGACAATGAGGCGGTTACGAGAGCGGATACGTAAGAAAAGACCCGATTTGTGGAAAGAGAACTCCTGGATTCTTCACCACGACAACGCACCAGCACATCGGTCATTCACTGTGAGCAATTTTTTGGCACGAAATCGTACAACTGTGCTCGAACACCCACCCTATTCCCCAGATCTCGCACCCTGCGACTTTTTCTTATTCGACAAGATCAAGGATTCCATGAGAGGGACCCATTTGGGCAGTGCAGAGGACATAAAAAGCGAATCGGCGCGGCTGTTAAAGGCAATTCCAGAAGCCGAGTAGGCCAGGTGTTTCGAGAGCTGGAAAAATCGAATGCGGCGGTGCATTGCTGCACAAGGGGACTACTTTGAAGGGGATCGTTGTTATAGAGCCTAATTTGTAAAATAAATATTTTTATAGCGGTTGTCCGGGAACTTATTTGGCATACCTCGTATATGCTTAGCGTCGTTCTTTCTAAAATAAAGTTTTCTTAAAGTTGTAAAGAACGTTTTTCTTTCTTTAAAGCTGCAGTAACAAAAAAAAACGTCATACCAACACTGTAAATAATAACGATAGCAATTCAATGTCCATCCCAACCAGAGCAGTGACACTGAATATTCAATGATAAATTACTTTCATTTTTGTAAGATAAAACCTATTTTTTATTCTCTCTCGTGTAAATTCACAGTCTAATTGTAATCCTCTCACACTTCCTACCACTCTATGCTCAACATGGCTTCTGTCACTTCGATTGACCATTTGACTCTAGACAACAACCATCTCACCACGAAACGATACACGTCGAACCAACAGTTCAGTAAGATGGCTGTCATTTGCTTTGTTGTGCATGCAGCTTTAGTGTAAATTTTTCGCAAAAGATTTTAGCTCTTCATGCAGTATTTCGCCGATTCTATTTATCCGAACATTATTCGCGATATCCTTCCATCAATCTGCATCCATTAATCAATCGGAACCCCATCAATTCGCATCGAATTAATTATTTTTTTCCTCTTACTTCAAGAATAAAAAAAATCATTAACATGAATCAGTCGTCGGTAAGTGATTAAAATACTCTTTAACTTGTCGTATTTCTTTTCCCGTGCAGAAGTCTCATCGTTTGTAGGTGGAAGAGAGGTGGAGGAAACAAAAGGAAAGCATAGTTCGATTAACAACCGGCAGAATGAAGTGCGATGCTTGCCATCGCTGAAAATATCAATTTCATTTCACTCGCAAGTTTGTGATAAGTTTTTTTTTTTTTTGTTTTTTTTTTCTGTGCTTTGATAAGTGAGATTCAGATAGTGGGGCTAAACCCATAGTCTCGGGGAATAGCCTTAGGTAAGTGAGTGATGCATAGCGAGTACCTGTGTCAATGAACCGACACCCACAACGAGCAAACATCACGAACTGCCCGCCGAGTGGCGTATCACCGCCCAAAAGTTTTCTTCTCCCTTTGCCTGCATCTAATTTGAGATGTAATTCGATTAAAGTCTGCCCTGGAATGTGGTGGCCAGCCTCTCGCTCTCGGTGCGGTTTTGACTGTAAGTCGATTTCCACTCGCGTTTAATTATTCATGCATTCATGCAACGAATTGGATTCTGTGCGAACTAAGGACCGAAATGAAGATAGTGACATGGCATTGTATACGGGTCGCTGCAGAAGTGTCGCATATGCACAACTCTAAAGAAGAGTCGTGACCCGCGATTGGCTGTTGACGCACAGCATGGATTATTAATTATCGTCTCTTCCATCGCGGTCGCTCACTCAATTGTTGGTTTTCATTATCTAACCCTAAGTAAAGCAATTATTTGTTCCAAATACGATGGAACCGCTGTTGACTTTGTGAATACTTTATTTCTATGCTTGACACTCATTTCGGTCGACTTATTTTCACTTTATTCCTACGAGTCCGATTGGCCGAGTGGCCCGGGACAGGTTATAATCGTTTTGTTTTGATTTCGATTCGTTCGATTTGTGGCAATCAGTAAACGACTCGTGTGCTGTGCGACTACTAATTAAGAGGCGCCTTTGAAATGCCGTCAATTAATCATTCGCGACGCGTCGGCTTGTGGAAAATTCGGTCCCTGTGTTCGGTCCGTGGAGGTTAAGGAGCTTAAAAAAATTAATTAGTAAAATGTAGAGCCGATAAGACTGTGTACACTTGTACACTATTTGCACTCATATTCCAGAAATTAGAAGCTATCGAGGTAGCTATCTGATGTCGCAGTCGCGATGCAACAAAGGCGCAAAGCTGCAAACAAATTTCGAAGGTAACAAAATCGAAAGAACAAGTTTTCACACTTGAGATGGAAGTCGAGGGCACTCGAGCGAAAGTTATTCATCACTAATGAAACTTGTCAATCAGTTTAGTGGTTCTATTCCGAGGAGGCGATCTCAGTTTGGATGTTGACATATACACTAAGCGTCTGATTATCGACTATTTGAGGTGCTCAATGTGCTGTTAAATGTCTTTAACGGTGAATAATCAAGTTTTTATTCGCTTATTCTAAATTGTCCTCAACTCCAGATGTGGGATGATAATTTCACGAAATCAAGTTTCATGATATAAATTCAGGTCTAATGCCAGGCTCACTTCTCAATCTATTTCGCCAATAGAATGAGCAAACAGACAATAATTAGCAAAACACAACTAAATGAACTGATTAAGTTCAACAATCCGACAGCATTCTCAGTTGGTCGACGGATGGTGGATTCGAGTGGCCTGAAACAGCAGCAAGAGCGGTACCCCCCCTCTCCTGCCTGCTTATGCTATGCCCCAATTACCAAGACGCCTTTCTAGTCAACATATTCAGCAACACTTGATCCTCCCACTTGGCCATTTAATCTTAAGCGCGTTTCAAGATCAATCAGTTCCGCTATCAAACCCACGATTACCATTAAAAATTTCAAAGACTTACTCTTCCCCTGGGCTCTCCAGCTGGCCAAGTCTTATGGTGTACGCCGCCATATGGTCGTCTTCTGCTATGTCGTCTCTCAGTGTTGGACTCGAAGACTTTTTGGACCGTAGTGGTGGTGTCCACGGGATACCCTCTGAGTTCTGGAAAAATATGGGAGACATCGGGTCTAGATGGCTCATGGTTCTTATCTCCAAACTTATGAGAGGCGACACTATGCCTAATCAATGGAGGAAAAGCTATCTTCTTCCTTTGCACAAAGGAAAGGGTGATACGCGAAATTGTGATAACTATCGTTCTGTTAAGCTGATGTCGCACACCATGAAGATCGTTGAACGGGTATTAGATAGCCGACTGTGGAAAATAATACGACTATCTGATGACCAGTGCGGGTTTGTCTCGGGTAAATCAACGACAGATGCAATCCAAAGTATAAGAGTCATGATGGAAAAGCGTCGTGATTCTTCAAAGGACTTGCATATGGTGTTGGTTGATTTCGAGAAGGCCTTTGACCGGCAACCAAGAGATATTTTATGGGTAGCGCTAAGACAAAAAGGAGTTCCAGAAACCTACGTGCGAGTGATCATGGACATGTACAAGAGAGCAACGACAAGAGTAAGATGCACCGCAGGAGTCACCGAAGAGTTCGCAATCAAAGTCGGTGTACACCAAGGGAGCGTCCTCAGCCCACTGCTCTTTATAGCAGTCCTTGATTGCTTGCTTGAAGGAAAAGTGACGGACCTCAATGTGCACCAGCTATTCTTTGCTGACGATGGAGCCATTATAAGTGATGATCATGCGTCCCTACAACGAGCACTTGATGTGTGGGTGGACATTTTTGAGGGACACGGGTATCGTATTAGTTCAAAGAAGACAGAGTATCTGTGCTGCCCGTTCTCTGACCCTCATCAGCCTATTCCAGACATTTACTTGAATGGAAGAGTGCTTCCCAAGTGTGAAAAGTTTAAATATCTGGGATCTATGATTAATAAAGAAGCAACTTGTGATGACGACATCAACCATCGCGTAAGCGTGGGGTGGATGAAGGGGCGGGAAAACCCCGGCATCTTCTTTGATCGAAAAATGCCCCCTAAGCTGAAAGGAAGGCTCTACACTTCAGTTGTACGTCCGGCGCTCACATACGGTCACAAAAGTATGAGAGCAAATTAACGGCAGCTGAGATGAAGATGCTTCGCATAACAGCGGGAGTAACAAAGCGTGACAGAATTAGAAGTTCAAAGATCCGAGGAAGCCTCTACGTAAAAGAAACCATCACAAGAAAGATAGAGCGCGACCGACTCAGTTACTATTGCCATGTTCAAAGGAGAGATCCTTTGAACCCCGTCCAAAAGGCGATATCAATCAACGTTCCAATTTCAACACGCAAAAAAGGCGGGCCGAAAAACAATTGGTGCAAACAAATGCAAAAACACCAGCATTTGATTGGCCTCAGCGATGAAGTAATCCCAAACTGGGAAGCCTGCCGCTACTTTCTGAGGTCAAACCGGCGGACCCCACAAGCGGACCAGTAGGAATGCAGTTAAGTGGGAAGGTTATGGTCCTACACTTCTGACCATAACGACGCCGGAAAAAAGGAAAAGAAGAAGCGATGGTGTCCATATGACCCAGGCATCTGAAACGTTAGATCCATAAACGCTTAACTTAACAAACGCTCTACAGCCCGTACAGTTCTGGGTTATACGAGGGTGGTCCGATAAGTACTTAGCCTACAAAAGAAAAACAAACATTTTGGAGAAATGGCGATTTATTTTACAATATAGTCTCCTGTTAGCTCGATACACTTGACCCAGCGATGCTCCAACTTCTTTAACCCGTCTAAAAAATACGTTTTCTCGAGGTCTGCAAAGTAGGCCTCCGTGGCGGCGATGACCTCCACATTCGACTGAAATTTCTGCCCGGCGAGTGACTTGGCCAAATCTGGAGAATACGCTGGAGGGGGCAGCAGTTCGTAGCCCAATTTGGCCGTGGCGAGGGCGGAGGTGTGAGCCGGTGTGTTATCATGGTGGGGGGACACTTTTTTCTTCGCCAAGTGGGGCTGTTTTTTCTTCAATTCGGCGTCGAATCGGCCCAATAATTTGGCATAGTACAGCCCTGTTTTTCCCTTCTCCAGGTAGTCGATGTGGATCACACCTTGTGAATCCCAGAAAACGGTGGCCATCACCTTTCCGGCCGATGGGACAGTCTTCGCTTTCTTCAGAGCACGTTCGCCGGGTGAAGTCCACTGTTTCGACTGTTTCTTGGTCTCTGGTGTGTACCAGTGGATCCATGTAACGTCGATTGTCACGAAACGACGCAGAAACTTCTTCGGATCGCGCTTAAACAGCGTCAAACACTGCTCTGAAGTGGTCTCACGGTTGCGTTTGTTGTCCGGAGTGAGCAAACGCGGCATCCATCGCGCCGACAGCTTTCCCATGCCCAAAATTTCATGCAGGATATGACCCACGCAATCTTTTGAAATGCCTACTGTCTCAGCTATCTCGCGCACCTTCAATCGGGGCGGTCTGCCAATACGAGATCGTGCGACCACTTTGAAACTCGTTAAACCAATTTTTGAAGATCGCCTTCGAAGGAGAAGAGTCATCGAACACAGCATCCAAACGCTCTTTGATTTCGCTGCGCGATTTCCCTTGTTTGTGTAGCTATCTTTGCCAAATTTCCTGACTTTGTCAGCCTATGTATTCTTAATGCTTTAGTGTGGGCAATAAATTTAAAATCTAAGTGGGGGAGAAGAAAAAAACAGTATTTCTACAACAACCCTTAGAGTCAATGGAATAGGCCCGGCCAGACCTTGCTACATATTATACGGAAAAACCTATTTTTTCACATTTTATCCGAAAAAAACAACTTTTATTACCATCGGCGCCAGAGATCAACACACTACCTACTCTTATGTTTACAGTTAGTTTATTTTACAGTTATTAGTATTGCTCAGTTCATGGGTATATAAGAGAGTGAAAGTATCATTGTTGTCAATCACTAATCATTACTTGAGCGAATTAGAATTGGGAAAACATAGTTATACAAAGGTAAACTATTATGGGTGACGAAATAAATGCCATTTATTATACATTTTACGGCTTTCCGAAGAAGTACGGGAAAATGGGTCTGAAGTTGAAGATTTTAGTGGCGATGGCGATGAGGACTATGTTCCCCATGGAGATGATTCTGATGCGGAGACGGACTTAGTAGTAGGGGGAATATCAGATATAGAAGATACTGATAATGACGAGATGCTAGAAGAGTTGCAGGCAGAAAATGATCCAGTTCATCAAACGCTAGAAAGACAATTCTCCGAGGAATACTATTTGGCCCGTGATGGAGCAAAATGGTGCCAACAACCACCAGCAACAGCTCGTCTAAGAGCACACAATGTCATTCGAGAAGTCGGTGGCTACTCAAGACAGGGAATGCCCCGTAGCCATATTGGTATCTTCAAGACAATGATATCAGAAGATAGAAGATATTATGAGAGAAACTAACAGAAGGGTTCTATAGGAAATTGTGAAGTACAACGAAAATAGCCCGACGCAAATAGTTTGGAAATCTGTTACTGAAGAGGAACTACAGGGTAGGCCATTTAAAGTTGACCTATCTGGCAACGCTGTAACTTTTGACAGCGCTGACAGATCGACTATTGTCATACCGCGTTGGAAGCGGCATTCGAAGACAATTTACACCAGGGAACAGTACATTCCAAAAGAACGCGCTGAAATTGTTCAGCTTTACATTAAAAATAACTTCTCAATTGTGTTAACGTGCGTTTCGTAAAAAAAATAAAGTGAAAAGTGCTCCAGTTAAGAACACAATTAACTCTATATACAAAATTTGTGAACACCGGTAATCTTAGTAATGCCAGTCATGCATCCAGACAACGAATAAGTCGTTCCGATGAAAATATCGAAGCCGTACGAGCCAGTATTAAGGAAACTCCAACGACATCGAGTTATCGCCGCTCTCAGGAATTAGACATCGCTCGCAGCACTCTCCGACGCATAATTCATAGCGATTTGAAGATGTTTCCATACAAAATTCAAATGGCACAAAAACTAAACCCAGCTGATTATTCGCGACGCCTTAATTTTGGCAAATGGGCCATCGAAATGACTGAAAACGAACTTGACTTTGGCGAAAATTCATCATGTCAGACGAGGCACATTTCTCATTGAATGGAGTCGTAAACAAGCAAAATTGTTGATTTGATGCCACCGAAAATCCTCAATTAATGGAAGAACAGCCTCTTTACGACCAAAAGGTAACAGTTTGGTGCGGTGTTTGCACGAATATGATCATCGGACCGTATTTTTTCGAAGACGATGATGGAACCACGACAACAGTCAATGGTGAGCGTTATCGAGCCATGATAACGGATTTTGTGATGCCCATTATTCGTGAAAAAGACATGGATGCCTTCTGGTTTCAACAGGACGGGGCTACATGCCATACAGCTCGACCAACAATCAATTTATTGCGACCATTGTTCCCCGGGCGATTGATATCGAAAAATTGTGATTTTGACTGGCCACCGAGATCACCAGATTTGACGCCACCAGACTTATTTGTGGGGTTATTTGAAATCCAAGGTATACGCTAATAAGCCAAAGACCTTAGCTCTACTGAAAGCCAACTTTCGACGTGAAATAGCCGTCCAAAACATTGGCCAAAGTCATGGAAAATGCCGAAAAAAGAGTGCATTTGGCTGTCAAAGCTAAAGGTGCCCATTTACGCGATCTAATTTTTCAAAATTAGCTGGAACAAATCTCCTTGGACCAAAATAAATAATTTTTAAAATGGACAAAAAACATTGTTTTTTTTTGTTCTTTTTTTCAGAAAAAAATGGGTCAACTTTAAATGGTCTACCTATTTGCCTATTTTGGTCTTTGTCTAGCTGCTGCTGTAAAAAACATGCTGCATACAATAGAGTTGTGGAAAACCAACATGGATCCCGTATTCAGAGCAATGATGTCGTTAAATCGATTTTGGGCTATAAATCGTTTTATAAGATTTGACGATCAAAGGACTCGTATCGAACGGCAAAGTGCAGATAAAGCGGCTCCCATTCGGGACATGAGGACAATGCTAAATCATCATTTGGAAACTGCGTATACACCGACAGAAGTTATAACCGTTGACGAACAACTATTCCCATACAGAGGATTTACACAATACATACCATCGAAGCCTGCGAAATACGGAATAAAAGTGGGCTTGTGATTCTAGCAGCGGATACTCTTGCAAAGGAATTCTGTATACAGGAAAAGAAGATAGACATCAGAGAGCTGTAAGATTAGGTGAGAAGGTGATGATTGAATTAACGACTAAGTACCAATCCAGCGGGAGAACTGTTGTTGCTGACAACTTCTTTACAAGTTTTGAAGGTGTGGAAAAACTTGGAAAATCCGGATTGGCCTTTGTTGGAACTATTCAACGAAATAAAAAGTGCATTCCTAAAGAAATGCTTCTGGATCGTAGTCGCTTAACACATTCCACAATCTTTGGATTTGCGGATAATGTCGCAGCAGTGTCTCACGCGCCGAAAAAAATCTGAAGCAGTTATTTTATTGTCAACAGTTCACTATGACACCGAATTGGTTGGATAGCAAGAAAGCCACAAGCAGTTCTGTTTTACAACAAACATAAAGTTGGCGTCAACGTTATGGATCAAATGTTGGGAAAATATACGTGTAAACGACAGACGAAGCGATGGCCATTGGCTTTTTTCTACAACATGTTGTATGTCGCAGCATTAGCATCTTTTATAATTTACAAAAAATTAAATGATACGACGAACAAAACCAATGCGCGTAGACAATTTTTGCATTCGTTGATTAAGCAGTTGGTGACCCCTCAGATCGAAGCATGGATGAACGATCCAAGGATAATAGGAGTGTTTTCCGTTCGAATCTTTCCCCGGAGCACCATTGCAAAATAGGATTCCACAGGCCACCGGTAGTCAGACATCAACGGGCCAGAGAAAGTCGTGCAGAATTTGCAGAATAAACGATAAAATACAAAGAAAACCAGATTTACATGGTCTCATTCCAGTAATCAGTGGGTCAGAATTGAGTAATAATCTATTTATAATATCAGTGTTGCACTTGACCCTTTTTCTCGCGATATTCTGCCTGTACAGCCGGAAATGTTTATTTTGTGCCTCAGCGGCGTCTTCCGATAGCAACCCAATTGGCAACAATACCTTGTCTATGACAGTAGCACCATGCACCAGGATCTTGCGCATCGTAGGTGTCATAGGATGCCACGATAACAAACTTGTATAAAGTTTTGCTGAGTCTATGCAATAATCTGCAAACTTGTGCTGATGGACTTTGTGGCCACTTGATATGACTTCAAAGATGACTTTGATTCGGTAAATGAAATTATAACCAACTCCAGTTATTTCCGCAACTAATTCAGGATTGGAAAAAAATCTTCTACTTGTGTTACCATCATAACAGAGCTATAACCAATAAAAACATTTATATTCTCTCTGACAGCAAAGCTGCACTTTTATCCTTCAACAGCTACCAAGTCACCTCTAAATTGGTATGGGATTGCTAACGACTATTACGACAGCGGCCAATACAAACAGAGTTCACCTCATGTGGATACCAGGACACGGTGGCCATATAGGAAACGAAAAAGCAGGCCTATTAGCAAGAAAAGGCTCTGCATCACCATTCATGATGCCAAGACCATTCTGCGGCATACCTATCAGCACCATTAAATGCTACATATAGGAATGGTTGATGAACACGGCCAATCACTACTGGCCACAAATAGAAAGTAGCACACAAGCCAAGATGTTCCTACCAACCACTTCCCTTAAAAGAACGAAACAAGTCCTTAAACTTCCTAGGAGTCAGATTCGTATAGTCACAGGATTCCTCATTGGACACTGCCCGGTCAACAAACAACTTAAAATCATGGGCATCACACAAGATGACACCTGCAAAATGTGTAACGAAGAGGTAGAAACAGCAGAGCACATACTGTGCCACGGTAACTGCCTCATCAGTACACGACACAAACACCTAGGCAGACATTATCTTGAAGCAGAAGAAATCGCTGCTAGTTCACTCAAAAGCATACTAAGTTTTATCATAGACTCAGGATTTTTGAGTCAACTCTAAATGGGGGACAATAGGCCCTCAGAGGGTGCAGTAATTAGGTGACATTGCCCCTCCCCCCACCTTAATTTTAATCTAAATCTACCATCATTGGTACTTCCAAACCCAACTTTCGGTACATCCACTATTAGACCAGTTTCACGTCTAAATTTCTCTTGAGTAATTTTTTTCCTCTCCTTAACAATAGCTTTGTCAACGTCAGATCTTAACTACCACTTTTTTACAGTGAGTTTGTATGAGAAGTGCAATATGCTCGAATTCTGGCGTGCAAAGTGGATAATCCGAATGAAAGTGCGTCTGTATCAACAGCTCTTTTGATGGTTAAATCATTGAATTCTTTCGATGTTGCTCCACAAATGTAGCACCTCATTGTTGACGTGATCTGTTTGGCGGCATTACATACTTTTGCGTCTACCATTGTAAGCATCATAGTATGTTTTACAGAATATGACTTCCTCCAGTAAAAATGTAGTTTTTTGTAAGGCTTTAATGGCATTTGCCACATACTCAATTTCTTCTTGGGTTATATCCACAGTTTCTTTAACGAATCTGATTCTAATAGGGCGACAATAATGCGATGAGAAAGGGGTTGGATTTTGCCATACCGTTTTGGTACCACATACCAAACGAAGTGGTACAAAGCTACATTGGAAAATGTTACCATCTTTTGTTTGAATTGTGCCTGCTGTGATCCATTACGGCCCCACTTGCAAAACAGCTCTAATGAGTCAGATTCATCTGGTCTTAGATCACGTAAAACATCCTTCAAATAAGTCAGTAATCTTGTTGCGGTATGATTTAATAAATCTTGGAGATTTACATGTGCGCATGTTTCAGTCACTTCGTTTGACTCTTTAGGCGGATAGCAGTCACTTTTTGCTTTTTGTAGGATGCTGTAACTAGAATACAACTTATTACTGGCAATTCTTATTATTTCATATTGTCGCGGAGTGATGTAAACTTCGAATAACTTCAACAATTGTCAACCGATTTTCATATGTCATAGCATTTTGGAAACGTCAATTCATCGCTTCACACCAAAAGAACGCGCGGAAATAGTTTCCATGTTTATTAAAAATGAACGCTCGATTGTGCTAACTCAACGTGCATATCGTGCAAAATATCGTGATCGTGTTGCGCCCAAAAAAGATACAATTCGTCGTTGGGCCTCGATTTTTTTTCAATTTGGTTCTGTGGCAAGCCCATTTTTACATCGGCAATAAAGACGGTCTTTAATTGATATTGTTTTCAAAAATTAATCAAAATAAATTTTAAAGGTCTAAATTGAATAAAAGTTTTTGAATTTCCAAAATCAGTTGAGAATTGTTGAAGCTATTTGAAATTTACATCGACCCATATGAGATGGCGCACGCTGTATTTACCAAATAGTTTTTTTTACATGCAACATGTGGACATGTGGACGAGTATTGTCATGATGGAAATTGTTGGCTGTCTTCCGGCATATTCTAGTCGTAGATGGTTGCGATTTCCAGTACTCGTTTCACCAAGTTTAAGCCTTTCCTTCTGGTCCCAACAAGTGCACAACATCATCTTCTCTTCGTGAATTACGAAGAAATTAATTGTTGGCCTACCCATGACTTTTTTGCCTTGGGATTGTCGAAATAGGTTTATCCACTTTTCATCACTATTAGATTCGATGCAAAAAAACATTTTCTTTAGTGCCGAACAAACAAAATGTCCGGTTGTAACCTGGCACAAAATTCGACATTTCCAAGGCGATAAAGTAAAATGTTATTTGTACCATCACAACCTGTGATATACCGAATTTGAGAGATGTTTATTCTCCAAAATACCATCATAATCAGTAACGCCACCACATGTAGCTGGTTCTGATAAAAATTCTCCCTCGTATTGTTAACCCTTACACATTTGTGAACAATTTTTCGACATACTAATACTCTTGTAATAGTACATCCTGGGCTTTGAACCCCTTTTATTACGGTCTACCTTCTTTCCTGTAAAAACAAATATTACAGTGTTCGTTTTAGTTCTCCCTTTTCCGACCCTTTATTAGCGCCCTCTTCTTAGGCTCACTTCTTTTCATTTTTACTATTAACGATATTGATATTAAGCACCCCTACATCTCAACAGTTTCTATGTCTGGTGCTCTAAAAACTGCATGACGATTACCATTTCTAAATGCCAATCCTCTCTTCTTTCTTTACAATCAACCCATTTCAATCGTTCAGATGATTTGCGAGCTAGGGGTATGATGTGACCAGGAGCTGAATGTCCTGACACATATCGCCGATAAAATTCTGAATGCCTCTTCAGCATTCGGTTTCCTGAAATCATGGTCTAACGAATTCACCAACTCCTGCGTTACCCAATCCCTTTAGATAACCTTTATTGTCACCTTACAAACGTATAAACCATCTCTAGAATTGAGAGCATCCAACGTGTTTTTCTCTTTGAGGTCTGTCCATTCCTTTTAGGTACAATTGACTGCTCGTAATCTACGAAATTCTCGCTTCGTCTATCTACCTACGCCCTGTAACTCACGTTGCCCCAATGGACCTTACACGTATACTGCAGAGTGTCAACTTGAATATAAAAACAAAATTGATTTCAACCTCAGTACGCGATGCTTGAATCTCCAGCTTCTCAATCACCTTCTTAACCCCAAGCATGGTTTTAAGTTAGATTAAGTTAAGATTAATTAGCTTTTATTAAGCTAAGTAAATGGGGATATTACCCTCCCCACATTAGTTATGCCATCTGTTTGTCATTTCATATTCAAGGACCTGTTATGCTTTTTCGAAAACAGACTCATTACAAAGACCAAGGCCAAACCTTTGTTAGCCCCTTAAAAAAGGTTTGACTGACCTCATCGTTTTTCAGATGTGGATTGCACTAACGAAACATTTTTTTTAAACAATTGATTGAATCTTGTGTGAACTACAGATGGTGAAACTGTCATCCCATGAAACAGTGTCGCACCTGGCAAAAAAGTATATTTATAGCTACTTTTGTGTGGCTCAAGGAGTGATCCAACTGTACGTGTTCGTACGTGGGGACTGGGATTGGTCCCTACAAGAACACTATTATCCAAAGCATCTTAGTCATTTCTTTCAGGGTTTCAAAGAAGAAAATTACTGTCCGTTATGAAACTGGGTGTCAAAAGTCAAGATGTAAGGACTTAAATTGATTTTAAAAATAATTTAACAACAATTACTATGCAACCCTATAGGAATAGAGACTTAAAGTTGTGAGGCAATAATTGTGAACAGAAAAAAAACTTTTACAATTAACACTTTTGTCAAACACACTGTACATCCAGAAATAAATGAAACAATTTGTTACCAAGCCTTCACTAATCAATGTGGCAATAGACACTTTTCTCTTAACTATATTCCTCTACTCATCGTTTAGTAATCATTAGCAGACACCTGATACATATACATGTTTTCTGTTATCATTTCACATGCGAGTATAAGTACGAACAACCCCAACCATGTGCTATAACTTAGCACGTAATTATTTATGCATGATGACAATGACTCCTTGTTTGCTTATCGCTTTGTGGTATTTGATATTTGCCTCGAATTAGTCATCTATTGTTGTGTTCGATTCTATCGATTAAATTAAGCCATTTCATTGATAAAACAGAATACCAAACGACTACCAGAAAATCCTAGTAATCTTGCTACTTTATATACTCGTAGTTAACCAAGTATGGGAGGAGTGCAGTGGATCATGGGTTGGGCGGGCATTCACTTTTGGGCGCAGATAAGATTTCCACCAAAACCTATTATATCTAGCAGTGTTACTAAAATGCTTAATTAGTTGCATTCTATTTAGGGATGCAGTAATTGAAAAACATATCTAAGTCGGTGACAAACAGTCATCAAAATCGAGAAAGGGCTCTACAACAGGTAGTTTAGTTTAGTTTATGTCCTTCGAGTAGAAGTTCGTACAAGGCCACTGGCTTCAACGGTTAGTGATTCTGAAGGTTATTGCAGCGGTAAACCTTCGTATGACATGGCTTGTTATGCCATCCCTAAAGTTTTCAGTCCGATGGGAATTTGTCCGACAGCTGAGTGGTTGCTAGACGTAGCCGGTCGATCTTTGGCTGTGTCTAGTGACCACATCTTTCCTAGTGTCAGTTGTGACTTCAGTCAGTGACTGCCAATGAAGTAAACACACATTGAATTTACACCATGACTTGAAGAGAATTATTTTCTTTTGGGGGAGGGGTCTCCGATGAATGTTTTTATATTTGGTTTCTTTGAGAATTCATTTTAGAACTCAATCCTCTTTTGTATGTTCAAATAAAGGATTTTTCCATAACTTTTTTCGAATATTTGTTTATTGCTCGTTTTTATTGCCCCTCAAACGCTTCGCCAGTCAATAGGCCATCAAAAGGTTTAAAATATATTATAAAAGATCACGTTCTGTTTGCCAAACTTTTCGCGAGCTATATTTACGGCTGAAATGATCGTCGGTCCGGTTACTGATCAAACAGGCCCTGTACGTCGCTAAAACACGTCGTCAAGCGGGAATATTATTGGCATTTCTGCGACCTCAACTTGGCGAATCTCGTGAAAAGATTTGGGCACAGTTCCTTACAAGATCTAATAGACACTTGAACTGAAGGCTCAAGAACACCAAAGTTGTCGTACGTTCGCTAAATAGGCTCTGGAGTAGTTGGAAAAAAATCTAAATTGCCGCATGTTTGATGTGTATTTAGGGCAGCCAACGATCATTGAGCCATACCATTTTCCGAAGTGAAAATGGCCGGACGTTGACTATCAATGGTGGGGCCCTGATAACTGACTTTTTGTGATATCAACGTGAGCTAGAGAGCGCCGTGGCGCAGCGGGTAGTATGTCGGCCGCTGACACGCGATGAGCGAGTTCGGATCCCGATAACACCAACGCCATCAAATGTTTATTTCGCGGCTTCTCTCTTCTCTCCTCGGCGGGATACTGGCACTTGCCTTGAAAAAAGCTTCTCTGCTCTCGCCATTCAAAATCGTCATTAAGCTAAAGAGTGCGCCATATGGGTCGATGTAAACTTCGAATAACTTCAACAATTGTTAACCGATTTTCATATGTCATAGCATTTTGGAAACGTCAATTCAGTACAATTTTAACCATGAATCGTTTCACACCAAAAGAACTCGCGGAAATAGTTTCAATGCTCATTAAAAATGAACGCTCGATTGTGCTAACTCAACGTGCGTATCGTGCAAAATGTCGTGATCGTGTTGCGCCCAAATAAGATACAATTCGTCGTTGGGCCTCGAATTTTTTTCAATTTGGTTCTGTGGCAAGCCGTCGTGAGTTCACGGCGTTCAAACTCATCTATTCAGTCTGTCAAGGCCAGTATTCAAGAAGACCCAAGTTTGTCATATCGGCGCCGTTCGCAGCAGTTAGGCATCGGTGGGACCACTTTGCGGAGAATTTTAAAGGATGATTTTCACTCAAAGAATTATTCTATTATAGAATACATATAATAGGTTTCGGTCCAGTTTATAAAGATCTGGAGTTGAGGGGAAGATATAACCCAAAACCGTACGAAGACATCAGTCTAGTCGGGAACCTACGAATCCAAAAATCTGAAATGACTGGGCAATGTTGAACGTGTAGACAAAACTGAAATTTCAACGTTTTTTATAATCTCACTAGCTATACAGATTTCCGTTAAAATTAACATGAGTCAAGAGCAATCCTGTATGCTTCACATCGATTTTAGGCTTGAAAACACAATCCATTTTCCATTCCTAATTTTCCCTCCCAGAGATTTATTTGAGGAACTAAAAGCTCTAATCGTCGTTTTCTATTTAACTTCATATATTATTCTGCCATAAAAGTTCAATTTAGATTTTTACTTGGAACCTCGTAATTATAATAGATTCATTTTAAAATCGTGCATTTCACACCTGCTTCCATGCCTCTCTTTACATTCACAATTCCCTTTCGCATTATTAGAAATAATTTATAAACATTTGCCTCTTTTTCTAGGCCTGAAGTCAAACATCTATAAGAACTGACCTTTTTGCTCTCGAAAATCCCACACCCAATGCAACCCAGATGTAAGCGATCATGAAATGATTAACTGAAAGCTCTGCGCTAACGAACCCCTCAGTCGGCCATGTCGAAGAAGTGCCAAATAAGCCAACAAACTGTACGCGATCATCTAGATACAAATACTACAGATAAGCAATCTATTTTTTATCATTTACGCTAATGATCACCGCCGAAACTCAATTCCTCACTACTAAAGTACACAAGCCATTTATAAGGAAAGCGACAAAGGAACCTTTTCAATTGGAACACACATATTTACGTGAACCCTTAACGAAAACGCATAAACATATATTTTTTCTACCAATTATTAACTAGTCAGCGACAAGGAGAATCTTAAAATAAGAAATATAAGAACGCGCACTCCATTATATCTCTCAATCTTGCACGAATCCTCATAAACGAAAGCTCTAAACAAGAAAAGACATCGACGAGACTGAGTTTTAATCTCATCATCCCATCAGCACAAATTATCATAGTAGAACCGATATAGAGGCAAATACAAAATGGGTAACAAGAACTCTTGCTGTGCTTACTCGAGTCCACAGCCCGAGCGTAAAATTAAAGAAGTTCCTCCCGTCTATGAAGAACGTCAACCCGAAGGCGAGCAATTCACTAACAATCTCCAGCATATATCGGAACGTGAAGCTCTCGAAGGCGATCTGGACCCGTCGGTGGATCCAATGGCAGCTACGATATTCTTAGAACGATCCAAAGTCGAAAATGGCGTTATGACACGAAAACGCTCACAACATCAGATAGCTCAACAGCAGGGAAGCATCAGTGGTGGATTGAAGAAGAGCTCATCCTGCTCGACGATATATTTGGACGACAGTACCGTTTCACAGCCAAACCTTAAGAATACCGTGAAATGTGTGTCGTTAGCCATCTATTATCATATTAAGAATCGAGGGTCCGATCGACGATTAGATATATTCGATGAGAAACTCCATCCGCTCACCCATGATCCAGTGCCCGATACGTATGATATTCATAATCCCGAACACAGGCAAATATACAAATTTGTTCGAACGCTTTTCAATGCGGCGCAATTGACAGCCGAATGCGCCATTATCACCCTAGTCTACCTAGAACGATTGCTTACCTATGCCGAATTGGATATTGGACCGTGCAATTGGAAACGTATGGTCTTGGGTGCGATACTTCTCGCGAGTAAGGTATGGGACGATCAAGCCGTATGGAATGTTGATTACTGCCAAATTTTAAAGGACATCACCGTTGAAGATATGAACGAATTGGAACGGCAATTTCTCGAACTTCTGCAATTTAATATCAACGTACCGTCGTCGGTCTACGCAAAGTACTACTTTGACTTGCGGACATTAGCGGAGGCCAACGATCTCTCATTCCCCACAGAGCCACTGTCCAAAGAGCGTGCACAAAAGCTCGAAGCAATGTCGCGTGTAATGCAGGACAAGGTTACGGCGGAGGCACTAAAGAATGGCATGAAGAAATGGTCGTCGATGGATAACATCAGTCAGGGTGGTCCGCGACGCAGCGTGGCTATCCTCTCGTGATTTTATATTATCTACTAGAAGTCGTTAAGTCACGAACATGAAGGGAGTCAAGCTTTCTGGGTCATACGACTTTTGTTTTTTAATTTTTTTTTTTTTTTGTTTTGTAACTCTTTAGTAGTACTCTCTCTTCAGCACGTAGCGTAGCCGACTGTTTAAATTAAAAACAAACAAAATAAAAAGAAACGATTAATTCAATAAAATACAAATAATAACAACACCAAGAGCGAGCGGGAATAACAACGTGTCGTCGTACTCACATACAGATTATCCTAGTAGCTGTAGTAGGCGTGTAGAAATTCAAAACAACAATTAATAAATGACGGTTTTCGTTCACACTGAAGGACTCTACCGAACGAATTTATCTTAATTTCGCTTTTAATTTATTTAACTACTTATACCATACATACTATATCCTTTGTACATATACACACTAATGATTATATTGAAGAAGAAACGGAAAAACCAGCACACCAGGAGACATTTCTCATTTTTCGTATTTAAGTTCTATAATCCAAAGCTTCGATTATTATATGTTATAAAAATGAAAAACAAAAATGTAAATGTTTAGTTTCTTTTCGTTTGTATGATACTTTATAAAACACCCCCACACACACACACATGTATGCAATCAACAAACAAATATTTTTTTTTTTTTATACCATGCTTCCCTGAAGGGAGAAAAGTGAAAGCAAAACTTGTTTTGTTTCCATTGTTTGTTTGTGATTTTTATTTGTTATACTGGAAATGAAGATAAGAAAATGAAAAAGAAAAAGTTTATTTACAATGCATAGATTCCTTCCAGAAGTAGAATGGCAATTATAGGCAGAAAGGGATTGTTGTGCATACAAGAAGACGTGCGAGTTTCGAAATTTGTTGCTCATTCCATTTGATGCTTTTAATTCTACTTGTTTACCTTTTTTTTTTTTGATAAAGATATATATATATACATCTTATAGATACAATATATAACTATTCTTAACGTACGAGAAAGTGAATTGTAGATGATGAATAGAAACAAACGAAGTGAGAAACAATTACGAGAAGAATCAAAGTAACATTTTAACCAAATTAAAATCTTACACAAAGAACACTTAAGAAATTCAACGTTTTTTGTACTCAAACTAAATAGAAAAAAGTAAAATCAATAAAAGTTACCAAAAATTTAATAAAAAACTAAAAGGAAATTTATTTAATTTAAATAAAACTTTACTAAAGAATTAGAAACAATAAAAAACAAAACATGCGCGTATACGCGGTATGAAAAAGAAATCAGAAAACAATATTTGTAATTAAGAATGAATAAACAGCAAAAGAAAACTTATTATTTTAAATTAAATCTGTTTTTTATTTTGTTATTTACTATATCTCCATTTTCCAGATGTGGAATCTTCATAGATACTAGTGGCCCATACCACTGGCATGCACGATTCGAGTCCCGATTTGGAAAACCTTCAAGAGTAAATCCAGGGAAGAAATCTAAACTCTTTGATGACGACATCAAGTCGCCACCGCCAGAGATCTCCACTATCTGACCTTTATTCAGGTACTTTGCCGATGAGAGTGTTTGATCAAAACTCCTCTTGGAGACCAAGAGAATTTGTACCTCAGTGCGTTGTTCGAATGCTCATGAACTGGCAGACCACACCAGTAGCTAATGAACGATTCAATGATGACTCCGCTTTCCTGAACGTCATATATACATTCCAAAGCGAGTAGATGATCAAGACCAGAGGTTCCTAAACTTTTTTTTTCTCTCATAGATAACTTTCAAAATTAACCTGATTTCGTGGCCCCCCTGCTGCTACATTTTTACCATATTCCCAGAAACACGTGGGATTTCTTTTTAATCTTTTAAATCTGGATCTTTACTTTCCAGAAACTCTAGGACTGATTCAAAAAGTGAGTAAAATCTTGTTAAGAATGCACCTTTCAACAACCAGCGTACTTCAGTATGTTAGAGTAATCGTTTGAAGTCTTCATCATTTCGTCTTCAGCCTTCTCGAAATCAACCAACACCATATGCAAGTCCTTTGAAGAATCACGATGCTTTTCCATCATGACCCTTATACTTTGGATTGCATCTATTGTTGATTTACCCGAGACAAACCCGCACTGGTCATCAGATAGTCGTATTATTTTCCACAGTCGGCTATCTAATACCCGTTCAACGATCTTCATGGTGTGCGACATCAGCTTAACAGAACGATAGTTATCACAATTTCGCGTATCACCCTTTCCTTTGTGCAAAGGAAGAAGATAGCTTTTCCTCCATTGATTAGGCATAGTGTCGCCTCTCATAAGTTTGGAGATAAGAACTATGAGCCATCTAGACCCGATGTCGCCCATCTTTTTCCAGAACTCAGAGGGTATCCCGTCCGGCCCAACAGCTTTTCTTTTCTTGGAGTTTTTAACCGCGTACCGAACTTCTTCGACTGTGATGTCGGATATTTCGGCATGATTCGGGGCGGCTCTTGGAAAGTACACTCGGGGAAACTATTCGTTCAGAAGTTCCTCGCAATACTGTCGCCATCTGTGCAGAATTCTTCCACAAGGAGTTGGCCTTCAGCGTTGTTAATAAACTTTGGGAAACGAATCTCCTGAGCATTTCTTCTTCTCTGGGCGGCTATCTTAAAGATATTTGCTCTTTTGTTCTAATTGCTTTATCGAAGCTCCTGGGTAGCGTGGTTCCTGTCAGACGCGGAAGACGATATTTCTTCCAACTCCTGATAGAGGCCTTCCATGCTTTTCGCTTTGAATTCGGCGCACTTTTTCTTCGCGATACCTTTGCAATATCTATATACCTTTTCACGGCGAGCTTTTTCCTCTCTATTAGTAGAAGAGCACTTTGACCAAGCTTGGAAAGCCATTTTCTTTTCGTGTATCACTGCTTTGGCTTCGTCTGTCCACCACCAGGTTTCTTTTGCGTGTTGGCAGGGGCCTTTAGATGTTCCGAGCAGTGATTTGGCTTTCTCCAGGCCAGATTGTTGTAGGTAATCCCACATGTCTTGTGCTCTGCACTCCTCATTACCGACCTCATCGATAATGGATGAGAGGTAGTTTTTCATGTTGGTGATAAAAGCTTCGCCTTTTCCTTTATCCAGCTTATACCACTTGATTCTCTCAGACACCTTCGTTTGCTGCTTTGACTTCTTACTCGCCTCCATAAAAAATTCAGTCAGGAGGAGACGGTGTTGAGGGGCGATCGCGTCTCCTAGGATCACTTTGCAATCTTTAACTCGTGGCTTCATGAAACTGGATACCAAATGATAGTCTATTTGAGTTTCATTTCCGCCGCTGCTATAAGTGATCAGGTGCCGGTTATGTTTGACGAACATGGTATTTAGCACTATAAGACCGTACGACTTGCACATGTTTAGGATATCTTCACCTGAAGAGTTCCTGGTGCCGTATCCCAGCCCTCCGTGGTAGTCTTCATAGTCTTCGCTTGTCTTCCCGACATGTCCGTTTAAATCTCCCCCAACAAACAAAAGCTCTTCCTTTGGGATGATTTTGACAAGGTTGTGGAAATCTAGCCAGAATGCATCTTTTTCCTTTTGTTCGCATCCTACTTGAGGGGCATATGCGCTTACGATGTTCCACACCTCACCATGCATCACCAATTTGAGAGCCATCAAACGGTCACTGGACTTTGAAATGGTTAAGACGTTGCCAAGTAGCTCTGCCGCAAGGATGATGGCGGTTCCGTTTTTTCCTTGTTCCAATCCATAGTAAAACATCTTCTAGGTTTTTGTTTTAACGTCCAAGAAACGTGCCCGATTACCGGTGCGCGACTACACGCAAACATAACAAATATAATATTATTACAATATAAAATAGAAGTATGCATAACAAATTTACAAATAGGCGGGTATGTACTTACTTTTCCGGGCACTGGCAAACACTGACATCGATTCACTCACACTTTTCTTTTCAAAATTCAGGAAACAAATGAGCGTTTATCCTTGGCGCGGAATCACTTGACTTCAAGATTGCAAGCACAGCACAAGTCATATTTCGTCCCTTTGCACGTCTGAACAAGCGTCGCGGGCGGGATGGCGGCGCTTTGCAAGTCTCGACACGCGTTGCGCTGATTATCAAATATACAAGTTTCTACAAGTATCAGTCGCTGATCTTCTTAAAAAAAAGGAATTAATGCTAAATTAAAAGGCTATCTGATCCATATACCAGCCTAACTGAAAAAATTGTTCCTTACTATCAAAACCATACAAAATTTTTGGGAATCACTGTTCTAGATCCATTCTTATATTGTCCTCCCATCTACCGCGCGGCCTTCCGGGCGGTCTTTTTCCTATGTGTTTTCCACTCATTCGTTAACCCTGAGTTCTTCAATTTAATTCAAATTCCGTGGGGGACGTGGATGGGCGATCTTCACGATATTCATCTTTAGTGGATTTTCTGCCCAGTTTAAATTCCTTGACCCAGCACGCTGCTCTGGAATATGAAGGACTAAAGTCGCCCAAAGTGTTCACAAAGTCGCTGGTATGTCTTTGGTAGATAGTTTTTTTTTCAAGCGAAGGTACTTGATGACGGCTTTAATTCCGTTTTTCTTATGAACCTCCAACAGTTTGTATTCAAATGAATTTTCTGGAAATCGCGGTCTATTTATATGATTTTTTTATGCTAATTTAACCATGTATACCCATGGTAAGCAAACAAAAACTTTCTTTTTTTGGAATCAACCGATTTACATTACTTTTAGATCACCACTAACATCCGAGGAGCTACAGCCAAATACCCACCTTTATCTAGCTATGAATACCTACCATTGCATAATAATCTAATTACTAAGATGTCGCTACAACCCGGGATCGATGAACGAGCCCTTACATGCGGCACGATTTTTGGCCAACGACTTTCCTCTCATGTCCAATATGCGTGTTCCACTTTGGATATCATCTTCCGCTCCTGCGGCGTCCCTTGGGATTGAAATATCTTTGAGTCGGAACTGTGGTGACCATTCGCCTGACACAGACCATTAGATATTGAATTCGTAAGTCGCCGATTAAACTGATGCCGTTGTACATCTGGTACAGTTCTTGTTTTTTACTGATATGGTTTTCCAAGGTAGAGTCCTCTACTTCTCAATCACATCTGGAGTACAATGGAACAGCCGTTGGCAAGATCTATTCTGTGTCTTACTTCAGCGCTGGGGTCGTTTCCGCTTATCACTAATTCAAGCCTAAAGGGCTTGTCTGCAGGCGACTAGATAACAAATATACATCAAATATATCAGAGAAACTAGTGAGAAATTGAATCATACAATGTATGTATATCTAAATACAATCTTTAATTTATAAAACCAGCATTTCTAAATACAACTTTTTGCGTTTTTCACTCATTTTGTATTAGGGATGTTTCTGAAACATATTGGAAGCTCATTTAAAACGGTTGGTACTATGACTTCATATCGTCTTCTATCAAAATTTCGGAACAGCGAAGCGTCCTTGTTCTCTTCTTCTTATTAAAATGTTGTTGGGTTGGAATTTTATACGTATTGTCGTTCCAAAAATTGTAAACTACCTCAAGCTTAAAGATATGACATACTTAACATTTTTTAAGATACGAGGGTGGTCCGATAAGTACTTAGCCTACAAAAGAAAAACAAACATTTTGGAGCTCAATACAATTGACCCAGCGATGCTCCAACTTCTTTAACCCGTCTGAAAAATACGTTTTCTTGAGGTCTGCAAAGTAGGCCTCCGTGGCGGCGATGACCTCCTCATTCGACTGAAATTTCTGCCCGGCGAGTGACTTATTCAAGTTTCGAAACAAAAAGAAGTCGCACAGGGCCAAAACTGGAGAATATGGTGGATGGGGCAGCAGTTCGTAGCCTATTCGACCAATTTGGCCGTGGCGAGGGCGGAGGTGTGAGCCGGTGCGTTATCATGGTGGAAGAGCACTTTTTTCTTCGCCAAGTGGGGCCGTTTTTTCTTCAATTCGGCGTCGAATCGGCCCAATAAAACCCAGAAAACGGTGGCCATCACCTTTGCGGCCGATGGGACAGTCTTCGCCTTCTTCGGAGCACGTTCGCCGGGTGAAGTCCACTGTTTCGACTGTTCCTTGGTCTCTGGTGTGTACCAGTGGATCCATGTTTTGTCGCTCTGAAGTGGTCTCACGGTTGCGCTTGTTATCCGGAGTGAGCAAACGCGGCACCCATCGCGCCGACAGCTTTCTCATGCCCAAAATTTCATGCAGGATATGACCCACGCGATCTTTTGAAATGCCTACTGTCTCAGCTATCTCGGAGGTCTTCCAATACGAGATCGTGGATTTTTGTCACGTTATCCTCCGTGGTACCCGTTTTCGGGGCACCTGGACGTGGCTCATCAAAAACCGACGTGCGACCACGTTGAAACTCGTTAAACCAATTTTTGATGGTCGCCATCGAAGGAGAAGAGTCACCGTACACAGCATCCAAACGCTCTTTGATTTCGCTGCGCAATTTCCCTTCCAAAAACAAGAATTGAATCACCGAGCGATATTGCTCTTTTTCCATTTTTCTAAAGTCCGCGGACACTCCCGCTTCCACACGCGGTTAAAACAAAACTACGAGTCCGATCCGGCCGACAGCAGCCGTCTACCAGAATGTACTACACGATAGTAAGTTGCTCTTGCGATACTGGCGCCATCTGGCGGTGAGGCTTAGTACTTATCGGAACACCCTCGTATTCATAACGCAATGGTAACACTAAGTATTAGTAGCTACTCTTTTTTTTCTTCTTCTTCTAATGCATTTTTATTTTTACTTGAAATATTACTTAAAACTATACAGAGAAAAAACGCTTAAATCTATCTTACTGAGCTATTTCTTAGAACAACTTACTGGCCCCACGCGGACTCTATAAGTTAATACGATAAGTAACTTAAAACTATGTCCTTCGACGTCTAAACTATGTTGGCAATTATTATAAGATCAATTCGATTAGGCTAAGAAAAATGTATGAAAAAACTTAGCAAATGTGTTTTTTTTTTGTTTTTATATAAAATAACTTAAACTAGACTAAAAAAATAAATACAGCTATCTATAGACTACACACAACTAAGACTACTTAACCTACCTGTTTTTTTTTTTAAATTTTATTCTGCCGAGCCAGCTATGCGAGCCAGCCACTGGTGTTGTTGGCTGGCTGGTGTACCCTATTACTCATTCGCCGACGGTGTCCCCTCCAGCCACCAAAAACGTTGGTGCTGCCGGACGACGTCTCGCCCATCGTGATTCGATACCGCCATACTAAACCGGAGTCGCTCCGGCTCGTGGAGCACAACCTCGCGCCCGTAGAGCAGTCGCCGTTCCACAGCGTTACGGGCCACGTGGAAAATTACGGGCACCGCATCCCTGTCCTGGATCAGCCCGTCCATGTCGAATTGGAGGAACGCTTCGGGGGGAACAAAGCCTTTAAGGCGCGTAAGCTCGAAATAGCGCTCGTTGGGGTAGAACGCCCCAGAGATCAGGTTGTTGGTCGAGGTCATGGCCCTCGCCATGTGCCTTCGCAGGACCTCAGACACTGCCTCTCAAACACCCGAATCCTTTCCATCAAGCCAGCACTCACATTAAACCACACGGGGCATCGGTAAGCGATCATGGGCCTGACTAAGGCCATGTAGCAGATTACCTTTACCCTGCGGTCAAGATGGCTGCTGTGAAACAACCATTTTGCCAGAGCAAAAGCGACTCGAGCCCTGGCCAGAGCAGCATCCACATGTTTGTTAAAATATAGATACTGGTCCAGCCAGATCCCGAGGTACCTGACTACACTTCGATTCGCCAGTGGACGCCCATGTGGTCCAATGATTGAGAACTGACGGTATTAGTAGCTACGACTGGGAGAATGTTGTCAATGTCAATTGTGTCAATGAATTCTAAGAACACTTGAAGAACGCTCTTAATGCAATAGTTCAATCATCGACAGTAATGCGTAATAGAAAACCGAGAAACAACGAGCATATGTAAATGGATAACGAGCGAACTGGGAAGCGCATGTAGAGAAAGAGATGTATAGAAGATACAAAAATAACCGAAATAAACCAGCAAAAGATTATAAAAAGTTCTGAAATGAGCTCAACAAATAAAATGTTCATACAAAAGCACGGCATTTCGAGCTGGAATTCCGGCGGCTTAACACAAATCCCAAAGAAACCTGGAAGCTACTCAACACGATATTAGGAAAGAGAGCCACCAACCTAGATGAAATCTTGGAAACGAATTTCGCAAAGGAAGGGCTCAATAATTACCAAATAAATTTGCGAATGTACTGACCTCAGAAACCAAAACATTAGTCCACGAATGCAACTGCAGAACATATGAAAGAACAATGAACAGCATACAAAGATTGATGTATTTAGAAGAAGTGTCTGTGGTGAAAATAGAAAACATTCTCAGAATGCTAAATGGAAGAAAATCTACTGGCATAGATGGAATAAGACCCATAGACCTGAAAACAACTAACTAGGAATTAAAGACTGGAATAGTACCCAATTTCTCCCGACCTCTTCCTCTCTCAATAGCTCCCAAATCAACAACTAACCTCAACATCCCCCCACCCAATAATTCTCCTAACAGATCACGTACCCACAACCGCGTATCCTTCAACCTTGCGCCCGGCTCCAGACCCTCATCCCCCTCATCGAACATTCTTAATTCAATACCCAATCCCAACACCCAGGCTTCACGTAACAGCCGCACGTATCCTCAGTACCCAAACTTTATACACTCTCACACTCTGAATCCAACTCCCTCCACCTCCTCAGCTTCTAACAACACCCCCTCCAGCCCCTCCACCTCCTCAGCTTCCCACAACTCGACCTTCCCTCTCACCTCCCCCTCTTTCTTAGATCCACTTCTCCCTCCCACGGCCAAACTCACCAAACATCTTGCCGAACTTAACGTCGAAGACCGCTATGTTATGTCACGTTTAAGAGACAAGAATCTACGAAAATGTACGCCTCTATCTGGCCTACCTCCACGACAAACCTGACTCAATTTGTATCGACGGCAAAACTAAAACCAACGTCCTAGTTTCAATCCACCAAGAAGGCCTACCCACAGACCCCCACGCGTTAAAAAAGACCTTTATCCGGTTTCACGAAAGCCTTAATATTTCTCCCATTGATGTAAATAACGACCTCTCCACTTTCGCAGCCCACGTCAGTTCAAAGCGCATTGCACACTTGCAAAGTACCCGTTCTAATCTAAAAAACTATTTTAAATCCTAACCTAAATACATTTACATCTCCTCACCCATCAAATAATAACATATCCCTGTACTATCAGAACGTCAGAGGATTACGCACCAAAACCTCCGCAGTACTCCTTAACTCCCAAAACCTACCCTACGATATATTTGCATTAACTGAAACGAATTTATGCTCCAGTATTGGAGACAGCGAATTATTTACATCAGATTTCATTCTGTTTCGGGCCGATGGACGCGACAACTCTGCCGATCCTGACGGTCGCGGAGTTCTCTTAGCAATCCACAGTCGCTATGATCCCTTGCCCTTCAAATCGTCGAATTCCGCTGACTTCAACTTCACTAGTGCCTCAATAAGACTCCCTAAACAGAAACTTTATCTTGCCTGCTGTTACTTAAGACCCTCACAGCCCACACACTGCTACCAACTCGTCGTTGATCTCGTCGACTCCATATTTGATATCACCGAACCCAATGACATCATCATCATCTGTGGCGATTTCAATCTCCCGCACCTGAAATGGGTTCATTCCGATGATGAGACCCACTACATCGCCGCTAACCCCTCCACAGGTAAAGAAATCCTTTTCACGGATCATTTCTCTGACTCCGGCCTTCTGCAACTCAGTAATATCACCAATAACATGGACAGACAACTCGACCTGATTTTCTCATCTGATGCCGTAAACTGCGTTGCTAACCCAAGCAACCATTTTCTCTCTACTTTAGACCCCCTTGATCCACCTCTATCGGTAACTCTTTCACTCGAGACACAACTCACTATCCTTCCCTCCGAAAATACGTACTGTTTCAATTTCCGCAAAGCTGACTTCGCGAAACTAAATAATCTGCTCAACAATGTTAATTTTAACTTCCTCCTTAACCCTAACTCACATATATCCTTAAACGAAACCCTTGCGCTATTTTACACCAAAATACTCAGCTGCTTCATTCTTTCAGTCCCATACGCACCAAAAAAGAACTACACCTCATCTCCGCCCTGGTATACCAAGGAACTACGGTCTTTGCGCAATAAAAGAAACAAAAATTAGCACGCCTATTTTAGATCCTCCTCTGCATCAGACCTTTCTAATTACATGCAGTCCTACATTAAATTTGCACAGCTATGTGAATCACTCTACCTCCGATACCTGAACAGAATGCAATCCTCCCTTATCTCTGACCCCAAGTGTTTCTACCACTTCATTAATACAAAAAGAAAAACCGATAGCTACCCCACTACACTTAACTTTCTCAGTAACTCTTCCAACGAATCCAAAGTAATCGCCAATTTCTTTGCTCATTTCTTCAGCCAATCATTCACTGACCAAGATCTTCAACCCGATCACGACTATTTTCGATATTTGAAAGACTGCCCCCAGACATCTCTTGTTTCATTGAACATCATTCCCGACCTAATCGCCGAAAAAATACGCAACTTAAAGGACGACTACTCTCCCGGTCCCGACTGTCTGCCTGCCATAGTATTAAAAAAGTGCGCGAACCATCTTATTTTACCCCTTACTGCTCTATTTCAAAGCTTTATCTCTCAAGGAATCTTTCCTAAGCTTTGGAAATATGCTTATATCATTCCAGTCCACAAAAAAGGACTAAAAAATGATGTGTCCAACTATCGTCCCATTGCCAAGCTCTCATGCACACCCAAACTTTTCGAGAGCATCGTTTATGATGCACTATTCTTTCACTGCAAACCCATATTTTCTCCTAACCAACATGGGTTCCTAAAAGGTCGATCGACAACCACTAATCTAGTCGAGTTTGTTTCACAATGTTTGTGTGCACTCGAAGCTGGCAAAGAAGTAGACGTTATCGCCACTGACTTCAGCAAAGCCTTTGACAAAATGTCTCACCAAATTATTCTCCTCAAGCTCACTGCCCTCGGTTTATCTCATGGATCAAATCTTATCTCGAAGATCGTCAATATAACGTTATCTTCAGATCTGCTATTTCTGATCCAATTAACGCTACCTCCGGTGTCCCGCAAGGTAGTCATCTCGGCCCACTGATATTTATTCTAACCATTAATGATGTCGACAGCGTTATTCTGAACTCTCAGCTCTCCATATATGCTGATGATATGAAAATATTTAAACACATATCTTCCCCTGTCGGCTCCTGCTCTCTTCAATTGGACCCCTTAACAGGTTCACTACTTGGTGTCAAAAAAACCATCTCGAGCTCAATATCAGTAAATGCCAAACCATCACTTACTCCCGTAAGCGCTCTTCCTCACCACCCAGAACCTACATTATTCGTAATGAAACCGTTTCCCCTGTCAACTTCTTGGTTGACCTAGGGGTTATTTGTGACCGTGAACTCAACTTTCGCCCCCATATCGACAACATCATCAAACGTGCTAACTCTGCCCTCGGTTTCGTGAAACGTTGGTCCAAAGAATTCTCGAATCCTTACGTTACGAAATCATTATACATCACTTTCGTTAGGCCCCTTCTCGAATATGCTAGCCAAGTCTAGTCCCCCTCTTATGAATCCCATACTGCGCGTATTGAATCCATTCAACGCAGGTTTATCCGTTTTGCCCTTCGTGGCCTTCCTTGGGCCGACCCCCTTAATTTACCACCTTATACGGATCGCTTAAAATTAATCAACCTCCAACCCCTTAAAGAACGACGTGATGTTGCAGACATTCTATTTATCCATGACCTTCTCAGTGGTAATATTGACAGCCCTTCATTATTGCACATGATTCCCCTTAACACCAACCCGCGTAACCTTCGGTCCACACCCCTTTTCCGTATAAGCACTCACCGCACAAATTATGGCTACCATGAACCAATGTCCAGAATGCTTCGCAAAGCTAACACCAATCTTTTCGACCTTCACCTTAATAAGTCCAGCCTTAGAATTGCCCTATACCACAACTCTTCTCACTCTCCTTAATCGTCTCCACGCCGCCACATAGTTAATAAGTTATAGTTAAGTTATAGATTTTTGTTAAGGCTTGCATTAAGCTAATAAAGTGCCCCTATGGGGGCGTCAAATCAAACGCTACTATTCTGGCCCCTATAATGACAGAACCAATAAACATGAGCTTAGAGCATGCGACGGTACCAACACTTTTAAAAACATCAATTGTGCGACCGATATACAAAAGCGGACAGAAGAATGATGTAAAAAATTACAGGCCCATTTCAATACTCTCAGTCGTTGATAAAGTGTTGGAAGAAGTTCTAACCAGAAGATTATAAGCTTACACTGAAAAATATGGAATTCTACACGACAAACAATTTGGATACCGGAAAAACAAATGTATAGGCGACTGTTGGGAGATTTTGCTAGCAGATTATATTATAGCTTCGACAAGAATCACAGCTCCATAGTACTTTTCATAGATTTTAAAAAGGCTTTCGACACAGTAAGCCATAAAAACATTTTGAAGCAGCTTGTAAAAATCGGAACCCACAAAGATCGAAACTGGGGCCACTCATTTTTATAATTTATATAAATGAGCTGCTCTCAACTGTGTACGGGATATGCCTATGCAGACGACACGGCCATTATTGTGAGTCATAAACATGTTGAACAAGCAGTTACAATTATGCAAAAAGAATTGAACGCACTTACTGCGTGGTGTCACGATCATGGATTGGTTATCAATGCCAAGAAAACGTAAAATAATATTAAAAATAGATGATAGAGGATGTCTACATCAAGCTAGGTGCCACTTACAGCTAAAAGACAATAATTCATGTGGCGAAATAATTGAGAACATGTCAGTCTACAAGTATCTAGGGGTTCACGTAGACTACAATCTTAAATGGAGCTACCATATTGAGACACTTATAAGAAAGTTGCGGCAATCTTCGTATGCGCTATACCATCTTACTAACTTCTGCCCACCATCAGTATTAAGGCAAAGTTAATTTGGTCTGGTGGAATCACATCTTAGATATGGTATCCTAGCTTGAAGCAAGGCACCACAGATGTCACAACTTGAAACCACACACAACACGATCAAGAAGATGATATACAATAGCGGGAGATATCTATTATTAAAAAAATCTTAAGTATAACATACGAGGGTGGTCCGATAAGTACTTAGCCTCACCGTCAGATGGCGCCAGTATCGCAAGAGCAACTTACTATCGTGTAGTACATTCTGGTAGACCGCTACTGTCGAAATTTCGTGTGGAAGCGGGAGTGTGGGTGGACTTTAGAAGAATGGAAAAAGAGCAATATCGCTCGGTGATTCAATTCTTGTTTTTGGAAGGGAAATTGCGCAGCGAAATCAAAGAGCGTTTGGATGCTGTGTACGGTGACTCTTCTCCTTCGATGGCGACCATCAAAAATTGGTTTAACGAGTTTCAACGTGGTCGCACGTCGGTTTTTGATGAGCCACGTCCAGGTGCCCCGAAAACGGCTACCACGGAGGATAACGTGACAAAAATCCATGATCCACGATATTGGCAGATCACCGATTGAAGGTGCGCGAGATAGCTTAGACAGTAGGCATTTCAAAAGATCGCGTGGGTCATATCCTGCATGTAATTTTGGGCATGGGAAAGCTGTCGGCGCGATGGGTGCCACGTTTGCTCACTCCGGACAACAAGCGCAACCGTGAGACCAATTCAGAGCAGTGTTTGACGCTGTTTAAGCGCAATCCGAAGGAGTTTCTGCGTCGTTTCGTGACAGTCGACGAAACATGGATCCATTGGTACACACCAGAGACCAAGGAACAGTCGAAACAGTGGACTTCACCCGGCGAACGTGCTCCGAAGAAGGCGAAGACTGTCCCATCGGCCGGAAAGATGATGGCCACCGTTTTCTGGGATTCACAAGGTGTGATCCACATCGACTACCTGGAGAAGGGCAAAACGATCACAGGGCTATAATATGCCAAATTATTGGGCCGATTCGAAGCCGAATTGAAGAAAAAACGGCCCTACTTGGCGAAGAAAAAAGTGCTCTCCCACCATGATAACGCACCGGCTCACACCTCCGCCCTCGCCACGGCCAAATTGGTCGAATTGGGCTACGAACTGCTGCCCCATCCACCGTATTCTCCAGATTTGGCCAAGTCACTCGCCGGGCAGAAATTTCAGTCGAATGAGGAGGTCATCGCCGCCACGGAGGCCTACTTTGCAGACCTCGAGAAAACGTATTTTTCAGATGGGTTAAAGAAGTTGGAGCATCGCTGGGTCAAGTGTATTGAGCTTAAAGGAGACTATATTGAAAAATAAATCGCCATTTCTCGAAAATGTTTGTTTTTCTTTTGTAGGCTAAGTACTTATCGGACCATCGAATGTTGTTGACGTTGGTTTTTTTTTTTTATAATTTTCGCGCGCAAAAGTGATTACCCTTAAGTGTCCGGAATCAAGACACAGCCCGGCCGAAGGTATAGAGAGAGAAAGGGAGAGGAGGTACCTGTGCACATTGGTTCTAAATGTCTGTGGATTGTAGTGAGTAGGAAATATTGGGCTGGGAAGAGCATTCCATAATCGTGTTGTGCGTCTGAATGCTGAAAGCAGGAGGACGGACGTATTGCGGTTGAATTCATGGAAGTGAGGAATGCAATTGGCTAACTTATTTGAGCAACGGTTGTTAAAATAGCGATAAAACAGTGACAAGGAAGACACATTACGTCGGCGTTCGAGCGAGTCAATTGACTTTGCAATATTACTGTCTCCTATAAGTTTTATCGCTCGCTGTTGTATTCTATCTAGTAGGTGCAATGAGGTCTTAGGGGCACCAAACCAGATATGAGCGGATGTAGGCCTTATAAATTGAAGCCAAATCAGAGGGGCTGAAATATTTCTTGCATCGTTTAAAGAAACCTTGACATTTTGCCGTGTTTTTGGCGACTTCGAATATGTGATCGTTACAATTAAGTTTGGTATTAATACACATGCCAAGGATGGAAAGTTTTTCGGTTTCGTCAACACAAGGGCCGATAATGGATAATGGCCGATTATTACGGATTCGCTTTAATGGCAGCACTGAGTTTTTGAAGCATTGAATTCCACTCTATTATTTTTACCCCAATCGATTATGCTGCCAAGATCGAAATTCAATGTGCTTAACATACGCTGCCGTTCCAGTCATATTGACGAAGAGCAGGGACGTGAATCCTGGAACGAATATGAAAAGCTGAGAGTACTGTCATCAGCGAAGGAGTGGATTGGATTAGAAGTAACAGACAAGAGATCATTTATAAAAATGTGAAAGAGAGTCGGAGACAAAACAGAGCCTTGGGGGACACAAGCATTTATTTGGTGAATATCAGACTTGAACCCATCCAAAACCACTTGAATTGAACGGTTCGAAAGGTAATTTCTAATCCATAGAAGCAGAGATCTATCGATGCCATAAGCACGCATTTTCGACAAAAGAGCCTGATGCCAAACTCTGTCAAATGCTTTTGAAATATCAACCGCAAAGATATGCCATCAAATCACCAGTGGACCTGTCTGCGAAAACCGTATTGCCGGTCATTAAGAAGCTTCCGCGATTCAAGATATTTCATAAGTTGACGGTTTATCAGCGTTTCCATGACCTTGGAAAGAAGGGACATTAGTGCTATGGGTCGGTAAGAGGACGGGGGGCGAAGATTTGAACTTTTTAGGGACGGGCTGGACAAATGCTGTTTTCCATTTACTCGGAAAAAGACCCGAAAAGTAGGACAGATGGAAAAGCTTACGCAGAGGTTTTGCCAGCGCACCTCTTCAGAAGTATTGGGGGTATACCATTCGGGCCAGCGGATTTGTGTACTTTGAGATCTTTTAGTACTCTTGTAACTGTAAGAGTGCAAAAATGGATTTGTCCCATGGTGAAATCAACGCTCTCATGTACAGGCGGAGACAGTGTTGAATCTGGCAGCGTTGAGCTATACGCGAAATGCGCAGCAAGCAGATTGGCCTTGTCTAAAGAGCTGACAGCTGGAATGTCATTGTAAATGAGCGTGGGAATTGAAGCCGAGGCTGAATTCTTCACATTTTTCAGGAACGACCAAAAGTTTTTGCTACCCTTGGGACATTGTAGCACTTTCTGCCTCAACTTTTGTTCGTAGAAGAATTTTACAAGTATAATTAATGCATTGCAGTCATTTCTGGCCCGTTTAAATTTTTTCCGGTTTTCCTCAGTAGGGTTGGTTTTGTAGTTTCGAAAACTCAACTCTCTCAACCTGATGGCCTCTTTACAGCTCGAGCCATACCACGGTTAATTTAATTTTTTGTATGTTCTTTGGATTATATTCCGCAGTATATTACATAATGGTCAGAGATGTTCATTTCGATTACTCCAGACGTTATCTCTTCGTTTGTGACTTTTACTAGGCAATGGTCGATCAGTGTGCTCGTGTTTCTATCTAGGTCTACTCTTGTACTAGTTAAGATTGTGTTTAGGAGGCCCTTTGATGCTATTATCGCCTCATAGCTTGAAACGTATGCTTCATTTAGAAGCGCGTTTATATTTATATCTCCAATGACAAACACGTTTTTGTGCTTAGAGAACTAATCTATATGATTGCTTAGTTCTTTAATAAAACAGTGCACATTCTTCTGTGGAGGCCTGTAAATTGCAATGAGTGCTGCATGGTTAGTGATATATTCTCATAGGAGTTGGTTTTTATATCGTGTACTTCATAGAGAACACCGTCTTTTATGTATATTACTAGCCCACTCCCTTGTCTGTTGTTTCGATTGTAAAATTCTTGTTTAAACCCTTTTAATTCGTAGAAGCGGTTTTCATCTAAGGATATATTTATCTCAGTAAGTGCTAGTATATCTAGTTTAGGCAAAATATTTTCAACATATATCATAAGTGAATTCCATTTTTTTCGTAGGGATCGCATATTTAAAAAGATATGATAGTTCACTTTTGAATATTCTATGGTTGTTTATTTCATTTGTTGTTCTTAAATTTTTAAAATTAAAATCGATAACTTCATTCATTTTTACTTTTCAATTATAGGTACGAATTTATTGGCCGCTACTGTTGAGTTGACCGTATTTTTTCCAGATCGTCCGGTTTTAATTTCAATGGTGCGATCGCCATCACTTTTCCTAGCTAAGACTTTGACGTTTCGGACCCATACGTATTTCCACCCAACAATCTTTGCCTTTGTTTTCGCGAGCCAGAGAAGCTTTTTGAAGTGCTATGATAAACATTCGTTAATATAAATATTTTGTGGGCCATATGCAATGTTGTCAATCTTTTGCAATTTGCGAATTTCGGAAAACCTTGTGTTTCTAGTAAGGCAAGGTAGAAAAAATCCGTCTCTACTTCAAAGTTATAGCTGCCAAGTTGCTCATTCCGGCTAACAGGTGGGTGTTGCTCAGTTGACAGACAATTGGAAAGCATTTGAGCTACTTGCACATTTTTGAAGCTTAGATTCGCAGTGACGTCAAGCCTACAAACTGACTGGACCTTTAAAGACCGCAAAAACACCAAAATTGGTTCCTTTGCGATAGTGCTTTCACCACTTGTTTGAACGCCAGTGGACCATCACTTCCTCTGATCCTGATTAGGAATCAATTTACCGATCCCTTGACCGAGATCCAGTGTATTTTTGTTCGTCGACCGGCCGATTTCGACAAATGTTCCTGTACTTTCAGATAGTAAAAGTACTATGACGACGGGTTTTCAACTGACAATGAGCTTGAGACATGTTCACTAAAATCAATTTCTCACGGTCAAATGTTTGAAAGCAAATCAGATTCAAAACAATGTCATTTAGATGTGAACTACATATATTTATTGTACCAAATTAAAGACTGACAAAAAATTAAACAATAAAAAAATTCTGATTTTTGAAGGCGGGTCTTTCTCCTAAGACCTGTAATTCATGAATGACGATCTAAAAACAGAAAAAATAGTTCAATTTGGACATATATTCGTTGCAAGCATACTTACCCTCCGAAGGCTGGCTTTTGTTGATTGGCGTTAGCATTTTGAGCCAAATTACCAAATGACAATCCAGTATCAGATGATCCGAGTGCTTCAAACAAGTTGCTCTTTTGAGTTGGAGATGAAAACGTTCCGCCAGATGCTGGCGCCGCAGCAAAAGTTCCGAAACCTTTTGGGCTGGTAAAAGCAGGCGGCGAACCAAAGCTGGGAGGCGACCCGAATGTTGGTCCCCCGCCGAATGTGGGCGCACCGCCGAAAACGGGCTTAGAGAATGCGGTACCAGGTTGTGGGGAACCGAAACCGGTCTGCTGAACCGAGGTACCACCTTGAGCGAACGAACCACCAGCTTGTTGTGACGGTGACCCGAAACCTGGTGTTTGCTGCGAGAATAATCCGAATCCACTAGTGTTTGTATCACCGAATGTTGGTTGTTGAGCTGGAGCAAGAGAACCGAAGGTTGAGCCAGCAAGTCCTTGGAAGATATTAGCAGAACTGCCGAAAGCCGGTTGAGATCCAGTACCGCCAAACAAGGGACCACCTGATTGACCAGTAGCCGAAGATTGGTCGAATATTGAACTACCCGCGCCTGCAGTTGATTGAGTAGGAGTACTAAATATATTGGTACCTGCAGAACTTGGGGTGGGAGAGCTGAATATATTTCCGCCGTTATTGGCATTGTTAGCTGCAGCTGCGAACATGCCGGTCGAACCTCCAAATATGGTTGCGCCCGTGTTGGCATTCGGTTGACCACCAAATGTGGAAGTCTGTCCACCGAAAAGATTTCCTCCTGACGCTGATTGATCGGTGTTGGCGGAAGCAAACACATTTCCTTCGGATTGTCCGAAAAACGGCTGCTCCGGTTTCGGAACACTACTGAAAATACTGCCAGAGTTCAAGGAGACCACCGGAATCGCTGCAGCTGCTGATGCAAATATCGAACTTGCAGACGTGGTTGATGCTGCTCCAAAGCCAGGAACAACCGGTGCTGCCGATGTTGTTGCAGTCTCAAATGTCGACGTTCCTATAGGTGCCGTATTAGGTAACGAGGAAACAGCCGCCCCAAAGAATGTTGGAGCTGCTTGCACTGTCGATCCTGACGTAGGTGCCGTATTGGCTGACGAAAAAGCGCCCGTGTCGAATGCAGAGGTTTTAGGTTGCAATGATGAGGAAAGCCCACTAAATACTGAGCCCGTTGAAGAGCTCACCGGCGTAGTGGTTGTGATTGCTGCTGCGGCTGAAGCAAAAATTGATGAACCAGTGGATGGTATGGCGAGTAATGAAGATCCTGATGTTGTAGAAGGCGCTTGTCCGGTAGTAATGGAACCTGATAGATTCAGGGGTACTGTTGCAGGTGAACCAAACGATGGAGTTGTCTTTGAAGCAAATGAAAACGCTGTACTCGTCGTCGTTGTGGTTGAGATACTTGAACCAACAGTGGCCCCTGTTGAAGTGGGCTCGAAAGCAGACTTGGTAGCATCGGATGCTGCGGCAAATATACCAAAACCGGTTGAAGGAGCACTTCCCGTGTTGGTTGCAAAGGAAGTACCATCAAAAATATTGCCACCGCCAAAAGCAGGCTTCGAGGTATCTAAATATTCAACAACAAAGTTTAAGCCAACGGAACAGTGGGAAAATACTTACTATTATCGGCCGAAGTTGGTTTGCAGATGTTCAAGTTGCCAAAGAGATTGTCTGTCGGATCGGCGGAAGGTGCGGAACTGGTCTTAATGAAGTCGGTAACGGGTCCAGCAGCCGAGGAAGTATTTGTTTCTGCTGTGGTAGCAGGATGTGTTGGCGACATATTTGGTGTTTCTGGTAGTCCCAGAGTGCCCAAATTCAAGGTAATCCTACAGAAGAAATGAAGTAATGACTACGAAATGCCAAAAATTCAATCGGATCCCTACCCAGTTGATTCATTAGTTGGTTTTGGGCTGGCTGGCTTTTCCGCCACTTCAGTTGTTACTTCAGACTTGTCTGTGGTCGGAGTTGGCTTTACGAAGCCGGTAAACAATGGTTTCGAGCTAGAAACTGTAGAATCACCCAGACTACCTAGGGCAGAGCCAAATGAAAAAGTGAAGGGTGTCGAAGCTGACGTAGTTGTTTTTGCTTGAGTCGATAAAGTCATGCTTGTTCCAAAGCTGAATCCACTCGATGAAGATATTGTTGTCGACCCGAAACTGACTGCCGAAGCTGCAGTGGAAGCTAAGGCGGGAGGTGCTTCGCTTTTCACTGTGAGTGGAACAAATGGTTTAGCCTCAGGCATTTTGTTCTCTTTATCTGTCACTTCGATGGTTTTCGGTGTGCTAACTGCCGTAAATGAAGATGGGAAGTTCAATGTAGAAAACGGTTGAATGTCCGAAGCCACTGTTTTTGGTACAAGGGATGGTTGTTGTTCTTTTGTTGAATTCTCAACGCTGGACATCGCGTTTGCCGATTGATTTGGAATCAGTGGTTTGGGAGCACCAAAAGTAAGCGAAGCATTCGTCCCAAATCCTGTAAAAGCCGGAACGGACGTAGTAGGTGTTATCGAGAACCCAGAGAAGGTCACATTTGAATTAGAAGGAATACCAAATCCGGAGAATACTGACGTAGGAGCTGTTGTGGTTGGTGTAGGCTTATGCAATACTTGTGCAGCAGTTGACGCGATTGGTTTCACTATGGCTGGCTGTTGAGACTGTAGTTCTCTCCTCTGATCTTCTGATTTGGTTGTATTTGGCTTTACAAATGGACTTAGGCCCGCAAAACCAAACGTTGCCGGAGCGTTGGGTTGAGATATAGTCGGAGCTGATGTAGGTGCAAACGCTTTGGTCGCAGTAGGCTTAGTAAGAACTCTTTGTTGTTCCGTTTTTATACGTTCCTGCTCCATTTTATCCATATTGGTTGCCGCTCCATCGCGTGTCTTCCGCCCACTTTTGACTTTAGACTCTAGGATGACTTCGGAGTTCAAACCAACGCGATCGGGACGCTGTGGTTTAATAATGGTGATTTTCCGATTTCGAACGAGCTCACGAATCGCATTCAGTTTCTCTTTGGTCAGTCGAGAGCGACTCTCTTCGACCGCAGGCCCAATACTCATCGACAGAATTGTGTCTGTTAGAGATTCCATAGTACTGGAAAGGAAAGAAAGGACATTGAAATTATATTTTTCATATTACAACGAACCATACATATCTGGCTTGGTGGTGTTGTTCAGTTGGTTGGTGTTGGTTAATAAGCCCTCCTCCTTTAACTTGGTTTTTATGAAGTTGAGCTTGGTGCGTTCTCGAGAGATCATGTCTCTTAACTTCATCATGCGCTGATAGATACCCTCGAGGCAAGGTGTGTGCATATGCGTGCGAGAATTCCTTCGTACCATATCCTGAAAGTTAGACCATTGAGCGTCGATCTGGTTATGTACGATTTGGAGTTGTGCTTGATTGTTAGCTAAAAGACTGTTCAGTTTCGCCAGTTGTCGTCGGTTTATCGGATTGTAGTTTGAGGTGCTCGTTAGCTTGGCGATGCTAAATGAATAGAAAATGTTAAGACAACTTAGGCGATAGAATGGCAAGTATTTACTCTGGATTCTTGTATAGATTTAACTTGCTGCGGCTTTCTGCCACCATGGCATACGACTCGTTGAGTGTGTTTCGAAGACACTGCAAGTCGGACTCGAATTCCCTCTGATTGGCCTGGTCGATAATTTCTTGGAGATCGTCTAAACGCTTTGTATAGGACTTCATCTCTTCAGTGCTTCCGATCTGTCAAGACCCTTAAATGTAAACAATTTTTTTTGTAAAAGCTTCGAAACAACTTACATTGCTTAGTAATCCCTTGTTTTGATTCGTCATCTTCTTAAGCTCCATCTCGAAGGAATTTATTTGAAACAAAATCATTTCATTGATGATTGCATCCACTTCGCCCGCGTTTATCGAAGGTAGTCTTTCAGGCAACTGTCCGTTTTGGCTTTGTGCTGCTGGAGAGGGCGTTACAACCGATGGTGGAGTGAATGTAGGGGGAATCGTATACAAAGGTTTTGATTTCTCCGAATTGGCAAGACTGTTTGTGGTTGTTATCTCATTGGATTGCTGTTTTTGATCTACTGAAAGCAAAAATGCATCATTTATCGAAAAACAAACCACTTTAAAGGGGATCTACCGAACGAAATTGGCATCGACGTTGTCTTTGCAGCACTTGTGGAGAATTGTAATGGTGCGGATGAAACGGTGGGTGCTGCAGCCGATGCACCGAAACTAAATCCACTTGTCGGAGTGCTAAACATGCTACTACCAGTGGACATCTGTGCGAGAGGTGCACCAAAAATCACTTTGGGTTTTTCCTAAACAGGGTAAAACTGAATATTAGTACATCATAACCTCTGATGCGCTGGGTTCCAACCACCATTTAGAATAGGTTGTTCGGAAAGTGCGTGTGGATTTCCTAATATGTGGCGTTCAAAGGCAACATTTGAGATTGAATTGGTCTCAGATGGGTAAGTTTTTTGACAAGCGACTTTCCGACGCATTAGTTATACACAAATGGAAGAAAATAACGTGTTTTTTTTATTTTCGTGAAGGTAAGAATACGACACAACTGAATGCTCTAAGCGAACGCAGATCGAAAATATTGAAGTAACTCCTCGTTCTGGTCAGCTAGTTGCCACGAAAGTCAACCAAATAAGAGCTTTAGTGGATTTTGAACGGCGAATCACATATGGCAGCGAGGGTTAAGCAGTTGCATGTCAACTGTTTCCAAGCATTTAAGCGAACTTCAAATAAGAAAAAAGGTCGATGATTGGGCGCTGCACGATTTGAAAAAAAAAACAAAAAATAGTATTGGTCGCGTTCCATTAGCGATTTGCTGTACAAATGCAACGAATATGATCCATTTTCGAAACAAATCGTAACAGACAACAAGAAGTTGATAATTTAGATCAACATTGAACAGAAAAGGCCGTGGAACAAGCGAAGGAACCGGCATTAACCACTTCGTAGGCGTTTTCCATCTGAAAAAGGTAATACTCTTAATTTAGTGACATTAGGAGGGATGAGACAAGTGCTTTAGAACTTGACCAACCAGAGACAGAGATTTGAGGCAAAAAAGTCCGGGAATGAATAAATAGGAAAAAAACGTCGTTTGTCATCGTGCTAATGTCAGACCCAGTACACGTTTGTCATACACTATTGGAGTTTGGCTGTGATGTTTTGCGTCATCCACCGTATACCCTCGGCATTGCAGCCTTTGAAGATAATTTATTTCGGTCGCTACTACGAGGTTGCTATTTATATTTTGAGCCTAATAATGAAAAGACAGTAAATTACTATCAAAAATGGCTTTATTGTTGTTCGAAGCATTCTCCGGGATGATCAATACACTTTTACATGCGCTCGAACCAATTTTCGTAACACTTTTTCCACTCCGATTGAGCCTCCAAAACATGGGTTTTAAATGCATCAACGTCTTCTTCAGGCGCTGAATTTATTCTCGATATAGGGAAATAAAAAGCAGTCATTTTGTGCCAAATCAGGGCTATATGGGAGTTGACCCATCAATTCGACATTTTGGCCGGTCAAATAGGTTGTTTCATTCGATGTGTGAGAGCTTGCATTGTCATGATGAAGGATGATCCTTCGTTGGCGATTCTTTTTTCGTATTTCACCAAGCACTTCTGCCAAACAAATGGTTGTGTACCATTCAGAATTCACCGTTCTACTTTGCTCTAACTGCACGGTTACCACATGTCCAGTTATTCCAAAGAAACAGGCGATCATTTGTTTCGAAGTGATTTGCGCACGAATCACTTTTGTCGGATTTGGCTCATCTTGGAAGATGGGTCTTGGGAAGTGACTGCTGTTTGGTTTCCGACTCATACGCATAAATCCCAGATTCACCACCTGTCTAGCCGTACATCCTTCTGTGGCAAAGGAGCAACATTCGCGCGACCCCGATTGGCTGCGATTTCCGATTCCAAATTCGATGGGCGACCAGGTCTTCGTGCCAACAGTATGCTGGATTTCGTAAGACAAGTGGCCACTTCCATGATAAATTCGTACAATTTTAGTGGCTTCGTAGTTTGTACCGTACAATCGAAGTGGCGTCGATATAACATCCAAGCGTTGATGATGGCCATAACACACATGTGGTAGAAAAGGCGGTGTGTACGTTTGCGTGATCTGATGCGGATGTGCGACATCGACCCAAGTACGCGTCCCATGTATTTGTTGTATTCGTGTATGACGTTGGGGCACTTAACTGATTAAACCGATTTCGACTTTTTGTTGGAGCTGTTGTCGCTGCCGTCTCACCGGACGATAAATATGGTTTAATTCCAGCCATCGTAGAAGCCACAATCACTGCTTTATTGTCGTTCCATGCGAGTGTGGAAATATCGACGCCGTCGAACGAAGCCACATATTGAATGCTATCACCACATTTGCACTGTGGAATGCGCTGGTGGTGAATAGTTCCAAGCGAGTATATGCCTTGAGTGCGGAGGCAAACAAGAAGCGGAATGGATGCGTAGATGTTATCGAAAAATATGGCCCAAAAAAGCGTGGTCGCGAGCTAAACGAACAACTATATTGGCTGAAGCGCCTAAATTGGGTTCACCGTCACGACGGTAATCGTCATCATCGGAATATATCTCAAAATAATAACAAAAGCCGTTGTTGTCACATAGTAGGAAGAGCTTATCGCCCCATGGGTAAAGCTTATCTGGCATGTATTGTTTGAGAAAATGGACAATCTTGGTGGCACACATCTGCACATCAACGCTTAGTCTTCATTGGAACTTTTTTGAAATTTCGATTCAACGCATCTATCAACGGGCGCAATTTGTATAGCCGTATGTTTGATCATTTTGTGGAATTGAGCCGAGCGATTCGAAGTTGTGTTGTCGCATCTCAAGACGATTTTTCAATCGCTGGCTTCGCGCAATCGCCTCTATCGATGTCGGCGGCTCTGCGCTCGAAGTCGATGGCTGTTGTGTAGTCGATGGCCAATTTCGATTTCTTGGTTGATTCGCATTGTCATTGAAGTGGAGGTTGCGACGAATCTTTTCGTATCGACCTCCTGGCATGCTTTCGCTTATCGGTTTGAAAAAGGTGGCATCACTCCAGTACATTCGTAAGATAGGATATTTGACCACCGACATGAAATAGTTGATTCCGAGGAATCGTTTCATTTCATCTGGTGTTGTTTTCAGCCCTTCAGATTGCATTCGATGGGGAATAGAGGTAGCCATCATAACTCGCACACATAATACATTTTATGGCGTGAGTGACCAGCTTGCCATTTTGGGCACGAACAATTTGAATTTATTTTGAATACTCACAACACTTTCTAAACACAATAATAAACACGGAAATAATTTTTTCAGCGTCGGATTCGACCGATTTACACAAATTCACAAAAAAATGCGTATCGTCGTGCCGCGCAAGCTCAACTGAATTTCAAGCTTTCAAACACAGTTGGTTTCAAGGGGCAACCGCTGCAAACTGTTTCGCTTGTATCGTAGAACGTACTAAAATTATTCCCACTCAGTTTGAAATCTTTTCGTTGAACAAACTTTTTGTTTAAAGAGTGCGTGCCCAAAATAGACATGTGGGCATTTAAGGGTTAAGAAGTTCCCTCGCTCAAGACGATGAAGTTCAGAATTGTTTTCAAACTTTTGTAGGTCTCTATCGGAGAAATCAGGTACAGGTCAAAATCTGTATGCAAAGTTCCCTACAATCAACGGAAAGACCCCTAATTTTTATGAACCGCGTGGAATCGACTTAACCACATTTTGAGCTAAAGCATTTACGGTGGTCGTGGTGCAATGGTAATCATCATCGACTGTTGAGCGGAAGGTCTGTAGTTCTGTCCATAGTCAAGAACAATTCCTATACAGAAAAATTGTGCAACAACATCAGTTGTGAATGAGAGATGGTCATAAAATGCTGACGAAAGTATAACACTCGCATCATAAGATCACTTCAATATTCATACTCTGTGTGTGCATTTTCAATATAACACCTTAATGACGTGGGAACAAAAGAGTTACTGTGAACTACAACCAACGCAAATTCAGTCGAATCTCTCAAATCCTGTCTAGAACAACCACCCCCGGAGAGTAATGAACGGACATCTTCGACACAAACCATCTGCACCTCGTCCAGGTTGTGTGACAAACCCCATAAGAGCTCTTGAACCTGCACGAACCCTATAAAAATATGAAGAAAAGTTGCGATATTTTACCAGCACATTGTCTTACTGGCACAGGAACATTCAATAGTGAATATACTGCCTCGGATTTATCTAGTATAGCACGCACAGCCTGTCTGCCTGTTCGTGAACTTCGCGATGAAAAAGCCTTGACTGACCTAGAAACGAGCTTTCCTTGCTGACCTCTTCAGGTTGTGCGAGATGACAATGTAGAATTCTCGGTGTTCTAATAATAGCTTTCGATTTTAAAAGAGGATTTAGTCAGAATGAGGCTTTGCAAGGTAATTTCTCGATGGTGCAGGCCAATACAAGAGGCACGATCTTTTCTAAAATTTACAAAACTTGCCTTGACAGTGAGAGTTAATGAAAGGTTCGAGAATATTGGTGCAAAAGCAGTTGGTCTGGGGGCCATTTCGAATCCATAAAAGAGATTCAACATAAATCGATGCGTGAACTAAAGCCCATTTTGGAAATTGCTGCGTGAATTATAGCTCATTTCGGTAATCGAGTTTAGCAACTGTTTTGAGATTTGGAAAAAAACCTTGGCATAAGGGTTGAAGAGGAATCGCTTTAAAGGGTATGAACTAGATTTGGAAGAATAAATTAATATTAGATGTTCCCATTTGATGACGGTAGTAGTTATAGGGTTTAACTAGCGACTGCTATTATTTAAGACATAGTCTATTTCATCCAGAGTCTAGAGTTTTAGGAGCTTATAAAGTTTACCCAGTCAGATGGGAAATAAAAAAGCATGAAACGCCATAAACAAGAGGTCATTAAATAATTAAAATCTAAGCTCATAAAATCAAATATTTTCAAATGAACTTACGATTGCTGAAGTTGATGTCGTTCCTGTCGGGGCAAATGATAATTCCGCATTAGCGACAATTGGCGGCTGAGTACCTCCATTCAACGGCATATTGGTCGAAGGAAGCGAGAACTGCGGCTTCTTCTGCATCAACATTTCATTCACGGGCTTAAACTGCGACATTCCAGACACGTCTGATGGAGGAGCTGGCGGTGAGCAAATATCTGGATTTTCCGTTTGGAAATTTAGAAAGTTGAATGCAACTAATTGCCCGTGAGTTGTGAGGACATGAATCATTGGCATCACCGGTACTTTCCGTTCGGCAATTGTTAACTGATGAGACGACGAAGTATCCAGTGCGAACCCGATCGGATATGTTTCGTCTTTATTTTCTGTCAGAGGCATCTCAATACGCGCTTCGTCAAGTAGACAATATTGGACCCAGGTAGGAGCCTCTGAAGTCTCTTTCGTTCCCAACAGTCCAACTTCAACTCCGTTTGCCGATGTTACCAAAAGCAAATTCCATGGTTGAATGTGCATTAAATTGATCTGCTGCGCCCTTAATCCGGTACAGCTATAGCAAATATCGTAATAATTAGTGTATATTGGATTGCCAGCCTTTGGTGCGTGGACTATGTAGAGAGATGGTGCACTATCTTCGCCATCCTGCAGGAAAACCACTGCAAACTGAAAGGTCGAAAGCCATTGAACGGCGATTGTCTTGAAAGGAGATGCATGGATATTCGGCGGACAAGCTATTGTCCTTGCCAATTTTAGATCCGGTTTGTACTGTGCAAGCCTGCCATTGGGAAAGCCCAAAACGATCTGTTTGCCTTTGGGACTCCACGAGCCGCAACAAATTTGTTCCTTCGCATCGATTGTGTTAAATTCAAATGAGTTGTTCTTAAATTCGTACATCCCCATTGATCCGTTGCTCATTACAACCGCAAGACTTCCCGGAATTACCGGATTCCAAAGGAGTTGTAAAGCCGCCACACCATCATCACCAGGAAGGCGAACATTGTGTAGAGATTTTATGTTCTAGAAAAGATGTTTCAAAACAATGCAAAATGTGTCAACTGATATCCTTACTGCTGTTCGAAAACTGGGTACACTGTAGACTGCAACGAACCCAAAGCCATTTTGAGTGTAATTCACGGCCAACATGGATCCATCACAGCTCACGGCTATGCAATTGGGTAAATTTGGCAACTGGACTTGCCGGGCATGCAATCCTTTACCGTTCGACTTACATTCTACCAAGTCTTTTAAAACAATAACTACGGAACAAGAGAAAAAAAACTTGCATAAGCATGCTCGTGCACATCAACACCAGTCGTAATATTACCTTTCAATTCGGCCTCATTTGGGTTACCGACAAACATAAGTCCATAGTTGCTAGCTGTCGCTAAAAGACTTATATGGCTTCGAAACTTCTCGGTCGGATTAAATACAGTAAACTTGTCATGAACCTTGAATTGTATATCCTGCCAAAATGCAAAAGTTTTCGGCATGTGAATACCAACGTGTTGTTTTTATCTTTGTGAATAGGGCTTACGGTCACGTCCACCGAAGCAGGAGCGTCTTGTGCCATTTCGGCCCCTCTTCAACCGAATTTGGAATACAAAAAACTGGAATTGTTTCACGTTGTTTTGATACAAAAATAAGATAAAACTGCAGTCGCGCAGAAAACTACGCGCCAATTGAATAAGCCGATGGTTTTTAATGTCAAAAAGCGGATTTCTGCCTGCCTCAGCGATTGTCAAATTTCAAATGACAGTCAGAGTGACTGACATTTCACAAGGTGTCTACAAAAAAATTTCAAGGAAAAATTAGGAACTCTAATAAGGCAGTTGAAAATGTCAGGTATTAAACGTTGGTGATTTCCTTTTGAACTGACATTCCGAGTTGCAGTGGTTATTACATGGTACATCTATTTATTTCGCAGTGTTGCTCATCAATTTGACATTTCTTTTTTACTTGAAGTGCCCTGTTCAATACCGACGGCTTACATACATATAAAAATTGAGCCTTATAATTGTGTTCGTTTGACGCCGATTCACGCCTAAACGCATTTACTGGGATTGGTCTATATATGATTTTTGTGAAGTTTGGTTGAAATAGGAAAACGTATGTGTGTGTTGTGCGTGTGGGACAAAAACACAAGAATTTCGCAGTACATTTTGGGTTTTTCCACACTTATATACAGCTCAACGGCATGCAGTGGTCTGAGCATGGAAAAAAGGTTTTTGGAAAAAGTCATATACAGTATTGTGCAAAACAAATGCAACAAATTTAGTCCGCCCATGTAAATGTGAATATTTTGTTGATGTGTAAACATGTTGATGCATTTTAGGTCTCGGTATGGGAGAAATGACCGTCACGCGTAACCGAAATTAGTATTAGTGCTGCCACACTGCACACATCCACACGAACGCTATAGAGTGCGCATCGAACGCACTGACGTACTGTACTAAAACTTATAACTTGGACTTTGGACTGGAACTGGGACTCCTAAACCTGTCCAAACGCCAAGCGTGCGAACCAGACGCACAGACGCAACTAACACTTGTAACTTGGAGTGAGACATCACCACGCGATTTAGTTGTGTTGATTTCGATCACTTCAGTCACATTTTAGCTGCAGTTTTGTAATATATACATATATCATCATATTTAAAAAAGTGATTTTGAAAACAATAAGTAGTTTTGTATGTGAGAAAATTACGTGATTTTGCTCATTTTCAAGAACTCAGTTTCGATTCGGCGTGAAAAAATTACGTGATTTTGCTCACCATAAAGGTAAATATACAGGGTGTCCCACGAGCAGTGTGCCAAAAAGCTAGAGCGTGTAGGTCTGGTCAAGACAAGAAAAAAATCGTATGGGAGGGGGGGCCTATTCCCCCCCGTTTAGCCGGGAGGGGCAATTTTCTAAAAAAATGACTTAATTTGGAAAAAAAATTATTAAACATCAACAGTTACATCCACAATGCCGTGATATACTTTTTTGTAAAGCCAGAAACCTCTTCTTTCATCTTGTTTTTAAACGAAGCTGTTTTAAGGAATAGTTTTTGAAAAATTAATTTTCAAACTCAAAATTTTGAAAAAAATGAAAAAAAAAAAATTCGTACTAGTTTCTTTTCAAAATTGTATGTAATTAAGTACTAATTTTTTTTTCTCAAAAAAGGCCCTACGGAATGGCCTAGATCACCAGATTTAACTCCTCTAGATTTTTATGTGTGGGGATTCATGAAGAATTATGTTTACGAAGTGGAAATAGTATCTTTGGAACAACTGAAAGAACGGATTTAAGTCGCTGGAGTCAAATTGCAGAAAAATTTGTCAAGCATAGACTTATGTGCAGCCATTAGAAACGGATATAATCTTTGCCTTCTAAAAAATGGGGATCATATTGAAAATGTATTATAATAAAACTCAGATTTTTTTAAAAATAATAAAAAAGAGGTCAATGTTTCATACATTAATTTGCCTACAAGTCCAGCCGCGCTAAAACCAAAAAAAAGGTTTTTCTTAGAAAAAAATGGTTCGGGTTTTTTTTAATTTTTCAAAAACTACAAGACATTTTTGCATCCGGTTTTCTGTTTTTAACTAAAAACTAATAAGAGAATTGAATTTTTGAAAAAAATTAGTACTTAATTACATACAATTTGGAAAAAAAATAGTTCGGAATATTTTTTTTTCAAAATTTGAGTTTGAAAATTAATTTCTCAAAAACTATTCCTTAAAACAGCTTCGTTTAAAAACAAGATGAAAGAAGGGGTTTCTGGCTTTATAAAAAAGTATATCACGGCATTGTGGATGTAACTGTTGATTTTTAATATTTTTTTTCCAAATCAAGTAATTTTTTTTAGAAAATTGACCCTCCCGGCTAAACGGGGAGGAATAGACCCCCTCCCCCTCTCGTACGATTTTTTTTTTGTCTTGACCAGACCTACACGCTCTAGCTTTTTGGCACACTGCTCGTGGGACACCCTGTATAGGTAATTTATGCATTCATACCACATGTTATGTATTATACCACGAATATAAACACCGACATTAAACTATATACTCAATATCTGCTCGGGAGTAATATTCTCTAATTTAAAAATGAGCGTTTGATTATAAGGTTATATGTTAGGCTTTTGAAATTGTTAATTTTTCATTACTAGTTAAATAAAATATATTCACGAGCTCAAGTAGAATCAGCAGATTTCATTGATGGATATCTTGAAACTAATTTGGCTTTTCTACGATCGATACCAAACTCCACTTATTGCTGGGCTCAACGTAAACGCGATCTTTTTGCGATGATTTGTCAGCTTAGAAAACCGACGTTCTTTTTGACTTTAAGCGCCAATTAAATTGGTTGGAAACAATAGGGCAGATATTGATACGGAAGAACTTGAAACACCATATTCGATTATTTACAAGCGAATCCGGAAAGCACTTGAAGAGAACGATTATCCTGATTTGGACACCTTCTTGCCAGAGCAGAAAATAAATTCATATGCTATGTACCTAGGCATACTACGAGCAGGAATAAAGAGACCACGAGTGTTTTTAAAGCGAGAAACTAAAGACAAATGGATCAATCCGTTTAATCCATTCATCTTAAATGTGCTGGGTTCAAATATGGACTTTCAATTTATTATCGAGGAATACTCTTGTGCAGCTTACGTTGTTGAATATGTCAATCAAACAAACAGAGGTGTAAGCAATCTTCAGCGGAAAATAATTGAAACCATTGACGAGCATCCCGAATTCGATATAGTAGAGATAGCAAGAAAATTGAGCGTCGACATGCTAAATTGTGTAGAACTTACTAGCCAAGAAGCTGCTTGGTATCTTCTCAGGCAAGATATGTCAAAAAGTTCTGTTCAAATTGACTAAGTCGTGGTTTCAGAATTGTTTTAGTAAAACTGATTTCTAGTTAATTGACTATAAATAAATGACTTGCTGACTAACTTACAAACCTATTCCAGTACAAAAACTTTCAGTTGACTTAAAGTACTAGAATAAGTTAAAAGTACGGCAGTTAATTGGCTAAAAGTAAATTAACTGCTTTTAGTCACTAATAAGTTAAAAAGTTAGTACTAACTGATGACTAGCTCTTTTGCAGTTAAGTACTTTTGTAAGTAAAATGACTAACGAAAATTAGTCGTTTTACTCACTTAACTGCAGTACTAAGCGGACTGTACTTTTTACAACTCTGATATGTATCTAGAATCGAAAGCATCCTACGTCAGTTCCTACGTTTCGCTCTTCGAGGTCTGCCCTATAACAATCCCTTGTTCTTACCGCCCTATCAAGACCTTCTTAAACTAATCAACTTGAGTACTTGGGAGGAAAGAAGAAGAGTATCTGACATCATCTTCATTCATAGACTTCTAACAGGTACGATTGACTGCGCCACCTTTTATAACTCCATATCTCTTAACACTAACCGTAATACACGCGGTTCTCGTCTTTTCTATCTATTCACCCCTCACAGCTCATACGGCCCCCAGAACCCATTTCCCGTGCTAGCAAGTGCTAATTCGAATATTAACTTCGATTTCAACCTCAGCACTCCATGCCTAAAACTCCTTCTTCTCAATAACCTTCCCTCAATCTTGGTTTCTAAGGATCGCGCCTCCTCACCCGGTCTTTTTAGTTATTAAGTTAGATTAAGTCGGTCCGAAGCTCAATCACTATTCTTTCAAATTTTAACTGACATCAGTTATTTTAAATGTTACAGTTTGAGAATCCAATCCTCTCGTGTTGACAGGTGGCGTCGAATATCGCTACTCTCTCTTTGACTTCATTTAATTTTCCTTTTTCTCACATCATTGCCAGCAAAATAGATTAAGTAAAAATAAATATCAGATAAAATACAAAAATACACGTCATTTAGCAACACACATTAAAATCTCATGCGCCATCCTTGTCTACTTCTCCTTGCTGCATGACTTTCTTGACCAATGAGAATCGTACAAGTCCAAAATACTGCTGTCAAAACAAAAGCCCTTCTCCCCGCACCAGTATCAACTTATCCGATAGAACGAGAGAGAACAAAAAAAAAATCTCTCTCACTCGACACTACTCTACTTGACATTTCTTCTCTATCAGACAAATGTCACCTGCAGGGAAAGGAAAATAGAAAAAGTGTTCTTTTTTCTGCGACGAAATTCGAGAGCCAAACGAGATAAAAATTTTAATCGAACTTCATGAGGAATCTCAATAATAAATTACTGTTGCGTCGACAGTACTGGAGTTTCTAGTTGCTCATTTAGTTTTATTAAATAACAGCGAATCGGGGAGCTAATTAGAAGAAAGTTCCAACAAAACGCCAAAGAGAGAAGACGATTTTTTTTCCGTATTTGTGGCCTTAAGCAAAAAACAAATTTGTCTAAGGTTTTCGGAAGATTCGTGGGGAGAAGTGATTTCGAAACGAAAAAGTTTAATTTACAAAGCAATCATTGGTGGGAGAAACTCAATTGAAGCAATGGAAGGGAGTGCGAACCCGACCTCACAAGAATTGACCGATGTAAGACTGATTGTAAAATCAGCGAATCAACAGTTCGAGGATTTGATTATTCACACCGAACCAACATGGACCGTTCGTAGATTAAAGACGCACTTGGCGCAGGTGTATCCATCGAATCCGGTAAGTGTTGCTCATTCACATTGCATCATTTCGAAGGAGGCGCATACGTACACTGGCCAGCTCTTAATATCTTATCTTGATTCCTTATATTTCCATAATGTAGATTGTTTTCTAATTCTGTTTATTCGATCGTTCTTGGTGGGAAAGTACTGAGCTTTATTTATTGATTTTTTTGTTATGTCGGTACGTTGATAGCGATTATCGGGCTCAACGGTCGGAGGCGGCTCTAATGCAGTAGTCTGTAGTTATACTGCAGTAATCAATTCATACTGCTTCACTATTTTACTTAAGGGGAGATAATCAAAGCTTCGTTGTGTGTTCTTTCGGCACGAATATGTTCACCCAAAGGGCGCACCAAGTACCCACTATTACTGTGACGTGCTGTAGCTGGCATGAATAAACGAAAAGCTAGAAATAATAGTTGCGAATAAATCAAATCGAATCATTCTTCCCATGTAGCCTAGGCACGTCCCAAAATAGAAGAAAGTGACAAAACAATGTACATAGACCACATAGAATATCTACATATATCATCTACAAATATTAATGACACGATGAGTTGGGAAAGAGATGAAAAAGAAAACAATTCGTAAGAATATAGAACGCGTCTTAATTTGATATACTTAGCGCATTGTTTCTCGCTTTTAACCATAATTAACACCAGAATGCTGCACGATCGGTTTTGTTTATTGCCTGTTCGACGTTATATATTTTCACACACATTCAATTTTCCTGTTCCGTGTAATTAAACTGCAGCGTCAGCAAATTATAGAATGCTTCCACGCATCTGGTTCGGATACTCGTTTTATTATCACTGACGAAATATATGTTTATTGTTTATGCACTTCGACTTCGTGGCTCGCGTATGATGCTGGCTACATATTGTACTTGTTTAACCATTGACACAGACTAAGATATTATATAAAATGGTGATTTCCTATGAGGAAGAATTGGAAATAGAAAGAAGTTTGCTAGGCCCATGTCTCCGATAATCGGGACCTTAGAGCAGGGCTGGCTGGGTTCACTGTCGTGATGCAATTTCTAATTCCCGGCGAAGACTATCTCAAACCAATTAAGTGTCTTAGCACTACTAGATAAAAAACGGTTTGAATACAACACTACAAGCATACGTTGCATGTTGTCGGGTCTTGACGTCCAGAGCGGATCTTGTCCTCCACTTCCCTCTCTCTCACCCATCTTTGAAAAGCTTGTTCCTCTTAACCGATACTTGTTCCACTAAGCCAATACGCCAATTCTACATTTTTCCGTAAGAATTAATTAACTATTCTGAAAGTTCGTGCTGCATCGGTTGAAACAAGTAGTAATCATAAGGGGCTGAGTCTTGGGCTTGATTGTTTTATAACACATGGTTGAGCATTATCATTATTATATAAATTACCGGACTTTTAGAACTCGGAAGTTCAGAGCCCCGTTGACAACCCTTCGCCAAGTCTCTCTCTCATGGATGCACGGGTGCGCCATCTCATATGGGTCGATGTAAATTGCGAATAACTTCAACAATTGTCAACCGATTTTCATATGTCATGAACGCTTCACACCAAAAGAATGCGCGGAAATATATGCAGTTTCATGTTCATTAAAAATGAACGCTCGATTGAGCTAACTCAACGTGCGTATCGTGCAAAATATCGTGATCGTGTTGTGCCCAAAAAAGATACAATTCGTCGTTTGGCCTCCAATTTTTTTCAATTTGGTTCTGTGGTAAGCCCTCGTGAACAACCTAGGCCACGTCCGCGGCGTTCAAACTCATCTATTCAGTTTGTGAAGGCCTGTGTCCAAGAAGACCCAAGTTTGTGATATCGGCGCCGTTCACAGCAGTTAGGCATCAGTGGGACCACTTTACGGAGAATTTTAAATGATGATCTTCAATTATATCCATACAAAGTGCAGGTAACTCAAAGAATTTTATCACAAGATGAACAACGACGCTTGGCATACGCGCAAAATGTCGTTGCAATGATTAATGCTGAGCCGGAGTTCAGGCAGCAAATTTTGATGACCGATGAGGCACATTTTACGCTCTCTGGCTCAGTTAATAAACAAAATTGTCGCTTCTGGGGCACCGAAAATCCTCACATTATTCACGAAGAGCCGCTATATGATCAAAAAGTTACTGTTTGGGCGGGTGTCCATCATTGGACCGTATTTCTTCAAACTTGGCGATACAGTGGATGGCGATCGATATCGGTGGATGTTGGCCCATTATGTGGTCCCAAAAATGCGTAAAAAAATTCTTATTTTACTTTTGGTTTCAACAAAAATTGGCGCGACATGCCATACTGCGGACAAAACAATGAACCTTTTGCGTAAGAAGTTCCCTGGAAGATTGTTGTCAAAAAAGGGCGATATTGACTGGCCTCCGAGATCGCCGGATTTAACTCCTCCAGACTTTTTTCTTTGGAGACACTTGAAAAGCAAGGTGTATGCTAACGGCTCGAAGACAATAACAGCTCAAAAGAAACATTCGTGCGGAAATCGCAGAAATGTCGACCGAAATGCTCGAAAATGTCATGGAAGATGCGCGAAAACGAGCCCGTTTTTTCATCGGCAATAAAGGCGGTCATTTAATTGATATTGTTTTCAAAAGTTAATCAAAAGAAATTGTATAGGTCTAAATTAAATAAAAGTTTTGAATTTCCAAAATCGGTTGAGAATTGTTGAAGTTATTCGAAATTTACATCGACCCATATGAGGGAGCGCCATCCCTGTATTACTTCTATAACTCGCTCTGTGTTCCATCTCTTCTAGTTTCATCCTTATATTAGCCACCCATCTAAGGCGCCGCCTTCCTGGCGGTCTTTTTCCCTCGCGTTTTCCATTCATTATACTTTTAACTGTTCGTCCACTGTACATTCAAGTGCATCTAATCTTTGCAACTTTATTACTTAGACAATATTTGAGGCAGAATAGAATTCCTCGAATTCTTGATTGTATGATTTTCTCCATTCGCCTTTTTTTCGTTCTGTTTTCACCATTCTTCTTCTTCTTAAGGTTCTTCTCCGCTGCGGAGGTTGGAAATCATCGATTCTAGAATATGTTTGTTTGTGACTCCTCTTATGATTTCTATCGTGGGAAGGTTGAGCCACTCTCGCAGGTTAGACATCCATGACAGCCTTTGTCCTCCCACCCGTTCTTCTTCCCACAATTTTCCCTTGCAGGATATGTTGGAGGAGTCTGTATTTATCGTTGCGCAGGATATGATACAGGTAGCATAATTTTCTTATTTTAATTGAGTGTAACAGTTCCCTTTTTCTGCCCATCCGTCGCAGCACCTCTTCGTTTGGTACTTTGTCAACCCAGGAAATTCTAAGTATTCTTCGAAATACCCATATTTCGAACACTTCTATTTTTCGTACCATTACTCATATTAACGTCCAGGTTTCTACTCCGTATAGCAGAACCGACCAAATACAGCATTTCACCAGTCTTGCTTTTATATTTAAGTCTATATCTCTGCCGCAAAATACTTTTTTTCATTTTGCAGAAGACCGTCCTCGCTTGCTCTATCCTGCATTGTATTTCTTTATTAGGGTTGGCATTGCTTTCAATTATTGTTTCCAAATACTCGAAACTGCTAACTCTTTCGATGATTTTATTGTCTATTTTTAGCTCCAGATTCGGTGGTTCTTGTCTTCTTGTTAAAACCATGAACTTTGTTTTGGCGGTGTTTATACTTAGTCCGTAGTTATTGCTAACATTATTGGGCTTGTTCATCAGGATGCTTAAATTGCTTATGTCGCTTGCTATTATGATGGCATCAGCCGCGTATCTTAAGTTGTTGATGTGGATTCCGTTTACCTTTAAGCCACCATCATTCTCTTCAATTGCTTCTCTAAAAATTTCTTCGGTGCACATATTGAAGAGTAATGGTGAGAGAATACAGCCTTGTCTTACTCTTCTTTGAATCTCAATTTCTTCTGATTCTTCTTCTTCCATCACTATTTTCGCTTTCTGACCCCAGTATAGGTTTCTAATCACTCTCATGTCGTTCATGTCGATTACCTTACTTTTAAGGATCTCCATCATTTTCCTATCGAAAGCCTTTTCGTAGTCTACGAAGCACACATAAACGTCTTTGTTCATTTCCAAGTATCGTTGGACTAAAACGTTGAAAGTGAACAGTGCTTCGCGGGTGCCAAAGTCATTTCTGAAACCAAATTGAGAGGCGCTTACATCAGGGATGGCAATTACACGGCACGCGTGCCAAGTCTGGCACGCGGGAAAAATTTGCCGGCACGCTAAGAAATTTAAAAAATGAAGTAAAATTTTTTTTTTATTTTAAAATAATTTCTGTTTTAAAAAAAATGGACCCAATAATTTTAACACTTTCGGTTGAAAAAAATTAAAGGCAATTATCGCAATTAATCTTTGTCTTGCGCTATTTTTTCAATGAAATTTTCAAAAAGTATAACTACAAAGCAACAAATGGGGAATTTCCTTTTTATTTAGAATGTTTCCGTTCCGTTACATAATTACAATCGTTACATAATTCAAATTTAAATTAAGCGGGAATCACCGCAATTATTTTATGAACAGCCACGGTAGCAGCGACAATAGCCGCAACTCAGCCGAAAGTGTTAATCGACGGCTTTGAATTTAAGTCTACAATTTTTTTAATCTAGTTGGCTTTGCATTATTTTGTACATACGTATGTGTATGGTTGTGTTATAATTCTTGTATATTCTTATTTGAATTTTTAGTTTGACTAGTGCTATTCAATAAAATTTGTGTTTAACTTTAAATAAAAATTATTTTTGAGTGAATTAAAATGGTACCAAAAAAACAAAAACTACAAGATATTCGAAGCTTTGTACCCTCTTGGACTGCTGATTACGGCTTTGTTAAACATGGAGATAAAAGTCGGTGTGGTCTTTGCTCTGAAATTATTGTGTGTCGAACGTCTTCTATTAAGCGACATTTTGAAACGAACCATAAAGAAATTTCCGAAAAAAATACTGACGAAAGAAAGAACAAATTTCTCAAAGGTTAAAGCTAGCTGAAAATCAATCGAATTTACTATCAAAATATGTTAAAACCAACAGCAATGTTACGGAAGCTAGTTTTGAAATTTCTTATTTGATTGCTAAGCAATCAAAACCATTTTCTGATGGAGAATTTATAAAAACGGTGATGCTAAAAGCGGCCGACAGTTTGTTTCAAGATTTTAATAATAAAGAAAAGATTATTCAAAGAATTCGAGAAGTGCAGTAAGCAGAAATACCGTTAAAGATAGAATTTTAAAAATAAGTGCTAATATTTCTGATCAACTTTACAACGATGTTAATAGCTGTGACTACATTTCAATTTGCCTCGATGAATCAACTGATATTAAGTCATCTGCCCGATTAGCAATTATTGCACGTTATGCGAAAGATAATGAAATGCACGAGGAACTTTTAAAATTAGCAAATATACCGGAAAGACCAAGAGGTAGTGATATTTGTGAAGTTGTAGTCAAAACCTAGTTGGTCATCCAATAATAGGCTTTCACTGCATTATTCACCAACAAGTTCTTTGTGCAAAATTTGGAACTAGCGATTTCAAAGAAATATCAGAAAAAGTTAATCAAATCATCAACTTTATAGTTGCACGAGACATGCATAAAAGACAATTTAAAAAACTTTTAAATGATATGGATTGTGAATACGATACTCTCTTAATGTGCAATAGTGTACGTTGGCTAAGCCGAGCGACATCCTTAGAACGATTTGTGAATTGCTTGGAAGAAATTCGACTTTTTTTACATGAATTCGACAGGAATCGTTTTAAAGAATTGTATGGTACAGAATGATTAACAAAATTAATGTTTTATACCGACATAACATTTCATTTAAACGTTCTTAATAAAAAATTGCAAGGACGAGGAAAAACAATTGAAGTTATGTTTGGATTGATAAAGGGGTTTGAAATTAAATTAGATATTTTCTGGAAAACATAATAATTTTCCAAAACATAAAACTTTTTGAATCATGAATCAACAATTATCAAAAAAACTGATTGGAATTTTAATTACGAATTTTCAAAAGTTCTTGAATCTATTAAAGAACAATTTTCAAACAGATTTAAAGATTTTAAAAGGATTGAAAGTTTATTGAAAATTGTAAATTATCCGGACTTATTCGATATACAGGATTTCGATAACAACCTCATTAATTGGATGAAATTAGAAAATTTAGAAATGCAGACTATAGATTTGCAATCTAATCCTATTTGGACACAAACATTTGTGAATATGCGAAAAAATATCGAAGAATTGGAATATCATCGATTGTCTCAGGATGGAGAGTCAGAATGCCGCATTGAAAACTTAATATTAGAAGTGTGGAATAGTATGCCAGATGCATTTGCTTCTGTTAAAATATTAGCAGTCGCATTGTTAACTATTTTCTCTTCCACGTATTCCTGTGAAAGTCTTTTTTCTGTACTCAATCATGTAGTTTCAAAGACAAGAAACAGATTGACAGAGGAAGATTCAGCAGCTTGTATTACCTTACAATCGACAACATACAAGCCTGATATTAAAAACCTTGCAAGTAACATGAAGCAAAAAGCTTCAAACAAAATTTAAATTTTTTTATTATAATTATTATTAAACTTTATAATTTTTAATACTATTTCTTTATATTGAATAAATATCACATGAACTCAGATATTGTAATCTATTTCTATGCTTTGTTGTTTATTTATAATCAATAAAAAAATATATATCGGTAAATATAATAAATAAAAGGTACGGGCACGCGAAGAAAAGTGCATTTGAATTTAGTTTATTTTGGCACTTTGATAAAATCCTATTTGCCATCCCTGGCTTACATCATATTCAAGTTTGGTGTATAATCTCTTGTGAATTACGAGGGTGTTCCGATAAGTACTTAGCCTAAAAAAAAACAAAAATTTTGGAGAAATGGCGATTTATTTTTCAATATAGTCTCCTTTAAGCTCAATACACTTGACCCAGCGATGCTCCAACTTCTTTAACCCGTCTGAAAAATACGTTTTCTCGAGGTCTGCAAAGTAGGCCCCCGTGGCGGCGATGAACCCCTCATTCGACAGAAATTTCTGCCCGGCGAGTGACTTTTTCAAGTTTGGAAACAAAAAGAAGTCGCACGGGGCCAAATCTGGAGAATACGGTGGATGGGGCGGCAGTTCGTAGCCCAATTCGACCAATTTGGCCGTGGCGAGGGCGGAGGTGTGAGCGGGTGCGTTATCTGAAGTGGTCCCACGGTTACGCTTGTTGTCCAGAGTGAGCAAACGCGACACCCTTCGCGCCGACAACTTTCTCATGTCCAAAATTTCAAGCAGGATATGACCCACGCGATCTTTTGAAATGCCTACTGTCTCAGCTATCTCGCGCACCTTCAATCGGCGGTCTGCCAATAGGGGATCGTGGATTTTTGTCACGTTATCTTCCGTGGTAGCCGTTTTCGGAGCACCTGGACGTGGCTCATCAAAAACCGACGTGCGACCACGTTGAAACTCGTTGAACCAATTTTTGGTGGTCGCCATCGAAGGAGAAGAGTCACCGCACACAGCATCCAAACGCTCTTTGATTTCGCTGCGCAATTTCCCTTCCAAAAACAAGAATCGAATCACCTGATATTGCTCTTTTTCCATTTTTCTAAAATCCGCGGACACTCCCACTTCCACACGCGGTCAAAACAAGACTACGAGTCCGATCCGGCTGAAATTTCGACAGTAGCCGTCTACTAGAATGTACTACACGATAGCTCTTGCGATACTGGCGCCATCTGGCGGTGAGGCTAAGTACTTGTCGGACCACCCTCGTTTTCTTTTGTTGTGAAGCGATTCATGGTTAAAATTGTACTGAATTGACGTTTCCAAAATGCTATAAGATTTTCATATCGGTTGACAATTGTTGAAGTTATTCGAAGTTTACATCGACCCATATGAGAAGGCGCACTCTGTACCTTGAGGTACTCCAGAGATAACATAAGCTCATTAATGAGAACATACTGGATACGATCAGTTAAGTAGGAATGAATCCACTTTAACAAATTGGAGTGAAATCCTAGGCTAGTCAGTTTTTAAATTAATATGTTGTGTTTAACTCGATCAAACGCTTTAGCAAAGTCTGTATAAATTACGTCACATTGTAAGCCATTCTCAAGGTAATTCAGGGCAGTATAATAAAAAAATTGAAAGATTAGTAGTAGTCGATCTACCCGCAACGAAGCCATGCTGAAACGGGGAGATAAATCTCTCTAAGAGAGGTGTCACAAACTAGTTTTTGAAACAACTTGGAATAGTTGAAAGTTAGTGATATCGTGCCCAGATTCAGACTTGTATATGGGGGGTTAAAAAGAACTCTTCCAATCTTTTAAAAAATGTCCAGATTGGAGAGACAAATTAAGTATTAAACACAGACGTACAGAAAACGCGACAGAGCACTTTTGAAGTAAAATTGGCGGAATCCCATCCATACCAGGATTCACATCTAGTTTTAATAACGAAAGAGCATTATGAACCTGAGGGATTGAACATTCTAAGTTACCGATGTTTAGGAAATGGCGAACGTATTACAAATTCTTGAAAGATCAGATGAGGATACATTATTAAGACGTATACAGTTAGGAATGCCGTTGGATTGCTTTTTGCTATTGCTAAAGCTCCAAAACGTGTACTTGTGATCTTTAAATTAGATTCGCAAGAAGGGGCACACTGTCTCTAACGAATCTCATTCAAAACTTCAAATTGTTTTTGAAGCGTGGAGGCCCCGGCGAAATATAAATAAACGCGTCATGTCATTTAGTCTATTAAAATATTATTGAAAGACGGTAGTGACGTTAGCATTATCGGAAGACAGCAAATTTTCGATAAGATAATACACTGGCTTGTCAGAATATTAAAACTTTTAATCCATCCCACAACACGAACTTGTATAGTTTTGTAAACATAAAAGAATCATTAAATCCAGCTATGACACTTTTCAATAGCTCTGCATAGTTGTTGGTTTCCTCCTCCCGAGGAACTTTATCTTTATTTGATGACAGCATACGTTTTATTTCGCCCTCTGTTAGCTTCAGACCCACTGTCACCGTTTTTGCTTCAGCATTGCTTAGACTTAAAGTAGAGCGTGTATCGGCATGCTAATGTTGAAGAAATCACAACAATGCGTCGCTCTTTCTAAATCTATTTACGACATTGAACGTCTCGGTCAAATCGTAACCGTATAGTGTGGATCAGCGATCATTTCTCATTCTCATCCTGTTTAGCAGAGGAGCAGAAATGTCAAAACATACATGGCACTTTATAGATCGTCGATATAGACACTGTCGTATGCAGCTTTAATTCATTAATTTCCAAGTTTACTCTTCCAAGCAGGTTAAAACTACTCTCACCAAGTGATCTTTTTTCATATTTGTTATCTTTCCAGAGCGTTCCAGAGCAAAAACTCATTTATTCGGGTCAGCTATTAAGCGATGAGCTAATATTGAAGGATGTACTCCGAATCTACAAAGATGTTGAGACCGAAAATCATATATTCCACTTAGTTTATACACCAAAGATGAGTGCTACGAAGCCACCCGTAGCACCAATACCGCGGCCTCAGGAGCAGAAGCAAAAGCAAATGTCTCAAACGCAAGAACAGCCAGCATCATCATCTACTACCACTGATGGACTTCGTCGACGCAATGTGGCATCATCGTCCCCGACCACTGTGCTACAACAAACACCACTTGCAACACAAGTTCCACAAGAAACCCCAATCAATGCAAACCCATTCAGCATTCCACAAATGTTCGGCGCAGCGGCAGCTGGCTGCCCCATAAATCCCCCAATCATTAACTACAACTATCCGATTCAAATACAATTCAGTCTACCCGGTCAGTTCGATGGCAATTTGCTTGCTGAGCAACAAGCTGCCCTCCAAAATTGGATGCAACAGGTCTACAAAAACTACATTGATCAGTGTCTTAGAATGTGAGTTGGAAGAGTCGTTCATCGTAAGGTTATTGTGAAATTAATATTTTTTTTTTTTTGGTTTTCAGGGCTAGTTTGACATTAAATGCTCTTCCAGTGCAACCTACGGAACCTAGCATACCAACGTTCTTGCCACCGCCACCGCCGTGCATCCCTCAGATAATTCCAACGCCGGGTCCGAAGGCGACGCCACCTGATAGCTCATCTACATCAAGTACTGTGCCTCCAGTTGACTTTGATGGTCCGAGTACAAGCCGTGCTGCTGCGGCACGATTTGCCCCTCGTGTAATACCTGTGATACCACCAGCGGCTCAGCCGCAACCGCCTGCTGATGCGCCGACTACAACAGCTTCACCGGAAGTAGCTTCTGTGCCTGCACCACCAGCCCCAGCGGCAGCGGAGAACGCGGAACAGGCACAGCCGCGTTTCCCTAACATTGTCCAGGACGAACAGGAAACTCGTGACTGGCTGGATCTTTTCTACTCGGTCATACGTCTTCTTGCACTATTAACACTTGTGTATTTCTACTCCTCACCACTAAGGTGCCTCGTTGTCGCGCTAATAGGTGCTGGAATCTACTTGTAAGATTTATATTAGACTTTATTTAGTTTTTATATTATGTACTCATCTCTATGGTTGTCTTGCAGATATCATATTGGATTCTTTCAAAATCTAAGGGAAAATCCAAACAATATTAGGAATGGAGCTGATCCAGCGGTCGTAGCAGCAATACCAGAAGAAAATGCTGTTCAGCCACAAGATCGGCAACCTCCACAACCAGCTAACCCGACTGTGGAACCAACCGAAGGAACCGCTGAAGCTCCCCAAGCTACCCTTACTACGACGACTGCGGATCCCTTGAGCAGTTCAGTGACACCGCCCGAAGTTGAACCAAGCGTAACCTCCTTGATAGCATTCGTGCGGACGTTTGTTGTGTCATTCTTCGCATCCCTATTGCCCGAGACGCCACATCTGTAATTGTTTCTGTGCCAATTATCAAATGTGTTTGTTGTTATTATTATATCTCTTGAATTGCTGCTGTTCTATCTATTAACCAAAAGAAAAACAAAACTGCGCATGCGTATGTACGGCCAGCACAACATACAAATTAAAATTGAGCAAATCCCCTCATCAACCCGATGCCATTGTTTTATCACTTTGTTTTCAATGAATTACATTACTCTCATCAAGCCGTAATGCGAGGACTTCTTATTCGTATATAATTGAACATTTTATATATATATATATAAATATGCATATGTAAAGATATTTGAGCACTTTATAAGACCGCATTAATGCCGTAAGGAAACATACTAGAAGTAGAGGCGAAGCTAGACATTCGTATTGCTATAGCATCTAAGGTACTTGTGTTTGTCTTATTCGTATTTTCAATTACATTATATTTCGATAAAATAAAAGAAACTATCATTATTTATGGATGAAATAAAATACGTCTGCTATGGTCGTATACTCTTCTTGATCAGTGAATAGAAGGCGAAAACATAAGGTAAAGGTCCAATATTCAAGGCAGGATTAAAGAAGGACTTCCTCAGCTATAGATTCATTTCTATCTTACTGGTAATCGGCAAAGTGGTGTAAGAAGACATGGCGGCCAGACTTAGTGAATATAGGAATTTCGGTTCAGTAGAACCAAACTTTACTTCGCCAGGCAAGCGCACAGTGTCACCAAAAATAATTTCGGCTGGGGTATGGCTCGTCGAACTATGAACTGCATTTCGGTAAGCTAGTAGGAAGAGGGGAACGTACCAATCCCAATCCAGTTTGTAGTCCACGACTTTACAAAGATGCGTCCTTTTGAAATGCTCTACCATCTCATCCGACTGTGGGTGGAGGGGTGTCGTCCTTGTTTTGTTGATCCCGAGCAAATGGCATATCTCCTGGGATATTTTGGATTCGAAGTTCCTTCCTTGGTCCGAGTGTTCCTCCATGAGGGCGCCAAACCTGCTCAGGTAATTGTTGACGATTTGCTCCACAACCGTCTTCATTTCATGGTTGGGGGTAGCGAACGCTTCAGGCCACTTACTAAAGTAGTTCATGACGACTAGGATTCATCGGTTGCCATTGCCAGTTTCCGGGAACGGTCCTGCGATGTCAACGACTATTCGTTCGAAGGGCGCACCTACACTGTACTGGCGCATCTTCCCTTTAGTTTTCACATTTGGACCTTTGGTGGCTGCACATGTGACGCATTTTCGGCACCAGTTCTCGACGTCCTCCTTAGCACCGAGTTACTAGAATCTTCCCTTATCTTTTCCAAAGTCTTGTTCACTCCCAAATGTCCACCCGATATGCCGTCGTGCATCTCTTGCATCTCCCTTGAGCGCAGTACAAGAAGCTGCATCCTGAATGTTTCAAGAGGCCGCCCTCGACATGCAGTGAGTCCCATTGTGTTCAATATCCTTTCAGAGTACAGCTTCTGTCGGTTGTATCTCGGCCGTCGGTTTTTTCCATGTGCTCCTTCCACACCAGTATAGGCTCGATATCCGTGTCCTCCTTCTCACTATTTTGAATTTCTTCTAAGCTCCAGCTAGGACTTTGTTCGGCTATTATTGCTTGAATGAAGGCACCATCCTTCCCTTCTCTTTGTGCGCAATGCTTTCAGTTGTCTTTGCCCGATCTTCGGGATATCGCATATGCATTAGAATGGAGTTTTCCTTTACGACGTTGTATTTCGTACTCGTACAACTGCAATCGTGTAATCCATCTCGCAATTTGTCCCTCGGGATCCTTGAACGTAGGTTGGGATAGTATCCACATACAAATTTGAAAAACTTCGACTCTCGAATTTTCACATATAATTCCACTAAGCCTCGAACTCCAAACTTTCGAGTGCCAATATCTCCGTTATTTGAGCACTTTTTGCAGATAAGAGCTCGTTATCGTGATCAGCGTTGAATGGAGATGTCGAATATGGCCTCAAATTTGAAAAATCTCTACCCTCGAACTTTCCCATATAATCCCACGAAGCCCCGAACTCCAAACTTCGGAAGCTCATATCTCCGTTATTTGGGCAGTTATTGCAGATAAGAGCTCGTTATCGTGATCAGCGTTAAATTGAGATGTCGAATATGTCCTCAAATTTGAAAAATCTCGACCCTCGAATTTTCCCATATAATCCCACTAAACCCCGAACTCCAAATTTCGGAAGCCCATATCTCCGTTATTTGAGCACTTTTTGCAGATAAGAGCTCGGTATCGTGATCAGCGTCGAATGGAGATGTCAAATATGGCCTCAAATTTGAAAAATCTCGACCCTCGAATTTTCCCATATAATCCCACTAAACCCCGAACTCCAAATTTCGGAAGCCCATATCTCCGTTATTTGAGCACTTTTTGCAGATAAGAGCTCGTTATCGTGATCAGCGTTTAATCGATCATCGTTGAATGGAGATGTCAAATATGGCCTCAAATTTGAAAAATCTCGACCCTCGAATTTTCCCATATAATCCCACTAAACCCCGAACTCCAAATTTCGGAAGCCCATATCTCCGTTATTTGAGCACTTTTTGCAGATAAGAGCTCGTTATCGTGATCAGCGTTTAATCGATCATCGTTGAATGGAGATGTCAAATATGGCCTCAAATTTGAAAAATCTCGACCCTCGAATTTTCCCCTATAATCCCACCCCCAACTCCAAATTTCGGAAGCCCATATCTCCGTTATTTGAGCACTTTTTGCAGATAAGAGCTCGTTATCGTGATCAGCGTTTAATCGATCATCGTTGAATGGAGATGTCAAATATGGCCTCAAATTTGAAAAATCTCGACCATCGAATTTTCCCCTATAATCCCACTAAACCCCGAACTCAAAATTTCGGAAGCTCATATCTCCGTTATTTGAGCACTTTCTGCAGATAAGAGCTCGTTATCGTGATGTTCGTTGAATGGAGATGTCAAATATGGCCTCAAATTTGAAAAATCTCGACCCTCGAATTTTCCCATATAATCCCACTAAACCCCGAACTCCAAATTTCGGAAGCCCATATCTCCGTTATTTGAGCACTTTTTGCAGATAAGAGCTCGTTATCGTGATCAGCGTTTAATCGATCATCGTTGAATGGAGATGTCAAATATGGCCTCAAATTTGAAAAATCTCGACCCTCGAATTTTCCCCTATAATCCCACCCCCAACTCCAAATTTCGGAAGCCCATATCTCCGTTATTTGAGCACTTTTTGCAGATAAGAGCTCGTTATCGTGATCAGCGTTTAATCGATCATCGTTGAATGGAGATGTCAAATATGGCCTCAAATTTGAAAAATCTCGACCCTCGAATTTTCCCATATAATCCCACTAAACCCCGAACTCCAAATTTCGGAAGCCCATATCTCCGTTATTTGAGCACTTTTTGCAGATAAGAGCTCGTTATCGTGATCAGCGTTTAATCGATCATCGTTGAATGGAGATGTCAAATATGGCCTCAAATTTGAAAAATCTCGACCCTCGAATTTTCCCATATAATCCCACTAAACCCCGAACTCCAAATTTCGGAAGCCCATATCTCCGTTATTTGAGCACTTTTTGCAGATAAGAGCTCGTTATCGTGATCAGCGTTTAATCGATCATCGTTGAATGGAGATGTCAAATATGGCCTCAAATTTGAAAAATCTCGACCCTCGAATTTTCCCCTATAATCCCACCCCCAACTCCAAATTTCGGAAGCCCATATCTCCGTTATTTGAGCACTTTTTGCAGATAAGAGCTCGTTATCGTGATCAGCGTTTAATCGATCATCGTTGAATGGAGATGTCAAATATGGCCTCAAATTTGAAAAATCTCGACCATCGAATTTTCCCCTATAATCCCACTAAACCCCGAACTCAAAATTTCGGAAGCTCATATCTCCGTTATTTGAGCACTTTCTGCAGATAAGAGCTCGTTATCGTGATGTTCGTTGAATGGAGATGTCAAATATGGCCTCAAATTTGAAAAATCTCGACCCTCGAATTTTCACATATAATCCCACGAAGCCCCGAACTCCAAATTTCGGAAGCCCATATCTCCGTTATTTGAGCACTTTCTGCAGATAAGAGCTCGTTATCGTGATGTTCGTTGAATGGAGATGTCAAATATGGCCTCAAATTTGAAAAATCTCGACCCTCGAATTTTCCCCTATAATCCCACCCCCAACTCCAAATTTCGGAAGCCCATATCTCCGTTATTTGAGCACTTTTTGCAGATAAGAGCTCGTTATCGTGATCAGCGTTTAATCGATCATCGTTGAATGGAGATGTCAAATATGGCCTCAAATTTGAAAAATCTCGACCATCGAATTTTCCCCTATAATCCCACTAAACCCCGAACTCAAAATTTCGGAAGCTCATATCTCCGTTATTTGAGCACTTTCTGCAGATAAGAGCTCGTTATCGTGATGTTCGTTGAATGGAGATGTCAAATATGGCCTCAAATTTGAAAAATCTCGACCCTCGAATTTTCCCATATAATCCCACTAAACCCCGAACTCCAAATTTCGGAAGCCCATATCTCCGTTATTTGAGCACTTTTTGCAGATAAGAGCTCGTTATCGTGATCAGCGTTTAATCGATCATCGTTGAATGGAGATGTCAAATATGGCCTCAAATTTGAAAAATCTCGACCCTCGAATTTTCCCCTATAATCCCACCCCCAACTCCAAATTTCGGAAGCCCATATCTCCGTTATTTGAGCACTTTTTGCAGATAAGAGCTCGTTATCGTGATCAGCGTCGAATGGAGATGTCAAATATGGCCTCAAATTTGAAAAATCTCGACCCTCGAATTTTCACATATAATCCCACGAAGCCCCGAACTCCAAATTTCGGAAGCCCATATCTCCGTTATTTGAGCACTTTTTGCAGATAAGAGCTCGTTATCGTGATCAGCGTTGAATGGAGATGTCGAATATGGCCTCACATTTGAAAAATCTGGACCCTCGAATTTTCCCCTATAATCCCACTAAACCCCGAACTCCAAATTTCGGAAGCCCATATCTCCGTTATTTGAGCACTTTTTGCAGATAGGAGCTCGGTATCGTGATCAGCGTCGAATGGAGATGTCAAATATGGCCTCAAATTTGAAAAATCTCGACCCTCGAATTTTCACATATAATCCCACGAAGCTCCGAACTCCAAATTTCGGAAGCCCATATCTCCGTTATTTGAGCACTTTTTGCAGATAAGAGCTCGTTATCGTGATCAGCGTTGAATGGAGATGTCAAATATGGCCTCAAATTTGAAAAATCTCGACCCTCGAATTTTCACATATAATCCCACGAAGCCCCGAACTCCAAAGTTCGGAGGCCCATATCTCCGTTATTTGAGCACTTTTTGCGGATAAGAGCTCGTTATCGTGATCAGCGTTGAATGGAGATGTCAAATATGGCCTCAAATTGGAAAAATCTCGACCCTCGAATTTTCACATATAATCCCACGAAGCCCCGAACTCCAAACTTCGGAAGCCCATATCTCCGTTATTTGAGCACTTTTTGCAGATAATAGCTCGTTATCGTGATCAGCGTTGAATGGAGATGTCAAATATGGCCTCAAATTGGAAAAATCTCGACCCTCGAATTTTCACATATAATCCCACGAAGCCCCGAACTCCAAACTTCGGAAGCCCATATCTCCGTTATTTGAGCACTTTTTGCAGATAAGAGCTCGTTATCGTGATCAGCGTTGAATGGAGATGTCAAATATGGCCTCAAATTGGAAAAATCTCGACCCTCGAATTTTCACATATAATCCCACGAAGCCCCGAACTCCAAACTTCGGAAGCCCATATCTCCGTTATTTGAGCACTTTTTGCAGATAATAGCTCGTTATCGTGATCAGCGTTGAATGGAGATGTCAAATATGGCCTCAAATTGGAAAAATCTCGACCCTCGAATTTTCACATATAATCCCACGAAGCCCCGAACTCCAAACTTCGGAAGCCCATATCTCCGTTATTTGAGCACTTTTTGCAGATAAGAGCTCGTTATCGTGATCATCGTTGAATGGAGATGTCAAATATGGCCTCAAATTTGAAAAATCTCGACCCTCGAAGTTTCACATATACATAATCCCACGAAGCCCCGAACTCCAAACTTCGGAAGCCCATATCTCCGTTATTTGAGCACTTTTTGCAGATAAGAGCTCGTTATCGTGATCATCGTTGAATGGAGATGTCAAATATGGCCTCAAATTTGAAAAATCTCGACCCTCGAAGTTTCACATATACATAATCCCACGAAGCCCCGAACTCCAAACTTCGGAAGCCCATATCTCCGTTATTTGAGCACTTTTTATAAATAAGAGCTCGTTATCGTGGTCAGCGTTGAATGGAGCTGTCAAATATGGCCTCAAATTTGAAAAATCTCGACCCTCGAATTTTCCCATATAATCCCACTAAACCCCGAACTCCAAATTTCGGAAGCGAATATCTCCGTTATTTGAGCACTTTTTGCAGATAAGAGCTCGTTATCGTGATCAGCGTTGAATGGAGATGTCAGATATGGCCTCAAATTTGAAAAATCTCTACCCCCGATTTTTCCCCTATAATCCCACGAAGCCCCGAACTCAAAATTTCGGAAGCCCATATATCCGTTATTTGAGCACTTTGTGCAGATAAGAGCTCGTTATCGTGATCAGCGTTAAATGGAGATGTCAAATATGGCCTCAAATTTGAACAATCTCGACCCTCGAATTTTCACATATAATCCCACGAAGCCCCGAACTCCAAACTTCGGAAGCCCATATCTCCGTTATTTGAGCACTTTTTGCAGATAATAGCTCGTTATCGTGATCAGCGTTGAATGGAGATGTCAAATATGGCCTCAAATTGGAAAAATCTCGACCCTCGAAGTTTCACATATACATAATCCCACGAAGCCCCGAACTCCAAACTTCGGAAGCCCATATCTCCGTTATTTGAGCACTTTTTATAAATAAGAGCTCGTTATCGTGGTCAGCGTTGAATGGAGCTGTCAAATATGGCCTCACATTTGAAAAATCTCGACCCTCGAATTTTCCCATATAATCCCACGAAGCCCCGAACTCCAAACTTCGGAAGCTCATATCTCCGTTATTTGGGCAGTTATTGCAGATAAGAGCTCGTTATCGTGATCAGCGTTTAATCGAGATGTCAAATATGGCCTCACATTTGAAAAATCTCGACCTTCGAATTTTCCCCTATTATCCCACGAAGCCCTGAACTCAAAATTTCGGAAGCCCATATCTCCGTTATTTGGGCACTTTTCGCAGATAAGAGCTCGGTATCGTGATCAGCGAAAAAAGGTTGTATGAATTAGTAACTCCAAAATCCTCGGTGTTAAGAAATTCCTTCACCATCCATTCCGACTCGTAGTCATTGCGCCTATTACAGTCGCATTTATGAAAGTTGGTGTAAAGAGTGGCGCTCTGAATGTGAGTTACAGCCATGTACGATCCACCCCAGCCGTGCTATAGTCCCAATTATTTCATTGATTTTATCTTCCCGACATTGAAGCGGGAGACCCAATCTCCAATTGTTTACGCAGGCGAGGAGCAGCGTTGCAGATCTCTGAAATGTCTATGTTGGCTTCGAAGGTAAACGACGTTGATTGGTTGTTGCATAAGTTGAAAGCGCTTGACAGAATGCGCGTTCGATAAAGGGAACCTTTTATAATCTTTACGCACAGGGGAGTCATCCTTGTATCGTTGGGTATTAGCCCTTGTAGGCACAAGGACTCACGTTCGTCGTCGACTTTAAGCAGGGTAGCGATTTCCTCATCCCTCAAAGCCATCGCCAAGAAAGGCATAAGTTCCTACCTCTTCTCATCATGTAGAATGACTGGAAATATCCGGAAAATCAACACGTTTGGTTTGTCGGCATGTGATCTCGTACGATCATCCGCTTGGCTGAGTGGCTCAACTGTAGGAACATCTGGCATTTTTTGATTAAAAGAGAACTTTCATCGCAAACAAGACACTTCCGGTTGATAGAACAAGTTGGTTTCGATATTACGTCTTCTGAGACAGACGCCGGTGTTGTTCAGCGAAGAAATTCTTTCTCTTTTCTGCTATTGCTGGTCTAGTTACTCCGGTCTTCATTGATAGACCTAGGACTATTACGCAGTTTACGGTCTCCGCGAGTTGTTACAGTCAGACGCTGAAATCAGAAAGAGTGCAGGCATCAAGTATGTATCTGCCTATGTAGAGCCCAGTATAACCCAGCATATGGTTGTTTAGGTGGTTCACCAATCCGGAGACCTCTAGGGTTGCACAAAGATTTAGCACTGCGACAGCGAAATTCACCAACGTACTCAATTTTACGACCTTTGGTGATGGCGTGGCCTGGATCTTCTGGATTAGTGAGCTCAAAATTAGCTCCGGTCGTCCGAATATTATGCGTAATGTAAAAATTATTTATGGGACGCATTTGGAGTGAAGCAAAAGGCTTTGAACGGAATCTTCATTAGAAAATCCATAAAGCTCTGATGATGTTCGAAGCTGGAGAGGAACAGTGGCCAAGTTTCAGGATTTTCATCGAAAATAGAGTTCTTTGAGAAAGGTCTGACGCGCGGTGACATGATTTCCGGTCAGCGCTGGAATATTTGATGGCGTTTTGACTCTGGTTCTCGAACAGAACCGTCAACATCGTGGATGATGCTGGTTTAACGATGATATTCCAGTACTAGCATTTGGTTGCAGCGGGACACCAATCGCGTCGCCAAGCACTTGACTATGCTGGCTTGATTTAAGTCCAGTGGTTGTTATTGGCTGAAGTAGATGCGGTGAGGTGCGGTGAGGAGCCTTTCCGGAGATAATGTGCAAAGGTTACTTGCTCTGTAGCCGGTGGTCCACAAACGTGAGACTATCGAGTTAATGGTCGCTTTGTTCATCTAGAGGCTGGTGCTGTTGTTTGACGAATTGCAGTGGCCTTTGGTGTTGCTGTCCATTGACATACACATTGGCTCCCATCTGCGCTGTTGTAGCATTCGGCACCAGTGCTCTGGTCGTTCGTCCGAACGGGTTTTGTTTTACCATCAATGCTTGTGCACACTGGCGGTGAGTTTCTATTTTGCTGAATCCACTCCCGAACTTTACCACTTCAATCCACAGAGACGCCGTCATCACAACTAAAACTTTCTTCGGCGTACTCATCAAGAAGTTGATATTCAACAACACTAGTTTGTTGATTTGATGCTCAAGCTCATGTCCTAATCTTTTCGAAGAACGTTTAGAGCATTTGGAGGGCTTGGCAGCAGTCCGCCTAGAGCCAAAACTTGTTGTAGCAATTGGACGTTCCGTGACAATGTGGAAATAGTCGATGTCTTCGGATATCTCAAAAATTTGCTACTTTTGCTAGCAGCTGTAAGCCGGTTTACTGAATGGCCATGGTCGAAAAATTGACATTGGGGCACGAACGAATTAGTCTCCTGCGGTTTATTCGAACTTAGGGGGTTCTTGGGTGGTAATGTTTCGGCGGTATGGGTTGTCTTGGTTAGCGCTCGGTGAAGCTAGCTGCTGCCCGGTAGGTTAAGATTTGTTCTCAATGGTAGCATCAACTCGGGCACACATGAAGTGGAACCATAAGCTGAATCGTTTGCATTGCAATTTTGGCAATTAGATTCCGTTTATGTATGCTCTTCCGCTGGCATCGAAGTGGTAGCAAAAGAAAATCTTTTAAATTGTCGCGAAATCGCAATCTTGCGCAAGTTACAAAAGTCTTGGGAATAGTTACAAAATTTTAGTTCGTTTTCCTCGTGACTCCTTCTTCGTTCGCTGTCAAACTTCAATAGGCAGAAAGCCGGTTGACCCGATCCCGTTAGCCGGCGGAAAATAAAAGATGGCGGCATAGGGAGTAGTTATCGGTAGTTAGATGTCACTCTCGTCGCTTGGGTTGTGTTCAGTCGCAACATCATATTTACCTTCGTCCTCCGGACTTACTCATCCTAAGTCATTGTCTTCCGATCTCGTTTGTTAGGTGTTTTCGATTCGTCTCGTTCTCAAAATACTTCCTGATTATTTTAGGTTTCATTTAATTAACAATTTAGGTATTAGGTGCAATTGCTTAGAATTAGAATTTGAATAAAAATAAGCTAGTTTTCTTTAACAAACAAGAAATTAGAAAATGAGGGACGAGCGCAGAAAAAAACAAATGATGCCGATGGCTGGCCGGCTCGTCGTCCTCTGTCAATTTTCTTTCGTTTACCTTCTCCTTCTTCTTCTTTTCTCAATGCTGGCCGGAGATACTGAACTGTATGTTGTTAGCGCTCATTTGTCTTAGGGTAAACCCACATCGATATTACCTAGGGAAAGATTAGATACTGAAAATCCGTATAGAATCGGATCGTTTTTGCAACACAGGGAGATGATAGTAACAAGTCGGGTAGCTTGTACGACATTTAACATGTGGAGTCCCATCTTCAAAGAAAATAACGCGAAATTGTTTATTTCTACAAATAAGAATATCATTGTTTTATTCGTGTAAATACTTTTAAAGGATAATGCAATACAAATTAGTATATATCACTGTCTTTGGACGTATTGTTGGCAATTAAAAAAAAAGAAACCGTTCATATATTCACGAAAAAGGCGTCTTATTCGAGGATGGAGTGACTTGTAGGGCAGCATTATCGTAAGAATAGTCTGTAGCTGTTGTACTATCCTCACCGGGATGCCTTCCACTGACGGGTGTGGTCACTGTCAATACTGTCGAACCTTCCATTCCTGAATACGAAAAAAGATTAGATTATGATATGCTTTTCATATGATATGGAAATCGAACGCACCTGTTACACTATAAATTTGAGATGCCGCCCTCTCAGTGTCGTTCATATGAATCACATTGGCAATTGTTCCCACTCCTTGTTCCTTGCCATTGTCTTTTTTTCTTGATGATAAGTTTTTGAAAAGCTTAGTCAAACATCTCTTTCTCCTGACCCATCTTATAACCTTAATCGAATTTGATGTTACAGCCAAGATAAGGATAATAATTACAAGAATTAGAATTAAACTTTGCTGATTCCGTATTATACGGATTTCAGCATTAATATCTGCGTCCTTTGCATAAGCTAAAAAAAAAAGAAAAAACGGATATCATGCATAAGTAAGGCTCGTATCCGTACTGTTTTTCGCAGTACAGTACTGTTTTTTTTTGACCGAAAAAGTGCGTACTGCTTTTTTCAGCAAAATACTGTTTTTTTCGCAAAAAGTACTTTTTTTTTTCACTGAAGAAAATATTTACATTTTAGTTTTCAAATGCATCAAAATTAAAATATAATTGTGAATACACATCGCAATGCAAAACTGAGCCACTATTCACTGTTATTCCTGTATGCAAACAACGAAAAAAACGAAGCGTTCATGGCATAAACATAGATTGTCTTTTTCTCTCCATTTTAATTATTGTCCTATCATCATTCATTGTTGTTGGGAGCGCGAGTTACGACGGCTACCTCAATTCCCGATGCCCCGTAACCAACCAATAAAGATAGTTCCGGTCCGGAGTAGTACGAGTATTTAAGTTACTTTACAGTATGGCCTGATTAGGTTTTATTTGGGTTTTTATTAATCCTTAGCCTGTACTTTCCTGTAATAAAACTAACGACCGGCAAGGACAAAAAGGATATTGGGAATTTTCTATCATAAAACATCGGTGGCCCACTCCTTGTATTTTTAGTATATTTAAGCAATAATTTAAGACAGTGTAAACTCAGTCTCTTGTAAATTTTTGCAACGATAAGCTCGTGATGTTCCAAATGTTCTGAGTTTTAAAACAAAATAATTATTATAACGTTTTTTTATTGTACATATAATCTCGACTTTTTTTTTGACTCATATAAGTCGCGTCGCCTGGTTTTGTTTTGTTTGTTCATTTTAAAGAATGCCTAGAAGAAAGAACACCTTCAGCGTAAAACTTCGTGAAAAGTATCCTTTTTTCGGAAAAACAAAAAATTAAAGTGATGTTTTGTGCAAAATGTGCGGAGGTATTTTTTCCATTGCAAACGGCGGTAACGCTGATATTTGTCGTCATATAAAAGCAAAAAAACATCAAGACGCACTAAATGCCGCTTCTACCAGCACATCTATAAAATCGCATTGTGCATCGGATTTGTAAACAGATTTAGCAGCAATGGAAGGAGTGTGGGCTTATCATGTGGTATATTCAAATCAAAGTTTCAAGTCGTCGGATTGTGCCACAAAAATATTTAATGGAAAGTTTTCGTGTTCACAGAAGAAGTGTCAGGCAATAGTAACTAACATTTTCGCGCCGCATGCACAGCAATTACTTGAAAAAGACTTGAAACACACTCGTTATGTTTCAGTGTACACAGATGCATCAAACCAAGGAAATATTAAACTTTTTCCTGTGCTTGTTCGATATTTCGTTCCCACTGACGGTGTGCGTGTGAACATTTTAAATTTAACCCAAGGGTCTGGTCTTCAACAATGATATCGGAACTTATTGAGTCTGCCGCTAATAAATTTGAACTGAAAAAAGAAATTGTCAGCTTATGCGGCGATAATACAAAGGTTAATTTTGGTGGAGAGATTCGTGGCGGCCAAAATAATGTTTTTTATCGATTGAAACAGTGGCTTCCGCAATTTGATCGGCATTGGCTGTGTGGCACACATAACACACAATTCATTGAAATTTGCGTGTGATGAAATAACGTTCGATGTAGAATGGGTTGTTGTTAAAATATATTCTCATTTCTACCTTAACACTGTACGCGTGACTGCATTAAAAGAATTTTGTAGGGAGGCAGAAGTGGAATATGAAAAACTGCTCGGATATGCAAAAACTAGATTGTTAGCTCTCGGACCAGCCATCAAGCGAATTTTGAAACTTTATGATCCTCTTCGGACGTATTTTCGGAAACTGACAAAAGGAGAGAAGAAATTGAAGGAATTTTTCGAAGAAGAGTCATCGAAATTTTGGTTAATGTTCGTGCAAGAACAGGTAGGAGAAAGAACGAAATTAACTCTATCTCTCACCCTCTGATTTAATTAACTCTGTTTCTTCTCTTTTATCAGGCTGAATTATTCGCCAAATGCGTGCTGAAAATTGAAGATGACAATGTTAGGGCAATTGATGTTATTCGCTGTTTAAATGGGATCGATATGACACTTAAAACGCGTCAAGAAGATGTTTTTTTATCGCCCCTTACAGCAGCAGCGTTGCAACGACTTGTTGACAAAAGATACAATTCGGATGAGTTAACTGTTGTACGCAATGATTTTGTTGGTAATTTTTCTTGCTATTGTACAACTCTTCAACAATTTAATACTAACTCAAACTTATTCACAGCCTCTGCACTCTCCTATTTCGATATATGGACAGTGCCATTACAGCCATTGAAACTTTTTTCGTGGGCAACATTGAGAGAAACACCAAAATGGAATGATGTGGCAGCAGTCATGAATAAGTTAGGCGAACTCCAACTGTACGATGTCAATGAAAAACCGGCAGATTTACACACACAATATAGATTTGTGAAAAACTGTGCCAGGAACTTCATCGTCGGTGGAACGAATTTTCGCTGCAGTCAACAAAACTTGGACGTCAAAAAAAACTCGATTAGATGTGAAACCAATAAAGGCGATTCTGACCATCAAATGCAATTTGAAGTATATACGCCTTGACTTCTTCAAATAATTTTTTTGAAATTTTTATGAATTGCTTCATAACATTGCATCAAAAAACAAATACAATGCAACCGCAGAAAAATCCAAATCTCCAACGGATATTTAAGACAACGCAGTGGATAAAAATGTTATTTTGTCCCTTTTTTTTATTTTCATTGAATAAAAAATGTACTGCGTAAGTACTGTTTTTTTAATGTCGGTATACTGTTGTTTATTTCATTTTTGAGAGAAAAGTACTGTTTTGGTCAAAAAAAAGAAAAAAAGCGTTATGCATAAGTATCATCTTAATAGACTATGCTAATACTGCGCCAAATTCCATTAACTTTGGATACGAAATTTATTATTTCCGTTTCATTTTTAAGCATATTTATTTCTATTTTCTTAAGCATACCTCAATGATTGACAAAAATATTTAAATCTTGCCTTAAGTGTCCCATAGGACCTTAGGGGTACCATGTGGACACTCCAGGTTAATTAGAAATTCTTAAAACGATTTATTTCATTCTATGTATGCACTACGTAAATTAATGAGTAAGGTAAATTTAACTGAACTGAATTATTTAGCTAAGAGAGCAGGATAGAAAAATTCAGCATGTGATTTAAGTATGAACATAATATATTTGGTATAACAGTGATATCATTCAGCTTTCGCTGAAATAATCTTTATATTACTTTGTTTAAATTTTGTTATCTTGACTACGTGTTTGTTTACTCATATTAACGGTAGGTACGATAACTTTCTCGTGTAAGTTGGGAGTCATCATCCAATTTTTTAAGAATTGATTCACGCTGTGATAGTATGGTCATTCAAAACAAATGAAGATGAACTAATTTGGAGCGCCATGGAGGCTCCGCGGGCAAAAAATCCTGTCGGGCTTCGATTGGTCTCTTTCTACCCAAATTGCATTCTTCAATGTGCGGTTATATAGGAAAACATTGCGATTAATTGTGGATAGTAGTAACGCACTGTGTACCCAATTTCGGAGAACATTTTTGACGATTTAAGGTGCTGTATCACAGAAAGCTTGATCAATATTGTACTTAAGTGTGTGAATCATAACCTTATAAGCGAAGAATCAGGGTTCTTAACGAAAAATGCTCTTCAGGCTAATGCCGCTTGTTTTCCGTTGCTGAGACTTGTGGCGAGTTATCATAAATTGGTCTATAGTTTTTGTTCACTTGGCTTACTACCCCAATTATAGATACCACGAGTGCACATACTGAACGGGCATTTCTCCATATTGATTCCGAAAGGTAAGTGAAAAATAAAGCTGTTATCCCGGTAATTTACCTTAGGCTTAGAGTGTGCACAGTGTCAGTAAAACACAACAAAAGAATACGAACAATAAAAAATTAATCTAAAAAAGTAACAAAAGAAAGAGAAGTATTTCGGCTTGTTTAGAGCGCAAAGCAAAATAAACAATAAAAACTATAAGCACGCGTTTAGGCGAAATGTTCGCGGAACCTGAATTAGCGCAGTGGCAAAGGGCTCGACCCGCAATCGGAAGGTCGGCGGTTCTCGAATCGCTACACCGGCCGCCATCATGAAAAGGCGCAGAAGGATCAACCCGAGGCCCAATTGAATTAAGCGCCCCTTTCTCAGTACTTCGACTGAAAAGTAGCAGGTGAGGAAAGGGGCGCTTCCTCCTTCCTCAATGCAAGGAAAGGGGCGCCATCACCATTACCATCGAGGTCCGAAGCAGCTGGACAACAACTCAAATCAATGGTCTACGTGGAAACGGATATTGTCTACCGCTCCGATGGTAGGGAAGGCCATTACACAGGAGACAACAACCCCTTCAAATTTGTGAGGTTTCTCCATGGTGAGCTCCCGACGGGAGAAGCAAGCTGGAAAAAAGCTAAACCAGTAACACTAAATCCGGCATAGTTCTTACAGAATAATTAGAAAATACCGACCCAACGCTACTCAAGGTGGGGGAGTTGCGATCTTCATGAAAAATAATTTTAAACATAAGGTCATATATAGCGGTGAAGGGCGGAGATACCAGGTACTAGACTCAGGCCAGGTGCTTAGAAGTAGAAAGAGAATGTACACTGTATCAGCCTATGAACCTGAAGCACTTCAACCCAACGTTTACACCGTAGAGCTCGAGACACTTATTTGATATCTGCGTTGAACTCGGTAGAAAACTTCTACATTCTGGCCGGCGATTTAAATGCCAAACATAGTGCTTGGGGAAAAACATCCCCAACACTAGTGGAAGCCTACTAAGTCATCGGTGGGTTCTACGCAACATCCAATATAGAGTCACGTTGCTCGCAACGTCCGTCGTATTCTAGAAGCGGCTGGATCTCATGGTTATAGACTCTCGACTGAGACTGGCAGAAATTGGTTTTCAACGTGGTCGCACGTCGGTTTTTGATGAGCCACGTCCAGGTGCCCCGAAAACGACTACCACGGAGGATAACGTGACAAAAATCCACGATCTCGTATTGGCAGACCGCCGATTGAAGGTGCGCGAGATAGCTGAGACAGTGCATTTCAAAAGATCGCGTAGGTCATATCCTGCATGAAATTTTGAGCATGAGAAAGCTGTCGGCGCGATGGGTGCTGCGTTTGCTCACTCCGGACAACAAGCGCAACCGTGAGGCAACTTCAGAGCATTGTTTGACGCTGTTTAAGCGCAATCCGAAGGAGTTTCTGGGTCGTTTCATGACAGTCGACGAAACATGGATCCACTGGTACACACCAGAGACCAAGGAACAGTCGACACAGTGGACTTCACCCGGCGAACGTGCTCCGAAGAAAAGGTGATGGCCACCGTTTTCTGGGATTCATAAGGTGTGATCCACATCAACTACCTGGTGAAGGGCAAAACGGTCACACTTCTGCCCTCGCCACGGCCAAGTCGATCGAATTGGGTTACGAACTGCTGCTCCATCCACCGTATTCTCCAGTTTTGGCCAAAACTTGAAAAAGTCACTCGCCGGGCAGAAATTTCAGTCGAATGAGGAGGTCATCGCCGCCACGGGGGCCTACTTTGCATACCTCGAGAAAATGTATTTTTCAGACGGGTTAAAGAAGTTGGAGCATCGCTGGGTCAAGCGTACCGAGCTAAAAGGAGACTATATTGAAAAATAAATGGCCATTTCTCCAAATTTTTTCTTTTTCTTTTGTAGGCTAGGTACTTATCGGAGCATCCTCGTACAGCTCCCACCTTCTCCTGAGGATCCTCGATCACCAAGAAATCATCATCCAAGATGTCACTCTCCGGATTATGCTGTCTGTTCGTAAAATTAAATTAACTGACGTTCTTGAAAGCTTCAAATTCTGATGTTTTTCCGAAATACTTTATTTATTTGCGGGAACATACCAGCGTTGCTGGGATTTACAGCACGAATTCTGTTGTTCCAATGCAAACTTATAGATATTTTGTAATTTTTTTTTTTTTTTGATTAACTGTTGGATATTTTTAAACGCTGGCTTCAGTATCCTGACCTGTTTTGTATGTCGGTAAGCCGCCTGTACAATATTTTGAGTCATGGCATTAGTCTACTTTGCTATTTTATTTGTGTAGCGCGTCGATTGTCGCGCTTTGGTACATGTTCGTGGTCTCGTAATATTTTTGGCGCAGTATCGTACTTTCCATCGTCTGCTTAATTTTATCATCTATCTGTTTGAGGTTCCTGTCATCTATCTATCTTGCTGTTTGACGCTTTCGGACACACATTGCAATATTGGCAAATTCGTTTAGTATGTACTGTGGTTACTACACTGAGTCTGTATTGGTCACTGTCGTATACGAATGTTCGTAGACAGTTATAGACAATTCGTTCATGTCAGCCAGTTTCAGTTGAGAATCAAGTAGCATGCGATTCAGATAGGAGCCGCACGTGGGATGGATGGACTCTCTGATCCGAGTAATTTGACTCTATACTCTATGCTCTGCAGAACACACCAATGGCTTAGTCGGCTGCACCTAGTGTTGGGTATGTTGTTTCTCCAATCATTATGTTTGGCTCGTCCGAATGTGGTAGTTTTCTACTAAGTTTAAGTGCAGTGATCGGAAAAATTTGCAGAGCTCTATAATGAAAATGTGGCTTGAGGTGCTTTACAATATACATTCTCTTTCTATTTCGGAATGGGATGCACACAATGCAGGCCTCTAACACCTAGAAAAGTGATTCTCAACCACTTTGCCGCCCAATTTTAGATATTTAATTACAGTGAAATCTCTCATAAGCGGACACCTGCGGGACCGACATTTTGATCATCTAATTAAATGAAAGTATATTAAGATATCACTTTGAATATTTTTTTTATTTAAAACCAACCACTTTTATTTTTTTGGACCCTTTGATGTATGAGACCCACTGTGCCTAGTTAAACTACGTATGTACATATGAACTTTAAGTTTATATTTAAATTAAAAAAAAATCTTGAATTCGACTCTGTTGTAAATGGACTCCAGAACACACAACTTTTTCAAAATGTAATCGGGGATCGGTTGAAATTTGTAAGGCTTTTTGGTCTCCAACATTCAAAGCAGCATTTCGAAGAGACTCGCAAGCAGTTATAGCACTTCGGTAATTCATATCCGTGTCTGGTTCCAATTCTTCCAACTCCTCATATTCACTTGAGACATCAACATTAAGAACACTAAGACTATTTTCCACATTTCATCCTTCGTCTGTGAACACATTGTCATCACAAGCTGCATATTCCATAGAGTCTGTCGGTTCGTCGGAACCGATTTGCCTGTTAAGCGAGGACAAATTGCTTAAGCAAGACAGAGGTATATCATCCCCTGCATCAAAGTCTTAATTTGAAATGCGTTCAGTCCTTAAAAGCCCACATTTTTTGAAACAGGGATTCCGCTGTAACTTTATTCCAGGCTGAAGCATCGCATATAATCATCCAACATATTTATTGCGGATGAAAGTTCTGTTACGTTAGAAACAAAGAATATACCTTGTTCTTAGTAGGACGTTGTTGTGTTGGCTATTTCTGTTTCTGCGGCTGCTGCTGTTTTTGGGGCGTTTGTTGTTGCTGCTGTTTCTGTTGCGGCTGCTTCTTTTACGGCTGCCGTTCTCGTGTTGGTGTTGCGGCTGTAGTTGGGTGGTTTTAACCCACTCCCTTTTTTTTCTGACGCATTTCGATGAACCTATGTATAGGGTTTTCCAAAAAGGACTTGACAACTTTTTTTTTTAAATAAAACGCAAACCATTTGAGATATTTCAAAAACTTTATTATCGGCTTGAAGTACAATCAAAACATTTATGAATGGAACTCGACTTCGTTCATATGGCCACGGCGAGCACGTTTGCAGTGGTCGATTCGTTGGACCCAATTTTCGATGACTCCGCCACACATTTCGGCCGAAACTCCGCTATTTCGCGTTCACTGTTAGCTCTGAGCTCTTCCAACGTCGTCGGCTTGTTGGCATAAACCAATGACTTAACGTAGCCCCAAAGAAAATAGTCTAGAGGCGTTAAATCGCACGAACGAGGCGGCCAATCGACTGGCCCATTTCTTGAGATAACATGCTCATCAAACTTACTCTTCAATAAATCGATTGTAACGTGTGCTGTGTGGCTTGTGGCACCATCCTGTTGAAACCACATGTCGTCCAAGTCCATATCTTCCAAAAATAATCGGTAATCATGGCGCTGGCCATTCACAGTAACGTGACGATCGTTATCGTCGACGAAAAAATACACCAAACAGTTCTTTTTTGTGGATGAAGTGGTGATTCATGAAGCACATGTGGATTTTCACCCGACCAATAACGCATATTTTGCTTATTGACGAACCCATCGAGCCAAAAATGAGCTTCGTCACTGAAGATGATTTTGCGATGAAATTCACCATCTTGGCGCATCTTCTCCAGAGCCCCATCGGAGAACGTACGTCGCTTCAAATGGTCCATTGGCTTCAATTCTTGAGTCAACTTGATCTTGTATGGGTGTAAACCAGGCTCCTTACGCAAAATACGCCATAGTGTGGTCTGAGTGATGCCCAATTCTTGAGAACGCCGTGGAATTGACTGATTTGGATCGTTTGCTACAGACGCCTGAACGGCAGCGATATTTTCGTCACTTCGACCAACCCGTCTCACTGATACGGCAACATCACACAACGAATATGTAGACTCAAATTTTTCCACTAAGCTTGTTATTGCCTGTCTACTAGGGCGAGAATTACGACCGAAAATTGGAGTTAACGCTCTTAAAGTTGCGGTCACCGACTCCGAATTTCGGTAGAAAATTTTTATAATTTGCAGACGTTGCTCGTTCGTGTACTTTGCCATGATGAAAATGTTGAGTTTACTGAATAAATTGACAATGATAGTTTGATGATTAGTGAAAGGGTGCGTTCACAAATTAAATTCAAAGCTATCTAGTCCCCATTGGAAAACCCTTTACCTTTACCCTTTACCCTTCAATTTAGCGCATCGATTGTGTTCTTCCTCCGCAACTAAAATTGAAAGGGCTGTGAAGGAGTTATTCTCTGATGTGTAGTGTCCCCCGGAAAGGTGGGCAACGTCACTATCCATGGAGGGAGGTTGCTGTAGCTGTTTTTTGACTGTTGTTGATGTTGATTTCACCCCTTCCCGAGAGGTGCTTAAGTTGATTACTTCGCAGATTAAGCTTCCTCCTTTTTTTAATCACGTCGATTATCGAAACGGCAGACGAAGTTACAAAATCGGACAGATCATCCAACTCCTACTCCGTTAGACGAACGGATATTTGTACATATTTTGTTCCTGCTACTACTGACGAGCTGAGCAGGAAATATATATGAAAAGTTTCTCCCATTGGGGAGTTGACTGCGGGATCTTTGGTCCCCGCATCGAGCACTTTATCACTGTGCTACACTATTGGCGCCACCACCCAAACACGCACTTGAATGTTTAGTGTTTTTAACATAGAGCATTGTGATAACATCCGATTCTTCTTAACACATACTACACTTCGGTCTTTGGCAATTTATATGAAATATTTTTCTAAAAAACTGAAAACTAAACTAATGAGATTTTTATTTCTTTGAATAACTGCATGTGTATTACATGTGCCTATCTACATGTATAAATATATATTTTTATATTTGTTTACCGGTGCTTTGCAAAAAGATTAAATTACTCGCGAAAGTCATACGCGGAATAGGTTACCTAGTGGAACATTGAATATGGGTAATGTAAAAATAGCGGTAACGTAACCATTCCAATTCGAATTATACTATATGTCGTGCCTACAAACTGTGTTATTTCTTGCCTTACACTCGAAATACAAACACATGCCTAATCCATGATTCTTTCCTTAAAAATCCATAGATCAGACAAAATTATTATAAATCAATGCTATCGAAAAAAAAAAAAACTTTTTTCTCCCCCACACATTTATATGAAATTGAATTTGTAAAAGAGTACCAAGAATACTCGTATGTACTCGTATGTAGGTAAGTTTGCTAATTAGCAGTGAACAAATTACCAGAAATTTTTTTTAAATTAATACATTTGTTAGAAGGAAAATATTTTCAATTATCATTATTAAAAATGTAAAAATATCCCTTTTTATAAATACCTGCACAAAATCTGTTACAGTCGTTCTCATGGTAATTATGAGATTTAGGATCACAAATTTCGTTGCACTGTTCACACCGCTCGCTGAACGAAGAACAGTACTCTGCTGCAGAGCAATCCTGCCCGCCGGTACATTTTTGTGTTGCCGCCAAAGCACTATGAATAGTTGCTTGAAGGATTGCAACTACCAAGAGAAGACAATTCATAGTTTCTCATTTGTTTCTGTTCCACAAACGACACACTTTAATTCTCCACTATCTTGACTTCTGTTTTTGTTTTTTTTTTGTTTTGTATCTTTTCTCTTTGCTGCGGATGTGGAAAAAGAAATCTTTGGAATCGATGACTCACATTTTATCACTACGTTGCCAATCAACTTCCACTCACTACCACAAACTCTACTTCCCTAGATGTCTATTTGCACCTTAAAAGGGTTGAAAATTAATCGCGATCCATTGAAAACATGGTAGAAATTGTTAATTTTTTATAATTTTAAATTAAATGTGAAACAGAACAAAATTTACAGGTAGCACTCGTGTCTACAGTTGCGCGGAGCTGACTATCACAAACTGCGGGTGCGTATATAATTTAACTATGATTCAGTTGGTTATATGTGTAAACTTGTTTTCTTCTACAGGTATTTATACCAACCTGTTTTGATCGCTACGGCTGGCTGGCACTTGACGTTTTCACTGTTGGTGAAAAGAGGAAAGCAGAATTTGTTTACAGATTGCCATCTACCTGGATTCTTCTGTCTCCGGTGAGAATGAACGTAGCGTACTATATTAAGAGTATAACAGTGGAACAAAATCAAATTATCTAGGCGCAAGATATAATAACTGTACGAATTGAAGTTAACATTTTTGTTTTATACATTTAGGTGTCATACATTACAAGAAGGTAATTTATGCTAAATGATCAAATGGTCATATTACTGACTTTGACTGAAACACCCGAATACTGATATTGGAATATGAAGTGATTGGAAAACGATCTTACTCTTTAATTTATCCCATTACAATTAGAAAAAAATGGAAAGATTGTGAATACCTTGCTAATGGTGCTGAAATTCGATTCATCTAGCATGTTTTTACATGGCCTTATTTTTCAGATGAAATGGGGGGGTTGATTTTAATTTTTTTTTTATTAATTGTAAATGTAAGGGAGATTCACTTGGTAAATAAAAAAGACATTTTCAAATGTATTAAGTTTTTATATGTACATATTTGGTAAACGAAGACATTGTTTCATATTTACATAGTAAAATACATAGTAAACTACATACATATGTAAATTAGCACAAGGTACATATAAAACTTTGTTAAGCCTCCTGTTAACATATTTCAAAAGATAGGAACAATATTTTCTGTAGATAGATAGATAGATCTTTATTTCGTGTATAATGACAAAAGTTGGAGTTATCACAAATTTTACAATACAGAGATTTGATAGCTAGTATCTTACTTCTGAAATAGTTATTTTACAAATACAATTTTGTTGCGATATGAAAAAATAAATAATAATATTAATAAATTGAAGGAAAAACACAAATCAAAACCTCCTTGTAAGAGCAAAAGAAAAAAAAAAAAACAATAAACAGTGTGCCAAAAAGCTAGAGCATGTAGGTCTGGTCAAGACAAGAAAAAAATCGTATGGGAGGGGGGTCTATTCCCCCCCGTTTAGCCGGGAGGGGCAATTTTCTAAAAAGTTGACTAAATTTGGAAAAAAATATATTAAAAATCAAGAGTTATATCCACAATGCCGTGATATACTTTTCTGTAAAGCCAGAAACCTCTTCTTTTATCTTGTTTTTAAACGAAGCTGTTTTAAGGAATAGTTTTTGAGAAATTAATTTTCAAACTCAAAATTTTAAAAAAAAAGTGAAAAAAAAATTTCGAACTATTTTTTTTCAAAATTGTATGTAATTAAGTACTATTTTTTTTTCCAAAAATTCAATTCTCTTATTAGTTTTTAGTTAAAAACAGAAAACCGGATCCAAAAATGACTTGTAGTTTTTGAGAAATTAAAAAAAAACCCGAACCATTTTTTTCTAAGAAAAACATTTTTTTTGGTTTTAACGCGGCTGGACTTAGAGGCAAATTAATGTATGAAACATTGACCCCTTTTTTATTATTTTTAAAAAAATTCGGAGTTTTATGAGGAAACAATAAAGTGACACAGTATTGGAATAACCCTGGAGAGCACGGAGTGCTAGAGCATCGAAGAAGCGAAAGACCAGTTACAGATGGATCAGGAATCTTAGATGAAAGAATTTTGGATTTGGTCTGACGTAATCCCTCCCTTAGTACAAGGAGGATAGCTATTACGCTTGGAGTGCCCAAATCTAGAGTATGGAGAGTGCTTCATACCGAAAACTTACACCCGTACCATTTTAAGCCAGTTCAGGAACTCACCTCAAACGATAAGTTTTTGAGAGCAGAATTTTGGCGATCATTACTGCTTCGAGATGAAACTGAACGAAACTATTTTGTGAGGATATTCTGGACGGATGAAGCACAGTTTACCAGAGATGGGGTTACTAACTTCCACAATTTGCATCATTGGAGTAGCACCAATCCACACAACAAAAAACAAAATAAATCACAACACCGCTTTGGCTGTAATGTTTGGCTTGGTATTGTCGGACAAACTGTAATCGGGCACCGGTTATTGAATGCCGTTATTAATGGAGAATCATACCTGCAGTTCCTACGAGACCTTTTGCCCGATTTTTTTTTTTTTTTTTTTTTTTTTTCAATTCATTTTTATTTCATATTAACTTATATCTATCTTACCCTAGTCAAAAATGCTTAAAACTAGCTTAACTATCTTAACAAATGTAACTATCTTACTGGCCCTAGGCGGACACTCTAAAACAAACAGAACAATTGAAACATACTTATGTCTTTCGACGTCTACATGAATTTACAATTAACATTATTATAACTAACTAACTTAAGCTAAGAAAAATGTTTTTTTTTTATTAAAAAACTTAGCATATGATCATTTGTTTTTTAAATATTTTATATAAAACTTAAAACTACCTTAAACTAATTAAACCTAACTAAACCTATCTTATTCTAACTTAACTAAAATATATATACACAAATATATACATTATATATATTTTATATATATATCTTTTTTTTTTTATGTTTTAAGTTTTATTCTTTTTTTTGTGATTTTGCATTTTGTATTTTTTTTTTTTTTTTTTCTTTTGTCGTTTTTGCCCTAGCCTACCCTAACCTACCCTACCCTACCTTACCCTACCCTAGCCTATGTAAGCCTGCCATTGGTGTTAGGCAGGCCTTGCCTTGAAGAGGCTGCTCCTATCAAGGTGTCCGTTGACGGAGTTCTCTCCAGCCACCAAAAGCGTTGATGCTGGCGGACTACGTCTCCTCGATCCCGGCGTGAGACCGATCTACAGAACCTGAGGCGCTCGGGCTCACGGAGCGCGACATCGGGTTCGTAGAGGAATCGCCGCTCCACGGAATTGCGACCCACGTGGAAGATTAGCGGTAACGCCAATCTGTCCTGGATCAGCCCACATCTATCTAGATAGAGGAATGCTTCTGGCGGGACAAAGCCGTTAAGGCGCACTCTCTCATGATATAGATCATTGGGGTAGTAAGCCCCGAAGATCAGACTATTGACCGAAGTCATTGCTCTTGCAACGTGGCTTCGAATCAGTTTGATCAGAAAATTATCTATCCGTACAATCCTGGCCCTATTGTATAGGACCTCGTTCGGGTAAAATTTCGTGTACTCAGATTCGGGAGTCCTATGTAGCCCGAGACAAGTCCTAAGACATTGTCTCTCAAACACCCGAATCCTTTCCATCAAGCTGGCTCTCACATTGAACCAGACGGGGCATCCATAGGCAACCATGGGCCTGATTAAGGCCATGTAGCAGATTACTTTCACCCTGGAATCAAGTTGGCTGCTATGAAACAGCCATCTTGTCAGAGCGAAAGCGCCCCGGGCCCTTGCCAGAGCAGCATCTACATGTTTGTCAAAATATAGATACTGGTCCAGCACGATCCCAAGGTATCTGACTACACTTTGTCTCGCCAGTGGACGCCCGTCCGGCCCAAAGATAGAGAACCTGCGCCAATTTTTTCTAGTGTCCCGAGAGGCCCTAGACAAAGGCGTTCTGAACAATATAGATTCTGATTTCTGGAAGTTGATTTTCAACTTCCAGTCATCACAATACTGCTGAATTTTTTCGAAGTCACGCTGCAGAAGAGTAACAATGACGTCGATCGTTGGACCTGATCTGTACGCGATTAGGTCATCTGCGTACGCTATTGAGTGGTGTAGAGAAACAAGTAGATCACTCAGGTAAATGCGGAAAAGGATCGGCGAATTTACCGTACCCTGTTACAGTCCGTTTTTGATTTCAAATATTTGGGTAGAAGTTACATTGGCAATTTTCACAACGAACTTTCTACCGGTTAACATGTCAAAAATCATATATAGCAGTGGTTTACATATGCCCAGCCGACTGAGCTTGTAATAAAGACCTTCTAACCATACGGTGTCGAAGGCTTTTTCCAAGTCAATCAGACAGGCACCCGTGCATTGGTTCTGGCATTTATTCCATTGGATATCCGACACAAGCTTCGACGCGGCATGAATAGTATCATGCCCCGCTCTGAAACCGAATTGGTTATCCGGGATGATTTTATTGTCCTCAACCCATTTAGACAGGGCTCTATGGATCACCTTCTCGAAGACCTTGCTGATACTCGGAAGGAGACTGATCGACCGGAGATTTGCCGGGTTAGAGGTGTCTTTCCCCTTCTTGGGGATTGGTTGAACCACCGCTGTCTTCCAATGCACTGGATAATATGCATTATTCAATGCATTGTTGAACAGGATGGCGTACCTCTCTACAGCCATTGGTGCAAGTTGCCTTAGCACAACATTGGATATGCCGTCGATACCCGCGGATTTTTTCCTTTTCAATGACTGAAAGATCATCTGGAGATCTTCCGTCGAAATGAACAGGGTGTTAGCCCCCTCACTGGCGATGGCATTGCTTGCCATGAAATCTTCATTGAACCTGGTAAAACCAAGATTCTCAGATCGCCAATGATCGAAATCATTTCTAAGGTAGAAGTGATGAAGCAGGGCTCTGTTCTCCAGGTCATGGTTCGGGCGAATACTATCATTCACCTTGTACACTTCCTGGAAAACAGCTCCCACTGTCGCCACCTTCTCCTGAGGATCCTCAATCACGAAAAAGTCGTCATCCAGGATGGCGCCATCTGGATCGATGCTAACTGTCCGTAGCAAACGTTCATTGTCTGACGTTCTCGGAAGTTTCAGATCCTGAATGTCATTCTGATTGTTTCTCCGAAATATTTTATTTATTTGCGGAAACATACTCGCGCTGTTGGATTTTACAGCACGAATTCTGTTGTTCCAATGCAAACTTACAGATAATCTGTAATTTTCTCTGATCAATTGTTGGAGATTTTTAATCAGTGACTTCAGTGTCCTGACCTCCGAGTTTTGTCTGTCGGTAAACCGCCTGTACAAGAGTTTGAGTCTTGTTAGGAGTCTACTTTTTTGTCTATGCAGTGCGTCGATTGTCGCGTTTCGGTATATGTTTGTGGTATCGTGCTGTCTTTGACGTGGTATCGTACTGTTCATAGTCTGTTTAATGATATCGTCCATTTCTTTGAGATACCTGTCAATCTCGTGGTTTGACAGGTTCCTATTAGTTGGTGGGAAGGAGGCGCTCGAAGTGAGCGCTCTCGTCAGGGAATTGGCGAAGCGTGGCCAGCACACCCTACTGTAATCGTAGGGGTGCGTGTGGACGTACTCTGCCATTTCCGCGAACTCGTCAGGTACTGTGATCACGGCACATAGTCCGCAATGGTCACTGTCGTATACAATGGTCCGTAGACAGTTAATAGACCATTCGTTCGTGTCTGCCAGTCTCAGTCGAGAGTCTATAAGCATTAGATCCAGATAGGAGCCGCTCCTAGGATACGATGGACTATCCGTTGCGAGCAACTTGACTCTATATTCAATGTTGTGAAGAACCCACCAATGGCTTAGTAGGCTCCCCCTAGTGTTGGGAATGTTATTTCCCCAATCACTATGTTTGGCATTTAAATCGCCGGCCAGGATGTAGAAGTTTTCTACCGAGTTCAAGCGCAGAGATCGAAAGAGTGTCTCGAGTTCTGCGATAAAAATATTGGGTTGAGGTGCTTCAGGTGCATAGGCTGATACAATGTACATTCTCTTTCCGTTTCGGAGAGGAATGCACACAATACAGGCCTCTAGCACCTGGAACCTCCGCACTTCACCGCTATATATGACTTTATGTTTAAGATTATTTTTAATGAAGATCGCAACTCCCCCGCCTTGAGTAGCGTTGGGTCGGTCTCTTCTAATTATTTTATACGAACTGTGCCGGATTTTGTGCTTCTGGTTTAGCTTTGTTTCGCTAACCAAAAGTACATCGGGGCTTTCGTCCTGCAACAGGTTAAAAAGTACGGTTCGTCGCTCGATCCTTATCAGTGAATTTACATTCACCGATAGGATCTTCAAGTGTCTCTCTGCCAGCGTACCCATCATGACCTTAGGTGCGCTAGGCCCGGCAGAAGCGAGCAGATACTATCTACTCGGGTCGCCGTTTCCTGGATCTGTTTTTGGAGCTGCCCAATCTGCCCTTGGATTGCGAGCAAGATCGAACAGACATCCACCTCGGCCCCCGGTGCCTTAGAGACAGGCAATGGGGCTTTAGGAACAGCCACGGGTTTTTGTACCGTCATTCCCGAACCTGCCGCCATTTGGGCGTAGGTCAACTGGGATGTGACGGCTGGTGTTTGGAAGCGACCCAAGGGACGCTTCTCCTCGACCTTCTGCTTACGGGCCAGGTTTTCTTTCTTGATGTCCTGGAACTTAGGACATCCCCGATAGTTTGCAGGGTGCCCTCGGTTCCGACACAAGACACACTCGAGCTGCTCTCTGTCCGCCACCTTGTCTTTCCCAAGGTCGCATTCCTCGTTCTTGTGATTCTTTGCACACTTAACGCATCGAGGCTGCATTTCGCAGTTCGACGCGGCGTGCCCGAATCTTTGGCAGCGGATACATTGCAAAATGTTTCCTTGCCTTTTTAATATTTCCCATGTTACACGCTGGGAAGCCAAGGAAGTAATGGACCTTAACCTCTCCAGCTTGCTGTTGGGTGTGAGCTGTACCACGAAGAAGGGAATCACTCGCTTCTCCCGTCGGGAGCTCACCGTGGAAAATGGCTTAACCGCCACGAATTTGAGGTCGTCACTCTCGAACTCTTTGAGCTCTGAGAGCATTTCCTCGGGATCTGTGATAGATTCCACGCCTTTGAGGAGCATCGTCCGCAACCTCTCGGCCTTTGGAGTGTAGGAGAAGAACTCCGTGGTTGACTCCTTCAATAGGCTTTTAATACGCTTATGCTGCTCCAGTGTCTTGCACTGAATAGCATAGCGTTTCTGGCCCAAACATTTAAATTCAAAATTACCTACACCAATGGCATACTTACACAGATCGATGGTTTCTCGTAAGGCCGTGGTATAGGTGAGGATCGGTGGCACTTTCTCCTTTTTCGGGCGCTGTTGCTGCGACTGATGCTGTTGCTGCTGCTTCTGCCGCTGCGGTTGTTGTTGCTGCTGCTTCTGCTTCTGCTGTTGCGGTTGTTGTTGCTGCTGCTGCTTCTGTTGCTGCTTCAACTGCTGCGGTTGTTGTTGCTGCTGCTGCTTCTTCTGCTGCTGCGGTTGTTGTTGCTGCTGTTGTTTCTGCTGCGGCTGTTGTTGTTGCTGCTGTTTCTGCTGCTGCGATTGTTGTTGTTGCTGCTGCTTCTGCGGTTGTTGTTGCTGCTGCTGCTTCTGTTGTTTCTTCTGCGGCTGCTGTTGTTGTTGCTGTTTTACTTCTTCGGCGGCTATAGCCTCCTCTTTCAGCTTCTGCAACGCCTTAATTTTGTCAACTACGGCCTGTAGCTGGGCGCGCAGGAAGCGTTCTTGCTCCTCCAGCACACTACGTTCGTCCTCCGTAGCCGAACTTAAGAGGGCCGCGAAGGGGTTGTTGTCCCCCATGTAGCGGCCTTCTCTACCGTCGGAGAGGTATTCGACCTCTGCTTCCATGGGGATCACTTTCTTTATTTGTTGCTGTTGTTGTTGTTGTCCGGCTGCTTCGGACGTCGATGGTGGTGATGATGGCGCCCCTTTCCTCGCTTCGACCTGCAGTTTTTCAGTCGAAGTGGTGAGGGAGGGGCGCTTAATTAAGTTCGGCCTCGAGTTGACCCTTCTGCGCCTCTTCATTACGACGGGCGGCGTAGCGAAATCGGATGATAAATCATCCGATTCCGATTCCGTCTGACGAACGGGTCCTCCCCCGCCGTCTCCCGACATGTCTTCTCGCTACTGTTGTTACAACTGTTAGTAGTGGAAGAACACGAAAAAACACGAAAAATATTTTTTTCCCGAATGGGGATTTGATCTGCCGATCTTCGGATTATCAGTCCGGCGCTCTACCACCGTGCTAACCTTATAGTTGCGAGGTGTTTGACTAAGTCCGCACTTGTACTATTTATTGTTTATTTTGCTTTCCACTTATGGAAATCAAGCCGAAACACTCCCTACCACTGCACTGGTCTGTGATCAACTCACCTTTTGCCCGATTTGATGGACAACGTTCCTTAGATAATTTAATCTACCAGCAAGATGGAGCACCAGCACACTACAGCTTACGGGTTAGAAACTGGCTGGATGATCATTTTAGTTGGATCGGAAGAAGGGGCCCCACGGAATATCCACCTAGATCACCAGATTTAACTCCTGTAGTATTTATGTGGAAATACACATAGTATCTTTGGAACAACTGAAAGAACGGATTGAAGTCGCTGGAGTCAAATTGCAGGAAAATTTGTCAAGCATAGACTTATGTGCAGTCATTAGAAGGAGATATAATCTTTGCCTTCTAAAAAATGGGGATCATATTGAACATTAATTATAATACAACTACGAATTTTTTAAAAATAATAAAAAAGAGGTCAATGTTTCATACATTAATTTGCCTACAAGTCCTGCCGCGTTAAAACCAAAAATAAAGGTTTTTCTTAGAAAAAAATGGTTCGGGTTTTTTTTTTTAATTTCTCAAAAACTACAAGACATTTTTGCATCCGGTTTTCTGTTTTTAACTAAAAACTAATAGGAGAATTGAATTTTTGAAAAAAAAATAGTACTTAATTACATACAATTTTGAAAAAAAAATAGTTCGAAATTTTTTTTTTCATTTTCTTTTTCAAAATTTTGAGTTTGAAAATGAATTTCTCAAAAACTATTCCTGAAAATAGCTTCATTTAAAAACAAGATGAAAGAAGAGGTTTCTGGCCTTACAAAAAAGTATATCACGGCATTGTGGATGTAACTGTTGATTTTTAATAATTATTTTTCCAAATTAAGTCATTTTTTTTAGAAAATTGTCCCTCCCGGCTAAACCGGGGGGAATAGACTCCCCTCCCATACGACCAGACCTACACGCTCTAGCTTTTTGGCACACTGCTCGTGGGACACCCTGTATATACATATGTATATATAAATATATGAATGTGTGTATGTATATTAGGGTGTCCCAAAAAAGTCGACTTTGAAAATCTACAGGTCTTACCCCCTAATATTGTACCTAGTACTCTAAAAGTTACATAAAATCCAAAACCAGCTCGATCAGACATTGCTAACCCGTGCCGACTTGTGGCCACTTACCGCTCCCGCCCTGACTTCGCTTCTCACGCCTCTCACTCAGTCACCACCGGGTTATTGTCAGTGAATGTTGTATTGTGTCATTCTTTTTGTGATGTCTTACGGATTACGCACTGGAGATAATAACATTTTTTTAGCGGGAAAAACTAGCCATCAAATACATACGTATGTATAGAGGAATTTAAAAATAACTTATATAACCTTTTTGATATTGCTCACGCTGATGCACTAAGCATGATGAAATTAGAAGAAGATAAAGATTTTCTTTTGCGTCAAAGAGAACCAGGACGAAAAGGCTGCCTTTTGGGGGTTTATAAAAAGATGAGTGCCAAAGAAAAAAGACAGGAATTACAACGATTAAGCCGCCCAGAAAGACAAAAAGGCAATTTAAATTTGGCATCTACTTCTACTGACCTATGCTCTATATTTTCGTCTGACAACGAAGAATGTGATAGTTCTTCAAGTGATTTTAAGACTGAGACCACCAATAGCTTACTGACGGGAGATAAAATTAAGAAAAATAAATCAGACTTTATGACGGAAATATACTTGGTACGCTATGCAGTTGCCAGATGAGTGTTCGTGACTCTGTGTATGTCATTCAAGCTGAGGCTTTAGGATATAATACAAATTATCTTACAATTAGTAGGTCTACGATTCAGAGAGCTCGAGAGAAGTTTAGAAAAGAACGAGCTGACGGAATCAAATCTGCGTTTAAAACAAATTTTCCTAAATTTGTAACATTGCATTGGGACGGTAAGTTAATGTCGGCTATGAATGTCCGAGACCCAAAGGAATAGCGATTACCGATAGTTATCACCTACGAAGAAAAGGAGCAACTCATCGGGATTCCAAAACTAATTAACTCATCTGGAAAAGAACAGGCACTGGTAATTTGGGAATCTATTAAAGATTGGCAATTGGAGGACAAAATACAAGTCATATGCTGTGACACGACTGCATCAAACACTGGCCGAATTAACGGAGCAGCAGTGTTGATAGAGCAAAAGTTAGAAAGGGGCCTAATGTTTTTTCCTTGTCGTCATCATATATGTATATGAATTAGTTTTACGTTGTGCATTTGAAGCTAAAATTCCCCATCCAAAAACTAGTCCCGAGAGCCCTTTATTCAAAAGATTTAGGGAATCCTGGAATAGCATTATTAGTGAAAACGTACTGAACGGCCAAGAGTGTATTAATTCTTGGTTCGTTAGGGAACAACTAGATTCACTATTATTAGCATTAAAAGCCTACTGGCAAAATAAAAAAAAGCGAGGTGATTCACTAGAGTTAATAGAATTAGCAATACTTTTCCTGGGTGAAAATTTAGAGAAAAATATTAAAATTCGACCACCAGGTGCAATGCATCATGCCCGATGGATGGCTCGAGCAATATACATATGTTCTTAAGATATATCTTTTAAGAGCGGAATTCGGCTTAATGGCAGAATATCGTACTTCCCTTCTGACGATTTGTGTTTTTATTGTGAAAGTTTACATAAGGCCCTGGCTGTCCTGCGATTCAACAGTAAAAGCTCCAAACCAAGATTTAAATTTTCTTAAATCAATCAAAGATTTTGAACGTATAGATCAAAACATCTCAAAAGCAGTTTTAAAAAAATTTATGAATCACTTGTGGTACCTAAAGGAAGAAGTGGCACTGTTGACACTGTTGAAGTTGAAACGAAAAGAAAAATGGTTAATAATTTAGACAATGAAGAGCTTGGTATCGATAGAAAATACATACTACCTCTTGATGCAGTTGGTGACAAATTTTTCTGTAAGTAATTGGTTAATTTTTTTAATATTACGAACATAAGTATGGAATTTTCTTTCTAATTTAAATGAATTATGAAAGGTAAAACAATAGATGAGTTTATATCCAAGAAGAGTAAGAACTTTTTCTCCAGTTTTGAGCTTGATCCTGAATTTTTAAATCATTGTCCTTCTTCATGGGAGTCAAATAATTCATTTTTAAGGTGTAAAAAAATCGCCGATTCATTGAAAGCAGTCAATGATACAGCTGAAAGAGCGGTAAGGCTCATGGAAGATTTTCATGGCCTATTAACTGTCAAAGAGGACCAAAATGAATATGTATTGCAGTGTGTCCAAGAGCATCGGCAGTTCTATCCTGACTGTAACAAACTTACCTTAAAACGAAAATTTATTGAATAATGTACATTCTTAATCTCTTATTAATTAAAATGTTTGAAATCATTTAAAAGTAAATTAAAGTAATTGTTTGTAATGTCTGTTTTATTTTGAATGCTCCTAATTAATTATTTTGTATGCGTCATTACTGGTGCCTTCTTCAATAGCGATCTGTCGGCCAATCGACATCCCCCTTATCTGCCTAATTGAATCAATGATTTTATTAAAGATACTGGGAACAATTAATTTGGACTGCAAATAAGCAGTTTATATTTAATTTCCTAAAAATCAAAAGCACATTCTGTAACATAGTGTATTTGCAATTTAGTGATTTTAAGTGGTATTGCAACAGTAGTTATCCACTCTCTAAATGTTCAACTTCAAGTCGGCACGTGTTAACGATGTTCAATTGACATGAAATTTATTTGAGATATTCAGGATATTAATAGGTACAATACAAGAGGGTAAGACCTCAAAAAATAAGAACTTTTTTTTCTCCCTTAAAATTGGGACACCCTAATATAAATAAATAAATAAATATTTCAGTAAATAAAGAAATAAACTAGGCAGATCAGTATGCGCGGGCTTAACTCCGCTACTGAAAATTTTTGATCGAGCGAGCAAATTTGTTGTTTTATCAACCTTGCTCTCGCTCCGCATGGCACTTTTCTAAACTTTACTTGGTTATTTCCCACTATTTTTCAATCAAACAATTTCATTTGATAATTTATGGCTCATCTACAGACCTAGATCTATCGAATGACATGCTGCACACATGTGTGGTTATAGCCGATATCTACATTTAGTGCGTACAAGATTAGTCCGAAATCGTTTTCGGACCACTATATTCCCCGTACATGCACGCGCTAGGCCAAAAAGTGGGTGATTGCTCTCGCTCCGCTACGCTCCGCTCGATCAATAAATAATTAATAAAACAAAAATAAAAAAATAAATAAATACAAATTGTAAATAAATAATTATATCAGTGAATAAACAAATAAATAAATAAATAAATAAGTAAAATTAATAAATAAATAAATAAATAAAAGCGTTAAAATTCATAGTCATTCATAACACTAGTTTACAGTACATCTGTTGCCGCAGAAATTTTAGCTCTTGCTGACTACATATGATATGCTATTTTCAAAAATATAATTAGAAGATTTTTATCAGCTCTAGTTTCTGAGTTTCAGCTATGTAGGTATAAAACAGAAAAAAACATGTATTTACTAAGAAAAACTTTACTAAAAAAAAAAAATAATTAAACATTGAGTTCTAAAAAAGTTCGTTTTAATGCTATTCTCTGATGTGTAGACTTTGGAAAATGACGTATCAGAGGCCAACAATAGTCAGACATCATATTCGTATCCCAGAAACCCTGGTAGCGCTCTTCCATGACGCGTAAGTCCTGATGCATACGCTCTCCCTGCTCTTCGCTCATATCTCGTAAATTTTCCGGAAACCTGTCCAGGTGACTTTGGAGGAAGTGGAGTTTTATGCTCATATTGCACCCCATATTTTTAATTGTAGCAGAAGGTCTTCTACAAGTTCAATATAATTTTCAGATTTTTTATTTCCGAGAAAATTCTGTATCATAGAGACGAGAGCTGTCCAATCCTTTAGTTCTAACTCAGTCATAGAATTTCTAAATTGAGTATCTTTCGTAAGTTGTCTAATTTGGGGGCCATCAAAAATACCGGCTTTAATCTTTTCCATAGTGAGCTGAGGAAATTTTTGGCAAATGTAAGAAAAGCAGTTCCTGTCTTTATGTAGTGATTTAACAAACTGCTTCATGTGGCCCAGTTTTATATGTAATGGTGGAAGGATCATTTTGTCACGAGCTACTAATGAATTCTGGACTATATTTTGCTTTCCAGGCTTCATATTTTCTCTCAAGGGCCAATTTCCTCTTACCCAATGCTCTTGTTTAGCTCTACTGTCCCAAAGACATATATGTACAACAGAGAAACTTAGTGTAACCACTTTGTTGACCGAGAAGAATGTTCACAATTTTTAAATCGACACAAATTTGCCACTTATTGGTCATTTTGTATTTTATTTTTTTCAAGACTAGCGAAATGTTACAATATTCCTTCCTTTAACTTTGTACTAGGTACCCCAGCGTATTTATTTCTATTATGTAATAGAATACATTTTAGGCTACGTTTTGAGCTGTCAATGAATAAACGCCAGTCGTTTGGTTCGTATTGTTTCAAGCCCATTTTTATCAACAAGTTTTTGATACCTGAACGGTAATACCGTTTTCTTCGCAAAAATAACACCGTAACTGATTTTAGTATCTGAGGTAAGCAAATTTTTTTCTTAGAGTCTTGAGGCTAACAATTCTGAAGCTTGTTTAGAAAGATTTAAATCTATTACAAGATCATCTAACTCATTTTGGGACAAGCATTTTGGCTCATTCGCCATACCTTCAAAATCAGTGATGAGCTTGGTTCTTCAATGTCTTGTTCTAAGGGTTCAGATATATTTTTAGGCACTGAAGAGTCAGGTGAACGCTGCACTGAACGTTGAACACAACTAGTACTTGGATACTGCCATTTAGCTCGATTTTTAGTATTTAAAACGTTTACGTTCACGCTACAAAAATAACAGTCTTCGAGATGATTTCGTGGTTTGCGCCAAATAGTCGGTGTTCCAAATTTAAAGGCACTTTTTTTATCACTTTTCCATAATCTTAAATATTCCACACATGATTTACAAACACAATTGGGAGCCCAAGACTTCTCATTTTTATCCAAGAGCATCCCAAAATACTCAAAATAGGTATTTTTCACCAACTCTGATATAACTTTTCTACAATCTTTAAACACATATTCTTCGCATATATAGCAAAAATGATCTGGGTTGTTTAAGCAACGTCTCTTTGAACTACTCATGACGCAAGAACTTTAGATACGAATCTTTACACAGTAAAATACGCCTGTTATCGATTAATATATACGCATACATATGTAAATGATAAAAATCAAAAACAAAGTAACTCGAGCTGCTCAAACAATTTTGACAAAAACAAGTCATAAGTGAACATTATCAACCACAAAATTCGCGGCAACAGACAAAAAGTCAAATTTTGTAAACTAGTGTAATCAATGATCGCCTCCGTGCAGGGACGGGTTAAGAATATCCCTGCAGCGATACCTCTCGCTTGTCGTAAAAGGCGACTAAAACAAAGGTAAACAAAAATCACATCTAGGCAATTTAGAAAACACCAAAATGAGCCTAGGGACCACTATTAAACTGCCCCACAAGTGTACATGCAAATCAGTGGGTTGACACGACTGGAGATCACCGGTGTTGTAAGAGTAAGATCAAACAAAAAAAATTGGAGCATGCCCGTGTCACAAAAAAAAAAAAAAGACAGGCCGAAAAACAATTGGTGCAAACAAATGCAAAAACACCAGCATTTGATTGGCCTCAGCGATGAAGTAATCCCAAACCGGGAAGCCTGCCGCTACTTTCTGAGGTCAAACCGGCGGACCCCATAAGCGGACCAGTAGGAATGCAGTTAAGTGGGAAGGTTATGGTCCTACACTTCTGACCATAACAACACCGGAAAAAGTAAAAGAAGAAGAAGAAGAAGTGTAATCAATTGATTGATTTGCCGAACATGTATCAATACTTGCCAAGATATGTTTAACAAGCAGGCCTCCATAGTGAATTTTGAATGACACCTTGATCTAACGGCTGACAAGCTGATGTCGTGTTGCATGGAACAAAAATAATTTTTAATATTTTTTAATCTTAAGTCTCGAGGGTGCGATGTTGTGTAGTCTATGTAGGAATAAGATTTTTCTATTCTGTATGCTTATTTTTCTACCGAATTCCATTAACCACTGGGTCATCAAATCACGTGTCATCCATTCCTTCTTGTTTGACTGCCAATTTATTGGTAACTTCTTGATGTCCACTGAGCAAACGATTTGGGGCGTGCAGCTTTTCCAATCACGAGTGACTTTTCTTTCTCTCCGGCAAAAACCACGCAAAATAGGACTGTGAGTCTTTTTTTGGATAATTTTGCACCGTGACATTTTTTGGTTTTGAATGCTAATGTTTTGTTTGGCAAAGCTCTGAAGAAGATGCCTGTCTCATCAGCGTTACAAATATTCTGCGGTCTATAGCCGATTAATATTGGTGGAAATTTTTCTAAAAACTGCTCAAAATCTAATGGGCAGCAGCTTCCCCGGATACACATTGAAAAGTTATGTTGTGTCTATTGCGCCACCTTTGCAGCCAACCGTTAGATGCTCCAAATTCATCGATTCCGAGTTTCAGAGCGATTTCCTTCGCCTTGTCTGTATTCATGAAGTTTATTTTCTTATGGATGTTTCACCAGGCAGCCAACTCGACCTTATAGCCTCTTTGTTACCAACAATAAGCGCAGCCTGTGTTTTTCCAACCTTAAATACCATAAATGTTTATGAAAATACACATGCATTGATTAATTGAGGTTTTTTTCAGTTTTACTTTCTTTGCATGTTAGTTTTAACTTTTAGTTAATGAATGCACTGATGTGCACTTAAACTAAGTGTTTTCGCTCCTATTTTGATGTTTTCACTTCAACGTGTCAAAACTAAATAAGGCGATGCAGGCAGAATGGCACAATAAACAAAATCCTCAAAAACTTCATCCGGGGAAATTCAATTCAATTTTTGGTGTCTCAACATACATTTTATGCCATAATTTGGTGCCTTGCGTCCGTTGCTTAGGAGTTCACGTTCGGCTAAGAGGGGCATTTTTTCATTTTTGCAAATCACATTTGCAATCTTAGTAATGGTTGGATTTTATTAGAGTCCCAACATACAATCCCATATTGTAGCTTAGATTGAAAAATTCCGAAATATATCGTACTAAGAAGTTGTTTTGAACAAATTTTGCTCAGATAGAAAAAATATCTAAGAGTATTTCGTAAATATTTCCTTAGGGAATCCACGTGATTTAGAAAACTCATTTTGCAGTCAATAATGAGACCAAGGTACTTAAATTCATTGACGTTTTCAATTGCAAAAAAACCAGTACTACAATTTAAGCTTTTATCAAATGATGGTGAATTACTTGAACAATAACAAACAGGAAATTTAAATTTATGACAATTTGATGCAGGAAAATGCAAAACCACATCCATTTTATAAGAAGAAAATCTAAAAAAAAACATTACTTTGGTTTTGGGACTTATCACCAATTTTCGTTGTGCGAACCAATATCGTAGATGATCCAGATCCCAGTTAAGGTCAGCAACTAAGTCTAGGGGACTCATACTACTGTAGGAAAGGCCAACATCATCTGCAAAAGCGGTAGTTTTACCTTTAAAATCAATTGAGAACAGTGAATTAATATAGATCAAGAATAAAATTGGTCCGAGCACAGAGCCCTGTGGGACATCTATTTTAAAATACTTAACTTCACTCCGAACCTGATTTATTTTTACTCTCTGGGATCAATTTGTTAGATATGACTTAAACCATTTAAGCATGAAGCTTCGAAAACCTGATTTTTTTCAATTTTCGTAACAATATACAATATTATGGTTGACCATATCGAAGGCTTTGGTGATATCAACGAATAAACCAGCAGTGTATTTTTTCTTATCAGGATTATTTATTTATTTCATATCCAAGGTTTTGACAATATTACAGTATTAACCTGCGAAGCCTTATGGCTTATCTGCAGGAGTTTGGGTAGCTAGTAACGTACGTACAAATCAATTTTGCTCCTATCGTCCGCATACTTACCATACGATGAGGAGGATCCACCTTCAGACGCAGTCCGAACACTCGTGCGACACGCCAAGTCACGCGGACTGTGTCTATTGATAGGCTGCGACGCCAACGGACACCACACTCAATGGGGAAGCAGCAACATCAATAAAAGGGGTGAGTCCATTTTCGATTTCATTATCTCCACCAACCTCAATATTTGCAATAAAAGGTAATACACCCACGTTTCGCAATCGGGTTAGGGTTAGAGGTAATTGACCTCACTTTACTAAGTGAGTCTGACTCCATCCGAGTAGAGGATTGGAGAGTGTCCACTAACTGCTCCTTTTCGGACCACAGCCGGATACTCTTCAACCTTAACGTCATTAAAGAAAAACCGAAACCTTTCAGAAACGCTCAGAAGACAGACTGGAATCTTTTCTCAAACCTAGTTGCCAACAGCTTAGAACCGCCACAAGCCACCACTAATCCTGATCCAACATACATTGAGAATTCAGTCGAAAATCTTGTGAGAATTCTGAAAGCGGCTTTCAACAAATCCTGTCCTTTGCAGCGTGCTCGTAGGAAGACCAGCGCAGTCTGGTGGACCACAGAGCTAAAGCAACTCAGGACCAGGACCCGAACTCTATTCAACAGAGCAAAGATCTCAAACAGAACCGAAGACTGGGATAATTACAAATCCAGCTTCAACGAATACAAGAGCAAAACAAGACTAGCAAAATCTAAATCCTGGCGGGAGTTCTGCGAATCAATAGAGGATCTCAACGATGCTGCAAGGTTCAGGAAGATCCTATCCAAGGACCCCTACGTCCCGGGATTCATCCTTAAACCAGATGGTTCTTGGACAGAATCCAGTCAGGAATCCCTAGAACTGCTGACTGAAACCCACTTCCCAGGCTGTAAAAACCCTGAAACCACAGTCTCCTTCGAGACGACGGTTCCTACGGTTCACACAACCGAAGAAGTGATAAACAAGATTATCACAGCGGATAAAGTATCATGGGCAATAAATTCGTTCAAATCCTTTAAATCTCCGGGCCAGGACGATATCTTGCCAGCGATGCTACCCCATCTCGTAAGCATTTTTCCCAATTGCCTGCGCACGGGGTACATCCCAACACAGTGGAAAGAAATAAAGGTAATTTTCATACCTTCTTCTTTTCCTTTTTCCGGCGTTGTTATGGTCAGAAGTGTAGGACCATAACCTTCCCACTTAACTGCATTCCTACTTGTCCGCTTGTGGGGTCCGCCGGTTTGGCCTCAGAAAGTAGCGGCAGGCTTCCCGGTTTGGGATTACTTTATCGCTGAGGCCAATCAAATGCTGGTGTTTTTGCATTTGTTTGCACCAATTGTTTTTCGGCCTGCCTTTTTTTTTTTTTGTGACACGGGCATGCTCCAGATTTTTTTGTTTGATCTTACTCTTACAACACCGGTGATCTCCAGTCGTGTCAACCCACTGATTTGCATGTACACTTGTGGGTCAGTTTAATGGTGGTATATGTGTCCCTAGGCTCACCTTGGTGTTTTCTAAATTGCCTAGATGTGATTTTTGTTTACCTTTGTTTTAGTCGCCTTTTACGACAAGCGAGAGGTATCGCTGCAGGGATATTCTTAACCCGTCCCTGCACGGAAAAAAGGTAATTTTCATACCTAAGGCAGGTAAACCATCCCATACTGCCGCAAAGGACTATAGGCCAATTAGTCTCTCGTCATTTCTATTAAAAACCTTGGAAAGACTCCTTGACCTATACCTTAGAGGACTCACAAATTCACGAAACTTATGCAACACTCAACACGCCTACCTCAAAGGCAGATCAGTGGAAAGTGCTCTGTATAGTGTTGTCCGTGAAATTGAGGGCTCGCTGGACTTAAAAGAGTTTACAATGGCAGCCTTCCTCGACATAGAGGGGGCCTTCAACAATGTAAACACAGAGGCCATAACAACAGCTCTTGAGGACATAAAAGTAGACAAATCCATTGTAATCTGGATTGAGAATATGTTGAAGAACAGAATTATCAATGCAGACAAATTCTTTATGGAAAAAGACAAGGGCTTGAAACCGTACATCATTCATTGGATGTACACAGCAATCATCAGACCCATTTTAACTTATGGGGCCCTAGTCTGGTGGACTGCTAGCAGCACAAAAAGCTATATGAACATGCTCAACAAAGTACAAAGGTCAGCCGCTGTTTGTACAACGGGAGCCATGAGAAGAACGCCGCAAGCAGGGTTGGACATGATTCTTCACCTCCTCCCCCTGGATCCGACTATATTCCCCCCCAAAATGATTTCTCTCTCAGTGTACCTATCCTTTTCCCCGACAGAGAAGAGTGGCTATCAAACGCCGTAATCAACGACCATGAGATCACCCTCTTCACCGACGGATCGAAAATGGACACATGCACTGGGGCCGGGTTCTACTCTGATACCCTCCACAAACAGGAACCATTCAGACTCCCTGATCTGTGCAGCGTGTTTCAAGCAGAAATCCTGGCAATAGAGAAAGCAGCCAAACACCTACAGGTAGCCGATATCCCACCATCTGATATCACCATCTTCGTATACAGCCAGGCTGCACTGAAGTCAATAGAATCCTGTATAACGAGATCAAAGGCTGTCCAGAAATGTCGCGACTCACTGAAGTCAATCAGACACCATAAAGTTAAACTCTGCTGGGTCCTGGCCCACAGCTCAATCGCAGGGAACGAAAGAGCAGACGAAGTGGCCAGGCAAGGTTCTGAAATGGACATCAGCGAAGCGGACACGTCATTGCAACCACTGATCAGCGCATTATACCGGATCATAAACGACATAATCATCAAAGAGGCCAACTCGTCTTGGCTTACAAGAAACGACAGCTACACGACAAGATCATCGTGGCCAGAGCTCAATGTTGGAAAAACAAAGAAGCTCCTAGCGTTGGACCGTAACTCGATCCGTATGCTCGTCGGAGTGATCACAGGACACTGTCCCATTGGAGCAAGGCTCCGGAAATGGGACTCGGGATCCTGCGATCTCTGCCGGAGCTGCGGCGATGAGGAAGAAACTGAGACGATCCAACATCTGCTTTGCCACTGTCCAGCTCTCCAGAATCGACGCCTAGTGTCGCTAGGCCAAAGATTCTTTACAGAGATTGCGGACGTGGCTAATCCAGACATATCGGCTCTTCTAAGATTCATCAAGAGAACGGGGTGGTTTCAGCCACCACGTGATAGGACAAGTTAATTTTATGTGTACCAACACAAACGAAGGGAATCACAATGGGCCTCTTGGCCTCTTGGCCTTGGAAGTGATGTCTAACCATCACACTCCCCTTCTCAAACCTAACCTAACCTAACCTTGGGTAGCTATCTACATATTTGTTCTTCAATCATCGAAGTAAGTTAATAGAAGTACTACCAAATTTTAGCTTGTGTTTTAATTTTGGAGAAATATAAGTTAAAAAAAAAATATAATTAGATGAGAAAGAGTTTAATTAATTAATTGTTTTCATTTATGTACTCTAGGTTATTGATTTTAGGAAATATTTTTTTTATTTTTCTTTTTCTAGTGTTTATTTGGTCTATGTTGCAAAGATCTTGAGGAAGATTATTGAATACGTTTGGCACGATGTAATCCAGTCTTCTTCTGCCGTACTCAATAAGATATTATATGTGAGCAAAATTGCAACAACGCATCTTCAGTTGATTTCCTTGACGAAGTCCATATTGAGCTGGACTGAAGAAATTTGTTGAGGTAAGAAAACTCACTCTTCTGCTCTTTATAAGTTTCTCAAAAATTTTGCTTATAACAGGTAGAAGAGTTATAGGCCTATAGTTTGAAATTTCAGTAGGAGAACTCCTTTTATGTAAGGGCATAATATCTGCGCATCAGGAAATATTCCCTCAAAGATGCTACGATTAAAAATATCTGATAATACTCGTACATTAAAGATAAAACGGGCGTTTGTTTTTAAAATGTAACTTGAAATGCCATCAATGCCGCAAGAATTCGATTCTTTTAAAGAGCCAATAACCTCCAAAAATTCAAGAGGCGTTATCGGTTTGAAAAAAAATTTGTTATATTGGAACTGTTCATCAGAGTTAGACGAAAAACTACAAAGACGACAAGTTGAGAGGTTTGACAATGAATGGATATACGGAATATAATTGGCTAAATTGACAAAATAAGAATTGGCAATTTCAAGTATATCCGACACTAGACACTGATTAACATTTTACTCTGTGACCTAAAAATTCTACCTGTTCGTCATCTTTATTGTTTTAAAGTGTTAAAAATGTTTTTTTATGAGATCTGGATGTCGTAATTTCCGACTAATCTCTACTCACAATCTACGTGGTAACTCTTCTAAATTGTTATCTGTACCATATTTTCGCACCACCTTATATCGTAACTTTTGTTCTATTTTGTCTGCTCCGTTTATTTAATAAGCTACCTGTGACTATCAGAACAATTACAGTATCTGGCGTATTTTTGAAAAGGATAAAAGATTGGCTTTTCAGTTACAATTATGCTGACTCATTTTGAGATCCTAATTTTTTTAATCTCTATTACTGACATACTGGTCTTTTTTATTTCTCATGCTTATTTGTATATATTTTGTATTATTTTTCTCTCTTATTTATGTATATTTATTTATTCGTAGGATTAGTTAGTTGTGCAATTCATTTCCTATATGTCACCCCTCATGAAGAATATGAAAAAAAATGGTTTAAGACAAAATGTCTGCCCAAGAGAGTTGTCCGCCTAATAGAAGTGTCCGTTAGGAGAGTTTTCACTGTATTACACAAATGTGTTTTTTTATTTTCAGCATTCGTAAACCCATCATTTCTTCGTTTAGCCGACAACGTGCTTCTCACTCCCTTCTATTATAAAATCTGGTAGACCTTTTTTCTTCAAGGAGCGCCTTTTTATACGTTTCTTTTTCTTGATGTTGCTCAGAAATCCAATACATAAAGAAGGCACTCTTATTAAGTTTTAGGTTTTTTTTTGTATGAAATTAATGCATGTTTTGTTTTTATACTCTTACTCGAACCACTATGTTAAAATGCAAAATTCACGTTCTAACCCCTGGTCGAATGAGGTCAAAATTGGGTCCTGTTCGTAAATTTAGAATGCAAAGTGATATCTAATGTCATATGCTACATGGTCATATGCTAAGACCCATCTTCGCATATGGTTGTCCGGTGTGGTTTTCCATCGTATATGGAAAAGATTCGTGTATTCGAGAGGCAGTCTGTCTGTCTGTCTTAAGATGTAAAAAATGCCAGTCCCAGTTTATTAAGTATTACACTAATAAGTTCCTCTATGACGGAGCAGTCCTAAAAAGTATAGATTGTTGCTAAAATTACCCGAAAGCACAACGCAAGGGCAATGGCTCTATCGAAAATAACCTGATCTTTGGGGCTTACTGCCCCAATTATAAATATTACGAAAGTACACTCCGATAAATATTTAAATCTTGGCAGAAAGTCAGTATCCTACCTCTGCGGAACGAAATGAATCGCTTTGCGCTTGAACAAAGTTGGGAAATATTGAAAACTTATTTCCAAAATGAGTGTTGTGTAGCCCACACAGTGCGTTTTTGGAAAAGAAGTCTTGGCCGAAATGAATTTAATTTAATTTTCGTGAGGGCAAACACCTGGTACCTGTCAGAAATCTATGAATGAAGATGATGTTAGATACTCCTCTTCTTTCTTCCAAAGTACTCAGGTTGATTAGTTTAAGACGGTCTTGATAGGGCGGCAAGAACAAGGGATTGTTTCAGGGCAGGCCTCGAAGAGCGAAATGTAAGAACCGACGTCGGATGCTTTCGATTCTAGATATGCGGGTTTGTTGGTAAGGGGACCACACTTGAGATGTATATTCGAGAAGGGGGCGAACAAAGGTAATATAGAGGGATCGAGTCAGAAAAACGTTTCACAAAACCGAGTGCAGAGTTGGCTTTAAGAATTATATCGTCGATACGTGCGCGAAAATGTAGCTCTTGGTCACATAGTATGCCAAGATCGCGGATAACCTGAACGCTGGAGATGGGCTGGCTATTGAGGAAGTAGAGACGAGGGGGAGGTTTTACGGTTCGTTCGTTACGGTTCGTTCGTTACGGTTCGTTCGTTTACGTGAGAAGATAATTGATTGGCATTTGGAAATGTTAAGTTCCAAACAATTTTTGGAGTACCAAACGGAAAAGCTGTTGAGATCCGATTGAATAAGGGAAGAATGTTGTTGCGGGGAAATGGTCTTGAAGAACTTGGTGTCGTCAGCGTACAGTGAGAGGTGGGAATGTTTGATGACATTGAGTAAGAATAAAAAGAAGCGGACCTAGGTGGCTGCCTTGGGAAACGCCGGAAGAAGCTAAGAGTGGATTGGAAAAGGCAGATCTAAAACGAACACTTTAGTAACGTTTTTTTTTTAATAAGAAGATATCCACATCAACGCAATGGGTTCAAAGCCAAGGGAATGTATTTTGAAGAGTATTAGTTTGTAAGTGATTTTGTCGAAAGCCTTACCGAAATCAGTTGAAATGACGTGGATCTCATTCCCATTCTCTAAAGCTGATAGTGTGAAGGACAAAAATTCGACAAGGTTTATGGTTATAGACCTGCATTTGAGGAAACCATGTTGTTTAGAGGAGATAAGAGATTTGCAGTGGAAACTTAGAGTGTCATACAAGATAATTTCGAAAAGTTTGGGTATGTGTGACAGTTTGGCCATAGGCCGGTAGTTGTTAACAACATTCTTTGGACCTTTGTTGTGAACAGGAGTTATAAAAGCGTTTCTCCATAACTGGGGAAATTGTCCACGGCAGAGGGATAAGTTGAATATTTTTGAAAGCAGGACAGAAATAATGGAGGAGCGTTTTGTTAGTAATATGGCAGGGACGCGCCCACCCCGACTGCTGTACGCGAGTTTGTGGATAAAGTTCTTGAGAGCGGTATGCTAGTGGACAACACTCATAGTCCCCGTCGTCATACGGTACGCACAGATGAGAATGTGGCTGTTCTGGCCGAGAATGTGAGACTTAATTCACGAACATTAACTCGCCATCGATCTCAACAGCTCAACATTTCACGCACTACCCCGAGGAGAATTCTGCACAAAGATCCCGGATTATTCGCTTACAAGGTCGAATTGACTCAGCAATTGAATGCGCGCGACCATCCGCTTCGTTATCGCTTCACAGTTTGGGCCTTAGGGCAGCTTGAATTGAACTTCAAAATTCACACTCTGCGTGTGCATTTCCAATATAACATCTTAATGGCATGGAATATATTACTGTAAAACTACAAACAACGCGACAAATTCAGTCGAATCTCTCGAATCCCAAGACAACCACCCCCGGAGAGTAGTGAACGAACATCTTCGACACAAACCATCTGCACCCGGTCCAGGTTGTGTGACAAACATCATAAGAGCGTAACTCTTGAACCTGCACGAATTATAAAAAAAAAAAAAGAAGCCAATGCACCAAGAGAGTGACAGTTTGGTGCGGATTGTGGAGTGGTGGCATCATTGGACCATGCCACAATCGATCTTTTGTTCACCAAATTCCCAAATCGTTTATCAGCCGTCATGGCGATGTCAATTGCCCGCCTCGGAGCTGCGATTTGACGCCTTTGGACTTTTCTCGTGGGGAACCGTGAAGGACCGATGTTATGCCAACTATCCAAAAACTATTCAAGCCAATATCATCCAAGCAATCCGTGAGACAGAATGCGCTACGTTGTAGTTCATAATTAATGGGATTATTTGTTATTACTAATAAGGCCATATTACATGAAAAAAATTTGATTTTGTTTATTTTATTTTATTGCATTTTAAATTTGTTTATTTTATTGCATTAAAAGAAACTTGTATTAGTCCGTTAGTTAAGTTCGTCCGTTTAGTTAGAGAAAGAATCCCCGTAATTTAACACTAAATTTACCAGCTAATCAAATGTATCTGTTTCTACCAAAATCAATGTATAATGACTGGTGTATAAGAAAAATGCTTATTGTGGCTTCCAGTCTTGATTCACTCTTAAAAAATGACAAAAAAAGTTGAACAATATTAATTGTAATAGATAAATGGATTTATAGACATTGTCAAATAACAAAACACTTAATTGTTTACAGTTCGTCGGATGCAGTAGGTCTCAACATCGAAACCAACCTGCAATCTGCCTTAAACACAATAGCACAATAGTATACGGCAAGAATTGGAAAATCAAAATAAATCCTTCTAAGACGCAAGCTCTCTTTTTCCCAAGGAAAAGCAAAGCTTGCCTACTTCCAAGAAATAATCTTCAATTAAATGGCACACCAATTGAGTGGAAACCTAGTGTCAAGTATCTCGGAATACACTTAGACAAGCGCCTAACATTTAATCTGCACATAACCGACACTATAAGAAAGGTCGATCTTACCATAAGAACGCTATATCCATTCATATGCAGAAAATCAAAACTGAGTATGAGCAATAAATTACTCATATGTATTTAAGTCTATTTTTCAAGCTATTATCTTCTATGGGTCCCCAGTATGGGGTAAATGTCCGAAAAGTCATATCCGTAAACTTCAAATAGTCCAAAATAAAATATTGAAAATTATTTACAATTTACCGCTATATTTCTCCACCGATGAGCTTCATCAGTTAGCCATTATCGATAAAGTCTCTGACAGAATAATTCGACTCAATCATCGGTACAGCATTTCCTGTCAAACATCCGACAACGATTTGATTTCTAATCTCGATGATTACACAGCAATATATTTATTTATTATCAATTTGTTTAGTAATTTATTTACTTATTATATTTATCTATTATAATTATTTATTACTTTTGCTTATACAGGGACGGGTTAAGAATATCCCTGCTCGCTTGTCGTAAAAGGCGACTAAAACAAAGGTAAACAAAAATCACATTTAGGCAATTTAGAAAACACCAAGGTGAGCCTAGGAGCACATATACCACCATTAAACTGCCCCACAAGTGTACATGCAAATCAGTGGGTTGACACGACTGGAGATCACCGGTGTTGTAAGAGTAAGATCAAACAAAAAAAAAATAAAAATCTGGAGCATGCCCGTGTCAAAAAAGGAGGGGAAGAAAACGGTCAAACCGTGGCATTATGGAAAAGAACGCAAAAAGGAAAAGCACTACCCCGCCAGGCACTACTAATGGTCGTGATCCTGGGACGAGCAGCAATGCCCGGGTCAGAGCTATAGAATTTCCGGGGGATAGCAAAGTAAAGCAACGGCGTAAGCCACACTTAAGAGTCGTGAGTTGGAACGTTGGAAGCATGAGTGGCCGCAGCTATGAGCTTGAAGAAATGATGGTTAGAAGGCGAGTAGACATCCTGTGCGTACAAGAGACGAAATGGCGAAACACCGGTAATCGGGCACGTTTCTTGGACGTTAAAACAAAGGCCTACAAGATGTTTTACTACGGATTGGAACAAGGAAAAAACGGAATCGCCATCATCCTTGCGGCAGAGCTACTTGGCAACGTCTTAACCATTTCAAAGTCCAGTGACCGTTTGATGGCTCTCAAATTGGTGATGCATGGTGAGGTGTGGAACATCGTAAGCGCATATGCCCCTCAAGTAGGATGCGAACAAAAAGAAAAAGATGCATTCTGGCTAGATTTCCACAACCTTGTCAAAATCATCCAAAAGGAAGAGCTTTTGCATGTTGGGGGAGATTTAAACGGACATGTCGGGAAGACAAGCGAAGACTATGAAGACTACCACGGAGGGCTGGGATACGGCATCAGGAACTCTTCAGGTGAAGATATCCTAAACATGTGCAAGTCGTACGGTCTTATAGTGCTAAATACCATGTTCGTCAAACAAAGCCGGCACCTGATCACTTATAGCAGCGACGGAAATGAAACTCAAATAGACTATCATTTGGTATAGAGTTTCATGAAGCCACGAGTTAAAGATTGCAAAGTGATCCTAGGAGACGCGATCGCCCCTCAACACCGTCTCCTCCTGACTGCATTTTTTATGGATGCGAGTAAGAAGTCAAAGCAGCAAACGAAGGTGTCAGAGATTCCCTACAACAATCTGGCCTGGAGAAAGCCAAATCACTGCTCGGAACATCTAAAGGCCCCTGCCAACACGCAAAAGAAACCTGATGGTGGACAGACGAAGCCAAAGCAGTGATACACGAAAAGAAAATGGCTTTCCAAGCTTGGTCAAAGTGCTCTTCTACTAATAGAGAGGAAAAAGCTCGCCGTGAAAAGGTATATAGATATTGCAAAGGTCTCGCGAAGAAAAAGTGCGGCGAATTCAAAGCGAAAAGCATGGAAGGCCTCTATCAGGAGTTGGAAGAAATATCGTCTTCCGCGTCTGACAGGAACCAGGCTACCCATGAGCTTCGACAAAGCAATTTGAACAAAGGAGCAAATATCTTTAAGATAGCCGCCCAGAGAAGAAGAAATGCTCAGGAGATTGGTTCCCAAAGTTTATTAACAATGCTGAAGGCCAACTCCGTGTGGAAGACGAAAAAATTCTCCACAGATGGCGACAGTATTGCGAGGAACTTCTGAACGAACAGTTTCCCCGAGTGTACTTTCCAAGAGCCGCCCCGAATCATGCCGAAATATCCGACATCACAGTCGAAGAAGTTCGGTACGCGGTTAAAAACTCCAAGAAAAGAAAAGCTGTTGGGCTGGACGGGATACCCTCTGAGTTCTGGAAAAAGATGGGAGACATCGGGTCTAGATGGCTCATGGTTCTTATCTCCAAACTTATGAGAGGCGACACTATGCTTAATCAATGGAGGGAAAGCTATCTTCTTCCCTTGCACAAAGGAAAGGGTGATACGCGAAATTGTGATAACTACCGTTCTGTCAAGCTGATGTCGCACACCATGAAGATCGTTGAACGGGTATTAGATAGCCGACTGCGGAAAGTAATACGACTATCTGATGACCAGTGCGGGTTTGTCTCGGGCAAATCAACAACAGATGCAATCCAAAGTATAAGGATCATGATGGAAAAGCATTGTGATTCTCCAAAGGATTTGCATATGGTGTTGGTTGATTTCGAGAAGGCCTTTGACCGGCAACCAAGAGACCTTTTATGGGTAGCGCTAAGACAAAAAGGAGTTCCAGAAACCTACGTGCGAGTGATCATGGACATGTACAAGAGAGCAACGACAAGAGTAAGATGCATCGCAGGAGTCACCGAAGAGTTCGGAATCAAAGTCGGTGTACACCAAGCCCACTGCTCTTTATAGCAGTCCTTGATTGCTTGCTTGAAGGAAAAGTGACGGACCCCAATGTGCACCAGCTATTCTTTGCTGACGATGGAGCCATTATAAGTGATGATCAGGCGTCCCTAAAACGAGCACTTGATGTGTGGGTGGACATTTTTGAGGGACACGGGTATCGTATTAGTTCAAAGAGGACAGAGTATCTGTGCTGCCCCTTCTCTGACCCTCATCAGCCTATTCCAGACATTTACTTGAATGGACGAGTGCTTCCCAAGTGTGAAAAGTTTAAATATCTTGGATCTATGATTAATAAAGAAGCAACTTGTGATGACGACATCAACCATCGCGTAAGGTGGATGAAGGGGCGAGAAAACTCCGCCATCTTCTGTGATCGAAAAATGCCCCCTAAGCTGAAAGGAAGGCTCTACACTTCAGTTGTACGTCCGGCGCTCACATACGGTTCACAATGCTGGACAATGCACAAAAAGTATGAGAGCAAATTAACGGCAGCTGAGATGAAGATGCTTCGCATGACAGCGGGAGTAACAAAGCGTGACAGAATTAGAAGTTCAAAGATCCGAGGAAGCCTCCACGTAAAAGAACCATCACAAGAAACGTAGAGCGCGACCGACTCAACTGGTATTGCCATGTTCAAAGCAGAGATCCTTTGAACCCCGTCCAAAAGGCGATATCAATCAACGTTCCAATTTCAACACGCAAAAAAGGCAGGCCGAAAAACAATTGGTGCAAACAAATGCAAAAACACCAGCATTTGATTGGCCTCAGCGATGAAGTAATCCCAAACCGGGAAGCCTGCCGCTACTTTCTAAGGTCAAACCGGCGGACCCCACAAGCGGCCCAGTAGGAATGCAGTTAAGTGGGAAGGTTATGATCCTACACTTCTGACCATCACGTCGCCGGAAAAAAGGCAAAGAAGAAGAAGAATTATTTATTACTTTTATTTAATATAATTATTTACATATTTATTTATTTATTTCATTTATTTATTCTTCTTTTCAAAAATATAGCTCAAAGTATTTCCTTCATACGCCCCATGTGCGTACAATATTGTAAGAAATGCCTTCAATTTTGCTTGCGTAATTGACCAGTTTTTCCCCAAAACTCGAGAGGCTTCTCACTCTATACAAATTCGTATATGTTATGTTCCAAAATATGGTTGTCAATCAGTAATAGGAACGCGCTACTTAGATTCCGTTCATAACGTTTCCCTTAGCATGTGCTGTTGGCCCGTGTACATCTTTGAAAGCACTCTGAATTGGTAATCTACCAGCAAAACCTCCTTCTACAATTCTTGTCCAAATAGTCTCCAGATCAGGAAGGGAATCGCATGCATCGTCTCGTATGTTTGTTTGGAATATTTTCGCAATTACTGTCACTTGACTGATCTACATCAATTCTGTCGCTAATAGCACTGTTATCATCACTGCCTTGTGGATCATTTGTCACTATAGTTCACTTTCTACATTTGAACATTCCAGAGGTATGCTGGTTTCATTTTCTAAATATGTAAAAACTTTTATTCGTTTTTTTATATCGCTATAAAAATAAGTTGAAACTAAGACACCTTCTTCGTATTTAGGCTTCTTACTGAAGAATATATTTTTGAATGTTTCTTACTTGTGTCACTGTGCGGGTAAAGATGAATGATTATGCTCGGAGATCACTTGGACTAAGATTTTATTTCGTGTGTTGAACGAAGCTCGAAACAAGAATGTTCGTGCCTCGTGCATTTACGAAGTGCTCGTAAAAATCTCGTAAAAATGCCGTAATCGCCGATAATGGAACGAACGAAAGACGCATGGGCGCTATATGTATTGCATCGGTCTCCAGATTCTCCCGAAATCATAAATTTCTTCATACAAACAAGCACCAGTCATTTTGACTGGTACTGGTGTCCGGTAAATCTAGTGTTAACCCCGCCACCGGGGTGCCAGGGACAAACGGCTCTTCCGCGAAAGATTGCGATTCCGCTGATATTTGTGGCTGTCGGGTGAATATATGGGGATGCTAGAGTATGTAAATAGAATACTCAATATTCGTTTGTATGTTGAAATTCTTCAGGACAATTTTAACTTAAAATTGGAATATTTGTTACTCCAGATTCTACAGAATTTGACATGCCTTTCTTTACCTTCCTCTTAAAACTTTGTTGTCAATTTTGAGCAGTCGAGGACGGCCAAATTTAAGGTGGCGCACGCAATTGAAATAGACCGTGCCAGTCGGAGAGGCTTTTTAAAAGAGGTTCAGGTTCGCCATGAACTGTAGCGCCGAAAGAATATATACTATAGGTAGAATATTTTATACAGAATACAAAAGCGAAATAAAAACTGGAGGATTGGCCTTATTATAAATATTTATTTGGAACATTTGCCTAAGACCGGCATTAAAAGGTGTACTTCCATCTTAAATGCTTGTCTAAAACCACCTAGATGCCTTCAAATTACAAAAGTGATTCCCCATTTAAGAATTAGAAAACCTTCATATAGTCCTCGAAGTTACAGACCAACTAGTTTACTAAGTAGCTGGAAAAATTGCATGCAATTATCTGTGATAAAAACATCTACTTAGTTGATCAGTTTTGATTTAGTTGTGATCATATTACTTGAAATCAGTTTTCTATCACATAAATTTACATTCAGGATAGAGAGGAATCTAAGGAATGCAGTGATATTAACCAATTACTACAACTAATGGAAAATAAAGCTTAACGAGGAGTAGTTGCAAGCAATTTCACGCTTGTTTCCTTCTCAGTCCGGACAAAACGGATAAACGAAGTCGGAGTTAATTGGCAAAATTCTGTTAATTACTTAGGTTTACAGGATGGTAAAGGCTAACAAAGGCCTCGTAGGGGTAACATCTGCCCGACGGATCCACAAAAAAAGAGAAGAGCCACCGCAGATGGACACCTTGCCGGTCTGTTAGACCTCCTCTTCGCGGTGCCAATAGTTAGTTACTAACGGGGAAGATTAATTGGTTTGGTAAGGACATTTATCAGGAAAGAATTGCACAAACCATAATAGACAACTCATTTCAACAAATAGTTAGCGAACCAACGAGAATAACGAGTTAATCGATTATATTGTAACAAACTCTATGGGTGTAATAGGTGGCACAAACACCGACTATAAAATAAGTGACCACGAGTCTATTGATGTGAAAATTAGGATTAAGTCAATCAACCATATAAAACGTCAGAGAACGTATAAAACTGTAATTTTTAATAAAGAAACCTTCAAGAATAATCTACGAAACAGAAGAAACTTTGCAACGATTTTAACAGATTATGATGCTAACTTTAACGAAATAGTAAAAGATTTTTGTTGTGGAATTAATGATGCAGTACAAAAAATGGTAATTAAAAGAAAATGCAAGGACAACAACGAAGTAAAATTCAAAGCTATAGGATCGCTGTATGGACAAACACAAGTAATGCATGGAGCACGTATAGATACCTTAGAAACAAATACACTCATGAAATTACATTAGCAAAAAATAACTATATCTCAAATAAGGTGGATAGAGCCAATAACCAAAAAGCAATGTGGAAGACAATAAAAACACTTGTATTAAAAGAAGAAAAAAGTGAAATTAGGAAAATTAATTATAATGGAAAAATTATAACAAATAAAGTACTTATAGCAAATACATTAAACAAATTCTTCGTCACTAGCGTGCAAGAAATTAACAGAAATATTCCGTCCAAAGCATATATCAATCAAATAGAGAACATTAATATAAACTGTTTTAAATTTCAGCCAGTACAAATAAATGAACTGAAAAACACAATGAAGAAAATGAACAATAAAAAAGATATCAATCTTCTATCAGTCAAAATGTTATTAAGTGCATTTGAAATCATTGGTCCGATCTTCCTACATATTATTAATAAATCGCTCGATTCAGGAATTTTCCCCGACTGTTGGAAAGAAGCAATTGTGGTGCCTATCGAAAAGGTAAAAAATACGGATAAACCAGAAGAATTTAGACCAGTAAATATGCTAATGACGGAGTGCAAAATTATTGAAAAATTGGTATTCAAACAGTTAACCAAATATATGGAAGGAAATAACCTACTATCCGAATATCAGTCAGGATTCCGGCATCGACACAGTTGTGAAACACTGTTAAACCTGGTGGTAACTCAATGGAAAACCGACGTTCACGACAAAAAGGTAATAGTGGCTGTTTTTTTAGACCTTCAGAGAGCATTTGAAACGATATCAAAGACAATACTTATCGAGAAATTAAAAAAATATGGGGTAGGAGGAGTGGAACTGAATTGGTTCAAAAGTTATTTGACAAACAGACGACAACGAACCCGAATAGAGGAATCTATCTCTGAATCATTGACCGTAGAACTTGGAGTACCACAGGGAACAGTTCTTGGAACACTATTGTTCGTAATATACATCAATGACATGGAAAAGGTACTTCAATTTTCGGAAATCAGACTCTTCGCAGACGATGCACTTTTATTTGTATCCGGAAATTCTGTAGATGATTGTATTGATCTACTAAATATCGACTTGGAAAATGTTTCTAATTATTTAGGAATGAACAAATTAAAACTTAATACTAGTAAAACGAAAGCTATGGTCATTAATGCGGAATCAAAAAAAAATATTACTATTGATAATGTTACAATTGGAAAAGTGAGTGAAATTAAATACTTAGGAGTTATAATTGATAAAGAATTGAAATTTGATAAACATTTAAACAAAATTTGTAAAAATATAGCACAAAGATAGGTTTTTTCAAAAGAATTAGACAAAAACTATCAATACAAACTTCATTAAAACTATATAATGTTATGATAAAACCACATTTCGAGTACTGTTCAACAATTGTATTCTTAAGTAAAAATGAATTCATAGTGAGGTTACAAAAATTACAAAATAGGGGAATGAGATGTATTTTAATGTGCAATATGTTAACGTCAGTGAGATTGATGATTAATACTCTAAAATGGTTAACAATAAACCAAAGAATAATAATGAATGTACTTTTATTTATATTTAAAATGAAAAATAATCTTACCCCTAAATATCTAACAAATAAATTAGTTTATGTGGCCGATGTGCAGCCGTATAATTTAAGAAATAAGGATAATTTTAGACTTGGTTTTTTTTCTAACAATAGATCCCAAAACATACTATTGTATAAGGGATTAAAATTATATAACTGCCTGCCAAATGAAATAAAAAATGAATGTAATATTAAGGCATTTAAAAGAATGGTTATTCCATTTATCAAAAGAAACTATAATTAATTTATTATCTACTTTATATAAGAACATTTGTAAAATCTTTATAAAAATAGCGGAAAGCTAAATAAATTAAATTAAAAAAAAAAAAAAAAAAAAAAAAAGAGCGAGTGGCGAGTTTCCTGCACCAGGGCTACACCCTAGTGAGCCGTACTCGTAAAAAAAAACCAAATCACTCTGAAACAACCTCAAGCCTCACTGTCGACGACCCTGGCAAACGTAAAATAAAAAAGGGCAATGAACTTCGGCTCTGCACGTGGAATGTGAGGCTCCTTAACAGACCACGTGCAGCTGATGAACTTTGCTACAAAGCAGACATTACCGCAATCCAGGAAGTGCGTTATGATGGGCCGGGTAAAAGGAGGATGAAAAACTGTGACCTCTACTTGGGCGATTGCTATAAAGGGGGGAGACAGCGCTTATTCGGATATGAATTTGTTGTTCGAGGCAGATTTAGGCGAAAAGTCTTGAGCTTTAAATTCATAAGCGAGCGCCTCATAACAAGCCGCGTCAAGCCTAAATTCGGCAACATTAGCTTGATTTGCTAATTGTCCGACAGAGGACAGAGATGTCAACAGTGAAGATGACTTCTATGGTCTCCTAGAAAGGACATATAATCAATGCCAGACACGATGATCATTCTAGGAGATTTTAGTGCACAGCTGGGAAAAGAAGAAATGTTGGCTGGCGTCATCGGAAAACACAGCCTACACAACAACACATCCGGGATATCTGTAGTGAGTACGCGGTTCCCACACCACAACATCCGTAAAGGGACCTATCGATTCACTGATCAATCGACCGTCAACCATATTGATTGGCGTCAGACACTCCTCCAGTATTCTCGATATCCGAACCTTCCGAGGAGTCAACATCGACTCGGATCATTACTTTGTTGTACGAGTAAAAACACGGACATTAAAAAACAACGGAGTCGAGAAAGAACACCACGGTTTGATGTCAGAAAGCTACAATCGCTAACAACCGCTAGGAGCTTTGCCGACCGAGTCTCCCTGAAAGTTCGACATCGCCTGCACTGACAGTTGAAGAAGACTGGAAACGTTGTCAAAAAGCCATCAAAGAAGCTGCCACTGATGTGCTGGGTATTACCACACCATCCAGGAAAAATCCGTGGTTTGACGACGAGTACAGACAGGCCCTACAAGACGCCTACAAGGCAATGCTACTTCGAAGAACGAGAGCTGCTCGTGAGCTCTACGAACAGAAAAGAAGGGAAGAGAACCGGCGTCTCAGAAAGAAAAAGAAAGAGCATGAGAAGCGCGAGATGGAAAGGTGCTATAGCAGGAATGAAGTCCACAAGTTTAACCAGAAAGTAAAATTTATCCAGTGGATATAAATTTCGGGCTGAAGCCTGTCGGGACGAAAATGGACAACTAGTAGTAGAACCGCAGTCGATGCTGAGAATTTGGAAGAATCATTTCTGCAGACTGTTAAACGGCGACGACGACCCGAATACCGTTGTCAGGCAGAATACCCCACTCAATCTGGATGACAATAGACAAGAATTCCGTCCCCCCGAACTCTTACGAAGTCATGATAGCAATATCGAGACTTAAGTAGAACAAAGCTGCTGGAGCGGACGGACTGTCGGCGGAACTGTTTAAAGCAGCTGAGGATGATCAGGTAGGACGCATGCACCAGCAAAGATAAGGTCGGAGGAAAGCATACCCGATGAGTGGAATCTCAGTGTCGTTTGCCCGATTAATAAGAAAGGAGACCCCTTTGACTGCGCAAACTATAGAGGGATAACATCGCCTACAAAATCGCTTGAAACTGTTCGTCAACAACCTGATAGGTCCATATCAGTGTCGTTTCAGACCGGGGAAGTCCACAGTAGGCTTCACACTTCGGCAGATCTTGGAAAAAACACAAGAAATTCAGATCGACACTCACCACATATTGTAGTGTACCCACCAAAACAATAACATACACTTCCTACACACTGCATAATACACATTACATAATAAAGTCATGCGACACAAAAAAAAACACACGACAAAATGCTGACACCACAAGAATACAGGCAGAAAGAATTGGAATATAAACATTACAAAGTACACTGCCCAAGTGTCATGAATGGCATTTAACATCACAGAGCATACATTTTAATGTGTCATCTGAGAAGTAATTCTTTGTAGGAACAGTGTAGACAAAATATGAGGGCACGCGACCTACTAGAGATCGATATGCATTGGAAATGCTAGTGGGGAAAATAGTATATAAAGACCGACAGATCAAGAATAAATTTAGATTCAATTTGACCACCACCCAACATTGTTGCTGTTTTTGGTAGATCTTTATGGCACTCGTGCCATTCCCGACGAAAAAGCTAATCATTCTTTGGCAAATTCCAATGGCATTCGTGCCCTGCTGGATAGCTAGTCCTAGAAGACCCAACCTCTTTAACCTTACACTCGACTGCGTGCATAGAGACGAGCCATGTCTAGTTTTGACATCCCTTACGGCTTACGCGGATGATATTGACGTGATTGGTCGAACCCAGCGAGACGTCAGTGAGTTGTTTGCTGGCATTGAAGCGAAAGTGGCTAAAATGTGTCTAGCAGTAAATGAGGGCAAAACGAAGTTCATGTTGTCGTCAAGAAAGGACGCACAACATCGACGTCTCCGACGGAGCGTCACAATGGGCAGCATGAACTTTGAGGTAGTCAAGGACTTTGTCTACCTCGGCTCTTCAGTAAATAGAGACAACAACATCGGTACCGAGATGAAACGCAGAATCACTCTTGGCAATCGCTGTTTCTTTGGGCTCAAGAGGTAATTGAGTAATAAAGCCCTCTCTCGAAAGACCAAGTTGGCTTACTCTATACTATAATCATTGCAGTCGGGCTCTATGGTGCAGAAGCATGGACGCTGTTAAAAGCGGATGAGGCTGCGTGCGATCTGTGGTCCTCTTTACGTTGATGGCATCTCGAGGAGAAGATTCAATCACGAAATATATGGGCTGTACAGCTCCGGCCCGAAGTCTTTGAATCCGAGCCATTCGGATAACGCAACAGAGGACGCCCTCGACTCAAATGGCGCCACACAAGTGAAAAATGATTGCGCCGGCTGGAGACTCTTGTTGGTTGAAGCCCAAGCCCACACCGCCATCCGACAACAGGAGAAAAGATTTACCTCGACACGAGACTGATAAGTGAATAAATCCGCTAAATACTAAATTTAAAAACCATTTATACATGATTGTGACTATTTGTTTATTTATTTACATACTTATTGTTCTTTTAAAAATCTCCTCTTCTAGTGGCTCTAGACCGGACTAGCTAGTGAAGTATATTAGTTGATCCCATATCCATCCCGTACTGAAGCGAAGCAAAGAATACGTAAACAAATAAAATGCACAGATACATTTTTTAATTAACATACTTTATTTCGTATTCCTGAATCGTATAAAGTAGAATCATAATTATAAATTACTTGACGAGTTAAAGTTTTGTTGACAACGGAATATTGATATTTCTGGTTTATGAAAGCGTAAAATATATTGATTGCTATACTAGCTATTTGTTTTCTTTGGCTACATATGTAACCTTCGTAGCTAGTTTATGAATGTTTCGATATACATGAATAACAAATGGTTTCCAATCTACAAGATAAAATATAGATTCAGTTTCAGTTGCCTGCTTGGAAGAAATCAAAAACATCTCTATCCCAAGTGCGACAGATCTAACCAAATCGTCACCTTTGGTACCCTTACTAGGTACCAGTATACTTGAAATGGTTTTGCGTCTTTTAATTATAATTTATAATACAATACAAAATTCAGGTCTTCATTTCGCAATTACGCGTCGAATCAAACTTGTTTACAAGATATGCGTCAGAAGAGAGCTTACGAACATACTAGTACAGGCTCAATATACAGCAGATTCGGACCGTAGAGGCCCTTATAAAAATCAAACCGTCAATGAAAATTGTTTGCAAACCTTATGCTTATTAAATGTTCATTACATGAGTTTATGAGCGTTCGAATGGCATTGGTCCAAAGCCGATATCATTGCAAACGTTCCATTGGGAAATTTCTTCAACCCTAATCAATCACTTTTAGAGAGTAGTGTGCACTTTGACTCGTATTTTCGTAAATTTACATATGAGCTCGAAAAAAAAATAAAAATTTCGATTTCGGGTTTTTTTTTGCGATGCATAATTGCATAATAAATACCCAATTAGATATGCAGACAATTTAATTAATGGTTATTTTTTATATCGAAGTATTGTAACTACTGTCAAATGTTTTTAAGCTGCTCTTTAGCTGCTAGTGTGTGCCTGTGCACTACTATGTTTGTAACATTTTTGTGGCGCAAATCCTGTAAAGAATCAATATATTAACTCTGGAGTAATTGACACTCACAATAAAGCATACGAACGTAGAAGTTCTATTTAGAAAGCATATTTTAAACTAGGAAAATTAAGAATAACTTCGAGGCTAGTCGAGTCCATCTTATCTCTAGGGCTTCCACAAATTTCGCACTACAAGGAGAATTGCCATCATCTGTACTGTGCAGTTCCGAGGCGACAGCTTCCCATGAATCTAAGATGAATATTATTACCTTGACTCTTCTTCTTATTAGATGGCGCTAAAGTCCGATGTGAACTTGGGCCTCAACCAACAAGCGTCTCCAGCTGGCACGATCTATTGCCAGTTGTTTCCAGTGTCTAACCCCCAATTGGTTAAGGTCCCCTTCCATCGGTGTGCGCCACTTTAGATTCGGACGTCCTTTGTTGCGTCGCCCCTCAGGCTTGGATTCGAAGACTCTTCGCTGTACATTCGCTCTACATGTCCTAGCCATCTTAGACGTTGGATCTGTAGACGTCGTACTAGGTGGACGTTGCTGTAAAGCCCATTCAGTTCGTCGTTGTACCTTCTCCTCTACTCTCCGTTTATATAAACTGGACCATAGATTGAACGCAGAATCTTCTTCTCGAAGCGACCAAAGGTATCTTCATCGGTTTTCGTTAAGGTCTAGGCCTCTGCGCCGTAAAGGAGGGACGATCATTGATTTATATATTATAGATTTTTCGGAACATGGCTATACCTCTCAATTGTCTCTTGAGTCTGAAGAAGCAGCGGTTTGCAAGAGTAATTCTGCGTTTGTCCTCAGCGCTGGTGTCGTTGTTGTTTGTCACTATCGAGCCAAGGTAGACGAAGCCCTCGACCACTTCAAATTTGTAGTCAAATGTGATGTTCTGGCCAAGACGTCGGTGTTGTGCATCTTTTTTGGATGACAGCATATATTTGGTTTTACCCTCGTTCACCGAAAGACCCATTTTAGCCGCTTCTGCTTTAATGCTTTTGAACACTTCATTGACGTCTCGTTGTGCTCGCCCAATTACGTCAATGTTTTGGGCAAACTTGACATAGATCGCACCCCTTGTGTTGGCCAGTGAGTCTCGTATGATCTTTCCAAGCACGATGTTGAAGAAGTTACATGACAGTTCGTCACCCTGTCTAAATCCTCTTTTAACATCGAAGGTCTTGGTTAATTAGCTTCCGACTTTAATAGAGCAGCGAGAATTCTCAATTGTCATCCTGCACAATCGGACGAGTTTGGAAGGGTTGTTAAACTAGACATGGCTCGGTATATCTCGTCCCTATGCAGACTGTCAAATACGACTTTAAAATCGACAAAAAGTTGGTGTGTATCGATTTGGAATTCTTGATTTATTCCTCTATAGTTGGTGCATAGTTGGTTTCTTATGGATTGGGCAAACGATGCTGAGATTCCATTCGTCGGGCATTCTTTTCTCCGACCATATTTTACTCGTGCATGCGCCCTACCAACATAGCATAGCTCTGTAGGTTCGCTTGCTACATGGGCTTGTTTGCGCTGTTCATCAAACCAGGGGTTCCTTTCTAGTTGGTGCGCTTTGAAACCCAGCACATCAGAGGCAGTGTCTCTGATGGCGTGCTGGCAATGCTTCCACTGCTGTTCTGTGGATTGTGCCCGTCCTCGCGAGAGGTTGAGGAAAACTCGATTGGCGAAGATCTGAGCGGTCTCCTGCGATTGTAGCTTTCCGACGTCAAGCTCTTGTTGTCTTGCTCGACTCCGTAGCATCCTTGATATCCTCATTCGTACCTTGGCTACAACAAGGTATTGATCCGAGTCGATGTTGACTCCTCGGATGCTACGTACATATATCCAGTATGCTGGAGGAGTGTCTGGTGTGATCAATCTAGTTGATGGTAGACTGATTTGGTGACAGCCAGGTTGGATGTTTAGATGTGGGAATCGTGTGTTTGCTACAAGAAGGTTGCGCCCTGCTAGGAAGTCAATTAGCCTGAATGCGTGGTCGGAAGTGGTGTTATGTAGGCTATGTTTTCCTATGTCAATTAAATATCCCCTCTTTGCCCAGTTTTGCGTTAAAATCCCCTAGTACAATGTTGGTGTCATAGCTGTGGCATTGGGCGTACGTACCGTGCATGAGATGATAGAAATCATCCTTGAGTCGATCATCCTTTTCTTCTGTTTTTTCTGGGCATGAACGAATATTACGCTTATATTCCCGAGGATGCCTTTGATGTTGATTGTTATGAGGCGTTCGCTTACGTGCCGGAAGCTTAAAGCTCTTTGACGGAGACTTTTTCGAATAACAAATCCGCATTAAAATAGGCGTTGTTTATTTTCCTTGCACAGTTACCGTAATAGAAATAGAAAGTTTTTCATTCTTTTTTTCCTGATCCATCCCATCGCACTTCTTGGAGTGCTTTGTAGCAGTCGAGGGTTTTTTCCAGTTGGTTGTTTGCACTTGGTCTGTTAAGGGACCGCACATTCCAAGTGCAGACCCGCAGATCGTTTCGTTTATATGAGTCGTCAACTTTGTATCCGTTCGTATCCGAGGCTTGTTGCTGCCTCGTAATAATATTTTTTTTCGTGATTCGTCAATCCTTAGCACAACCCCCAAACTGGAAGGCCAGGTTCACTGCACACATTGGTGAAGCCGCGTGGAGGCCATGTGTCATCTTAGATTGAGTAGGAACAGAGATCGAAGCTGGTACTTGCCACGATCAACTTCGATCGAAGCTGGTACTTGCAGCGATCAACTTCTTTGCTCTGTTTGCCCGCTTCACTCCTTCACCTAGAATAGTGGGTTAGAAATTATCTATCATAGAGGACAAATTTTTATAAATTCAAAAAACCTAAAATATGTATGGGAAGTCTTCATAACAATAACAGTGAATTCATTACCAGAAGAAACGTTATGGAAGCTTTCCAATGTTGACATAAATAATAATATAGCATTATACAAAGAGTCTTTTAAAAAAGTTCTACAAATCTTAGTATGAAATCAAATTTAAAATGTATAAAAATGTATATATACAGTCAAAATCGAACTTCAAGGGACTGACGAATATGGTCGTTAGAAGTGATGGGTCATGGTAACCGATATCCAGGTATATAAGTATCTAAATTAATCTGTTTTCAAGTACAAAAGAAACTCCTTTTTTTATATGTATTATAATTCTTATTTATTCTTAAGGCTTACGAGTACATATGTACATACGAGACAAATGTACATTTACTATATATTCAAAAAATTAGAAATATCTAATTGCTTAGTTCTTCTTGTTATAAACTTTTTTTTATGTTTCTTATAAGGTTTTTTTTGTTTTGATCGAGAAAATACTAAACTCAGGTATCTGCTTCTTCGTTGCTTTCTTGAGATGTATCATTTTGCATAAAATCAATGATTTCTTCATTAGTCAAAGACGTTATAATGTGCCCGTCAACTTGCAATAACAGCAGTTTGCAATGCTTGAAGGATTTTTAGTAGGCAAAAAACAGCCGCGATGTGATAATATACATTTCTCCTCGCGAACTAACGAACTACTCATGTTCGAAAAACATCCCCGTTCGCCATAGACAAATCCTCAAGAAAAATTAATTGACAGTGTCGCTATCCAGAACGCATTCAAACTCTCTTCTACCTGGGGTGGTCGTGGTGCAATGGTTATCATCACCGACTATTGAGACGAAAGTCTGTAGTCCATAGTCAAGAACAATTCCTATACGGAAAAAAACTGTGCAATAAAATCAGTTGTGAATAAGAGATGATCAAAAAATGCTGACGAAAGCATAACACTCGCAGTATATGATGACTTCAAAATTCTCTCTCTCTCACAGCACTCTGTCTGTGCATTTCCAATATAACACATGGAAACAAAAGTGTTACTGTGAACTACAACCACCGTAAATTCAGTGGAATCTCTCAAATCCTATCTAGGACAATCACCCCTGGAGAGTAGTGAACGAACATTTTCGACACAAACCATCTGCACCATCCAGGTTGTGTGACAAACACTCTTGAACCTGCACGAAAAAAAAAAGAATCTCAACTCTCTCGTGGAACACCATATATGTAAATACAAATGTAACAAATATATTAAGATTCCCCTACTCGTGCAGGGACGGGTTAAGAATATCCCTGCAGCGATACCTATCGCTTGTCGTAAAAGGCGACTAAACAAAGGTAAACAAAACTCACATCTAGGCAATTTAGAAAACACCAAGGTGAGCCTAGGGACACATATACCACCATTAAACTGCCCCACAATTGTACATGCAAATCAGTGGGTTGACACGACTGGAGATCACCGGTGTTGTAAGAGTAAGATCAATAAAAAAAAAAAAAAATAAATAAATAAAAAATCTGGAGCATGCCCGTGTCAAAAAGGAAGGGAAGAATGAAAACGGTCAAACCGTAGCATTATGGAAAAGAACGCTAAAAGGAAAAGCACTACCCCGCCAGGCACTACTAATGGTCGTGATCCTGGGACGAGCAGCAATGCTCGGGTCAGAGCTATAGGATTTCTGGGGGATAGCAAAGTAATGCAACGGCGTAAGCCACACTTAAGAGTCGCGAGTTGGAACGTTGGAAGCATGAGTGGTCGCAGCTATGAGCTTGAAGAAGTCGAGTAGACATCCTGTGCGTACAAGAGATGAAATGACGAAACACCGGTAATCGGGCACGTTTCTTGGACGTTAAAACAAAAGCCTTCAAGATGTTTTACTATGGATTGGAACAAGGAAAAAACGGAATCGCCATCATCCTTGCGGCAGAGCTACTTGGCAACGTCTTAACCATTTCAAAGTCCAGTGACCGTTTGATGGCTCTCAAATTGGTGATGCATGGTGAGGTGTGGAACATCGTAAGCGCATATGCCCCTCAAGTAGGATGCGAACAAAGAGAAAAAGATGCATTCTGGCTAGATTTCCACAACCTTGTCAAAATCATCCCAAAGGAAGAGCTTTTGTTTGTTGGGGGAGATTTAAACGGACATGTCGGGAAGACAAGCGAAGACTATGAAGACTACCACGGAGGGCTGGGATACGGCATCAGGAACTCTTCAGGTGAAGATATCCTAAACATGTGCAAGTCGTACGGTCTTATAGTGCTAAATACCATGTTCGTCAAACAAAGCCGGCACCTGATCACTTATAACAGCGGCGGAAATGAAACTCAAATAGACTATCATTTGCTATCCAGTTTCATGAAGCCACGAGTTAAAGATTGCAAAGTGATCTTGGGAGACGCGATCGCCCCTCAAAGCCGTCTCCTCCTGACTGAATTTTTTATGGAGGCGAGTAAGAAGTCAAAGCAGCAAACGAAGGTGTCAGAGATTCCCTACAACAATCTGGCCTGGAGAAAGCCAAATCACTGCTCGGAACATCTAAAGGCCCCTGCCAACACGCAAAAGAAACCTGGTGGTGGACAGACGAAGCCAAAGCAGTGATACACGAAAAGAAAATGGCTTTCCAAGCTTGGTCAAAGTGCTCTTCTACTAATAGAGAGGAAAAAGCTCGCCGTGAAAAGGTATATAGATATTGCAAAGGTATCGCGAAGAAAAAGTGCGCCGAATTCAAAGCGAAAAGCATGGAAGGCCTATATCAGGAGTTCGAAGAAATATCGTCTTCCGCGTCTAACATGAACCAGGCTACCCAGGAGCTTCGACAAAGCAATTTGAACAAAGGAGCAAATATCTTTAAGATAGCCGCCCAGAGAAGAAGAAATGCTCAGGAGATTCGTTTCCCAAAGTTTATTAACAATGCTGAAGGCCAACTCCTTGTGGAAGACGAAAAAATTCTCCACAGATGGCGACAGTATTGCGAGGAACTTCTGAACGAACAGTTTCCCCGAGTGTACTTTCCAAGAGCCGCCCCGAATCATGCCGAAATACCCGACATCACAGTCGAAGAAGTTCGGTACGCGGTTAAAAACTCCAAGAAAAGAAAAGCTGTTGGGCCGGACGGGATACCCTCTGAGTTCTGGAAAAAGATGGGAGACATCGGGTCTAGATGGCTCATGGTTCTTATCTCTAAACTTATGAGAGGCGACACTATGCCTAATCAATGGAGGGAAAGCTATCTTCTTCCATTGCACAAAGGAAAGGGTGATACGCGAAATTGTGATAACTACCGTTCTGTCAAGCTGATGTCGCACACCATGAAGATCGTTGAACGGGTATTAGATAGCCGACTGCGGAAAATAATACGACTATCTGATGACCAGTGCGGGTTTGTCTCGGGTAAATCAACAACAGATGCAATCCAAAGTATAAGGATCATGATGGAAAAGCATCGTGATTCTTCAAAGGACTTGCATATGGTGTTGGTTGATTTCGAGAAGGCCTTTGACCGGCAACCAAAAGACCTTTTATGGGTAGCGCTAAGACAAAAAGAAGTTCCAGAAACCTACGTGCGAGTAATTATGGACATGTACGAGAGAGCAACGACAAGAGTAAGATGCTCCGCAGGAGTCACCGAAGAGTTCGCAATCAAAGTCGGTGTACACCAAGGGAGCGTCCTCAGCCCACTGCTTTTTATAGCAGTCCTTGATTGCTTGCTTGAAGGAAAAGTGACGGACCCCAATGTGCACCAGCTATTCTTTGCTGACGATGGGGCCATTATAAGTGATGATCAGGCGTCGCTACAACGAGCACTTGATGTGTGGGTGGACATTTTTGAGGGACACGGGTATCGTATTAGTTCAAAGAAGACAGAGTATCTGTGCTGCCCGTTCTCTGACCCTCATCAGCCTATTCCAGACATTTACTTGAATGGAAGAGTGCTTCCCAAGTGTGAAAAGTTTAAATATCTGGGATCTATGATTAATAGAGAAGCAACTTGTGATGACGACATCAAACATCGCGTAAGCGTAGGGTGGATGAAGTGGCGGGAAAACTCCGCCATCTTCTGTGATCGAAAAATGCCCCCTAAGCTGAAAGGAAGGCTCTACACTTCAGTTGTACGTCCGGCGGTCACATACGGTTCACAATGCTGGACAATGCACAAAAAGTATGAGAGCAAATTAACGGCAACTGAGATGAAGATGCTTCGCATGACAGCGGGAGTAAGAAAGCGTGACAGAATTAGAAGTTCAAAGATCCGAGGAAGCCTCCACGTAAAAGAAACAATCACAAGAAATATAGAGCGCGACCGACTCAGTTGGTATTGCCATGTTCAAAGGAGAGATCCTTTGAACCCCGTCCAAAAGGCGATATCAATCAACGTTCCAATTTCAACACGCAAAAAGGCAGGCCGAAAAACAATTGGTGCAAATAAATGCAAAAACACCAGCATTTGATTGGCCTCAGCGATGAAGTCATCCCAAACCGGGAAGCCTGCCGCTACTTTCTGAGCTCAAACCGGCGGACCCCACAAGCGGACCAGTAGGAATGCAGTTAAGTGGGAAGGTTATGGTCCTACACTTCTGACCATAACGACGCCGGGATAAAAAGGAAAAGAAGAAGAACAAATATATTGAGACCTTGAATCAGGTGACGTTGCCAGAGATACTTGAATGTAATTTAAGATAGAAACGCATCTACAAGAAAGTAATGGAAGTAAGCTTAACTTAACTTTCAGTGCACGCTAGTTCGCCGAAGAGTAAAAAGTCGATATCGTACCAAGAAAGAGATCCACGAATCGACTGAATTCTTGACTTTTTCGTTCGGGATAGGTTGTAATTGGGAGGGGCGATGTCCAGCAAATACGACGTTTGGGATAGGACATCCTATTTAGGGTTTCCCGGTGGATTTTAATGATCTGAGCAATAAATATTCGAGCAAATTTAGCAAATAAAGCAAAATTACCTTTGCAAAACCGCAAACGTGTTTGATTTGATGCGGTTGGAGTAGCTCATAATAAACTACACCCTGTTGATCCCAAAATGTAGAGCAGAACATTCGAACCATGAATATTTGAAGCAGCTGTTCACATGTATAAGAAAATCAGTTAAATTGAATGTAAAAGTAGAGTAGAATTGCACATCGGGTAATACTGATTACTTCGAAACTTAAGTCAGTTAAGCTGGCAATGCCATATAATGTAGATCCGTGAATTATTAAGGGCTAACCATAATAGGCAGGAGCAAGCAGAAGCTTATGTCAGAACCGAACGAAATTCTCCCCTCTGTTTCAACGAAAAATCAAGATACCCACAATGAACAGCAGAGATGAAGAATGAGATATGCAACTTTCGTACGTCTGTTCCCGTGACACCCTAAATTTTTCAGGAAATTTTGACAGGAGTTTGTGTACCAAGCCGACAACCCCCGTTATAAACGACTCTATCCGTGAATACGTGTGAGCTCATTTCATTTTACCGCAGTATACTCCCGCCACACACACTCATGGAATTATAACAATGTGCGCGATTGTTTACATAATTTTGACAGGACTTTATGTACCCACGTGCTCGCACAGCTTGTAGGCAAACGTCGGCGGCCATTTTAAGTTGCATATCTCATTCTTCATCTCTGATGAACAGATGCAAATAGAAGCAAGCAGAAGGAAAGGAACTGTCAAATTGTTTTCATTCGATTTGTTTATTTTCGGTGTTTCTTTGGCTTTTTCCTTTTTGTTGAAATAAAAGCCATCTGCTTTATCATAGAGGCACTTATTGTCCTGCACAAGTGAAATGAACTTGTTAACCTTCCGTGCACCACGTGGGGTTTATTAAACCCCAGCGAAAGAAAAATCGTCGTATCTTTCTAAACGGCTGCGCGAATTCCACGAAACATCGAGTAGCTGAAGTTGCGACATTGCCGGATCGCATAGTAACAGTGATTTAGTAGTAGCGTCGCAGGCGCAGCGGACAGTCGCTCGCAAATTGTGGCAGGGTATCACAAACCCCACGTAGTTCGGCACGTCGTCTAAAAGGTAGGCAGCTTGACATGCAAAATATTCCTATTTCTACATAAATATTTATTTATTTTGTTTTTTAATTACTTTAATCGTTTGTGTATTTGTTTGCAGGTCTCATAATGGCTCGACGTATAGATCAACATGAAATATTATCGACACTTATGGATGATAGTGATGGCGACACAGATGAGCTATATTTACCCGGAAGTGAAGGCGATTCGGATCATTTGAGTACTCAATCTGAAAGTGACATCGAAGAGGATGTAGAGGACGTGGATATTTCTTCAGGAGGCGAGTCTTATAGCTCGCAAGGCTTTTATATTGGTAAAGATGGCAAAACAAAATGGCAAAAAGAGACGTTGAGAACTAATGTTCGTACAAGACAAGAAAATCTAATTACACAGTTGCCGGGAGTGAAAAGTCAATATAAAGACAAGAAAACTAGTTTAGAATGCTTTGAAGTATTTATTTCCAATGAGATACTTGAATCGGTTGTGAAACATACGAATGTAAAGATATGTCTTTCGAGACCGCAACCACCAGACGATGAACCGCTAAATGTTCTCTATAAAGAAACAACTGCATATGAGATGAAAGCAGCTTTTGGGCTTTTGTTTTTAGCAGGATTGTATCGTTCTGGGAGACAAAACCTCAATGACCTCTGGGCTTCAGATGGTACTGGAATCGAAATATTTCGATGCACGGTGTCTAAAAATCGATTCTCGCACTTACTAAATAATATGAGATTCGATGACGCTACGACTAGAGAAGACAGAATAAAGACTGATCGTTTAGCACCAATCCGAGACATATTTGAAACCTTTGTCCAGCTTTGCCAAAATGCGTATACACCATCCGAATACCTAACTCTTGATGAAGAATTGGTTGTCTTTCGAGGGAGGTGCGGATTTCGGCAGTATATTCCATCGAAACCCGCAAAGTATGGAATTAAAATATATGCCTTAGTCGACGCTAAAACATTTTACACCGTACATTTAGAAATTTACTGCGGCAAACAGCCAGACAACAGTCCGTTTGCATTGAACAATAAACCATTTGACTTAGTCAATCGTATGGTAAACTGCGTTTCCGGCACATCAAGTAATATTACTATGGACAATTTCTTTACCAGTCATGAAACTGCTGAAAACTTGTTGCAGAAACATAAATTAACGATAGTTGATACTTTGAGAGCTAATAAAGCTTGCATTCCATTATGTTTCAAGCAATCTCGAGAGGAATATGCATCACGGTTTGGCTTTCAAAAAGATATCACTCTCGTTTCTTATGTTCCAAAGCCTCGAAAGTACGTTTATATGATGTCTTCCCTTCATCATGATAAAGAAATCGACCATAAAACTGGAATCAAGCAGAAGCCATCTATGATTACATTCTATAATGAAACCAAAAGTGGAGTAGACGTGGTCGATAAACTTGCCAGAACATACGACGTTTCTCCCAACAGCAAACGCTGGCCTCTCACTTTATTTTTCTCGATGCTCAATTTCCTCGTATTCCATATTTATTTTTATCTTTTTACTCTTTCCTAACCTCAAATGTCACTTGTCAAAAATTCCGTCCGGAATGTCTTCTTTCAAGAAGACCTTCCGTCTGCTCGCATCAGTTAACGAACATTTAACGAAACGTAGTATCTTCCCATTGTGGGCATATCATATGCTTTGCATGTAAGAAGACATTCCCCTCTGCTTGCTTCTGCTTGCTCCTGCCTATTATGGCTAGGCCTTTAGTATAGGCCTACACTACCCTTCTACATGTAGTTATGCTCTGCAGGAGTTACCGATTTTCCTGTCTTTATGTATTTTTGGTCATTCAGTGGTGATCCATTGAACGACTAACTACATTGAAGTTACAAAATAATAGTGAAAGTAAAGTGATAAAGAAGTCGGGCAGGAGTGTCAACAAGAGTGAGTGTACCTCACTGAATTATCATCTGAAAATTTATTGTAGCATGATCATTTAGTATTTAACGTAGAGTAGATAAGATCGTGTCTCTTGCGGTAAGATACATCGCATTGAACATTCGTAGATTACCCATCGAATACAGTTCGGGTAGGATACTCGATTGTATGTGCGTTGGTAGCTTGGCTCTCATATCTAGCATTGGTGTATCATCCACCAGTTACCCTGAGAGCGAGAGGCTCAACGGCGTGTGAGGTGGTCTCCTGGCGAAGATAAGAGTAATCCAAATGGTGTAAGTCCGTTGTGTATCGGCCGCCTGTTGTAGTGGTAGTAGTAGAATGAAACTATAAGTTGCATGTTTTGATTTTTGATGATATTCATCGGTGTTATATTATCATTTCAGGAGAGTTGCTAAACAGGGAGTTGCCACATTAACACGTTAGCTTTGTATTTAAGCTAATAAAAAAAATAAAAAATAAACTATTATTATTTTACTCTCATTTCGTTATTATTCTTACACATGTAAAAAACGCCGTTTACCGCCTCGGCATCCGCTTTCCGCTTCGGCCTACTATTGAATCCTTAAACCTCCATCCTCCAGTCGTCATCGAGGATCGGAATCTTTATCAAAATCGAAAAATAAAACTATAGAACAATAGATTCTGCTTATATTATTGCAGTATCATTTGTGAAGCGCGCTTATAGGCGTATACTGCTTTCCCTATGAATTTTATACCAACTTGTATACATACATATGTATGCATCCATGTACATATACATATATACATATATATATAAAATCACTGTGTCGCACAGATGTTCACTCGACAGCTCCTAATTGAGGACTAAGTGAAAAATCATTCATCTATCACGTTTCATGTGGTGCAACCTAATACATAATCCTCAAACTTTATTTATTAAGCATTGGTTCAGTATAAAAATAGCTCAGTTCTATTTTATAAGCAGTAGGCAATAGAGTGATCGAGCTTAGTCAAGAGAAAAATGTAGCGTACACCTAAGTATGTACATAAATATGTATCCGATGTCCAATGTCCGATGTCCGTGTTTTGTCGATATATAAAGCAAAAAGGAAATAAAGTTAAATAAATAAAAAGTAAATTATTTTCCAAAAAAATGTTGATAATTACGTACTTTATTCATTTCTTAATATATGTATAAATAAAAACACAGTCATTGACCCATAAGAAAAGAAACAAATCATTTTAATTGGTATCAACGATGACTTCTAACCGCGAGCCTTGCGGTTATATTAGCTTGAGAAATTATTCCGACAAAGCCATCAAACTTCTAACAATTTATTTTGCAACTATATTGTTGTGTACATACGTAATTCGCATATATTAATCCGAAACAGTTCACCCACATATCAATATTCTGATAAGGTGGAGAACTTTTCAAGAGGTGTGAGGCGAGGCTGACGACCTTCGCTTATCATTTTGATTAAGAAATCAATGTAAACAACAATGAAAAAAATTTAGATAAACTTGTTTGTATGTGATCGAGACATTTGTATGTACTGGCGCAATGAAGACGCATCCGAGCCAAATATCAGACACTAAGTTCAAAAAGATCACTTGCTCCTTCGTACGGCAGCAGTGCCAACAAAATGTAAAGCTATAAAAAGCTCTTATATTTGAACTTGGATTCAGTGCCGCCTGCTCGAAATTATTATACTTGAATAAGGCGAAAAGTGTACAGGTTGTACACATACCATACATATGGATGAACTTATATTATTATTGTATTTATACTTGCCTTCAGACAATCCGACTTTACTTCCCGACGAGCAAGCATTAGTGCACGTGGTCCGCAGTTGATTGCGATTCTTTATGGGGTGCGACTGTTACTCTCGATTGCTAAAAGTGCCTGTGCGAGTGATTTTGAAAAAAAAAAAAATATTTATTGTAAATTGTGCAAGGTCTAGTTAACTGAGTGAATTCAAATAAATATTTGAAAAAAATAAAGTTTTGCAACAGCTGCTTAAAGGTAAACAATTTTAAACGAATCGCAATTTAGAGTATCTATTAATTATTGACTGACTGTGAATAAAGTATTATTATCATTCCTTTCATATTGTTTTGAATTATTATCCTAAAGATGTCAACTTTAATCATATTTTACTTTCCAAAATGTGACCCTAGACATACATGGTGATAACGCAATCAGTATTTACTTTTCTTTAATGTGGGTTAATATTTAACAAAGATAACAACAAATTAAATAGATGGGAAATGTTGGGTGTTATAATTTGCCGTAGAATGTATGCGTAAACAAAAAAATAATAGTACAGTACAAGCAGAAGCTTTCAAAATTAATAATATAATTTTGAATTTCCTTTAAGACAAAAAGGGTCTGTGACAAGTGTATATTCTTTAAGTACTGTGTCAGCCTAAATATTCTACGAGTATACTGCCCTACGAACCACTTTTTTTTAAATTGTAGCTATCCATTTGATTAATTAAACTAAGTTATCAATTTCTTTGAAATCTATTTTATTCTTGTTCATCCGAGCCTGGTCGTCTACTGGTATATCAGCTACTAACGATTTTGTCAAAAACGTCGTTTTGTGTACATCTTTTGGGTGAAACTATCATTTCGTTTGATTTGAATTGGATCCGTATCACAGCATCTGTTTTCACCGATATTACTTTCGAAAATAGAATATATTAAGCTGTTTTGAATAATTTTTGTTTTGAATGCAATGTGGACGTAATATCGGAAATGGTTTGTCATGCAACTGAGTTGATGGTGTTTAAACATTTTTCAAAAAAACCTCTCAGAACGGAAACATTCTTTAGAAAGATGCAATAACAGACTAATTTTGAAAAGTTATAATACAAGACTTAAATAATCAATTATCCCCCAAAAGATTTGCCTTTGGCCTGCACACATATCTTACTAGAAGAGCAAACAAGGACAAGTCTTCACTCAATCTTATTTTTCAGATTGTATTTTGCCCATCTGAAAACAGAAAAATTCTAAACTGATTTTGGTATTGCTATAAGGTGTACAACTTTGCTTCCGCCGTTTGCCGATATGTGGCGATAACCATAAGTAGCGGTCGAAAAAAACAGATCGCAGACGTCAGGCTGTTGGCTTGGACCTCGGTCAAGAGAACACCATTCAAACCTTAGTCGATTTGTGTCTGCATCACACGAGGGTGGTCCGATAAGTAGGTACTTAGCCTACAAAAGAAAAACAAATTTTTTGGAGAAATGGCGATTTATTTTTCAATATAGTCTCCTTTTAGTTCGATACACTTGACCCAGCGATGCTCCAACTTCTTTAACCCGTCTGAAAGATACGTCTTCTCGAGGTCTGTAAAGTAGGCCTCTGTGACGGATGACCTCCTCAAGTCGCACGGGGCCGAATCTGGAGAATACGGTGGATGGGGGAGCAGTTCGTAGCCCAATTCGAACAATTTGGCCGTGGCGAGGGCGGAGGTGTGAGCCGGTGCGTTATCATGGCGGAAGAGCACTTTTTTCTTCGCCAAGTAGGGCCGTTTTTTCTTCAATTCGTCGGCGTCGAGTCGGCCCAATAATTTGGCATAGTACAGCCCTGTGACCGTTTTGCCCTTCTCCAGGTTGTCGATGTGGATCACACCTTGTGAATCCCAGAAAACGGTCGGAGCACGTTCGCTGGGTGAAGTCCACTGTTTCGACTGTTCCTTGGTCTCTGGTGTGTCCCAGTTGATCCATGTTTCGTCGACTGTCACGAAACGACGCAGAAACTCCTTCGGATTGCGCTTAAACAGCGTCAAACACTGCTCTGTAGTGGTCTCAGGGTTGCGCTTGTTGTCCGGAGCGGGCAAACGCGGCACCCATCGCGCCGACAGCTTTCTCATGCCCAAAATTTCATGCACCCACGCGATTTTTTGAAATGCCTACTGTCTCAGCTATCTCGAGCACCTTCAATCGGCGCTCTGCCAATACGAGATCGTGGATTTTTGTCACGTTTTCCTCCGTGGTAATCGTTTTCGGGGCACCTGGACGTGGCTCATCAAAAACCGACGTGCGACCACGTTGAAACTCGTTAAACCAATTTTGGTGGTCGCCATCGAAGGAAAAGAGTCACCGTACACAGCATCCAAACGCTCTTTGATTTCGCTGCGCGTTTCCCTTCCAAAAACAAGAATCAAATCACCGGCCGATATTGCTATATTACTCTTTTTCCGTTTTTCTAAAATCCGCGGACACTCCCGCTTCCACACGCGGTCAAACCAAAACTACGAGTCCGATCCGGCTGAAATTTCGACAGTAGCCGTCTACGGGAATGTACTATACAATAGTAAGTTGCTCTTGCGACACTGGCTCCATCTGGCGGTGAGGCTAAGTACTTTACCATCCTCGTAAAGTTGTTCTCCATTGAAAATGTCAGTTTACGAGCCCAATTCTCGTCATTTGCGGGATGTGTTACTGTTTTGTTTCAATATGAAGAAAACAGCGGCAGAGTCTCATCGAATGCTCTCAGATACGTATGGTGAGGACGCTATTAATGAAAGAACGTGTCGTGAGTGGTTTCATAGCTTCAAGAACGGTGATTTTAACGCCGAAGACCGGCATAGTTGTGGAAGAGAGAATGTTCTCGAAGATGCAGAATTGGAGACATTGCTGAGTGTAGACTCGCGTCAAACTTAAGAAGAATTGGCACGATTAGTGGGAGTGACACAGCAAGCCATTTCGAAACGTCTCCAGGCCATGGGCATGATTCAGAAAGAAGGAACTTGGGTCCCGTCTGAGTTGAAACCAAAAGACGTTGAACGGCGTTTGTGTGTTTGTGAATAGTGGCTTCAGAGGCAAAAACGGAAAGGATTTCTGCATCGCATTGTGAGCGGGGACGAAAAATGGGTTCATTAGGATAACCCTAAACGCAAAAAATCATGGCGATATCCCGGCCATGCTTCCACGTCGACTATCCACGGCTCCAAGGTCATGCTCTGCATTTGGTGGGACCAGCTCGGCGTCGTGTACGAGGTGTCAAAACCAAGTGAAACAATCACAGGTGCTCGTTATCGAACGCAATTAATGCGTTTGAACAGAGTATTAAAAGCCAAACGGCCGCAATTCAGCCAGAGGCACGATAAAGTGATTTTGCAGCACGACAACGCTCGACCCCACCTTGCAAAAGAGGTCAAAACGTACTTGGAAACGCTAAAATACCAAGTCCTACCTCACCCGCCGTATTCTCCAGACATTGCTTCCTCTGACTATAACCTGTTTCGATCAATGGCGCATGGCCTGGCTGACCAATACTTCCGATCTCATGAAGAAGACACAAACTGGATCGATTCGTGGATCGCTTCAAAAGATGAAAATTTTTTTCGACGCGGGATTCGTACACTGCCCGAAAGATGGGAGAAAGTAGTGGCCAGCGATGGAAAATACTTTGAATGATACATGTGTAACCAATTCAAATGTTGGGGAAAAAACGGCGGAAGCAAAGTCGTACACCTAGCACATTACAGTAAGAAATGTGTAGCTGGGTTAATAGCCAATTCGAAGAAGCCCGGCATATCTTTGGCTGCTGTACTTATATAACATTTACGCAAAGAGATTTACATTTTCAAAAATGTCTTTCCAATAACAGTAAACAATATCTACCTATAGACGTTGTTTAATTTAAACTATCAATTTATATTTATACCAAGTTGACATCACCATATATACGTGCATACTATAAAGCTTTTAAGTAATCCTCTATTCATAAATCAAGTCAATGGCAAATGACTGATTTCGATTTTTGTGGGGGGAATGTAATAGCGTTTAATTTATTCACTTCCGTAAAATTATTATTCTTGTCTTATTATTGTTATAGAATTCAACACAATATTTGCATTTAGAATTTAAATTTGATGACTTAAGTTTCTATTCCGTAACATTAAACATTTTTGCTAGTTGAAATTAGAGTAACTAACTTTGCTTATTTTTTCTTCACTGTTTTCTTAAGTTGTATGTATATCAAGATAAAATAGTTATATTGCTTAATCAGATCCGCTGATTAGAGGATATGTTGGTCAACGTAGATACTTATGTTTTGATACCTACTTGTATTCGTATTTCTACGAAAATTTGGTGGTTAATTACAAACAGCATCAACGTAAGTTAATAGTACGCATTTGCGTTCGGTTTCACTGTGAAACCATGGCTTTAAGGCAGTCTGGAGTCTGGAGCAAGCCACAATCACATACGACAAACGAGTACGTCTGTAATATGATACTCGTATTGCATAAAAAAATAATACTTGCAATTTTATTAGTGCATTGCCTTGCTGAATACTGATGAGCAAATTAACATAAATGCTTGGATGGAAATATGTATCTATTGCACAAAAAAATTAAGATTGCCAGAATAATTGCACCGAAGTGAATGCAGCTAAACAACTCATGCAAATACGTAATGTAGCTTTGGCTCGTTTGCTGTTTTACAAGACATTAATACTGTAAAGTACTTCGGAGAGAGTCCGACAGTAATGGCCACTCGAATTACACCCAACTAAGGCGAATATTTAGGTAAAGCTAAATTGGATGACATGATGTATTGCTGGTCTGTCATGACTTTGAGGCCAACTATTTTTTCCAGTGTCTTCTCCTCATAAACAACCATTCCTTGTTTTCGATTTCTTAAAAACAACTATGACACAATCGTACTAAAACTTGAAATGTCACGAAAAACTCGGTCATACAAAAATACTTTCAGCATTTCATCATTTTTCTGCAGTGTTTGTAGTCGTAAAAAAATATTAAAATTGTTAAATCAACAAAAAGCTGAGCCAATTAAGTAGTGAGATAATAAAAGCTGCAAATAAAAAATGCTCGTATGTCAGATGTGACTTTTTTCAAATCTATCATTTAATTTAAAGAGAAACGTTGCAAATGACAGGCACTACTACTAAGAGCAAAAGTGACCAGGACTGTAGCGTGGAACAGTTTACCTGAATAACGTGGTATCAGAACCAGAACCACTTTACGAGAATAGTGCCAGTGATATAGGCGGCGATGATTATGATACTTCGCTAACTTAATGGATGACAATAGATGGTGGGATTCTAATTATTGATAAGCAAATTTTTAATACGCTTTGGATTGTTTTCCTAGGAAACAGCTTCGTTATCTTTTTGCTTGCATTTATTGGTTTTTAAGAAATCTTACCTGAACACTTTGATTCAAAAATAAGCTATGAAAGTGTAGATAAATCGATACTTCTCTTCCAATAGTCAGTCAGCGTAATACCTAATCCAAAGTGAAAATGTTCCTGCCACAGTCACAAGACCAGTCTTTTGAAAAGACCAATTTTGTCTGTAATTCACGAATCAGCTATCAAGCTCAAACTTGTGGATTATGTTTAACAATATTTCAAACCATTCCGAAATTGAATTTCTCTTACGGGCTGCGCTACCATAGGCCCATAGAAAGGATAACTTTGCTTTTTATGTCAAAATTTCAATTCTGACCAACCAATTCTTTTTCTTCTTACATCGCAAATATTTAAAAACCATCATAACTTCAGACGATATGAAAGATATCTCTTTCAAATCGACTTTTAATCTTTAAAGTTCTAATGGATCTATCAATTATTTTTTTTGATAAATGCATTAATTTACTGTGGTTCTGATAAAGACCACTCCAATATTTTAATAAGGTCTTAAATTATATAGGGATTTTATTAATCAGATTAATATGCATATGATAAATGATAAAAGATTTTTTTTTATTATTGGAGGCATTCTGCTAACTTTTGGAGCCCCCTGACGCAAATTCTTGTCCATTGTACTGCCAGACAGCCATCCTATCCACTTATTTTGTGTGCGATTTGTTTTCCACACAAGTGAAAGGGACCTAAAGTTTAATGCCGATTACAAATGGCGAGGTCCGAGAAGCTTTCTCAAGGTTTGTGGGGGTTTTGCCCCAGTACCCCGCCAAGGAGAGGAGCCGCGAAATGAACATTCCATGGCGTTGGTGCTATCGCGATCCGAACTCACTCATCGCGCGGGGGACACACTATTCACTGCGGCATGGCGCACTCATAAAAGATAATCAGATGAATTGAAAGTTTCCGATAATTGCGGCTTATAGCCGATATTTGATATAATTTATCTGCCAACAAAAGCAGCCATCAATAGATGCCAAATCGATCGATTATTGGTGAACAAATGAAAGAAGTTTAAAAAAAAAACGTTATATTTTCACCTCTAAGTATAGAAGAATGTAGTGCAAGCGTGTAAGAAGAAAATGAAACTTTTCTTTATTATATTTTTCGTTGACCGAAGAAACGTGAGGAGGGACTTCAGTGATGTAGAGCTAAGAGATTCGGCACCCATCACGTCGGCCCCAAGGGTGCGCCACAGTGCGCGAGCGAAGGCGGGACAGTCGCAGAGAAAGTGTTCTACTGTGCATCCTCCTCGCAACATGCAGCACAGTTAGGCGCCTCACTGATGCCAAGCACATAGAGATGCTTGGCTAAAGTATAATGGCCCGTAATGACGCCCGTAAGCCTTCTGCAATCAATTCTCCTTAAGGATGAGAAGAATGTTGCGGACTTCTTGCAGACATCAGGACGTACGCGCTTAGTCATCCTGCATCCTGGATGTTCCCTCCATCTACGACTGTGTACATTAAAGACCCAGTGGTTGAGCTCGAATTTTACCGTGGAAGCAGGTAGACCTCAGGCGGGCTCAGGTCCTGAGAAACTCTACTCTGTACCCCTTCTAGCGAGTTCATCGTGGACCTCATTTTCTGATCCCAGAGTGACCTGGGACCAATATAAACTTTAGTGAATTTAGTCTTCCGACTTAGTTAAAAAAGGTTCACGCACTTATTTGGAGTGGACACAGTTTTGAGTACAACTTGGCTGTCACTGCAGACGCATATACTTTTTCCCTTCCACCTGGGCTTCATAGCATAGTGCATGGCCATTATGATTGCGTATATCTCTGAATGAAAGAGAGACGCATATTTTTCTAACGAGACCTCCGCCGAGACCGCCGGACCTCCGCCCAGTCCTGGAGCCATCTGTGTCCATACCAGGCTCAGTGTCTGAACACAGCCAGTCCTGACGCCATGGAAATGTGACTGTGAATATTTCTCGCGCAAGTACAAGTTCACTCCAATGCGAGTTGTACCAAAGACCACTTCTCTTGAGGCGAGACATGGCTTCCAATGCGCACCCTCTGATGTATATGTCAATGGGTAAAAGGTTCATCAGAGCTCAACGCCAGAGTAGAGCTACTGTCTACACGGTCGTGCGTTTTGACAGCTGACAGGTTATTTCGTATATTTGTATTTGTAAAAAAGGAAAAAATAAGTGCTATATGTGTGTATGGGTTGTTTGAGGAAACATTGCTTGCATTCTATCATATTCCCGATCTTTGAAAGACCAAGCGCCTGAAGCCACATTTCGTTATAGAAATTCCTGTTCGCGCGTTTGTCATATGTTTATCGTAAGTCGGTACAACGACTATCAAAAGTCATGAAAATGGAAGGCCTTGAACAATGAACAACGTCAGTCGATAGAAGCTGACACGCTCTCTAGACCACCTAAGAGTATCCAAATTATTTCCATGACCCCCAACCATTCATATTGGCGAAAGCTCATTTCATGGTCTAATCTCTAGCATCGATTCAACCATAAATTGCTATAAAGACACACCCCATAGAGTTGCTTTCGAGATTGTATTCTCAATTTACTATAGACACAACATCATTTCACGTTTTTATAATGAGTCAATACTAATCGAAATTCTAAACAAATATCTTAACCACACGGTAACTTGTTGTATCACTTAATGGAAATGGCACAATATCTGTAACACACTTCAGTTCCTATCAGATCGGTACAGATCACCAGGAATCGATTAGGCGCCAAGGGTAATCAGTGGGATAGAGATGGAAAAGCAAGGGAAATGAAATCCATAACTATTGTAAATGAATCAGAATAAAATAGTACACAAAACAAACATAATTCATTCACTTTCTTTTCCACTATCACCTACATATAGCCAATAAAAACTAGTCAATGAAATACTATACTTGACTATTACAACTATCCAATTACCATTTTTAACAATGAAATGTTTATCATTACATTAAGACAATAAAGGCAACATTAAGCTTCTGTATAGGTATAGGTGGAATCAAAACAAATACACACGAAAACGTCGCATTGAAAACACTTCCAAAACTAATTCTCCAAGACCAATCCTTTCTTCAATTAATTACAACATAACATCGATCAAATAAATCACTCAATTTAAAATTAAAAAGTTAATAACAAGATCTCTAGATTTCATTGGCGCAAGCTGGAACTACACCTGACCAGGAGGACGAGAACGAAGACATCCTATAAATAATACAAGAATTACTAAATTCAATGACATAAAGAAAAATAAATGGATTAATTGAGAAAACGAATGACATTGCGAACACTATAAAAAAATTTAGCACAACAGAATACCAATTTAATGTAAATTTTAGATTAAAGTAATAAAAAGGACTTAAGTAATATTATTTACGCAGCAAAATTAGCCAAAGTGAATATTATGGATTCTAATATATGTATGTACAGCATTTTGCTTTAATCTTCAATTACTCGTATCGAAGTCGTTCATCAAATTACTCGTATTCTCCGATCACCAGATTTGTAGGTTATGCTTTGTAGCTTATATATGTACTATTTAAAAGCCAATTAGATCCAATGATTGAAAAAATTATAGAGATATGTTACCTCTTCCATATACGGAACAAGAAGTCAAATTTGCAGACATATGAATCGCTTAGCATTGAAGGAGTTTTTTTAACTTTCATAAATATAAACAATTAACATTAGTCACAATAAAGAAAATAATTATTTTCATGAATAAAAAATCTAGTGCGAATATTTATGTCAATGAAATCTCATAACGTAAAAGATCTAATCTCCGAAATATAAATAATGATAAGTGCATAATATATATCTATGTACATATATCTAATAAGATAAGACAATTTACACAGAAGTAAAAAGAGAAAAAAAAAATAGCAAAAATAATGTTAAACTTCAGAGAAACACCTTTTATAATATTTTCTTTTGTAATTTTATTCTCGGACAACCTCTCTGTAATGACTAACAGTAGTCTGCCATCATGTGACGATCCCGCCTACCCTGATTCTTTTCCTCAATTACAGTGTTGATGGAAGCGTTCTCCCTGCTCCTCACTGTAATTTCCCAGGTTACCAGGAAACCTATCCAGGTGACTCTGGGAAAGTACAGCTCTACGGTCATATTTGCTCTTAAAATCTTGAAGCTCTCCAACATTTTTGCACAATTTCTCTGTAGTTTGGTGCCTTGTAGTTGCCTAAAAAATGTTCTACAACCAACACAAAACCCCTCCAAGCTTCACTTACAGAATTAGTCATAACTTTAATGAAGCTTGTGTCTTTTGTTAATGTCCGAATGTGGGGGCCATCCAATATTCCAGCTTTCAACATCTTCATACTTAACTTTGTTTGAAATGTTTGACAAATATACTTAAGTCATTCTTTATTCTTGTCCAGCACTTTGACGAATTGTTTCATCATGCCTAACTTGATGTGGAGTGGGGAAGTATGACTTTTTCTCTACTTAACAAATGCTCATTTATTATATTAGCTTTACCAACAATTAAGGATTCTCTAAAAGGCCACACATCTTGTTCCCAGTGAATTTGCTTTGCCCCCACATACAAATCAAATAGGGGTATTTCGTCTATCCACTTTGGTGACCAAGTAAAAAGTTTACCATTTTCAAGTCAACACAAACCGACCATTGATGTTCGTGGTAATTAATTTTTCATAGATCCAATCTAATATTCCCATATTCTTCTTCTTTGATTTCCGATTTCCGTTGTGCAATAGAACGCATTTTAAACACTTTTTGCAAATATCAATGAAGAGTCGCCAATCAGAAGATTTGTATTGTTTTAAACCGATATCTAAAAGTAACTGAGCAATATTATTGCAGTAGACAAGTTCTTAATTTTCATTGAAGAAACGTAAAATTTCACTTTCCCTTGTTCTGTATGCTGTAATTGTTACATTTGGTTCTAATAAATTATTTTCCTTTAGTCTTGAAGCAAGAAGTTCTGATGCTTGTTTTGATAAATTTAAGTCTCGTATTAAATCACTGAGCTCATTTTGAGAAAAAAACTGCGGTGCTGATGTTTCACGTTCATATTCACTTCCACTAGTAGATTAATTGTTGTGGGTTTGGTAACACCATCGATTCTGAGGGCATACAAACCACTTTTGAGTCATAGATGGGCCGAGGAAGTTCTTCATTGTGCAAGATAGGACATTTTGTGGACTGCACAGCTGGATATTTCCACGTTTTATTTCGATTAAAACCTTGCTTTGCGTTAAAATATTAGATCTGGTTGTTTAGGTACTTACTTACGTTGTTTACATAAAGTAGGTCTTTGTATAATTCATTCTTCATCATTATCAATAATCTTTTTATTTGTATTCTGTTTTTTTTTTTTCAATTTAATTAGCAGTTCCCCGACGCGGAGGCGCTTATATTAAAAATATTAATAGGTTATTTTATTGAAGTCAAAAGGCCGAGAGAACAATTTTATTTTTTTACTTTTTAAAGTTTTTTTTGTGTCGGTGTTTACTTAAAATAAGTGGAAAATTAAACTAAACGCCCAAAAGACTCAAGCAATCTTTTTTACTACAAAAAGAAAATCTTGTTTTCTTCCGGCTAATCAGCTAATAATTGATGGTCAATCTATAACGTGGGAGACCCTTGTAAAATATCTGGGCATTTATCTTGACTCAAAATTGACTTTTAAGGAACATATTGCAAGAACAATTAAAAAATCAAGTATTGCCATCAAATTATTGTATCCGTTGATTCATAGAAGATCCCTACTCTCAAATGAAAATAAACTTATAATATATAAAACAATTTTTCTATCAACTTTTTTGTATGGGTGCCAGGTCTGGGGGAATAGTGCACTTTGTCACTTAAAAGAATTACAAGTAGCCCAAAATAAAATACTAAAAATGATGCTTAACCTACCATGGCATCATTCCACAAGAGACCTTAATCAAACAGCTAATGTCGAGTTGATCGTCAATAGAATTCAGAATCTCAATGAGACGTTTAAGATAAGACCTCCGAGAATCCTCTAAATTATCAATGAAATATAAATCATAATGGCTGATCTTCATAGGACAGCCAACGTTCCTAGCGATTTTTTTGCTAATTTATATTTAAATTTGTTACCTACATATTTAGGTACTTATATGTTTAATCAATTATTATTTATTCCTTATTTTGTTTATCTTTATGCGCCTATTTGTTTATTTTCTTATTTATTTATTTACTTATTATTTGTTTATTTATTTTTTGTTTAATTATATATCTATTTATTTGCTTATTTATTTATATATTTGATTATTTATCTATCATTTATTTATTTATCTATGTACTTTTTATATATTAATTAATTAATTAATTTATTCACAACATTCTATGTCACGGGTTTTTTTTTTTGTTTTACCCTCGAATTTTATAAAAACTAAAAGTATAAAATTAACGCATTAATAAAAAAAATTATTCAGTTGAAAGATATATTACCCTATATCACATCTCAATACCACGACCATTGTAAATTGTGCGATAACACAGTGTAACTTTTAACAGTGAAAAATACATATACATACATATTTTTTTTATTCTTTTTAAATTAATCGCGGACCCGACTTTGGAGAGGTAATTACTTAAATTATATTTTTCTTGAGTATTATGCAACAACGCATAGGGCTTCTTGAGCTTCTTGTATGTATAAAGGGGCACAAGATTTATCATCCAATTTTGTTTTTGAATAAGTTTTTTACTAAATAAACAAAAAAAATATGTGAGTGATGGAAATCTTCATTTGGACCTTTCGAATTTTTTCTGTTATATGGAAAAGATTATATCCGTCCAGTGATTACCGTCAATGTTGATACACATTTGTACCTGTTTTATCGCATATTGCATAACTTTCCTTAAGGGCTGCGAACGCGAACGTCCGAGGCTTGTTGGCATAAGTCCGCGACATCTGGGATGGTTAAATCTGGCGATCTTGCTGGCCATGTCAAATAGTCAAAATGGGAGATTACGCGACCAGAAAACACTTCCTTCACAATATACATTGTGGCTCGTTCTGTGTGAATCTTGTTGAAACCAAATGTTCACCAAACCCCGCTCATCCAATTCCGGCAGTCAGAAGTCGTTTATCATGGCACTGTAGCGTTCGCCAGTAACAGTGAATGTATTGCTGATGGCGTCCTCAAAAAAATACGGCCCAGTCACTTCTCCCGCGTGAACGCTGCACCACACAGTGGCTTTGAGTGGATATAATGGCTCTTCGTGTATCACACGCGGATTTTCAATGTCCCAGAAATGAACATTTTGCTTATTGCGGTTACATGTATGTAAATGTGCCTCGTCGCTCATTATTGTTTTCGGCACAAAACATTCCTTTTCGCTATTGATTAGGGATGGCTTGACAGTAATTCACGCGCGACGGTCAGCAGGCATTAACTGATATACTGTTTGTACTTTGTACAGGAACATGTGTAAGTTTTTCACTAAAATTCGCTGTAGGGTCCGTCTGGTTATGCCTAATTACGTGGCCCGTCGTCTAGTTGATGTTTCTTCGTTCTCAGCGACATCGGTAGCCTCAGCCGCGATATTCTCGGCCGAACGACAACATGCAGGCCACGTCCTACATGTTCAAGTCGAGTAGGAAAGCGGAATGTTTGCCCAGTTGGAGCGACACGAATAGGAAATCGACATCGGAATTCACGAAATTCCACCGACCGATTATTGGTCAAAAAAAATCGATACAATTATTCCATGCTCTTGCGAATTCCAAAAATGATAACATCTTCATTTTGTGCCACCTAAAAGATCTGATGGCCTTGAAACGCCTGAATATATCTTCATAAATTGTAGCTAGGAACCATCTCGATCACGTTAGCTTTCAAACAAAAGCATCCAAATCGTTCGGAGTCCATTCGTTCAGGAGCTACGATGCCACAGACAAACAGACACACATACACGTCAAAATTATAACACCCCTCTTTTTCTTTCGGGGGTTAAAAATAGCAATAACCGAAATGATTCTTGGGCTCCATCCAGATCATAGGAATACCAAAATCTAACCCGGGGCGTTTTCCATTCTTCCACAAACGTAAAGATTCAACACACGGCTTAAAAACTTTATGCGGCACCATGATCTATCTTGCTTTTTAAAATCTAAATAAGCAGTATAAAATCGTGTCTGTTTTGTTGTTTTATAAACACCACAAATGTAACTAAATACATCAGGGCTATATTTGCATTTTCTTCGCGATGAATTCATATTTCTGCGGACAAAAAAATTCTATTCAAAACAAAATTCAATAAATGAAACAAAATATTAATCTAACTTACCCAAATACGCGTGATATGTACGGTGGAACGCGTTTGAATTAAAAGAATAACGTTGCATTGATTTATTTTTAATAATGTGAACACTAGAAGGGAGTTCATGAATTTGTTGTTCCCAAAATCTACACGAGACTGAACTAGGACTGTCTTAAACCATTAATTAAATATAAAATAATAATAAGGGAGTGACTTACAGATATTTTATGATGAATTCCCAATATCCTTATTGTCCTTTTGGGTCATACGTCTAATAACAGAAAAGGACCGAAGGGCCCTGGGAAAGTTTTTTTACTTAAGGGGTAAAATAGGTGTAGAGGTCTCAAAAAATTAATTTTTTTTTCATAAATCGATTCTACAACTATTCAATAATACATCCTGAAAATTTCAAAGCAAAATTCCAAGCCTAGCCGTTTAGAAGTTAAACGTATTTGCGCGAGCATCCTTTCGAAACTATTGTCATTCATGAATGACTATGATGGCTATAGTCTTTCATAAGTATATAGTGTAAGAGAGACAGAAAAACGTTAGCAGATGTTCTTTCTTAATCAAACGTGTTTTTCTCAAAACTACTCTTTTCGAATTTGTGTACACTCTACCTCGCAGAATTCTTGATCAATCATTACGAAACTTTCTTAGGGTTTTCCAATGGGGACTTGACAGCTTAGAATTTAATTTGTGAATGCACCCTTTCACTAATCATCAAACTGTCATTGTCAATTTATTCAGTAAACTCAATATTTCATGGCAAAGTACACGAACGAGCAACGTCTGCAAATTATAAAAATTTTCTACCGAAATTCGGAGTCGGTGACCGCAACTTTAAGAGCGTTAACTCCAATTTTCGGTCGTAATTCTCGCCCTAGTAGACAGGCAATAACAAGCTTAGTGCAAAATTTGAGTCTACATATTCGTTGTGCGATGTTGCCGTGTCAGCGAGACAACGGGTTGGTCGAAGTGTCGAAAATATCGCTGCCGTTCAGGCGTCCGTAGCAAACGATCCAAATCAGTCAATTCCACGGTGTTCTCAAGAATTGGGCATCGCTCAGACCACATTATGGCGTATTTTGCGTAAGAATCTTGGTTTACACCCATACAAGATCAAGCTGACTCAAGAATTGAAGCCGATGGACCATTTGAAGCGACGTACGTTCTCCGATTGGGCTCTGGAGAAGATGCGCCAAGATGATGTATTTCATCGCAAAATCATCTTCAGTGACGAAGTTCATTTTTGGCTCGATGGGTTCGTCAATAAGCAAAATATGCGTTATTGGTCGTGTGAAAATCCACATGTGCTTCATGAATCACCACTTCATCCACAAAAAAGAACTGTTTGGTGCGGTTTGCATGCCGGCGGCGTTATTGGGCCATATTTTTTCGTCGACGATAACGATCGTCACGTTACTGTGAATGGCCAGCGTTATCGCGCCATGATTACCGATTATTTTTGGCCCGAATTGGAAGATATGCCACACATCACAGATTTATTGAAGAGTAAGTTTGATGAGCGTGTTATCTCAAGAAATGGGCCAGTCGATTGGCGATTTCAGTTCGTGCGATTTAACGCCTCTAGACTATTTCCTTTGGGGCTACGTTAAGTTATTGGTTTATGCCAACAAGCCGACGACGTTGGAAGAGCTCAGAGCCAACATTGAACGCGAAATAGCGGTCTTTTCGGCCGAAATGTGTGGCCGAGTCATCGAAAATCAGGTCCAACGAATCGACCAATGCAAACGTGCGCGCCGTGGCCATATGAACGAAGTCGAGTTCCATTCATAAATGTTTTGATTGTACTTGGTTTGCATTTTATTTTAAAAAAAAGTTGTCAAGTCCTTTTTGGAAAACCCTTTATATGTATATACGCCTTATTTGAACTTCAATCATCAATAACATCTTTATTTTTACTCATTTTTTATTGGAAAAAAAACAGAAAACGGTAAAAAATCGTACTTAATTTTCACATTCTAAAATTTTTTTTTATTTTTTTTTTGTGATAATTGTAGTCCAAATAGGAGACACTTATGAAAAAAGTAAATTTTTTTTTTTAAATTGATTTCTGATAAAAATTGTGATGTATACATATGTACATACATGTGTACATATGTAGTACACAAACTGCCTATCCGGGTGGCGACTTACAATGTGCAGCAGCTGATATCTCCGGGATTTTTCAAGAAAAATGATTGAAAATTTCAGTAAATGTCCTTCAATATATCTATAAAATATCCTCAGTCTCAATAAAGTATACTTATTTTTTATATGTTAAAAAAAAATCATGAAAATTACCCATAATACACTGTCCTACACCTATTTCCGCCCTTAACAATTTAATACTGTTTTTGGAGAGGAGACTGTGTTATCTTTGTCGGTTGGTTAGGGGGCGACGAGATGAGAGGTGGCCGTCGTAATTCGTGTCGTGCGTTATCTAATCTTTAAAAAAAATGGAATTTTTTTGGCGAATTCAGAAAGTGCGAGGTCAATGGCACAATCACGTATTGTGGGTATGCACGAAAAAATGCGCACAAAACGAATTTTTACGAGAAACCAAACGCCTATTAACACCTCGTGTCCCGAGGAGCCGACGTAAATTGTTTATTATTTTTAATAATAGCATAAAAACTAGAGCCAATTCAGTACTTTCATAAATATATTCGTAAACTGAATACTTGGAATTATAGAAATCCTCAGAGACATCCAGGGCAACAAAAAAAAATTAATTTTTTTGAACTGTGTAATCAACAGCATTTTTTCGAAGAAATTGTGCAACAAACACTTCCACATACGAGTACTATACACTAAACGGTTGACGACTTATGTTCGAAATAGAAAAAGGTTCTTTTCTATGGGCTACATACATACATATAAGAAACACGCAGCAGCTCATGCAGACACAGAATACAACAACATACGTTGTTTTTGCAAATATTTTTTTGGTAATAGCAGCGGTAGGATATCATAACGGCTCCAGTGAATTCAATGCCAACAACATCCATGGTCGAAATAACAAAACAGAGCGATATAATACATATGTACTCGTATGTTAAGTTATCCAATATCCCATTAGCTAACAAGGACGCACTACCTTAAGGAGGTAGAAGTTAACAAGCCTTTGGTGTGTTTGCCAACAAGCTGCGGGACTGCAATGGTTCACTTGTCGGTCGTCACCCCAGGAGATAGCTGATATACATAATAGCTTAAGTTATAAATCCTTGTTGTTGAGCAAGCTAGTCGTGTAGAAGATAAACTTGTTTTTTTAAAGCAAATATTAATTTATACGAGGGTAATGTCCACATAATTCACTAATTCACCATCTAAAAACGACGTGTACGTGAAATGTACAATATATACATTTCTTACAATTTATGAAATCATTACTCTAACTTCCAAACGGGAAGTTAGTGAAATTCCAGTTTTATCAATTATATAATATTGCCAATTAGATATTTTTACTCAAATTTATTAGAGAAATGCTTCCTTACGTTCAGGGGCAACAGGTTTATCATAGACTTAGATAAATTAGACTTTAGTTGGTTGTCGAAAGGTTAAATCCCAGCTGGATTTGAGTTGTATACTTGATGCATGTGAAAGAATATATTTTGAATATTGAGTTATGCAGCTTTCAGGGGCAATCGACCTTTCCAAACATTGTTTTTTCTGACTCTCAAATTCTCTAACATTCGTTAACCTGGCCGCATTAAATTACATAGGGATCCCGAACTCGAAAAGAAAAACATGAAACACAAATATTTCTTAATGGGATATTAAAAGCTCCATCAAATGCACTAAACAACATGTTCCCAGTCAAATCAGGTATTCGTATTAAGGGTAAGCACTGATTTTAGGTTTCACTGCAACACTTGCTTTAGCTTTCTTTTCCACATAAGCAAGTCAAATTCATTCCTTGTCACATTACTAAAATTGTTAAACAGGTTATTGAATTATTTCACAATATATCGTTAGAGAAAACTGCAGAGTGATAAGGAAAAAGATGCATGAAATTCTTTACATATTTGTCGACAACGATTTGCGTCATTTATCTTCCCAAAGTAATGAATAATGATTGCATCAGTTGATCACAGACCACAGGAGCAGATAAACGTGTTATGGTTTACTGATGAATAATTATATATCAACGAATTGACGTCTTTTCATTCACTTTTGTGTTTCTGCCTTAGAAAAAGGATTGCAGGTTGATATCTTGTATACAGATTTCGTAAAAGCGTGAGTTCATAATGGGCTTTAATAAATAAGCTTAACTCTTTAGAGCTTGGTGGTTAGTTTCGCTAACTAATATGTCGCGCCCGCTAAATGATAGAGAAATCGCGAATACTTGCTTGAAGAAATTCCTTAAAGTAGCGAGAGTATTTGTAGTGATGAGGACGACAAAGAATATACAGAGGATCAGCCAAACCCGCTGGTGTTAGGCAATCTGATTGTAAAAGTTCAAGTAACCGACTTAAGGCCTAGGGTCCTCATCATATCGAACACGCTATCGGCAACCAAACTTGGTCAATTCTGTGGACAAGATTAGCTACAAAGCGCACGGCGTTTACATACTTCCCCTACGACTTGGTACTGCCCCCGGCACCTAAGTTTCTGAACTCGTAGAGTACTGTGAAGCCAGAAGGATTGGACTCATCATCTGTTGCGATGACGACAAGAAGTGATTGACCTAACCCTGTCTAATAGGCATGTGAAGGCCATCACTAACTGGAGAGTCTTACCAGATGTTACGCCGTCAGACCATAGATATATCGAATTCCAATTAAAGTGTGGGATCTCCCCCTCGCAGCCCAAGCGGAATCCGAGAAAGACGGACTGGGTACGATTCAGAGAGGAGCTTGAAAAATCTACTTAAGCCCTGTCTAAACTCAGAACAAGGCTATTGGTGGAGAATGCCGTTCATAGCCTGAGTAGTACCATCACCAACTGTTTCGAACTCGCATGTCCTGTCAAAAAAAACTCCCAGCAGGAAGTCTGCGTGGAACGCTGAGCTCCAATGTCTCTGCAGGGAAGCCAGAAGTCTCCTGAATAGATCGCTTAAATCGAACTCGGAAGATGACTGGAATAAATATCGATCGAAGCAGAAGAAATATAAGAAGCTTATTCGTAAATCGGAGAATGATTCCTATAAGTCCTTCTGCGAAGAGATCAAATCCCTGAGCGCGACCAGCAAGTTGGTTAATGTTCTCAAGCGAGGAAAATTCGACAAAGCTAGATGTACTCAGAAAGTCTGATGGTACCTTCACCGAGTCTAAACCAGAAACTCTTAGTTTACTGCTTCAGACCCATTTACCGGGAAATCAGACTGTCTGCGACTGAAACGGTGAAAACAAGTCGGCGTAGCTGGTATGCTACGTCACGCATGGCAACTACTGAGGCCATTGAATTTGCTGTGGCATCTTTTGATGGCTTCAAGTCGCCGAGCTCTGGTAGGATATACTCTGTTATGCTGCAAAAAGCAGCTGCCTACTGTTTCCTACTCTGAAAATAATTTTCACTACTAGCCTGGCACTTGCCTACATACCTATTATTTGGCGCGCGGTGAAAAAATAGGGAAAGAAGATTACTCACTCGCCAAGAGTTTTAAACCAATCAGTCTAAAATCCTTCTTGCCGAAAAGCATGAAGAGACTAGTAGAATTGTACGTGCCCAAAGTTGCCCTTCGAATGCATCCTCTCTCGGACATGCAACATGCTTATCAGCGCGGAAAATCCTGCGAGACTACGCTTCAAAACCTAGTTGGGAGAATTGAATGTGCTCTCGAAAGGAAAGAGTACGTACTGGGCATTTTCATCGACTTTTGATAACGCTACTTTCGACAGCATGTGTAACGCTGCTAGACGGTATGGCGTAGATGAAGATGGTTTAGTGCTTTTTTTGATGGCTGATGCAGGTCTCGAACAATGTATCAAGTCTATAATAAACAGGGGCTGCCCGCAAGGTGGCGTCTTGTCTCCGTTGTCATGGTGCATGGTTGTTGACTCTCTGCTCGATGCTCTCAATGATAGGCGGCCTATGCGGATGATATTGTTGTTCTCTCGGTCGGCTCATGTTTAGTGACTGTCTGTCTCAAAGCGCAGACGGCCCTAGATGTGATCGAAGACTGGTGCACGAGTCCCCAGCACACCGGGAGCTGCTCTAGATGCTATGATGAAACTTCCACCCCTTGATATACATATATGCATATCAGAGGGTGCGCAATGAAAACCATGTCTCGCCTAAAGAGAAATGGTCTTTGGTACAACTCGCATTGGAGTGAAAGTGTAATTGCGCGAGAAATACGAGTATCCTACGACCCCTGTCTCATGAATATGCCTTCTGGCGCAATGACACTGCCATCCTACTGCGCTGTAACTTCACAGTCACGGCGTCCAGGACTGGCTTTCCATGGCGTCAGGACCAGCTTTGGCCAGACACTGAACCTGGAATGGAATGTCTTCGCATTCTGGGCAGGGATCCGGCGCTGGAGTTTTCTTTGAGCGCGAAAATATTCGACTGCACTTCTCGTTAGGAAAATATGCGTCTGTCTTTCAATCGGAGATTTACGCAATCCTAATGGCCATGCACTATGTTGTGAAACACAGGTGGAGGGGAGAAGCATATGCGTCTGCAGTGACAGCCAAGTTGCACTCAAAGCTGTATCCAACCCTCTATCCAACTCCAAAATAGACCTTTTTGAACAAAGTCGGAAGACAAAATTCACTTAGGCTTGTATGGGTCCCAGGTCACTCTGGAATCCCAGGAAACGAGATCTCCGATGAACTCGCTAGAAGGGGCTCAGAGAAGAGTTTCTCAGGACCTGAACCCGCCTTGGGTCTACCTGCTTCCAAGATCAAATCTGACATCAACGACTGAGTCTTTAATGCCCACAGACGTAGATGGAGGGAATATCCAGGATGCAGGATGACTAAGCGCGTACGCCATGATGTCTGCAAGTCTGCAACATTCTTCTTATTCTTAAGGGCGTCATTACGGGCAACTACACTTTTGCCAAGCATTTCGACGTGCTGGGCATCGGTGAGACGCCTATCTGTGCTGCATGTTGCGAGGAGGATGACACAACAGAACACTTTCTCTGCGACTGTCCCGCTTTCGCTCTCGCACGGTGGCGCACCCTTAGGGCCGCCATGGTGTGTGCCGAATCTCTTAGCTCTACATCACTGACAACTTTGGACAATGGAGAAAATACAATAAAGACGAGGTGTCTGTCTGGCAGTACAATGGACCAGTATGTGTCTGCCAACGCTAAAAGAAAACAAGCATTTACAAAGAGGCGAAGATTATTACCGGATTAGCCACACAAAAGTAAGTTTGTTGAAATGAAGAGACAAGAGATGACTATCATGACTAATATGACGACTATTAGGGGTGGTCGTGCTGTATGTGGTAATGGTAATCATCGTTCAGCGGAAGGTTTGTAGTTCAAGTCGATTTATAGCCAAAAACAATTCCTATACGGAAAAACTGTGCAACAACTTCAGTTGTGAATCAGAGATGATCAAAAAGTGCTGACGAAGGCATAACACTCACAGCATAAGATCACTCCAAAATTCATACTCTGTGTGTGCATTTTCAATATAACACCTTAATGATATGGAAACGAAAGAGTTACTGTGAACTACAACCAACGCAAATTCAGTTGAATATCTCAAATTCTATCTAAGACAACCACCCCCGAGAGTAGTGAACGAACATCTTCGACACAAACCAACCAAACCTGTCCAGGTTGTGTGATAAACATTTTTGTTGATTGTGTGATTTCCCAAAGACTTGTTGAGAACAATTTAAAAATCCTAATTGATAAGTGTTCCATTATGAAAAGGGATACCGAATTTCTGAATTTCTAGGGCTTATATTAACAGCAGAGGGGATGTAGCCCAACCCCAGCAATATTAAATGTATTCAAGAATGCCACTTGCCAAAAATAATATTTTTATTAATCAAGCGAAATGTGAAAATCTTGTTTTGCACCTAAAGTTTGTTCTCGAAAAGGAAATTTTATTAATATTATTTTTCTTTGTCTATTATTTGATCAAGTTAAGTTGAGTTAATATTCATGCCGTTAATTATTATTGAAAAAAATGGATATAGTATATAACGATATGTATTAATGTACACCAATATCACAAACTGTAGGTTCGTTCGGGGCTTAAAGCACATACATATATATTAGTTGATTGAAACATACACTATTTATATTCATCTCTTCTTCAATTTTTTTTTCAGATGAAAAAAGCAACATTATTTCCGTTCTTGCTTTTAATGTTGCCCCAGTTTTCAACGTGCTACAACATTTTATTTATGGGACCATTTCCAGCACCAAGCCACTGGATGTGGCTCGAACAGTTTCTAAATGAACTCCTAAATAGAGGTCATCACATAACTTCGATTACAAATTTTCAACCGAAACAACCGCACGAAAACTACACGGCGATTGTGTTAAATCCTGTCTTTGATATTCCAAAGTTATGTAAGTATCTATTTGAAGACACATTTTTACTTTTAACCACAGTTTTTGCCACTTAATATAAATGTGTTTTCTCGGTAGTCACTTATGTTCTCGCAAAGCTGATTCATTCGTGTTAACAATATTTTATTAGAATTGTCATTTGATATTGTGAGACTGCTGAAACATTTCTGACTACCAAATTAGAGGAAACTATTTGTATAAAGTTTAGAATTCAGTTTTTATCATTCTCATATTTGCCATTTGTACGGCAATTAACCCTTAGATGCATAATGTTCCATATGTGGCACAAACAAGTTTCCGTCCAATATTTGAATTCAAAAGGAAATGTCTATCAATTCACCTTTCCGCCGGTGAACAAGTTTGTGCATCAAAAACCAAACATCATCTGAAGCAATACTTCAATATATTTTTGTTTTATAAAGTGTGTCTGGTTCTGCATACAATTTTGAAGTTTACACATGTCTAGAAAATAATGCTGCTGAACGTGTATAACACAAAGAGCCAGATTTAGGATCAAGTAGCAATATTGTGTAGTTGTCGAGAAGTAACCCGGGCATGCAAGATTGATTTGATAATTTTTACACCATGGATACAGGAACAGGAACAGGATACCAAGTTACAAGTAACCAAGCGTTGATGAAATAAAGAACGCAGCTAGAGAGGCCTCAGTCGAATTCGTGCTGATTTTAAAGGAACATCTATTTCCAATTTGACATGGAAAGATAATGAATGCGTCAACATAGTATCAACCTTTGTTTGAACTGAACTGAAGAAATTATAGAAAGGTCCGGTAGAAAAACTAAACCCTACCCAATAAAATGACCGGCTGTAATAAAATAAAATGATCGATATATGGGAGGGGTAGATTTGATGGCCAGCTTTATCGGAAGGTCTACTATTTCTATGAAATCCAAAAAGTTGTATATGTGCATTTTCTATCACTTGGTCGATTTGGCTATTATAAATTCATGGCTCCTCTATAAACAAACTTCGGCTCACAATGACATGAATGTAGTTCGCTTCCGAAACGAATCAGCAAAGACCTTGTGCAATATTTGTACCAGCTCACAGTCTTTGTTAAAACGTGGAAGGCCTGTTTCTTCACTTCAAGCTGAAAAAAGGACCACCTGCACCCACCCCTTCAACAAGTGTGATGGCGTCAACCATACGCCGGTTTTTTTAGAGTTCGCGCAGGATCAAGAGTTACGATCTTATGGTGTTTGTCACACAACCTGGACGGGGTGTAGATGGTTTGAGTCGAAGATGTTCTTTCACCACTCTCCGGGGGTGGTTGTCATAGATAGGATTCGGGAGGTTCGACTAAATTTGTTGCGTTGGTCGTAGTTCATAGTAATTTTTTCTTTATTTCCATGTCATTAAGGTATTGCATTGGAAATGCACACATAGGGTATGAATTTTGAAGTGATCTTATACTCGTACTGCGAGTGTTATGAATTCGTCAGCGTTCTTGAACAATTATAGTGTTGTTGAACAATTCCGTATAGAAATTGTTCTTGGTTATGGACAGACTTGAAATACAAACCTTCCGCTTAACAATCGGTGATGATTACCATTGCACCACCAGTTTTAATTTTTTGAAGGCTAAATGCATGATGTGTCATATTTGGCACAAACTATATTTTAGCAAATTATTAACATATAACATAATTTGACAAAACTAAAAATTATTGATGAGGAAGTGTTTCTATAGCCAATACTTAGTCAGGATAATTTTTAATCCAAATTTGGAAAAATCATGCATCTAAGGGTTAAATGGTTTTAAAGTGAAATACCTTGAGAAACGGAAAAAAAACGTAAACACCTCAACTCCTATTAAAGGGTAAGTTTCTACCTATTGATGTTGAATTAAAGATATCTTTCGCTGGTTCATTGATGAACGAAGATGGTATAAAGGATATTTTCATAAAAACAAATAAAATGTTGCCATATAAATTAATAATTCGCAATGAATTTATTTGAAATAAAAAAACCTAATTGCTTGAGGTCCAACGTACGACTAACTAATAAATGTTTCTTATATCTACCTGACGTCTCATTGACTCTATTCTAATTAGGTTGCAGCATTCGTGTTCCCACCGGTGGAGGTTGTTGTTCCTACGGGTAGTGTCGGTTTGCGACCTGGGGAATCGGTAACGTCAGAACTTGTGTGTTCGAGTGAAGTGAATTGGATGCTAGGAGAAAGGTGAATGAATTTGCTGGTGTCGTGCTACGAGTTATTCTTCCACTCTTAGATTTTTTGTGTCCTCGCAAAAGATTAGTAAAATCTAGAATATTATGTTGAAGATTTGGGTTGATTCGCTTCGGTTGTTGCAATTAGCTTAGGAATTGATTGAGGAATTGGACCTTTTCTTAGCTTTCAGCTTTAAAAGGAACATTACCGTTAGAAAGATCATTGCAAAAAGTGAATAATAAATAAATTGATAGATTTCCTATTCTTTTTTTATAAGGCTGATTTGACGGGTATTATTAACATGCAGTTCTTTCATTAATTCCAATGAGAGTATTACTTCCATCTTAGTTCCACCAGAAGATATATGCAATACGGCTGGTGGAAATGGTATAAGCCATTTCTCCGGTTCATTTTTTTGATGGTTGACTGCTATTGTATTATAGTGTTCTTGAACACGATAAAGTAAGTTCCTTGTAGCGTTTTCGTGGGCCCGTTTATTTCGATTTGGGCATTGAAATTGTTGATGAAGATGACTCCCGATACTATTTTTGCCGCCTGTGGGATGTGGTGATTGTTTGTCCTGTTGCACGTTGCGTTGAGGCTCTTAAGTTAAGTATTGGAATACACTTGTCATTACTTATGCCTATTACATTTTCTTTCAAAGCGATTTATTGTCTTACATTTGTTCGTTAATCCAAATATTATAATACAATATAATACTTTTTTGTAACTCGTTGATAATTTTGAGCTTAATCGTTACGTTAATACGAACATAAATGATAGTTCCAGGAGAATAATTTTGAGTAGGATGTCTAGACTTATTATGGTTCTTAAGGTCAGTTTCTTGTTTTTGTTTCAGCTTTTGTATGTTTTTCTGCCTAGCTTTTTCAAACTTAAAAAAAATATTTCAATGGGGTTTCCGCCTGTTGTGGAGTGTAGGTACTGAATAGTTATATTTATAAATGGATCATTCTAAAAGTTCCTCGAATTTTCTGTGAATTTGGTCGGTCTTTAGGCATCGCAGTGGAATCGTTACTGTTATAATGTCTACTGGATACGTCGAAGACTAGTGAGAGAATGAATATGCTTTTATTATTCTTTTAGTACATCGTATGCCATTCATTCAATTAGTACATATAATATTAGTACTTTTAGACAATCTACTACTATAACATCTCCCTTTGTTTATCTGATGAATTTAATAGAAATATACAGTATTATAAAAGATAAGAAAAAAAACTAAGACGTAAAAATCATAAAGTATCGATATTATGTATAAGAGAGTCGCTCTGGTGGATTCTTTGGCCGGGATGATCTTCTAAGATGTAGTCCCATTGGGCTTGAAGTATCTGCACATTTTTCCGTACTATTTGCCAAATTTTCTTGTTCATGTTGTTGATTTTCCGGTAGTTGTCGATTTTCCAATGTGTTGTCTGTACTTGGCTTTATCTCCGACATAGATGTTGGGGTGTGTGAGTTAGGTGCAAGTATATTCTTGGATGTTGATATGATGGCTCTTCGGTCTCGCAGATACAGCTTATTGTCGGTTTCTACAATCGCAGATCTATTAGAAGGAGTTTCGATTATCTTACCTCTTGCCCATTGTCTATCACTAGAAGAGGGATGAATGTCTACCATAACGTCTTCACCCAATTCGAGTTTCGGTAACCTACGGCTTCTTTTGTCATGGTAATATTTCGTTATTCGTCTTTGTCTCATTATCTTCTTTTCGACATTATTTTGAACTTCCGGCTTGAGTTTGGAGATAATAGTTGGTACTGCACATCGGGTTCTTCTTGAAAAAATGCGTTGAACTGGACTTGACCCAATGTGATTGGCGGTGTTTCTCCATTCCAGTAACATTTTCCAGAAGCATTCCTTGGATTTATTCGCACGCTTTAGAAGAGTCTTTGTTATTTTTACGGCTGATTCCGCTTTTCCATTAGCCTGTTGGTGATGTGGTGCACTTTTTGTGTGTATAAATTCCCATTCTTTAGAAAATCGATGAAATTTTTGATTTACAAAACATGTTCCTCCATCGGTAGTTACAACTTGAGGGTAACCATGTCGACTAAAGTTTTGTTTGCAACATTTAATGACGGTATCAGCTGTTGCATTTTTTATTTCATTTACTTCGAAGAAATCTGAATAATAATCTACGGTGATCAAGAAAATTCTTCTATTTCCTTCTTGATTATATTCGCATATGTCCATGCCAATCCTTTGAAATGGATATTCTGGTATTTTCGGTGTCTGTAAAGGTAATTTTCTTTGTATTATATGACTGGATAAACATACCTGACAAGTTTCACAAATGTCTTTTATTTGTTGACAATAACCCGGCCAAAAAACTGCATCTCTGGCTTTTCGAAGACAACTTTCGACACCTTGGTGACCCGAGTGTATCCTTCTGAGTATCTCGCTTTGAAGTGCTTTAGGAATAACAACTTTATCCCTTTTTAAAATAATACCGTCATGGATCGTTAGTTCATCTCGAAAATGCCAATATGGCCGTATTGGCTGTGAAACCTTGATTTTGTTGTCAGGCCATCCCTCCATGATGGCTTTAGTTAACATTTGTAAGGTGTTATCTTCTCTAGTGGCTGCTCTAATCTCTTCTATCCGATCTTCTCTTATTGGTGTGTCTGGCATCACACTTGTTTCTGCTATGTCCTTTAGTAGAGATTCAACAGTCTCGTTGCTGTAGACTTCGTACTCCATTGTTTGTTGTTCCACGTTTTCCTTGCAGATGGCTCGCGATAATGTGTCCGCCATATACATTTCTTTTCCTCTTTTGTATACAACTTTAATATCATATCTTTGCAACGTGAGCCTCATGCGCTGTAGACGTTTTGGAGAAGAAAGCAAAGGACGTTTGAAAATTGTTTGAAGGGGCATATGATCCGACTCTACGACTATATCTCGCTTTCCTGACAAATACTGATCAAAACGTGTGCAAGCAAAAACAATCGCAAGACACTCCTTTTCTATTTGTGCATATTGTTGTTCAGTTTTTGTTAGTGTTCGGGATGCATATGCCACTGGATGACCTTCTTGCGCAAGTACAGCACCAAGGCCAAAACTGCTGGCGTCACACTGGATTGTCAATGGTTTCCCTACATCATAATATCGTAAGACTGGAGCTTGAGTTATCATTCGTTTTAACTGTTGGAACGCTTCTTCTTGATCCTCTTTCCAGTACCACTCAGCTTCCGGTCTGCATACTCTTCGTAGAGGTTCGGCTATAGTCGATAAATTGGGAAGGAAACGAGATAAATAGGTACACAGTCCCACAAACCGTTGTGTGTCTTGAACATTTTGGGGTTGAGGAAGTTCTTTTACTGCTTTCAATTTTTGTTCATCCACTTTCAATCCATTTTCAGTCAGTAAGTGTCTTGATAAGAGCATTCAATGTTGGTACAACCCAAAGGTGTTGTAATTTGGCCGCCAAAGGAGCGTAATTTAACTTCAGATTTGCTTAAATGATTGAGATCGCCTCCTATCTTCTTGAAACTGTCTATGCTGATAATATTACACGACGCACCTGTATCCGCAATGCACTTCAATACTTGAATTCCAGCGTTAGATTTAAAATAAACATCCTTCTTCAAAATTTCACCTCCAGTAGCAAACGTCAAAATGTTTTCGGCTGACAACACATCTTCCCATTCATTCCCACTAGAACTATTATCGTCTTCTTCACACACCTGGTTTACCTTATGCTTGCTTCTACAAACTTTCGCAAAATGACCTATCCTTTTGCATTTCGCACACTGCTTCCCATATGCTGGGCATCTCCTTTTTTCGTGTTTGTTGTCGCAGAACATGCATTGTGTAGGTCTTTCTGTTGCGTTTGCATGAGTAGATCCGTTCCTGTTTGTAATATTCGACCTCTTCTGTTTTTCCTGATAAGTTACCTTGTTTGTCTCGCTTATGATGTCTTCTTCTTCTGCGTTGTTGCCAGTTAGAGCACGCATTCTGATTCTGGTTTGTTCCACAGCCCTACAGATGTCAACGGCTTTATCCAGATTCAAATCTTTTTCCATTAAAAGCTTTCTTCGTGTATCGTTGTCGATTATTCCTGGAATTATGCGATCGCAGATATAATCATCTTCGTACTCTGTAGCGTATTCGCAGCTTCTGATAAGATCCCGTAGCCTTCCTATATACGCCTCAACGGTCTCTCCTTCTTCTTGTCTTGTAGTGTTGAATACGTATCGTTCATATCTTTTATTAGCTTTCGGTTTGTAGTAATTTTCTAGGGAATCTAATACACCTTTCACTGTTTTACTGTCCGCTTCATTTATTTTAAGTTGCAAGAGAACTCGATAGCAATCTTCTCCCAGACATGCTTTTAAAATGGCCAGACGAACTGTTTCCGTTTTATTGATTAGCTCCGCTGCGATCTCATAATTTTCCCACTGGCTTCTAAATATTTTCCAATTCTCGGGTAAGTTACCTTTAGTTTTCATAGGGTTTGGTAGCGGTATTGTTGTGCTCATCTTTCTTCTTTTTTTTTTTTTTCCTTTCGTTTTCTTTTTAAAATTTAACCTGACACCATGTTATAATGTCTACTGGATACGTCGAAGACTAGTGAGAGAATGAATATGCTTTTATTATTCTTTTAGTACATCGTATGCCATTCATTCAATTAGTACATATAATATTAGTACTTTTAGACAATCTACTACTATAACAGTTACACTTGGCGATTTACCGTGCTGGTGTATGGTGGAGATTTGAAAAGAGTAATTCCTAGTTGCTCCTGACACTGAGCTTAATGACTTGTCATCGTCGATCACGATTATTTCAGGGGGACACAGAAAGCGAATTGTGGTTCCCTAAAAAGTTTTTTACATATGTCCCCTACTGCTGTAGACCACAGGATTTTATCCTACATGTACTTTTAGAACTTGTCGAGGACTGTTAAGACTAGTTTACCTTGCGTGAAGTAAATCTCGATGTGAAGGATATGACTGGGGTAATGGGGAATAGGAGTGCTTTGGAGTTTGGTGTTTTTAGGATGACAATCGTATTCATGTTCACGACAAATGCAACTTTTCATTTATAGAGAAATTCGCTGTTGCCAAAAGTATCTGTTGTCGGAAATCATTCAATGGTTTGTTAGTTTCCCTAATATTAGTGTTATCACTAGTTTCTGTTGAATGTATGGTAACGTGCGCAGAGGAATTGTCACTTAAATGATCTAAATTCTGCCTGGTTAATGTATCTGCCACAACATTCGCTTTACCGGGCTTATAGATAATTTTGCATGCCTCTCTAATCGCATGCCATCTGTTAACTGAACTTAATTTTAAGGGTTAACCGGTGTTGCTTGAAGAAAAAGAAAAGGCGGTTGTTTTATCTTCACGTTATAAATCAGAACTGTGTCTGTCTTTTTATTTCTGTTGTTAATATATATATATTTCATTACAAGTATATGTTTTTGACGTTTGTTTAGTTCCACATAACCTGGCTCATAGATGGGTGGATCGGCCTTGTTTAAATTCATAAAATCTCGAACATTCTCCCCCGCCGCGCCGTGAACGACGTTCACGATCTCGTTTTCCGCATTGTTCCAGTCCAATCATCTTAGTCCCTGTCTGAACAACCTGGATCTTCGGTTCGCTCACATGTAAATAAAACTTAATTAGTAACATGTTACATGCTTGACGTGTAAGAGAATAAAGACAGCACAAAACATGAATTGGAACACAACAAGAATTACTCTAAGTGTTTTCATTCATAAGTTTTCTCTTGCAGTGCGTAGTGGTAGTGTTGTTTCGTTGTTTTGTTTTTTTTGTTTTTGATTGAGTTGCAGGTAAGTTTTCGTTTTACAAGTATTTATACATTATTTTAGTTTATATTATTTTATTGTTATTATTATTTTTTTTTGTTCTTTTTTTTTTGTTAATGTGTTGAGTGTATTCATGGACGTGCAATGTAGTACTTGTACAGTGGGCACAGTGGGGGCAAACGTTTTTTTTTTTTTTTTTTTTTTTTTTACCTGAGTTCCCTTAGAGGGTTGTGTTGATAATTAGCCTTTTTTTTTGTTTCTTGTATTGATTTTATGTTAAGTTTGTCTGTTAAAAGTGCCGACGGTATGGTATTTATATGTAAAATGCGACGATATTTCTGCTGATGTTTATTGAGGGGAGTTTTAAATTATGTTGATGTCTGACTGTGTTGTGTTGCTCGGTAGCGGACAGATTTTAGAAATCGGACGTTTGTATTCAGTGGTTTCTGTTTTTACCGTGACTACCCGTGTTAAATTGTCGGGTCCGGGATGTAATTTTGTCACTCTAGCCAGACTCCACTTTAGTGGAGGGGTTCGTTCATCTTTTATTAAAACCAAGTCCCCTTCTTTCAGATCTGTGTGAACGATCTTGGTCCACTTTGGACGTTGCTGCAGTCTCGCCAGGTACTCTCCACTCCAAGTCCTCCAGAAAGATTGAAGTAGCGTTTGCACTCTTTTCCATCTATCCAAGTGTGAGATACTTTCTAGCTGGTAATTAGGTTCTGGTGGGGCGATAAGTGCATCGCCAATGAGAAAATGACCAGGCGTGAGGTAAGTATAGTCTTCGATGTTATCTGACTGCGGGCATAAAGGTCTTGAATTAAGGCACGCCTCTATTTGTATCAGTAATGTGTTAAGTTCCTCAAAAGTCAGTGTTTGATTCCTAGCGACTCGCTTCAGATGGAATTTAACCGATTTCACACCCGCTTCCCATAAACCACCAAAGTGTGGGGAGGCTGGGGGGATGAAATTCCATTTAGTTCCTTCATTCGCCAAGGTTTCTGCTATGTCCTGCCATTTTAATTTCGCATCGTGTAATTGTTTCTTCAGCTCGCTATCACTTCCAACGAAATTTCGTCCGCAATCGCTGAACAACTCTCGACACAATCCACGTCGAGCCACAAACCTACGAAACGCTGCCAAAAATGCTTGTGTTGTCAAGTCTCCTACCAATTCGATATGTATGGCCTTGGTTGACATGCATACAAATACCGCGAAGTATCCCTTTAATGTTTTTGCGTTACGTCCTCTCCAAGTTTTTACTTCTATGGGTCCAGCGTAATCTACACCCGTGAATGTGAATGCCCGTGCGATTGTTGTCCGTGATATTGGTAAGTCTCCCATCAGTTGAGATAATGGCTTCGCTCGGAATCGAAAACAAATTGTGCAGTCATGGATGTATTTTTTGACTGCATTCCTGATTTGAAAGATCCAAAAACGTTGACGGATGTAACTGATAACTTTCTGGGTCCCTCCGTGTAATGTTTTCTCGTGTGCGTCTTGAATGAGTAGTCTGGAAAATCGGTGATTAGATTTGAGAAGAATAGGGTGTCTTTTATTAAAGGGCAGTGTTGAGTTCCTAAGTCTACCGCCTACACGTAGAATGCCTATCTTGTCGGTGAACGGATTGAGCGCCGCATATCCTCTTGTCTTGTCCGTCGATTCCCCTGACTGAAACATCTGTTGTTGTACAACCATCACTACCCGCATTAACGCTTCTTCTAACTCTTGTGGGGATAGTACTTCCTCAGCGTATCGTGTTGATTGAGTATTTCTACGAAACCTTAGACAATATGCAATTATACGGATTGTCTTGCGCAATGTTGAAAATTTGTGAAGTAATTTCAGTATTGGTCCTGTCTCTCTCTCTTCCTCGCAGAAGTGGACAATGATTGGTCTGACCTCATGTTGGGTCTCCAAGCTTACTGGCTGCTCCGGAACCTGAACTTCCCAATTTTCCCGTAGGAACTCTGGACCGTGCCACCATTTGTCGTTGTTTACGATTGCTGACGGTAACACTCCTCGCGATGCTAAATCTGCTGGGTTCAACTCCGATGGTATATGTCTCCACTTTGCTCGTTCTACTAGTCGCTGAATTTGAGAAACCCTATTACCGATGAATGTTTTCCATCTCGATGGTGTTGTTTTAATCCAGCATAGCGTGATGACTGAATCTGTCCATGCCCAAACGTCGATGGTTTTCAGTTTCAGTATGTCGATGACCTCGCGCAGCAGCTTAGCTAAAAGAACCGCTCCACATAACTCCAGTCTTGGTAGCGTGATTGTGTTGACAGGGGCCACCTTTGTTTTTGACATCAATAGATGAACATGTATACGCCCGTCGCTATCACGTACCCGAAGGTAAACTGCCGCTGCGTAAGCCCGCTCTGATGCGTCGCTGAAACCGTGAATCTCCATCCCTTGATTCGACCTCTGCGTGTTCGTCCATCGTGGAATCCGAATCCTTTTCAATGCTGCTAAGTCATTGCGAAATGTTGACCACTCTTTTTGTAGCTCCTCCGGAACAGGCTTGTCCCAATCCAATCCTCGCTTCCATAGCTGTTGCATCATTATTTTTGCTTTCACTATGCATGGCGAAATCCAGCCCATCGGATCGTACAATTTTGCTATGGATGATAGCATTGACCTTTTCGTGATTTTGCTTACCTCAAACTCTGCAACTTCTAGCGTAAACGCATCTGCTTTTGGCAACCATTTTATTCCCAGTGTCTTGATGTTGTTATCGTCAGATGGAACAGCAAAGTCGATCTCGCGTTGGTCTGAAGGAATATGTAGAAGGACTTCCTGCTCATTGCTGACATGTTTACGAAGACTGAATCCAGCTGTTGCTAACAACTCCCTTACGGCCTTCAATTTGTGCTGACATTCCTCCACAGTATCTCCTCCGCTGATAATGTCATCGACATAGGTTTCCTCCTTTATGATCGATGTTGCCACAGGAAATCTTCCCGCTTCATCCTCTGCAAGCTGTAAGAGAACTCGTATTGCCAAATACGGTGCTGATGCAGTTCCAAACGTAACAGTCTCAAGTCGATAAGTTCTTAGCTCTTGGCTTGGGTCTTCTCGCCATAGAATGAGTTGGTAATGAGAGTCCGGATGGTCAACCCGGATCTGACGATACATTTTTTCTATGTCACCAGTGAAGGTAAACTTATACATCCTCCATCTTAAAATTATGTTGGTTATGTTAACCTGCAATTTTGGGCCAACCATCAGCTTGTCATTCAAAGAAGAGCCAAAGATAGATTTGAAGGTCGCGTCGAAAACGACTCTCAATCGAGTGGTGGTACTGGAATCTTTGATGACTGCATGATGGGGAATGAAAAAATGAAACGGTGTGCTTAAAACCTTGGGTAGGTCCTCTACTAGTGACATGTGTCCCAGTTCAAGATACTCCGATAAACATTTCGAATAAGCATCCCGCTGACTAGTGTTGCTCTGTAACCTTCTCTCCAACAGCTCGAATCTTCGGATGGCGCCATGACGAGTTGGGCCCATATGGGGATAGTCTCCACCCTTAAATGGTAGACGGACTTGATAGCGTCCATCAGGTAAGCGCACGGTATTATTTTTAAAATGTTCTTCACATTTCTTTTCCTCCTCAGATTGGTGTTTCTCAAACGGCTCTTCCTCAATTTCCCAGAATCTGCGTAATGATGCGTCTAGGTTGAGTTGACTCACGAAGCTTTGTACGGATACTCGAACTTCTGCAGGTACTCGTCCAAACAGTAGCCATCCCAACTGTGTTTTCTGGGCTATAGGACCTAGTCCATCATCTGTTCTGATTACATCACCGAGTATTATGTCACCGTATACATCACTTCCCAGGAGCAACTCTACTTTGGCGGGCATGTGAAACGTCGGATCAGCCAGCTGCAATCCATCCAAGTGAGTCCATTTTGTAATATTAAGTTGTTGGGCCGGAAGAAGCCCAGTCAGTGACCTTAAAACCAGTGCCTTCAAGCTCCTATTAAAGCTCGACCTAATTGATCGCATTTTCAGATCGACGATTTTACTAGCTGTGCCACTACTGACCTTCCCCAACCCCTTAATTTCGACCAAAGTTCTTTTTGATTTCAACTGCAGTCGTTGCACCGCTGCCTCCGTGATGAATGACGCTTCTGATCCCGGATCCACTAAGGCTCTCAACGTGTGGTGTGATCCATTGCTTGCTTCCACTTCCACCAAAGCCGTCGCTAATAACACTTGTGTGTTCATGTTGAGGTGGAATGTATTTACTTGGTTTCCACCTGGTTGGAAATCACGGGCGTTGGGATTCACCGTTGACGTCTGTTGCCTATTCGTGACCATTTCTGTGTTGTGAAGTGATGCACTCGGTGTGTTGGATGTACTTACGAGTATATTGTGTTGGTCTGATGATACTATTTGTGTTGAATTCGGGTTGTGTGTGGCTATATGGAGCAATGTGTTGTGGCGTTGCTTGCAGTAGTAGCAACACTTCTGGCTGGGACATCTTCTTTTAAAATGACTGTATGCCAAGCAGTTCTCACACACCCGTATTTCCCGCACTAACTGCCTGCGTTGAGCGACATCCATTTGCAGAAACTTCTTACACTCTCGCAGTGAATGCTGCCCCCTTTTACAAATTTTGCACAGTGTTTGTTTATTGTGCGGATTTCCTTCCTGAGCATAAAACACGTTTGCCTTTGTTGATGTCTTGCCAGGAGCCTCAATATTTTTCTGTTCAACAGCCTCCGAGGTCCGGAATCTACACTGCAAAAAATCAAAAAATTGCTTTAGGGTAGGCAGGTCCTTCGTGTCACCCAATCTCTCCTCCCACATACTTTGTGTTGCGGTGGGCAATTTTTGCCTAATTACATATATTAAAATTGTGTCCCAGTAGGAGACAGGCAAGCCCAAATTATCTAACGCATGTACCACTTCTTGTGACGTGTCGAGGACCCGCTTTATAGCGGCTGCAGATTCAGTGCCGGTAGACTTTTGATTAAACAGAATGTTCAGCTGTGTGGTCACAAGTACTCTCTTATGGTCGTACCGTTCTTTCAAAATTTCCCATGCTTTGTCGTAATTACCCTCATTGATTGCTAGATGTTGAAGTAAATTTTCAGCTTCGCCGCTGATGCTCGTCTTCAAATAATGGAGCTTTTGCACCTCTGACAGCGCCTTGTTGGTATGGATGAGAGATACAAACATGTCGTGGAACGACCTCCAATTCTCATAACCTCCTGAGAACACTGGAATGTTGATCTTTGGTAACCGTAGATCCCTGCTACTGTCACTACCATCGACTATGCTCTTATGTGAACCCGAGTCCGTTGTCGCTTCCATCTTTGGAAGCTTATCAATTGCATCCATTACATCTGCTTTGTATTCAGCGTATGTTTCAAGAAACTGATCAAACACTGCTTCCAAATTAGAATCCTTCAGCTCAGCTTCGACCTTCCTGCCGCCAACTATCTCCTCATGATAACGTTCGGCGGTTTTTAATGAAGTGTCCATCATGGACAGTCTTGTACGGAGGTAATTCAGACGTCTCAGTCGTTGACTATCAGCCTTCTGGAAGTTCTCGTAATCTTTCTTAAAGCGGGTGAGTAACGAAATTTGAAGGTTTCCGAACATTTTAAAATCAATTATTTTTATTATATTTTTAGCTCGCAGACAAAGCAAGGAAGTTTAGATAAATAAAACACGGATTACAAAATAAAATGGAACGTACTCACTGCGTACTTCCCTGGTTCCACCGGACGGTTGAAAATCCCAAATCCCAAATTCCAAATCAGTGTGATTTCTCTGCCCTTTTTGTTTTTTCTTTTGTTGATAATTTTAATGTTAGATAGGTATATGTATGTATTGTATGATTTTGCCTTTTTATAATATAGTTTTAATATCACTTGGCTTCGCCTTTCCCGCTTAAATAAAACAAAGAAAACCACGAACAATGACGGACTGTCTGATTGCCGTTTATGGTTTATTTAAGTAAATCTATCAATCGACACTTGATGATTAGCGTTGAACTCGATTAAAAATCGTAACGTCCCCGAAATTGTGTTGTCATAAAAAAAAAATACGTATACAGCATATATAAGTAATTTCGCGGCTCGAAGGACCAAAAATGTTAACTGAACTTAATTTTAAGGGTTAACCGGTGTTGCTTGAAGAAAAAGAAAAGGCGGTTGTTTTATCTTCACGTTATAAATCAGAACTGTGTCTGTCTTTTTATTTCTGTTGTTAATATATATATATTTCATTACAAGTATATGTTTTTGACGTTTGTTTAGTTCCACATAACCTGGCTCATAGATGGGTGGATCGGCCTTGTTTAAATTCATAAAATCTCGAACACCATCTTTTCATTTTCGCATTTGGGTTTCGCGGAAAAACGGCGAAAGTAAACGTTTGATGGTCAATGTGAATTTCTAGGTTCGAAACGCCGAAGAGGTAATTTCGAAGATTTCTTAATGCCCAATCTAAAGTTCTTTTTCAATTGTTGCGTAGTTTTCTTCTATTTTATTTAAAGTTTTAGAAATATTGTAAATGCAATGGGTTTATCGTCTTTTGATAATACTCCACCAATAGTATTGTTTGACACCTTAGCTTTTAGCACAAATTTCTTATCGAATTTTGGTTGTGTCAATTTGGTCTCATTTGTTACCTAAATGATTCTTTAGTTCATTGAATTCCTTCTCTATCTAAATTGATATCCGTTTTCTCTGATATGTATTGGGATACTTTTACATTTTTTCCCGTTAGATACTTTGTGGAAGGTTTGGTTATTTCTGCGTAATCCTTGATAAATTGTCTGTAATATCCTGTCATTCCAAAGAAATTTCTTAACTGTCTTAAGGTTTTAGGTATTAGAATTTTTTTTTATTGATTCGATTTTTCTTGTCTGTTTCAATTATGTTATGCTCCACAAGATATCCTAAAAATTCTACCACGTTTTTATAAAAAAAAGTGAATTCCCCAATGAAACATTTTGATAAAAATATTCTACCGGTTTACCTAGAAAGGAGGATTTAAGCCCTGTTGCATAACTGCAGTACTATGCATTAACGACATACGTGTACTATGTGTAAGTAAAAGTGTAGGAAAAAAACACAGTTACCTCTCGCAATTCAATTAACAATCGAAAATTGATTTCAATATATTATTTATTAAAAAACAAAACAAAACAATAAACAGAAGACTAAACTTTATAATAATATGAATTAAAAGAAAATCATAATTAAAGTTGTTTGAGAAAACGTAAAAAGACAAAACTAAAATACATATATGTATGTGAAACGCTCTAAATCAATTTTTGGCCTTATTGGCAAAGGCAAGGCAGCGCAACATTTTTTCGCATTTGACGTACGTGTTCACATAAATAGCACACCCCAACAATTTTACAAAAAATAACGTGTAAAACATTTCAACGTAAATATACAAAAAGATTTGTTTTGTTTTTGAATTCATTAAGTAACACTATATTAAATACAAAAAAATATCATTAAAAAAAATCCATTAAAAAACAAAAAAACTTATAAAACATAAAAAAACGGTTGTTCATATAAATAGCACAGTCAAATAAACGATTATAAAATGTAAAAAAATAAATAGAAAATTAAAAATAAAATAATTAAATCAGTACTTCAGTAATCAGTATTTGGTGGGGTAACCTTTATTTTGGATTACCGCCACACAACGCCTCGGTAACGTCTCCGCTATTCTTTTACATCGTCAAGTAGGAATATTTTCCCACGCTGACTTAATTTTACGCCAAAGTTCATCGAGATTATTTGATTTTGAGTCCTTAACCATTAAATCGACATCATTCCACAAATTCTCGATCGGATTCAAGTCAGGGCTTTGGGCTGGCCAATCAAGAACGGGAATTTTTCTTTCCGAAAGCCAGTTTTTGACGAGCCGCGAAGTATGTTTTGGATCATTGTCGTGCATGAAAGACCATAATACAGGCAAATTATCATCGGTGTATGGCTCCATATGACTCTCCAGGATGCGCTTGTATTGGTGTTGGTCGAGAATACCGTCAATTTTTACTATAGGACCAACGCCATGCCATTACATCGCCGCCCACACCATAATGCTCCTACCACCGTGCTTAACTGTTTTTAAAGTGTACCTAGGATCGTACTCATGGTTTGGTGGTCTTCGCACATATTTTTTCCCCTCAGATCCTAGTCGATTGAACTTGCTTTCGTCACTCCACAATATATTTTTCCAAAAGGACAAAGGCTTATCCTTGTGAGCATTGGCAAAAGCAAGTCTTCTCTTTCGGTTCCTTTCAGACACAAGAGGTTTTTTTCTCGCCATCCTTCCATTGAGCTGAAATTCTGCTAGGCGACGACGCACGGTCACTGATGATATTTCAACACTATGATGTTCAGCTAATTGAAACTTAATCTCCCGAGATGTTAAAAACGGGTCGCTACAGCTGATCCTGTGTATGATCCTGTCAATTTTAGTTGACGTTTTTTTCTCCCTGTTCTTTCTAATTGGGTTTTTGGTTGAATTAGTATCTCTTATTATTTTATTCGCATTCTGAATGAGCTTTCTGGAGCATCCCAGTGTTCTCGCCACCTCTGATATTGATTTTCCGTCCCGTAGCATAGTACCCTTTTCTCTTCTGTGCAATGCATTCCTCTTCCCATAGTAATTCTTGCTATGTGAAATAATTTCTTTAATTTATAAGTTAAGTATCGAAATAATTATATTTACTTTGCCAAAATCTAGAAGATAATCGATAAGAATCAAAATTCACTAAGAGAGCAAGTAGGTGTGCTATTTATGTGAACACTCAGTTTGGAATGACAATCTACACAAATGATCGTAAAATGTTAAAAAAAACAACAAAACCATCTACGTTTTGTGCAGCCGTTTTCATAACGGTACTTAGCTCCTGGTTTCATGATTTATCCTAGAATTGGCGTGAAAATACAGTCTGTTTTGCAAAAACAAAGCATTTGGTTTAGGGTGTGCTATTTATGTGAACACAACTGTAGGTGATTTCGGCACAGTCTGGAAACTTACATCGTAATCGCTTTTCAGGCCAGTGGAATATTTCATCCTTTCTTACATGTACGTGGGATTATGGATACCTTCTTTTTCGATCCTTAAGTTAAACTGACGGCGGTTTGTTGGTCTTCCTTTTGGATAGCTACGCCAGCTTTACACAGGGACTCTACAAGGTTTATGCGAAAATCGCACAGACTTAATGGCGGTTCATTGTGAAGTAAGCAGACTCTTTTGTATAAAATCTGCGAATTTACAACTGTAATGTCGACTAAATGGTAAAATATTCTTATGTACCACTTTTTAGATCTGAGCTTTATTCGGTAGCTACCAATCAAACTATCTGTCAAATCGACACCACCCATATGCTTGGTTGGTTTGGTTTACGATGTTCGGACAGTGTATTTCCACTTGCTGTTTCTTTGATTTATCCAACCGCTTAACAGTCGTCATTAGGGGGGAGCCATCAAAAGTTGATAATAAATTAACAGGCTAAGCTTACAATCATCAATGCTGTCAATTTGTGTGAAAAATTCGAAAGACTTTCCACGTGGTTCATTCTTCATGTCATTTTCAGTGGGTAGTTTATTATTGTCAAGGCTGTTTCGACGAACAGTTCCCACGGAATATATTCCTTTTTTTGCTAGTTCGACAACCAGTGAAAGTGTTGTATAAAAATTGTCGAAGTACAATTTGTGACCAACATTTTCTTCCACAGATCTGGCCAATCTCATAACCACGTTAGCACAAGTTCCCAGGTAAGGCTCGGTTGACAACAATTTGTCTGCTTCTTCTTTTCCCATGTAGACCTCAAAATTGTAGGAAAATCCTGAAATTCCACTCAACACAAACAAACTAAATCCCCATTTATGCGACTTGGCAGGAATACTGCTTCACTTAGCTACGTGCCTTTTTGGAACATATCTGCTCATCTAACGACAAGCATTCCTCATGCGGAATTGATGAAAATTTTTGTGTAAGGTGGTTTAGGTAAGGTGGTGATTTGGGCTAAAATGCAAGAATCTACGAGTCTTTTCAAACTCGTTAATTGACATCGCCTTCATGATGGTTTAATTTCCGGTAACAGGACTCCAATAGCGCAAAACATTTGGCCCTTTACTACTGATGTGAGAATACATATTCCTAAAAACTTTTTTACATGAGCTGTGTCAGTGCCACAGCGTGGTTTGGATCTTTTTCTGTTGAATACAGCATTGATTCGGATACTATACTACTTATAAGATCATCTGTGAAAAAGTAATTGAACGTGTTTAGGGGTGTAGATTAGATAGCTCTTGAATACAACTCGGTAAAAACTGTAGCCAGTAAACATTTTCGAATTTTCATCAAATTGGAAATCGATATACTATATTTTGTGTTCAATTCAGTTTTTTCTTTTTTACAATCTCTCATATTAGTTGTCGAAGATGACGATAGAGCTGGACGAGATAAGTAAAAGTCTAAAGTTGGTACTTTCGAATTTTCTACCAAACCGTTGACGTTGTTGCGATCTTCTGTCTTATATTTTTTCAATATCTGTATCCGATAACAGTTTATTCATACTAACAAGCGCAGGAAATGGAAAGGAATGCATGACGTTGCTTATATGCATCATGTTTTAAATATCAAATAAATCCACATTTTCATTCAAAGTCGCTATTTTATTTGATATATGCGTAGAATCTAAATTATAATGAATATAAACCAAAAAAACCTACGTGCTAGAAATACCGTATTTATTTGATTATTTGCTCGTATTCACGGTCAAGTTCACACAACGACTCACTTCAACAGTTCGATCAACAAAACATGGCAAAAATCGCTCTCAAATAATTCCAAGAAACACGTGTATATAATATACTCTTAACGAAATCCAAAGTGAACAGATAACAGTAAATTCAGTGAGAATTTCGCAGGAAGAGATCCGTTACAACCATTTAAATAGTATGATGCATATCTGCTTAGCTATGCAATAAAGCAATAAAGAGTTAAGTTATTCAAATAATCCTACAATTTTCCGTAGAATATCATCCATTGCTCGTTGAAATGTATTAGGAGCATTTTTAAAGTCGAATGACAATCTTAGGAACTTAAAATTGCCATTATTTACAGAAAAGCTAGTTTTCTCTATATCTTCATATTTAATTTTAATTTGATGAAATCCCGATTCTAAATCTAAAATCGAAAAGTATCTTCCGCTTTAATATCAGATCTGAAAGGTAAATTTAGATTTATGTTCGAATTCCACTCTTTGTTTAATTTTCTGTACTAAATCTGCTTGACTAAGATCGGGTGTTCCTCTTCTGGAACATACAGGGTGCGCCATCTCATATGGGTCGATGTAAATTTCGAGTAACTTCAACAATTATCAACCGATTTTGGAAATTCAAAAACTCTTATTCAATATAGACCCTTATAATTTATTTTGATTAATTTTTTAAAACAATAACAATTAAATGAGCGCCTTTATTGCCGATGCAAAAATGGGCTCGTTTTCGGGCATTCTCCATGACATTTTCGAGCATTTCGGTCGAAATTTCTGTGATTTCCGCACGAATGTTTCTTTTGAGCTGTTCTTTTGTCTTCAGGCCGTTAGAATACACCTTGCTTTTCAACTATCCCCAAAGAAAAAAGTCTGGAGGAGTCAAATCCGACGATCTCGGAGGCCAGCCAGTTTTTTGACACCAATCTTCCAGGGAACTTCTTACGCAAAAGGTTCATTGTTTTGTCCGCAATATAGCATGTCGCGTCGTCTTGTTGAAAGTGAAACAAGCCTTTTTTATGCATTTCTGGCACCACATATGGATCCACCGATATCGATCGCCATCCACTTTATCGCTAACTTTGAAGAAATACGGTCCAATGATGGTTTTAGCGCATATACAGACCTAAACAGTAACTTTTTGATCATATAGCGGCTTTTCGTGAATAATGTAAAGATTTTCGGTGCCCCAGAAGCGACAATTTTGTTTATTAACTGAGCCAGAGAGCGTAGAGTGTGCCTCATCGGTCATCAAAATTTGCTGCCTGAGTTATCTGCACTTACTTTGTATGAAAATAAGTGAAATTTATAACTCTCCGCAAAGTGGTTTCGCTGATGCCTAACTGCTGCGAACGGCGCCGATATGACAAACTTTGGTCTTCTTGAACACTGGCCTTCACAGACTGAATAGATGAGTTTAAACGCCGCGGACGTGGCCTCGGTTGCTCATAAGGGCTTGCCTTAGAACCAAATTGAAAAAAAAATCGAGGCCCAACGACGAATTGTTTTTTTTTTTGCACGCAACACGATCACGATATTTTGCACGATACGCACGTTGAGTTAGCACAATCACAAAATGTTAACAATAATGAACATTGAAACTATTTCCGCGCGTTCTTTTGCTTCGAAGCGATGGTTAAAATTGTACTGAATTGGCGATTCCAAAATGCTATGACATATGAAAATCGGTTAAAAATTGTTGAAGTTATTCGAAGTTTACATCGACCCATATGAGATGGCGCACCCATTATATTTGTTCACACCTATTATATTTTTGTATTTTAAAATTCCTTTTCATTTTTTGAATAAATTGAGGCCTATAAATAAATCAGCTTCTAAATTTTTTATTTCATAGAATCTACCCATCCTATCAAAAATGAAAACATCATAATAATGACTAATGATAATAGAACCATTTATGGTTTTTAATAATAAGGTTTTGCCTATGATTTAATGTATCAGGACTACAATAACAGCTTGTAGCTCCGGTATCAATTAAAATTAATCTTTTTATTGGACTACTCCTGAATATATACAATAGTCCAGTGTTACTCCTAAAATAAGAATTTTCGTTTAAATTATTTACTCTTTCGATTTTTATTGAGGGTCTGGCACTATGTTGTGTACTTTCACGGAGGCGTTTATCTACTCTGTTAAATTGTTTTTGAAATGGTTGCCTGAAACTATTTTGTTGAAAATTGTTTGGGCGTTGTATATTATTCTTATAACCATGTTGAGCAAATGCGTTATATTTCTGTCTTTCATGGTCAGATTTCTCCTGTTCGTACCTAGAGCTTCCGACTTCCATTAGCTCTGGTTTATTTTGCCTAATTTGTTGGTTGGTTGGAACTTGAGTCCTCGGTTGGAATCTTAAATTGTTCCGAAAGTTTGCGTTCCTTCCGAATTGAAGTGCAAGACTCCAACTCCTGTGCTTTAGCAAGTGCACGTCTTGTGCAAGTCTTCTAGGGACAATGAAAACAATATATTTGATAGTGTAGAGCTTAGTCCAGTTATGCTCTCAAAGCATTCCCACCATTCATTCAATTCGTTGGTTATTGGAGAATCGTTACGATGGGTCATAATTGTTTTGTTTCTCAAAAGCGTAAGTTTCTTATTTACTTCATTGTAGAAGTTAATTATGGATAAACTTCCTTGTCTAAGGACAATTATGTGGGTGGGGCGCTTGTCAGCGTAAGCGAAATTTAATCTTGAAATAATTGTGTCAAAGTTCAGAACGGTACCGTGGTTAGTCAATGGCGAAGGGAAAAGCGAGAAAGGATCGGGAAGCGAAAAGAGCACTACGAGAAGCGAAGGAGAAGGAAAAAGCAACGTTTTAGAGAATGAAGCTTTTTTTTCAAAGAAAAGTGGAAAAGAACAGTAAGCAACACTGTGAAGATGACTTCTCCTAAAGTAGAAATCGGAAACGTTCATTACGCTCATTATGGACGTTGAAGAAACATTAGAAAAATTTTGTGGTGAAGATACAAGATGTCGAAGCAGACGTCCTGGAGACGTCCGGAAATGTCTGTACTCAAAGCGGTTGTTATTCGGTGCGACCAAGCTAGCTCTAGAGTCCGAGAAGGCGGTTAATAGTTGAAGTTCGTTGCATGCATTTTTGTTGAAGGAGTTCGGCAGGAGCACGAAAACGTCCACAAAATACTTGAGACGACAACTTAAGGCGAAGACGAATCATTTCTTGAATACTTCTATAAGATGAAGAAGATAGCAGCTAAGGTAACCATAGACGAAGCGCAACTTTTGTCGTACATCATAGCGGGCATCCCAGATGATGTTTGAACAAGAGTATCCTTTACCATGCGAAGACGTTGGAGGAACTAAAGGCAGAACTCAACTCATACGAGCGCATGAAAGCTGATCAATCTCGTTCCAAAAATGCCATTTCATTAAGATCATTTGCGAAGTACGGAAACAGAAAAGAAAGTGGAAGCCAGGAGTCCCGGTGCCGAAATTGTGGTGCTCTTTCTCATGTATCTCACAATTGTCCCAACAAGAAAGGGACGAATTTTGTTGCGCCATTCGAGAGACCCATGCAAAGACTGGCTCTTACAAAGCACTGTGTAAGTGCATTGAGGATACTTACGTTTTGGTAGTCCCCAAGTCGCTGCAGAAGCAAGTCATCCGCGTGGTCCGCGAGAAACCACACTTTGGTCTTGGCAAGGTTTCGAAACTAATTAAAGGCGATTTCTTTATCCCTCAGGTGGACCGCAAGGTCGCTGACGTCTTCAGTAATTGTATCCCCTGTATCCTTGCTGCAAAGAAGACCGGCAAGCGGGAGTCGTTACTACATCCCATTGTCAAAGTTGATCAACCGTTGGACACGTACCATCTAGATCATTTCGGGGCGCTTCCATCCACAGCGAGGAAGTACCGATTCATTTTTAAAGTGGTAGACGCCTTTTCTAAATTCACCTGGATTTATTCCGAGGACATCAACCGCTTCGACGTACAACCGCAGGTTTTTGGTCACCCCCGATGCATTATATCCGACAAATGATCAACGTTCGGTTCCAAGATGCAGGCGGAAGAAAAAAGGCAGATAAAAGAGGCACAAGAAGAGAACAGAAAGTCCTACGACCGGAAAAGGAAAAGACACTCTGGCTATTAGCAATAGAAAAAACACTGTTTGCCGCGGGACAGAAGCTTTCTCAATAAAATAAAAACTCCCATGAATTTTAATCGTATCAAAACTGCTTGCTATTCCCAATGTATCTGCAACCTCCATTTGAGTTTGACTTGGATTTTCACCGGGTAATGCCTCCAATGGCGCAGAAGGTATTGTGTCGGCCGCTGATGCGCCATGAGCGAGTTCGGATCTCGATAACACCAACACCATCGAATGTTCATTTCGCGACTCCTCTCCTCAGCGGGGTACTGGCAAAACCCCACGTAGTACACGTAGTACATCATTGGATGTACACAGCAATCATCAGACCCATTATAACTAGATTGCTAGCAGCACGAAAAGTACATGAGCATGCTCAACAAAGTGCAAAGGTCAGCCGCTGCTTGTACAACGGGAGCTATAAGAAGCACGCCGCTAGCAGGGTTGGACATGATACTTCATCTCCTTGGATCTATTCATAAAAGGCTGTGCTGCAAAATGCGCTGTCAGACTAAGGGAGTCCTCTTCGTGGAAATAAGCCAACTATGGACATGCGGCCGTACTTAGAATAATAGACGACCTGGGAAAGAAACATAGTTTTAGTGACTGACTATACATATATCTCCCCACAAAGACTTTTCTCTCAAAATAACAATCCTATTCCCCGACAGAGACGAGTGGCTATCGAACGCCGTTATCAACGACCATGAGATTACCCTCTTCACCGACGGATCGAAAATGGACCCACGCACTGGGGCCGGATTCTACTCTGACACCCTACACAAACAGGAATCATTTAGACTCTCGGATATGTGCAGCGTCTTCCAGAGATCCTGGCAATAGAGAAGGTAGCCAAATACTTACTTACTTACAAGAAACCGATATCCCACCATCGGATATCACCATCTTTTTAGACAGCCAGGCCACACTGAAGTCAATATAACCCTGTACTGTCTTGCCCACGAGGAGATTCCATTAGTTCACTGATAGTTGGTAGAAAATTACCTTTTATCAAGATAACCAGGTCATCCGCGTACGCTATGATATTTGTGTTTTTCTCCATAAAGAATTTGAGGATTTTGTTAACTGTAAGAAGCCACAGTAGGGGAGAGAGTACTCCCCCCTGTGGAGTGCCTCTAGTTTTCACTTTCCTTATAGAGCTGTGTCCAATATCTGCATTGTTAATTCTGTTATTAAACATATTTCCAATGCATATTACAATGGATTTGTCTACATTTAAGTCCTCTAGAGCTGTTATTATGGCCTCTGTTTTTACATTTTTGAAGGCCCCCTCTATATCGAGGAAGGCTGCCATTGTAAACTCTTTTAGGTTCAGCGAGCTCTCAATTTCACGGACTACACTATGCAGAGCACTTTCCACTGATCTGCCTTTACGGTAGGCGTGAGTTGATGAGTCCTCTGGTCAAGGAGTCTTTCCAAGGTTTTTAATAGAAACGACGAGAGACTAATTGGCCTATAGTCCTTTGCGGCAGTATGGGTTGGTTTACCTGCCTTAGGTATGAAAATTACCTTTATTTCTTTCCACTGTGTTGGGATGTACCCCGCGCGCAGGCAATTGGAAAAAATGCTTACGAGTACAGTGTGGGTCTGTGTTTTTTGAAGCATCGCTGGCAAGATATCGTCCGACCCGGAAATTTAAAGGGTTTGAACGAATTTATTTCCCATGATACTTTATCCGTTGTGATAATCTTGTTTATTACTTCTTCGGTTGTGTGAACCGTAGGAACCGTCGTCTCGAAGGAGACTGTGGTTTCAGGGGTTTTACAGCCTGGGAAGTGGGTTTCAGTCAGCAGTTCCAGGGATTCCTGACTGGATTCTGTTCAAGAACCATCTGGTTTAAGGATTAATCTCGGGACGCAGGTGTCCTTGGATAGGATCTTTCTGAGCCTTGCAGCTTCGTTGAGATCCCGCCAGGATGTAGACTTTGCTGCTCTTGTTTTGCTCTTGTATTCGTTGAAGCTGGATTTGTAGTTATTAAAATCTTCGGTTCTTTTTGAGATCTTTGCTCTATTGAATAGAGTTCGGGTCCTGGTCCTGAGTTGCTTTAGCTCTGTGGTCCACCAGACTGCGCTGGTCTTCTTGCGAGCACGTTGCAAAGGACAGGGGCCAAGGTTCTTGGATTAAGGCTATATCCTTAAAGTGGCTGCTTTCCTTTGACTTGTCGCGTTCATTGGGGAGCCTTGCCTTCAGGGTTTCCAGCTCGAACTTGATGCTGCCAGATCTGCTGCGGATGTGGTCGAGTGACTTTTGGTCAATGGTAACCATGAGGTCCTTTCCCACTCCGTTCTTACTCTTGGCTGAAGAAATTATTCTCCAGCTGTGAGTGTCAAGCTCTTTATGACTTCAGTAAGTGAATGATAAACAACAGATTTGACACGTGTCAGGAAAACAACATGGCCGCCTCAGGCCGCCAAAGTCAACCCGCGCAAATTGAAAATCCCTTTACCGTTTTCAATTATTACAAAGATATTTTCACATAATTGGTTTTCCGTTTTTGCTTTTTAGATCCGAAAAACATTATATTCGAAATGAGATACAGCAGTGATTTTCAGAACCTTCATATGTGGTGGGATCTAGGCGTACAAACATCCGAACATGCTTTGAATGACAAAAATGTGAAGAAACTGATCCGCGGCAATTCTCATTTCGACTTGGTCATCTTAGAGCAGTTCTTCCACGAAAGCATGTTAATGTTTGCTCATAAATTCAATGCTCCAATCGTAACAATGGGTAATTGAATATAGTGATTAATAACTGTTATACGAGTGTACTATGTATTTATATTGCAGGAACAATGGGTTATGCAGATAACATGGATCACGCGATGGGCCTTTTAACCCCTCTTTCCACTGTTCCACACTTGCTGCTATCATACACGGACAACATGTCTTTCAAAGAACGTGCCTACAACACGTACTTGTCTCTTTATGATTACGTTTTTCGGCGATGGTACTATATGCCAAAAATGCAAGATATGGCCGAGAGACATTTTGGAAAATATATTAGAGGTTTTTTTAATGAAATCAAATTATTTTAGCATATTAGCAAATACATTTGTCTTTTTAGGACCTCTGCCATCGGTGCGCGACTTGGAAAAAAATATTTCAGTAATGTTAATCAACAGCCATCGCAGCATTGATTTGCCTAGACCGAGCATGCCAGGTCAAATTAATGTTGGCGGGATCCACATAAAGCCTGCTAAGTCACTCCCAGAAGATATTCATGTAAGAACATTCGTTTCCTTTTTTTATTTTACATATGCATGTATGTACATACATATATATCAACCGCTGCTCTGCCTAGTATTTTACTGGATACCAAATCAATTTCCGTTTCATTTCAAATGTACATATAAAAATATGGGTATGATATCGCTAATTCAGTTCATCTTTGAACACTCTTTCGTTCGTTATCTATTCCAAATATGTATCAAGTAATGTTATGGGGTTCGTCTGTTTTCAGATGCTATGAATTTCTGCACTATAATTTTTTTTGTAATCAGATATTAATGTCAACACTCGAAAAAAAAAAAACAATTTGCTCATTCTGTTTAAGAAGTGGATGCATTTCGTTGCTTCCGTGTTCATTTACTTATTCGTAATTTTATGTATCTGTGAAACAATTTTACCCCCAGTTAAGTAAGTTCAGATATTTATCCAATCAGACAGGGTTTTTCTGAAATCAGCATTCTAGCTATATGTGTTCAAAGGCAGCTCTACTTGCCGGCGTAGCTTATATTTTGCAGCTGACTTCAAACAACAGTAGAAATTTTTACATGCATTCTTAACTCTTTCAGATCTTAAGAATATTTTGAAAATTAATATTTTAGTTTTAGCATAATTTACAACTAAATATCACACAAAGTAGAAAAAATATCTACATAGGTATTAGGGCTTTCGGGGAATGAGGTGATAAGTGACACTGCCACCATGACTATTGATACAAACAAAACTATGATGAATTATGTTATTATTTATTAATATTATCAGTTATAATGAACTTTCCCACAGGCAGAACCAACATAATAATTAAATCTGAAAAACATGTTTTTCATTTGCGTAGGCAAAGGGGCACTTTACACTGCCATAAAGTATACACTGGAGATATTTTAGTGCTACATTTGTAGCATCTTCTGGAAGTGCTTCTCTCAAGTTGATGGTGACTGCATTCTAGACGGATTTCCTGTGCGACTGTAGGCTTGTGACGTTTTATAAATGCAGGTCTTGGAGAAGAGGCTGCGGTTGCTGGGTACTGATTTGAGCCTTTGTTTAGCAGACCTTATACATCGTCTGTATTCTTCCAGACTCAATGTTCTTAGGTCGGGCTAGAGGACTGCAGTTTTTAATAAATTAGAAAAGCATTGACTACAGAACAATTCAGAAAATGAAAAAAAAAATCATCTGCCACCACTTGTGGGATTTTCTTTCACCACATAATTTATTGGGTATATAACTTTTTCCCATCTTTCTGGCAATTTGTGGATCCCATCCCAAAAGAACTGCGCCGGCTAGGCAGCCAAGAATGAATCAAGCCAATTTTTGATATTCTGCTCTGATGTGAACCGTATTTCAGTGAGGGCGTTCTGCATCGACCGGAACAAATGGTAGTCAGAAGGGGCAAGGTCTGGGCTATAAGGCGGGTGGGGTAAAACTTCCCATCCACTGTTTTCCAAATAGTTCTTAACCGGAATAGCAACGTGGGGCCGAGCGTTGTCATGATGGAAAATTATTGCCTCGTGTCTGGTCGCATATTCCGGGCGTTTTTCGGCTACTGCTCTCTTCAAACGGATTAATTGTGTTCGGTAGCGTTGTCGACTGATGGTTTCACCCAGTTTTAGCAGCTCATAATATATCACACCCTTATGATCCCACCAAATACAGAGCATTACCTTCGCGACATGGATATTCGGCTTTGCCGTTGATTTGGGTGGTTGGCCGAGTTTAACATATGATTTTTTGTATTGCTTTTGAATATATCCAGCTGCTTTTAAACGTTTTGAAATGGCTGCTTGAGTGACACCCAAAGATTCTGACAGCTCTTCTTGTGTTTGGCAACAATCTTCATAGAGTAATGCTTCCAGTACTTCATCTTCAAACTTTTTTTGGCTGCCCAGGACGTTCATCGTCTTCCAAGCCAAAATCACCACTTTTAAATCGTGCAAACCACTTTTGGCACGTTCGCTCAGCTAGCGCATGTTCACCATAAACTTCCACCAAAATACGATGACTTTCGGCAGCAGTTTTCTTCATATTAAAGTAATAAAGAAGAACTCCCCGCAAAAACACTTTTTCAGGCACAAAGTTCGACATATTTGAGTGAAAAAAAAATTATTGTTGTTTACGCTTCAAATGAATGACATATACTGAAATGACGTACAATGAGAGTAGCTTTCCAACGCATGTTCCAATGGAATAATAACAATGGAATAATACAAGTTACAACCGCACGAATTAAGTTATAAAACGCCCTTTATAGATTTTAAACCCAAAAGTATAGAAACCAATTTCCCTTTCTTGACGTAATGAAATGTCAAATATAAGTATACAGTTCTCAAATAACTACAATCTGTTCAAACGTCCGAAGTTTTCATTATTTTAGATTTTACAACCTTTGAGTATTTGTTGCATAAATTCTGAATATTGCGCAAAACTGTTGCTGGATGTGGTAATAAAATATCAATGTTCACAGGTTGTCCGTATTTTGCACCGATGGATATTAAAAACTATGCGAAATTCTTTAAACCAGAATCTCTTGTGATATCAAATGGTGGACAGCTTTCTATTGTCCATTCTGTTATTAATAAAGGATGTTTTTTATAGAGGTATAGAACTTTGAAATGGAATAAAATAAAGATGATTTTTTTAAATTGACATAAAATTGACTCTATTCGAAAGATAATCTTCTAACATTATAATTTAAATATAATTTCTGGCATACAACCGCCACGGCTGGCTCGGACGTAGTCTAATCTGGAGGTCCAATTTTCGATGATTTTTTCCAAGATTTGTGGCCGTATATCGACAATAACGCGGCGACTGTTGTCCTCCAAGTGGTCAATCTCGGATTTATCGGCGTAGACTAACGACTTCACATATCCCCACAGAAAATAGTCAAGCGGCGTTAAATCGCACGATCTTGGAGGCCAATTCACCTAACGTCCGTAACGTGAAATTATGCGGTTACCAAACGTTTCCTTCAATAAATCAATTGTGGCACGAGCTGTGTGACATGTTGTGCCGTCTTGTTGAAACCACAGCTCCTGCACATCATGGTTGTTCAATTGATGAACGAAAAAGTCAGTTATCATGACTCTATAGCGGTCACTATTGACTGTAACGTTCTGGCCAGCATCGTTTTTAAAGAAGTACGGACCAACCCATAAAGCACACCAAACAGTCAGTTTTTGTGGATGTAATGGTGCCTCAACATACACTTGAGAATTATCATCACTCCAAATACGGCAGTTTTGTTTATTCACGTATCCATTCGACCAAAAGTGAGCTTCATCGCTAAACAAAATTCGCTTATGAAAATTGGGATTAACGGCAATCTTGTTTTGGATAAGCCAGAAATTATATTTAAATTATAATGTTAGAAGATTATCTTTCGAATAAAGTCAATTTCATGTCAATTTAAAAAAATCATCTTTGTTTTATTCCATTTCAAAGTTCTATACCTCTATAAAAAACACCCTTTAATATGCTTTTTCCCTGTCTTGTTCGTCGACTTGCGTTTTTTTTCTATTTTGTTGCCACTTCTTATTTTTTTTTCAAAATGTAACACTTATGTCTAACTAGATTCGAAATGCCTTTAGAACTAAATTTATGCACCGAAAAACTATTTCTACACGCCACAAAATTATTTTTGATAATATCGAAACCTCACTTCGGCGCCTTTGCCTATTGATTTCCAACTCGCCACTAATAATGTTTGCTTTGATAATTGAATCTTTTAGCAAACCACTCACACTTGGCATTGAGACATCGGAGTCATTTGTTAAATTCTAGTCAAACAAAAATATAAACAAAACCGTTCTATAAAAAACAAACAATAACTTACATCATTAGTTTCTATTTTAATTTTTTCTTTGACCTTACTTACGTATGTATGTAGTTTCAGTAATCTTTCTAATCAGTTCATTTAGTGCATTCTGTGTACTCAATGCATTTTCTACACTTAACATTGCACCCGATTTGCGATCAAGCGACTAGAAGCACCCAAATGTGGGAAAGAGAAAAACAAGTGTATTCATTTTATTATTAACTGATCGAATATAGTACAATAACAGTGCTTGGTGGTGTGGTACTGAATTTTACTGTATACTTTTTTCCATAATTGCTGTAATTAGAGTTCACTGAAGTACTGCACTTAGAAAGAGCAAATAAATACATTATTCATGCTGATCACTATCAAGCAACCACAAACTAGATCTCACATTTCAAACGCCATCTAGTGCAAGTCCCTTAGAACGAAAACAACGCGAAATCCACATTACTACTGGCATAATGTTGGAAAATTAATGGATTTTTTACTACAACTAAAAATAAACGCAACCGCCTGAAAGCATGCAGCATGATGAACCCATACTGCAGCATTCGATCAATATACTTTGTACAATTTCAATTTACCCGTACACACTACACACTACACACTCGCGATTGATCGTATTCATGCAGTTGAACCCTGATTGAATGTGGTGAAAATATAGTCTGGTAGAAGAGGTATTTTAGCACATGTAATTCATCCAACGATTGCCAAAAAGCTCCCGAGCTTTCCAAACTATTATACATCACTGGAAGGTACAATCGTCATCATATTCCACATTTGGTGCCAGAAGTGATATAAAATTTCTTAGGAATAATAGAAATACAGTGAAGTCTCACTTATATGGACTAATGATTGTTGGCCCAGTTCATATAATCGAAAAGTTCGAATATTGGAACCATGAATAATATAAAATAAAGTTTTTTTTACGGTTAAAAAAATAAATTAAACTCGGTTGAAAAAATGAACTATTTTTGTTTGCACAGATTTCATAAATCCGAGTTCGATAACTCTTTCACGAATTTTTCTCAGCATCAGCAGTTCTTCGTAAGGATGGTAATTTTCTGAAGTCCATTCTATCAGTGGATTTAGAGCTTTCATTGCTTCTGAACTCCTTTCGGTGGTTGATCTTCTGGAATATCATGGTTTAATGAATCATCAGCATCATCGGCATTTTCTATAATAGGCATGGGATCCTCTGCTAACTCTTGCCAAGCGTGATTGCCGACATTTTCATCAGGGGCAGCTTCTCTCATTGTCGCGAAGCTCATATGAGCAGCATCAGCTAGCTTGGGTTGAATTGCTTGAAAGTATCGAGACAAAGGCACATCATCCTTTTCTGTGAATTCCTGATCATCAGGATTGTAAAATATCTCACGCCAGCATTTTGAAATTGTATCCGGCATCTTTCATAGCTATTGCTTTTAGAAGGTCGTACATATGCTCCTCCTGTCGTGCAGCCAAAAATTTGCGATAATACAGCTTTGTCAGCCTTATTACGTTCTGATCCAGCAGCTGTATACGTGTGGTGACGTTCGTTGGCAGAAATATAACTGTAACTTGACCATCGGCAATCATCGGCAGGAGGATGGCTGGGCGCATTGCCCAAATGAAGCAAAGCTTTGGGCGGATATCCACTTTCCACGCGATGTTTTTGGACCTAAGCAAAATTGGAGAATGATTAACTTTTTAAGAATTCGATTTAAATTTACCTTTTGTACAAAGAAATTGTGAAACCAATTTTTTAAAATCCCAGCTGATTATGAACGATCATAATCAACTGGAATTTCAAAATTTTTAAGTGCTCTTGACTTTTTGGCCTTTCCATTAACGAAAACTTTAATTTATGCATGCCTGTAGCATTAATACATGCTAAGAACGTTATGGGCTCTTTTGCTATCTTCCTCCTGGGGGTAGTTTTTTCACTGACAGACACAAATGTTTTACCTGGAAACATTTTGAAGTAGAGACCAGACACATCTGCATTAAAGATTGGCTCCTTTTCTAGTCCAAGTTGTTCTATTTTTTCGTCAATTTCAAGCTTAAATGGAGGAATAAGTTCTCGCTGAGCCGATAGTTTCTCTCCGCACAAAGGCAACAATCGGATGCAAAAAAAAATTTTAAATTTTGCCATCCAGCCGTTACAGAAAAGTTTTTTTTTTCTCTGTATTTGAGTCACGAAGTAAAGCTTAATTTCGTAAGATTTCGATTGAAATACGCGCGTTGGCTTTTCTCTGCTTAAGAAACCACTTGTACAATGGTTGTACTGTTTTTTTTTAATTCCAACAATAGTGGACTTTGCAAATTTGTAAGCGTTTCTAAGTAGGTTTTAACGGGTGTAGCAAGCGTTTTCAGCGTTTTCATGCTGTAGAATCACTTTTTCGTGCGTCTGCTCATGTTGTGGCCGCTTTCCGTGCAGTGCTCGGCTCAATCGCATCAATTGAGTTCGATATTGCTCCCCAGTGATGGTTTCGTCTGGTTTCAACAGCTCATAATAAATAGCTCCGCCCTGATCCCACCTAATACACAGAAAAACCTTCGCAGCGTATTCACGGGCGAGCCGAGCCGACGACGTAGAAACATGACCGGGTTTTCCCCATAATTTTTTTCTCTTTGGGTTGCTGTAATGAATCCACTTTTCATCACCCGCAACGATGCGATGATGAAACATAGGCGGAAAAACGACGCTCAACGTCTTTTGGCTTCAAATCATAAAGATCCCAAGTTTCTTGCTTTTGAATCATTCCCAACACATGCAATCGCTTGGAAATAGCTTGTCGGGTAACTTCTTATACAGAAGCAAGTTCTTTTTGCGTTTGGCATGGTTCCTCATCGAGCAATGCCTCCAATTGAGCGTCTTCGAAGGTTTTTGGCCTTCCTTCACGCGAACGGTCGTCAACATCGAAATCATCGTTTTTGAAGCGCCGGAACCAATCACGGCACGTTGTTTCACTTAGAGCAGCATCTCGCAACTTTTTGGAGTTCTCGATGCGCTTCAGCCGCCGTTTTCTTCGAATGAAAGAAGAAAAGCGACACTTCGCACCCATGGGGATTATTTGGCACAAAATGGGACATTTTCACACAACCAAAAGTATATGACGCAAAAACAAAATCACTAATGTATCAAAGCGGTTTGTTTACCATATGTCTAAGCTTGATTCACAACTTTTTGGATACGTCACAATTGACCAGTACTTACTACTGGAGAAATCTCTTGATGCACAGCGAGAACTTAGTTGCTGAACTCAGGAATAACTGAATTCTAGTATAAAAATGTGGCGATTCATATATTCGAAGAATTCATATAACATATGGTTCATATAAGTGAGACTTCACTGTATTAATAAGGAAAAGCTTCAGGAAAAAGGAAAAGGAAGGAAGGAAAAAGTCAGTAATAACTAAAGGGAATCAGATCTTATTGGTCGTTGATTTATTTCAAATAGTAATATAATTTTTTTAAGTTAATATACAATAGTTAAGCTAGTCATAAGCATTTGTGTCTAGCGCAGGATAGATCTGAGAAAAATAAAATTAGGAGATTAGAAAATAAAAATAATTAGAGTGTGGAATTCTATATTGTTACTGAATAAACAAGGGGAACTTCTGTCCATGGTCCAATTAAAAACAAAAATGATTCAGATTGGAAAAGTTGCAGAATGCTATGCGAAAAGGCGGGACCCTGAAACTATGCTGTGTATATGTATAAGCTCAACAAGCAGAAGATCTCGCTGGACGAGTTTAATAATTTAAAATTGTTTTCACTGAACTCGAGATGTAAAGGAGGTAAACACTTCGTATGAGTGCAATTGAAACCTCAAAAAGGAATGCAAGCGCCAGTATTCGATTGTCAAACATCATGGCAGATATATAAAAATATATCAAATTATTCCATCATTGAGAGTGACGGAGTTACGAAAAACCATCTTCTAACATCGAGAGCAGCAAACCACGGTCCGCAAGTCTACTTGCTGAGCTCAGATATACAGTGGAGGCACGCTAATTAGCACATCCTATTGAACAAAGTTGTGATACAATAAAACTAATGTAATAGTTAAAAATTTGAATCGGCACTTCAATATTTCTTTTTATTAATTCAAACAGTCAATTTGTTCAGTAAATATTTGAAGAAAGACCAATATATTAAAAAAAACAGAAAATAGATGTTTTTCGAGTCTGTTCAAAAACATCTGAAATATGAAAAAAAATAAATGATATCAAATCAAATTTCTCAAACTCTGCAAAATTACCTAGTATTAAGTTTGGTACCCCTTTAGGGTAACTATGACAGCAGTTATTTTGTTCACGGAACACGTGAGTCGTGCGCACTCTTCCTTCGGTATTTTGTACTATTCTTGGTAGATGAGGCCCCACAACACATCATAATTTTTTGATTTTAGAGTCATTGTACGCCTCTTAATAATGGCCCACAAATTCTCAATTGGGTCCAGATCTGGGCTCTGAGGAGGCCAATCCATTACCACTCTTTTACATGCCTGGCCTTATGACAAGGCGCATTGTCCTGCTCGAAAAACCCTCCAGATATGGTATGAGATGTTCCGACAACATGTCCTTGTACCAGAGGACCGACGCCATGAGCGCTAAATCAACCCCATACCATTACACTACCGCCTAAAATAGGACTTTTATTAGAAATGTTTCGACCATCTACGTTTTCCGAGATCGCTTTACTCTACTTTCAAATTTTCAGGGATGTGAAATCCAGCCTGGCTACCTCGGAGAAGTCATGGAGGAAACATTTGCCGAAAGCGCAGAATTTGCTACTGGCCAGTGCTGGACATTCGCAGAGAGAAACTTTGCTCCAGTGTCAAAGGCTTCTGTATTTTGTTGTAGTATGTAATCCCATGCTGTAAGGCTTTTTTTAAGTATAATACTGTTGTGTCCAGTAGCATCCGCTTTGACTGGAGTGACAGCAGTTGTTCGTCGAAACGAGAGCACTGGAATAACTTCGAAAAGGGCGCGAAAGTCAAAATTCCAACCTCCAAATGATGTAGAATGGAAAGATACCTGGAGGCGGAGATTGGCTATAAAAACAGCCGCTGTATTGAGCTGCGAGTTAGTTCGTTTTGTTATTTTCCCGCCTAGAATATTCGTAATAAAAAAAAAAAAAAAAAAACTTTAAAACCCTCTCGGGAACCAACCTAACCTTGTTCTTTTTTTTGCTTTTTTTTCTTTCCGAGGCGGCGAGTTGCTAAAGTTAACAGCGGCGTAAATCCTCAACCCCCCCATTAATACAACAATACCTTTAAACATAGGCGGTATGGAAAGAGGAGTTTTCTGCGATTGATTCTTAAAGCAAGTAGATTGTTTTTAAAGATAACCCATTTTAACGCTACTGTATGGTAAAATCATCTGCGTAGACATTTCCAGACATCCAGTGTTTGACTGGCTTGATTTTTGTAACTTTTAGAGCTGTTGTTGTTGAATTCATTTTTACTTAATTGAAGTCCACTTCAATATCGAAGAAGAGCTACCATTGAAGTTGAATTCTCTTAGATGTAAGGAATGCTGAATTTTTACACTATTTGTACATTATGCTCTGCGCGGATATTCGTTTAAGACCGGCATGTTGAGTGGTATACATCGCGATTGTCTATGTATTCCCAGAATCTCCGAGAGGAATTTCGTTTTAATTTTATTCGTAGACACCTTTCTTTATTGTAGTTTTCCCGTTGTTCGGAGAAAGGTGAGTAGGGGCTGCAGTGATGTAGAGCTAAGAGATTCGACACACACCACGTCGGCCCCAAGAGTCGGCCAAAAAGTGTTCTGCTGCGTCATCCTTCTATGCGTCTCATTGATGCCAAGCACGTTGAGATGCTTGGCAGAAGTGTAATGGCCCGTAGTGGCCCGCAAGCCTTCTGCAATCATTTCTCCGTTGCGATATGAAGACTGTTGTTGACTCCTTGCAGACATCAGGGCGGACGCGCTTAAGTCATCCCGCATCCTGGATATTCTCTTCATCTACGAGTGTGTGCATTAAAGATCCAATCGTTGATGTCGTATTTTACCGTGGAAGCAGGTAGACTTAAGGCGGGTTGAGGTCCTGAGAAATTCTCCTCTGAGCCCCTTCTAGCGAGTTTATCGGAGATCTCATTTCCTGGGATCCCAGAGTGACCTAGGACCCATATAAGCCTTGGTAAATGTAGTTTTCCGACTTTGTTCGTCGGAATACAAAGGTATTGAGTTCATGCACTAGTTGATCGTCATTAATAAAAGGAGAAATGTTAGAGGCGCATGTCCAAAGTGCTGGCATGTTTGTCCCTTTTGCAACAGCCTTTACTAGCTGCCTGCGTTTTCTGCGCTGCGCCTCCAGGAAATACGGGGGGCACAGATAAGAGGTTCGGATGAGATTCGGTAGGGAAACCTCACAATTTTCGGGCATGCCTCTTTCTCCTTCTTTTTTGGCACTTAGCACTCCCAATTCTTCATCTCATTCAACCTTAGCGGGTTTCCGTGCCGCGCCATCGTCGGTGTCGACTCTGTTGGTTGCACCACTCATGCTCAGTTCAAACAGATGGCCGGCCAATGAGACACAGGAGTCGGTGTCGTTCCGGGCTGCCGCAGAGTTTGGAATGAGTGGTGAGGCCTCCAGAATACTTGCCTGGGTAGATTTCCGCTATTGCGGGTGCCATCTGGAGTACTTTCATTCATATCGTTGTCCATTCATCCATGTAAGCTCGGATTCCTCGGATCTTAGTTCGAAGTCAATGCCCTCTCCACGACAAGGCCCCGGAATAGCGAAGGAGATTTTCCTGGGTTACAACATTTTATTTCATTTCTGCTGACTATATAGTCTGTCCCAACCTATATATGGTAATAATTGTTTCATTTTATAGAATCGCAAATTATATTAAAGTGGCAGCTGACATGACAAACCACCTTAAATTAACAGTTAAACAATTAAATATTGCCAACTCTAAGAACTGTTTATCGTCATTCTAGTAATAAGGATTAATGTCAAGTAATGAAAATAACTTAAACCGTTGTATTTTATCAAAATTGTCTTTTTTTCACAATTCTTTGAAGGAAAATAGAATTCGAAATGTATATGGAGTACAAATTAATTCGGTCCGTTTTTTTTGTGTTAAAAAAAAAAAAAAATTTATTGAAAAAACGTAAAAAATACATCACTCAAAGTATTGTCCGTCGGAAGCGACTACTTTTCCCCATCTCTCTGGTAATTTTTGAATACCATCTCTAAAAAATGAGTCGTCTCTGGCATCGATCCAATCATTGAGCCATTCTTCGATTTCTTCAAAAGACCCGAACCGGTGACCCCCCAAATCGTTTTGCATCCGTCGAAAAAGCCAGTAGTCGGAAGGAGAAAGGTCTGGAGAATACGGCGGGTGGGGTAAGACCTCCCATTTCAGCGTTTACAGGTAGTTTTTGACCACTACAGCCACGTGGGGCCGAGCGTTATCATGTTGCAAAATCACCTTGTCATGCCCTTCGGTCGTTTCTGGCCGTTTTTCACGCAATGCACGGCTCAAACGCATTAGTTGTAGTCGATAACGTTTCCCATCAATGGTTTCGCCTGGTTTTAGCAGCTCATAGTACACCACACCCGTCTGGTCCCACCATATGCAGAGCATGACTTTTGAACCGTGGATGTTTTTCTTTGGCTTCGATTTAGACGATGATGGAACGGGTTCACCAGGCTTTGCATAGTATTTTTTCTTCTTGGGGTTATCGTAGTATATCCACTTTTCATCTCCAGTCACGATCCGGTGCAAAAATCCCTTCCTTTGATGTCTTTCAAGAAGCAGTTCCGAGGTGAAAAATCACCTTTCGACATCTCTCGGTTTCAACTCGTACGGCACCCAATTTCCTTGCTTTCGAATAAATCCAAATTTCTTTAACCGAACTCATCTTCAAACTTTTTGGGTTGGCCAAGACGCTCTTTGTCTCGACGCTAAAATCACCACTTTTGAAGCGTCGAAACCACTCTCTGCATGATTTATCGGTCGGAGCAGATTCACCATAAACTTATACAAGCATTCGGTGGGCTTCAGCTGCACTTTTCTTCCAATTAAAAAAGAAAATCAAAACTTCCCGCAAATGCTGTTTATTTAAGACAAATCCGGATATTTTCGAAGGCAATAAACAATGTTGTTGTCAGAAACAGACGCTGATGCACACTAATTATTGTTGACAGATGTCACACCTTTCCAATGAAGTAGGTAATCACTTCCAAGATCAGCCACAACTTGCAGGTGGCGGCATCTTTTGAAAACGGACCGAATTAATTTGTACCCCCAATATCTCATTACAAATCTATTTCTTGCATTCATTATTTACATACTTAAGAAAAATTAAAGAATATATTATTTTCTCTCGTTTCAGAATTTCATCGAGAGTTCTCAGGAAGGAGTTGTTTATTTTAGCCTTGGTTCGTATATGAAGGGCACTGACATGCCTGCAGAAAAAGTTGCACTGCTGCTGAGAGCATTTGGGCGATTAAAGCAAAATGTTTTATGGAAGTATGAAGGTGAAATCAAGAATCTCCCGCCAAACGTAATGATCAAAAAATGGCTACCACAAAATGATATCTTGGCCAACAGCAAAGTCCGACTATTCATTACTCATGGAGGTCTTTTCGGAACACAAGAAGGTATCCATTGGGGAGTTCCTATGCTATGTCTGCCATTATATGGTGACCAACATCGAAATACTATCAAGTCTGTTCGTGAAGGGTTTGCCCTTCAGTTAGACTTTGCCAAATTAACTGAAGCTGATATTGTCACGAAAGTTAACACTCTGATTGATAATTCAAAGTATGCCAACAGAGCCAAACAGTTAAGCGCACTTTTTAGGGATAATCCAATTCATCCTTTAGACGAGGCAATGTTTTGGATTGAATATGTGATAAGGAACGAGGGCGCTCCAAAACTTAAGTCATATGGAATTCATTTGCCATTTTACAAATATTATCTCTTAGATGTGATATTGGCAGTCTTGTTCGTAGTCTTAGTTTGTTTAGCTATTTTGTATAAGTTTTTAAAAATTGTTTTAATACTATCTAATGATGCTCAGTTGTTTAAATCTAAGAAAGAATAAATATACGAAAATGAAGTATAAAAGTAATTATGTTTAAATAAACGTTAAGTGAAAATAATTTTTTTTTTCTTTGAAACATGTCTTGCATGGGAGCGACAAGATCGCGGTCTAGTACGAGTTTCGGTATCAGAGGCAATGTGTTGTTGCTAAGACACAATATCACGGCGCCCTTACATTTTCCGAATCCAAAATAGTGGTGTTAGAATCTTAGTCTATTAAAAGACTAACTGAACTATTATTCATCTAATAAAAGAGAAAATTGCGAGCTGGCATATGTACGTTTCTATAAGTCCGATAACATAGGAAACTTTTTGTTTGTAGAAAATAACAATAAAACTCAAAAGGTAAAGAGAAAAGGTGAGATGCTTAACTTTATTCTTCCATACACCCAAACAGTAAAATGAATCAAAGGAAAATCCACTTTTTATGTAGACAACTGGAATTTACAAAGTCACATGAGCCTTCAAAATTATTTAGCATTTGTTTTTTTTTTTTTTTCACCAAAGCACATGCGACATGGACTGCTATTGAGGCCAATGGTCATGTGAGTGGCGCAGTGAAACTGTGTTCACAGCTTGACAACGACATCACATGAAAATATTTGCGTAGGTCTGCAGCAGGAAGTTCAACACATTTAATAATGAATAAAACAAACAGCCAATAGAGAGCCGAATCCAGTTTTACCATTTTAATGCATTAGGGCATCTCACGCGAGTACGTTTCTTGCGTTACATAAGTGATAAAATCCTACCATATTGTCCAAGCATGTTAGTTACTCTTTTCAAATCTCCCTTTGTTGTAAAAACAATTCCCCGCATGTTTCAATAGATGACACTACTAATGATGATGATGTAAGCAAACCAACGAACAGTGTTGCACATGACTCTAACACAAGACACCATGTGACGTTGTTAGGCAATACACCAAATGAAAATATAAGTAAGCGGCAATCGTAAACGTCAAGCCACACCGCTTGGTCTATGTATAATAGGCTATTAGTATTCTTCTTTCACCTCTTATTTAAATTGCTGTTTCAGTAATCAATGCGGAGCAGGTCTTCTGTCGCCTGCATTTGCCACAATGTGTGTTGACTTTCGCTGGCGGTGTATAAAGATGAATCAAGAACTCATTGCGAAGGTCACTTTCCGTCCGGAATAATAAGAGGATATTAAATAATCGTTTTATTTTTGGTATGCGTGTATGCATTTTGGAGATTCGCATGCAATTGAAACCAATTGATGATATGCCCTAGAAAAATATTAACTATTGGGACGTTTCTGTAGTTTTATTATTGTAAGCTAATTTTACCGAAATAAGTCTAAAAAAATGATTACATTGGCCTTACATTAAGCATTTGCGCCCGGCTATGGTCCATTTCTCCTCTGTGGAGGGTTACATCGGATAGCTGTTTGGAATACGACACATCGAATAAGGTAAAGAGTTTTTCAATTGGCGCGGGTAGATTTTAGCGGTCATGTTGTTTCGGCGATCTCTTGGCGTTGTTTATTATTTAGTTACTGATGCCACGTCTCCATGGCAAGACACACGATTGAACCGCACGTCCAGACGATAAAACTTTATTATCAAAATGAGTGTTCGTTAGTTCTGAACTCGCACATTAAAAATAAATGCATTCAGTGCAATACCAAATCCAGTAGAATGGAAGGACAGAGAAAACAAAACATCCCTGAATTAAGATAACGGTAGATTTTGAAGCTGAGGATTGGATTTGAAGATAACATTAAAATAGCAGTGCGTGTGTTTAATTTGTTATTATTATTCAAAAAATCAAGATTTCTTGGCGTAATAAAGGAAATAAAAGTCAGTTGTATAATAAATACATTTCTAAGGACAAATTTAACATACTAATACACATATTTTTTTCCTTTTTCTGTGCACAAGTGGGTCGTGGTAAGCATTGCACCGTCGAACAAAGAAAATTGATATCGCTGCGAAAGGAAGGCAAGCCATACGCGGAAATACAGCGTATTTGTTGTTGTTCAGCCAAAATGATATTAAACGTCATAAAATATGTACAAAATACAGAAACAAGGGGTGGAAAACGAAAAACAATACACCTTGATGACAGACGAATCGTACGATTGTCTAAACAAAACCCAGACAAATCGGCGATACAAATAAAAAAAGAGTTAAATCTGCCTGTGAGTGATATGACAGTACGAAAAAGACTTCTGGAGGCCAATTTAGGAGCACGCAGTCCGAGAAAAAAGCCACTACTGACAAAAAAACATAAAGCGAAGTGGACTTCCTGTTGAAAAATGGCGAAACATTTTATGGACAGATGAGTCCAAAATTGTTTTGTATGGTGATATTGGTTCACGCCAATACGTGAGACGTCCCCCGAATACCGAATACCGACCTGAGTACACCACAAAAACTTTTAAGCACGGCGCACAGTGGTCGATATATAGTTACTAGCTGGACTTAATTCAGATTTATGTTTTTTTGCTATTATGTTTTAGCATTGTGTTTAATAATTAATTTAAAATCATTTCCATGACTTCAGGGATTGGTAATTGCTGTTTTCGGGTTGGCAGATGTCGCATTTCACTTATTTGTGGATCAGAAGATATTAACATCGAATGGAGTACATCGGTATTTGTTGCGATTCGGAACATCTTTCTTGAAAACCCGCTTCGAAAGATTCTATAATCTTTTTGACGGGCTTCTAAAACATCTTCCCAAAGCTGTCCGATAGCAATTGGAAAACTGTCAGGGTTTTCCAATGGGGACTTGACAGCTTTAAATTTAATTTGTGAACGCACCCTTTCACTAATCATCAAACTGTCGTTGTCAATTTATTCAGTAAACTCAACACTTTCATCGTGGTAAAGCACACGAACGAGCAACGTCTGCAAATTATAAACATTTTCTACAGAAATTCGGAATCGGTGACTTCAACTTTAAGAGCGTTAACTCCAATTTTCGGTCGTAATTCTCGCCCTAGTAGACAGGCAATAACAAGCTTAGTGCAAAAATTTGAGTCTACATATTCGTTGTGTGATATTGTCGTGTCAGTGAGACAACGGGTTGGTCGAAGTGTCGAAAATATCGCTGCCGTTCAGGCGTCCGTAGCAAACGATCCAAATCAGTCAATTCCACGGCGTTCTCAAAAATTGGGCATCGCTCAGACCAACTTATGGCGTATTTTGCGTAAGGATCTTGGTTTACACCCATACAAGATCAAGCTGACTCTAGAATTGAAGCCGATGGACCATTTGAAGTTCTCCGATTGGGCTCTGGAGAAGATGCGTCAAGATGATGAATTTCATCGCAAAATCATCTTCAGTGACGAAGCTCATTTTTGGCTCGATGGGTTCGTCAATAAGCAAAATATGCGTTATTGGTCGGGTGAAAATCCACATGTGCTTCATGAATCACCACTTCATCCACAAAAAAAAACTGTGTGGTGCGGTTTGTATGCCGGCGGCGTTATTGGGCCATATTTTTTCGTCGACGATAATGATCGTCACGTTACTGTGAATGGCCAGCGTTATCGCGCCATGATTACCGATTATTTTGGCCCGAATTGGAAGATATTGACTTGGACGACATGTGGTTTCAACAGGATGGTGCCACAAGCCACACTGCACACGTTACAATCGGTTTATTGAAGAGTAAGTTTGATGAGCATGTTATCTCAAGAAATGGGCCAGTCGATTGGCCGCCTCGTTCGTGCGATATTTTTGATATTAACGGCTTGAAGAGCCGATAATAAAGTTTTTGAAATATCTCAAATGTTTGCGTTTTATTTTAAAAAAAGTTGTCAAGTCCTTTTTGGAAAACCCTATATATCAGGGGTTTTTGCTGGATTCTTAAAGAACTTTCAGGCCGTATTGCCGTCATTAGTATTTCCTCCACCTTGTTTTGGAAAATCTACTAAGATTCCCAACTCAGATCTTAATACATTTTGTAGGAATTCTTTTCTATTCTTAACTGATAATTTCTCTTCAGCACCTCTTACTTGCCAGCTTTCATTTTCAATTTTATAAGAATCATGTAAGAGTGCTTCCATAAATCTTATGTGTGCATGAAGACTTTGTAAGCCTAATGAATAGGCAGTGGTGTCAGAAGGTTTTCGTAAGCAGAGTACAATATTATTCATATCCTTAGAAGATGCTTTGCATATATAGCAAACTGAGCTTGCCCTGTTCTCCATTACAGCATTACATGTTTTGCCATCGACCATCGTTTTAAAAAAAGTATGATTGAATAAAACCGTTTTGTCGTTAAAAGTTACTCTTGTGGGTTAAACTCTCTTGTTATTGTCCCAATATTTTCCTTTGTGAATTCGAAACGAACTGGACGGCAGTATCTTTCAGAAGATATTTTTGAATTAATCCAAATACTTTCAGTTCCAGAACCAGTCTTTTTTATTTCTAGAGGTACTATGCAAGTAAGCACAATATCAGAATCACTCGCTTCAGGATTTATCAAAAAGTGACCTCCGCTACCATCACATGCCCATTTCCAAGAACATACTAAGCTATCACCGTTTTGTAACAGGTTTTCAAAACTTTCAAGTGTGCAGTAGACAAACGTTGAAGTGTCAAGTCCAACAACGGCTGTAGTTTAATTTCACATAAGGTTTCGGATATAGTCAAAAAATTACTTGTTGGATAACACTCTTTCTTTATTTCTAAAATAGAATCGCAGGTTGGGTAAATGTTAGCATTTCCTGCTTTTGCACTTTTTTGAAGTTGTTGATATTGGTGTTTTAATCGGTTATATTTAAGTTTTAAATCGGTTATAAGAGCTAGAGCTTCTTCAGATGTATAAGGTTTGAGTCAATTCTGAGTTTCAGGTTTCTTAATTTTTTTAGAGTTTTGGGAGAACACTCGAAAACCTTTTTAATGACTTCGGCTTTAGACCGATTTCCTTCCATTCTGAGTTTCGGCTTAACAGCAAAAGATAATTCCTCGGTCGATCTTTCCATAATGTTTTGAATTTTTCTTTTTTTCGCCCTGTTGCCACAATCCTGAAATTCCTTTTCCAGTCTTCCTTGCCTGGAAGTTGTTGCCACCGAAGTTCAGGCAACGGAATCAGGAATTCTTTTTGCAGCCAAAGCTCTTCCGATTTTAAAAATCGTTCTGGTGACATTTTTTCCTTATATTTCTTAAAAAGATGAGATGTAAATGTTTTACAGTATTCCAGACATTTCCTTTCATCAGCTTCATCAAGAACAGTTATTGACTTTGCTGTCATAACGATCTGCAAAACAGCACTTGCACAAACCGTTGCCGATGATTTAAAAAGATGTTCACTTTGAATAAAGAAGAAAACTTCTTTACGCAAAGGGAATTATCGCCCTGAAAAGGGCGGGTTGATACCTGTAGGAGAAGAAAAAGAATGTTGCGCTGAGTTTCGGCACTTCAATTAAGCATTATTTTAAAGGTGTTGATAAGATCTTTAAATGAAAAAAAGTTCACGATGTCACTGTATCGCACTTTTTTTGTATTGCAGAAAGAAAAGTTAGCCCTTCACAATAAAAAATGTACTCCTTCATTTAGCTCATAATGCCAGAGGCAATTTTTTTTTTAATGGAAATAGTCTGACTTTAGAAATACTTACCAACAGCATACACTGACATATTTGCTACAAATAATTATCTCACTTTTTTTCACTAGAACACTTTATAAACACTTGTAAACGCACGAAAGGCCAAATTGAGAGTAAGCAAAGCTCAATACATCAATCAATCAATAAGGTAACGGAACTTTATTTCATTTATTGGTTCTTTCTTGTTATTTGGGTTTTTGACTTTAAGTCTAGCGGATTTTTTTTTTACAGGTACAATTTTTTTTGTTTACTTATGACCAGCTAGTGTTGTACTAAATCGACCAGCGTGCGGCGGCTCAAAAATCATGGTATGTGGATGTTTTTCGTACAACGGCGTCGGTCCAATACATAAAATTGATGGCATTATGGACCAAAATGTGTATTTAGACATCTTGACAAATGTCATGTTACCCTACTGCGAGGAAGAAATGCCATTAAGATAGGTCTTCCAACAAGATAATGATCCGAAACACACCAGTCGAAAAGCAAAAGAGTGGTTTCGGGTCAATGGGGTTCAGGTTATGGACTGGCCAGCTCAGTCTCCCGACCTGAACCCCATTGAGAATCTTTGGGGAGATGTTAAAAGGGCTGTCCATAATGCCAAGCCGACAAACAATATCCAGATATGGGAAGAAGTCCAAAGTGCTTGGTATGCCATATTACCGGAGCGCTATAATCGTTTAGTGGATTCTATGCAGCGACGGTGTCAAGCAGTGCTTAATAATTCAGGGAATACAACAAAATATTAATAAAATAAACATTTTTTCATAATATTTGACATTTGGTTTTTGGTTTGAGGAACTAAAAATTAGATTTTCAGCAATATCTAGCCGAAAGTTAAAGTAGGTGAAAATATCTTTTTTTAGCCAACCGCACCGATTTGCTTCGTAACGGTATTGTATCCAAGATGCAGCTACATATAACGAAGTCCATAAAATGGTGTAACGATCTTGTCCGGGTGCGCATTGCATATTTTCCTAAAACTCTATCTAATAAGTCAACTCCTCCCGTACATTCATTATATTTTTTTAATGCGTTTAAACGACTGATGTGTATGTGAGCCTTATCTACTCTGGATCAGCGACAAGTATCCATAGGCTCAACTCTATGAATACTGGATGCGAAAAGAATGGGTTTATTAGGAAACGATTTTATCATACAAACATTTTCGTCATTCCTTACAACTCTACTTGCCATTATAGTACCTGCAGCAAAAATGCGTCGATGAATAAAGAAAGTGTCTATAGATTGATGGACGTGAAATATCGATCCATGAACTTACTTACTTACTTATATGGCGCTACAGTCCGCGGTGGACCTGGGCCTCAACCAACAACCGTTTCCAACTGGCACGATCTTTCGCCAGCTGTTTCCAGCGCCGCACGCCCAGACGGTTGAGGTCCCCTTCCAACTGCTTGCGCCACCAAAGATTCGGCTGCATCGTCCCTCCGGTTTGGATTCGAAGACTCTTCGGGCCGGAGCCTTGTTGTCCATCCACTTTGCATGGCCCAGCCATCTTAGACGTTGGATTCGGAGACGTCGTATCAGGTCCATGTCGCTGTACAGCCCGTACAGTTCTTCGTTATATCTTCTCCTCCATACAACGCTAGTATAAACGAGACCATAGATTAAACGCAGAATTTTCCTCTCGAAGCGACCAAGGACGTCCTCATCCGCTTTAGTTAAAGTCCAAGCCTCCGCTCCGTAAAAGAGGACTGGGATGATTAAGGTTTTGTACAACGTTATCTTGGTCTTTCGAGAGAGGGCTCTACTTCTCAATTGCCTCTTGAGTAAAAAGAAGCAGCGGTTGGCAAGAGTTATTCTGCGTTTTATCTCAGCGCTGGTGTTGTTGTCGCTGGTCATACGTGAGCCAAGGTAGACGAAGTCCTTGACTACTTCGAAATTATAGCTGCCAAGCATGACGTTCTGGCCCAGACGTCAGTGTTGTGTGTCTTTTTTCGATGACAACATATATTTGGTCTTACCCTCGTTAACGCTAAGAGCCACTTTGGCCGCTTCCGTCTCAATGCTTATGAATGCCTCATTGACCTCTCGCTGCGATCTCCCGATCACGTCAATGTCATCTGCGTACGCAAGCAGTTGGAGGACTTGAAATAAATCATACCCCTTGTCGATCCATGAACACAACAGTATTTTCCGGCAGGCAGTCAGCAAGAGCAAGCACTACTTTGCCACCCACATCAACCCTATCTGGCAGCGGAGCACGTACAGGAACTATACTTCTTCCCTTTCCCTCGTAGAGCATAAAATCCAACGGCAAACCATAGGTCGTCGTCATGACGAAATTTCTTAAACCTACAGGGTTTAAGAAACTTACAAACTTACAAACTGTTTCATGAGTACGTGGCCTTTAAAAGGAATCATTTGCTCGTTGATGCTGACTTGCCCTTTGACTGAGACATTGGCTTCTGATTCTTTGGCAAATAGGCCTAATTTTCCAAAATCTGTCACTAGCCTTTCATTCATCAATGTCTGCCCACATGTGTGGTAAAAGCAATTTCTATGAGATTTTAACATGTAGTCCAAATTGCTTTAAAATAGAAGGAGTTGATTACTACAGGTATCTTGCGTGTTAATTGATAAAAATATGACTTGGAAAGCTCAGCTGGACGACTTTAAGCGATATATGTTGTCAGTTACCCGCAAAATTTACCTTCTAAAAAAGCATTGTTCAAAAAAGGTTAGAATAATCTGCAAACAAAACCGACTAGCCCATACCCTGCCACTTTTCCAAAATTTAAATATATTACTACTGACACATCTCTATATCTTTAAGGTACTTAAAGTCCTTTTAAAGCGCAAATCTAAGAAGCTCAGATGTATACAAACTAGGAGTAAATAATATGTCAAAATCAAATGTTCCATTCTCTAAAAAAAGCTCACTGTTCCATACCAAATTCCAAAAAAAAAAAAAAAAATTCCAAATTTTATACCACCGCAGCACCAAAGCTCTTTAATAAATTGCCAATTCACATTAGACAGTAAGTTCAATCCATACTATTTCTGAAGGAATTAAGAAAACTCCTTTTTAGTATGGATAGTTCAACAGTCTTCTAAAAAGACAAAAAATTAACAAAAAAAAAAAAACTATGTACTCGTAATATGTATTTATATATATAACAACTTTTGTCGGATTGTTTCATGTTCTACCCCATATTCTTTATGTTAGGTATGTACATTTATGTTATTTTGAAGGACCATTCGTCTCTAGTTCCCTATGAACTACAAAATGGTGCCCCCACACTTTTTCTTATATTTATATGTAAATTATGTTGTAAATCTTTGGTACCATTTAATGAATAAAAGTGAATAATAATAAAAAAAAAAAGTCACATGTCTATGCGAACAAGACGAAGTCGACACCGATGCCATTAAGGTAAGCATAATTGGTCATTCGTATTTAGGTCATCGCACAAATTCAGCCGGATCTATGCGGAATAGTCATTGAAAATTGGATGACTTGGATTCGTAAGAAGCCGAGGAGGATATTTGAAAGTTATCATATTCCGTTCATACTGTGTTCCTTGCAAATAAAAAAATAATTTTGTTAATATCTCACACACAGATTGTTTTATTCCATTTCAACATCTACCCGCCCTTATAGAAAAACCCTTTATGAAGAGAAATGTTTGATAAAACAGCATCTAGAGATGTAGATAGGGTGATACGGTAGCAAAAAATCTTTTGTGATATACTCGTGTTCATCTTCATTTTGTCATAGTCCTATACTAGATTCAGTTTCAAACGGCCAATGTAATTGTTTAGAAGGTCTCTTTTTCTTAATAGGGATAAAGACCAAAAATATTTTGAGCATGTTACACTATATGATTACATTTTATTTATCATCGTTCTCCTGATAGAGCTCGTTACAAAATTAAACAAAGATCAATGATTTTACATATTAGTAAGACCGAAATTATGATTTTACTCTTTAATTCTCTGCTATGTTTATTTATAAAGGACCTTCCTACTATGGCAAGAAACAATCAGTCTGTCAATTAAGAAATGTAAACCATTGGAAGCAACGGGAAAAAAATAGATGGACATTTGTTTTTTTCAAACAAATGGGTATGAGCTTCATCACCTAAATGTAATTAAGGATTTTAAGTATACAAGCGAATCTAACCACAGATTATTTTATTATTTTCGAAATTCGAACGTTATATAAAACAGGTCCCCATAAAACGTTAAACAATATGTGAGCAAAAAATAATTTCATGTTCTGATGAATTATTTGAATACCATCTTGAAAACAATCTGCTAAAGAAACTAATTTGCATATCTTATTGTATATTAAAAATATGTCGAAAATTAATTTATTCTCACCTTTTATCTCAAAATCCATTTGTAACATTGTTTCACCCTATTAGAAATAAGTTATTTTTACAAATCATTTTTCCCATTCGTTTATCAGACACTTTTATTTGTGGAAGGTTTTAAAAATCAATTTTCACAGAATGCAAGAATCATTTAAAAACGTATAATGAAAGTAAAATAATATTTTAATACCAGTAAAATGTTAGTATTTTAAAATTTTCAAATATTTTCTACGCCTGGAATTTAGAAAGTAAGTAGTTTGTCATACCACACGTGTATCTACAATACATAAAATGTCAGTATACTTTTCGATATGAAGCATGGAGAAAAACTTGTTTTAAATATCGTTTACGTTTGCCATCTAAATAAATTTTGTTTTCGCGACAGAAAAGAGAAAAAAAAAAGCAGACAGATATTGTATTAAGATAGCTAAAGGCAAATACGTGTTAGGGTGGAATGATTGATTCTCTAATAGAATGTTGCTTCTTGAACATGATTTTTAATTTAAAAAAATAATTCCTTACATACCTGTTGCTGTTGTTGTCTACTTTTGAATATGTTTTCCTTAAATTTTAATTTCATTTTTAGTTGACGTTTCTTAGAAATATCTTACGCTAGACAAAAATGCTCAAAAAACCTTAAATAACTCAAAAGTTTAAAATACCTTACTACAAAATACCATACTACACAACTTATACTTATAACAACTTAAACTATGCTTTCGGCCTTAAGAACAACTTGTAATAAACAGTTCTGTGACATCGGTGTCAGAAGCCAACAAACCAATCTCCAAGTCCAATCTCTGCCAAGTGCAAACACCATAACCATATCAATAACTTCTTTACTGCCAGAATTCGATCCTTTTACCATCCCATCGTATACGAGTCTCTAAATCTGTTTGCGTCCGATTTCAAAAAGCGACATTTTGTTTATATAATTGAAAAGACGGATTTTTAAGCATGGAGTGCAGAGGTTGAAATCGAAGTAAGGATTCGAATTCCAGCTTGCGAGAAATGAGTTCATTGGAGCTATAGGCAGCACGGAAGCGGGTAGACAGAAGAGACGGAGATTTCGTGCACTACGGGGGTTAGTGTTGATAGAGACAGAGTTGTAGAGGGTCGCGCAGTCAATGGTATCTGGTAAATGGATGACAATAATGTCAAATACAATTCTTGCTTCCTCCAACGTGTTCATGTTGATTAGTTGAAGGTGGTCTTGGTAAGGTGGTAAAATCCAATGCTTGTACCAGAGGAGACCTCGAAGAGCAAAATGCAGGAACCGACGTTGGATGCTCTCGATTCTAGAAATGTGGGTTTGTTGGTAAGAAGACCATACTTAAGAGGCGTATTCAAAAAGGGGCCGGACAAAGGTTATGTAGAGAGATCGGGTAACGTAAGGGTTCGAGAATTCTTTAGACCATTGTTTCAAGAAACCAAGTGCAGAATTAGCTTTAAGGATTACCCCATCGATTTGTGCGCGAAAATTTATGTAGCTCCTGGTCACATAATATGCCAAGATCGCGAATGGCCTGAACGGTTGAGATGGGTTGATTATTGAGGAAGTAGAGACGAGGAGGTTTGATTCTTTTACGTGAAAACTTGATTGTTTGGCATTTGGAAATGTTAGGCTCCAAGCAATTTTTGGTCCACCAGATAGAAAAACTATTGAGATCAGATCGACTGAAGGAAATGGTCTTGAAGAACTTGGTGTCGTCGGCATATAGGTCCATGTGGGAATGTTTGATCACCATTTCAATATCGTTTATGGTAAGAACGAAAAGAAGTGGACCTAGTGGCTACCTTGAGAATGCCGTTGGAAGCTAAAAAAAAAGGTTTCAGAAGGCAGATCTAAAACAAACATTTATATTAAACAGTAATAGCGATTTTCCAGGTAAGAAGATATTCACGTCGAAACCAAGGGAGGACAATTTGAAGAGTCTGTGGGAGATGTTATCGAAAGCTTTATTGAAACTGAATTGAAATAATGTCGACTTCTTTGCCGTTCTCTCAGGCTGATAGGGTAAAGGACACGAATTCAATAGGTTAGTAGTTGTAGATCTGCATTTGAGGAAACCGTGTTTTCTTAAATTAAAGGCTTGCAGCGAAAATTTAGAGTTTTGTACAAAATACTCTCGAAGAGTTTGGGTATATGTGACAGTTTGGTAATGGGACAATAGTTGTTAACAACGTTCTTCGAAATTTTTTTTGTGTATAGGGGTGATAAATGGGGTTTTCCATAAGAGGGGGTTTTCCACCTAGGAATAGGGATAGACTGAAGATTTTCGAGAGAGGGAGAGAAAGGTTTGATTAGCATTTCTTTAGAACTAGGACCGGGAGACCGTCAGGTCCTGAAGTTAATTCATCATTAAGTAAATTTAATTTGCTTTCGATGATATGAGAATCGACTGTGCGAAGAAGAAATGGTCCAAAGGAAAAATTCGGTAAATAAACGAAGTAAGCGAGGTCTGGAACAAAGGAGTCGTCGGCGAAAGACTGTTTAAAAAAGGTGGCGAAAAATTTGGCGATAATATTGGAGTCATTCGAGGTTTGATCATAGAAGAAGAGTGAGATACAATAGCCATCAGATTTTCTTTTGTAGTTAACAAACTTAAAGAAGTACTATACTTAAGATCACTTATAAAATTGGCTTGCGTTTCAGTTAAATAGCGTTGATAGAGGGTGTTGTGAATGGTGGTAAAGTGGAGATTGTTGCCCAGGTAGTTGGAAAAGTCATTAGGGAATTTAGTATGAAGGAAGATTGTCCACTGTTTATTTCTTTTGGTTCTTAGAGAACGGAGCCTGTGATTGTACCAGGGCGAGAGGGTGGACAAAGTTTTGCGTTGTGAAATGGGAACGTAAAGAGAGATAGAATTAAATATTTCCCTGTAGAATATGGATATTGCTTCATTTAGGTTATCAAAACTGAGAGTGGCCTTTTTAAGGTATTCATTGATTAGGTAAAATGTTGCCTTGTGAAAATCGTGAAAGGCCGGAACTTTAGGGGATTGTTCTGTAATGTTGAATCGTGAAAAAAGGAAAGGAGGAGAGGAGAATGGAAGAAACAGAAGAGTTGAGGGGATCGGTTGTCAATATGAGGTCTAGTTGTCTACCCATGTAAGTCTGCTAGGCGAACCAAGAAAATACATTTTTTGGCAGTAGTGGTATTGGTGGCAATATAAAATGATTGATTGTCTGATTGAGTTCATTTAAAATGAGGAAGGTTAAAGTCACCGAAAAGAAAGATATTATCCTGAGGATCTTAAATCTTAAATCAAAAATGCCTAAAACAGGTAAAATTAAGAAACGCCACTCTTCCAACAAATTAAGAATGTTTATGCAAGCATGACTCGACGACTTTCTGCTGTTACATTAACCAAAGGTTTACCGACAAAATAGATACTGAACTTTTTTATGTTTTTTTAATATTAATTTTTTTCTCTTCGTTCCTTATTATTGGCAAGCTTTTTAAGTTAACTAGCTTTGTTTTTCATGCATTTTTATTATTTTATTGTTACTGTAGAGTAAGACGCAAATGAATAAATAATATTTATGTTTATTTATTTTAAAATATCAAGCAATTTTTATGTACCCTAAAACACGGTTTATTTGTGGCAGGATCTTTTGAGAAATAAATCCCTCGAAAAGTAATATAGAGAGTCAATATTTTGCAATTTATTTATTTATAGTAAATCTAAAATTCGCATGGCTAAAAACGAAATTATTACCTCAATTCATATAAACCAAATCACTCTAGATCAAACCATAGATTCCCGCGAAGTTGTACTTACATACTTTCATATACTTGAAATATGATAGCTGATTAGGCTAAATTAAATTATTAATATTTAAGTATTTGAATCTTAATATTCCGCTTCAGATTAAACAGTTTCAATGGACTGTTTTCGATTTTAAATAGTCAATGATCGACGAAGAGATTATTATTACCTATACCGGGATACATTATATATCCATGAGGAATCATCAAAAATAAAGAATAAAATCTATAAAGTAAGCAAACAAGAAAGAGAAAAACAAACGCCACGTGTTCTTCTCCTCCAGTATAGATACAGGTTTGTTTAAAGTTGTGGGATATGAGGAATATGTTTACGAATATATTATATTAAGTATTATTTCATAGTAATTTCTAACTTAACGAGCCACACTCGCACAAGCGAAAAGTCTCCTAAACTTAATAACATAAGATATGTATTATAAGTAAATCGTTCCTCAATTGATAACAACCACACAATTTTCCAAACGATACAATACAATAAACCACGCAATCGGGTGCGCAAAACAACAATAAATCTGTAAAACAATTAATCCGGAATGCGGAGTACCAACACCATATGCATGTAAAACAAAATCGAAAACAAAAGAGTTAAGCTGCGAACTCGCATATGACTAAAATCCAAGAATGTCAGAAGATGAATCGCATAGCTATATTTTATGTATGTATATGTACGTATGAAACAAATCCCTAGATCCGTGTTGTTAACAGAGCGATCGCATGCTAATTTTCACTAAAATCGAATTGCTCATGATAACCACCACGTAGGCTTTGAAGTGTTGCTAATTTATTAAAATACTAGTTTTAAAGTTGAAAAAATGTCACAACTTTATTAATTTCCTCCACATACAATTTACTTGGTACAAATAACAACTGAATCGACATGAATATTTTCCATCGAAAATAAGGATGCACAAGTCATTTGTTTGGTAAAAGAAAAAATAATAAACAGGGCTTAGGAAAGAAGCGGGTAAAAACCTGTTCATTTTTACATAGATTATGCATCTAATTTGACTAATTATATGACGATATGTGTCTTCCCACGTCAACCAATTCATTATTTGCGCGTGACTCCTGACCAACATCACATATGTACATATCGGTATTTTCATTTACGTTTAACATTTTGTATTATTCCTTGGTGAGCCTGAAGTTCACTAAGCAACTTCACCACTGTTCACCACCGGATATAACATCATGGCCTTAGTTTCTCACTCGAGCTGCGCTCAACCCCACACAGCTGTAATACGCTCAAGATAAAAAGTAATGATAAACAAAAATAAATTATTACTTTCTCCACATCAGAAACAACAGAAGCAGCAGCAGCAGCAGCGCTCCAGCAAGACTATGATTTTTTATTCATTCCCATTCCACTAAAGGAGAAAAGTTAAAGATATATAAGCCGATGAAGAACAAGAAAAAAGGAAAAGCTACAAATACTATTTCAAGAATTCATTGTGTCAGAGAAGTAAGCTAAAACTCCTCGAAACACCCGCTGTAGTGTTAGTAGAGAGCAAGGTAAAAACATGACAAATTCGCTTATATGCTATGCACAAAATACCTGAAGCTTTAAAATGCCTCACTATTTGGTCATAAATTTACCAGTTCGTGTGTGCTAAGACGCTCAGTTAGTCGCTGGCTTTATTCCCGTTCGTACGTTCGATCGTTGTGTCTTCGGTGTGCGCCAGTTTCGACGAAGGTGCTACGGTGTTGTACGCGTGAGTATCAAAGCGCTCGTTCATCTATTTAATCATAGTTGTTTTTTTTTTTGTTTTGTTTTACTTTAAATATTTGCGTCGGGAAACTGGACTACATTTCCAAGCGTAGTTTTCAAGCAAAACTGAATCATAAGGTGCGGATACCTGTATACCCCAGTCAACGACTAACTAAAAATCCTCGCCAGTTTCGTGACTCCACAGTTGGGTCTGACGTTAAATTGCTATTACTTTAGTTTAGCTGCTGCATGACAATTGACATTATAATCTATTATTTATTAAACTACATTTAAAATAAAATAAATTAATTTTTCTTCTATTTTTGTGTTTAAAAGTTTTTGGTTAAGCACTGTTTATTTTGAGGAATGCAGGCGAATGATTACGCGGTGTCAAAGTTATTTCAGATGGCATATTCAAAACTAGTTGATTAAATGAAAAGTGTTCAGTTATTGCACGGTTCTTAAGTGCATTGAACTTTTAGTAAAAAAATATATATATTTAAAGAAATAAATAAGTCAACGGATATTATTTATATACTAGTGCACAAAATTAAGTTTTGGTCAACGATGCGACTCTTACTTCTATGGTGAGTGTTTAAACCTTCATTCAATATCTATAATGTTGGTAGGAAGCCAACGCATTTGTACAAAATCATTTTTCGAGGTGTTAATTCGCTTACACGTCTTTTAATCTCATCTCTACGTTTACTTTGCAATACACTCAAATAATATGAAATCAAATGAATGACTGTTGAGCATTTTTTTAAAAAAAGTGAAACGCTGAAGACAAAACACAATATCTCAACAGTTCATCGAAATCGAAAGTGGTCATTTGTAAAACATTGGTGTATGCTTCAGTTGTATCCGCTTCTTATATTTTTATCTTGAAACAAGATATGAAGAGGAAGCGAATGAAGGAGGTAGAAGAAAAATGTGTTTTTATTTGCTTTTGTGTTTCACTAGTGTTATCTTCCAAGTTAGGTTAGGATAATTCATATTACTCTTGAGCCTTAAATTGCTTAGTACGTAAAGATTGTATGTGACTTACTCCAGTTTTGGATTTACTAACTGATAGAATGCTCGCCTTCCAGGTAGATGTTTCTATTTAATTCAAACAAATATGTTAAATCGACATGCCAAATATGAGAGGTACAATCATTTTGGACCTCACTCTTGTGCATACAGTTTTAGAGTTCAAGTGCGTTCAAGTAATTAAATCTCACTTCGTCAAATAGGTATACACAAATTCATAACTTCAATAACGTTTCGTAAACGTACGTGTGCGTAAGTTTTTAATGTGCAGAAAAACCATTTCAGTTTGTAATTTAGTCATATATGTTTTATAAAACAAAAAATTAACAATGGATAATAACAACAAGTTCATATTGAATGAAAACATCACAAAGTATGATAGGTATGATTGCTCACCGGCAATTCTAAATGCATCGATGCTACTTATCAGACATTTTAATTGGTGTGAAAATCAATTGGATTTGCGGCGCCTATTCATCACGCTCAAATATTTTGGAAAAGAATCAAATCCAACAAGTGGTCGATATTATTCGGCATTTAACGGCAGAGGTAGGATTCCGATATTGAATATTTTATAAACCGACTGAAATGAACACAGAGAATGGGTGCAGTCGATTAATCATTCGCGTGAATTCGTCAGTCGCGATGTATCAATGGTCCAGGCGTCAACTTGATTCGTAGCGTTTTCGTAAAAAAAATTCTACGCACCGGTCCCGAGAATTTTAAGCGTAGTTTCAAATTCATCTCTATAAAATCCAGATAATAACAGAAAATTACCACTTTTTACGAACAAGTTTTTGCTATTAGGTATTTTGCACTAAACAAATAGCAGCAAATACACGTGTCGATTCTGGTCTGTTATTAGTCCCAATACATCGAACACTGCTGCATGGCCCAAAAGTGACAGTGTGGTGTGTTCTTTCGGTGAATAGAAAAATGGGCCCATATTTTTTTGAGAATGCGACGTATTATACACCGGCGTATAGTTCACTCAGGAACCAAATTAAATTCGCAAAAATCGATGTTCTGCTTTAATAATAATAATAATAATAATAATAAGGCTACTTTAAGAGTAAATTTTGCGTCTATACCAAGAGGAATATCGCCGAGCTTAAACGAATATTCGCCGTGAAATAACCTAAATTGGGCTGGTATGCGCCGGTATGCGCCGGCTAATTGTAATGTTATGATGTATATAGTAGTAATTAACTTACGCTCTCTGCTTTATAAAATTTTACTATTTAAAGCCACTTATACATTTATGTAGGTTGGTACTTTGTGTTGCTTCTATTTCAGATCGGAAGTAACATATCTAGTTAACCCCATGCACTATGTCAAAGCCTCACTCCTTCATATTAAAATTCTGAATAAACCTTATAATAATCCTTTCGTGAAGATTATTTTATAGAGCGCTTAAGAACCAATAACCTAAAAAATGTTCATGATGTCATATATTGACGGCTGATAAATTTTTCATAGGAAACAGATGCCCTCCGCGGGAATTGCATTTTCCACCTCGGTCCGAATCGCATAGCACGGCGTCATACCATAATATATCCGGAACATATGTACATATTTATTTTACAGCTCGAGCTACGACTAATGCTTTTTGTATCCATAACATATGTAAGTAGGTTAAGAAAAAGAGTTTTAAAATCTCTGTCACATGAACAATTTGCCCTAATACCTCAACAGAGGTATAACAATTTATTTATTTATTTTTTCCATGCTCTTCTTCATCGGTGATGCAATCGGTACGTATAATTTGCTAATTCAAGATCTACGTGTTACCTCACGGTTTCAACTCATATTATTTGGAGCAACATCATTAAATATAATACGTATGCACGTACGTCGTTAAGTTGGATATCTGCCAACACAGATAAACCCCGCATCATCGATTTAGTCCATCAAACTCAGTTCACACGTCAACCTGTTTTACTATAAAAAACAAATAGCTTTTCAAATATTTTCACTTTCGTTTGTCAGAAGGCGACCAATAAAAAAAAGCCGAACTTGAAAGGGGAGAAGCCGTTAAAAAATAAAACGACTGATCGGACTTGCATACGAGCAACCTTACTCATATATGGTATATGCCTGTCAAAAAATCGAGCGAGTCTGGCATTTTTATTTCTGGATTTCCATAAACTATAATGTTCGTGCTAAAATAATAAAATGATGATTAAGAAGAAAAAGTGTTTCCGTTTTCCCTTAAATCAACGCGAACACAACTCTTCCATAACAACTTTACCGTTAATGCTAATATCACACTACGCAGCTGGATGGGTTTTGTCATTGTTATTTTGCTTTTTTTTTTTTCTTTTTGTTCATCTAAAGTGGGACACTTGACCTTTTGCTCTTCGTTGTTCTTCTCTTTTCATAACTTCTTTGTTGTTATGTGGTTTGGAATTGAAACGCGAGAGAAAAATGTTAATTGATTGAATTGAGCCCGTGCCAAGGAGAGTAAAGATTGAGAAATATGAGCAAATAAAAACAGTCTTGGCTTAGTCAATATTTTCCGATAGAAAATGTTTTATGATAATTATAAGAGTTGGACAAAACACGCCTCCGACAAGTTGGTTACAACATTTATAGTCTGTTATAACACAGGTGAAAGTTACACAGAAATTTTAAGTTGGGCTATTTATCAGTAAAAGGTGCTTGTAGAATTAAATATTCAATAACCTGTGTTTCTATACTGGCTTCTGACCCTTACCGGTTTTAAGATAAATTAAGTCTTTCGCTTTTTCCCTGATTATGCAACGACACTGACAATCGAAATAGAGTATATGCTACGCAGCTGTAAAATCGGTTTCAAGGGTAGTAGGTTCAAGTCTTATATTGTTATTTTAAATAGTATCGTACTATTGTATCATCCGAAACGGAAATGCAACTTTATAAGGCAAATATGTAAAGTGGGCTCTCTAGTGAATTTTCGTATGAACTAAGCCCAAAAACGGCTTGGTCACGACTACTACATACGTATGGTATGCATGCACCCAGCAAACCTGTCTGTTGTACTCCAGCAAAGAACCTTCTGTTAGCGATTGCTACTTCAAAGAAAAACAAGAAAAAACCGCGCGAATAACACGGTCAGCCATAGAATTTGTATTTCGCGGTGTGTTTGCTCTGGGAAGGTTCTGGCTAACAATTATTTGTGTACTAAAATATATTCTATGCATATTACATATAACCAAACGAACCTTTTAAGGTTAAGATCAAACAAAAAAAAAAAAAATCTGGAGCATGCCCGTGTCAAAAAAAGGAGGAGAAGAAAGAAAACGGTCAAAACGTAGCATTATGGAAAAAAACGCTAAAAGGAAAAGCACTACCCCGCCAGGCACTACTAATGGTCGTGATCCTGGGACGAGCAGCAATGCTCGGGTCAGAGCTATAGGATTTCCGGGGGATAGCAAAGTAATGCAACGGCGTAAGCCACACTTTAGAGTCGCGAGTTGGAACGTTGGAAGCATGAGTGGTCGCAGCTATGAGGTTGAAGAAATGATGGCTAGAAGGCGAGTAGACATCCAGTGCGTACAAGAGATGAAATGGCGAAACACCGGTAATCGGGCACGTTTCTTGGACGTTAAAACAAAAGCCTACAAGATGTTTTACTATGGATTGGAACAAGGAAAAAACGGAATCGCCATCATCCTTGCGGCAGAGCTACTTGGCAACGTCTTAACCATTTCAAAGTCCAGTGACCGTTTGATGGCTCTCAAATTGGTGATGCATGGTGAGGTGTGGAACATCGTAAGCGCATATGCCCCTCAAGTAGGATGCGAACAAAAAGAAAAAGATGCATTCTGGCTAGATTTCCACAACCTTGTCAAAATCATCCCAAAGGAAGGCTTTTGTTTGTTGGGGGAGATTTAAACGGACATGTCGGGAAGACAAGCGAAGACTATGAAGACTACCACGGAGGACTGGGATACGGCACCAGGAACTCTTCAGGTGAAGATATCCTAAACATGTGCAAGTCGTACGGTCCATGTTCGTCAAACAAAGCCGGCACCTGATCACTTATAGCAGCGGCGGAAATGAAACTCAAATAGACTATCATTTGCTATCCAGTTTCATGAAGCCACGAGTTAAAGACTGCAAAGTGATCTTGGGAGACACGATCGCCCCTCAACGCCGTCTCCTCCTGACTGAATTTTTTATGGAGGCGAGTAAGAAGTCAAAGCAGCAAACGAAGGTGTCTGAGAGAATCAAGTGGTATAAGCTGGATAAAAGAATAGGCGAAGCTTTTATTACCAGCATGAAAAACTACCTCTTTTCCAATATCGATGAGGTAGGTAATGAGGACAACAATCTGGCCTGGAGAAAGCCAAATCACTGCTCGGAACATCTAAAGGCCCCTGCCAACATGCAAAAGAAACCTGGTGGTGGACAGACGAAGCCAAAGCAGTGATACATGTAAAGAAAACGGCTTTCCAAGCTTGGTCAAAGTGCTCTTCTACTAATAGAGAGGAAAAAGCTCGCCGTGAAAAGGTATATAGATATTGCATAGGTATCGCGAAGAAAAAGTGCGCCGAATTCAAACCGAAAAGCATGGAAGGCCTATATCAGGAGTTGGAAGAAGTATCGTCTTCCGCGTCTGACAGGAACCAGGCTACCCAGGAGCTTCGACAAAGCAATTTGAACAAAGGAGCAAATATCTTTAAGATAGCCGCCCAGAGAAGAAGAAATGCTCAGGAGATTCGTTTCCCAAAGTTTATTAACAATGCTGAAGGCCAACTCCTTGTGGAAGACGAAAAAATTCTCCACAGATGGCGACAGTATTGCGAGGAACTTCTGAACGAAAAGTTTCCCCGAGTGTACTTTCCAAGAGCCGCCCCGAATCATGCCGAAATATCCGACATCACAGTCGAAGAAGTTCGGTACGCGGTTAAAAACTCCAAGAAAAGAAAAGCTGTTGGGCTGGACGGGATACCCTCTGAGTTCTGGAAAAAGATGGGAGACATCGGGTCTAGATGGCTCATGGTTCTTATCTCCAAACTTATGAGAGGCGACACTATGCCTAATCAATGGACGGAAAGCTATCTTCTTCCTTTGCACAAAGGAAAGGGTGATACGCGAAATTGTGATAACTACCGTTCTGTCAAGCTGATGTCGCACACCATGAAGATCGTTGAACGGGTATTAGATAGACGACTGCGGAAAATAATACGACTATCTGAAGACCAGTGTGGGTTTGTCTCGGGTAAATCAACAACAGATGCAATCCAAAGTATAAGGATCATGATGGAAAAGCATCGTGATTCTTCAAAGGACTTGCATATGGTGTTGGTTGATTTCGAGAAGGCCTTTGACCGGCAACCAAGAGATCTTTTATGGGTAGCGCTAAGACAAAAAGGAGTTCCAGAAACCTACGTGCGAGTGATCATGGACATGTACAATAGAGCAACGACAAGAGTAAGATGCACCGCAGGAGTCACCGAAGAGTTCGCAATTAAAGTCGGTGTACACCAAGGGAGCGTCCTTAGTCCACTGCTCTTTATAGCAGTCCTTGATTGCTTGCTTGAAGGAAAAGTGACGGACCCCAATGTGCACCAGCTATTCTTTGCTGACGATGGAGCCATTATAAGTGATGATCAGGCGTCCCTACAACGAGCACTTGATGTGTGGGTGGACATTTTTGAGGGACACGGGTATCGTATTAGTTCAAAGAAGACAGAGTATCTGTGCTGCCCGTTCTCTGACCCTCATCAGCATATTCCAGACATTTACTTGAATGGAAGAGTGCTTCCCAAGTGTGAAAAGTTTAAATATCTGGGATCTATGATTAATAAAGAAGCAACTTGTGATGACGACATCAACCATCGCGTAAGCGTAGGGTGGATGAAGGGGCGGGAAAAATCCGCCATCTTCTGTGATCGAAAAATGCCCCCTAAGCTGAAAGGAAGGTTCTACACTTCAGTTGTACGTCCGGCGCTCACATACGGTTCACAATGCTGGTCAATGCACAAAAAGTATGAGAGCAAATTAACGGCAACTGAGATGAAGATGCTTCGCATGACAGCGGGAGTAACAAAGCGTGACAGAATTAGAAGTTCAAAGATCCGAGGAAGCCTCCACGTAAAAGAACCATCACAAGAAAGATAGAGCGCGACCGACTCAACTGGTATTGCCATGTTCAAAGCAGAGATCCTTTGAACCCCGTCCAAAAGGCGATATCAATCAACGTTCCAATTTCAACACGCAAAAAAGGCAGGCCGAAAAACAATTGGTGCAAACAAATGCAAAAACACCAGCATTTGATTGGCCTCAGAGATGAAGTAATCCCAAACCGGGAAGCCTGCCGGTATCTTCTTTATACAAACGTACATATACTTTGATTAAAACTCGCACTTATGTATTAATATATTCGTATGTTAGAAACCTTATTTTTGGTCTTGTCTTAAGTGTAACGAATAGGGTTGTTCTTGAAGATCATTTTAGGCAGGCACTCTTAAGTGTCGTCATTAGAGACATATGGACCATTTCCGGTACATATCTTATCTGCATATTTAGGGAATAAAAAAATATAAAATTCGAATTAAATAATAATTACAGCTTTTTTTCCGACTTTTTTCTGCTTATCAGAAACCACATTTACATGCATTCATATGTGTAATGCAAATTTACTAAGATATTCTTTATTGTCAAATGCTCCTAAGATCTTAGAAGTGATGTCCTTCGGAAAGAACCACACCAGAGACCAAGGACGTCACCCGGCGAACGTGCTCCGAAGAAGGCGAAGACCGGAAAGGTGATGGCCACCATTTTCCGGGATTCACAAGGTGTGATCCACATCGACTACCTGGAGAAGGGCAAAACGGTCACAGGGCTGTACTATCCCAAATTATTGGGCCGATTCGACGCCGAATTGAAGAAAAAACGGCCTCACTTGGGGAAGAAAAAAGTGCTCTTCCACCATGATAACGCACCGGCTCACACCTCCGCCCTCGCCACGGCCAAATTGGTCGAATTGGGCTACGAACTGCTGCCTCATCCACCGTATTATCCAGATTTGGCCTCGTGCGACTTCTTTTTGTTTCCAAACTTGAAAAATTCACTCGCCAGGCAGAAATTTCAGTCGAATGAGGAGGTCATCGCCGCCACGGAAGCCTAGTATGCAGACCTCGAGAAAATGTATTTTTCAGACGGTTTAAAGAAGTTGGAGCATCGCTGGGTCAAGTGTATCGAGCTAAAAGGGGACTATATTGAAAAATAAATCGCCATTTCGCCAAAATTTTTGTTTTTCTTTGGTAGGCTAAGTACTTATCGGGTAACCCTCGTACTCTTATTATATTATACATAGTAAGAAGACCTTCTTATATTCCAGTTAAATTAAGAGATTTGCCTCGATGTACATATATTGCATTTACAAACTACAAACTACATAGTTTGATTGAGTGACGGTCTTCCTCACCTCATTTACATCAAGATAAATACATATTCGAGGTCACTTTGCCCAGGAATGCTATTCATGTATCAATGTACAATATCTTTCATTGTGAAATCTGAACTATTTTTTTTCAAGTGCGCCTTTGTACGCCTCGTACTTTGGTCGTACGATGCCAACGTCACCAAGGTCCATACTACGCGCTTGTGCCAACAGTTACCAATAACAGCAATATACTAATATAAAGATGACTCCGCAACTGCTCAAGAGTACTCAATACTCAAGGCACCAATAATTTGAATACAACAACCTCGAACTCGTATACAAGATGGGAAGCAATTTTGAACACCTAATTATTTCATAGCATGCGTATGGATATATTCTGAATAAATCGACTATACATAGTATTATAATAACGTAGTAAGTACCTATAGTAAAGATACGTCGGAAGGGAGCTCGAACCGAAAAAGGTAAGAGCGCTCGCAAACGGTAGACGGCCGCCGGGAACAACCTTGCTGGGGAGAGAGAACGTGATGTCTCCTCCTCTGACGTGGCGGCGGGTAATCGGAGTTCGAAGATAGATGCGGCGATCAACAAAGATCAAAGCAAAAATCTGAAGACGGAGAGAAGCAAAGATTGCTCTTTGGAGGCGGGCACTTCACACAACAAAACCCTTTCCGCTGGAAAGGAGATACAAGTGACCGTAATGAGTCGAGACAAGCACCTCTCCTATAAAGAGGCAGCCAACCATCTTCTTTGAAAGGTCAGGATAGGGAAAGCTGGCAGTGACAGCTGAATGATCAGCGCAACAGGAACAGGCTTTCGTATTCAGGCTGAGGGGTCTGCTTTGATGAATGGTACCTTCATATTGAGCTGTTCCTCACAGCAGACATCTGCCTGGATCAGAAGCATGGTGCCGAGAATCCCTCCCCTGGGAACTACTACCTATCAGGTAGTTAGTCTCCGAAAATTAACGCGCGCCATCTCCTGGATTCCGGGAAAACCTGGAAACAAGCTGAAAGGCGTGACGCGACTACGTACGCAGAACCCGGGACTCGACACGAAGGCCTGGACTGTCTATTCCTACAAAGAGAAAAAGGGCTCTCTGAAAAAAGAGGGCTTCACTCTGGTCGTGGGATTGGACAAAGGCTCTGTCGAGACCATGAAATCCGAGTACGACTCACGTCCCTACTTCGACCTTGATAGGATTTTATTCCATTTTGATGTCAAGTAGTCGAACGTGCTCCACAGTCTGAATCTATGATTTTCGCTCAGAATAATCTACAACATTGCAAGGCTGCTACCGCTCTTCTCAGTAGCAGAATTGCATGCAGTATTACAAACCATCACATTGTATCTATTCAGGAACCATGGGTGTGGAATAAACGCCTGTGTGGTCTTGGTGGTATACATGATGATGCGATTCTTTATGATGAGAGATTCGAAAGGCCTAGGGTCTGCCTCATCACATCGAACACACTATCGGCAACCAAACTTGGTCAATTCTGTGGACAAGATCTGGTGGCTGCTAGAGTGAGCTACGGAGAAATTGAACACTTCGTCGTGGCGTCTGCTAACTTCCCCTACGACTCGGTACCTCCAACGCCACTGAAGGCGGTTTCTAAACTCGTAGAGCATTGAGAAGCCAGAAAGATTGGACTCATCATCTGTTGCGATGCTAATGCTCAAAACACTGTTTGAGGCAGCAGCAAATGCAACCGGAGAGGAGACTATCTTTTAAACTTCATTGTTTCGTCTGACCTTATCATCAACAATGTTGGCTCTCAAACAACCTTTGTGACGGCGAGACGACAGGACCTAAACTTGTCCCTAGACCTTAACAGGTCTAATAAGCATGTGAAGGCCATCACTAACTGGAGAGTCTTACCTGATGTTACATTGTCAGACCATAGATATATCGAATTCCAATTAAAGGGGATCACCCCCGCCCAGCCCAAGCGGAATTCGAGAAAGATGGACTGGGTACGGTTCAGAGAGGAGCATGAGAAATCCACTCAAGCCCTGCCTAAACTCAGAACAAAGCAATTAGCAGCGCCATCACCAACTGTTTCGAACTCGCAAGTCCTGTCAAAAAATCTCCCAGCAGGTTTGTTCCCTTGTGGAACGCTGAGCTCCAATGTCTTTGCCAGGGAAAACCAGAAGTCTCCTGAATAGATCGCTTAAATCGAACTCGGAAGATAACTGGAATAAATATCGATCGAAGCAGAAGAAATATAAGAAGTTTATTCGTAAATCAAAAATATGATTTTGTCTCTATGAATAGATATTTTGAATCACTGAACTGGCAACCAATGCCACGATCTAGCCGGTCAAATTATCGGTCCTCTCGGTGAATCAACAAACTCATTTCTCAATTGGTTCTTCGATTGCGTGCTGTGTGGCATATAGCGCCGTCCTGCTGAAACTATTTATGTCAATCAGGTTCAGCCCGTGCACTTTGGGCCAAAAAAAAATTCGAAATCAGTGATTGACGGAAATGACATTCTCACAGCTATTTTTGGAAAAATAAGGGCCGTATATCCGGGTGTATTGGCTAAAAAGTTTGGCTCTAAAGTTGTCCTCAGACATAGTCATGTTATGATAGTTTCGTTTATTAATATGCCTATTCAACCGGAAGTAAGCTTTATTGTTGAAGACAAATTTTCGATAAAAAGGCGGATCTTCTACCAACTTTTCTAAGGCCCACGCATTGAACATTTTACGCTGTGGTAAGCCATTGGGCTTCAGTTCTAGCACAAACTATATTTTGTAAGATTTGAGGCTAAAATCCTTGCGTTGAGTCGTTTGAGTAGTCGTTTACTAAAAATAAAAAGTTCCCTGGAACCGATGGCATACCGGGAAAAGTATATCTAACAACCGCGGCACAAACGTGCTAACAGTAAGCATATTTAATAGCTGCCCTATGCCTTCAACAATAACTTGAAGAAACGGAGATTAGTTTTAATCAACAAGGGAAAAGTAGCCCTAACATTTCTGTCAGTTAACCAGTCGCAGTGTATGCTGGACACAACGGAGAAATTCCCGGAAAATATGATAAATATCCAACTTACTGCGGGAATCCAGAGCTCGAGAGACCCGAGTGAAAGACAACATGGCTTCCAAAGGGACACTCAATAGTCGGGGTAATCGCTGAAGTGATCCAGGCGGTACAATATGCCCAACAAGGCAATCACTACTCGAAATAGTCGTTATGCTGGCAGCCCTAGACGTCACGAATGCGTTTAACTCAGTGATCTGGGCATATATTCTGGGGCCTCTGAAAAAGATCTTCAGAATCCCACAGTATCTGCTCTTATGCTCCGATGGTACCGAACCTTAAAGACCGTTAGTTACTCAACAACACTACGGAGGGACGCAGCAGTTAGTATAGCCGGAAAAGTACAGGGTTCACTACTGAGACCAGACCTTAAAGGCTATGAGAAATTCAAAAAGACCAATTTGGTTTAACAAAAGTTTATCCAGACTTAAAAATATCATGAATTAACTTCATAAAAAAGTAGACGTTGGGTTGCTTTTCGTGCAATATTCAAAAGAACTAGAAAGGAGTACGAATTTTTAAAAAGATTCACCTATCGAAAATCAAGAGTAATGCTAAACGTTTTTGGTCATTCTTGAATTCTAAAAGAAAATCTATTGGGATTCCATCTAGTGAATCATATAATGGGGTCTTTTCTGAAAATATCAGTGATATTTGTAATAAATTTGCGTTATTTTTCCAATCAAATCCTTACCTTTCAAAACCTTTATTTATTTTATTTATTTATAAATGATGCTTTACCATCTCTCGATAACAGATGATTTCCTTTTCTTTTAAAATTTTGCAAACACAATCTAGCAGCCCCACTGTGTTTTATTTTCAATATGTCTTTACAGCAAGGTATATTTTTAGATACCTGGAAACATTCTCTAATAACTCCTCTGCATAAATCCGGATCTAAGGGATCTGTAGAAAATTACAGATTTATTGCGAAACATCGGCTTACCCCTAAAATATTCGAAGCAATTGTTAAAAATAAACTTTTCTGTTTGGTACGAAATCATATCAACATGGCTTCATGAGTGGAAGATCAACGGCAACTAATTTATCAATGTTTGCCAATTACTGTCTTGGTTGTTTAGATAATCGCTTCCAGGTCGATACAATTTATACCGATTTTTAAAAGGCTTCCGATCGTGTAGAACATAATGTTCTTATAAGAAACTTGGTTTTCACTCTGTGCTTCTTAATTGGATTAAAAGTTATATGATTGGACGTAGGCAAAATGTTCAAATCGGAGATGAATTATCAAACGAAATTAAAAACTTATCTGGTGTACGCCATGGCAGCCACCTCGGACCACTTCTTTTCATTATTTTTATTAATGATTTGTCACACCATCAAAGTTATCTCTTGTACGCCGATGATCTTAAGTTTTCAGCTGTGTAAAATCTCCATTAGATGCCAGTAAAATTTAATTTGATATTGATTCGATAGTTAACTGTTATAATACAAATGGCTTATATTTAAATATTAAAAAATGCAGTGTTGTAACATTTTCAAAAATTCCGAATCCATTTTGTTTCGACTATAAAATAGAGAATTATTCCTTAGAAAGATTTTGGAGTTATATTTTACTAAAATGAGTTTATCGCTTCAAATTGACCATGTAAATTATAGAGCCAACTCGACGTTGGGTTTTATTTTTAGAGTATTGTTGCATTTATGGAATCCCTTTACACAATCAAGTATCCATAGGATTGAAAAGGTTCAGAAAAGATTTACTAAAATTGCATTGAGAAAGATTTTTAAAAATTTTAAAAATTCTTATGAAACCAGGTGTATCTTAGTTGATTTAAAATCTTTAGTGTTAAGAAGAAAAGTACATTCGGTATTCTTTTCGTTTTACATTCTTAATTCTAACATTGATTGTTTTGTTTATCAATGTTTAATATTTATGGACCTTCACGACCTAGAGTTAACAATTTTCTATATGTTCCTTACCACAGTACAAATTACGCTAAACACAATCCAATTACTGAGTTTTTATTGCATTCAATGAATTTAATCTTGTTATTGATTTTAATAAAAGTAGGTTAGATATTGAGAGAGGTTAATTGAATTTGTTATACATTTTATTATTTTAAGTTTATTATTATTTTGAACTATTATAAATTTTATTTTTTTTTGTAGTCTCCTTAAAGTTATATAACTTGATAGACGAAATCAATAAATCAATAAATAAATAAACGCTAAGAGAATCAAATATAACTTGTATTATTCTTTTTAATTAAAACAAAAAACTCGGTTTTGATCCTCCACTTGCTGTAACGCCGCTATATTAAGAGTCTTTCAATAGGGACATGACAATTTTGTATTTCAATACAAACACACCCTTAATTTTTTTTTTTAATCTGCTAATGTCGAAACGTCTGGCAAAAGTTATATTTTGATCACAATCAATTTATAACATTTGAAAATTATGTAAACTAATAATTCCGAAATTCTGAATCAGTGGTTGCAAGTTTAAGAGGGCTTACAACATTTTTTGTTCGCAGTATAGTGGATACATTCCAGTCAACATATGCAATATTAAATGTCTCTTATAACGCTTCGGGCAAAGTACTGAAAGTGTTTCAGTTCAAAATGAGCCAAATTTATCCATTACAGGTATTGTAGTTCTCAGGAATAGAGAATGGCCTGTATCTCTACGAGATCAAACTAAGTCCAACTGAAGCCTTTTCATAAGTGAATTGATGCCTCTTAATAACGCCAAAATATCTCCGGTTGGGTTCTGGAAAATTTTTCAGAAAATCCAAAATTTCATGGAAAAACCATCTTCATCGATGAAACTAAACTTTGGCCTAATGGTTTTATCAGTAGTGCCTCAAGAGACTCCATTCCATCCACGAAAAGTGCCGCGCGGTATGATTTCATGAGAGATGTGAGTGAACTGTATTTTCTCATCAATGAAAATGATACCCATATTATGGCAGTCCATGCATACGCTACCGTGTCATGTCGGAAGATTATTTTTGACAATAATTTGTTGGACCATGTGACATTTTATAGATGGTGTCACATAGCACAGCTGGTCAAAGGGGAAGTTCGGTAACTGGTTTGGTTGGATGGCTACCTCGCTCTTGCGATTTAACGTCATTTGATTTTTTTATGGTTTATGCCAACCTTCCCACAGATGAGTATATGTACTCCAGAGAGCGCCGTGGCGCAGTGGGTAGTGTGTCGACCGCTGACGCAAGATGAGCGAGTTCGGATCCCGATAACACCAACGCCATCGAATGATGATTTCGCGGCTTCTCTCCTCGGCGGGGTTCGGAATCGACATTGAGCTTTAGGATCCGTTCACTTGTGTAAAAAAACAAATCACTCAAATGAGTGAATTAAAAAAAAAGCTTGGCTCCGGCTCTTCATGAGCTGGAACGCCATCTAAGGTGTCTGTCTGGGAGTAAAATGGACAGTATTTCTGTCTGAGTGCTCCAACATATAGCAGCAACCTCCAACAAGAACAAAAAAAACTTGGCACCAGAGAATCGAATACTGCAAATGTATCATATGAGCGAGATAGAATCCTAAAGATGATACTCTGCTAAGACTTTTAATAATATATTTACCAAAAGTTTTTTTGCAGAACTTATAAAACTCTTATTGAGCATTAACTAACAATGTGAAGTGCTGTTAAAACAACACCCTTGCAAGCCTTGATTCGATGTTGTGATGGCTTTCTGGTTGGTATGTAAAGAAGTTCATACATGGTCGAGTTGCGTTGTTATCATCACTCTTTCATAAACTTGAATGGCAGGAAGGGTAATTACCCGCAAAATGTCACATAATCGAACAACGCCAGCTTAGCAATATACCATAGACTGCACAGCTATTCGCAACTAAGCTTCATATGGGTGATACGGTGTCAAAGCTATTTCGAATGTTTTTAGTGATGCAGTGTGCAAAGTAAACCAAACGTACTTTACGAGCGGCTATTTAAATTACGTCAAGTTTCTTCTCTACCTCCACTATGAAATTGTTAGTGTTTGGAAAACAGTCAGCCGTTTTTTCTCCTCCTCATCGGCTTCAGCTTTTCGTTTGAATGATCGTAAAAAGTGCATCCGAGACACGATCAAACCGGGAGAAGATGGGAACAATTAGCCGATATGTATATACAATGTATACATATAGCTGTATGAAATTATTTAATATATGGTACAGGTAAGTGATAATAAAACCAGTTTTCCATCACGTGCTGTAACCGAGATCCTATCTGGTATGGATAAGACTATGTGGCAGCTAGTTAATGGGGCGAATTTTGCCCGGTTTTTGCTTACCGATTTACAGACTTGATGGAATTAGTATAAGTCATGTAATATCGTCATCAAAAAGTCCATTGTTGTGAGTATTTTCTTGATTGTGATTAACTACAATACTCAAGAATGAAATGACGTTCGTACGATCCATGAGCATTACGATGGCACGGTGACTAGTGTTAACGTTAGACTCTTCTCTGTTTTCATTTTCATTTACTACGATAAATCAAGGAATACACCCAAAGCGATATGAACAAAGATACATTTTTGTATGGAGGCTACAATAGATAGTCCTAAAGACTGTATACTTATGAGATTCTACTTCGTGTTACATGTGGTTAAGTAAAAATATCTTCTGTTGTTGAAATGATAATAAACTTAATGTAGTCGTATGTTGGCTCTATGAGAAATAATCTATGTGTTCGAAACAAGACATTGAGCCACATACCATAACTGGTATCCACTACTGGTTTTGTTCATATGACGTATATACCCAACCTACATATACTATATGTATGCATTGGAGTATGTGTAAAGTCAGTTTTCAGGTTTTCAAAAACACGTTGTTGGGTAAACATTAAGCACGACTAATCAATAGGAATATAGGTAAAATTTCAGTAGAAGGAAAAGGTATTATATTAAATGGACGGGGAAGCAAGGCGACCTTGTCTGGTCTCAACAATAGAGATAACTGCTCGTTCCACGTATCTGTCAACTGTCAACTAGCGGAACTATTTTTTTTGGTAATACGATTTTATTCGATTGTCTCGTGAGCCAAGAGGGTGTGGAGAGCTCTTCAGAGCAACCATAATCCACATGATTTAAAGAAACGGAATTGAATAATAGTTGAGTGAGGTAACATCCGCAAGGGTAAATATGAGTGCCTTGAGCTTGGAGGGTTTTTTCAATTTAGATTGAATGTGATGACTAGTACTTCAGGAAGATCGAGGAAAATACTTCAATTGAAGAAAAACATGCCAACAATGCTTGATTGCATTTAAATATTCTTAGTGACTTACATCGAGTGAACGTGATGTGACATTCTTCATCACTAAGCACCAATTGCTGGTGTTAATATAAAGCAGACATGCCAAGTTGCTGCTGACCTTATAGTGATCTAAAGTACATATGAATCAAAATATTCAAATTAAATTCTTGTATGAATATCTCACTGCTTTTGTGACTAATTTGTTGGTAGGCAGTTAACTTTTTTCTTTTTTTTTGATAAAATGGTAGAAGACTTAAAATATATATATAGCACCACATTATAAATGTAGGCGGTTAATTGCATATTTATTTCACCTTGTCATCTTTTTAGATTGCATTAAAATCAACTAATATCCAAAACCGTAAATTCAAAAGTATACAACTTGTTTGTTTAAAGGATTTTTGATTTATATACAATACCTAAAGAAAAGCAAATTCAGTAGAATGTACCCTAGAATTCAGGTTTGGATTTCTCTCAACATAAATACGGTCTAAAACACAATTTTGGATCTAAATTGTTGCGGTATAAGTCTAGCTAGACGGAGCAACATGAAAGTCTCCAACCAAACTTGAGAGCCTTCATTATGCAAATTAATAATGAAATTTTTTGCAAATTTCTGCTCGAAAACAATGTGATAACTTGAAGTCCGGCTAAGAAACCGAAACTAATTCGCGACTTACCGCCCGAATAATATCTATCGTAATTGCCACATGGACATGGAAATGACAGGTTTCTGAACAAACGACCAGTTAAGAAACGGAAGACCGGCTTATTACCTGAAATTGTTCAACAAGTTTTTTATAAGGAGTTAGGCGAACAGTAAAACTAAGACCAAAACGCAAAACGAATGTGGTACATCCGATAATTCAAAACAATGGTCACCGACACCAATTCCGGATTATGTCAAGTTACGCATACGATTAACGTCACTGCCGCTAACTATTTATACATATAATAAAATAAAATCAACAAACAACAATATGTGGACTAGAAAATCCGTAGATTCTGATAGCTTTCGTAGAGTGGACCTTCACACTGTTCGCATATGTATTATACGCATTAAAAACCAAAGTGATTCGTTTTATTTTGTATTTCGCAAATATATTATGCGCTGAAAAAGGAAGTCTGCTTAACTCTTGACCCAATTTTCATTATTGATGACGACCTTAATGGTAAACACACATATTATGGGATTCAAGATATACTTCTAAAAAAAATAAAAATACTTTCCAATACTGTAACGATTCCTATTCAACTAGAAAGGCTGCATATTTAGACGATTAATTATTTTTATTATGAAGTTAAATTCTTAAAATTACATAGACCTTAAAAGTCTGAACTTAAATCCAAAATTAGGGATTCGTAAAAGAAAATCAATCCCTTGGAATGGTCTAATCTAATCCGTATCATAAAATGTGTCTTTTGTTTATAATTCTCTGGTAACGGAGGTGGCTATATAAAATAGTTTAAGACGGATTGGGAATGGAAATAAGCAAAGATGACACGGATGTTGTTATGTTGAAAAAATAAAAGATGCAAAAAGAAGGAAACACTCTGTGCCTGTTTATGGTACATTGATGGAAGCACGCTAAATTGTTTTAAAGAGAAGGAACGATTTTTAACGAGAGGGGTTAACTTGAGAGCGACGTGACGCAGTGGATAGTGTGTCGGCCTCTGACGCACTATGAGCGAGTTCCGATAACACCAACGCCTTCGAATGTTCATTTCGCGGCTCCTCTCCTCGGCGAAGTACTGGCAAAGCCCCCGCAATACTCTTGCCTTGAAAACGCTTCTCGGCTCTAACCGTTCGGAATCTGCCGTTCGGAGAGAAGCCGGGCTCTGGCTCTTCATGAGCTGTAATGCTATCTAAGAACAACGAGAGGGGTTGCTTGCACCGAAAATTCATCTTTAGACTGGATTCTTGGGAGAGGCGAACTGTTCGCTTTGTTTGTTGTTAAAACATTAGAATGAAAATGACCTGATTCAATGTTCCACTAGTCAAAAATAATACTAATACTACTTCCACCAATGTGAACGCAATGTACCTGTTTCGCAGATGCCTGCCCTTCCCATTCTAATGTAAACAGGCGAGTGCCTCGAGTGAAAATATATCATTTGACGACAACTACAACATTCTTGTTAGAAATCAAAGCATTAAGATATCGAGAAAAAATCAGATTCTTAGGAAAAATTTTTGGGAAAAATTTTTAAAATACGATAACAATATGGTAATCAAAGAAAATTGAACGTCATTTGTAGCTGAATTCTGCATTCTTGCAGCTAAGAATATAAATTTGTTTGTTTCGACCCTTGATCGAAATTTTTGATTCCACTCCTCAACCCATTGGGCAAACTTTCGTCTCTAATGCTATAATACACTTCGCCCATACGCAAGAAAACCTTCTGTCATTGTGTGCATCCAATATATTTTAGATGCGCTGTTTGCCTTTGACTGATCTTTTATACTTTTTGCATGCCGCATTGCATCGGCTACCTATGTATACGAAGTTTTCTAGATAAAATAAGATGATTTTCATTTTTTCTCAATAAATATTTATTTATTCAACAATTTTTCGTCTCCTTTAAAGTAATTCCTCCAAGATATAATACACTTGTGTCCGCGGTTTTTTTCAATCCTCGAATCGCTTCTAATATGGGTCTTTTAGTATAGTTTTGAGCTCTTCCAGCGATGCGCTTTTAATCTAATCAGTCGTAGCAAATCTACGTTCTTCAAGAAAAAAGTCGCCAAGGCGCCAAATCCGACGAGTATAGTGTCTGTGACATGATACCGGTATTGTTTTTGGCCAAAAAATTACACATGAACAACAATGAGTGAACAGGTATATTATCGTGATGTAACCATGCCATGAATTTTTTTTCCACAAATCCGGTCGTTTTCTTCGTATTTCTTGACACAAACGACGTATAATTTTAAGGTAATAGTCTTTCTGGCAAAAAATCATGATAAATCATCCTATTGTAATCGAAAACACTGAGCAAAACTTCCATATTAGACCGAACCTTGTGTGCTTTTCTTGGTCTTGACTCTTCTCGATTCTTCCATTGAGATGATTGAGCTTTGGTTTCAGCGCCATAACCATGTATGTATCGCCACCAGTAATAACCCTTTCAAGCAAATCTGGATCGTCATTTAAGTAATTTAACAGCTCTTGAGCGATGCTCAGCAACGGTTTTCTTCGTCATAATTTAACAATTTCTTAACGAACTTTGCTAACACACGTATTATGCCCAAAGTATCTGAAATAATTTTATATCATAAGCCAACCGATATGTGAATGTCCTCAATTATTTCTCTGATGGTGATTCCATGATTCTCTATAACAGTTTTCTTCACTGCTTCAACGTTTTCATCCATTGTTGACGTCCTGGGAAGTCCAGGGTGGGCATCGTCATTAACATTTTTTCGACCTTCTGTGAACAGCTTTTCCACTTATAAACATTATTTTTTTGCTCAGAGTGGTCTCGCCAAGTGTCATAGTCAACATTTTTAATACTTTGGTGCACTTAATTTTACTTTTACTTTTTACACAAAATTTTACTTTTCACAAATATAATTCTTTGATCCATTTTTTTCAATAGCAAAAAAACACCAAGCGTACATGTTTAACCTTTATGTCTGTGAAAAACAAACTAAATATTCAAATTTGCTTATAATATCTAAATTTGTTAGGGGATATATCTATCAACATAACAGAAAACAATTCACCTTGTTTGGGACGTTCACCTCGGACGTTCTTTTGGACATGGGCAGGTGATATGAACGAAAATTGTTTTTTTCCTTAGAACGCAAGGCATGAGTATTCAAGTTTTATTAAAGTATTAATATGATGGGAGAGCTGAAGCAGGCTAGTTAGGCATATTCTAAAGTGTTATTTTGTGACCTTTTCTTATCAGTATTAAAAATTGCAGAAATTATTCCTCTATACAAAATATGTGGGGACTGCTTCACAAATCAGTATTAACCTTTATCATTACTTCTAACTTTGAAAAAACCTGAAGGATTGCATTTTATCATTTATGAAAAAAAATATTTTCTGTGCTATCATTAGGGAGGATAAATCTACAAATTTCGATTTTCTTTTTTAGTGAGATATAAAATAGTCTTATTTATACTAATAGTTCTTCAGCACAATTCACTGATATTAGTCATATCAGTAAATAAATCAGCTTTTGTTAATTCTTACTCACCCGGCGAACGAACCTAAGTTGCGCACTGGAATATCTTAAAGTCCAGTTTTAGGTCACATTCCACCTAATGCAAACAAAAGTTGAAAGTAATCTTCTAATATGGCAGTTACTTTTGTAACTATAGAGGATTATTTTGATTCGGTGATGAAATTAAACTCCATTAAGGCATTAGTTTGCAAAACTGCTTGCTTTAGAAAAACTTGAATTTGCTTGAAAGTACATAACACTGTTCTTCACCCAGCTGACTTAGCAATGTAAGTCTAAAAAACGGTTTTCTGTAGTGCTGCTGTATGTACTGTTTTCAGATGGAGTCTGTTGAATGCAACACACTTAGGTGTATCAACAGGGACGAATTTGAATTTGAAATTCGACATGTATGTGCTCGCATAAAATCTTCAAGTTGCAAACATAATTAAAAGTTCTTAAAATCTATTTACATTACACTACTATCACAATTATTTATTACGATCATATTAATTCAGTATTATTTACAGAGTTGATGAGGAACTTTAAATAATTCAAAAATACAAACCTCTGCTCGCCAGACGCCAAGGGCTTTGGACAGGCGTTGTACCGACTTACGATAATCATATGTCAACCGCGCGAGCTAGGAATTTCTATAACGAAATGTGGCTTCAGGCGCTCGGCGGTTCAAAGATCGGGAATATGACAGAATGCAAGCAATGTTTCCTCAAACAACCCGTACACACATTCAGCACATAATTTCCTTTCTTTTTTACAAATACAAATACACGAAATAACCTGTTCAAATTACTAACATTGTTAGCTGTCAAAACGCACGACCGAGTAGAGAGTAGCTCTACTCTGGCGTTGAGCTCGAGCTTACGATATTTACGATATTGGCCGAGGCATCACCTGAGGTCGCGTTATATGAATTTCCTACTCAGCTGTCAAAAGCTCGAGTGCTCAAACACCACATTGTGATACGGCCATAAAGGGCCCGTTTCATAGAATCCGTCAATCTGTCGATCCGTTGACTTCAACTGGCAGCTAACGTGTTGACGGATAAAGCAGGCAAGCATCGGCCCATAGAATCCGTAAGAGGTAAATTGTCTACCGAATTTGAAGTTTCTTTCAGTACGAGAGGAGAGTACGAGAGAAAAAAAAAAAAAAAAACCGAAGGCCGAAAAACAATTGATGCAAAAACACCAGCATTTGATTGGCCTCAGTGATGAAGTAATCCCAAACCGGGAAGCCTGCCGCTACTTTCTGAGGTCAAACCGGCCGACCCCACAAGCGGACCAGTAGGAATGCGGTTAAGTGGGAAGGTTATGGTCCTACACTTCTGACCATAACAACTCCGGAAAAAGGAAAAGAAGAAGAAGAATAGTTCCTAAACATTCTCTCAATGCATCCACCAATGAACGTGCTTACTCTCAATTCGTCAATACGTGAACTTCAAAATGTAAATATGTAAGCTCCAATATGTGAATGTATGAACTGTCAACGGATCAAAAAGTAGAAACTAGCTCTATTTTATCCCTTGAAATTCATACATCCGTCGGGTATGGGCAACCTCCTATAAGAATGTGTATGTTCTATTTTGCTGTCAGTTGAAATCAACGGATTGACAGATTCTATTAGACAAGGACATTTTCAGAATTATTTCTGAAAAGAGAAAACTAACTTGTACTTGACCACTATTTTACAGTCTTCGAAGTTTACCATTGAGGTTTCTTTATGGATATAGCTTAACTCTTAGGAGTTCATATGAATACGGCTTAGAAACAAATTCTCGACAATAATAAAGAAACAGATTTCAAATTAAACTGATTTTCGATTATAATACGCCCAAGTTATTTAGTAAAGTGTGTCGATGCGCCGTTATACACATCTGTTTTTTTTACCAAATTTCGAAAATATAAAAATAACACTTAAACCAATCAGAGCTCTTGACAATGACTGTTTCTGCAAATTTTATATGTCATATGTGTGTACGAAAAGCTGAGGAAATTAGCATGGTACTTAGACCAGGGAATTCATATAACCAATTTTATTATTATTATAAAAAGTATTTGATCAGATAGTCTATATTAACTAAATGCATATAAAAAGCTTTCCTTTGACACTTCTGATTACCATTTTGCAGCAGATTGAATTCTCTTTGTCATATTCGTTTAACAAATAATATCCAAAGGAAATAAATTGATTTGAAATCTTATACTTTACAAAGAAGTAGTTTTCCTAAGAAGACGAATTCAGTTCAGTTTCTAATCCGAGAGAATCTGTGAAGCAGGTACTTCTAAACCATTCAACAAGTAATGGTAATCTGTGACACACACTGAAAAAGTGCGCTTAAATATCATAACGTCGCACAAAAGGTATTTATAATTATATTGTATAATTTTCTACCTAACTAAAAGAGAGGAATAGTGCAACTATGCCTTCTCCTCTTGCTGCAGAAATCAGACCCAAAAGTCCTATTTCAGATTAATCAACTGAAGTGAGTGGGCAATAAATTGTACTTTTCAGCTAATATACAAAGGTGGTCAAAAAAAATTTTAAAAACACAATTTTAATTATTTTAGTTAAGGGTAAATTTAGGTCTGTTAAATATGAGAGGGGGGCTTATACATTTATAGCGGAGTCTCTAGGAAGGTTCCAGAATTTCATGACAAATGCCCTAAAGGCGAGAAAACGCTTCGAAAATACAGGGAGGCCTAAGAAAACTTCAGTAACTACAGACCGTCGCGTTGTCCTCTTACCGAAGTTCAATCCATTCCACAATCCACGAACGTTGAAATGGACCGGAATTTGAAGTGACGAAACAAAAATAAATTTGTTCTCCTCGGATTCCGGATAAAATATAAGACGGACAAAACGGAAAGAATACCATATACAATATTTAAAAAAAAAAAACGGAGGAGGAAACATCATGGTATGGGGATTTTTGTCATGGCATATATTTCGGATAAATAATATCATGACCCATTTGCTGAGGAAAATATGCCTCTTCGATGGCACTTTCAACAGAATAAAGATCCGAAACCTACGGCGCTTCTGGTGAAAGCTTGGTTTCGTGATCAGAAGGTGTCAGTAATCCCATGATCTAGTCAATTCCCAGACCTAAGACGGACCTTGTTGAGAATTTGTCGGACGTACGAAAGAAAAAAATCAGGGGGTCAAGCGGAGATCAATTGTGGGAGGCTGTTAAGAAAGGGTGGCCTTCCATACCACTGGCAACATGTCAATGGTTAATTGACTCCATGCCACGTCGAATCCGAAAGGTTTTTGATAACAACGGAGGATGTTCAGGTTGCTAGAGTAAGGTAAAAGGAAAAATTGCGTTGATAAAAACATATTGATATTCGTATTTTACACCTATTTTTTGGACCAAGCGCAAAAATGATGTCGAAGTGTGCGGAACGGAATTTCTTTATTTAATGGCCATTTTAATTTATTAAAATTGTTGAATTATTTTTACATTATTGGCAGTACAAATTAATTCGGTCCGTTTTTTTGTATTCAAAATTTTTTTTTTATTGAAAAAAACGTCAAAAATACATCACTCAAAGTATTGTCCGTCGGAAGCGACTACTTTTTCCCATCTCTCTGGTAATTTTCGAAAACCATCTCTAAAAAATGAGTCCTCTCTGGCATCGATCCAATCATTGAGCCATTCTTCGATTTCTTCAAAAGACCTGAACCGGTGATCCCCCAAATCGTTTTGCATCCGTCGAAAAAGTCAGTAGTCGGAAGGTGCAAGGTCTGGAGAATACGGCGGGTGGGGTAAGACCTCCCATTTCAGCGTTTCCCGGTAGTTTTTGACTGCTACAGCCACGTGGGGCCGAGCGTTATCGTTGCAAAATCACCTTGTCATGCCTTTCGGTCGTTTCTGGCCGTTTTTCACGCAATGCACGGCTCAAACGCATTAGTTGTAGTCGATAACGTTTCCCATCAATGGTTTCGCCTGGTTTTAGCAGCAGTACACCACATCCGTCTGGTCCCACCATATGCAGAGCATGACCTTTGAACCGTGGATGTTTGTTTTTTGGCGTGGATGTAGACGATGATGGAACGGGTTCACCAGGTTTTGCATAGTATTTTTTCTTCTTGGGGTTATCGTATTATATCCACTTTTCATCTCCAGTCACGATCCGGTACAAAAATCCCTTCCTTTGATGTCTTTCAAGAAGCAGTTCCGAGGTGAAAAATCGCCTTTCGACATCTCTCGGTTTCAACTCGTACGGCACCCAATTTCCTTGCTTTTGAATAAATCCAAATTTCTTTAACCGAACGGAAATTATTTGCTGAGTCACTCCCAACGATTCTGCGAGTTCACTTTGCGTTTGGCACGGATCTTGATCCAGTAAAGCCTCCAATTCCTCATCTTCAAACTTTTTGGGCTGGCCAAGACGCTCTTTGCCTTCGACGCTAAAATCACCACTTTTGAAGCGTCGAAACCACTCTCTGCATGATTTATCGGTCGGAGCACATTCACCATAAACTTCTACAAGCATTCGGTGGGCTTCAGCTGCACTTTTCTTCCAATTAAAAAAGAAAATCAAAACTTCCCGCAAATGCTGTTTATTTAAGACAAATCCGGATATTTTCGAAGGCAATAAACAATGTTGTTGTCAGAAACAGACGCTGATGCACACTAATTGTTATTGACAGATGTCACACCTTTCCAATGAAGTAGGTAATCGCTTCCAAGATCAGCCACAACTTGCAGGTGGCGGCATCTTTTGAAAACGGATTTGTACTCCCAAATTATAAATGTATAAATGACTAATTTTGTATCTAGTAAAAAACATATGATTCACTAAAAAAATATTAAAAACATTGAATTTAGAAACAAAAAGTTTCACACCTATTTTTTGGACCAACCGTGAATTATAAATCAAACATCAATTAGGATGCGCTTTGACAAAGTGCTTGTTTGTAGCCTGAAAGCATTCAGCCATGACTGGTGAATGCCATGGTGAATGACATGATTAACCATACTAAATTTAGAGACCGTAAACCCTGCAAACAAGATTCAGCTTTCATCTCTTTTCCACAACAAAATATCTATCAAAATGTATCAAGGGCATTCTTTACCTTTCTTTTGTGTTTTTTCTTTTTTTTTTCAATTGACATTGAACTAGTCCAAAAAGTGTGCGCCCTATACTTCCTCTCATTTAAATAATTTTCAAAGCTATAATTCGATTTTCACACGATTAACTCTGACTACTTCTTAATGGATTTGAAACCTTATGTAACATCTTCATTCAAGCACATGTAGTAAATCTTGACCATGGTCAATCGAAATTTGAATAAGCACACGATTTAAGGCTGTCATTAATTGAATCACTTCAGATAAATTAATGCAAATAGCAGTACTTAAAAATTTTATTTTATGCCTGTAATTATTTTCGAATTAATGTAACTGATTCAATTTCTAATATATTATATTCGAATTCACAAATACTACTACAATATACTCTCACATATGTATGTACATATGAATCGGGAATTTAAATATTGGGTTGTTTTGTTTGCTTAACTAAGCAAACTTTGCTTGGTTTTTAATATGTACAAGGTGTGTTTATGTAGCTATTGTATTGATATTAAGTCGAATCTTAATAAGTGAATGTTGTTCGAGCATGTGTGATTGATTCAATGATTTTCAAATTGTCCAATGAACTAGACATTAGATACTACAGGCAAATAATGAAGAAGGTTGTACACTACATCCAAGGACATCGTTTTGGCATTGTAAAATATTTGTACGCCAAAAATTGTTGACCTCTTAAATCAAGGGGAAGTATAATTAAATACTTACATTTACTGCATTATTGTATTATTTAAATTTTTTTTTCTTTTTCATTTTAAAAGTTACTTTCACAAAACTTGAAGATTCATAAAGTAGAGTTCAGGATTTGACTCATGAAGACAAAGGCATTATTTATCCATTTTTTAACCCTTAACTACTCAGTATGCTTTTGTACCGTAACTGACCAGTAGTGTCCAGTGGACTCATTAAACAAATCAAGATCATTTAAAAGCAAAGAGAGACAATTATGAAATTACAAAAGTTTAATTAGTTTCATTTCATATATAATTTATGTAATATTTAAATTTCTATTATGTACTTATTTTTTAGATTATATATATTATATATGTAATATATAATATTTTTTAAAAGAGTGTTCAGCGCAGACATTGCGATTGCATAAGTCGCAACATTGCTTAGATGTTCTGGATATTTTTGAAGGACAAATATGACAACTCTTCTTTCTTTTCGCAGTAGGTTCAGATTGAACAGCTCGTTGGTCTGTGGTAGAATCAAATGACCTTTCTACGTCTTGGATGCTAAATGATAACTCGTTAGCCTTTTCTTTTTTCGACTCCGTATATGAGGCGTCACCAATCAACAACGTCTGTTATATTTTGAGAAAATGCAATAGGCTATCTGATCAAGTGTATCAACACCTCCCTTGGCGGAGTTAGTACAAATTTATTTCAGATTTGTTCTCAAGCTCACATCCATTTCTTTAGAATGATGCATTGTAGACAAGAAAATAAAAGACCGGTTTTTTTTTGGTACACATGAATGTCATATTTTTAGAAAAACCAGACAATAGGTTCGATGTCACGCGTTCTGTTGGGAAGAAAATTTCGAGCTATAGAAGCCTTATTTTTTCTGATAGTTCCAACTACCTATATTGTGAGTTAATTTTGTGCCAAGGATTTTGCAATTTCAATGCTTGTAAAATAATTGCCAAAAGTAACGTTTCTGTTACTGCCAAAGTACGGTGCACATAACTGGTTGACTATATTCTACGCCAAATTTTCTGACCTATTTGGTCCTTTTTTTCCAAGATATGGTATACCAAATAAAGGGTAACTGGTTTTGCTTTCAGAGATCCACCATATTTTCATACCATACTTATCAGGTTTACTAGGCAGATATTGTTTGAATGATACCCGTCCTCGAAAAGGTACCAGCTGCTCATCAATTGTGAGATTCTCTTCAAGTAAAAAAAACTTTTTCAGATTTAGGTTCACATACGCCCATAACTCTCTAATAGGTACAAGTTTATCTCTAGACTTTCTAAGATTTCTTGTATATTTAATATCGAATCTCAAGAATCGCACTAAAGAAGCAAATCTATTTTTTCCCATTGTAACACGAAATATCGGATTCCCAAATATCGGATCCCAGCATTCTCTAAAGTCGATGCATCCCTGTTTATTGACACCTGTAGTCAATAAAATACCTATAAACGCTTGCATTTCGATTGTATCTGTTAAGTTCCATCCATTTTAAAACACTGTATGCGTTTCAGAGTTGGTATGCGCAGAATTCGTCTTTGCTGCTCAGGTTCGGCTTTCCATATTGTTTCATCTCTGCTTTTATATGTTTGAATTGACGCGTATTCTCGTAGCTGGATATCATCATCCTCACTCTATAATTGCTCATCGTCACCTTCAGATGCTGGCTCTGTCGCGTTGCTTTCATTTTCAGAACAGCTGTTCGAAATTTTCACCGTCGCTAACGATCTCACCCACTAAAATGTCTTCACTGTCACTTACATCAAGGACACGTTGAATATCGTCTTGTGTTAATTTTTTTTTAGCCATTTCTTTAAACAAAAATGAACACAACCGCCTTATAAAAATTATGTATATGTAAGCACTGAAACCAAGTAATCAAAATTACGAGTAAAAAGACTGTTACGAACATTGCCCTGCGAGTCTTTGAGCCGATTTACTAGGATATAATTCTAAGTCTAATTCGCAAAAACAAACGTGATAAAATATCAGGCGACGCGAGACTTACATATGTTCTGTGTTCGAATAAGAAAACTGATGACAAGATACTGAACGTCGATTGTCTTAAAGTACTGCTTATATGCTAAAATACAAGGATTTGGTTTTATTTTATGCTGAAAAATTCCCAATATTCTCATTATCCCTTTGGGTCATAAGCTTTATTACAGGAAAAGATCGAAGTGTTTTTGGATAAATATTATTGTGTCCATTGGACACTTGTGGGTTGATAAGCTTTAGTGCCTTATAGTTAATAAATATTAAACTATTCATGGTACAAATATTTTTATTATACATTTGGATTCACGAAACCCTAGGGGTAGATTAGATAAAACGGTTTTTCGTAAAAATAAATACCTTAGGTTATGAGTAACAGAAGGCAAAATAGTGCCCGCGAGACACTTTTGGGTAGTTAAGGGTTAAGTGTGAAATTAAAAATTACCCGGACTTGCCTTTGAAACAAGCGCTTTTGCACATGAAAAAAATTTTCTTTGTAAGACAGGTCCTTAGTTGCAATATCAGTAAAAATGTTCTTTTCCAAAGTCATGACAAAACCTAAGAAACCTAAAATTCAGCAGTTTAATGGTATATCCGATCGAGAATTGAAACTAATAACTAGGGCTGGGATTTTCATGCACTTAAAAACGCAAAATATGCGCTTAAAATATGCTCTTAAAAATGGGAAATATGCACTTAAAACCATGGCGAAGTCACCTATAACGACGTGGTTTATAACGACCAGTCGCTTTTAACGACCATTTTTCCAAACGTGGTTGGTTTTTGCATAAGTAATCTTTCTATTTTTGAAAAGTGGGATAAAACGACCGTGGGCTATAGCGAACAGTTAAACTGTACGACTGTAATTTAGTTCGTCATTTTTATAATGAAAAACAAAAAAACAGGTTATCTAGTTCTTAAGAAAATTCAGTATTTTTATTTTAAATAGTTCTTAAAAGGTGTGCAACTAAGTTCTCGCTGTTTACCACGACATGGCTCCAGTAGTAAGTGCTGGTCGATTGTGACGTATCCAAAACGCCATGAATCAATTTCAATTTCATATTATTGAACTGTGTCGAAGAAATAGTTTATCTTCCTCCTTCCTGCACTTCAGTAATTACAATCGTTGGAGCAAACTTCCAAAATGTACTGCAAGCACTATTTTTTTCGAACTATTTTCAATACATTGGAAAACTTTTGGAAAGAATTTTACACCTATTATAGACTGCAATTGACTTTTCTCATTAATTTGTAAAGAAATTTAACTGCCAACCCCTAATGCATGTTGGAGGTCGCTCATACCACCCCAAATGGTTCAAAAGAGAAACCGCTTTGACACATTAGTGATTTTGTTTTTGCGTCATACATTTTTGGTTATGTGAACATGTCTGATATTGTGCCAAATAATCATCATTTGCGGGAAGTGCTGCTTTTCTTCTTTTATTCGAAAAAATGGCGGCTGAAGCGCATCGAGAGCTAGAAACAGTTTACGGAGATGCTGCTCTAAGTGAAACAACGTGCAACATTTCGATGTTGATGACCGTTCGCGTGAAGGAAGGCCAAAAACCTTCGAAGACGCTGAATTGGAGGCATTGCTCGATGAGGATCCATGCCAAAGGCAAAAAAGAGATTGCTTCAGTCTTAGGAGTTACCCGCCAAGCTATTTCCAAATGATTGCATGCGTTGAGAATGATTCAAAAACAAGGAACTTGGGTTCCTTATGATTTGAAGTCAAGAGACGTTGAGCGTCGTTTTTTCGCCTGTGAACAACTACTCCAGCGGCAAAAAAGGAAGGGTTTTCCTCATCGCATCGCTATGGGTAATGAAAAATGGATTCATTACAGAAACCCAAAGAGAAATAAAATCATGGGGACAGCCCGGTCATAATTCTATGTCGTCGGCTCGGCCGAATATTCATGCTGCGAAGGTTATGCTGTGTGATGGGATCAGGGCGGTGCGATAAAAGCGGCCACAATACGAGCAGAGGCACGAAAAAGTGATTCTACAGCATGACAACTCTCGGCCTCATGTTGCCAAACCCAATAAAACCTATTTAGAAACGCTCAAATGGGAAGTCCTACCCCACCCGCCATATTCCCCAGATATTGCGCCCCAGATATCGTCCGATTAAATAATAAAAGTAGCATTACTTTAAGATTTAACTTAGGTTTTCAAAATGAAAAAAGAAATAAGAAATTTAATGGTGCGTGTGCATTTTTACGGTTTTGTTTTTTTTTTTAAATTTGAGTTAAATTTAACAAATTTAACAAATTAGTCGAATTCCTTCTCTCTAGCCCTTACAAAAACAGAGTAAAATTCTACTTATGAACAAAGAAGACCGATAACATCTGCTTTTCTTACTGGTTTTGCTCTTTTTTTTTACGTAATGCTTGGAGCCACGTATTATAAAATCGATTCCATTGAGAAAACATCAAAAGCTAAAAAAGCCGGTACTTTTCCCATGAAACGTATTATGTTATGTTATGTATTATACCTATTTGTAGTAAATATATACATAAACGCCCCGCACGAATGCAAAATGCATAATCTTAACAGCTAGCCATAAGTGTCATCATTGCGTCACGCTCGACTTTCTAGAAGTTGCGCATTAACATATAGCATATGGTATATATATATATTGTAGGTATGGCATGCAGTGCAACTTTAAAGAGCAACAGGAAAGAAATCGCTTTATCAGTTTCGAATCCGGTACTGAGGGCAAGTGAAAGTCGTTTCGATCGGTAGCGGCCAACTCAGCTTCCACAAAAATCTGTCCATCCTCATCGCATCTTCTTAATGAAAATTGAAAACTAAATCAAACTATGTACATGTAAATAAAGCAGGTGTTTCTGCATACATTATATTATACATAGTTACATCTACATATATACATATACTCGTACATGTCGGAATGAGTTGGAATATTATACCGAGGCAGATGACTTCCACCATCGCTGGACCAGTGAAAGTGTTTTCAAATCTTTGTCTGATTTGTTTCTGTTTTTTTTTCACATTGACCATTGCGTCGTTAACATGCAAATTTATTTTTCTCATTATTTGCTTTCGTATTTTAGATGCATATTACAAAATAGATTTGTTTCTTCTTTGCCTTCTTCCCCATTGAGTGTGTAAGCATACTATGCCCATTCCGGAGGCCCTGGATCTGTGTCGCATCACGTACAAAATGTTCGTTACTATAAAATCAAAATTTGATTTTTATTCATTTACATCTCACCCCGTGCACGATGCCGTAAAAAATATTTTCGTACATCACTCAATTAACGCCCATCGGATGCTCCTGCCCTTCGGCTTTCGATCGAACGCAATACTTAAAATACAAGATTACACATGTGCAATAGCTATATGAAAGATTCATCCGTCAGTCCCACCAGGTCTTTTTTTTTTTTTTGTTGCCTGCGAAAAGAGAAAGTGTGTGGTTTGGAATTAACACTCGCGCAATTTCATCTCCCAGTTAATGTAAACTTATAGCTTGTCAAAACCTTTTTGTGAAGAGTGGAATTCTTCGAACCAAATTCGTACGTCGGTGGAATGCTCACACTTGTCTTTTATCGAACTTCTCGATGGTTAGTGATTCTGGAATCACATTTATTGCTCATCTGCAACGTTTGTTTCGTTGTGAAGGATATTTTCTGTTAAAGGAGAAGCAATCATGCCAAAGTTTCGCTGTTATTGTCACTCTAGTTAACACAACAAAAAAGAATGATTTTCCAAGAGGTTAACCTACTTGAGCAACAGCGGTATTGGATACAAATCTATGCCCGTGTGTGACCACGGGGTGGAAGTGGAAGTAAACAAAGCTTGTGATTAAAAGGGAAATGCCGAGAAGACGGTAAAACTCAAGAAAAACTCAATGATTATATTCTAGATGTTACTTAATTTGTGTAGGCTTGGAGTTAATGTTGTCGTGACGTGTTTTTATTGTTTCCCCACATTCGTGTTATGCAATGAAGCGCAACTAGTACAATGTTGACTGATGATGAATGCAAATCGCTTCAGTACAAAAGACTGGTATTTCAAAACAATGCAAATAATCACTGTAGTCAAAACGAAGGACTGATGTTCATATTTTGTTCGCATGTAGCACTTGTTCGTTTGTAAGGCCCATTGAACATTTTATTAAGAGAGCTTTGAGGAAAAGGAAGAGTAATGCGATATGCAGAGATTTTGCCGAAACACCGGAGAGAGTAAATATTGTAGACACTTTGTATTAGATATTCTGTTGATTGGCTTAAAACGCAACATCATTATCCAATTATCATTAAGCTCTGCCGTTATTTTGGTTAATTCCTTCTACACTGGCAATATTTTAGTAATAGCCAAAAACCCGATTGTATTAAATGTAGTGAGTGTCTGGTGGACTTCAATTCATCGTACCCTATGCTTACTGCAAAGCCAAAGCCTATTAAACCGATTTATTCAATTTGCGAGGTATGCTTAAGCATGACTCGAAGTGCGACATTACCTCAACCGAACATCACAGACTCCTCGAGGCATCTACTATGCAGGATTTGATGTTGATTGATGTTGTACAAGGCACAAGGCAAGCTGCATTATTTCCTTTTTTTTTAATCATTTGAGGCAGTAGAGAGCGTTACTCAAATTCAAGATAACTGGGACAAAATTTAATTGAAATTTGCTTAAAACATATTTCAAAATATTACAAAACGTTATTGGGGGAAAAATGATATATTTTGCTATTTGAAAGCCCTGAGTAGTTAAATATAAGAAAAATAATAAATAATAAACAATAAATAATAATTAATAAATAATACAAATTAATACTGAATAATAATATAAACCTATTAGGAGTAAGACTTTTTATTTTGTTGGAGGCTTCTACTATCTGTTGGAGCACTAAGACACAAATATTGGTCCATAGTACTACGAGACAGACATCTTTCTTCATTGTATTTTCCCCCTTGTTCGGAGAAAAGTGAGGAGAGGCTTCAGTGATGTAGAGCTAAGAGATTCGGCACACACCATGTCAGCCCCAAGGGTGCGCCACCTTGCGCGACGCAAGGCGGAACAGTCGCAGAGAAAGTGTTCTGCTGTGTCATCCTCCTCGCAACATGCAGAACAGGTAGGCATCTCACTGAGCCAAGCATGTAGAGATGCTATATAGTATATATAAGTGTAATGGCCCGTAATGACGCACGTGAGCCTTCTGCAATCGTTTCTCCTTAAGGATAAGAAGAATGTTGCGGACTTCTTGCAGACATCAGGGCGTACGCGCTTAGTCATCCTGCATCCTGGATATTCCCTACATCAACGACTGTGTGGTCGTTGATGTCAGATTTGATCTTGAAAGCAGGTAGACCTAAGGCGGGTTCTGGCCCTGAGAAAGTCTCCCTTGAGCCCTTCGAGCGAGCTCATCAGAGATCTCAATTCCTGGGATCCCAGAGTGACCTGGGACCCATACAAGCCTTAGTGAATTTAGTCTTCCGACTTTGTTCGAAAAGGTCTTGAGCTCATGCACTAATTTGGAGCTGGATAGAGGGTTTGGCTTTGAGTACAGCTTGGCTGTCCCTGCAGACGCATATGCTTTTTCCCTTCCACCTGTGCTTCACAACATAGTGTATGGCCATTAGGATTGCGTACATCTCTGGTTGAAAGACAGACGCATATTTTCCTAACGAGAAGAGCAGTCCGAATGTTCTCGTGCTCAAAAAAATTCCAGCGTCGGACCCCCGCCAAGTGCTGGAGCTATCTGTAAAAATGCGAAGACAGTTCATTCTAGGTTCAATGTCTGGCCAAAGCCAGTCCTGACGCCATGGAATTGTGACTGTGAAGTTACAGCGCAGCAGGACGGCAGCTGTCATTGCGTCGGAAGGCATATCCATGAGACAGGAGTCGTAGGATATTTCTCACGCAAGTACACTGTCACTCCAATGCGAGTTGCACCAAAGACCACTTGAGGCGAGACATGGCTTTCAGTGCGCACCCTCTGATATATACAGTGGCATGCACGTAATTAGAAACGGTTGTCACATGATCCAGAGGACCTTTTTCGTCGATGCCCATGCCCCAAAGGCATGGTTTTGGACTCAACATACTTTTACCAAAGAAGCTTGCTATCTAAGATGACTCCCAGGTATTTCCTGGATATCGGGATGGAAATGCTCATGCACCAGTCCTCGATCACATTTAGCGCCGCCTGCGCTTTGAGACAGTCGCTTAACATGAGCCGACAGAGAGAACAACAACATCATCTGCATAGACGTGGGCATAGATTCCAGAGGCATTGAGAGCATCGCGCAGATAGTCGACCACCATGAACCATAACAACGGAGACAGAACGCCACCTTGCGGGCAGCCCCTGTTTACTTCAGACTTGACACATTGTTTGCGGCCTGCATCAGCGATCAATGTCCTGTGCAAAAGCATTGTTTTGATCCACAAAACTAGTGCTTCATCTACCCCATGCCGTCTAGCAGCGTTACACATGCTGTCGAAAGTAGCGTTATCAAAAGCTCCCTCAATGTCGACAAAAATGTCCAGATGCCCTTCGTTTCGGGATCGTATTCATTTCTCTCAACTAGGTTTTGAAGCGCAGTCTCGCAGGTTTTTCCACGCTGATAAGCATGTTGCATATCCGAGAGAGGATTCATTCGAAGGGCAACTTTACACACGTGCAACTCTACTGGTCTCTCCATGCTTTTAAGCAAGAAGGATGTTAGACTGTATGGTCTAACTGCAATCTTCTTTCCCTGTTTTGGAATAAAGACCACTTTCACCGCGCGCCAAGGAATAGGTATGTAGGCAAGAGCCAAGCTAGCAGTATAAATTCTTTTTAGAATAGGAAGCAGCTGTCTTATACCTTTTTGCAGTATAACACAGTATATCCCATCAGTACCTGGCGACTTGAAGCCATCGAAGGATGCCAAAACAAATTCAATGGCCTCAGTAGTTGCCACGCATTACACCAGCTACGCCGGGTTGTTTTCATCGTTTCAGTCGCAGTTACCATTGAAAGAGTGTGCAAAGAGCTGATGACAGTCTGATTTCCCCGGAAAGTAAGAGTTTCCGCTCTAGACTCAATAAAGGTACAATCAGACTTTCTGAGTACATCCAGCTTTGCCGATTTTCTTCGCTTGAGAGCATTAACCAACTTGCTGGTCGCGCTCAATGATTTGATCTCTTCGTAGAAGGATTTATAGGAATCATTCTTCGATTTACGGATAAGCTTCTTATATTCCTTTTACGATCGATACCATATTCCGAAGACTTCTGGCTTCCTTGCGAAGATATTGGAGCTCAGCGTTCCACCAGAGAACCAATGTTGAGAGGTTTTTTGACAGGAGATGCGAGTTCCAAGTAGTTGGTGATGGCGCTGCTCAGATTATGAACAGCATCCTCCACCAAATGCTTTGTTCTGAGTTTAAGCAGGGCTTGAGTGGATTTCTCAAGCTCCTCCCTACATCGCACCCAGTCCGTCTTTCTCGGATTCCGCCTGGGCTGCGAGGGGGTGATCCCACACTTCAATTGAAATTCGATATATATATGGTCTGACAGCGTAACATCTGAGAAGACTCTCCAGTTAGTGATGGCCTCCAAATGCCTATTAGACAGGATTAGATCAATCACTTCTTGTCATCTCGCCGTCACAAAGGATGGTTTAAGACCAACATTGTATGATAAGGTCAGACGAAAGAGTGAAGTTTAAAATATGGTCTCCTCTCCGGTTGCATTTGCTGCTGCTGTTTTGAGCATTAGCATCGCAACAGATGATGAGTCCAATCTTCTGCTCTACGAGTTTAGAAACCGTTTTCGGGGGCGGTGGCAGTACCGAGTCGTGGTAAACCTACTAAACGAAGTGTTCAATTTCTCCGTAGCTAACTCTAGCAGCCACCAGATCTTGTCCACAGAATCGGCCAAGTTTTGTTGCCGATAGTGTGTTCGATGTAATGAGGCAGACCCTAGGCCTTTCGGATCGCTCATCATAAAGATTCGTAACATCAGTACATCTGGACATGGTCACTCAGTAGGTTAAGCATAATTTTTAACAACTTAAAAGGTACAGGTGTTAAGAAGGTAAAGCATTTTTATAAGTATATAAGTGTTGTCTAGGTTAAGACCTTCAGTAGGCATGTAGGCAATATCACAGTTGGGAATACTGGGTACATCAGTAAAAAAAAAACATTAAATATAACTGGGGTCAGAGCTGAACCTTGTGGAACTCTAACTGAGACATTTTATTGAAGAGAAGGCTCCAACAAAAAAATTGTAGTATTTTTATAAGATGCTTTGGAAAATTGAATTGAATCAGCTTGTATGTATATTAAGCCATTGTTGGACACTGAATCTAAAGACATTTCAATGTCAAGGAGGATTAAGCCAGTTAACTTTTGTGTTTGAGCTGTTACAATCTTACAAATTCTTAGTGTTTGATGCGAAATGTTGCTTTTTCCAAACTACGCAGTAGATAGTATGTTAGTAGCACTCAAAAAAGCAGCTTAATTTGAATAACTTTCTCAAGAATTTTGCTAAAGCCATTTAAAAGGCTGATAGATCTGTAGCCAACTGGATTGGTAGGATTTTTTCCGTGTTTTAGAAGAGGTTTAGTCTTGGCTAGGCAATATATGTAAAATGTTAAAGCACGCATTGATTATGACCAGTTGGCAACTGTGTTATGACTTGATTTTTTTTAACATTTTTGAGTTCCGAAACTAGTAATTCATTAGAAGGTAGGCATATATATAATAGGGTTATTCAAAGCAGTTAACTCGTTTTCAAGCTCAGATTCAAGAGCAGATATATAATTATTTGTTCTAGTGTGATTTTTATGAAATGTAGTTGCTAAGATATCTTCTTTGTTATTGTTAGTTGATATTAATGATGTTTACTTGGAAGTTAGGACAATAATAGTATCTGTATAATAATAATATCTGTATTCGATTATTCAGTTATTCATTTATTTTTATTAAACCAGTGGGTATATTCATTTCGTATAAATCATTAATTGATCTGTTCCTCTGCCAGAGTCTTCTATAACGATTTCTTATCTTAAGTAAGTTAAGTACTATCCGAGGTAGCGCAAAACTTCTTTTAGATGTTTTTTATTAAACAGAAACCCGAATGATATTTTGCTATCAAATATCTCAATATGCATAAGTCACGGTTATTCACAGCAGAAAGGTTTTTCGAGCAAGTAAGTATGCTGTTAGTGAGATGGAATCTAAAAATGTTTAAGTTCGCGTTTCCATAATACATAGAAGTATGGCACATTATTTATATTAGGACTAAGTAAAATATTATAGCTGACAGGTAGAAAACGCATTATACACAATAAGAGTGGTAAACGAGTTGGGAGTGCTACCTAGAATAAATGTAGTGCCGATGGAGGGTACCTACTGCAAGCACGGATGTATATACATAGGAGGTTTGCATTTTTGTAAAGTTATGTCTTAAGCATAAATTATATATTGTGGTTGCCCTTAAACAACCCATCTAAAAGATATATTACTCCCATGATAATATTACCATAGTTACTAGGCCGTACCATTCTTTGGTTTAAAAAAATATCAGGTTCATTTTTACGCCGATTAAAAAAAAGTACTCCGCCAAAATGTCTTCATACCAAACTTTTTTATTTTTTTTTGTCAGTTCAATCTGGGCTTCCTTTTTCGTCAAACCAGGAAAATAATGTCCATATTTTCCATTATTTTTTTATTCTTACACTTAAAACAGATTGTGAAACTGAAAAGAGTTGCATTGATAGCGAGATTTCTTGGTATTACTATATATATAGAGCATGCTCTATGACTAGAATCGGAATCATCTTTGAAAATTAGACTTTATACGTACCCTCTAACATCTTTACATTGAATCTCAAACCCGAGTGAAGATGACTAAATTCAATAATTCGCCACTTTCGCAACTTTAATTACGAACTGCTATCTTAGTCACTAGATCCTCCAATCAAGAAGATTGGATCTTAGAGTTAACGTGTTTTTCATCGAACTTATTCAGGGAAAATTGCCTCTTTATCCATACTTTTAATGCGGAAGAAGACGGGTAATTTCTTTCGTAGCCTGTAATCTTTTCACTGTTTTCCAGGGCTTGAAGTCTTAAGCGGTCTCTAGACGCTTAATATTTTTTTTTGCAAAATGACGGTGCAATATTTTTTGCAATAATTTAGTTATCCGCTGATATTTTTCTCTGTATTTGGGGAGCTTTTTTTCATATTTTTATTTTTTTTTATTTCGGTTACTGTAGTCCTTGCTCTTTACATTCCACAAACCAGCAGAGTTTCTTACATTTCGATAGCCCAAACAAATTTTCTGTCATCCTCTTTTTTTTTGACATTTACACTAAAAATCAATCGTGGAGGTGTTCACTACTTGACACTTGAAAAATAAATAAACTGCAACTTTGCCCACAGACGATACAATTTTTTTTATATTGTGATCTATAGATAAGCAATAATATTGTGCAATAACAAATATTAAATATTCAGCGTCTAGGACCGCTTTAGATAATTGTGGTAAAAAGGGGTACATATGTCATCAGAATATCAGAGCATCATATAATACAGAGCATTGTTGAAATTTTGTCTTTAATCTGAAGTAGGAAACTTTTTCGTATAACTTCAAGGTATTTTTTATTTTAAAAACAGAAGTCATTTCGGCGAATGTCCCCCAGTTCGGGGCACTTTCGGCGCCAATGCTTTTTACCGCAAAAAGTACTCAAAACTTAATTTATTTAATGACTTCTAGCGCTAGAAGTCATCACGGACCCACCACCCGTACACCTCCAACTTAAAAAAGAAGCAATAATATTCGCCCATAGACTAATCGCGGAGGATGACTCTAGTTCTAGACTGCTTAATCCTGACATTCTTAATGAATCAGTCCGAATCCCGGAAAACAGGGCCCTGCTCCATCACTTCCATCTGCGAAATGAAATCGAATACTGGCGATCTGAGAACCTGCGTTCAATCAGGTTCAATGACGACTTCATGGCAAACAGTGCCGCTGCCAGTGAAAATTCTAACAACCTGCTCATTTCGACAGAAGAGCTTCAGCTGATCTTCGAGTCATAAAAGAAAAAGAGATCTGCGGGTAACGACGGCATACCCAATGTTGTGCTTAGGCACCTCCCATCAGTGGCAACAATGCACTGAATAATGCATATTATCCGGTGCATTGGAAGACAGCAGTGGTACAGCTAATCCCCAAGAAGGGCGAAAAGTGATCTGGTAGTATCTCTTCATCACGCTATAGCGCATGCAGATGACTTGATCGCGTACAGATCAGGTCCATCAATCGATGTCATTACCACTCTCTTGCAACGTGACTTTGAAAAGATTCAGCAGAATTGTGATGACTGGAAAATCAACTTCCAGAAATCAGAATCCATCATATTTAGAACGCCGTTGTCTAGGGCCTCTAGGGATACTCGACAAAACTGGCGCATATTCTCAGTCGTTGGACCGGATGGGCATCCACTGGCGGTAAAAAGTGTAGTCAAATACCTTAGCATCTGGCTGGATCAGTATCTATATTTTAACAAACATATAGATGCTGTTCTGGCCCGGGCTAGTGGCGCTTTCGTCCTGACAAGTCGGTTGTTTCACAGCAGCTAACTTGACTGCAGGTAATCTGCTACATAGCTTTAATCAGGCCCATGATTGCCTATGGATGTCCCGTTTGGTTCAACGTGAATGCGAGCACGATGGAAAGGATTCGGGTGTTTGAAAGACAGTGTCTGAGGAAATGCCTCGGCCTGCACAGAACGCCCGAGTCTCAGTACATAAAATATTATCCCAGCGAGGTCTTATACAAGAAGGCCCGGGTAATTCGAGTCGATAATTTCATCATTCGAGGTCATATTGCAAGAGCAATGACTTCGATTAATAGGGCTTACTACCCTAATGATTTATTTCACGAGAGGGTGCGTGGTTTCATCCCTCCAGAAGCGTTCCTCTACTTAGACAAGTGCGGCCTAGTGCAAGACTGTTCCCCTGATTTTCAACATAGCCCGAAAATCTGTGGAACGGCGACTTCTATACGAACCTGATGTCGCGCTCCGTGGACCGGAGCATCTCAGGTTCAGCAGAGCGGTGTCGCGGATAGATATTCAGGACGTTTCACGTCTCTGTTGGTGGCTGGAGGAAGCGTGAAGGTAGTTCTAAGAAAGGTGAAAATAAAAATGTACAAAAAAAGTTTCTTTTTAAGAATGCAATAATATTAACAAATTTATTTTTTTTCCACGTATTGTGATTTTTTAAGTAAGAACAAGCATTCCCATTAATTTTGAAGTACGACGTCGTTCAAGTGGCTGCCTCAGCTGGCTTCGCAGTAGCGCATTCTGTCATCCCAATTTTCCAAGACCTTATTGATGGTTTCGGTCTGTAGCTCACGGATTGCTTGGATGATATTGGCCTTAAGAGCTTGAATCGTTTCCTGATAGTTGGCATAACATCGATTCTTCACCGTTCCTCGCAAAAAAAGGGGTCATCTCGCAGCTTCGATTTGGGAATTTGGTGCGACAATAATGTCAGGTTTTCCGAGCCAGATGTGGCAATTTTGTTTGTTAACGTAGCTCCGAGATGAAAATGCCCCTCGTCAGAAAAGAAGATTTTTCGCCTAAAATCTTTGTCCAATTAAAGCTGCTCTAAGGTCCAAACAGCGAAGCGGATGGTCGCGTGCCTTCAATTGCTGAGTATGTTGTTAAATTGGACGAGATTTTTGTGCAGAATTCTCCTCACACATTCTCATCTGTGCGCATCATACGACGACGGGGACCATGAGTACTGTCCACTAGCATACCAGTCCCACGAACTTTTTGCACGCGTATAGCATTCGCGGTGAGTGCTGCATTTCGGTCAAAACAATTTTTTTAAAAACGCACTGTTTGGGCTACACAGCACTCAATTTGGAAATAAGTTTTCAATATTTCTCAACGTTGTTCAAGCGTAAAGCGACTCATTTCGTTTCGCGGAGGTATGATACTGACTTTCTGTCAAAATAACCTATGATTTAAAAAAAAAAAAACACTAGATGGCCCTCCCTTCGTCTTTTTCTTCCGTAGAACTATTTATGTACAATTAGACTAACATAGTTATAGCGGCCACCTTATATTTCGGCCATCGTCTACGACTACTCGTACTTGTACTACGTTCTTTACCTTCTGCATAATTTCATTGCTAATATGGTAGAGAACCCTGTTTCAAGATTGTGGGTATCCGAACTGACACAAACGAAAGTGTAGCCGTTATAAATTCGTATTTTGATTTCGGTCCGTTTGAAAATGGAATTTTTGAACCGGCGAATTGGTTTACCCCCGAAACATTTTATCCAGCCATATTTAACATCAACGTGTGTCTGCGATTTTTTATGATATTTGGATTTTGGTAGCATTGTTGTATTGATTTGAGTTTGGTGCAGTTATCAGCTTTGTGGCTACCTATACTGTTTTCATGGGGCAGATATCTATTAGAAATTTAGTCGCCCCTTATGACTGGCATTCTGACCCGCGGGGTTATTCCAACCTCCGACTTTCGTACGTCTTTTCATGCGAAACTCATTTGTTTACATCGATCTTCAGGTTTCTAGCGACCAAACCCGTTACAAACCAACTTCTATTATTGAATACGTGAGAACTTGTTTATTGATTTCGACGCAGTGAATTCATTTGAATTTATTAAATAGACTCCCGCCACGTGCTCGAGGAATTATAACAATACGCGTGTTTGTTGCTATTTTTATTTTTTTTGACACTCCTCGGGTACCCACGTGCTCACTATGGCTTCTAGGCAAACCTCAGCGTCATATTAAGTCGGAGATCTTATTCTGGTTCCTGATTCTAACTTATCCCCTTATCCCGAAGAGGAGATAGAAATATATAATATAAAATAAATAGGTTTACGATGCCCCTGTATATACAAGTACTTTAGAAAATATTCGCGGATGACAATTTATTGAATCGAATTAATGTTTGTCGCATATCCTCTTTCAGGACCGTTACATTTCTCTTCTACAATTATAGAAAACACACATGTGTGTATAATACATATATAGATAAAAAAAGAACAGTAATAGGAAACATTGTTATTTTATCGACTTTCGTTTCGTTTAATTATGGATGCAACACAATACAGACTGATTGCTTATCAAGTTTTAGAAATTGAAAAAATGCGAAAGCTAGTTGCCGATATTATTAGATAATAATCGGTAAAATACTTGACATAAGCCATTTTTATATTGCGTGCTACTTCTGTTACTAGGCAGTTGGAAAATCATGTAAAAAATTCTCGTCTCGTCATTTGAATTAAGAATTAATTAAAGGTACCTTTAAACTTCCACACGTTTTTAACTTCGAACAGGTTTCGTTTTATCGTATATCAACAAGAAAACGAATTCCTCGAAACTCAAACTAAATACATATTCTGTTCAGTTCCTGTTATACTTAACATATAATTTTATTTTCAGGTTTCTTTTAAGTAATTTACGGTTAGTCATGAATATTATATTTCCTTTTCCAAGGCACCTCCGCGATTTCAACATTTCCTAAACAAATTCATATACATATTCAGAGCTCCATCGTAAACGACGGTGAAAAATTAAAACTATGGGGAAATAAATGCGGTAATCACAGAAATTCACACATGATCAAAGCGTATCTTAATTTCATTATGACGGTTTATCCATCTGAAACTCACATCAAGTGTATATTAAACTATAAGCTTTCAGCCGTTTGTACGCCTTTAACTGAGTAAGTGTTTTTATACATCTCTCAAGTTCAGAGAATTTGCATACATAAGAGTTGATAAGATGAGCATGACGACGGAAAGTCCATCGGATCGTTTCAATTTCACAACCTTTTAGTTCCGGCAAATATGTGTTAAATAAATAAAATACGAGTAGAAGGAATGTAGTACTATGATGAAGAATATTCAACAAGTTTTGTCGGATGACTTATGGAAAATACTAATGGATATTTTACATTAAGTCAGTATTATCTTCAGCGATCTGTTTTTCTTTCTTAGAAAAACAAATAAACGAACATTTATTATATTTAAAGATTATTGCAGTGTTCTGATTTTAAATAAGATAATCATCCCGGGTAAAAATAAATGACGAAAAATAAGAACTAAAATAGTACTGAAAATCTGCTTATATATATATAATCGGAAAATGAACTTAGAATAGACTGAGGTAGTGAACAAAAGACGGAAAGGAATGGAGAGAAAAAAACTTAAAACTCCCTGAAAAATTGAGACTAAATTCAAACGGATAATAGACTGAAAACTAGTACAAAACTGGAATAAATAAAAGATAACAATTAACAAACGTTCATTTCAATTGAAAAGCATACATATATATTCTTATTAATAACAACAATAATAATGATTAATAAAATATGAAATTGTTTTACATCAATATATTATAACAATTCTAAAAGATTCTTCGTGTTTCGATTCTTCTCGGTAAATCTCCTGGGCGTACGAAACTATTCGTTTTAAAAAAAAGAATTTGCACTCGATTTATATGTATGTACATATAAATAATTACTTACTCGAAATTCGTATTATCCGTGCTTCATATAATTCAGTGTGATTGTTTTCTAGCCACGGCAAATCACCAATCCATCCGGTTTTTATCAAATGAGGTTTCATCGCTACACAAATGTCTTTAAAACTAACGATTGATATTTCTTCACAATCAATCCAATATATTAATATCCACTTATGTCGAACATTAACTTGACACATTGAGTTTCACAGAATCCTTTATAGTATTATATTTAGAATTTAAACCACTTTTTGCAATTTTACAACACAATTTTATTTGCATGCTTCTCCATTGGGAGCTCGTACAAGAGTGAGTCAGGAAACAAAAAGGAATAGTAAACTATAAAAGGCAAAACCCTTCGAGAGGATTTCCCTTAAAATTCAAATTCATAGAAAACTACTATTCCAAAGTATGTGGTTCTTATGTCTTAGTGTGTGATTCCACCTAAGGGGATTTCCCTTTTTATAAAAATTCAATTCTTAAATTCAGTTTGCTTTCCGATACAGTTAAACTGAAATAAAGGTTTAAGTAGCTATTTCGACTGGAAAAATTTTTCCGACTTATTTGTAGTCTAATTTAAGTCACGATCTCGACTCAAAAAATTTTTCCGTCTTATATCAGTCTCAATTAAGCCCTACCTTCTTCAATAATCTATGTTTTAGTTCAATTCCCGTCAGATTTCAGTGTCATTCATTATTTTCGTTTTATTTCCGATCAGATTCCGTGGAAATTTCTGTTTTCAGTCTCATTTCAGTTCCTTTTCCGTCATATAATGGGTCCGCCATCTAACGTTTTTTTTTTCAAGTAGTGCTTATTTCGTGAATGGTAACACTTAGCTCATGTCTGATTTGACAGATAATTAGTTTTATCCTTCCGCTGAACGAATATGGTTGTGTATACGCTTGAACAACGCTGGGAAATATTGCGACATTACTTTGAAAATCATGGTAATGTTGCAGAATGTGTGCGAAAATTGCGTAAGGATTTTGGAAGAAGAGAAGCACCGTCAGCTCCGTATGTTCGTTATCTTGTGAAAAAAGTGAAAGAAACTGGCATCCTCATCGATAAACCAAAGCGTGAAAAGCCAAAAACAGTGCGTACACCCGAGAATATTGCTGCTGCGGCAAAAAGTGTGCGTGAAGCGCCATCAACATCAATTCACCGTCGTTCTCAACAATTGAACATTTCGGAGACATCATTGAGACGAATTTTGAATAAAGACCTTGGTATGACGCCATACAAAGTCCAATTGGTTCAGGAGTTGAAGCCAACTGACCATCCAATGCGTTTTCGCTTCGCTAAGTGGGCCTGCGATCGACTTACAGAAGATGCCGATTTTGCCAAAAAAATCATCTTTTCAGATGAAGCTCATTTTGATCTTGGCGGGTATGTAAACAAGCAAATTTGGGGCACAGAAAACCCGCACGCATACATTGAAAAGCCGGTGCACCCAAAACGAGCCACTGTTTGGTGCGGATTTTGGTCCAGAGGCATAATTGGGCCATTTTTCTTCGAAAATGAGCAAGGAGTGGCCGTTACAGTCAATGGCGATCGTTATCGGGCCATGTTGAACGAATTTTTGTTCACAAAAATTGAAGAGGAGGATATTGGCAACATTTGGTTTCAACAGGACGGCGCTACGTGCCACACAGCCGAAGCTACACTCGATGTTTTGCGCCCTGTTTTTGAAGATCGCATTATCAGCCGCAGAGCTGATGTCGTTTGGCCACCTCGGAGCTGCGATTTGACATTGTTGGACTATTATTTGTGGGGTGCCGTCAAAGATAAGTGTTACGCCGACACGCCAGAGACAATTGAGGCTTAAAGGACAATATTCGTGAAGCCATTGGTGAAATACAGCTGCACACAATCGATAATGTGCTTAAAAATTGGACCGATCGTGTAGGCTACTGCATGGCCAGCCGATGCAGCCATTTGAATGAAATTATTTTCCATTATTAACCGGAAGGATTGTACTTTCAAATAAAAGAAGAAATTTTAGAAAATATTCAGTAGTTTTTCTTATAGCATTTTCAAAAAAAAAAAAAAGTTATTTGGCGGACCCTATATTTCTCCTCGGGTTCTAATTTAAATATTAGGTGTGCAATTAAGTTATCGCTGTTTTTTTGATGAAAAAAATTGTGAAAAACGGAATTAAATGAATCATTTAAAGTATTGCCCATCTCTAGCGATAACTTGTTCCAATCTTTCTGGCAGAGCTCGCATACCGTCACGGACTATCTATCGTCTTTTGAGACTATCCACGAATCAAGCCATGTCTTCATATAAATGGAACTGCTAATCAGCCAGACTATGTGCCATCGAAGGGAACAAGTGATAATCGGACGCCGCAATATCTGGGGAACATGTAGGGTTGGGTAGGACTTCCCATATGAGTGTTTTTTAGTAGGTTTTAACGGGCTTGGCAACGTCAGGCTAAGCGCTGTAGAATCACTTTTTCGTGCCTCTGCTCGTATTGTGGCCGCCTTTTGCGATGCGGCCAAATGCGATGAGGAAAACCCTTCCTTTTTTGCCGCTGGATTAGTTGTTCACAGGCGAAAAAGCGACGTTCAACGCCTCTTGGCTTCAAATCATATGGAACTCAAATTCCTTGCTTTTGAATCATTCCCAACGCATGCAATCGTTTGGAAATAGCTTGGCGGGTAACTCCTAAGACTGAAGCAAGCTCTTTTTGCGTTTGGCATGGATCCTCATCGAGCAATGCCTCCAATTCAGCATCTTCTCTGAAGCGAAATCGAAATCACCGTCTCTGAAGCGACGGAATCAATCACGGCACGTTGTTTCACTTAGAGCAGCATCTCTGTAAACTTTTTAGAGTTCTCGATGTGCTTTAGCCACCGTTTTCTTCGAATGAAAGAAGAAAAGCAACACTTCCCGCAAATAACGATTATTTGGCACAAAATCAGAAATTTTCACGCAACCAAAAGTATATGACGCAAAAACAAAATCACTAACGTGTCAAAGCGGTTTGTTTACCATATGTCTAAGCTTAGTTTATGACGTTTTGGATACGTCACAATCGACCAACACTTCCTACTGGAGCCATATCTTGATAAAAAGCGAGAACTGAGTTGCACACCTAATAAATATACCAACCAAGACCTCGAACATGTTTTTGATTGGGTTAATCACCCCTGTCATTCTTCCATCTCTGGAGTGGAGGCCATTTACGGATTGTTATCTTTTTTTCTTTTATTGTTAAAGACATTCTGCGCCATGCCACATGATCCGAGCAGTTTTTAGTTTTATATATACTTAACATACTCGTATAAAGTGTATAAGCTAATGCAACGAATCAAAATTTTTGGATACGATCGCATGATAACAACCGCTGCCGGAAATTCCACACGCGCAGCATAAATTGCACGTTTCACCCACATGCTTCACGAGCATCGCAGACACGCCGCATATTCCCATCCGATAACTTCCCAAAAGCTCAGCTTACATCCATCCCAAAAACCGCATTCCTTCACGTCCACTATCTCCCGGTTCCAATCGTCGCATAGCATTAAGACAATTTTCTGTTAGATTTAAGTTCAGTTCTAAGCAGTCATCCAATAAATCCAAATAATCCAAAAGAAAAGGGGGACTAAATAGAAAATATTTTTTTTTTGATTTCTAAAAATAAAATAATTTAACTTATGTATATACTCGTATGTATATCTTTTTTTTATATTTTTTCTTATTTTTATTTTTTTATTAAAACAGAAAATTAATCCTACCCGCCACCCTACCCTACCTTAACCTACCCTAAACCACCCTAAAATATATCCTAACCTACCCTAGCTTATGTAGGCCTATGATTGTCGTTTGACAGGCCTTGCCCTGAAGAGGCTAAATGAACTGCAGGTACCACTGACGAAGTCCGCTCCAACCACCGAAGACGTTGATGTTGTTGAACGACGTCTCCCCAATCTCGGCGCGACACCGATTTACTAAACCTGAGACGCCCAGACTCACGGAGCGCTACATGATGTTCGTATATGTATCGCCGCTCCACGGGACTACGGGCCACGTAGTCTATCTAATCTATCCTGGATCAACCCACATTGATCTAAATAGAGGAATGCCTCTGGTGGGACAAAGGCGTACCCTCTGGTGATACAAGTAGTTGGGGTAGTTAGCCCCTGATCTACGGGGCTTGTTAACCCAAGTCATTGCTCTTGCAGCGTGGCTTCGAATCAGTTTTATCAGAAGGGTATCCACCCGTACAATCCTGGCCTATTGTATAGGACCTCGTTCGGGTAAAATTTCGTATACTCAGATTCGGGTGTCCTATATAACTCGAGAAAAGCCCTGAGACATTGTCTCTCAAGCACCCGAATCCTTTCCATTAAGCTGGCTCTCACATTGAAGCAGACGGGACATCCATAGGCAACCATGGGCCTGATTAAGGCTATGTAGCAGATTACCTTCACTCTGGAATCAATTTGGCTACTGTGGAACAGCAATCTTGTCAGAGCGAAAGTGCCCCAGACCCTTGTTTCGCCAGTGGACGTCCATCCGACCCAAAAATTGAGAGCCTGCGCCAATTTTTTCTAGTGTCCCAAGAGCTCCTAGCCAAAGGCGTTCTGAATAAAATAGATTCTGATTTCTGGAAGTTGATCTTCAACTTCTAGTCATCACAATACTGCTGATTTTTTTTCGAAGTCACGTTGCAGAAGAGTAACAATGATGTCAATCGTTGGACCTGATCTGTACGCAATTAAGTCGTGCGCGTACAGTATTGAATGGTAATGAGAAGCTATCAGATCACTGAAGTAAATGCTGAAAAGTATCGGCGAGTTCACCGTACCCTGTTGCAGTCTGTTGTTAATATCAAATGTTTGAGTAGAAGTCACGTTGGCAATTTTCACAACGAACTTTCTACTGGTTAACATGTCGAAAATCATATATAGCAGTGGTTTACTTATGCCCAGCCGACTGAGCTTGTAATAAAGACCTTGTAACCATACGGTGCGAAGGCTTTTTCCAAGTCAATCAGACAGGCACCCGTGCATTGGTTCTTGCATTTATTCCATTGGATATCCGAGACGAGGTTCGCCGCTGCATGAATAGTCTGAAACCGAATTGGTTTTCCGGAATGATTTTATTGTCCTCAACCCATCTGGACAGGGCTTTATGAACCACCTTCTCGAATACCTTGCTGATACTCGGAAGTAGACTTATCGACCGGAGATTTGCCGGGTCAGAGGTTGCACTACCGCTGTCTTCCAGTGCACTGGATAGTATGCATTGTTCAGTGTATTGTTGAACAGGATAGTGTACCTCTCTATAGCCACTGGCGCGAGGTGCCGAAGCACAACATTGGATACACCGTCGACTCCAATTTTTTCTTCTTCAATGATTCGAAGATCATCTGAAGATCTTCCGTCGAAATGAACAGGGTATGAGCCCCCTCACTGGCGATGGCATTGTTTGCCATGAAATCTTCATTGAACCTAGTAAAACCAAGGTTCTCTGATTGCCCTGTAGGACTTTGTTTTCCAGATCGCGGTTTGGGCGAATGCTATCATTCACCATATACACTTCCTAGAATACAGCTCCCACTGTCGCCACCTTCTCCTTATTTTTACTAGTCATCTTTTGTTTGAAATAAATCACGAAGAAATCATCATCCAGGTGATCCGAGCATAACTGTGCCTATGGTACTGCTGCAATTATGGCTTATTCATTATCTCGAGTGTTGAGATTTCCCTTTAACACTTGCTGCACTCTCCTTTCAGTTAAATAACAATCTGCAATACCTTTTATTTTATCAAATAGTTATATACATACATCTTCCATCCGGCCCGTGTTAAATACTGTATTTAGTACCGTCGATCAGATCTATTAACAGGTCTGCAGCTTTGCCCAAATATAAGAAATTACATACAACGACGTGTATATATCGTACTATTTTTGTCGCCATGGACCCATTTGATAAGCAGTACTCTATGTGTTACAATAATTCACTAATTTTCTTTTCATGTTACTAAAATTAAATTCACCTGGGAAATTATCGTTCAAGCACTTTTAGACACTTTCAAATAAAAAAACCTAAAACTCTTCCTTAATTACAAGTTTTAATGAAAATGCAATTTTTTTTCTAAAGTAGGTATGTCTTTTCTTTAATTCCCCTAATTAGAAGGAATAAATTTACCCAATTTTATAATAGCTCAACATATGTATGTATGTCAGCATAACTTAAACCTCAAACTGAAAAGTTAGATACCTTTATAGCCGAACTGCGTTCGCTTCAATACCAACTACCATATACATATAAAGAGAATTTTTCCACATTGAATTTCAAAAAACTAACCGGCAGTAATGCGTGTCTCAATTTTTGTAGATTACTTGCGTTAGATATCCTCTATTCTCTTGCAAGCACTCATGGAAACTATTAACCGAATGTAGTGGGCTCATATTCACTTACATTACAATGAATATTTCTGGGAGTATTTGCTCCAAAGGTGAAAGCCTTTGTCATCAATATAAACAAGGATCAATATGATATGATATGAAGCGCGAATCGCCAAAGCGTGCCATCAATTTTTATGTAAGCAACTGACGAAACTGAATTGGATGATAAGGCCCTCATCCAGTTGGAACCACATGCGTAATTTATAATATATTCTCGAAGGCGGGATAAAAAATACATATTTTAGTCGCATACAAATTGCTAATACTATATGTATCATCAGTAACAGTTATTGTTGCACCGCTCGAATTTTCAAACGATGCGGCCGATTATTTTATTCACTGACAAAGCACAACATTCTTGAAGCTCGGGCTCGACTTGTCTAATTTATTGCGGTGCATGAATTTCGATACTTCTGTGCTCATGTTTGCTTAGTCTATCTCGTAAACAACTGACGTAGTAATAGGAGACTTCCACCACCAGTGTGATATCGCAACAGAGAGAAGATGAATCTACTGCGCCTATCCCTCCGCGTGAAACACTGTGTAGAATGACACTCCCAGTTAAATTGCTTTGCAATTTACCACAACCTCCATATACATACGAGGGGCAATCAAAAAGTAATGATAATCAATGTATAATACAACATTTATTCTTTCAAATTATTTTTCTACATAATCTCCTAATAAGTTAATACATTTAGTCCATCTCTTCTCTAAAGCTTGTATTCCATTTAAAAAAAAAATCTTTATCTTGCTCCTCGAAAAACACTTGTACGGCAGCCATCACTTCACTATCATCGCAAATTTCTGGCCTCTGAAGTGTTCCTTGAGGTGAGGAAAGAGATAGAAGTCGCTGGGGGCTAGGTCTGGAGAATAGGGAGGGTTCGAAGCCCGCTTCCCGTATGGCATCCAGCAACTTGAGCTTTGTGAGAGGGTGCGTTGTCTTGGTGAAACAACACCTTCGCACACAGTTTGGCCCGCCTTTTTTCCTTAATGGTTTCCCACAACTTTTTTTTTTGTTCTGCATAGTAGGAGCCTGTAATACTAGCTCCCTTCTCCAAATTATCAATCATGATTATTCCCTCGGCATCCCAAAAAACAGACGCCATAATCTTGCCTGCCGAGCTTGAGACCTTGAACTTCTTAGGGGTCGGTGAAGAAGGTCTTTTCCAGGCCATAGACTGTTGTTTAGTCTCGGGGTCGAAGTTTCGTCCATCGTTACAAAACGAGTGCAAAAGCCGCCGGATCCTTTTGATATTTTTCAAGATTCGCTCTTGAAATGCGAAATCGCTTCTCTTTTTGTTCGTCGGTCAACATTCTTGGGACCCATCTTGCGGAGACCTTCTTCATGTTCAAATCATCTGTCAGGATACTTTGAACGCTTCCAAATGAGAGCCCTGAGATCTTAACTAAATGTTGGATGGTCACTCGTCGGTCATCTAGCACGATGTCTATTATCCTCGGTGCGGGATGTGGATGGACGCCCGGAGCGTCTTCAGTCGACGTTCTGCCCAGTTTGAACTCCTTACTCCACCTTGCAACTGTGGAATATAGACGAGCAGAATCCCCCAATGTTTTCACTAAGTCAGCATGAATTTCTTTCGTAGACATTTTTTTCAGGTAGAGGTACTTAATGACGGCTCTTACTTCATTTTCTCCATTTTGATGTGATCTCTTCGACTGCTCGTGTTTAAATGAATGTATATGAAAATATGAACTATTTCTAAGGTTTTTTTGCTCGCTACTAGTGAGGGTATACGTGAGTGCAAACAATAGATTGCACGTAATTAGGCCCTGCAATAATACCCGTTTATCGTTACTTTTTTGATTGCCCTTCATATTCAATCATAATTATATAATAAAATTATATAGCAAATAGTAATTTTAAATATAACATGAAGGTTAGTATCATTCGGGTCTTTATTTAATACATAGAACATTTTTGTTAAATTTGCAGGTGCTCGATATCCTACGTGTATGCATTAACAACACCTGCAGACCTCCTAGAAACTGCACAAAATGCCTTGGCGTACGAAGAATCTGGTGCGAAAGTTAGCTGTTCACAAAATAACGACTTCGATATTTGCCCGCCAAGTAAATTCCGTCAGCCAAGCGGAGAGTGTAACAATATTATCCATAGAAACTGGGGAGCCCGTGGCGATGTATTTTTAAGACTCCTAGAACCCCAATATGCCGATGGTATTAGTCAACCGCGCTCGTCACATACCGCCAAAGAACTTCCTCATGCTGAATTCATAATTGAAAACCTACAAAGTCACATTGAGCCGGAAATTAGACATCCACACATCACTGCTATGTTGCCTGCTTGGGGGCAATTACTTTCGAAGGATTTAATCGAATTTACTCAACTTTCCTCGACGTCAAGCTGCTGTGAGGGAATCTCGAATGTTAGCTGTTATGTAAATCTAGGGGCAGACTGTAAAGAATACAAGAGATCAACACCGGGATATGATGCCAGTTTTTGTGGAAAAAGTAATCTTTTTTGGAACCTGCTTGAAGTTATATGAATTATCAATTTGTTTATTTTTTATTCTAGGAAAACGCGAGCAGATGAACACGGCTTCAGCTTACATAGATGGGTCGGGCTTGTACGGTACGACGAGAGAGGATGTTGAAAACTTAAGAACCTTTAATAAGGGCGGTATAAATGCTGATAAATGCAGTAATTGTCAGGTTTCCGGTGCAACAGGAGCTCTCCATCGGGCGCTACTGCAAGAACATAATTATATCGCCGAACAATTATCAAATTTGAATCCAGCATGGTCTGATGACACCCTCTTCCTAGAAGCCAGAAGAATTATAATTGGACAAATTCAGCACATTACATACAATGAATTTTTACCTCTAGTCCTAGGCCAGGAGACGACAGCTCAAGCTGATTTGAAGTGGGTTCCTGGAAGTTAGATTTCAATTACCTGTTCTTTACGAGTACCTATTTTGTTTTTAAAGGTTGACTTCAGAACAATATTTCACCAACTATTCCAGCAGTAATCGAGGTGGTATCTATAACGAATTCGCTACTAGTGCGATTCCCGCATTTCTTACCATGTATCCGCCTGAGATGGTAAGTAGCCTTCTTATATTGACCTTCGAATTCATATCTACGCCTCGAAATAGATAAGCTCGACGATGTCAGCAACCTCACTGCTCAAACTCGCCGCTCTCCAAAAATCACTCGTTCCACCAAGCGTTACATCAAGCGGTTGGAGTGAATTAGCTTTGGAAATTCATCGAGCTCGTGATCATGGCATTCCATCATATTTACATGCATTAGATTTGTGTAATAAGCGCTTTGACGATAATGCAGTCGCTAATATCACTTTTGGAGAACTATCCACTGTTGCAAAAATACCAGAAGAGCACATCACCATGCTTAAGGATATTTACGAGTAAGGAAATCAGCAAAAACTAAGAAAACCAAAATTCTTACCGATATTTATAGAGATGCCGCGGATATTGACTTATTGGTTGGCGCTCTACTGGAGTACCCTGCTGTAGGATCCCTATTCGGACCAACAATCACTTGTTTGTTGACACGCCAATTTGCACATCTAAAGGCAACCGATCGGTTTTGGTATGAAAATGATATTCCTCCGTCATCATTCTCCCTCGACCAACTGAAGGCTGTTCGTCAAACAACACTATCGGGACTTTTGTGCTCGACAAATCAAGTCGAGAGGGCCCAACCAAAGGCTTTTATTCGCGAGGACAGCTTCCTGTACGTTTATTATTCTGATTAAATTTTATTAAGGTTAGTAAGGTATCTTCTCTTTGTAGTAATACCCTCCTCTCATGCAACCAGCTGCCGAAATTGGACTTACGTTTGTGGCAAATCGATCCAAGTGAGGAAGACCATAAGGAAAATATTGAATTAAAACCACAGATTAAAGAAGCCATGAATGACCTTAGCCCTCAAGTGATGAAAGCTGCTGTTGAAAAAGCAAAGGAAGAACTTAATGCTAGAAAGCGTTTCGAATACAACGCATGGCTATCTCGTAACTCAATAAACATTATGACAAGCTTGAGCAGACCTTAATCACTATTTCAATCTTTTTCAGATGGGGGAATCGATGCCAAATCACCCGATGGTATGGCCGCTTCTTTCAGTAAAGCAAATCGTGCCGCACTACTACTGGCCAATACCTCGCTTATGCTCGAACTTACCTCCAACGAAATCCTAAGCACTTTAAATTCGATTACACGCAGAAAACGGCAAGTATTCGATGCAAGTCTTAATTCTTTCAACCGTAACGAACTGACCGAAACTCTTCAAACAATCGACATAAGCACTTTCCTTGCCGGCAATATCAATGCACGCCAACAGCATTCTGAAGAAAATTGTGATGACCCACCAATCCCGTGTGAAACAAACACACCTTTCCGTACTATCACCGGCTACTGTAACAATCTTCGCAATCCCAATTGGGGAAAGTCACTAACTGTATTCTCGCGACTTCTCCCGGCTCAGTATGATGATGGAGTGTCTAAGCCACGTATTCTTGCAGTAAATGGAAGTCCATTGCCGAATCCTAGAACAATATCTACCCTCATCCATCCCGATATATCTAATTTACACACTCGCTACTCACTCATGGTTATGCAGTTCGCTCAATTCTTGGACCACGACTTAACGCTTACACCCATTCACAAAGGTTTCCATGAATCAATCCCGAGTTGCCGTCGATGTGATTCGCCCCAAACTGTTCATCCGGAGTGTAATCCTTTCCCAGTACCACCGGGGGATTACTTCTATCCAGAAGTTAATGTTACTAGTGGCGAACGACTGTGCTTCCCGTCTATGAGGTCGCTACCCGGTCAACTAACCCTAGGACCTCGGGACCAAGTCAATCAGAATACGCATTTCTTAGACGCTTCTATGATTTATGGCGAAAACCATTGCATTGCCAACAAACTGCGAGGATTTTCTGGCCGTATGAACTCCACGATTCATCCTGTTCGTGGCAAGGAACTGCTACCTCAAAGCAATGCGCATCCCGAGTGCAAGTCTCGCAATCGCTTGTGTTTCATTGGCGGTGATGACCGTGCCTCTGAACAGCCGGGTCTCACCGCAATTCACACAATTTTCCTACGAGAACACAATCGCATAGTTGAAGGACTACGCGGCGTAAATCCACATTGGACAGGTGACCAACTATATTATCACACCAGGCGCATCGTTGGTGCTCAGTTCCAACACATGGTCTTCAACGAATTCTTACCGCGTATTCTCAGCTGGAATGCTGTGAACTTGTATGGCCTTAAACTTTTGCCGCAAGGATACTACAAAGACTACAATCCATCATGCAGTCCCATCATATTTAACGAATTCGCAGCGGCAGCTTTCCGTATCGGACACTCGTTGTTACGACCGCATATTCCACGTCTAAGTGTTAATCATCAGCCAGTCGATCCGCCCCTGCTATTGCGTGATGGATTTTTCAAAATGGATGCTCTCCTTCAAGTTAGTTTAGACAATTGCAAAAATTGAATAAAAAAATTAATAAATGTGAGCACCTTTCAGCCGGGAATCATTGATGAAATCAGCAGAGGTTTAGTTGCCACTCCCATGGAAACACTCGATCAGTTCATTACCGGAGAAGTAACCAATCACTTGTTCGAAGATAGAAAAATCCCATTCTCTGGCATTGATTTGATTGCCCTCAACGTCCAAAGAGGTAATTTAAAAACAAAATTAATTCATACCGCTAATTTCTTTGTACGAACCACATTTCGTAACAGCTCGTGATCACGGTATTCCATCATACAACAATTACCGCGCATTGTGTAATCTGAAACGAGCAAATACTTGGTCCGACTTAAGTCGTGAAATTCCACCAGAAGTAATCAATAGATTCAAGAAGATCTATGCTTCCGTTGATGACATTGACTTATTCCCTGGCGCGATGACCGAACGACCTCTTCAAGGCGGTCTAGTCGGTCCGACGTTAGCGTGTATAATTGGTATACAATTCAGGCAATTAAGAAAGTGTGATCGATTCTGGTAAGTAGCATTTTCACTTATTTTCCAGAATAAATTTGCGAACGCAGCATCGGTGTTCCTCTTATCTAATCGACTTCTACTAACTTTTCAGGTATGAGAATGAAAATCCCGAGATAAGATTCTCTGAAAGACAATTAGCTGAAATTAGAAAAACCACTTTGGCGAAAGTTATATGCGAGAACCTGGAAATTCCCGGCGATATGCAGCGTGCTGCTTTCGACTTGCCCAGCAATTTCCTGTAAGTTAATTTTTATTGAATGAACATTCAAATTATATGAAATTATGAATCATTCATTAATTTGTTTTCATTCGTTGTTCATAGAAATCCTCGTGTTCCATGCCAATCCATGCCACAAATTGATCTGAGTGCTTGGCGTGAAAATATACAGGGTTGCCAAATCGGTAACCGACAAGTGCAGATAGGGGAATCGGCATTCCCATCACCATGTACGAGCTGTGTTTGTTCAGCTGATGGGGTAAGTAATGAAACTGAATGTTTACTTTATAGTACTTTAGTGCAAACCGTCCTGGCCCATAACCCTACAAGCATTCAGGGACCTTTTCTAGATCTACTAGAGGAGTTTGCTATGCGTTAGAGTACCCGGATAAAAATACTCCCACTTTATTGTATGCCCCCCGAAAAATGGAATAGAAATGCGAAGCAACTGAACTAATATAGGGCTAAAGTATTTCATACACATTACGACTTAGTCTTATCCGCACCGTCGTGTCGTCTTCCCCATCAGAGACAGCACTCTTCTTACTGATGCCAGCCACGATGAGATGCTCTAATGATACATATAGGCCTTCTGAAGTCAATTCTCTCATCTCTTAATGATACAACCAAACTCAAGACTTCTTGTAGACATCGGAGTACGAGTACATACGGTTCTTTAGACTAAAACCAGGATAGCTTTGCCACCTGAGATTGTGTGACAAAAGGGCAGACGCTCGACGGAGTCCTAAATAGGACACAATGAATTAAATTTTCCAATTTCTTAGTGTACGCCCCATGATTAAAATACCAAGAAAGGGAAAATTCAGAATAGCATTCAGAACAGAGCCCAGCAAACCGTTTTTTGGAATTTGGCGTGGGCCCTTCACACGCTTTCGCAATAGCTTTTGTTTTTATAGGGTTCGTGCAGGTTCAAGAGTGTACGCTTTTATGGTGTTTGTCACACAACCTGGTGCAGATGGTTTGTGTCGAAGATGTTCGTTCACTGCTCTCAGGGGGTGGTTGTCCTAGATAATATTGTTTGAGAGCTTCGACTGAATTTGCGTTGGTTGTAGTTCACAGTCACACTTTTGTTTCCATGTCATTAAGGTGTTATATTAAAAATGCACACACAGAGTATGAATTTTGGAGTGATTTTATGCTGCGAGTGTTATGCCTTCATCAACACTTTTTAATTATCTCTCATTCACAACTGATGCTGTTGCACAATTTATCTGTATAGGAAATATTCTTGGCTATAGACAGACTTGAGCTACAGACCTTCCTCAATGGTCGATGATGATTACCATTGCACCACGACCACCCCCTAAATAGCTTGTTCTACCAGACAACTGATGCGCATTAAATCAAAAAAAAAATGTTTAACTCGTTATGCTTGAACCAGATTAGCTAATGTTCTAGGTGAATTCCGCGATATTATTATTGTATTTTTGGAGTTAGAAAGATGACGCACCTCAGCCGAGGTATTCATTTCCGTTATATTCATGCTTCTCGTACAGAGAACAACTTCCGTACTGATAGCTGATTTCTCAATCACATTTAGACCTTATACTCGTACAAGGTAGACAATAACCAAATATGGACACAAATATGGACGCCTCACCTACCTTTGTATCGAGACAGCCGATATCAACCAAAATATTCAGTGTAACTTTCCCAACGTTTTGAAGGGCTGCCTCACATGATTTTAGGCCTTAAGAGGATGTAACTTAACCAACCTAATTCTATTAGCCATTCCATGCATCGTATGGGCTTCCAACTTACTCTGATGCTTTTGCTTTTTTGCTTTCGTCATTTAAGGTATTTAATCAACTTACTACTCGCGTTCACTGGTTTCATCGCTTCCAGTATTGTTTATTAGGTTCACCTTTAGATTTCCCTCTCAGCGTCGTGTATTTCGTTTATTAATTCACAAAGGATCGCTGGGTAAAGTAACTGCAATTGTGTCGCTGATAAATTGTCGAATTGGGAAGGAACTTTGGAATGGATGGACATTTGTTAGTCAGCAGCCACATTAAAAGCGAAATTACATATCAAGCTCTCTGTATCACAAAAAAAAACCTAAGCAAATAAGTCAATAAAGGTTAAGGCGTTAGAAAAAAAATGTACTAGGCGTTAATGAAACAAGTTAGTTACTCATGTATCATTCAAAGTATTTTCCATCGCTGGCCACTACTTTCTCCCATCTTTCGGGCAGTGTACGAATCCCGCGTCGAAAAAAATTGTTCATCATTTGAAGCGATCCACGAATCGAACTAATTTGTGACTTCTTCATGAGATCGGAAGTGTTGGTCAGCAAGGCCATGCGTCATTGATCGAAACAGGTGATAGTCAGAGGGAGCAATGTCTGGACAATACGGTGGGTGGGGTAGGACTTTCCATTTTAACGTTTCCAAGTACGTTTTGACCTCTTTGAAACGTGGGGTCAAGCGTTGTCGTGCTGCAAAATCACTTTATCGTGCCTCTCGCTGTATTGCGGCCCTTTGTCTTTTAATGCTCTGCTCAAACGCATTAACTGCGTTCGATAACGAGCACCTGTGATTGTTTCACTTGGATTTAACACCTCATTGTACACGACGCCGAGCTGGTCTTGTCTCTTGGTTTCAAGCATACGGGACCCAAGTTTCTTCTTTCTGAATCATGCCCATGGCCTTGAGATGTTTTGAAATGGTTTGCTGTGTCACTCCCACTGATCGTGTCAATTCTTCTTGAGTTTGACGCGAGTCTTCACTCAGCAATGTTTCCAATTCTGCATCTTCGAAAACTTTCTCTCTTCCACCACTATGCCGGTCTTCGAAGTTAAAATCACCGTTCTTGAAGACGACACGTTTTTTCACTAATAGCGTCCTCACCATACGAATATGAGAGCATTCGATGAGACTCAGCCACTATTTTTTTACAAAATGATATTAAAAAAATTAAATTAAATTAAATTAAAAAATAAATAATAAATAAAAATAAATATAATTATTTTTATTTATTTATAAATTGAAATTTGATTTTTATAAATGAGGTAGATAAAGTTGTTTTTTAAACATTTTGATAATTATTTTCATTATTTGAAATTATAATTATAATTTATAATTTTAATTTATCTTAGTGCTAATGGTGCACAATATTTTTGTCTAGCCCATGTTTTGCTAATACAAATAGATTTAATGGTTTCAACACACGTGAGCAGGCGATATATACTCGAAGCTGTTAATAGGCCGTATTTTTCAAGTCCAAATCGCAAATGGACATTTTTTGGTTCTGAGACTTGTGTATGGTCATTGCCTAAGGAATCGGAAATTGGAGCTTTTAAATGGTATAGCTTTTAAATGCTATCATAACGTGGCAACAGGACCATTTCTCCCTCAAATTTTTCACTCAAAATAGTCGCTTCAAGAATATTTCCGGTGATCCTTGTGATGACTAAACGTATACCGTTGCATAATCTAGGCGGATTCAAATTACGAAGCAAAATAATAGTTGAACCAATCTTTAACTAAAAAGTATGTGGTGGCATTCCTGGTATATCTAGAGAATTTAAAAACTCGATTGGAAAATTTATAGCTTCATTTTTATTTACAATAGTGTTGATTAATTTAAAAGGACCCGTGCAGGGACGGGTTAAGAATATCTCTGCAGCGATACCTCTCACTTGTCGTAAAAGCCGACTAAAACAAAAGTAAACAAATCACATCTAGGCAATTTAGAAAACACCAAGGTGAGCCTAGGGACACATATACCACCATTAAACTGCCCCACAAGTGTACATGCAAATCAGTGAGTTGACACGACTGGAGATCACCGGTGTTGTAAGAGTAAGATCAAACAAAAAAATCTGGAGCATGCCCGTGTCACAAAAAAAAAAAAAAAAAAAAAAGCCAGGCCGAAAAACAATTGGTGCACAAATGCAAAAACACCAGCATTTGATTGGCCTCAGCGATGAAGTAATCCCAAACCGGGAAGCCTGCCGGTACTTTCTGAGGTCAAACCGGCAACCCCACAAGCGGACCAGTAGGAATGCAGTTAAGTGGGAAAGTTATGGTCCTACACTTCTGACCATAACAACGCCGGAAAAAGGAAAAGAAGAAGAAGTGTTGATTAATTTAAAAGACATTAGATAAGCTGGCAGTAATTGTTGTATCTGGAAGTTAATTTCGTCGACTTCAACATTTCTTGCTGCCAAAATAGTATAATTATTGAATCAATTATGATCTAAGTAATTATTCGATATATTCGGGACCAGCAGTGCAGAAATTGTCTGGCAATTTGATGTGTTGTGTATTTTCACCGTTTTCAACATCTGGCAACTACTTAGAGAATACTTGTGGCAATGGATCATTTTGCAATTGTACTCGCGTGTTCAAGGTCAATCGAAGTCGACACAGCACAATAATAAAAATGTTAATACACAAAAAAATCAAGAAAGACGGTTATATCGTAAATATAAACACATATGATGTGGAGTTAAATATAGGAGAAAGTAAAAAGGTACCAAAGATCCCAACAATTCTGCTCCACACCTTGCCGCAAGGGGCTGTAATCCTCCATTCAGAAAGTAAAAATAAAATGATTATGTCACATTGAACTGGCAGACGAAGGTAGAACGTGTATAGTTGTCCCTAAATAAAAACGAAATTATTAATTTTTCTTTCTTTTTGAGCCCCGAAAATAATCGGGGCCTTAAAAGATACCGCAACACCATCCCATCTGCTGGATAGTTATCAAGCCTAGATAACCAAGTATTGTCGGTATTGTGTCAGTAAGTTAACTCATAACGCCATCTGTTAGAATTTTATGCTTACATGGGCCAGCGCACACGGGAATAATTCTACCAGAAGGAAAACTGAATGAATTACTTCGGCAGAAAGAATTGTATACGTGAACCTCGTTTCATTGTGTTAGTGACGAATTACGATTGAACCGCAACACCAGACCAAAACGGTGCAGATTCGAAAAATAAAGACTTGTGTGGGTGTTAGTTTTGTGCCCTGTTATACCACTCGATATGCGGTAGAAGATTTTACTCCGTTTCATACTAAACAATTCAGCTCTCTTTCCCATAAAATCAATTTTCTGCCAATAGAAATACTCCCTTGTGCGCTGGCCCAATTACTTACATATCGCACATCCGGTGCAATATCGACGCAAATGAAATTTTTGTAATTGTTAAGAAATTACATTTAAACTCTTAGCTCTTCTTTGCACTATAAATTGCAGGCAATATTGTCTTCTTGATTGCTAAAAAAAATTTTATTAATGTGCGAACAAGATTTAAAAAATGTTTTTGCTTTTTGAAGTCTTATTAAAGTAAAGAAGGGCTTTGAAAGTTTCAAGGGCCCTCAATTAACTCATTATTGCTTTAAGAATAATTATTTTTTTTGTAATAAAAAAAGGGTAAATATTTTTTGTGCTTTGTTTCGTATTTATTTAATTAAAAATGTCCCTAATAAAATGTTTCGTAATATTTGAGAACAATGTTTGTTTTTAATAAATTAGCAAGTAATCTTTTTTTCTTCCCGTAATTAATTTTTTTAAGTGTAAGCCGGTTTTAATTTTATATTTTTGAAACCTTTTTTCTTGATTGAGCGTGCAATGTTTTGGGTTCTTGCAAGGATCCATTCTCCATCGTAGGAGGTCATGCACTCAATACGATCACTTCCCTTTGTCTATCTTATGATTTTGATGTCTGAGAGTTTCATCTGGCCGTTTTTTGTGTCTTTTGTGATGTTGAAACCCATTTCGCCCATAAGCAAATTAAGGTCATAAAAATCCTTATAGTAAATCTCAACTCTATCGTAAGGAAACCCCTTTTTTATAATTCCTGATAAGTGTAAAATATTGACCCGGAACGTGTAGGGGTCCGGACTTTTTGCTGTTTATATGTTCTTTTCTATTACGAAATGGACAATGTCCCCATCGTCTTGAGTATGGCTTCTTATCAGATATTTGGGCGTTATGCTTTTTACGTGCAGTTTTGAAACAGCGAATAAGTACATTGCAAGCACAAATCTAAGAAAAGTTTACTGGTATTAGGAAATATAAACTTAAACAACCTACTCCTTATTTACTTATTTTTTTGCTGACCTCAGCAATTGTCAGAATAGAAAATGTATTCGCTGTTTAGACGAGATTTTAGATCTTCCTCAAGAAACTTGAGAATGCAAGTTCCAATCTCAATCGCTTCTCTGTGTCTCAATCCTTAATGCCAGAAGAAACATTTTGTCAAGTTATGTGTGCTGTTTGTTACCTGGAATCGAATTAGTAAAAAAAATTAATAGTTCAATATACTAAACGATTACCCCAGGTGAAATTATACCAGGTAAGTTTTGGTTTGTAAAAAATGCTGACGATTCTTTCAATATCTGCCACTTTTTCTTTTCGACTTAGTTCATTTTCTTTGATATGCTTTTTCACCCAATTTTAACTTTTCTTCCCGACTGGCGTTCTTGTATGCTTTACAATGATCACATTGATCCTTTTTGGGCACAAAAAACCCTATGTTGAATTCTTGATTAAAAATGCAGGCATAGGCATCGTAGCTAGCTGCTGTTTTCTTTTCCAAAGTCCTTTGAGCTTCGTAATTTCGGTTCATCTTCTTGGAATATAGTTAATGTGTTCACGAATGGAATTGGCAACTTCTGGCTGTAGTTTCGTATGTTTCCCGTATTTTCCCTCACTGTCTTCAGGAATTACATCAGCACCTGCAATCTTTGCTTGGATACCATTCGGTGGGGACGCTCTTCTATTCCTAATGTATTCATAAGAAAAGTTTTGGATACTCATATACTTTTTCCGTCATTCAGAAATGAAAATGAGCAGTTTGGTTTCCCTAGCTCTTTCGGTATAAGGCCTTCTTTAATTCGCCGAAAAGTGAGTTTTAAAGAGCAATACAAGAACTCAAAAACTCACGTTGCTTTTGCAATGATCCTAATGACCAATATGTTTCAAAGAGCTGTGTTCTCTGATCATCTGTAAACTTTGAAGAACAAGAGACCTTTCATTTGCAAACTTGCCCCATGATTCTTTCTCCCACCGTCTTGCCAGAAACCGATACTCATTCTTTTCAAGTATTTTTCCTAAGTTTCCTCTGATTTTTTTGCCATAGCTCAGACTAACGAATCTTTTTTTTCTCTTTTTTTTTGATAATGGGCCTATTGTGACGTCCCCCATTTAGAGTTCACTTAAAAATCGCGAGTTCATGATAGAACTTAGTATTCTTTTGAGTGAACTAGCAGCGATTTGTTCTGCTTCAAGATAATGCCTGCCTACGAGGGTGGTCCGATAAGTACATACTTTGCCTACAAAAGAAAAACAAATATTTTGGAGGAACGGCGATTTATTTTTCAATATAATCTCCTTTAAGCTCGATACACTTGACCCAGCGATGCTCCTTCTTTAACCCGTCTGAAAAATACGTTTTCTCGAGGTCTGCAAAGTAAGCCTCCGTGGCGGGGATGACCTCCTCATTCGACTGAAATTTCTACCCGGCGAGTGACTTTTTCAAGTTTGGAAACAAAAGGAATTCGCACGGGGCCAAATCTAGAGAATACGGATGGGGCACCAGTTCGTAGCCCAATTCGACCAATTTGGCCGTGGCGAGGACGGAATTGAGCCGGTGCGTTATCATGGTGGAAGAACACTTTTTTCTTCGCCAAGTGGGGCCGTTTTTTCTTCAATTCGGCATCGAATCGGCCCAATAATTTGGCATAATACAGCCCTGTGACCGTTTTGCCCTTCTCCAGGTAGTCGATGTGGATCACACCTTGTGAATCCCAGAAAACGGTGGCCATCACCTTTCCGGCCGATGGGACAGTCTTCGCCTTATTCGAAGCACGTTCTCCGGGTGAAGTCCACTGTTTCGACTGTTTCTTGGTCTCTGGTGTGTACCATTGGATCCATGTTTCGTCGACTATCACGAAACGACGCAGAAATTCCTTCGGATTGCGCTTAAACAGCGTCAAACACTGCTCTGAAGTGGTCTCACGGTTGCGCTTGTTGTTCAGAGTGAGCAAACGCGGCACCCATCGCGCCGACAGCTTTCTCATGCCCAAAATTTCATGCAGGATATGACCCACGCGATCTTTTGAAATGCCTACTGTCTCAGATATCTCGCGCATCTTCAATCGGCGGCGGTCTGCCAATACGAGATCGTGGATTTTTGTCACGTTATCCTCCGTAGCCGTTTTCGAGGCACCTGGACGTGGCTCATCAAAAACCGACGTGCGACCACGTTGAAACTCGGTAAACCAATTTTTGATGGTCGCCATCGAAGGAGAAGAGTCACCGTACACAGCAACCAAACGCTCTTTGAATTAGCTGCGCGATTTCCCTTCCAAACACAAGAATCGAATCACCGACCGATATTGTTCTTTTTCAATTTTTCTAAAATCCGCGGACACCCCGCTTCCACACGCGGTCAAAACAAAACTACGAGTCCGGTCCGGCTGAAATTTCGACAGTAGCCGTCTACTAGAATGCACTACACGATAGTAAGTTGGTCTTGCGATACTGGCGCCATCTGGCGGTGAGGCTAAGTACTTATCGGACCACCCTCGTAGGTGTTTGTGTCGTGTACCGATGAGGTAGTTACAGTGGCACAGTATGTGCTCTGCTGTTGTGCCTCTTCGTTACACATTCTGCAGGTGTCTTCTTGTGCGATGCCCATGGTTTTAAGATGTTTGTTGACCGTGCAGTGTCCAATGAGGAATAGTTTGACGATACGAATCTATTTCCTAGAGAGTTTAAGGAGTTGTTTCGTTCTTCTGAGGGAAGTGGTTGGTAGAAACATCTTGGCTTGTCTGCTACCTTCCGTTTGTGTCCAGTAGTGGTTGGCCGTGTACCTCAACCATTCCTTTATGTAGCATTTTATGGTGCTGATAGGTATGCCGCAGAATGCTCTTGGTATCATGAATGGTGATGCAGAGCCTTTTCCTGCTAATTGGTCTGCTTTTACGTTTCCTATAGGGCCACTGTGTCCAGGTATCCTATCCACATGAGGTGAACTCTGTTTGTGTTGACCAACTGGCGTAATAGTTGTAAGCTGGCGTAATTTAGAGGGACTTCGTAGCTTTTGAGGGCTAGGAGTCTAGCCTTGCTGTCAGAGAGAGATATAAATGTTTTTATTGGTTATAGCTTTATTTATATTTTCTCTGAGGCATAGTTCAATTGCGAATATCTCTGCTTGAAATACGGAGTTGTGTCTGTGTATACTGTGATAGATGTGTGTTGCAGTATACTCGTATACTCGTACTCGTATACTCCAGCCTCAACACCTTCTTCCGTTTTGAACCCATTTGTGTAGCATGCATAGGATTGACGATCGAAGGAAGGTCTGACGAGAGGGAATTGTGACCTTAAAGTTTTGGCTGAAGTTATGCTTTGGAAGACAATTGTCTATAAGGGGTATTTTTAGGATTTCATGCCTGTTTAGCTCATTAAGAATGTCAGGATGAAAAACCGTAGAATTAGAGTCATCCTCCGCGATGAGTCTATGAGCGAATATGATTGTTTCTTGGGGTCCGTGATGACTTCTAGCGATGCTGTGGGGATTGATCTTATGGCTCCTATAATATAGATACAAGCTAGTCTTTGTAATTTGTTGAGCTTGGCTTGTACTGATGTTTGTTTTGTTTTGTACAACCAGACGGGCGCAGGGTATGTTTGGTGATTGAGAATTGATCTGGTAATGGCTGTATATAGCCAGCGAGATATCTTGGGATTAATGCCCCAAGTTTTTCCATTGAGACTTTTGCTGGTCCATAGAGAGATACTGACTTTCTGAATGGTCCTTGTAATGTGCGCTTTTCGTCTAGTGTTACACCTAGGCTTTGTTTGAGAATTCTTTTGTTTCACCAAATAGAGTAGGTTTTTTAAGTTTATGTCTACTTCTTCTTTTGGTGAAAGCGACTATGGTGCTTCAGTTAGAGAAGCCTTGAGGGCAGCTTTCGTGCTTCTTACACTGATTTTATCACTGCCTAATGAGGTGTTTATTTTCCTGTTACTAAGATTGTGTTGAATCCATTTTCATGTGGTATTATCTACTCCTGTGCTGAGGATACAGCGTTGTATTTGGGCGTGATCGGTATTATCGATGGCACGCTCAATATCAAGAAAGTAGTCTATCACAATTTCTTTGCCGCTTAGGGATTTATTGATCCGACAGAATGGGGTTTCTCAAGCCATATTAATACACAAAGTAGTGTTAATAAAAAAAAAAAACAATAATTTTGATTTTTATTTGAGAATAACCTGTTATATGCAATCTGTGTGATAGAAACATCACAAGTGGAATGATTTTAACACATTGCAATACTTGTCTCCAACTGGTGGACACCGACGGTATTCTCACACATACGTATTTCTGTTGTTTTTAGTCAACACAATGTGGAGCCAATTTCTGAGCACCAACTTTTCCGAAAGCTCATTTGCAAATTGTTTTGAGGGCTTTCTTCATTTATTGCAATGGGCTTAACTGGACTTGGATGAAAATAACGATTTTATACAAAATAACAATTTTATACTCGTGAGTTCTGACAATTCTATAAAATAATTTTTACCAGATACAATTAAACAGCTGTGGATCTTCTCCTTTCTCTCACATAATCCTTGATGTCTGATAAAATGATATAATCTATAATTGAAACAAGATTGCGCACTATGAGAGAGTTCAGATAGAACTTTTTGCACAATCTTCTTCCTTAGAAGCTATGAACGGTCTGCTTACACACCGTTCGTGTTTGTGATGGCGTTTCAAAGTCCTTCCTTGCTTTTCCTAAAATAATTTTCTAAATAAAAAATATTCTTTAATAAAATAATGACATCAGTCCTATTTAATTTATTTCTTATAATTCGCGATACAATCATACATTACATTAAACATTTCTTTATTTATTTGTAGCCACAATGTGCATCTCTGAGAATTACGGATTGCGGACAACTTATCCGACAATGGCCGCGTGATACCATCCTGCGCGACGAAGTTTGTAACTCACAATGTGGAATTTACCTGCGCGGCAATTCATTCTCTACTTCAGGCCCAGGAAATCAACAACAAAACCGTGTTCAACGGTCTCGTCCACAAAATCTATTCAAATTTCCCGACCTATCCCAATTCGTTAGCGCGTAAGACGGGGAGTAAATCTAGAATGAGGATTCATATTCGAGCAAGCAATTTTAAACTAGAGACCTAGTTTTAAAAAGGAAATTAACTATTAAAAACAAAATATGACATGAAAAAAAACAAGACGAACAATTATATTAAAACATTAAACGTAGCTATAGCATAAATTGTAAATATTCTCTTAAGTATGTCAAAGAAAAACATATGCCAACGAAACTGTGTTTTCTGCGTTGAAAATAAATACAAATTATTTATTCATAACAGCGCGAGGTTATTTATATTAAAGATTTCACGATTTCCTCCCTACAGTCACAGAAGCCATCTTATTTAACGAAATATATAAAAAAAATAATAATAAATAAATTGATGTTGCAGTCAATCAAGTAAAATATGTTTTAATGACAGCAAAATGCATTCTACAAAATATATGTAACATTTGGTTGTTGTATTTATATTTAATTTTTTAAATTGTCTTAACAACCATATTGACTAAATCAATAAAAATGAACTACCATCAATTTTACCATCTTTTCGCTTTTTTTCGGTGCAAGGTGCACTTGGTTGAAAAATACTTTTCGTATTTTGAATTTAAAATCCTCACTGCAGCGAAAACGAAATTTAATCAAAAATATTTTTTGAATCTTCAGTTCAAGTTCAGTACCTTGTTGACAACCCTTTGCCTTTACGAGTAACAACCGCCAAATGACAAAAGAGGCATTAAAATCCAAAACGGTAAATAAAATCACCGGAAGACAGAGATGACGAAAAAAACGGAACATTGCCAAAGAACATGTCAGTAGACTTAGGCTGGAAGCGCGTGAGTTTGGCTCGTCATGTTTCTTCGTCCTGTTTTCCACCATAGACTGTCCTTAACTTTTTTCCAAAGACTTAAATTCTATTTTCCTCCTTCTTAATCCAAGAGAAGAGAGAAAGCTTCACATCCGTAAAGTATCTCTGATTATCTTTTTCTTCTTCTATATATATAAAAAATTGTTGCAAGTTTTGGTGTGACTTTATAACTCACGAACGGCCAACCCGAATTTTATCAAATTTTCAGGGTTTGTTTGAATGGTCGTGTAGATGGTTTATGTTATAGTTTGAACGAAATTGGTTGAGGCGTTCGTGAGTTATGGTCTTTTATATCAATATCTGACTCTGCTCATATAAAAAAAAAAAAAAAAAAAATATGTAGGCGCACATTGACACTTGTGATTATTATACGATTTTTTTGTATCGAGCTCCGATTTGAAACGAAATATTTTGAATTTATTTGCTTAAGCCCGAACGTGTTTGTGACAGCGCTTGCCGGTAAGTATTGTTATTTCATTGTTTATGGTATTGTTTTCCAACTTTCATTATCAACCGTGCAGACTTTTCGTTTGCATTTGGATGCATTTTTAATGGGGTTTAGTTGCGGTGAATGTGGAGGTGTTTGGATTACTTAATGGCAGTTGTTACGTAGCCATTCACGAACGATATGAGTTTTATGTATCGAGTCGTTGTCCTGATAAAATTTAAAGTTTTGCAAAATTTCCATTCTTTCCGCACCTACTCTTAAATTTTTCTTTAGTATGTATAAATAAATCTTCTTATTCATAATATCTTTTGTAATTACTCTATATATATATATATATATAAAAAATTGTTGCAAGTTTTGGTGTGACTTTATAACTCACGAACGGTCAAACCGAATTTGATCAAATTTTCAGGGTTTGTTTGTATGGTCGTGTAGATGGTTTATGTAAAGTTGAAGAAATTGGTCGACGCATTTGTGAGTTATGACTTTTTTCAAAATGATCCATCAGCACGTAAGTTTTCAGAACAATTGCTGCAGATTGGCGATGACAAAATTGCAAGTGATTTAAATAGTTTTATCACGTTACCAAATAACTTTTGCACGATTTTAATATAAAAAATAGGAAATAAGAACTAATTGATCGCGTTTTCCCAAATATTGTTCAAAACTATAAAAATCGTGTTTGGTTAAGAGAACACAGAATTTTAGCACCAAAAAAATGCAAATGTTAATGACATCAATTTTCAGATTCAACAGAATTTGCCAGGTGAATTGGTATTATGCAAATCTATTTATACCCCTACAATTAAAGAAGACGCGGTAAATTATCCGATTGAATTTTGAAATTCTTTCGAACCACCCGGTATGCCACCGCATCGTTAAATTTAAGAGTTGGTTTATCGATCATACTTCTTCGAAATCTTAATTCACCAAAACTTTGCAATGGAACGAGACTCTCCGTGAAAGGATTAATGCCAATTTGATCGAAGCACAGTTCTCACCGGGAAAGCAAAAGGAGAAGTTGTACTGATACCGCGGATCCGATTAATACCAGCAGACATGCCACTTCAATTCAAACGTCTTCAATTTCCCGTGCGTTTATCTTTTGCTATGACCGTTAATAAAGCTCAAGGACAAACGTTTCAAGTGTGTGGAGTGAATTTGGAGGAACCATGCTTTTCTCACGGACAATTATACGTAGAATGTTCCAGGGTGGGCGCACTCAAGAATTTATTTAGTTATGACCCACACAATCAAACAAAAAATGTTGTGTAAACTATTGTATTTAATTGATTAACTTTTTTTTTTAAATTTTTTCCAAATAAAAAAAATTAAGAAAAACAATAAATTTGATTCAATGTTAATATTCATGCATAGCGAAGCACGCCGGGATCCGCTAGAAGGGTATATGATTTTAATATTTAACTATTATTGAAATTATTTCATTTTCAGTACTCTTAGTAAAAAAACTGAATTGATTCTGAGGCGGTACGAAGTGCGCCAGGTCGGCTAGTAGTTTTATAAATATTGATTTTGACTTGCATGCGCGGCTCATATGCAGCCTTTTATTTATTTCGATCTTTATGTCGTTTTTGGTTTGTATCGGTATAAGTGAGTCAGTGACCATACATTTGGTTTCCTTTTCATTTACTTCGTAACTTACTTCATTTCCTGCCATTATTAGATTTTCTGTGTTTCTCTTTACTATTTGTTCACTATTTCTCAGGAGGTCCAGATCGTCTACGTCAGCTAGATCGGCTGCGTTTTTCTGAAGGGATCTAATAACGTATTCCAGTATCAAATTAAAGAGCAGTTGTGACAAGGCGTCTGCTATGATCCTTGTTATAATTCTTTTAGTAACACGAATTGTTAATTTAAGACGTTACGACTTGTATCAGTTTCAACTCTTTCAGGATCCCCAAATTTTCAAGGACGTGATACATTTTTGGGGTTAGTGCTAACAGATAGTTTAGAGCACTGCGGCAAGTGTAGGTCTATTGTACCTGCTAGCTAATTAGACGAGAAGCTCCTCTACTTTCTTAATAAAGCTGAGAATGTCGCTCGTATGAGCTGAGCTTATACCCTCAGGAGTCATGACCCCTGGCAGAGGGCAGCACACACGCATAGTATGTGCTCTGCAGTTTCCTCGTCCTCTAGACAGAGTCGACACTCGGTTTCAGACGAAAGGTGTACAGGATTTTTCCCACTTGTCTAAGAGTAGATTAATCTTTGACTGGATTCGCAGAAGGATTCGGCACCTATGTACTTTCCGCTGTAACCTTTCCTAACGAGGTGGTCGGCGATTTCGTTGCCTTTTATGCCCTTGTGTCCTAGCACCCACCAGAGTTTGACCTTATTTCTTCTGCTTGGGTCTTGCAGGATATCGTGGCATTCCTTGACGAAATTTCGGTTCGTACTATACACGCTTTGAGCGCTGCCTGACTGTCTGAGTGTATATTGATGCTTATACCTCTAATGCTAGTCTTTAAGTTTAGGTTGACGGACGTCAGGATGGCGTAAGGTTCGGCTTGAAAAACACTAGTTTTCAGGGCCTTTGATATCTTCCGATTTGGGCCAAAGATGCCAGCGCCAATGCCGGAATCCATCTAATATTTAGCAAGGGATCGCCGCTTTTCCAAGCTGTGCAGCTTGGGATCATTATATCAAATCTTTTGTCAAAGGAGAACGTCAGTACCTAGATACTATACTTCTTCTGAAAATCCAATGTTTGTACCGTTTAGGGAGACGGAACAAGGTTGTATTATCTTCCTTTTTGTGAATGGGACTAAGGCTGTCTTATTTGGATTTGTCGATAAACCTTCTCTGCTACATAAATTGAAGTAGAAGTTGCAATCGTTCACAGGCAGACATTTCGCTTTTACCTGTAACAATAACTACAAAGATCATCGGCGTATTCAATGACTTCACAACCGAGACTGGTTAACATGTAGAGTAGGTCTTCGATGACTATCGACGAGAAGAGCGAAAAGACTCTTGTGGATACCCTTTTGCTGCCGATACTGTCTCAGAGACCTCTCCCGATGTAGCTGATGACGGCTCTCAGGCATTGCTCTAACCCAATGATTAATCGGGTGGTCTACACCTCTCCAGGGCATTGCAGTAGTAATTGAGCTGTAGCCAGTATTATCAAATGCCCCCTCAATATTGAGGAAGGCGCAAATTGCTATCGCCTTGCGTGTGGAACTATTTTCCACGTTCACTACAAAGTGATGCAGTACATTCTCAGTAGATGGTTCTTTGTGGTATGCATATTGATTTGGGTACAGAAGTGCTTGATTTTCTAATATATGTTTAATATGAAGTTATATCAGTTTTTCGATTGTTTTTAATAGGAACGATGTTAGGCTGATAAGGCGGTAGTATTTAGGTTATTCACTTGGTTTTCCAATCTTAGGGATGAAGACAAGGTTGACTTCCCTTCATATGTATCCCAAGTTGAAACTTGATCTAGCGAGAGCTATCAGTGGTGCTAGAATGATGTCTAGACTTCTCTGGCGTATAGCAAAAAAGACACCACCGTTACCTGGAGCTTTGTAGGGTTTAAATGAGCCAATTGACCATTTAACTCTATCAAGGCTGAAGAGTCTACCAGAGAGACTATTTGTTTTACTATCGATGTAATTTGTGACGCTCATTAGAGCATCAAAAGATGTTAGCTTGGTAGTAGAACAAGGGGAATGTACCTTAAGCAGGGTCTCCAGGGTTTCCGAATGACAATGAAATTGCCGTCTAGTTCATTTGTGTCCTCTTGGGATAGGGCTAGTTAATCTACTCTTTCGCAATGTTTCCTCCAAGACCTTCTCTTGCATTGCTCAATTCGAGGTTGTATTTTGCCAGATCAGGGGTGGAATCGGCTAAGGTGATAAGTGATAGTCACTTTGGTGACAGTCATTTGTGACTATCATCGTCTTTCGGTATCGGGTAAGATTATGACAAAAAAATTCAGAAAAGGAGCAACACTTGCTTTTTCGGAGTTGATGACAGATAAGAGTTGTCAAATTATCCAAGAAAAAAATTCAAAAATTAAAAACAGAGCAATAAATTGAATTTGTTGCAAAATCATTGCTTTATTTTATTTATAATAGAGTGTCTCTAACAGCATCACACATTTTCGGCTTCTCTGTTTGATGGTTGGAGGTCTTCTTGCATATTGGATTGGTGGATAAGATTGGTTGGTAATTGGGGTAGGTCACTTTCATTCAACGGCACCTGCAATTCACAGCAAACCTTGTGCAGCGCAACACAAACATGAATCTAAAAAAATAATAATTTAGCATAATTTTAACAATATTAACAATATGAACTGTGAAATTATTCCCACTTACATGTCATCTGCAAGTTCAAGAATGTTAGACCGATATCTCAAAGTCTTCCTTGAATTCTAACGTTCACGTTCATCACTGTCTCATTGACCTTTTCATCGCTTAAAAATAATTCGAAACACGAAAACCTATTTTTTTTTTGTTTTAAATAATAGACAAAAGCACAAAATGAAGTGACTTCCAACACAAAACGTATGAAAGTGATAGCTAAATAGCTGTCACCAGAAAACTGTTCCAAAAATGTGACAATCACAGTGACTATCACCTTACACGATACCGAAAACGAGAATGTGATTGTCACTTATCACAAATCACCTTAGCCGATACCGCCCCAGATCTATAATTAGTCCAACTCTTGGTTTTTTTAGCTCTGTTGAACAGAGATCTCACCTATTTTCTCAAAGTTTTGAGCTTGCATTCGACCAAGGTAAGTTAGTAATTATCTATCATGAGTTTTTGAAGGATGAGATGAGTATTTCGTTTAATTGGTAGGCCGCTTCTTCAATACCATCCATCGATTTTATGAATTTAAGAAGCGTAGCGGCAAGTTGAACCTGAAAGAGAACCCAGTTGGTTCTTTTGGACTGATATCTATGGTCAGCTTCTCCACCCTCACCAGCGATGCTAAATCTAATATGTTGGTGATCAGACAGTGAGGCCTCGTTGGAGGCGTGCCACGCACAAATATATTAAAAAAAAAAAAAGAGGCTAGAGATTGTAAGGTCAAACGCCTCTTCTCTAACAGAATCTAAAGTCCTAAAGTCTAAAGGTGGGATTTGGTCGCCGTCTCCTGCGAAGTAAGCGGAGGCGCACACGATGGGAACAATTCGAGGTTATTTATGCTGGGGATCAGATTTGTTTCGGTCAGATCAAAGATTTCAAAGGGTAGAGCATGTGAAGAAGACCCATTATATTCTGATAATAGAAGGTAAAATGTACATTTTGACAGAGTGAAGGGGTCGCTGGAAGAGTGAAAATTAGGGATGAAAAAACTTGTCGTGTTAAGCACCATGTTGAAGGTGCGATATTGGGGGAAGGTATCCAGATCCTTTGACTCTTTTCGGGGCGAGATATTGAAAAATTCATGACGCTTGTATTTGTTTTACCTTCATAACAAACCGAGTCTGATTTATCTTGGCGGTAAGCCAGAAAGAGACGAATGTTCCCATACGTCTTTTTATCTCTTAGTCGAGAAAGGGCGTAGCGACTTTGGGTGGGTTCAGCAGTTAGCTGTGAAGTTTAACTATAGGTGGGGCAAAAGAAGATCAACAAAAGATTGAGGAATGGCAGAGGATCGGGTAGATGGGGTAGAAGTTGTTGGCATTAGGACAGACGAAAAGTTGGGTGAAAGGGTGGGATTTAGGTTGGGGATGTTGGAGGGATAGGATTGTGAGGGGTTAAGTATATGGGAGTTGCGGAAATTAGGATACTTAGCTCCGGAGCTAAGGTCGAATTTCCGTGGCAAGTGATTCGGATGGAGGCGTGGGGGAGGAAACATTTTTATAAAATTATTTAATGAAATTTCCGTTAGCTGCAGACCTGCTCAATCGTGGGCCGGAAACGATTGCATGTCCAAGTCAAATGCTGACCATTCTGGCAGTTAAAGCAACCTTTAATAAAGAAATAGTGTTATGAGGTACAAAACAACCCAAGTGATAATGTTAGTTCTCGGGAGCTATAAGTTCGGGGTGATGTGGTCATGGACATTTCGGTCATCCAATCCTGTCACCATCGCTGTGTGTGAAGGAGCATAGAGCCCTACTGGAATATGCTTTGTCTGAACCCTCGACTTTTTCAATCCAGGGTTTCACAACGTGCCATATTAGGTGCCATTACATGTCCTTCGTTCACAACTCCTAAAATCATGACAGTAGCTAAAAATTTTATAATGCAGTATGCATAAGAGATCTCTGTAGTATTCTGTAGGATCTGAACACAGCCATCCATAATATTTGCGGTTGCTTTTTTGGTCCTGATCAAAATATTTTCCGTCAGAGAAACACTACAACATTTTGTTCCGACATAAACTGTCTTCTGGGCATAACGTAAGATTAAAGCAAAGGTTTTCGTGCACAGCTACACGAATTAGGCCCTCTGAAACTTCTTAATGTATCTTACGTTTCCAATTTCCGACGAACCTTATGATCGATCGCAATTCAAATAATTGAATATTTCTAAATCAGTATGTTTCACACATATAGTGGCAATAACAGCATATGTCTTTTCATTTCTTGCGTAAGATTAGAGTCCTCCATTCACGATCTAATGAGAAACAAAAAAAAAATTACCTTGAAAAATTAATACCAATAATATGGATGTCTCAATTACCATAAGCACCTTGTACTTATTGGTTTTTCCATAATTCGATGGAAGACAAAAATTCGTTGTCGACACCTCCTCATCATTTATTACCAATCATTAGAAGGCAAACGAATAGTTCCTGTTAGAATTAGAATTATTGATATAATGTTATGGCTATAGCGCTACGCATCCAGCAAGAGATGTACCTTCGGCTAGAAATGTGCTATGTTATACTAACAATAAAACAAATAGAGTAATATATCAAAACTTAGCAGAATAATAATGCATTTATCTTTCTACGTATTTAAGACAAAAATTGTGTTGAAAAATTATTGCGAAGCATCACGATAACTTTTTGGAATTGTGGCATCCATATCCATGCACTTACAGGAACACAAAGCAACGGGGCATTCCGAATTTTGACTGGAAAAAATCCAAATTAACAAAGTATAGCCCTAAACTGATTATACGACACGCACCTAAACCACTGCATTATATGCTCAGTATGTCCGCCATGTCGACAAGTCTGGCACCATGAAAACCACTTTGAAAATGACTTGGACTGCCAACCAAGGCCTTCGTGACCAAAGGCATTTTGAACCGGAAGATGAACTGTAGTGCCCATATGAAGAAGGCACAGAGAACATCTCGGAAGAGGTTTACGGCAACTTGGGCAAGATGAGAGCTAAAATAAAAGTTCTGACTGTTCACAACCATATTCTGTCATTGAGAAACCTACCTACCCACCTTATTCACATTTGTACTGACATTTCGCAATCTTGCGTCTTCTTGTAAGGCACTGGAAACCGATTTACCGCAGAAGTTGCACAACAAGAAAACAGTTCTTGCAGTCGTTGGTGTTGATCGGATATTTTGTATGTTTATCTCGAGCTCAGCTCGTTTTTCCCAAAGCCTCCATGAATCAAGAAGATTCAAATAGCTAGAAAAAAACACACATAGTTAGTACATAGTCATCTGTGGTTAATAAATATGAAAGTATACCTAGAGTTCCAGTACTGGATGCGACTATCGGAGAAATGCTCATTGTGAAAAAACCATATTGCAATGAGGGACACGGTTTGAACATCCTCCGTTCGGTCAATATAGCTTTGAAGAATGCTTATACCTTCCAACGACTCTCCCGTAAGCAGAAGGCCATTTAAATCGCCCTTGTCTATCGAAGTTTGAATGCAAAACTTGATATATTCCGAAAGTTTGCTTCCACTCAAATATTTGCATGCAAATGCCACTCGATCGGCGAGCGATACCTCTTCCTCCTTCTACGCAGAAAGCAAAAAAAATAGCTCTCAGGTGTTTTCAGAAATATTTATAAAAGACATACCAGCACGTCCTCAAAATTCTCATTCTCAGTTGTAATAAAAGAAAATATAACTCTTAAATGAGGATCCTGAATCTGCATATTAGCGTTGGACCTTTGATTCCTCCATGCAGTGTTACTTTGATCAACATTAAAACTGGAAAGGGCGATTGCCGCGATTCGGTACACGCTTGGATCATCGGACTACAATAAAGTAATGTTACCCCGGTACTATATGATTGTCAACATATAGTTTACCTGATCCTCTGCCTTTAATAGAATTTCGCAAGCCTGATGGATTTTCAGATGAAACACACAAATCATTGCTGCTCGGGAAAATTCCTGTAAATAAAAATCTTAAGCTAGTTTGTGTTTATGATATACCTAGTTTGATAAACAACCTTATTATCGCAGAGCGACCGAATAAATTTATCCAAATCTTGATCGAAGGTCCACCCACATAGCTTAAGGGCAGCGTCACGATGCCCGCTTCTATATAAAACCGGAAATGTCAATTTATAACCACCAAAGTACTCTGCATTACTTCTACCTATAGCATACAAGATTACTTGTGTTTTTAATAGAATCCGGCCATTGTAGGACATGCGACTCAATGTCAGTCGAGGGCATCTCTTCTGTATGGTTTGTTTGACCAACTCTCAAAATATTTTTTAGCCCAAACAGTCGATCACCTCGGTAAATGTGCAAGAGTAGTTTCCAAACCTTCTCCAAATAACTGCTTTCAAGAAAATCTCCAAAGTGACGCAATTCCGCCTAAAATTACAGGACGTCAGTCATAAATAGAAGGAAAATGAAGAATAGAGATCAGTAGGATTAACAGTATGATTTGATTTGACGCCCCCATAGGGGCACTTTATTAAAAAAAATAACTTAATTAACTTATTAATTAGGTGACAGGGTGGAAACCATTAAGGAGAGGTTGAAGGGTTGTGGTATAAGGCAATTCTAAGACTGGACTTTTTGAGGTAAAGGTTGAAGTTGATTAATTTTAGGCGATCCGTATAAGGTGGTAAATTAAGGGCGTCGGCCCAAGGAAGGTTGCGAAGGGCAAATCGGATAAATCTACGTTGAATGGCTTCAATACGCGTAGTATAGGATTCGTAAGAGGGCGACCAGACTTGGCTAGCATATTCGAGAAGGGGCCTAACGAAAGTGATGTATAATGATTTCGTAACGTAAGGATTCGAGAATTCTCTGGACCAACATTTCACGAAACCGAAGGCAGGGTTAGCACGTCTGATAATTTTGTCGATATGAAGGCGATATTTGAGTTCACGGTCACAAATAACCCCTTGATCAACCAAGAAGTTGACAGGGGGAATGTAGGTTCTGGGTGGTGAGGAAGAGCGAAGTTGACGATTACTTCGGGTTCTTTGGAAGAGTTATTGAGAAAATTAAAAGTAGCGGGGTAGCTATCGGTTTTTCTTTTTGCATTAATGAAGTGGAAGAAACACTTGGAGGTAGTGATTCACATAGCTGTAGATTCACATTTAGTGTAGGACTGCATGTAATTAGAAAGGTCAGATGCAAAGGAGGATCTCAGATAGACGTGCCAATTTTTGTTTCTTTTATTGCGCAGAGAGCGTAGTTCTTTGGTATACCAAGGCGGAGATGAAGTGTAATTCTTTTCTGGTGAGTATGGGACTGAAAGAATGAAGCAGCGGAGGATTTTGGAGTAAAATAGTGCAAGGGTTTCGTTTAAGGATACGAGCGTGGTCCGATAAGTACTTAGCCTCACCACCAGATGGCACCTGTATCGCAAGAGCAACTTACTATCGCGTAGTACATTCTAGTAGACGGCTACTGTCGAAATTTCAGCCGAATCGGACTCGGAAGCGGAAGTTTCCGCGGATTTTAGAAAAATGGAAAAAGAGCAATATCGGTCAGTGATTCGATTCTTGTTTTTGGAAGGGAAATCGCGCAGCGAAATCAAAGTGCGTTTGGTTGCTGTGTACGGTGACTCTTCTCCTTCAATGGCGACCATCAAAAATTGGTTTACCGAGTTTCAACGTGGTCGCACGTCGGTTTTTGATGAGCCACGTCAAGGTGTCCCTAAAACGGCTACCACGGAGGATAACATGACAAAAACTCACGATCTCGTATTGGCAGACCGCCGATTGAAGATGCGCGAGATAGCTGAGACAGTTGGCATTTCAGATCACGTGGGTCATATGCTGCATGAAATTGTGGGCATGAGAAAGCTGTCGGCGCAATGAGTGCCGCGTTAAGTCACTCCGGACAACAAGCGCAACCGTGAGACCACTTCAGATCAGTGTTTGACGCTGTTTAAGCGCAATCCGAAGGAGTTTCTGCGTCGTTTCGTGACAGTCGACGAAACATGGATCCACTGGTACACACCAGAGACCAAGGAACAGTCGAAACAGTGGACTTCACCCGGCGAACGTGCTCCGAATAAGGAGAAGACTGTCCCATCGGCAGGAAAGGTGAGGGCCACCGTTTTCTGGGATTCACAAGGTGTGATCCACATCGACTACCTGGAGAAGAGCAAAACGGTCACAGGGCTGTACTATGCCAAATTATTGGGCCGATTCCACGCCGAATTGAAGAAAAAACGGCCCCACTTGGCGAAGAAGAAAGTGCTCTTCCACCATGATAACGCACCGGCTCACACCTCCGCCCTCGCCACGGCCAAATTGGTCGAATTGGGCTACGAACTGCTGCCCCATCCACCGTCTTCTCTAGATTTGGCCCTGTGCGACTTATTTTTGTTTCCAAACTTGAAAAAGTCACTCGCCGGGCAGAAATTTCAGTCGAATGAGGAGGTCATCGCCGCCACGGAGGCCTACTTTGCAGACCTCGAGAAAACGTATTATTCAGACGGGTTAAAGAAGTTGGAGCATCGCTGGGTTAAGTGTATCGAGTTAGAAGGAGACTATATTGAAAAATAAATCTCCATTTAGCGGTATTCGGTGTTAAGCTCGGCGAGATGTTTGGTGGGTTTGGCCGTGGAACGGAGGAGTGGATCTAAGAAATTGGGAAAGGAGAGAGGGAGGGGGTGTTGTGAGAAGCTGAGAAGGTGGAGGGGTTGGGTTCAGAGAGTGAGAGTGTATACAATTTGGGTATTATTAGGTGGAGGGATGTTGAGGGTAGGTATTGATTTGGGAGCTCTTGAGAGAGGAAGAGGTCGGGAGAGTATTCCTGTTCTTAGTTCTTAGCGTTCCTACTTAGGCCAATGCAGATCGGATGGAAGGTTTTCTCACAAATCCCCTTACAACCGATCAATTCAGATGAGTGAGCAGTCACCGAACAATTAGCGGATCCGCAGGAAGATATTATGCAAGTGGGGTGATTGCACGGACAGGTAAACTTATTGATTGGGTCAATGAACCCACTCATCATACGGGTTAAGAAGTGATGATTCACTCAGTGACTTAGCTGTTAAATGTTGGGGCAGCGGCTGAAAAATTCCCAAGAAAATCAGTTTAGATGTTCAAAGAAGGAGCTAAAATATATGTATACTTGATTTACTACTGATGGGAAGCAGGCACTGGCAACAATTTGTAAACTCCTGACATATAAATGAGCGCGACAAAGCAATCCGCATCAAGAATGCATTCGAGAACACATTGTACATCTATGCTAGCCGATATAGAATATTTGCTGTTTCATCAAAATCGATAGTTGACATTCGATGTCAAAGAAGGTTTTAGAGATTGCGGCTGGACATCACGGTCTATTTGATCATGCAGTATAGGCCATTAACCATCGATGAACAGGTCACGAAATCAAAATGAATCATGGAAATTGATCCTCTTTTTTACGTCGCAAGGGGTAATAGATAGTTTTCGTAAAACAAAACTGTCTCCAGTTTTTTCTAGGAGATATTTTGGCGTGGCCAACTGATGCAAGATATGCAAACGAAATTGAGTTATAGGATAGATCTTACCTTCAGACCATAATTGAGTTGCACTCGTTTCTGAATTGTTTTCGAAATATCTTCATCTGCAAAGTCAACAAAATTAAAAGTAGCCAAAGACGATGTTTCTGTAGATTCTGTATTAGGGGGCGTTGTGGCGGATGGTGTTGTTGGCCTCATTGTAAGCCCAGTGGACAACCTTAACTGATTATTCCAAACCATTACGATTTTGGGTGGTATGCGAAAGTCTGTCAAACTCCCTAAAAGTACGTAAACATCATATTTTGCCCAGGCTAGAAGGTTTACAGAAGACAATCACCTAATTCCGAAAGAACTAGTATTCTCTCGTAGTCAGTAGGATGCCATGAAGCTGATAAAACGCTGTTGTTCTTGTTTGACGAATAGAATTTTGAGTGAAAAGGAGTGTACTGGCTTTTGGTATGGTACAACTCCCTAGCATTCTCAACGTCTACTGAGTGGATGTCGTAGATATGGATAAACGGAGAATCACGCTGCAATGATGTCAGTAAACTCGATCTAGAAATATGAGACAAATTGTAGGAAGAGCCAAATAAGTTTGTCAGAAGGATTCACCTCGTTGGACACCAAGTAACTGAAATATTATCTTTAGCACACTGCAATTGTTTAACGGGTTTATCTATATTTCTCAAATCCCATAAGAGAATTACAGAATCCAGGTAACTGCTAAGATAGTTTCCATTTGGTGATACGGCCAGGCCATGAACTGCCTTTGTTGTAATTGATGTAAATGATGCCGGATTTTCTAAAATCCAGGGATTAAAAAGGTAATAGTGTCTACGTAACGTGAGATCACTTCCACTTACGTCTTAAATCAAAGAGCTTTATCACTTTCTGACTCATGCCCGCTATCAATACACGGTGATTTCTATCCCAGCACAAGGAATAAGCGGACTCGGAAAGACCAAAAAAATTTGCTAGTAGCAAAAACAACGACATTGGCTGCTGTTATTTAAGAATGCATAAGAACAATTACTTGTTTCTTTGGGAAAGCCGCTAACAATGTCCCATATCGTTATACAGCAATCGGACTTATTCCGGTCGTGTCCAATTGCGAGAAAATTGGTTTCAACATGATTCCATGCTAGGCACAGGCACGTTCGTTGCTGCCGTGGAGCTACAACATAATTTTTCGTTATCACATCCAAGGCAATTGTTTCTCCTGCCATACTTACTGAATTCTAAATTTTGGTCTACATTGGATTCGAACTTGCAGATGCCAACCTTACCGTCCGCTAAGCCGACTGCTATAGTTGTGTCTTTATGATACGATGGTTGAAGGCACCTGACATATTGATAACGGCTCTCCGCTGCTAAAAATGAAGCGGTATACTTTGGCGAAATAAGCAAATCACGATCTGGAATCATATAATATTTTTAAAAATTATACTTTCTTAGAAAACATTGAAGGAAAACATCACTACTTTTGATGTCCTGATCGCTTTTGGGATTCACTTTATACAGATTAATCTCTTGACCCCAGGTGACGAATTTATCTTGGCAGTTGGGAAACCAACTTAGACCATGTATATTTCCACTCATCCCAGAGTACTTCGCTCGGACATGGTTTTTATTCATAAAACTTTTTGTGGGAACTCACATACGCTACTTAAAAGAACGACGAGTACTGCTTAGAGATTAGAGACCAAATAGACAATGAACTCAGAAATGTCATACGCGTGTTTGAAGTATAATTGGTTGCGAAGATGGGTGCGTTCAGTCGAGAAGCAATTCTTAAGGCATCCGTAGACGTTGCACAATTTTAAAAATCCATACACTTAACATAATTTTTATATAATGAAAGCATGTCAGAAAAAGGTGATACATATTCTAATTGAATATGCAATTTCGATAAAGGGTGCATAATACTTTCCTCTACCTATTATTCTCGAAAAGGGAGCATCTATGGCATTTGTTGTACTGTCGACGTCATGGCGTGTACAGAAATAATTTCGAAAAGGTCACAACTCTAAAGGCCCAACCATAATAGGCAGGAGCAAGCATATGCAAGCAGAGGGGAATGTCTTCTTACATGCAAAGCATATGATATGCCCACAATGGGAAGATACGACGTTTCGTTAAATGTTCGTTAACGGACGGAATTTTTGACAAGTGACATTTGAGGTTAGGAAAGAGTTAAAAGATAAAAATAAATATGGAATACGAGTTTGTTAACAAGTTGATTTCAATTGTGCAGGACAATAAGTGCCTCTATGATAAAGCAGATGGCTTTTACTTCAACAAAAAGGAAAAAGGCAAAGTGTGGGAAAACAATTTGACAGTTCCTTTCCTTCTGCTTGCTTCTGCTTGCATATGTTCATTGTGGGCATCTTGACTTTTCGTTGAAACAGAGGGGAGAATTTCGTTCGGTTCTGACATAAGCTTCTGCTTGCTTCTGCCTAATATGGTTAGCCCTTAAGAAAAGTGCCCTTTTCGAATTTATTGTAACAGAAGACCGTTAACTTCCATAATATTTGTGAATGACTACGAAATTTCTCTAATAAAGAGCTTCTAACTATACGGTGAAGAAAGCCTTTCCCAAATCAATCAGACATGCACCCGTGCATCGGTTCTTGCATTTGTTCCAATGGATATCCCACACGAGTTTCGACACAGCATGAATAGTATTATGCCCCGCTCTGAAACCGAATTGATTATTCGGGATGATTTTATTGTCCTCAGCCCATTTAGACAGGGTTCTATGGACCAACTTCTCGAAAACCTTGCCAATACTTGGAAGGACATCGACCGAAGATTTGCAGGGTTAGAGGTGTCTGTACCCCACTTGGGGATTGGTTGCACCACCGCCGTCTTCCAGTTCACTGGATAATATGCATTACTCAGTGCATAGTTGAACAGAATGGTGTTCATCTCTACAGCCACTAGTAGAAGGTGCCTGAGCACAACATTGAATATAATATCGTCGCTTTCTGTGGATTTTTTTCTCTTCAATGACTCTCAGATCATCTGGAGATCCTCCGTCGAAATAAACAGGGTGGTAGTCTCTTCACTGGCGACGGCATTGTTTGCCATAAAATCATCATTAAACCTGGTAAAACCAAGGTTCTCTGATCGCCAATGAACGATATCATTTCGAAGGTAGAAATGATGGAGTAGGACTCTGCCTTCCAGGTCGTGGTTTGAGCGAATGCTATCAATCACCTTATACACTTCCTGGAAGACAGCTCCCACTATCGCCACCTTCTCCTGGGGATCCTCGATCATGAAGAAATTATCATCCGGGATAGCGCTCTTTGAATCGATGCTAACTATTCGTAGCAAACGTTAGTTGTCTGAAGTTCTCGGATGCTTTAGATCCTGAATGTCATTCTGATTGTTTCTCCGAAATATTTTATTTATTTGCGGGAACATACTCGCTCTGTTGGATTTTACAGCACGAATTCAATGCAAACTTACAGGTATTTTGTGATTTTCTTTGATTAATTGTTGGAGATTTTTAATCAGTGACTTCAGTGTTCTGACCTCCGAGTTTTATCTGTCGGTAAACCGCCTGTATAATAGTGTTGGGTTACTCATACAAGATGCACTACAAACGTCCCATACATCATTACACCTCAAAACAATTATTTGTCCCACTTCAATTCTTGTCATAGTCAGAGGCACCTCACGTCCTTATGTCCCATACACCACTACAAAAATGACCCAACACCTCAAAAAAATTATTTGTCCCACTTCAATTCTTGTCATAGTCAGAAGCACCTCTCGTCCTTATGTCCCATACACCACTACAAAAATGTCCCAACACCTCAAAAAAATTATTTGTCCCACTTCAATTCTTGTCATAGTCAGAAGCACGTCACATCCTCATGTCCCATACACCAGTACAAAAATATCCCAACACCTCAAAAAAATTATTTGTCCCACTTCAATTCTTGTCATAGTCAGAGGCACCTCACGACTTTTGCATTAGTACATATTGCAAGCTATCAATGGGACATGTGACAAGATGTAAAGAGTGTATTTTATAGAGGTATAGAACTTTGAAATGGAATAAGAATAAAGCAAAGATGATTTTTTTAAATTGACATGAAATTGACTTTATTCTAAAGATAATCTTCTGACATTATAATTTAAATATAATTTCTGGTATATGACTGCCCAAAACAAGATTGCCGTTGATCCCAATTTTGATAAGCGAATTTTGTTTAGCGATGAAGCTCACTTTTGATTGAATGGATACGTCAATAAACAAAACTGCCGTATTTGGAGTGATGATAATCCTCAAATGTATGTTGAGGCACCGTTACATCCACAAAAACTGATTTTTTGGTGTGCTTTATGGGCTGGTCCGTACTTCTTTATAAACGATCCTGGCCAGAACGTTACAGTCAATGGTGACCGCTATAGAGCGATGATTAGTGACTTCTCCGTTCATCAATTGAACAACCATGATGTGCAGGAGCTGAGGTTTCAACAAGACGGCGCAACATGTCACACAGCTCGTGCCACAATTGATTTATTGAAGGAAACGTTTGGTAACCGCATAATTTCACGTTTCACGTAACACACAATTGGCCTCCAAGATCCTGCGATTTAATGCCGCTTGACTATTTTCTCTGAGGATATGTGAAGTCGCTAGTCTACGCCGATAAATCCGAAACGATTGACCACTTGGAGGACAACATTCGCCCTGTTATTGCCGATATACGGCCACAAATGTTGGAAAAAATCATTGAAAATTGGACCTCCAGATTAGACTACGTTCGAACCAGCCGTGTCGCTCATATGCCAGAAATTATATTTAAATTATAATGTCAGAAGATTATCTTTAGAATAAAGTCAATTTCATGTCAATTTAAAAAAATCATCTTTGCTTTATTCCATTTCAAAGTTCTATACCTCTATAAGAAACATCCTTTACCTCAAATGAGGTGGGACAATGTACCACTTCACTTCCCCAAATGAGTACCTCATACAAACTCAATAAAAATGCTTGTCCTACCCAACACTACTGTACAAGACTTTGAGTCTTGTCAGGAGTCTACTTTTTTATTTGTGCAGTGCGTCGATTATCACGTTTTGGTACACGTTTATAGTATCGCTATGTTGTTGGCATGGTATTGCACTGTCCATCGTCTGCTTAATTCTTTTGTCCATTTGTTTGAGGTACCTGTCAATCTCGTAATTTGACAGGTTCCTATTGGACGGCGGGAAGGAGGCGCTCGAAGTGAGCGCTCTCGTCAGAGAATTGGCAAAGCGTGGCCAAGGCGCAAAACGTAATCGTAGGCCATTTCCGCGAACTCGTCAGGTACTGTGATCACGTCACATAGTCCGCAATGGTCACTGTCGTATACAATGGACGGCAGACAGTTAATAGACCGATCGTTCGAGTCTGCCAGTCTCAGTCGAGAGTCTATCAGCATGAGATCCAAATAGGAGCCGCTCCTAGGATACGGCAAACCATCCGTTGCGAGCAACTTGACTCTACCTGGTATATTTAATGATGTGAAGAACCCTCCAGTGACAAAGTAGGCTCCCCCTAGTTTTGGGAATGTAATTTCTCCAATCACTATGTTTGGCATTTAAATAGCCGGCCAGAATGTAGAAGTTTTCTACCGAGTTCAGCGCAGAGATCGAAAAAGTGTCTAGAGCTCTGCGATAAAAATATTGGGTTGAGGTGCTCGCTAAAATGTACGTTTTATGTCCATTATGGAGAGGAAAGCACACAATGCAGACTTCTAGTACCTGGAACCTTCGCACTTCACCGCTATATATAATTTTATGTTTTATATTATTTTTTATGAAGATCCCTTGAGCAGCGTTGAGTCGGTCTATTCTAATTATTCTGTAAGAACTGTGCCGGATTTTGTGCTCCTGGTTTGGCTTTGTTTCGCTTACCAAGAGTACAAAGGGGCTTTCGTCTTGCAACAGGTTGAAAAGCACGGCTCGTACAAACTTAACATAGTTTTATTCTTCAATGTTTTTATCACTATCATCTTTCTCAGATGTTCCGACCTATACATTACACATTTAATCAAGGTTAAATCCTGACATTTTCACCTACATATGTACGTGCTAGTATTCCACAATCCTTGTCTTTATCTATATTATACATTCTAGGAAATGAATATTACAATACAGTTTAACAGTAATTATTACATCGCCAGTAAGCGAGGAGTCAGCGTCACACTTGATGTTAATATTACAATTCAGTACAAAAAAGTATGCTTACAGTGCCAAAAACCCATTAGTATTAGTAAAAAAATAACATTTCACATCTCAGAAATAAAAAATGTATGTGGTACTAAATTCCTTGAGTTAAACTATGTACATCTTTTATTCCATTTTCACCAATTAATTCATAAAATTCATAAAAAGCAGGTAATGTTAGTGGAAAAAATCTGCGCTTAGTGGAAATCAATTAAATTAATATTAGTGGGAGAGCTCATCCGTTTAATAACTTCGTTTAATCGGTTTTGCATCAAATTGACAAGGTTTGAGGTTTATTCGGGATTTTCTTTCATTCATTTTCGTCACTTGTGGAGTGAATATCGGTCAGAATGAAATTTCTCCTGGGAAAATTATGGACAAATTTTGAACATGAGCGGCAACATCACATATTGTACTGTTGTATGAGATGCATCCAAACTTGTACGTCACTACGTGTAGGAAGTATATACACAGAGTCAAAAGATCTGACTAATAGCAGGCTATCTTCGATAGTCTCCGAAGAGATTTTCCGTCATTGATTAAAAAAAATATTCACATCTTGAGGAGCCAATTCCGCTCAGAATCAAAGGAATTGGAAATAATAAAAAATGTGGATCTGGCTTGGAGGACATACATATACGAGTTATGGTGTTTCGACCAGCTTCTCTTCCTCCGAACGTATTTTCTGTCGGCACGGCAATACACAAATATGTAAGACGTAAAGACATCTAATATTAAATAATCGTACTTTATTTATTTTAAGCAGACGAGTCAATTGTGGAAGTTGCTGTAAGTTTTCTGAATTCGTTTTCATTAACAAATAGGAGCAAACAGTATTCTACATCCCAACACGAACACTTCGTATAAAAAACGAAAAATTATCGGATGAGGAAGAAAGAGGAAATTTAAAAGAGCCATGCCTCGCGAGACAGTGAATGACAGCGCGAGCCACGGAATGACATTTGAAAAAGGAATTCGAAAGAGAGCCTTGCATCACGTGCTAACGTGTGATACCCGATTTGTGGTTCAAATTTTTATAGTAGTAGTAAATCAACATATGCAATCCCAAAAAAAAACTTTGAATTTCTAACATATGCTGAATCCTTCTTCAGTGAGGATATAGATTTTCTATATTTGTTTTTGAGACAATTTTTAGTTTAAAAAAATCGAAAAAGGGCTTAAAAGGGTAAATTCTTTTAACAATTTTTAGTTTCATTTATTTTTTATGATATTGTAATATCGAATAAAGGATATTAAAACCTTAATTTAGTTGAGAAATATAAACAAAATTTAGTTCTATTAACCGGGGTATGATCGGATGAACATATTAGTGCTTCCCCTAAATTCAGGATGAGGCGAACTGCGAAGAATTCTGTTAAAAAAATTAGTACTGACATCAGCAATTGTACTGTCAATGACAGTGTTTCCTTATTGGAATTCCGACCTCCAGAGCATTCACAGGAAAGCAAAAAGTTCATACAAATCAAAGACAGACATTTTTAGTATACTTCTTCAGACTGTATAATCTATCCTTAAAACTGCAGTTGACCCGACGACACATTCGACGTAGATGGTATGTTGCATCACGTAAGGTAACAAAGGAGGCCATCGAATAAGCTATCGAATTTTTCGTTAGTCGTCACGAATTTACAAAATGTATCTCGCTATGCTACGAGTACAAAATGATATAAAACAGTTGTTTGCTAGACTGAAATAATTCTAGGAGTCTTAAATGCAAGGCTAGGTAAGGAACACATCAAAGCATCATCTCTGAACCTTCCGATTTTAAATGACTCTAACAAGAAACCCTCGATGCATGTATTGTTGCACATGCATCAACATGCCAAGGCTATAAAGCTAGAAAAAATCCTGTAAGTAGACAGTATGGTAATAACATTCAAATTACCGCTGTCAGAACCAATATTTCACTTTATATGAATATAAACGAGTAGTCCATCCACTCACCTTAAACAAAATTAAAATAGCAATATCGAAACTAAAGTTTAATAAAGGTGCTGGCACAAACGAATTGTCTTCTTAGTTCCCTATAACGGGTGGTCCAAATACAAGTTTCTTTTTAAAAATACAATAAAATAAACAAAATTAATTTTTTTCCATACATAATGGTTTTATTAGCAAGAACAGACATTCCCATTAATTACGAAATACAACGTCGTTCAAATGGCTGACCGGACTGGCTTCACAATAGCGCAATCTGTCACCCCAATTTTCTAAGACCTTGTTGATGGTTTCGGGCTGTAACTCACGTATTGCTTGGATGATATTGGCCTCAAATGTTTAGATAATTTCTGGATTGTTGGCATAACATCGGTCCTAGAGGGTTCCCCACAAAAAAAGTCAAAAGGAGTCAAATCGCAGCTCCGAAGCGGCCAACTGACATCGCCAAGACGGCTGATAACACGATTTGGGAATTTGGTATGCAAAAAATAGACTGTGGCATGGCGCGCCATCTTGCATGAACCAGAGGTCGACCGAATCAATGTCTTCAATTTCAGTAAAAAAAAAAGTTGGTTAACATGGCTCTGTAGCGCAAACCGTTGACCGAAACGTTGTTCTCAGCCTCATTTTCGAAGAAAAATGGTCCAATGATGCCACCACTCCACAATCCGCACCAAACTGTCACCATCTGTGGATGCATTGGCTTCTCGACAATAACGTGCGGCAATTTTGATCGTTAACATAGCCGCCGAGATCAAAATGCGCCTCGTCAGAAAAGATTTTTCGCCCCAAATCGCTGTCCAATTCAAGCTGCTCTAAGGCCCAAACTGCGAAGCGATAACGAAGCAATAATTGGACCTTGTAAGCGAATAATCCGAGATCTTTGTACAGAATTCTCCTCAGGCTAGTGCGTGAAATGTTGAGCTGCTGAGGTCGATGGCGAGTTGATGTTCGTGAATTGAGTCTCACACTCTCGGCCACAGCACATTCTCATCTGTGCGGCCATATGAGGACGCGGACCATGAGTGTTGTCCACTACCATATCAGCCTCTCGAACTTTTTGCACAAACTAGCGTAAAGCAGTCGCGGTGAGTTATTGTTAAAGCGTAAAGCGACTCATTTAGGCCTGATACTGACTTTCTGTCAAGATTTCGAGTGGGAAAAAGCTGCCAGTGTCAAAATAACATATTATTTAAAATAAAACCACTTTATCTTGATACTAAATGAATGGTTGGTCGGATTGGGAACAATTATTGAGTACCAGAAGAATATAGCCCCATATATAATATTTGTTTTGCCCTAATGTTCGAACGGCCGAAACTGTATGTCATCAACTTGATAGATTATTATCCCCGAGATTTTCGTCCAAGTATGGTAGCCAAGACTAAACATTTCACATCGTCATGTATATGTTGATTTTAACGCTGTAAATGGCGAGCTAACTGAAACTCTCGATATTAAAAAAGTTTAGACACAAGGAAGGATAGATGTATTTTAAATCATTATAACAGCTTCGTTATTTGGCGAATGCAGCAACAATGAAACACCATTATGATCTTCCATTGAATCTGACTAATCTCTTGGCCAGAATAAAGTAAGAGCCTTAAACTATTTCGAGAAAACTTTGCTTGGGTTGAAGGTGGCTAAAAAATAGCAGAAATCAACAAAAACATTAGTAAAAGAGTTCGTTGAAATGCTGCATACAGAAAACACAGTAGCCTGAATTAAACTATACCCCATATTAACGCTTTCTAAGAGCAAGCCGTTGCAGACCACATTTTTGTTTTAAATCTACGTTGAGTTTTTAGTTTCAATTTTTAATTTATTTTATTAATTTCTACTAAGAACTAAATTATGTTGGACATACCACAAGGTAGTCACTTGGGTCCTTCGCTGCTCCGGACGAGAAAGCCATACTTTAACTTGGACTCAATTAACGAATGAAGTGAACCAATGCAAAAAGAGCGCTCTTTATATCCGAGCGAAACTCTCAATATAAATAAACTTCAGGTAAAAAGGGTATCTACGAGTATTGTCGCACCAAGATAATGTATTAGCTGACTAGGCATTGAAGAATATCCATCTGTTGTTGCATCATTCAATGTTGTGGGCCTCGGATATGCATTATCTTGTTTTTTGACCCATTTGTACCGACCAATAAATACAATACAAACCCTCGATAAAGTTATGGAGAAAGTTGTAAAACAGCAATTAGTGAAATTCCTTGAAGAAAACAACATAATATCTGACTGTCAATCTGGCTTTAGGAAAGGCTATTCATGTGAGACAGCAATAAATCACATTGTCGACCAGGGGAAAGCCAACGGATCCAGCAACAAGATAAACGTTCTATTCTTGGACTTCAAAAGAGCATTCGAAACAATTGACAGAAGCATACTTTTCAAAAAAATGTTTGAGTATGTAATCAGGGGTATCGAATTGCGATGGTTCTAATCCTTCTTAACAGAGAGGTTTCAGACAACCAAAGTGAATGGTGAAGTCTTAAGTGAGCTTGAAATAAGGCACGGAGTCCCACAAGGATCAATACTGGGAGCCCTATTGTTTGTCATATACATAAACGATATGCCAAAATAGTGAAGAAATGCAAGATTGCTCTATATGCTGATGACACGCTAATTTATGCTGAGGGCAAGAATGGAATAGAATGTAGAGAAAAATTATCGGAGGATATTGATCGACTGACTAAGTGGTTATATATGAACAAACTTAAACTAAATGAACAAAAAACCAAATATATGGATATCTATATGGAAAACAATTTCGCAATAAAAATAAATAACTGTGCAATTGAAAAAGTTGACGAGATAAAATATCTAGGCGTTATAATTGACAAGAAACCCCACATCGTTTACACATGTAAAAAAATTGGTAAAAAAATCGGTTTTTTCAAACGTATCAGAAAGCGTTTGAGCACACTAACAGCAATAAATGTCTACAACACGATTGTTAAGCCGCATTTTGAGTATTGTTCAACGCTTTTATACTCGTGCTGCAATGCTGGTCACATAGCTAGACAGCAAAAGCTGCAAAACAAATCAATGAGGTCTATTCTCAGGTGCAATAGATACACCGTGGGAAGGAACGATAAGTGTTGGTGAATCACAACCATATGCACTAAGAAATACAGATGACTTTAGAATACCATTTAGAGGCACAGCAGCTGCACAAAACACTATACTGTATAAAGGTCTAGAACTATATAATTCACTACATTTCCACATAAAGTCTGAATCTAATTTTAATGTATTTAGAAATAAATGTGTAAATTGAATCAATATGAATGCTATGTAAACTAATTAAATTAATTTGTACGTTAAATTCTGTTGAACTCGATGTATTGTAATGGTAATAACTATGTCCAAATAAACTTATCTATCTATCTATCTAATTTGTCACAAGGCCATTATCCTGAAAGCACTTGGCAGCATTGTTGAACTCCTCCTGCATTATTTTAGTAGTCGTTTCCAGATGCCTAAACTCTGTTGCTCTTTCGTCAGGAAAGGTAATATGTACATTTTTTTTAGATATACGGCGGAGCTCGTTTGTTGGATCCATGTGGCATTCATTGGGCTATTTCATTGTGCTGCAAGTGTCCTTAATTCTTATACAAAAAGTCGCGATTCGACGTATCGAAAAAGTTACTAGATTTGATAAATTTTGCCGAGGTGTTCCCCAAGATTCCGTCCTCGAGCCAGTGCTATACAATATTTATACATCTGATTTTCCAATTCTTCCACAATGGAACGCAGCAATATATGCTGATGATTCGGCAATATTTTCATCGCATGAAATTGGTCTTGACGTTGAGACAAATCTTATAAATGCCATAAAAATATTGCAGAATTACTTCAGTAAGTGGAAAATTAAACTAAGCGCTCTAACGATCAATCTTTTACACTACAAAAAGAAAACCCTGCTTTCTTCCGGCTAATCAGCTAATAATTGATGGTCAATCTATGTCGTGGGAGCTCTTTGTATGATATCTGGGCATTTATCTGGACCAAAAAAAGACTTTTAAGGAGCATATTAAAAATCTAGTATTGCTATTAAATTGATTCATAGAAGATCCCCAATATCAAATGAAAATAAACTAATCATTTATAAATCAATTTTCCAATCTATTTTCTTATATGGGTGCCAAGTTTGGGGGAATTGTGCATTTTATCACCTAAAAAAATTACAAGTAGCCTCAAATACTCGTAAAATACTGAAAATGATGCTTAATCTCCCATGGGATAATTCCACAACAGACCTTCATCGAACAGCTAATGTTGAAATGATCTTCAATAGAATCCAATAACTCAATGAAACGTTTAAGATAAGATGTGATACCTCCGAAAATCCTCTCATTAATCAATAATATACAGACCATAATGGTTGATGCTCATAGGACAACCAATGTTCACAGCGAGTTGTGTTAATTTATTTATTTATTTATTTACTTATTTATTGATATTCAAATTATATGTTTTCGGTTTTTTTATTTATTTATTTTTATTTTTTTTCTTCCTTCGAATTTTATTAAAAATAAAAATTATTCATTTGAAAGATATATTATTCTATATCATATCTCTGTACCACGACTATTGTAAATTGTTCGATAACACACGTATAATATGTTCAGAAAAAATATTTTTGAAATAAAATAAAAAACAAAAAAAGGTTACTAAAATCCAAACAAGTATATGATGGCTTTCTTTGAAGCTCCTGAAAATTCTGGGACTTTTGCTGGTACTAGGTGAGGTAACTAAGTTTGCAAAAGAATGGAACCGATGTGAATAAGTTAAAATGAAGTAGGAATTTCTTAGTTTGTTGGAAAAAGTGACATTTCGGCCGAAAAGTTATTTGTAATTATATGATTAACGTTTAGTTTTTGCCTTCCCATTATCTTATTAATTAAGATCCATGTTCTGCAAGGATTTGTTCTTATTTTGTTGAATGTGTTTTTATTTCTTTATTCAATTTATTCCGTTGGCATTTATATTCTGCGTCATCGTCAGAGTTAATCTCGTGTTTTCAATTTGGGTTGTTTTTCCGTCTTCCCTTCACTATTTTTAAGCAAGTCCTTTTAAATATATTTCTTTAAATCTAGAAACTAACATTTCGTAGAGAGCAACTATGGTACATCACATTCGTTCAGGATCTTCTACCAGCTTGTAGCAGAGATAAGTGTATAGATTTTGCTTGTAACCACATATGAGACAGGTGTTATTTGGCATACATGTGATTATTGCGCACCTTTGCAACATAAAGTTGGGTAGTGATCCGCTTTCGATTACGAATAATCTTATATCATTGTTTATTTTGTGGCTAAAATATGGTCTATTATTTATTCTGTGACATTTATGACATCTTGTATTGAAGCAAACCGCTTTACGGCTGTTTATAATATCAAACTATTGTATGCGACTTTTTTGCGCCTGTCATCTATTGCATGTGATATTTTCACAATGCACTACGGACAACTCAAAAGTAATGAACGTAGCAGAGATACTTCTCTTAGGCACCACAGGTAGTGACATATTGTTTATTACTGACTCCAAAAGGCGAGATTTTTTTTGCAGACAAATACAAGCGTATGACAGTATCCCTCTGAGGAGGACCATCGCTCCTTCACCATGCATAATTTCTTAAGTTGGTTTAATATGATAGTTCTGTCGAATGACTTTAACTTTGGGCTTTAGTTTATTTCGAATAAAAAAGTTATTTGCGAAAAAAAAAAATTGTTGTGACAGATCATTTCCTCTAAAAAAGATATTTCGTAGTTTTTTTCTGCAAAATTGAAAGTTCACAATTCAAATATTACATATGTCAACAGGTTATACCTATTGTGTAGAAACCACCGACTGAAAATCTATTTGATTGAATATGTAATACTCTAAAAAACGGGAACGCAGACGATACGTTACGTTACGAGCTAATCAAACATCATTCAAAATGCGGAATATTAATTTCTTCTAATCAGTTATAAAAAAAAAAATAAGAGGAAGGAAAAGACAACAGAAGCCAATGATCAATGTACGCTGTCTTCCATTGCAATTAACCTTTGATTAATGAATACCCATTGCCACAATAATTATCCAGTTTGGCGGAAATAATTAGAATTACTTAAATCAAATTCAAATATCTAGATTTTACTAACTTTAGATAATATTAGAATTCAACAAAAAGGTGATTACTATGAGCATAATTATGCGTTTAGTTTACAAAAAAATGAGTACATTAGAGGAAGATTGAAGAATTAGATAAAAATTGACAACAAAATTAGATTTAATTGGTCGGCATGCATATGAGCCGGGTTGGTCATGAAAGACTTCAAAATTGCGCACAATTACCTTTCCGCTAGAAAGTCAGACAATAGTTTCTAATCTTTCTAGTCCCTCCCCTAGTTATAAAAATAGTCATACTATCATACATCTCATGTTCGAAGGAGATATGAAGAATTGTGACAATTTTCGTGTCTGGTGTCTCACGTTTGTGTTTTCGTATTTGGCGAGGCCTGAATTAGAATCATTTAATGACGTAAGCAATGTTATATACGTATGTACATAGCAAAAGGAAAGGTGCGATGAAATTATTTCGATAAGCGTCGAAAATTATTTGGAAAATCATGGTGTAGAGCGGTCTCGGTTAATGCGTACAAATAATATATCTAATTAGGTTAAAGATATTCAGGAACGTGGTTATTTGTGCCCTAATGCAGATAGGGATCATAAGCCAATTCACATTAGTTATACTTTTACAAATTGATTTTGCAAGAGGGTTACTAGGCTCATTAGTGTTTTTCTTTTTTACGCCGATTTTGTTACTGTAATACTAAATATTGCTGTCGCTGATGGCTTTTAGATTTCATAGAGTTTTGGTGTTTTCGAATCTTTTGTTTTATTCGTAATTTCTTGCTTTCGACCTTTTGATCGACCAGTATCTTTGTGAACTTTTCTATCAGGAAGACCAAGTTTAAAAAAAAAATCACACTGGAAAATAAGGTTTTATACAAATAAATTCTAAGGGTTGAGTACGAATCTGCTACTAGTTGTCTGTATATCTGTTATCCCACAGTTTTTCTCTGTCATGTATCGTTTGATATAATTTTATTGGTCCAGTGAAGGGGGCTAAAACCCTGTTCATTTCGACGGAAGATCTCCAGATGATCTTCGAATCACTGAAAAGAAAAAAATCCACCTGAACCGACGGAATATCTAATGTTGTGCTCAGGCACCTCCCACCAGTGGCTGTAATAAAGAGATGTATACATCATCCTGTTCAACAATGCACTGAGTAATGAATATTATCCAGTGAATTGAAAGACGGCGCGGCGGTGGTGAAATGAATCCCCAAGTAGGATACAGACACCTCTAATCCTGCAAATCTTCGATCGAAAAGTCTCTTTCTAAGTATTGGCAAGGTTTTCGATAAGGTGGTCCATAGAGCCCTGTCTAAATGGGTTGAGGTCAATAAAATCATCCCGGATAACCAATTCGGTTTCAGAGCGGGGCATGACACTATTCATGCCGCGTCCAAACTAGTATCGGATATCCAATGGAACAAATGCAAGAACCAATTCACGAGTGCCTGTCTGATTGACTTGGAAAAAGCTTTCAACACCGTATGGTTAGAAGGACTTTACTACAAGCTCAGTCGGTTGGGCATAAATAAACCACTGCTACATATGATTTTTGACATGTTAACTGGTAGAAAGTTCGTTGTGAAAATTGCCAACATGACTTCTACCCAAACATTTGATATTAACAACGGACTGCAAGAGGGTACGGTGAATTCGCCGATCCTTTTCAACATTTACTTCAGTGATCTGATAGCTTCTCTTCACCATTCAATAGCGTACGCTTCGATTTAATTGCGTGCAGATCAGGTCCAACGATGGACGTCATTGTTACTCTTCTGCAGTGTGACTTCGAAAAAATTCAGCAGTATTGTGATCAGAATCTATATTGTTCAGAACGCCTTTGTCTAGGGCCTCTCGGGACACTAGAACGGGACGGGCGTCCACTGGCGAGACAAAGTGTAGGCATCGTACTGGATCAGTATTTATATTTTGACAAACATGTAGATACTGCTCTGGCAAGGGCCCGGAGCGCTTTCGCTCTGATAAGGTGGCTGTTTCATAGCAAGCAACTTGATTCCAGAGTGAAGGTAATCTGCTACATGGCCTTACTCGTAATCAAGCCCATGGTTGCCTATGGATGTTCCATCTGGTTCAATGTGAGAGCCAGCTTAATGGAAAATATTCAAGTGTTTGAAAGACAGTGTCTCAAGACTTGTTGCGGGTTACATAGGACACCTGAATCCGAGTACAAGAAATTTTACCCGAACGAGGTCCTATACAATAGGGCCAGAATTTTACGGGTGGACAATTTTCTGATAAAAATGATTCGAAGCCAGATTGCATGAGCAATGACTTCGGTCAATAACCTGATCTCCGGGGCTTACTACCCAAACTGCTTGTACCACGAGAGAATGCGCCTTAACGGCTTTGTGTCACCAGAGGCATTCCTCTATTTAGATCAATGTGGGCTGATCCAAGATAGATAATTTTCTACGTGGCCTGAAATTCCGTGGAACGACAGTTCCTCTACGAACGTAACGTCGCGCTGAGATCGAGATCGAGAGGACGTCGTCCGACAGCATCAACGTTTTTGGTGGCTGGAGCGGACTACGTCTGTAATAAATTTTGATAGGTCAGCCCCTTCAAGGCAAAGCCTACCAAACACCAATGGCAGGCTTTCATAAGTTATTGTAGTTTAGGGTAGGTTAGGGTAGGCTAAGGTAGGTTAAGGTATGGTGGTGGATAGGTTAGGTTGATTTGAGAGAAAAAAAAACCAAAAACAAAAATTTGAAAACAAAAGCAACAAGAAAATTAAAAAAAAAACATAAAATAAAATAAAAAAAATAAAACAAAATAAATAAAAAAAACATATATACATATATAGGGTTTTTTTTTGAAAATGCTATAAAAAAAAACTACTGAATATTTTCTCAAATTTCTTTTTTTATTTGAAAGTACAATCCTTCCGGTTAATAATGGAAAATAATTTCATTCAAATGGCTGCCTCGGCTGGCCATGCAGTAGTCTATACGATCGGTCCAATTTTTAAGCACATTATTGATTGTGTGCAGCTGTATTTTACCAATGGCTTCACGAATATTGTCCTTTAAAGCCTCAATTGTCTCTGGCTTGTCGGCGTAACACTTATCTTTGACGGCACCCCACAAATAATAGTCCAACGGTGTCAAATCGCAGCTCCGAGGTGGCCAAACGACATCAGCTCTGCGGCTGATAATGCGATCTTCAAAAACAGGGCGCAAAACATCGAGTGTAGCTTCGGCTGTGTGGCACGTAGCGCCGTCCTGTTGGAACCAAATGTTGCCAATATCCTCCTCTTCAATTTTTGTGAACAAAAATTCGTTCAACATGGCCCGATAACGATCGCCATTGACTGTAACGGCCACTCCTTGCTCATTTTCGAAGAAAAATGGCCCAATTATGCCTCTGGACCAAAATCCGCACCAAACAGTGGCTCGTTTTGGGTGCACCGGCTTTTCAATGTATGCGTGCGGGTTTTTTGTGCCCCAAATGCGACAATTTTGCTTGTTTACATACCCGCCAAGATCAAAATGAGTTTCATCTGAAAAGATGATTTTTTTGGCAAAATCAGCATCTTCTGTAAGTCGATCGCAGGCCCACTTAGCGAAGCGTTGTTCAAGCGTATACACAACCATATTCGTTCAGCGGAAGGATAAAACTAATTATCTATCGAATCAGACATGAGCTAAGTATTACCATTCACGAAATAAGCACTACTTGAAAAAAAAACGTTAGATGGCGGACCCTTTATAAAATATATTTTGTATATATTTTTGTATATATATTATAGTTAAATCAGGTTAAGCTAGTTTTTAGTTAGGTTTAAGTTTTATATAAAAAAATAAAAAAAAATCAGATGCTAAGTTTTTTAATCTCTTGATTGTTGTCTTTCTATCTCTTGTCCAGAAAGTTCGAAATCAATAACAATAATTTGAGGGGAAGCCAAAATGATTTTCATACTAAACACTGATAAACCACTTGATTTGCCTTAACTTATCATCTCATTGGTTCAATCTCCTACACCATCTAGTTGGACACGTTAAAGCTAAAAGAGTCGATGATATCATCATGCATTTGCGTTGGTATTTTTGGGGTTAATTGTAAAGTTTAGAAAGTCAGGAATATGCCGGAAGTAATTTTTAGCCGAGCGATCGAAAATAAACCTGGAGATTGGCATCAAAGGTATAGCTATCAACCGCCTTATTTACAAGCATCTCGGAGCGCTAAACTTACATCCAAAATCCGCCATATGATGCGCTACAGGACTTAGCCTGGCCAACTCTAATGGGTATCGGGACACAGATGCACAAGTCGTAAGGCCAATTTTTTTTTATTATAATTAAATAAAAAACGAGAGTTGTATTGCGCCCAATCACAAAGTCCTAATTGGCGAATGATTACCTGTATTTATACACCATTATAGATGTTTTACTACCTTCATTCAAACTTTAACTCAATTAAGAAAGCTTGTAAAACATGTGCTCTGTTAATCATTTCGTCAAATTAATCTTACACAATCACTCACTGGTCAAAATATACCACACAAGTCAGTTCAAAAATTACTTTCACGAACATAACATACTCTTCGTATCCTCACGTCACCGTTGCAAAAGGTGCTAGTGCCTGCCGTCTTAGTCAATAAACCTCTTCTCCTTCACCAGTTCGCTTGATGAACCTGCTTACAAATTAAATACAGCTTCCAGGTAGTAGAACACACCTTTTTTGTAATTCTTTTTTTTCGTTTTATATCTTTAAATTACTTCGGCCATTTATCTGTAAATAAAATTTTCTATTGGCTCATTCTTACAGCGGGAAGTAGAGAGAAGAGAGACCTTTAAAGAAATAACAAAAAAGGAACAGACAGAAGCCCATTTATCAGGAAGCCTGCTGTTGATTATGATGATGATTGAGTGGTTCGATCGAAATGAGTCGTGGAATTATTGAATTTGGTTGAAGAGATTCCCAGTGTTCGAAATTAACATTCATTAAGTTGTAATTTATCTTTGGTTTGGAGGTACATATGTAGGTAGGGTGGAAGGCAGGTAGGTCCTCTACAGTGTCTATATTTAATAAGCAATTATAAAATGAAATTAATTTCCATGCACCGTAAAGAAACATAATTGAATTTAAGAGGTTTCCATTAGCCGGAGTTATTAGTCGATAGAATGTATTGATTACTTTCCTATAGGCACTTTGTTTGCTGATTTCCAAGTGAATTGAACAGATGTTCAGATGTAGAAACGTGTGTACTTGATCATATCAATTTATGATAATAAATAGCTAGATATGCATCTGTTGAAGAAACAGTAATTGTTTTATATCTTCGATGAAGATTGCATTAATGAATTAATAAAGCAAACTTACGTACTTCCATTCGCGGCCAATTAGGAAAAAACTCGGTAGAGCTTGGTGTGAACGAGGAGGCTTAATTTATTAATACATGAACTGCATTTGTGTTTATTTTTATTCTTTTCGAGTTTAGCGATATCGGAATTTAAATAAAAGTGAGAATTGCGACAAAAGGCAGGGTTAATGTAAAAAAAAACTTCAGTCGTTTATGTTACCGGATGGGCTTACATGTTGCGGAGAATGACACCTGGAGAACAACTATGTACATATGTATGGTACATGCAAAACAGTTTGTGGGCGAAATTATGTTGTTGGGTAAATGAAACGAATTGCCTCTCAATCGTTTCCACTTCAATCTAATGATTGTAATTGCTCCATATCATCCCTCCCGAAAGAAAGTGGTAGCTCAAATAGTTTTGTATTTAATACCATCTCCTCGTATGAAATCTACAGAAGCATAACATCTTTGAAAAACAAGAACTCCTGCACAAGTGATGGTATCACAAGCAAAATATTAAAGAGGATAGGCTTATATCTAGTAGACGTGCTGAAATATCTTTTTAATCTTAGCGTCATGCGTGGATGTTTCCCTCAATACCTTAAACGTGCTGAGGTTATTCCTATATTCAAAAAAGGTTGTAAGGAGAATATATCTAACTACAGACCCATTTCACTTCTACCAACTTTCGCGAAACTTTTTGAAAAACTACTTAAACCACGTATTGTGTCTTATTTAAACAAGATTAACTTTTTCAGCAGCAGTCAATTCGGGCTTAGAGCAGGAAAGTCTACTGAGGATGCCATTCTCAGAGTATGCAGTCAGTTATATGACGGAATAAACTGCAACAAAGCAACAATGGCTCTATTTCTAGACATGACCAAGGCTTTCGACTTGGTTGATCATGACATTCTACTAAGCAAACTATACAACGCAGGTTTTAGAGGTGTAATATACAAATGGCTTTGCTCGTATTTAAAAAACAGGGAACAGAGAGTAAAGGTCGACAATTTGTATAGTGCACCTCGACTCCTGAAAAATGGAGTACTTCAAGGTTCTGTACTGGACCCACTATTTTCTCTCATTTATGTCATTGTTTGACTTGAATCTAAATGGTATATCGACAGCATTTGCGGACGACATAACTCTTACATACCTTTGTGCAACTGACTTCGAATGTGTTGTAAAGATAGCTGAGGATCTAGAAAAAATTGAGAGTCTGGTGCAACGCACATAAACTAATTCTTAGCGAAAAAACCAAACTTACAGTTAGTGCAAAAAGTCTGCGTACAAACTATTTGACTTTCTTTAATATGAAAAAACGAACGATTAGAACATATAATGTAAATATTTTTTTATTGATTTCACTTAAATTACTTTCATTAACTAATTCATAAACAAAAAACAAACATAACTGATACAGTATTCATAAAAAAAATGGATTTATATAACAGGGCACATAAACAACGCACAAAAAGTCTGCGTACACCATATAACAATACAACAAAACAATACAAAAACAAGAAATGTCAATATTTTGTTGAGTATCCTCGTCTGAATATGACTTCTCTCATTCGTTTTCCCATTGAATCAACCAAGCGTTTCGTATCTTCTGGAGTAATTTTATGCCATTCCTCAAGCAGCTTTTCCTTGAGCATATTTTTGGACGATATGCTATGTTGACTGATACGTCGGTCCAGCAACTCCCACAAATGTTCGATGGGTTTGAGGTCTGGTGATTGCGGGGGTGTATGCAATTGTTTTGGAACATTATACAGAAGCCAGAGCTTGACAATGTGAGCAGTATGTTTGGGATCATTATCTTGTTGAAAGACAAAATGATCTCCCAAGTCGAGTTTGCTGGCGCTTTCACGGAGGTTTTTTTTAATAATACTCAAATACTGGAATTTATCCATTGTACTTTCAATAAACTCCAAATTCCCAACCCCATTTGCTGCCATACACCCCCAAACCATGATCCCACCACCACCGTGTTTCACTGTTGGTAAAAGGTTTTCTTTGTTCCACTCAGAAGCTGGCTTTCTCCACACAATACCGCGCCCATTCAGCCTAAATATGCAAAATTTGCTTTCGTCTGAAAATAACACGGTATTCCAAAAGCTTTCCGACTTGTCAATATGCTCCTTGGCAAAAGCAATACGCTTCCTTCTGTTGATTTTCGAAATACAGGGCTTTTTTCTTCCGGAGCGTCCACGATAACCTTCTTCTCTAAGGACGTTTCTAACAGTAGATCTGCTAACTGCTTTGTTGAACTTTTCGTGAATCAGCTTTACTATTTTTGGAGCACTTGTTCGGGGATTTGTTCTTACTTCAGCCAAAACTGATCGTTTTTCTCTGACTGTAAGTAGTGTTGGCCGCCCAGATCTGTACTTAGAAGTAAAATTCCCAGTTTGTGCGTAGTTTTCTAAAACTCTTTGTACAGAAGAATGTGGTTTACCAATTATTTCACCAATTTCTCTTAGCGTTTTACCCTCCGAACGCAGTTTAACTACCAATTTTCGAATATCTACTGATAATTCCTTGCTCATATTTGCAGTTCCCAGAAAACTCTCCAAAGGGAAAGAAAGAATTATAATATACTGTTTCTCACACTCCCAGTGATCGACTGAATGAAAGACAGATATGTATGTAAAAATAAGTTGAAGTGAGAAAAGTAACGGTAATGGAAATTCTCGCAAAAAAGTCTACATACAAAATAGTTTGTACGCAGAATTTTTGTGCGAGAATTTTTGTTGTGATTTCCAATAATTGATGCCAGTCGAGTTCTTGAATGTAGAAGATGAAATAACAGGTACAAATCGATAAGAAGAACATCTCGACATTATTTCTACATAAAAATATTTTGGTTCTGAATATAAATGTAAGCGTTGCAGCTTTTTTCCTAAAATGAGAAGTAATGTACGCAGACTTTTTGCACTAACTGTATGTCATTTAAAACGGACAATACAGATATACAAAACTTTAACGTCTGTCTTCATTCTTACGATTGCAAGAGTTTCGTCTTACCGATCCATAGATGCGGGAGAAATAATTTTTTATGCAACAAACTATGTTCATCTGAATGTTTTAATGTTGAAACAGTACACCATTATAAATATCTAGGTGTACTAATTGACAGAAGTAAAGCGTTAAAGCATTTATGTTATTAGTGACCAGAAAAATGTATCTATTAAAACAATACTGTTCCGAAAAACTCTTGAAAACAATATATTTTGGTCTTGCTCACTCTAAATTGCAATATGGCATTACTGCATGGGGCGGTGCTTATGCCAGTTCTCTTAAGCCGCTGTTGATAGCCCAGAAACATCTAATTCGTATTGTTTGCAACAAAAATCGGTATTTCCGGAGCTAGCCCCTATTTAAAAATATACAGATTCTTCCATTGAGACACCTCTACGTATTTAAAGTGCTAAGAGAGTTCTTTAAACAAAGTGGTAATTATTCTAACAGAATCTCTCAGTTCTACAGTTTACGCGTGAACAATCTGTATCTTGTAAACATACCAAATGTCACAAAAACCCTTTGTTCACGATTCTATAGTGTAACAGCACCCGCTTTATTTAATAAGCTGCCATATTCTATAAGGTCCACAAACAATTTCATTTCATTCGTAAGAGAAGTTAAATACTGGTTATTCACGGTCGATTACTTAACTGTTGAATCATTGTTGAGTAGTTTATCCTGATCAGCAGCATATTTACTTTTAAATGTCCAAAACTATTTAAACGCCAAGTAAATGTTTTTCGCTATTATTTTTACAAATTAACAAATATATACTTTTGAATTCTGTCCCTTATCACCCCACCATATCTTAAATTATGGAAATTCAATTGAAGCTACATTTTACACTAACTTCAATGTTACAGAATGTTGTATACATCTTCTTTATTTTGTTATAAAATTAATACTGCAACAATGTAATTGGAATTAATCAAAATAAAAATAAAAAATCAGTAACGGCTCGTCATCTTTGCCGATAAAAAATTAAAGTCAAAACCCTATAGTACATTTCGATAACTCAATGCAAATGCAAAAGGATAGGATGCCAGGAAAATAAAATCAATCAGCAAATCATATCAAACATTTAACTTTAGACTTTTCTTACTTTTATTAATGGTTTTGAAAATTGTGGTTATTGCTTTTGCGAATGAGCTCTAACTTCCACGGTTATCAACAGTTCCAACACGACATACATTTCTATCACACAAATTTCCTGAACATATAAAATATAAAGTAACGACGAATGGAACTAACTACCTTGACGCCGAAACTTACAGAACTTGCTGCTAAATTCATCCGCAGAAATGCGGATTTTTTACTAAAAAAAAGAATGAAAATATGTAGTTTGCTTTTTTCTTCAAAATTGATTCCGTACGGACATTGCCATTGACCTTGATCAGGCGCTGCATAAAAACTTTAGTTACCTTACCACCGAAGAGGCCATACTAGAGTCAATTTATCAGGATAATTGTCCATCATTTTTGCTTCTGATGCTGCTGAAATGATTTGGTCGATAGTCGATCGATATTTCAAGACAGTAGGGAAACAAATAATTTTGGTTTAGATTTAGGGGTAAATGTAATTATTAACTGAGAACAAACAAAACAAGTTGCAACTCACGGGTTCATTTCTATTGATTGTTGACAGATAGCTCCCTGGGGTTATTAAAACCTTTACGAGCTTGATTGAAGCCGTAAAAAAATAGTGCAGGCTTTGTAGTAACATGAAAGTATAACTTTAATAGCCTTTGTGATACATTCATACATACCTATATTGACTATGGTATAAAAACTGCCCAAAATCAACGTTTTCGCAGTACGAATATTGCGTTGGGGTTGTAAGCGCTAGACAATGGTGATTCATATGAATTTAGCAGCCTATTTTCAATTTTTTTAAGAGTTTCGTGTTTGTAATAACATCACTATCTGAAATATATTCCGTTCCACATATTACTACTATCAAGAATCTGTTGATACTATCCGTAAAAACTGTCAATATAATGCCAAAAGCCTTCCTGTAATAAAAGCAGATCCACTGTCACAGTGCATCCACTCACTAAGACTTTGCAAATGAAAACATCAGTGTTCTTATAAAGCTTTCCAGTTGAGTCCAACTACAATACCTATCCCTTAACTATTTCCTTTAAATTATTCAATTATTTTTATTAATTTTGAAGATCTGCGAACGTCTAACCTCCTCATATAATTCAATTGTACACCAAATCGCATCATAGATTCACCTCAATATCTTGTTTTCAAAGACCCGAAAATGTAACTTCTCTGTTAATTTTTCTCCTGCATATTTTATTAATTCCGAAGGTATTAGGTCCATTCCATCCTTCCTCCTCGAAGCTGACTTCCTTTCGTAAGGTTTGATATCTACGGGTGATCTCTTCGCTATTTTTCAGGGCTTAAAGTCTAAGAACATTGCGGGTTTCTTTTTTTTCCTCGCATTATTCATTGAACCCAGGCTTTCCTTTGATGGCTTTGCAACAGCCTAGTTTGCTTCCCGCTGCCTCCTTTACAATACTTTTTATTGTTGACCATACTGCTTCTGCCTGTCTTGTTTGGTCTTTAAATTTCATGCCAACTAGTAAAACAAACCGGCAAATAATTTCGTCCTGCTAGTGGCCTTCTAACTTTTCAATATTGAATTTTTTTATACCCCGCTTTGATCCTTTTATAAGAATTTTGATTCGGCTTTTAATTTGGCGATGATTAAGATGTGGTGTGAGTCGCAATTAGTACATTGGTATGATGTTTTTTTTTTTTTTTTTTTTTTTTTTTTGTAATTCATTTTTTATTCAGTATTATCTTATATCTATCTTAGCCTAGTCAAAAATGTTTAAAACTAGCTTAACTATCTTAACAAATCTAACTATCTTACTGGCCCTATACGGACACTCTAAAACAAACAGAACAATTGAAACATATGTCTTTCGACGACTACATAAATTCTATTAACATTATAATATCTAACTTAAGCTAAGAAAAATGGTTTTTATTAAAAAACTTAGCATATGATCATTTTTATATATTATATATAAAACTTAAGCCTATCTAAAACTAATTAAATCTAACTAAACCTATCTTATGCTAACTTAACTAAAATATGTACATTATATGTATATATTTTATATATGTATATATCTTTTTTTTTTTTTTGTCTAATTTTACCTTATGCTAGGCATAGCCCTAAGCTATGCGAGCCAGCCCCTGGTATTGTTGGCTGGCTGGTGTACCCTATTACTCAGTCGCCGACGGTGTCCCCTCCAGCCACCAAAAACGTTGGTGCTGCCGGACGACGTCTCGCCGATCGTGACTCGATACCGCCATACTAAACCGCAGTCGCTCTGGCTCGCGGAGCACAACCTCGCGCCCATAGAGCAGTCGCCGTTCCACAGCGTTACGGGCCACGTGGAAAATTACGGGCACCGCATCTCTATCCTGGATCAGCCCGTCCATGTCGAATTGGAGGAACGCTTCGGGGGGAACAAAGCCTTTAAGACGCGCAAACTCGAAATAGCGCTCGTTGGGGTAGAACGCCCCAGAGATCAGGTTGTTGGTCGAGGTCATGGCCCTCGCCATGTGCCTTCGAATTAACTTAATCAAAAAGTTATCTATTCGAATAATTTTGGCCCTGTTATATAGGACCTCATTGGAGTAGAATTTTATGTACTGAGATTCTGGTGTTCTGTGCAATCCAAGGCAGGACCTCAGACACTGCCTCTCAAACACCCGAATCCTTTCCATCAAGCCAGCACTCACATTAAACCACACGGGGCATCCGTAGGCGATCATGGGCCTGACTAAGGCCATGTAGCAGATTACCTTTACCCTGCGGTCAAGATGGCTGCTGTGAAACAACCATTTTGCCAGAGCAAAAGCGACTCGAGCCCTGGCCAGAACAGCATCCACATGTTTGTTAAAATATAGATACTGGTCCAGCCAGATCCCGAGGTACCTGACCACACTTCGATTCGCCAGTGGACGCCCGTGTGGTCCAATGATAGAGAACTGGCGCCAGTTCTTTCTAGTGTCCCTAGAGGCCCTAGACAACGCTGTTCTGAACAGAATGGTTTCCGATTTCTGAAAGTTGATTTTCAACTTCCAGTTATCGCAAAACCCTTGAATTTTTTCAAAGTCACACTGCAAGAGCGTCTTAATGACCTCGACTTTTGGACCAGATCTGTACGCAACCAGATCGTCTGCGTACGCTATTGAGTGGTGGAGCGAACCTAGCAGATCACTGAGGTAAATATTGAACAGGATCGGCGAGTTCACCGTGCATTGTTGTAGTCCATTTTTAATGTCAAATATTTGGGTAGAAGTCACGTTGGCAATTTTCACAACGAACTTTCTACCTGTTAACATATTCAAAATCATATATAGCAGTGGTTTACTTATGCCCAGCCGGTTGAGCTTGTAGTAGAGCCCTTCCAACCATACGGTATCGAAGGCCTTTTCCAAGTCAATCAGGCAGGCACCCGTGCATTGGTTCTTGCATTTGTTCCATTGGATATCCGATACGAGTTTCGACGCAGCATGAATAGTGTCATGCCCCGCTTTGAAACCGAATTGGTTATCCGGGATGATATTGTTGTCCTCAACCCATTGAGTCAGGGCTCTATTGATCACCTTCTCGAAGACCTTGCTGATGCACGGCAGAAGACTTATCGACCGAAGATTCGCCGGGTTCGAGGTATCTTTACCTCTTTTAGGGATAGGTTGCACTACCGCTGTCTTCCAATGCGTCGGATAATAGGCATTATTCAGCGCATTGTTGAACAGGATAGTGTACCTCTCTACAGCGATTGGTGGGAGCTGTCTAAGTACGACATTGGGTACTTGGTCAACTCCTGCAGATTTCTTCTTCCTGAGTGAATCAAAAATCCCCTGGAGCTCCACCCTCGATACGAACAGGATGTTAGGCCTAGCATTGGTGACGGTACCGTTTGCCGGAAAGTCGTCATTGAACCTGTTAAAACCAAGGTTCTCAGATCGCCAATGCTCAATGTCATATCGAAGGTAGAAGTGATGAAGTAGGACTCTATTTTCCAAGTCGTGGTTTGGGCAAATGCTTTCATTCACCTTATATACTTCCTGGAAAACGACTCCCACCGCCTCCACCCTCTCCTGAGGATCTTCGATCACGAAGAAGTTGTCGTCCAAGACGGCACCCTCTGGATCAATGTTCGCAGTCCGTAGGATGCGTTCATTATCTGGCGATCTGGGGATTTTCAACATCTGAATGTTATTGTGATTATTCCTCCGAAATATTTTATTTATTTGCGGGAACATGCTCGGGCTACTGGAATTTATAGCCCGAATCTTGTTGCTCCAATGCAAATTTACAGATAGTCTGTAATTTTCCTTAATTAGATGTTGGAGGTTTCTAATCAATGCCTTCAGCGTCCTGATTTCCGGATCTTGTCTTTCAGTAAACTGCCTGTACAAGAGTTTGAGTCTTGACAAGAGTCTACTTTTTTGTCTGTGGAGTGCGTCAATGGTCGCGTTTCGGTAGACGTTGGTGGTATCGTTGTGCCGTTGGCGTGGTATCGTTCTGTCCATAGTCTGTTTGATTATACAGTCCATGTCCTTGAGGTATCTGTCAATCTCTTCGTTTGACAGATTCCTATCGGATAGTGGGAAGGAGGCGCTCAAAGTGAGTGCTCTCGTCAGGGATCTGGTGAAATGCGGCCAGCGCACCCTACTATAGTCGTAGGTGGTGTGCGCCGGGACGAATTCCCCCAAGTCCACAATTTCGTCGGGTAGTTTAACAACGGCACCAAGTCCGCAGTGGTCACTGTCGTATACGAAAGTCCGTAGACAGTTCGTAGACCATTCGTCTATGTTTGCCAGTCTGAGTCGAGTGTCTAGTAGCATAAGATCCAGATAGGAGCCGCTCCTGGGGAATGACGGACTATCTGTCGCAAGGATTTTGAGTTTGTACTCAATACCGTGTAGCCCCCACCAATCGCTTAGTAGGCTCCCTCTAGTGTTGGGTGTGATGTTACCCCAATCGCTATGTTTGGCGTTTAGATCTCCGGCCAAAAGGTAATAGTTTTCGGCTGAGGTCAATCGCAGAGATCGAAAAAGTGATTCGAGCTCTGTAATGAAAACTGTAGGTTGAGGTGCATCAGGTGCGTAAGCTGACACAATATACATCCGCTTTCCGTTTTGGAGAGGGATGCACACAATGCATGCCTCTAGCACCTGGAACCTCCGCACTTCACTGCTATATATGACTTTATGATTTAAATTTGTATTAATGAAGATCGCGACACCCCCGCCTTGAGTGGCGTTGGGTCGGTCTCTTCGTATAATACTGTATGAACTGTGCCGGATTTTGTGCCTCTGGTTTAGCTTAGTTTCGCTAGCCAGCAGCACATCTGGGCTTTCGTCCTCTAACAATTTAAAAAGCACGGCTCTCCGTTCGATCCTAATCAGTGAATTAACATTCACCGCCAGGATTTTTAAGGGCCTCTCTGCCAGCGTACCCATTATGGTTGATGTTGCGTCAGGCCAGGCAGGCACGTGTAGATATAGTCCACTCGAGCCTCATGGTCTTGGAGTTGCCGTTGGACCTGATTCAGCTGCACTTGAATGGCGAGTAGAATCGATTTCAGGTCTACATCGGCCGCCGGTGCCTTAGAAATGAGCACTGGGGCTTTGGATGGCTGTTGTACCGTGCTGCTGCGACCTGTCGCCATTTGGGCGTAGGTTAGTTGCGCCGTTACGGCTGGTGTTTGGATGCGTTCGAGTGGACGCTTAACTATCGCCTTCTGCTGACGGGCCTGGTTAGTTTTTTGAAGCTCTTGGAACTTAGGACAGCCCCGATAGTTTGCGGGGTGCCCCTTGCTCTTGCAAAGCACGCATTCGAGCTGCTCTCTTGGTGCGACATTGTCCCTCCCAAAATTGCACTCCTCGTTGCTGTGGCTCTTTGCGCATTTCACGCATCGAGGCTGCATTTCGCAGTTCGACGCGGCATGTCCGAACCTTTGACAGCGGATGCATTGAAGCATGTTTCCGCGCCTTTTTAATGTTTCCCACTTTACAACCTGATAGTGTACGGCATTAATGGCGCGTAAACCATCAAGTTTGCTATTGGGGGACAGCTGAACCAGGAAGAAAGGCAATTGCCTGTTTTCCCGTCTGGACCGAGCTGTGGTAAATGGCTTGACGCCCCTGAACACGAGGTCGTCGCTCTCGAACTGCTCGAACTGTTTGAGCTCGGAGAGGAGTTCCTCCGGCTTCTTGGTTTGCGGTTGCGATGCCTTTCAGGAGCATCGTCTGCAGCCTCTCTGTCTTCGGAGTGTATGAAAAGAACTCCGTCGACGACTTTTTTAAATACTGCTTGACAGTACTATGCTGCTCCACTGTGTTACAGTGGATCACATGCCTGTCTTGCCCTAGCCTTTTTATTGTGAAGTTCTTACCTATGGCTAGCTCGCATAGCTCGATGGTATCTGTTATCTCCATCTGGTAGGTGTTGATTGGAGGCACCTTCTCCTTGGTTGCGCGCTGTTGTTGCTGCTGGGTTGGCTGCTGTTTCGCCTGATGTTGTTGTTGCTGTTTTGGCTGTTGTTGCTGCTTCTGCTGTTGTTGCTGCTTCTGTTGTTGTTGCTGTTTCGGCTGCTGTTGTTGCTTCGGCTTTTGCTGAAGGTTGGCCGGTGCTGCCTGCGTGGCTTTTTGTTTCAGCGGCTGCTGTTTTTGCTGCTGCTGTTCTGTTTGCTGCTGTTGCTGTTGTAGCTCCAGCTTGTGCAGTTCCTGCATCCTCGCCAGGTTTTTGGCGGCAATTCTGGCGGCGACGACTTCGAGTCGCTCTCTCATCGCGGCCATGTTGGCGGCGATGAACTTTGCCTCTCTTTCGTCGTCGTCCTCCTCCTCTTCTTCGCCCCCCCGACTCACATTGGTATGATGTATTGATCAGAAAATGATCAATTTGGTTGCTCGTTACTCCATTTTTTATTTTTTTTTTTCAATTCATTTTTATTTATAGTTTCTTAGATCTATCTTATCCTAGACAAATATGCTTAAAACTAGCTTAACTATCCTTACAAATTTAGGAATCTCTAAAACAAACTGAATAATTTAACATCCGGTGATATTCATGTACATAGCCTTGCATTCCCTTAGGTTTGAATGTTGAAGCTTTCACGATCGCATTTTTTGAGCTGTCGAACTTATCGTACTAAGACCATTATCATTTTATGAGACATTCTTCTCCTATTGTTGGCCTATATACCGCTTCTTTTTTTTCGCGTTGAAGTCCCCGAGTACGATTTTCACGTTTATTTCATCCAGTGTTTCATAAAACGCATCCTTTACCTCTTCTTCCTTGATTTCCATATGACAGCCGAGATTTCCATCTCCATCGACATTCAGGCCTTGTAAAATACTACGTCCATTTCGTTCTGCACTGATGAAGAATCCTGTTCCAAAATTATATCCGTCCTTAAGGTTGTTCCGTTTAAATGTCCAACTTCTTGAACCGCTCCAATGTCCAATTTAGTAATGAGTTGATGAGTTTAATTATGTATAGTTTAACCGGCTCTAATGTTGAATAATGGAAACTACATAGTACCTTATTTGGCATCAGTTATGTAATTTTTTGTAAATAATCTTGACAGTTCAACAACAATTACGATCCTAAGCGCTTAACCACAAGCCCCCATGAATGATATGTACAGTAGGGTGTCCCAAGACACAAGGGTCCAAATATTTTTTTGCAAAATTTTGTACGCATACCCTCTATATTTTTTCTATTTGACCTTAATAACATAAATAAAAAGTATTATTGCAATAGGATAACGATAACCCGTGCCGACTTGTGGTCAAAGTTTAATTCAGGGATTTGTACTGTGACTACAATGGAATTAGTGGCGAATTTATATTTCTTTATGACTCTACTGTATTAAAAAGGTATTATTATTTATTCAATTGTGTTTTACATTAGGACACTTATTACTGAGCATATGTTCTTTTCAATGTTTGCTTTGTACAGTCCGGGTATAACTTCCTATGTTCTTGTACGCAACGTAACGAATATTGTTTCTGTTCCTCCTCAACTGTAATGCCATGAAAAGTCCTGCATTAACTTAGCAGCTCTTTCAGCAGTATCATTCACTGCTCTTAGCATTGAGACCGTCTTTTTAGCATGGAGAAACGAAGCACTGCTTGCCCATGTAGAAGGAACATCGTTGAGAAAACCATCATCAATTTTCAAACTAGAAAACAATGCATTGCTTTTGACTGATATGAAATCGTCAATATTTTTCTCTGAAAAAAAAATTAATAATTAAGTATACTGATAAAGTTATATAAACAAAGAAATAAACACAATTAAGCACGTACAACACTTATACATATGTAAATCCAACTTACCGTAAAATGATATACAAAGTTCTTCCTTCGATAGAATGTATCGTTTTCCATGGGTCGAGAAATTTTCTTTGGCAAAATTTTCCACTATTTTCCCTTTTGTTTCAAGATCTACATCATCATCGAAGAGTGATAAAACTGCTATTTCATCAGTTAAATACCATAAATGTTGGTGAAACTTCTGCAAAGCAGTCTTCGCCATAATTTCATCTATTTTTTCGTAGGCTTTTAATGACTTTAAAAAGCATAAATCGTTGTAGGGTTGAAGCCATGGTTTGACGTAGATTAGAACAATAAATAAACAGACGTCTAACAGTGCTGTCTTGTCTTTGTTAGTTAGCTTCATCTGGGAACTGAGTAATAATATTTTTAAGGAATATATTGCTCTAGCCATCCATCGAGCTGGGTGCATGGCACCCGGAAGCCTGATTTTAAATTTTCTGTCTGTATCTCCACCTAAAAATATTATAGAAAGCTCTATCAGTTCTCGATAATCATCTCTGGCAATTAGGCTGGTTAGTTCGGCGCGGTAAAATTCGAGCAATTTTTCAATTTCAGAAACGGTTAGGCACGATTCCACCTCTTTTCTATAGCATTCTACTTTAAGAGGATCGACTTTTTTCCAATGATCCCTGAATTTTTTAAACAGTGCAATATCTGGGCTTGTAGTTACTTGTTTTATTTTTACTTCGAATGCACTCTTTAATACTAGTTGGTATATGTGATGCCGACAAGCAAAAATAAGCATATCTCTGTCAAGCTTTTGCTCTAGGAGCACACAGCCTCCATTAATATGACCTGTGTTCGAGCTGTAGTATCACAGCATAGAATTTGGACGTTGTCTTCGAAATTCCAGTCTAAAATCGCTTTCCAAACAGCTTCTGCCTGTTCTTTCCCTGAAGAATTTTCCAATTTTGGTACAGCAATTAGTTGTTCTTTATTTTCGTATGAAACTACAAACGTTCTTCTTTTGATTTTCGAGCATCCAAAGCGGGCAATCATTTTCCATCCCAGTAAACAGTTACTACGTCTGGTACCTCGTTTTGAAAATCAATTTTTATAGTTTCTGCGCGTTCCTTCCTTTTTTCCATGCGTAAGACGATTTGCTTATCGGAAATACGTCAATATTATATCCAAGTGCCTCAATATGTACTGTCTCTCATACTTAACTGACACCTATCTAATGCGGCAACTAACTTTGGAGTAATAAAGTCTTTACGCATTAGTGTTCGACTGGCTCCAGGTTCTGTGTTTCGAATTACCTTTGACAAATCAGAATTAGAAGAAGAATCATCAGGAAATGGTTCAGGTGCTACCAATGAAGTTGATGTGGAAGCACATTTAATTCGCCGATTTTCCTCTTCTATAGCTCGAATTCTCGCTCTTTCCTCTTTAGCAGTCAGATTTTTATCTATTCCACCTAAGTGACCAGGTCGGCCCGGCTCTCTCTGACGCTGCAGGAAGAGTTTATCTTCTGCTATTTTTATTGATTGAAGCGCATCGGCATGGGCAATATCAAATAAATTGTTTAGATTAGTTACAAATTCCTCTTGACGCCGCTTAAACACGTCTTGTGATTTCTTTGCATTTTTTTGTAAGACTCTCCAAACATGCTATAAGCCTACAAGTTTCTTTACACAATTTGGTATCGATTTGGTAGGTATTCGTGCCTTTTCCCAAAAGATTATACACTCCCGAATAGTGATATTAGCACTTTCATTCACAGTTAGGTTCACTTCACGAATATTATAAAACAATACTGACAGAACTTGTCCGTTTGAAGGTAGTTTCGAACCCGTGTTTTGATGTTGTGCATTACCTATTATGTATATGTATATTTTTTTTAGAACTTCGTAATTCCACCGACTCCGACATATTTAATAATAAAGACAAATAGGTTTAACCGACAAAACAATTAGAAATTACAAGCACATCAAGACTTGACGTGCGATGGCTCAAGTAAACAAGCAGTGTCAACTTAAAGTTCAAGTCGGCACGGGTTGTTGTGATTCAAATTACATGAAAGTTTATTTTTACTTGTTTTGACATAAAACAAATAAAATAAGAGGGTATGCATTAAAAAAAAACAATTTTGATTTTCTTGGGACCCCCTAATATACAGGGTGCGCCATCTCATATGGGTCGATGTAAATTTCAAATAACTCCAACAGTTCTCAACTGATTTTAGAAATTCAAAAACTTTTATTTAGCTTAGACCTTTACAATTTATTTTGATTAATTTTTGAAAACAAAATCAATTAACTGATCGCATTTATTGCCGATGCAAAAATGTACTCGTTTTCACGCATTCTCCATGATATTTTCGAGCATTTCGGTCGAAATTTCTGCACAAATGTTTCTTTTGAGCTGCTCTATTGTCTTCGGGCCGTTAGCATACACTTTGCTTTTCAAGTATCCTCAAAGAAAAAAGTCTGGAGGAGTCAAATCCGTGGATCTCGGAGGCCAGTCAATATCGCGCTTTTTTGACACCAATCTTCCAGGGAACTTCTTACACAAAGGTTCATTGTTTTGTCCGCAGTATGGCATGTCGCGCCGGCTTGTTAAAACCAAAAGTGAAATAAGCCTTTTTTACGCATTTCTGGGACCACATAATAGGCCAACATCTACCGATATCGATCGTCACCGACTCTATCGCCAACTTTGAAGAAATACGGCCCAAACAATAACTTTTTGATCATATAGCGGCTCTTAGAGAATAATGTGAGGATTATCGGTACCCCAGGAGCGACAATTTTGTTTATCAACTGAGCCAGAGAGCGTAAAATGTGCCTCATCAGTCATCAAAATTTGCTGCCAGAACTCCGGCTCAGCATTGCAACGGCATTTTGTGCGTATGCCAAGCGCCGTGGCTCATCCTGTGGTAAAATTCTTTGAGTTATCTGTACTTTGTACAGAAATAAGAAGCGGGAGAGTTTTCGTTAAGGAAGCAATTGACAAGCCCCCAATCTGCATTGTTGATATGCTCTCACTGTAATCCTTTTCCTCCAATGGCCAACGCATACGCAGCACATCTGATGCCTACAAAGAACCCACTGATGCAATTCATATGGAAGCTGACTCCAACTGATACTTTTTTGTTAATCTCTTTGTTTTCTTTTATTTACTCCATATGCTCTCAAATGTTTTTAGTGTTGCCACTTTATGAATTTTTATTTTTAAATGTAATTTTTTCCTTTTATTATAATTTTTTTAATTTTTATTTTCTTTTTAACTCATCTTTTAATTTATTATTAAGTCTAATTCATATAGGTATTTTTTCTGCCGAGTGTGTGGTGATGTTCTTAAAAATTATTTTATATGATGAATCCATCTGATCCTGATATAGTTAGGACCGTTCTCAATGTGTTGTGTAGCGCCCATAATGGGTTAAATGTATGTCATCTAAACGCAGGCAGTATTCGCTCCAAGTTTACAGTCCTGTATCAAATACTTAGCACTTCTAAATTAGATATCGTTATGATATCAGAATCGTGGCTGAATCTTAATATTTTATCTCAATCTGTGCATATCCCAAGTTATAAACTGTACAGAAACGATCGTGTCAATAGGAGTGGAGGTGGTGTATGTATGTATATTAAAGAACACATCTTCTCAAAGTGTATTTATATGTCATCCATGTCTGATATCCAGTTCCTGTGTGTTGAGCTGAATGATCTCGCTGAGAAACATTTGCTTGTGCTAGCGTATTGTCCACCCAATAGCTTTAAGGAGGATAACTTAATTGAACTGGAAGAAACTCTAACGAGGTTTAGCCCTAGGTATAATAACATACTAATTGGTGGCAATTTTAATGTGAACTACCTAGTCCACAATAACACTGTCAAACTATTCCGTTACTTCTGTGATAAAACTAGTCTATATGTTATTAACTCTCGTTGGCCTACCTGTTTCCAGTCTAGTAGCAATCCGTCCTTGATTGATATGTTCTTGACAAATTCCCGACGCGCTGTTCTGGGAAGCGATCAGGTTAGACCTACTTCTGACTTCATCCATGATTTCCTATTTTGTTCTGTTAAATATAACCGCACTCCTCCTTGTAATGTCAAAATAATAACTTACAGATCTTACCAACATTTTAACCTTACCGACGCTCGAAGAAACTGTGACTCTAATACCTGGGACTCTATTTATTTTACATCTGACATTGATAATAAAATTAGCATATTTAGTAACCTATTAAATGAATTGTATGACGTTTGTATACCAACAGTGACTAAGACAATTAAGCCCAAACCTTGTCCATGGTATAACAATATTATTAGAGAATATATCCGCGAGAGAGAACGATTTTTTAGACTTTTCAAAAGAAATCCCACTGACTACAATAGACGCCAATACAACGTTGCTCGAAATAAAACAGTTGCAATGATACGCTTCTACAAGCGTGCTTACATCGTGCGAAAACTTGACCTTAAACAAAGCTCTAGAGAATTATGGAAAAACTTAAATAAACTTGGTGTAACTGACGGGAAAAATATTGCTGAGTGTCCTTTTAGCCCTAGTACAATGAACACTGTTTTTGCACCTGTCTCTACAATTCCATCAATTCTTCCAGCAAGTTCAGAGGACTCTAGTGTAGGATTTAGTTTTGAATGTGTCCAGTTAATTGATGTTCATGATTCGATTCGTAGTATCAAATCGAACGCTACAGGTCCTGATTGTGTGTCGCCTAAGTTTATAAAGTTAGTTTTGCCCATAATACTTCCGTATATGCTGAATATCTTCAACTTTTGTATGTATAGCTGCCAATTCCCAGAGAAGTGGAAAGAAGCCACCATCGTTCCTGTTTCGAAAATATCCAACCCGTCAGTTCCGTCGGATTTCAGGCCAATCAGTTTACTCTGTTTTCCAGCTAAGGTGCTTGAAAAGATTATGGCTACCCAAATACAAAAGTACTTAGAAGCAGGTAACTATCTATCCAAGTGGCAATCAGGTTTTCGCCATTTACATAGTTGCGAATCTGCGGTTATCAAAGTTACTTCTGATTTGCGTACAGCACTAGACGCAAACAAACTCGGAATCATGCTTCTTCTCGACTATTCCAAAGCCTTTGATTGTATTAACCACTCAATCCTTTTGTCTAAACTGAAAAACTTATTTGGTTTTAATAATACGTCTCTCAGACTCCTTGCGCAATATCTAAGTAACCGCGTTCAAATAGTCAAAACGGAATTGGGAACTTCAAGTCCTACTTCAGTTAACTCTGGTGTACCGCAGGGATCTGTCTTGGGCCCGTTAATTTTCTCTATGTTCATAAATGATCTTCCAAATTCAATCAAAAACTGTCAAATGCATATGTACGCGGATGATGTCCTTATTTATCTATGTCAGTCTGTTGGTTTAATAGAAGATTGTGTAGCCCGTATAAACGAGGATCTCTTAAATATCCAACAGTGGTCTAATAATAACAAGCTTAAACTGAATCTTTTAAAGACTATGGGAATGATATGTTCACGACAGAGAATTGACCATTCTGATTATCCTGCTCTTGTCCTGAACGGAAACATTATTAGCTATGTCGGCAAAGTTAGGTATCTAGGATATCAAATTAATAGCACTTTAACCTGTTGCGGATACAATAAGAAGAATATACCATGGCCTATCCAGGTTAAGGTCGTCATCGCATTCACTGCCTACAACAATCAAATACCGTTTGGTTAAAAGCTTGTTACTTCCTTTTTTCACGTTTAATTGTTCTGTGTATCCTTGTCTTGATTATGATTGCAACCGCAAAATAAATGTAGCTTTTAATGATTGTATTCGGTTCATTCATAATGTTCCAAGGTATAGTAGTGTGTCCCACCTAAATGGGTCGTTGTTCGGTTTAAAACTTGACACGTATTACAAGTTTAGAAATATTATAAAGCTTTTTAACATCATCCACGGTAAATGTCCTAGTTACTTACGTGAAATGATCCTTTTTGCTCAGTCTCGCAGAGGGTTAAAATTAATAATTCCGCGTTTTGCACACATAATTGGAGAACGGTCTTACTTTGTTCAATCTGTTCGTCTGTGGAATAATCTTCCTCAGGAACTGCAGAACATCACATCACCAGCCACATTTCGCAGAAAACTATTTTCAATTCTGTCGAATCAAAGCTCATAAGTAATACCTGTAATATACCCGTAAGTTAAAATTTAGCTTAAACTTCTCTTTGTTTTTTCCCCTTTTTCTCGATTTGATGTAAAATTTATTTGTAATATCAACTTTAAATACTTAATTATAAGATAAAACATCTTGTAGTATCAAGTTAAATTATAACATCAATGAATAAATGAATGAATGAATGAAAATAAGTGCAGATCATCCTTTAAAATTCTCCGCAAAGTGGTCTCACTGATGCCTAACTGCTGCGAACGGCGCCGATATGACAAACTTGGGTCTTCTTGAACACTGGCCTTCACAGACTGAATAGATGAGTTTAAACGCCGCGGACGTGGCCTAGGTTGCTCACAAGGGCTTGCCACAGAACCAAATTGAAGAAAATTCAAGGCCCATCGAGGAATTGTATCTTTTTTGGGCGCAACACTATCACGATATTTTGCACGATACGCACGTTGAGTTTTTAATGAACATTGAAACTATTTCCGCGCGTTCTTTTGGTGTGAAGCGATTCAAGAATGGATTGAAGAATTTACGTTTCCAAAATGCTATGACATATGAAAATCCATTGACAATTGTTGAAATTATTCGAAGTTTACATCGATCCATATGAGATGGCGCACCCTGTATATTCATAACAGGTGTTAGCCACTGGACCAGTTTTTCTTAAGCTCTAATTTGTTAAACAATTCCTATTGAATTGCATTAGAACAGGTAACCTATGTAGTTTCTTCCAACATTGCTTTGGTTTCAACTATTTCGCAATTCCATTTGTCAGTCACTTAAATCCATATCCTGGATTTTGTTAAAATGTTGGGGTAGTCTACAGCAAAATGCGTCATGTTTTCGGCCTTTATGTAAAAATACATTACAAATGTTTAATTTACTAACTCACATTTTCAATTTTTCTAAAACCAACTATTTTCCATATTATGAACGCCCACTATTGGTTTTCTAAGGATTGAACGACGTACGTATGCCCGTCAGAGTAAAAAATCGTGTGTTAATCAGGTCAAATTGAGACAGGGGATAACTTATACGATCTAGAGGAAAAAATTATAATTCGAAGCGATCAGTAATACTTTTTTTAGAAAGCACAATTTGTTGATTTAGGAATTTCATAGTAATCAAAAGATCAAAAACACAAAATCGCCTTAAACAAGATTCGTTAATGTTACAATTCCCGCACATGGGTGTGATTTGGAAAAGTCTGTGAGATATCGGGATGAACTCAGATGAGTTTTCGCGGAGCATGAAGGTGAAAAGCATTGGTAATATATTCTACCTCTTATTGCGTTTACTAACGAAGACGAAGAAATTCTAACACAAATTTTTTCTTTCACTTAAGAGATGAGCTGAAAGTTTACAGGAAGAATTTGTTGACGAGTCAGCAATACGGTATACTAATATTTTCTATAAGCGATGGTTAGTAGTTGGTTAAATAAAGGTTTCTTGGCATTTTCCCTAAATCCATCCCACATGCCTCCATACATTTTAAGCATGACATGTTATGTTTACGGATACATGAACAATGCCTCTTGACAATATAAAACAAATTTGTTTAACAGCGTTACAAGCAAGTTCTGAGGTTATCACATTATAAGAATGAGTGTTGTATTTTCTTCTACGCTTGAGTGCATCATTCCCTCGCAGGAGTTAGCTAATTTATTGAAGCATGAAATTGGTTCGTAATTGACATTTTGGCACAAAATTGTATTCAATGTGAACAGACAGTGTCAAAGAATTAAATAACGAATTGTTTTATTTAAGCATTCAGATACACACATGGGTTCGTAATGCGCTTAAATACGAGTATTTACGTATCGTTCAAGTGCGACGAGCTAACAGCTTACAATTAAATTATAAATGCACTACCTTTACTCGTATAAATTGCAAAGCAGGGGCAGCTAGAGTGTTGACCCATTTCCTTTTCCTCTGCAGAGTTGAATCCAATGTAGTAGGATTAATTTTTGCATTAAAAATAAAATAATACTGAAACCCAAACAAAAGTTATATTAGTTAAGAAAGATTAAGCTAGCCAACTTAAGGTAGTTTTGAGTTCTGTTTAAACGAAATAAAAATTATCGTAAGCTAATTTTTTTGTCACATGCGAGTCTGTACATATATTTTCTTTTAATTTCTTTTATTTATTTATTTATCATCAAACAGAGCACAAGGTCTCTTATAGACTACTTAATAACGATTGTTGAATAATAATTACAATAATAACTTAATAACTAAGCACCAGTGTTCAATAAGGATAATCTTTTTTTCTTAAAGCAATCTCTACTTAGGTACATATTGATATCAAGGTACTGAACATACTGAATTTGCCTGTCTTAAGCAGCGAGTTATGGGCTCATTATAACCATAGTTTACTCTATGTGAAGGAACGTGGAACATTCTACTTTGTCTGAGTTCACGGCTAGGAACGTAAATACTCAACATGGAGAGCAAATCGGGAAATTGGAAATTATAATAAAGGGTCCGCCAAATAATTTTTTTTTTTTTTGAAAATGCTATAAAAAAAACTACTGAATATTTTCTCAAATTTCTTTTTTTATTTGAAAGTACAATCCTTCCGGTTAATAATGGAAAATACTTTCATTCAAATGGCTGCCTCGGCTGGCCATGCAGTAGCCTACACGATCGGTCCAATTTTTAAGCACATTATCGATTGTGTGCAGCTGGATTTCACCAATGGCTTCACGAATATTGTCCTTTAAAGCGTCGATTGTCTCTGGCTTGTCGGCGTAACACTTATCTTTGACAAATAATAGTCCAACGGTGTCAAATCGCAGCTCCGAGGTGGCCAAACGACATCAGCTCTGCGGCTGATAATGCGATCTTCAAAAACAGGGCGCAAAACATCGAGTGTAGCTTCGGCTGTGTGGCACGTAGCGCCTTCCTGTTGAAACCAAATGTTGCCAATATCCTCCTCTTCAATTTTTGTGAACAAAAATTCGTTCAACATGGCCCGATAACGATCGCCATTGACTGTAACGGCCACTCCTTGCTCATTTTCGAAGAAAAATGGCCCAATTATGCCTCTGGACCAAAATCCGCACCAAACAGTGGCTCGTTTTGGGTGCACCGGCTTTTCAATGTATGCGTGCGGGTTTTCTGTGCCCCAAATGCGACAATTTTGCTTGTTTACATACCCGCCAAGATCAAAATGAGCTTCATCTGAAAAGATGACTTTTTGGCAAAATCGGCATCTTCTGTAAGTCGATCGCAGGCCCACTTAGCGAAGCGAAAACGCATTGGATGGTCAGTTGGCTTCAACTCCTGAACCAATTGGACTTTGTATGGCGTCATACCAAGGTCTTTATTCAAAATTCGTCTCAATGATGTCTCCGAAATGTTCAATTGTTGAGAACGACGGTGAATTGATGTTGATGGCGCTTCACGCACACTTTCTGCCGCAGCAGCAATATTCTCGGGTGTACGCACTGTTTTTGGCTTTTCACGCTTTGGTTTATCGATGAGGATGCCAGTTTCTTTCACTTTTTTTCACAAGATAACGAACATACGGAGCTGACGGTGCTTCTCTTCTTCCAAAATCCGTACGCAATTTTCGCACACATTCTGCAACATTACCATGATTTTCAAAGCAATGTCGCAATATTTCCCAGCGTTGTTCAAGCGTATACACAACCATATTCGTTCAGCGGAAGGATAAAACTAATTATCTGTCAAATCAGACATGAGCTAAGTGTTACCATTCACGAAATAAGCACTACTTCAAAAAAAAAAGTTAGATGGCGGACCCTTTATAATATAAGTAAATAGGTATTAAATATTTTTTTCTAACATCTCAATGATAATTTATTAATAATTGTCTCTATTAAATATATCATTGTAAAAAACAACAAAAACAATGACACTATATTACAACTAATGAAATTTTAATAAAACTTTATATTATTACTAAAAACTAAAAAGTAAAATTATCACTTCAATCTGGAGACAGACAACTATTTTGAAATGTAACCTGAAGAAAAGCTTATTGACCCTTAATTGTTAAGTCTAAGGAACAATAAAGTATAGTCTAAAGCCTACTTCCAATGATTCTCTTACGAAAACATGATCGTTTGCCCGTCTCCCATAACATGTTAGAAAACAATCACCAATTTGCCAGAAAGCTCAGATTCAATAAAAAAAAAATTATAATAAATTTGGGCGATGCATTTTTTCCCATATATTTTTTCATATTTCCACCCGCGGACTAAATAATAAAACAAACCCTGTGCTCTAAACTGGAACACAGTAAGGGCAGAGGTAAGCATCTGTAGTTCATATTAGAACTGACTACACTTAAGCCTGTCGCACCTTGTGGGTTAAATGGCTAGTAAATCCAAAAAAGCGGAGACAAAAAGTATACAAAGGTATAACAAATGACCTGGTCCTCCTAGTTGTGTGTAGAATTTACTAAACTGCCTAATAAAACCTATCCAGTATTTAAAATGGCAATGAATTAATTGATTAAGGATTAATACCCCAGATGCCGAACCAAAAAATCGGAAATCCACTTCCTCTGAAGTTGGTCCCATAGTTTTTGGGGGGATATTTGATTGCATCTTCAAAAAGGCTCCAGAAGAAGTACACCACCAAAAAAGATTGCGTCAAACAATAACACAACCAAAGATAGCGCTATAATTGTAATTTCTCCAGGAATTAAAACCAATATAGCTGTAAGTGAATACAAAGTGGATTCACAAGTGATTTCAGAAACTTAAAGCAATAAAAAATCTTGAAAAAAATGTTATAAGTCTGCAAAACAAGATAAAAGGCCTAGAAATAAAGGTAGCCCTGCCCGAGTGTACTAATAAAAATCATATCCAAATATTCCAACAAAATGCAGGAGAAATTTATTATACAAATGAAGAGCAGCTGCCTCTAGAAACAGAAGGACATTTGAGGAAAAATAAAAGACCTATAGAAAACGCAAGGCAGAAGAAAGTTCTGAAATAGCAGCAAGAAATCATGATAACGAGACTATGGCAAAACACGCAAATGCAAAGCCAAGACGAAGGATAAAGGACTTGAAAGAACAACAATTGGCTTGAAAAGGCAGCAATTACTGCCACCAATGATGATCCCTGGGGTAGATATATTTAGCGAGCTCAAGAGAATGATTGAACAAAAAACGAAGAAAACCTGCAAGTTCACATCTTACAGCAACAATAATTGGAATAAATGCCGACGATAGTTACGCTTAAATCACCGGTGAAGTGACAAGAATGAGGCTCCGATGGCATTCATGTGAAAATAGAGCTATTAGACCAATTTGAGTAGTAGCCAGTGGGAGGGATGAGTTTTGAAGGCTAATTGCACTTTTAAGTCTCTGTGATTGGATATCGATTTTATAACAGAAGGTAAAGATTTCCGTAGTCTGATAGTATGAAATGATAGGATGAAAAATAAACGGGACGAATTTAAAAAGTTACTGCGATAAGGAATTAAGTTGTTTGTGCTGTTAGAACGGGTGAAATTCAGCCTGTTAAACAAGTATTCCGGATTACGACTGTAGATGATTTTGTGAAGGAAAATACACTTCCTGGCGTTGACATACCATTGAAGACTGTACCCAAACAAGTTCCTAGCGTAAATAGAGATATAACGTTAATATAGCTTATTGCTTCATTAATTGCCACTTGTAGATTTTGCATGGAGAACGACTCAGGTAGACAATATATTAATTCACTGTACCTTATTTGAAGTAGAATAAGGACAATTACAAGTGTAATTTAGAGTGCAATAAACACTGGTCCACAACTTGCGAAGGCGACCATATTAATATGATCATACCCAAATAGATCTCTGCTTATTACATATCCTAGACTAGTGGTTTTCTCTACGGCTTTAATCATAGAATTGCTTAGATAGAGGCAGGAAGATGATCGGGATTACGTTTTGTTTCCGAGATAGGGATTACTTGGGACTTGATCGGATTGAGTTGTAAGTCATTCACTTTTGACCAACTGTCGATACATTTCAAGTCATTGGTCTTGAGAGACGCAAGTTCATTAAGATTTGAAAAAGGCTTTAAGGTTTGAAAGAAGCAATTGAACGTCATCAGCGTACATGTGTACCGAAGAATGCCTGCAGACGGATGGTAAATCATCGATGAACATACAGAAAAGAATCGGACCTTAAATTGAGCCTTGCGGAACACCTTGCTCTACTTCCATAAGAGATGAATCGCTTTCACCCATAAAGACTTTTTGAGACCTCACGGAGAGAAAACTTTTCACTAATTTAACCGCACTAAGGCCAAAGTTGTTCTGTAGCTTCCAGCACAGGATATCATGATTTACTTTGTCGAAAGCCTTCGAGAATTCCAGCAGACACAAAAACGAGAGTATTGATCATGGCTGTAGAGAAGCTGTGATTTGCTCTGAATCCTGATTGCTGGTTGTAATGAAGATGATTACCGGACAAGTGTTTTGTAATCTGATTTGCTATTATTTTCTTGAAGACTTTGGATAAGCAGGGCAGGATACTAATTGGTCTAAGGTTGGCCGTGGACTCCGGGTTGGTTTTCTTAGCAATTATGAAATTATTCAAGTGACTGCCTCGCCTGACTTCGCAGTAGCGCATTCTGTCACCCCTCAGGATGATATTGGCCTTAAGTCCATGAATCATTTCCGGATTGTGGGCATAACATCGGTCCTTTATGGTTCCCTACAAAAAAAATCGCAGTTCCGAGGCGTCCAATTGACATCGCCAAGACGTCAAGCACAAAAGATCGATTGTGGAATGGGCTGTCTAGCATGGCGCGCCATCCTTCATGAATCAGAGGTCGTTCAAATCGATGTCTTCAATTTCAGTAAAACGGTTAATATGGCTCCGTAGCGCCCATCGTTGACCGAAACGTCTCATTTTCGAAGAAAAATGGTTCAATGGTGCCATCACTCCACAATCCACACCAAACTGACCTCCCTTTATACACCACTTGATAACATGCGTAAGATGGGTGGTGATTTCACCACAAATCGTTGTCAGTTTGACAAATCGTATTGGTATGCCATCCCCTGCAATGGGGTCTGATTTAATACCATTTATACACATACATCGGATAATTTCATTTTCTGAAGCTACTACGAACTATTCTAGTCTTGAACTTGTATTTTCTAATGTAGAAAGATGCATCAGCACTAAAATCACATTTAGAGCTGTGGTTACAACTAGATATACCAATTTTTCGTAAGTGTTCCAGGGATGCTTTGATGGAAGAGATGCACTTAGTTTAGATCTGAAAAAGTTTAGTTTTGAAGCACGCACTACTGCTGTAGTATAGTTCCGTTCGTCTTGTATAATGATTAGCTGACTTGAGATGGGCTATGTTTCCATTTACTGTAAAGCCAGTTCCTTTTTTTAATGGCATAAATCACTTCAACCGAATACCAAGGGAATGGAGGATTATGGATCTTGACTGTTTTTGTGTTTACACAATGATTAAACAATTCCATCAAGAATTCCTGAAAGGCAACGTGTCGTTGGGATCGGCTTTATTGCGGCATTGCATCCAAGGAGGCTTAATATCTTTGCATGAAACCATGTCAACAGAAAAGAAGATCATGGTCGGAAAACTCAGGCGATAATTGATGAAACAATAAGACAAGTGGCGGAGAAGAGACGAATATTAGATCAAGAAGGTATGCAATTATTAGCGAATCTTGTAGGATAGCTGGTATTAATTATTTCCATTTCAGCGGAGACAACTAAGTCCTTTATTTGAAAGGACAGTGAATCAGATTTTCTTAGGCCTAAATTAAAATGACCACAGATGATTATATGTTAGTATTGTGCACTATAATTAGATAGGGTTGTGAAAAAAAGGAATAAGTGAGCATCTTCTATTATTGTTATACATGCAACCAAGCATTTAGTATTGCAATCGAATATTTGGACCATAAGATATTCGATTCCACTGCCACTGGATTTTACATTTTAGTCCGGATTTGCAGTAATTTTCTACTCCATCACCCGCAGTATCGGTCAATGGATCATTACTGAATAATTCATAATTAGGAACATATAGGTACTATATCAAATCATGCAAGTACGGCTTAAACCACGTTTCACTGACACCGATTATATCAACAGAGGTTTCAGAGAACAGATATTTCAGATAATCTAATTTACCGTTGTTTAAGCTACGCGCATTAACAAACGTTAAGACCCTCATAGCGTTTACAAAGAACATTTATCATATTGGACGTTGATTTTTCATTCATACTGTATTGTATATCATCCACTGAAAAGAGAAATAAAAATAAAAGTTTTATATAAATGAAAAAGTGCAATCACAACAGAATGGAAGAAAGAATAATTAATTTGGTAGTTGATGAGAGAGGAAGGGAGTAAAAGAGAAAGGATGTATGTATATAAAAACTATATTACAATAGTACGTAAGCTTAGATATTACAATAAGACAGACAAAGGCGGTTTCATTGTTGTGCCGCCAAGCAGATCATGAGAGCTCTCAACAAGAAAGCTTTTGTCATTCGCCGATCTCTTAACTTGTGTATGTTTTGTGTTAACAACTTGTAGTTGCTTCTTTCAACAGAGTCAAAGAGCGTTGTTCAGAAGTCGAGTTCGTTTCGTTAAACTATCATTTAAGTAACAGCTCCAAGCCCAGGTCTTGGAGACGGAGTTCCCTCAAGTAGTGTTGTCGAAAGCTCACTGCAGACATCAAAACGGTATTCCTTTCTTGTGTGTTACTGAATCTTAATGCAATAGGAGGAGAAAGATGTTTAACAGAAGAGGCGTGCATTCTATGGTGTGCCAGAGCCGATTGAATAAGCATCGTATATTTTCATTGGCGAGTGCCGGTACTCCAAAGAGTACGGCGTCGTTAGCTCCTTACCTCTTTTTAAGAGCATCACATCGTCGTTGTAGATCAGTCATTTTAGCATTGTGCTTTTGAATTGAAATATTATTTTTCTCACCAAGAGCATGGATGCATTCACTCATACTAGTAACTTTATTGAGCAGTAGCTAAATACAGACTTGTTAGCCTAATATCTGAAACCCACTTCAAACATGGAACAAATATTTGAATTCCTGGGTACATCTGTTACCACTTTTCCCACCCAGCTGAAAGTGGCTTATGAATTGCCAAAAATAGCAAATTTCGACTAAAAATAAGAAATTAAAAAAAAAAGCATCCAAAATCTTAATATCCTTTCTCAAGCTTTAGGCAACATTTTATTATTGGCGGTGACACACTTACTGGGATTAAAAATTAATAACAACAGAAATTAGGAAGCCTTACAAAACAGGACGACATTTCAACTGCGATTTTATTTCAACTGGTTCGCCTACTTACAGACCTACATATATAATTCACTTCTTCATAAGGAAAAAAATTAATAGAATATTATTTATTATATTACATATTAATATATATTATTATATATATTAAATATGAATGAAAAAGTTAAGAGATTTGATTATCTGTCGTCGGACCATACACTTGTAATATTTAAAATCAGCAGCAGTTAAAAAAATTATTGACCTTAGACCACCATTGGTCACAGCAAGTCATATCGATATTGAAGTGAAACAGTTCATTGCCGGTATACATATGAAACAGCAAGAATCGATAAAATATCCAATGGAATTTAGAGAACTAATACTAGTAAGGAGAAGAGCTCAAATAATGGCAAATGACAAGATATCCCGGCGATAGAACTATATTAATAGACTAAATAACATACTTTTATAAAAGAATCGTTGAATATACAAATTTAAGGCACTATTCTCTCTGGAAAGCTGCAAAACACTTAAAACATCCAACCTCAAGGTGGATCGATTCAAATGTATTCAAACCTATAGAGTTTGAAGATGTAATCACTTATGTTTTGGTAAGAGAGTTCATGTATTCATAAATAATTATCTAACAGAAAATCACCAGGTTATGATCTTATAATTGCCCAAATTTTGAAGGAACTGCTCTATATTGGATTATTAATACTCAAACTTTTAATTAATCCATGTTTTAGACAAAGAAATGTTCCAGCTCACTGAAAGCTAGCAGAAATTATTGTTATAGCTAAAGAAAGCAGGCATTTATCAGAAGTTACATCATATAGACCGATCTTAATTTTACCGGTATTATCGAAACTTTTCGAGAAACTTCTTCTATATACTAAAAACTAAAATCTTATATAACACTAAATAGTTAAATCTTATATAACAAATATATTCTTTAGAGTTCGCTATGGTGCGGCGTTTTCTGAACTTAAGGAAATACAAATAGGTGTTCCGCAGGGAAGTGTTCTAGAGTGAGAACCCGTACATAAACCTTCTCAAATACAATGTTGAAACTATACCTATATATATGTACATTATAACAAGCTACCTTGGACTCCGGGAAGGTTACGTTAGGACTTTCTTCGATTAAGATCATAAGATGGAGAAGGTTATGGTGAAAGCAGCTTTTGATGTATAATGTGGCGACCATTATAAACTTCAAAAAAATTGGTGGTAGACGTGGTGCAATGGTAATCATCACCGACTGTTGAACCGAAGGTCTGTAGTTCAAGTCGCAAAACTGTGCAACAACATCAGTTGTGAATGAGAGATGATCAAAAACGTGCTGACGAAGGCATAATACTCGCAGTATAAGATCAGTTCAAAATTCATACTTTATGTGTGCATTTCCAATATAACACCTTAATGACATAGAAACAAAAAAGTTATTAAAAAAATCATATCTAGGACAACCACCCCCGGAGTGAACGATCATCTTCGACACAAACCAACTACGCCCTGTCCACAATAAGAGCGTACACTCTTGAACCTGCACGAACCCTATAAAATTGATCGCAAATTTAACTGGAACTCCAACATCAAAAACAAACTTGCAAAAGCGACTAAGGCACTGTGAGCCTGTCGACGCACCTACCTGAGGATTGAAACCTAAGGTAATCCACTGGCTATATACCGCGATAGTAAGGCATATCATCACGTATGCGTCTGTCATAAGGTGAACAAAAGTTGAACAGAAAATTACAATAGTTAAACTACAGCACCTTCATAGACTAGCATGTCTCGGTATTATAGACGCCTTGCCAAATTGCCCAACGGTAGCCTAGGAGGCACTGATCGGAATTATTCCATTGAATCTTTTATTAAAAAGATTACAATACGTAGTGCAATCAGACTCCTCCGCTCGGAAACAAACCAGCTATGTAGAAGATTGGGTCACATGTCCATCCTACAACACCTTTCTGAGCTGGATTTTTTTTTCTTTTTTTGAAGCTTTTGCTATCTGTTGGAGCACTCAGACACAAATACTGGTCCATTGTACTGCCAGACAGACACCTTAGATGGCGTTAGAGCTCATGAAGAGCCAGAGCCGAGCTTCTTTTTATTCACTTATGTTCTGTGCCATTTGTCTTTCGCACGGAACCTAAAGCTTAATGCCGATTCCGAACAGCGGAAGCCGAGAAGCTTTTTCAAGGCAAGTGTTCAACGGGGCGTTTTGCCAGTACCCCGTCGAGGAGGGACGCCGCGAAATAATCATTCGATGGCGTTGGTGTCATCGGGATCCGAACTCGCTCATCTTACGTCAACGGCCGATATACTACCCACAGCGCCACGGCGCACCCTCTGAGCTGGTTATGATTACCACACACATTCACCTTTGGAAAAACATTTGATATACTGATCCCTAACCGCACAGCTTGGGAAAGCGGCGATCCCTTGCTAAATGTCAAAGGCCTCAGGTTGTACACAGATAGCTCCAAGATGAATTCCGGTGTTGGCGCTGGCATTTTTGGACCAAATCGGAAAATATCGAAGGCCCTAGGAACCAGTCCTAGTCTCTTTCAAGCTGAACCATCCTGACGTGCGTCAACCTAAACTTAGAGGCGTAATTGGCGTAAGAGGTATAACCATCCATATACAGATAGTCAGGCAGCGCTCAAAGTGTTGGGCTCGTACAGTAAGAACTCAAAATCCGTCAACTAATGCCACGATGCTCTGCAAAACCTTGGCAAAAGAAATAAGGTCAAACTCTGGTGGATATCAGGGCACAAGGACATAAAAGGCAACGAAATCGCCGACTAACTAGCTAGAATAGGTTCCAGCGAAAGGTATATAGTTGCCGAATCCCTCTCCGGAATCCCAAAGTCGAAGATTAATTTTCTCTTAAACAAGTGGGAAAAACCGAAACACCTGCACTTTTGGAACAGCGTTCAGGGACACCAACAATCGAAGAGATTCATACGGCCCCTGAACAAACACTCTATCAATATTTTCAAATACAATATAATAGAGTAGATATCATAAGACTGATCAGCTACCTTTCGGGAAACTGTAGTCTGAGATATTATTTTAACAAAATTAACCTCTCATCTGAAACCGAGTGTCGACTTGGTCTAGAGGACGAGGAAACTGCAGGAAGCGTATCCTCCTCAGAGAAATCATTAATCCTAAGGGGATCAGCTCAGCTCCTACGAGAGACATGCTCAACGTTGATAAGAAGGTAGAGAAACTCCTCGTCTAATTGGCTAGCAGGCATAATAGACCTACACTGGTCGCAGTGCTCAATTCTATTTGTAAGCACTAGCCCCCTATTTAAAAAAACCTAATATTGTATAAGCATACTTCAATAAAGTTTCCTGCAAAATAGCATACACTTAGTTAAGTCGTAAAAAGGGTGGAATTATTTAGATAAGCTTGTAGAAATCAATAAATTCTTCTCGATAAAGTCCATTTCTATTTTTAGCGTCCTATTAATTTTGCAGCCATATCAGAATTTTTTTTAATAAATTATCCTACTGAAGTACGACAGTCATCGACAACTTAAGTAACTTTTATTTAACATGCATTTGATTGGCTTCAACGTCCAAAAGGGGGACGCGGTTCCTGGCTGGGCCGAAGCAGATAAAAATGTGTCGAAGTAACACTACTAACCTATAATTAAAATAGTATTACTCGTATATGTGCAAAATAAATATATCCATTTCTAAGGCGAATAAAACTTCGTGATTTGATTTCCTGTAATCCGTTTCCCCTTCCGTTTGCAGACAGTGCAATTTATTTTCAATATCAAGCTATCCATATTTACACTGTTTCCTTCAGGGAAACAAGTGTGCAAAAGTATTCGATACATAAACACGAACTGGAATGGAGATACACATAGTTGATCTGTTCAATAAAACGAAAGCAGATGCAGTTTATAATTTAATTCACTACTAATTGAAAAAAAATGGAAGAAAAAAGAACGTAACAAAGCAAGGAGAAACGATATCCACGAGGATCGCCGACCGATGATTCGAATCCGTTGCACACTGCTAAGTAGCCAATTCAATTTGTATACCGAAATAGTTTGCTCACGTCCATCGAGGCCGGGAAATGAAATGCGCGCGCGAGAAAAACATGCATGCGCACACAATCCATTTCCATCACAGAACCAATATCGTAACCTTGTTTATCCCATTGATTAAATAAATAATTATGTGTAGCCCTATGAAAAAGCAGAGCTCCCTTTCGTGCCCCTTCTGTAGATCAGGAAAAAAAAGACGCCTTGCGTAATGCATGGACCGAAACTAATTTAAAATTGATAATTGAAATTTATGAATTATTCTGCGAACCCTGCAGTCGCGGTGGAATCGCATCGATCAAATTAAAACAAACAGAAACCAAAGATGAACAGGAAATAACGAAGCGTGAGTCGTGGCGCTTGCGCCGGAGGCTTGGCCAAGTCAGCTCTGTTGCAGTGGTGGCGGAGTTTTTTCATCGGCAGACAATTAAGTTTTGCAGAATGGGTCTGTGTAGTCACATTCATCTTGGCGAGTGACAATTAGTCAGTAATATCTACATGTTATCGGAAATTTAATTTTGCTTATTGTTATGTGCTTTAGTGCAATTTGCTTTTGCATCATTCGTGATATGCATATGCATTAGACACTCGTGTTACGGAGGAATGTTATTTGCCTTTCAGATGGTCTGCCACTCATGTAATAGATTACGATGAAGCTCCGAGATCGCAGCAAATGATCTTTTTTAATTTTTCTTTCGATAGGGATTAACTCGAGGCACACGTTTCTCAATATGCCAGGAAAATATAAGCCATGACATGAAGATTGTGTATCTTACAGATAAATGATTGCTAACACTCGCTGTTAATGCATCTAATTGTATATATATGTTGCACGATTTGATATAGGAAAGAGTTGTTATGTCGATTGTGGAAAATCGATTTTGCCTCGAGAATGCAAGAATACACCACTCTAGACAGAGTTGATGGATAGTATGAATTATATTACTTCAACGAAGGATTTGGCTTAGTGATGTAATGGTGAATAACGATCAAGTCAAACGACGATCCTGGCCAGAGCTTAAATAAAGAAAGATTTTTCGCTAATGTGATATTTTACGAGTATTGTGTTTCTTCTTCTTCTTAGATGGCATTACAGCTCATGAAGAGCCAGAGCCTATTGTGTTTATTGTGTTTATATCAAAATAGAAAAATTAAACTATGTGAAAAGAATACAGTAGTTTATCAGTTTTCAAGGGATGGATTATATGAAAAAAAGTGCATTTAGGGGGTTAAATTATTTTATATTGTTACTTTCCAATAGCGACACCACCCATACATACATACCATACCATGCCATACACATTATGCATGTTGGGCACATTCCTAGTTGTTTACTACAAACATTACCAGAAATCACCCAGGCGAATTCTTCGAGGAGAAAAGAGGGGATTGAGATAAGAGGAGTTGCACATAGGGTTGTTTATGTAAGTTAGAATTAACTGAATTTAATTTTAATAAAGCTCGGTCAAAGAACGTTCGGATTTTCCCTTTCAACTAAACTGGTGCAGTCGGTAAAAGACTTAAAACCGATTCAAAGAAGATTTCGCATTTCTAAAGTTAACGTTTTTCTTTTTTTTTTCAAAGTGGTACACAAAGCTCATTGCGCTTTTTTTCCCCTGGAAGTGTGTCACCACCGATGAAGACGTCGAGTGCAGATACAACGATACGCTACGAACTGTTCGCAATCAACAATATAGGAGCAACAACCAGTCCATTAATACAGAACCAATGGATATTTATACAAATACTCATTTAAGTCCTCTCGAAAATCATCAACATTTTCAACACGGTATCTACACAAAGTAAATCACGCCCCTAGTAAAACTTTTCGGTTTGTAATTGACTCGGGTGCAGAATTTACCATACTAAACAAAAATACTCTGAACCTAAAGTGCTTGAGAAAAAGTGTGACATCCCACGTCAAATACAGGGTACCTGAACCTGAACCATTTAAATTAAACAATTTTTACGAGTATGTAGAATTCCTGGAAGTGAACTTTCATAACCATTTCGATGCTCTTATCGGGAATAATAATTTTAACTAAAATGAACTCCATTATTGATTATAAGATTCGGTATTCTCAAAACCAAACAAACAGATACACCATTTTTAAAGAACAAGGAACAAGAAAGGTATTTTAAAAATTGTTACGGCAATGGTGGCTCTAATAATAAAACGGCAAACTTTACTCCTCACCTTAGCTCTCAAGGTGTAGATAGAATAGAATCTTATAAATATTTATTTTATAATGATAAGTAAGATCTTAATAAAAACTAAGAACGATATTCGTATATATGTAAATCTTATCGATACCCCGAAGTTCATGTCCAATAGGTAGGCAAACAAATTAATGACGTGGTTCGGCAGGGCATTATCAAAAACAGTAATAGTCCATACAATACAACCATTTGGGTTGTGCAAAACAAAAAATTACGGATGGCTCAAAGCTACAAAAATGCCGCATAGTATTCGGCTATCGAAAACTCAACGATCAGACCATTGACGACTGCTTTCCAGTGCCAAATATATCGAGTACGAGTACTTTTCAACCTTATGGCAAAGGGATTTCACCAAATTGAGGTGAATCCAAAGGACCAACATACATATGTAAAACCGCTTTCTCAACTCGAAGCATTCACTTTGAGTTCGCCCGTAGGCCGTCCGGCCTAAAGAATGCGCTAGCGACGTTCCAACTATTCATGAATACTATTCTGGTAGAATACATTAATAAAATATGTGTCGTGTATTTGGATGACAAGTTGACTTTCTCGACAAGTCTAACAGAACATTTAGATTCACTACAACAAATCATTTGAAAACTTCGGGAGTGTAAGTTGAAATTACAAGTTAAAAAATGTAAGTTTGCAGACCATGAAACAGAATAACTTGAACGTGCTATATCGGAAAACTTTATAAAACCAAATCCGCTTAAAATAGCAACTATCAAATAAATTAAAATCCCCCCTTCTCAAAAAGATGATTAAGTCCTTCCTCGATATTACTGGCCATTATTGAAAGTTTATAAAGTGCAAAAGTGGCCTACCCCTGGGTTGGAATCCTTAAGAGAAACGCAGCAAAATAGATAGAAATAAAAAGGAGTACATCTTTTAACAAACTAAAACAGCTCAAAACCTGTTTCAAAAAGCCCTGATTTTAGCAAAACATTAACGCTCACTACGGGCGCATCTAATTTAGTGGGAGCGTTATTGTAATCAAATTGTCATCCTGTGGCTTATGCTAGTAGAACTCTAAATGACAACAAAAACACAGTTAGAAAAATACAGTAGAACAATAGAAAAAGAGCTCCTAGCTATAGTGTGCTCTATTAAGTATTTTAGACCGTATCTCTTCGGGAGGAAATTTATAATCAAAACCGATCACCGCCCACTAGTGTGGTTGAATAATCTAACCGAACCTAACAGTAAGCTTTTTCCACCTTTGAATGAGAGTATATAAATGAGTCGATAGAATATGTAAAAGGTAATGAGAACAGTGTTGCCGATGGGTTAATAAGGGTTGACAAACCGAGAACGTGAAAAATTCAATGATAATGAAGTCAAATTACTGAACTTGTTTAACGAAAATGACCAACGAACTGAATTTTCATTAACTGGTGCAACAATTCCTAGCGCACAAGAAGATTCTACTAGCTATATACATACACATAACAGAAAAACCTATAAACCTATTTAAGAATCAAAATTCACATTGTATATGGAACTAAGGAAAAAATAACACAAAATAGTTCATAAAAAAGTGAAAAATTTCGTCCAAATAGGAAAACAAACTACAAACTGAATTGAAATGATGAAAAGAGTCATCGTTAATAAAGTTCAAAATACTTACTTACATAAAGTTTTTTTCCAACAATAAAAACGTTAAGTTACTCAAATCAAACACAAAATTAAAAGACATTACAGACCAAAATGAAATAATGTTGTTAATTGGGAAAGAACACACAAACAAGAACCATAGAGGAATCAACAAGGGTATTCGTGCAGGTTCAAGAATGTACGCTCTTATGGTGTTTGGTCAAATGGTTTGTGTCGAAGATGTTCGTTCACTACTCTCCGGGGGTGGTTGTCCAATATAGGATTTTAGGATTTGAGAGATTCGACTGAATTTGCGTTGGTTGTAGTTCACAGTCACTCTTTTATTTCCATGTCATTAAGGTGTTATATTGGAAATGCACACACAGAGTATGGATTTTGGAGTGATCTTATGCTGCGAGTGTTAGGCCTTCATCAGCACTTTTGATCATCTCTCATCCACAACTGATGTTGTTGCACAGTTTTTCCGTATAGGAATTGTTTTTGACTATGGACGAACTTGAATTAGAGACTATCGGCCCAACAGTCGGTGATTGCACCACGACCACCCCGATGTACAATATATGAGTACAATGTATAAGTTTACAATATACTCTTATTAATTCTTAAAATACGCAACTACTCCAAAAATAAATGACAGAATATGGACTTCCGTATTAAAAGCTATAAAAGAGAGAAATTTCTATTTGGGTGAAATGAATAAACTTATTTCAGGAGACGAAAAATGCATTATCCACGGCCTAGTCGAAAATTTTTTTAAAGGCAATAACATAGCTTTTCATCAATCTACAGCATATAATAAAATAGGAAATTCAGATATGGAATGGCACCCAGATAAATGACAACTATGATACTCTCGATGAAAGGTTTTCAAAATTTTAAACATTTATAACAATACCATGAACTCAACGACAAATAAAGGGTGTTTTTTATAGAGATATAAAACTTTGAAATAAAATAAAACAAAGATGATTTTTTTAAATTGACATACAATTTACTTTATTCAAAAGATAATCTTCCGACATTATAATTTAAATATAATTTCTGGCATATGACCGTCACGACTGGCTCGGACGTAGTCTAATCTGGAGGTCCAATTATCGATGATTTTTTCCAACATTTGTGGCCGTATATCAGCAACAACGCGGCGAATGTTGTCCTCAAAGTGGTCAATCGTTTCGGGCTTATCGGCGTAGACTAGCGACTTCACATATCCCCACAGAAAATAGTCAAGCGGCGTTAAATCGCACGATCTTGGAGGCCAATTCACGGGTCCGTAACGTGAAATTATGCGGTTACCAAACGTTTCCTTCAATAAATCAATTGTGGCACGAGCTGTGTGACATGTTGCGCCGTCTTGTTGAAACCACAGCTCCTGCACATCATGGTTGTTGAATTGATGAACGAGTAATCATGGCTCTATAGCGGTCACCATTGACTGTAACTTTCTGGCCTGCATCGTTTTTAAAGAAGTACGGACCAATTATTCCATCAACCCATAAAGCACACCAAACAGTCAGTTTTTGTGGATGTAACGATGCCTCAACATACACTTGAGGATTATCATCACTACAAATACGGCAGTTTTGTTTATTGACGTATCCATTCAACCAAAAGTGAGCTTCATCGCTAAACAAAATTCTCTTATGAAAATTGGGATCAACGGCAATCTTGTTCTGGGCCCATTCACCGCCAGCCGTGGCGGTCATATGCCAGAAATTATATTTAAATTATAATGTCGGAAGATTATCTTTTGAATAAAGTAAATTTTATGTCAATTTAAAAAAATTATCTTCATTTTATTCCATTTCAAAGTTCTATACCTCTATAAGAAACACCCTTTATGAGGCCCATCGGTTTTATTATAATTAATAAATAGATTGGATAAATAAACTGAATAAACATTAGGACTCTTACTATAAGCATGGACAAAATATTGTTAGAAATAGAATCATAGCAAAGAATAGCCATATATGTATAATATAAGTAAAAAATTAAATACTTATAAGTTCAGAATCGATTCTTATTACAATATTTAATTGATGATACCACTAAAAGATAAACCATATACTGCGAGCAATAACTTAAACGACGTTACAAATGCAGGAAATCATCAAAGAACTCCACATCGTTAACTTTACCACATTCCCGATGTAATCGACACATTGCATGACAATCTCAACCAACTTAAATTGAATAATGACGATTGAGATGAGGATTATCGGATACTCTATAGGGAAAAATCTACTCTGCATTACCATTCGAAAATGTAGATGCCAGATTTGTTTGAAGGAGGACGTAGTAGAAGTGGATTACTAAACGTCACGGGTAAGGGTATACTAAACCTAACAGCAACAATCGACAACGACGACGCTGAACACATTTACAAGCATTTAGACAATTTGGATAAAGACCGTAAACAAATTGTTGTCCAAAATCACAAACAAGTCACAATTAATAACCATCTTATTAAACATTTTAACAACATCTGCTATAATATTAACACACAACAAAATGAACTTAGCAAATACTTGTACGAACTCAACAATATTACTGAAAAAAAAATATGCTACTGGCAACTCAATTCTTAAAAACTGCAAATGTTTGCAGATATAACAGTAACGGACACACAAATAGAAAATATAAAAGACATACTACTTTTAAGTAAGCTCAAACTTGACATACATACTATCAGACACTGTAAAAAGTAACTATAAAATAACAATACCTATAAATATTATGCCCCATCTTAAAAATAATGTAGGTATTACAATATTTAAATACAATCTCCTGATATTCGTATAATGAATACCATACTTTACCGAAGAAAAATTCTCAAGAGCAACGATCACCCCTTTCTCTAACTGTGTATTTGAAGAACTTTTTATTGATATTCAGGAAGTCATTATTAAAGACAATATTATTCTTGAATTTATACATGCGTTAACTACAAAATTTAAAACCACAAAAATCAGTGTATAAGAAATTTATTGTCAACAAATAATATTTGTGGTTATAGAGCCAATAAAGGAAAATTTGTCACTCAAACGAATGAAAATACTGTCTTGACCATAAACCTGCAAAAATCAATAATTGTTTTTGTTATAGTTGTAAAATGTAAAGCAAAGAATAATAAAATCGCTTTGCTGATAAACACAATTCTGAAAGTCATATCCAATCATCAGGAATATTATCCTAGGCCATTTTTTACTTTAAATTATACATTTCGAGTCAATTTTTTAAACAATTGAACTTCTCAAATGCCTCCGATGCTACATGGATAACAATGCTTATTATCAAAAAGCAAATACTGCTAAGCCCCGCTATGGATTTCAAAAATCTCCTAAGAACTCAATGGTGTGCATACGTCTAACCGTCGCGCCTTATGTAGCCTTTGAATTGACATTAATTTTATTTGGAATACTCCTTCTGTGCAATTCTATCAATGTACTCGTATATTACTGTGAATTTAAGCCAGTGAAATCAACTAGAAATCAATAAAAGAGACTTGCTTGGCTCTAGTTGGCCCGCTCATTAACGAGGAAGCAATATTGGATATCAAAAACTCTGTTGTTGTGCATTTTGGTATTACTTTGGTATCATTATGTTACTAAAGGGATCCAGCCAAAATTGTGAATTTCTTACCCAAGAAACCCACTTTTGTTTAATGCATTTATATTGTTTTCTGTACGGTTAAATACCATATTGCGCCAAAAAGTGTTTCCTCTATCTGCCTGCATTTTTTATACGATATTGCTTAAGACCGGCAGATTATATTATAAGTATGGTACAGTCAGTAAGTTAGTAAGACAAATTGAGTTAAATTAATAGGCGGAACAAAGGACAAGTTAAAGTAGAAAATGCCTTATCTGGAAAATTTGAGGTACGTGATGGACTAAAACAAGGAGACGCCTTGACACCACTTCTCTTTAATTTGGTGCTAAAGAGTAGTGCAACGAAAACGCAAGATGATAATTTTAAATAAAACAAAAAGTTTTCAGAGAATTATCTTAATATTTTTCATTATGATAGAAGGATCTATGACAATTATGTGTGAATCAAAATATCGGCCAAATGCTCGCCACGGCTTCGGTGGCATACCTCTATTCGATGGTCCATATTTTCAATAACTTTGAGACATAATTGAGGTTCAATGTCGTTAATGTGCCGAATTATCTCATCCTTTATCTCTTGAATTGTTCTTGGCTTATTGACGTATGTACACTTTTTCTTTTAAATATCCCCAAAGAAAGAAGTCCAACGGTGTCAAATCACATGATCTTGGCGGCCAATTAACATCGCCACGACGTGAGATAACACGGCTATTGAATTTCTCGCGCAAAAGAGCCAAAAGGCTGTGTGGCAAGTGGCACCATCCTTTTGGAAGCACATATCGTCCAGGTCCATATCCTCAATTTCTGGACACAAGAAGTAAGCTACCATCTCGCGATGGTTTCCATTCACGGAAACTTCTTGGCCGACCTCATTTTCGAAGAAGTACGGCCCGATGACGCCGCCAGCCCATAAACCGCACCAAACAGTCACTCTTTGTGGATGCATCGGCTTTTCAACAATCAGTCGTGGATTCTCATTTGCTCAAATGCGGCAATTCTGCTTGTTAACGAGTCCACTGAGGTGATCGTCGCTGAAGATGATTTTCTTTGTAAAGTCACCATTCACTTCTGTCTGTTCAACCAACCATTCGGCGTATTGACGACGCTTGAAATGGTCAGTAGGCTTCAGCTCTTGAGTCAATTGAACATTGTGAGCGTGTAAATTCAAATCTTTATTCAAAATTCGCATAAATGATGTTCGTGAGATGTTCAATTATTGGGCACGACGACGAGTCGAGGTTGACGGCTCTTCTGCCACACTATCGCGAACAACAGCAATGTTTTCCGTAGAACGAACTAGGCGAGCATGCACAGCTGTTTTCACATTTCCTACAGACCCGGTTTGCTTCGCCCTATGGGTACACCGGGTCGCATCCTCAATATGCGGCTCACGTACCTGGGGGGCAACAGTATAGGGCCAAGTGGTGCATGGCCTACATAGCCAAATAGCTGTATGGTTGGCTAATTTGAACGCAAAATGCCGATAACTAATTGGTTATGCTGTCGTAGTGACTGATAATCGATTGGGAAAGGCAATTTGCTCAAAGTAGCAAATACAAGGCTCCCAGTTAGGGTATAGGGTAACAATGCTGGGAGTAACGGCTCGACCGGAGGCCTAATTCCGGGACCACGGGAGACAGGAAGCCCCCAGGACAATGTCGGACTGATAAATGACAATATGTCAGATATCGGAATGACAGTCCTGGCCTGTATTTGCGGTAGGCCCCCTTGTGGGAGTATCGTGGGGGCTGTGGTTATCCCAAAATCGCGGGAATAATGCTATATATAATGAACAACAAGTAAGAAATTACTTAGTTGTTCAGAGGGTGCCGGTACCCTTAATATCGGCAAGAGGTTTTAGGTAGGCCTCGCCTCGTACCAAGGGGGAACCATGTCCCTATGCATGGATTCAATTTGGTACTTATTAACACAGGTCTGTGAATAAGGACGTTGGTTGTCGTCCAAAAAATCAACCCCTTGCGGGAAGGCCCACCGTGGAATTAAGCCGACAAGGCAGGGGTCCACGTTAAAATGGAATTGACGGAGACTCGGTTTGCTGAAATTTGCGCACAATTCTACCGATTGTGGTCACATTTGGTCGATTATGATGACCAAAAAAATCACGAAGTGCACGAAATGCATTTTGATTTGGATGCCCATTTTCGTAAAAGGCTTCAACAATCTTAACGCGCTGCTCAATTGTGTACCTCTCCATGGTTGAGTTTGTCAAACACTGAAACAAAGAAATGTCAAATTAAGTTAGGCAAAAAAACTTAACGTTAAGGTGTGACTAACAATTAACATCGTGCATTATGGTTGAACCACCCTTTATAATAGCTGAGCCGACAGACGTCGTCCTGTCTTAGCCAAGATTGCTCAATTGGATGAGGTAGGAAGAAGTAAAAAAAAGGTAAACTTAAAAAATTTAAGGAAAATGTAATGCTAAGCACATTTATCTATCTGGATTAAATAATATAAAAATGTATTAGTATTTTGTTTGTCAATAATTTAAATCTGATGTTACAATAACTATGAAAAAATTATTTATTTACGGCTTTAAAGCTACCATTTTGTCTATTGAAAAGCGTTTTTGTTTTGTTATTTGGCACGAAAAGAAATAATTGTGATGATTTTCCGACACAGGAACAGGCGACATATTACCATGACCATGTGACAAGCATGGGTTTTCCATTCAATGCCGGAAACACTCAACAACTGCCCTTACAATTTGTTTATTGTCACATTGTGAATGCAAGTGGCACTGGAAATTGCAACCGTTTGAAGTTAAATGACATGTCGGTTGAAATCATCAAAATGCGTGGGACTAAGACATCTTCTTTGTATTGCCCCATAAGAATTGTAGCTTTGTTTATTAGTTCCTTTACCGCGAGCCGAGTACCATTACAAAGACGTGGTTGGTTGATATTTCGCAATATAATGATTACCGATCCAATCTTTAATTTCAGATTGTGAGGCGATAATCCGGGCAATTCCAGTGAGTTTAAAAATTCCGTTCTGTAGTGAACTACACCATCTTGGCTGGTAACGAAATTCACTGATTTATATGTGAACAGTTCGCCAGGAATTTAATTTTGAATTTGGAAATTCATTTCATCGACATCAACATTTTTAAGAGTCAATATACTCGTAGCACGTTCGCTCAACCGAACATGGTTTTTAACATTTTGAGCAATGGTTGGGAAAACCTTCATGATGAGTTCAGTCTTTGATTTGGTAAAGTGACAGAAATCTACTAGGAATATAATGCATCCCCACGAAGTGTCAACAGGGATTTTGCTATTGCCATTGTCCAGCAATCGTTTTGAAAAAAAAAAAACAACTGCAGCTCAACAGGCATATTTATAGCTAATTTGAGAGCATTAAGTTCATCGGTTGGCGTTGATCGTGCAATCATAGGTTTTGACCGGTTTTGATTTTTTCGTAAATCTTACATCGTGCTGTCTAATGCCTTTAAAGATTTTCTGTGAATTATTGTACACTCATCTCAAGCAATCAATTTGCATTGCTGTGACACTTTGATCATTGCTGAGTTCTTCCAAATGTTGCAGTTATAATTTCCTTTCATTTACTTGCATGTTCAATGATAGCTTGAGTGCCAAATGAGCTGTTCGATCACCAGAGTTTAGCTGCAATTCTCGAAGAAGCAACTGCAAGTGAAACTCCATTTTGCGACCGAATCGTTGTCAAAATCAATGATATCAAAAATGTTTTTTCCAGTTCCTCCGGGAGCATTAAAAAAGAAAAGTCCTCCAGTTCCATCGTTCACCACTTTGATGAGTGTTACTCTCAATGCCCCCAATTTGTATTCTGTTTCGCGCTTCAACTCTTGATTAAATGCGCCATGTATTGGGCGATTAGGTGATGTCATTCCTAATTGAGTTAATACATTATTGGTAAGCATTAAGCACATGTGCTCAATTAAAATCAATGCTTCATTGTGCACGCGCGCCATACGTTTCAAAAGCACCCAGGTAACTTTTTTTAATGTTTTTGTAGATAAAAACCTTCATTTTTTTTCGCTCTATCGGTCGGGAGCTAATCTAGGGCATTATGCAGCATTAACAGTCCAAGGGCAAAGACAATGGCATCGTGGAAAATTTGCCAGAGAATCAAATATTAAAATTGTGTCGAAGTTCTTTTTCGGTAGTCAAAGTGATAAAAATCTAAATATTTGGTGTTACGTACCATCTAAAAACACAATCAAATGTGTACCACTGGTAGTACGCACCGCCCTATGAGGCAGTCTAATACGGATCACGGGTGGTACCCGCCGCCGATAAGACGGTCTAGTGCGGCCCTCCCCGGATCCATGTCTCCTGAATAAAAGTCTACCAGTGTGGGTTCAAGCTGAATCGCTCTAAAGGTGACCAGATTTTCACTTTACAGCTTTTAGCAAAGAAAATGGAATTTCACGAAACGATCAAATAAAAATTCATAGATATAATGATATGAAACTAGACTTCGTTTGGCTTATTACAACTTTATTAAATTTATTATTTTACATAATGGTTTATTGAGTTAATATTACACACGTGAATCAATTTTGCACTTCTTCTCGGCTTCTGTCCTCAGTGGTGGTCGGCAGATGAAAGAGGCTGAGAACCCAAGCTTCGTATTCAGTACCGTCTTGCTAAAGACGGTGTAAAAGAGAGCTTGACGAATTCGTCAAAGCTGTGCTATTAGTATTAAAAGATACATATTAACGACGGCCTTGACGAAAGATTAAGGTGCCGTTCATATTATTATATAACAATATTAAAAAAGTGTAAGACTACAAACCAATGGGGGATATACCATGTCCTTGTAACCTTGGAAATCCCGCAAACAAAAGATGACCGAAAGTACGAAACGTCTGAAACATTCGAGATGTGTGAAGAATTAAAACAAGAAAACGCTTGGTCACCAATTCCCTTTAATCTGGTGTTAGAACACGTAATGAGATCTCTTCAGAAAAATTATGGGATCACACCCGCTTCAGCTTACGCTGACGATCTAGATATTCTGATAATTAGTGAGGAAACATCTAAGATCTAAGCAAATGAAGAAAAAATTAAATATGTATATCGTCACTGACCGACTTGGATCGATCCAAGTATCGATTGTACTCCATGAACACTTTGAGACTAACTGCCAAAAAGGACATGTAAACATTGCGTGCAGGAAAACAACTCTTTTTTACAAAAATATTACAATATATCCATATTCATAAAACTATAATAATACCAACGACATTTTCCCGGTTTGAAACTTGTTTGACTAAAAAGTTGGAAATTTGAGTTAGAGTCTTGGAAGCAGAATCTTAAGTAGAATCTATTCGGGGAAAAAAAGGAAGAGGAAGCAGGCGATTGGAGAAAACCACAAAATCGAGAACTGGAGGATTTCTATTTAGTCCCATGCATTGTCCGAGTAATAAAATCGCGAATACTAAGATGGGCAGGATACGTAAAACAGACAGACAGTGGACGGACAAGACCAGGAAAGTTGCGCAGTAGGTGGAAGGACAATATAAAAATGGAACTGGATGAGATGGAACAGAACAACGAAACAAAGCTTGTAGAAAAATTGTCAACGAGACTCTCAACTCCCGATGTATAAATAGTAGTTGGCTAGTGAACATCCTTGGTATGACTGAACGCTATCTCAGGGGGGTTTAGATTGAACATCGCTAACTTCAACAAACTCTTTCCCTATTGTGTAGAACATAAATTTGGTTTCTGCATTTTGCTTCTTTTGGGGGCAGTGTCCTAACAACAAGCATTGGCGGAGTTATGCTGCTGCTGCTGGATGACACTAGCAGCTTAATAAAGTTTGCTCCACTGGGTCTGCTAATTCAGTTACCGTGACATCCCGTGCCGAACTCAGCCTCTTTCTTTATTTTTGTTTTTTCTTTACTTATGTATGTAGAGTTCTGTAAATAAAAGGAAAAATCAAATAGAGTAGAGAAAAACGAAATTAGAGCTGTCATCAGGTACCAATGTTTTAAATAAACTGTTTACATATGACATATGCAGCAAGTTGGTGAAAACATTGGGAAACTCCGCTCCTCCATACTCCACAGTAGTACGCTGGGCCAAGGAATTTAAGCTGGGTAGAACATAGACTGATGATGAACATCGTCAAGGGCGTTGATCCCTCGCTGAAGGTAAAGTGAAAAAATCCAAAATGTTGTGTTGGCAGATCGAAGAGTGACCATCAGCCATTAGCTTAAAGGTCACATTGATTCGGAGAATCTTTGCGAACGAATTGCTTATTACAAAGGTCTCGGCGCGTTAGGTACCGAGAAAAATAAAAAACCAGTCGACATTTCGAGGGTGAATCTCGAGAAGTTCCAAGCAGGTTAGGAAATGTTTTTGTCACATTTCATGACACCGTTTTGATTCTGAAATGAGAATCGATGACTTGGAAGCGAGTCTGCTGACCGACGCCAAAGAAATTCAAAGTGTCTAGTTCGTCGGAAAACATGGAAGCATTATGGCATCCGTTTTTTTGGGACGCTAAAGGAATTATTATAGTCGAATATTTGGAAAACGGAGCCACTTTTTCAAGATCTTACTACGCATACCAAATAAGAAGATTGCGGGAGGTTATTAAAGAAGAAAGACGCCGCAAAGTGCGAGCTGGAGTGCTATTTCCCCAAGACAACACACAGGCTCACAAATTCGATAGTAATTTTATGGCGCTGTTGATGCGTTTTAGGAGGGTCAAGACAAAGAATTTTTTTCGAAATGAACCCTGGGCTTAGAAAGAAGATGGACTAAATGTATTGACTTGCTAGAAGACTATGCAAAAATAACACGGATGTTTTTTGTTATAATTGTGGTCTTTATACAGGGTGCGCCATCTCATATGGGTCGATGTAACCTTCGAATAGCTTCAACAATTGTCAACTGATTGTTATATGCCCTAGCATTTTGGAAATGTCAATAAAGTACAATTTTGAATCGCTTCACACCAAAAGAACGCGCAGAAACAGTTTCAATGTTCATTAAAAATGAACGCTCGATTGTGCTAACTCAACGTGCGTATCGTGCAAAATATCGTGATCGTGTTGCGCCCAAAAAAGATACAATTCGTCGTTGAGCCTCGAATTTTTTTTCAATTTGGTTCTGTGGCAAGCCCTCGTGAGCAACCTAGGCCACGTCCGCGGCGTTCAAACTTATCTATTCAGTCTGTGAAAGCCAGTGTTCAAGAAGACCCAAGTTTGTCATATCGGCGCCGTTCGCAGCAGTTAGGCATCAGTGGGACCACTTTGCGGAGAATTTTAAAGGATAATCTTCACTTATTTCCATACATAGTGCAGATAACTCAAATAATTTTGCCACAAAATGAGCCACGGCGCTTGGCATATGCACAAAATGTCGTTGCAACGATTAATGCTGAGCCGGAGTTCTGGCAGCAAATTTTGATGACCGATGAGGCACATTTTACGCTCTCTGGTTCAATTAATAAACAAAATTGTCGCTTCTGGGGCACCGAAAATATCCTCACATTATTCACGAAGAGCCGCTATATGACCAAAAAGTTACTATCTGGGCCGGTGTATGCGCTAAAACCATCATTGGACCGTATTTCTTCTAAGTTGGCGATACAGGGGATGGCGATCGATATCGGTGGATGTTGACCCATTATGTATGCATGTGGTCCCAGAAATGCGTAAAAAAGGCTTATTTCACTGCGGACAAAACAATGAACCTTTTGCGTAAGAAGTTGCCTGGAAGATTGGTGTGAAAAAAGGGCGATATTGACTGGCCTCCGAGATCGCCGGACTTTTTTCTTTGGGGTTACTTGAAAAACAAGGTGTATGCTAACGGCCCGAAGACAATAGAACAATTCAAAGGAAACAGTCGTGCGGAAATCGAAGAAATTTCGACCGAAATGCTCGAAAATGTCATGGAGAATGCGCGAAAACAAGCCCATTTTTGAATCGGCAATAAAGGCGGTCATTTAGTTGATATTGTTTTCAAAAATTAATCAAAATAAATTGTAACGGTCTAAATTGAATAAAATTTTTAGAATTTCCAAAATCGGTTGAGAATTGTTGAAGTTATTCGAAATCGATCCATATGAGATGGCGCACCCTGTATAACAGTAAATCAGGCACGAAATATCACGGACTTGAAGAAGGTTTGTTCTGCTTATTTCGGACTACATATTGAAAAACCAGATAAATCAGGGGTTTCCCGTAAGGTTTGTAAATCGTGTGCTGAGTCTTTACATTCGTGGAAAAAAGGGGAACACCACGGATTAGATTTCTGTATCCCTATGATCTGGATGGAACCCAAGAATCCTTTTAAGGATTGCCATTTTTGCGTAGTAGACGCAAATGGTTTTAATCAAAATAAAATGTCGAAATATCCATCTTTACAGTCTACAAAATGTCCTAAATTGCACAATAAAAACCTTCCTCGTTCTATTTAAGCCTCAAAAGTGGAATCTATAAAAATGGAATATTCACTGTTTGACAACGGATTTGCAGACGAATTGTTTTAAAACACACAATAATATTTCAGCTGTAATAAAAATACTAACAGAAATGTCGTTAGAATAACAGATTCGGTGTGAGGATTCAATATACATAACAGTATGTGGACATTATAATGTATGTGGAACTTATAATAGCTACGGAAAATGCGAGTTTTATAAATTGGAACTTGTAAAACGGTAAATTAATCTATTTACATTGAAGTCATTTTATGAAATCTAAGTAAATTTTATTATATTTAATAGAAATAAATCCTTAAATAAATATTCAAACTCAAGTCGAACTTTTTATTCGAAGTTATAAATTGATTAAATAATAGCGCGCTATTTCAAAAATTCATTGATTGTTCGTTTCGAATATAAATTCGAACTAAATTGTTTTTTTGAGTCGAAAATCAAAATCCCGGTCGTGTATGAACCTTAATTTCGTCGTTCTGTTTCTATTAGTGCAAACATTTTGAATATCGATTAAGAAATAGCTCCAAAACAATATATCCAAAATAACCATTGGAGTCATTCGAAAAGAGCTTCTCTCGCTTCGCTCAATAAAAGAAAAGGAGTTTATTACATTGGATCGATCCCAATTGCCCATTCAACAAAGTTCAAAGAAGAATATCAGAATATTAGATAGGTTCTGCAAAAAATTAATTACGATCAACATTAATGTCCGATTTTGACTACATGAAAATAGTTAACTTCTTACGTGGTCAGAAAAGTGGATGCACGAAATACCCTTGCTTTATGTATATGTGGGAGAGAAGAGCAAAGCAAATTCACTGGGTACAACATGTGTGGCCTTTGAGAGAATCCCTAATTGATGTACTCGTAATTGTTGGCAAAGCTAATGTAGTAAATGAGGCTTTGTTAAGTAGAAAAAAAACATACACCCAACACCCCATATCCAGTTAGATATTATGAAACAGCTTGTCAATGCGTTGGACAACAACAGAAATGCTTTAACCATATACGAGTACATATGTAAAACATTTTTTAAGTTGAGTATGGAGAAGTTGAAAGCTGGAATTTTCGATGAATCTCAAATTCGGATAGTAATGAAAAATACGTACTTCACACAGATAATGATTATTTCTGAAAATAAAGCTTGGAGGGAGTTTATGTTTGATACAGAAAATTTCTAAGGTAAATACTAAGCACCAAATTATAGAGATATTGTCCAAAAGATGTTACAAGGCTTGAAGATTTTATGAACGAATATGAACATAAAGTTACACCTGGATGGATTTCCTGTCACCTGGAAATTACAATGAGGAACAGGGAGAACCCTTACACCAGGACCTAAAAATAATTGAGGACAATTATCGTTGTACGAGTATGTAGATATCACCGCCTCATGATGGCAGATTACTGCTGGTCTTTATGTAGAAATTATCCTAAGAAAAAATTAAGAAAGAAAAGCTTATAAAAGGCATTTCTTTGAAGTACCTATAACATTCTTTTGTTAATTGTTCTCTCTTTCGACATCTAAGAAAATTACTAGAACACTAAGAAAAAACAATATTTTTCGCCAAAAAAAAAGATCTTATACCTAGAATATACTTGTTTTTTTCTTTTTTTGTCTCATACTTACTGTTTTTTTAGAAAATAATTTAAAAATTAAGATTTGAAGAAAATCAGAATCCAAAATCATTTATAGTTTCATAAATTTTTGGTATAATTCTACTCGAAATTGATTTCATATCAAAGGCAACAAAACCAGCTTTGTCCAGTGTTATTTATTGCCGGCTCTAAACGTGTTTAATTTCGATGACTTAGCTGTTGTGCAATTCCGAGTCATTGAAGTCAGAAAACCCACTCATTGAACATTAGAATGTCAATGCACATCCTAAATTTGTAAAAATAATCTTTAAGGTTGTTTCATACGAAGTGTCCAATTTCATATAAATGTCTTATATTTTAAAGCAGTTATTTTTCTTTTATAAATTTTGATTTAATCAAAGTTCCTTTCTTCCACCTGGACTCCTTCTTATAAATGTCTTGAGCTTATATACAGCTATAGCTATAATTCACATGCTTTTACGACTTCTATTCGGTTTCGGAATACATTTTGCATGGTAGTTTTTGCATAGTTGCGAGTGAGCCTTGCTACGATTTGTGGTATGTACTGCTACTTGATTGCAGTAAGATCGGACCATGCCTATTGTTCCTTCCGATGTTACCTACATTATCATCAAAACCCCTTTTCTGGATAAAAAAGTTTCGGTTTTTCGTCTGTAACTAATCATTTCACAGATCTTTTGCGGATGTCACACAAAATTCACTTTTCGCCGCACACATGATTATAACGTGCAAAAAAAGGTAATTTTGGTTTCAAGAGAAAAGTAAAAATAAAACGAATTTTCTAGGCTAAAGTTCCGAAAAGTATTCAACTTCGATTTTCTTGAAACTTGTGCTATTTTGCTAATAAGAGTTTCTGGTTAAATCGTGGAAAGTGATAAATGTAAAATCGGCAGTGGTAAATGTTAACGGGGCCGTGTTATTGAGGGTTCTTGGACTTTAGGCATTATCATTCTTAGAGAACCTTCTCAATATAGATTAGCAAATTGTCCAGAAAATAAAGAGATACAATATATGGATTGGATTGATTCAAAAACACGTTAAGCCTAGAACCAAAATTCATACAGATTGTTAACAGAGATATCTTGTTTTAACATCTTTTCGATACTAGTATTTTACGGTGAACTTTGAAAAAATGTTGAGTTGTCATGTCGGTGGATGTGGCGTCAATTATCTTGTGGTGGTATGTATACCAGATGTACGGACAAACATTTGTGTGAGTTTCTGTGGCGCCGTAGTTTAAAGAATCTTAGCAAAGACTTCTTTAACCAGTTGTTAATCGACAGTAAACGTTGTCATCCCGGTCAATAAAGTTGTTAATTAAAATGGATTACACATTAATAAATTATATGTACAATATATACTCGTATGTACCTAGTCCTGCCATAAGTTCTGGTACACAATTTTCAGCGCTTATTGTTTTAAAACTTTTCGGGGAAAAGAAGCGTTAACTTTTTTTTTCAGAACACATGCACTGATCAGTGAAGAATGCTAGTCAGTTTGGTTTCAGTTTGCGAACTATTAACATGGAGTGGGGCATAAAAGAGAATCGAGTCGCGGTAATAGCATTGCATAAGTGCGGAAAGAGTGCTGGCCAAATTTTCGAGTTGCTAAGAACACTCGGAATATCGAGAATATTCGTTTACCGGGCTATTGCTCGCTTCAGCGAATTGTCTGGAGTAGAGGACAGGCCAAGAAGTGGTCGCAGGCGCGTCGTCCGTACGAGTGCGGTAGTAAAGGCAGTACGTGAACGAATTCGTAGGAATATATCAACCAGATCCATGTCTAGCCTGATTCGGGATGATCTACATATGAAAGTCTATCGTCGGTCCACAGGTCATCTTCTACCTCCTCAATAAAAAAAAAATAGGCTGGAAAGATGCAGCGACTTTTGCAGTGGCACGCGGACAATGGCCATGAAAACATTTTGTTTACGGACGAGAAAATTTTTACCGTGGAAGAAGTTTTCAACAAACAAAATGAGAAGATTTATGCCACTTCATTCAAGGAAGCGAAAAAAATTGTTCCAAGGGTTCAACGTGGCCATCATCCTGTTTCCGTAATGGTTTGGTGGGGGTCTCTCACGATGGTGTCACATCTCTCCATTTCTGTGAAAAAGGCGTAAAAACTGGTGCAAAGGTTTACCAAGAATATTTGCTAGAGGGTGTTGTGAAGGGTTTGACCAATACCCTTTTCAGTGGACACGAATGGATCTTCCAACAGGACTCTGCTCCAGCGCACAAAGCCAAAACCACGCAGGAGTGGCTCAGAGTCAATATTCCTGGCTTTATAGCAGCAGAAGATTAGCCCTCGGGGAATCCAGATCTGAATCCACTGGATTATGGTTTGTGGTCATAATTGGAGAACATGGCCTGCAAGACTCCCCAGAGAAATTTAGAAAGCCTTAAAACAGCATTAGCCAGAGCAGCGTCCACGATCTCCATGGAAACCGTACGTGCCGCTATAGCCCAATGGCCACACCGTTTAAAAGCTGGTGTTAAAGCAAAAGGTGGTCATTTCGAATGAACCCAACTTTTTTTAATAACCAATATTGTGTTCTAATAAATGAAATAACTTTGAACTTTGAACATGTTTAGTGTTTTTTTTTTTTATAGCGTGTTATATTTGTAACAGAACTTATGGCAGGACTAGGTACATAAAAAAATGTGAAATAAAAGTCAATTTAAATTCTGATTTTATATTGTACTAGGAGGCCGCAGTCGCTTGTCGTACCGCTTCGTGCAGCATGTGTTTGAGCGAAGCGAGGTAAAACTTAAAGGAAGAGTTGACCTCAATTTACCGAAAATAAATAAAATTAAATGAAAACCTTTTTGCGCTAAAATATTTCAATCAACTTTTGATATTACGTGTTGATTTGTCATGAGTCATGCTGATGTTTTTCAAAATCTGTCCGATTTCAAATGCTTTTTTTGAATGTTTTTTATCAATCGGCCCTCAGGTTTGAAATTTAAGACTAATGATTTAAATCTGCTACGCGTATTGTTATTGTGCGCTTCAGATATATCATCTCTGTCTGACTCCGGGTGAGGTGCGCGGCTTCGAATGTTTGCATTGTATGCTGCTGTCGTCCAATTTTTGCAACTGGCCTCTGTGACAGTCCAGGCTGTCTCGCCCGTCGGTCGCGTCGTCTAGTTACAGTGGTGTTCGGATAAATAGCAGACCCTTAAGTTCTCTAAGAGGTCTAAAAGAGGTTCAGTGTTTTTTGTTTTATAACTGTTGTGTTTATATGTACCTTATTAAAAAACACATAATTCATTTAAATTAACTTAAAACTAACAATTCAAAATGAGGAAAAATAAAAAAGTGGTTGTTCATTTAAATAGCACAGTCAACGGAATACTTAGGAAAACTAATAAATAATAAAAAAAAAACCAATATACCAGCAAATATTTTACTAATATTTGGTAGGATATCCCATGTAATTTATTACTTCCTGACAATGTTTTTGCAAATTCTTTACTAAGCACTTACATCTCCGGGAAGGTATAGCTTCCCAAGCAGCTTTTATAATTTACCAAAGTTCTTCCAAATTTGTTGGACTGGAGTCCTTAACAAGGATGTCAACATCATTCCAAAGATTCTCGATAGGATTCAGATCGATACTTTTGGTCGGCCAATCAAGCACGGAAATTTATCGCTGCAAAAGCCAATTCTTCACTATCTATTAGGTATGTTTTGTCATCGATATAAGTCCATGATACAGGCATAGATTCGTCAGTATATATCTCCATGTGGTTCTCCAGGATTAGCTTATACTGATGTTGGTCCATAATGCCATTTATTTTCACAATTGGTCCAACGCCGTGCCATGAAATCGCCGCCCACACCATTATGCTCCCACCGCTATCTGGGATTGTACTCCTGGTTCGCTGCCCTCCGCACATACTTTTTCCTATCTGACCCCAACCTGTTGAAACTACATTCGTCGCTCCACAATATATTTTTCCAAAAGGACAAGAGTTTGTCTTTGTGAGCGTTTGCGAAAGTAAGTCTTCTCTTTTGGTTTCTGTGGGAGATAAGAGGTTTTTTCTGGCGATTCTTCCATGAAGCTGGAATTCCGTTAAGCGGCGACGTACAGTTACGGCTGATATTTGAACATTGCGTTGGTCCAAGAACTCATGATGGACCACGCACATGTATGTACTTGCACCTGAGGTTCTTCGATATGGTCAGACATAATATTGAAATCTAATGAATAAAATAAACGAACTGAAGCTCAATGAAGAGTTGAAAGAGTTCAATTAGTTTTAAAAAGAGGAATTCAGATAGAAATTCAACTTACTGTTTCTTTGTTATTATATTGGAGACTTAAATGTCTCTTTATTCAAAAATAACTGCTTAAATTTATTCTAGTGTAATGAATTTTACAGTCTATAATATGGTTTTGCTATTAAAGAGGGCCGAAATGAACAACAATATATAAAACTTCAATATTTTTAACTCGTGATTTCTTTATTAAAACACGGATTATGTTTGCTTTTTTGGGCTAAAAACGTTCGAAAAGAAAGAATCTTCAAAATAGACAAAAAATAGCGAAAATGTTGCACTTTGAATTTAAATTTTTTCATCAATTAATTTTTTTAAATTAGGACCAAAATAAAAATTCTGTTTCGACAATAACCTAGATATTTTAAAATACTTTCTGAGGCTGAGAATCGTAAGGATCGGTTAAGAAATATCTGAGAAACAATTTATATTAGATCCGCTTAGCTTCAATGATTTTAAAAGATCACAATCACAATCACAATAGGCCCATCAGAGGTCGCAGTGATCAGGAGACATTGTTCCTCCCCTCCTAACCTAATTTTAAAAGATTAAATATAAAGGCAGCTCAACATTTTTCACGCGTGGGGTGAGATATACGCAAAGTTTCTTCTAATGTAATATGGAACTTTTCATATACCTACTCCAAATCCTATATACATATAGGATTATAGGATTATACTCACCAAGCAGAAGGGGGGCATGCTAAACTTACAAATATCTGGATATACAACGTTTGTTGATGTTGATTTGGCTCACAACGGCTACTTCCCCGGTAAATTAATATCAAGTACTTATAGGAAAATAAATTGTTTCTATTTTGTTTTATTTTTTCAAAATATTTTGTATCGTTGAAAAGGTGAAGATGTGAAGTTTTATAACACGCTCAAAAAAATTAACTATGCTATTCATATTGTTTTAAAAAGTAAATTATTTTATTTAATTTATATACATTTTTTTTCAAAATTAATTACAACTTTAAAACTTATTTACTGATTGTAATGATTTGTGTCTCAGTTGAAAGTCTTCAATTGTAGCTTTAATTTGTAATGTAGTTTATTTACATACGCTTTACGGTTTATTGTAGAAAATATTTCAATTTGTTTCTAGAAGATTTTTTTTCAAATTTTAGCCCGTGTGTTACCAACCAAATTAATCTACACTATTGGCCAACCAGGGTATACCCGGGTACCCATATATTAATTTGTAAGTAAAATTTCAATGTAATTCAAAATTATCTTATACATTAGATGCATAATGTTTCATTTATGGTTACTCATTATAGTTAAAGAAGATATTCAGTAAATACAGTAAACAAAGCAGAAACTGTATATCAAGAGTATAACAGTAAGCATCCTGAAAATGAGTCACGCACATGGAAGAAAGTAACAAAAGGAGAAATGTATTCCTTTTTTTCAATTTTGGTTTGTGCTGGTGCAAATAATTCGAATACCGATCATGTACAAGATATGTGGAAGAAAGCATCATTCCCTTTGTACCGTGCAACGGTGGGACGACAACGATTCCAACCGATTTATCAGATTTATACGATTTGATGATCAGAACAAACGTCGTGCACGAACAGCTAATGATAAAGCTGCACCAATTACTGATATTTGGAATATGCTAAATGCAAACTTGGCTGGAATTTACAAACCAACAGAAAATTTGACTATCGATGAACAACTTTTTCCTTTCCGAGGGAAAACGAAGTTCACTCAGTATATGCTTACGAAGCCTGCTAAATATGGCATAAAAGTATGGTGGATATGTGATGCAGATAATGGTTTTCCGCTCAAAGTAATTATTTATACAGGCAAAATAGGTAATACTTACTCGAGATGTCAATCAAGGAGAAAGAGTTGTCAAAGAACTTGCAGTCGGTTTCAAAGGATCTAGTCAAAACATATGTATGGATAGATTTTTCACAACTTTGCCTTTAGCTAAAAGTCTTCTTTCGTGGAACCTCACTATCGTTGATACTTTGAAAAAAAAAAAAAACCATACAATCATCAAGAAATTAAAGCTTCGAAAACAAGAGAATCCCTGTCAACTCTTTTTGGCTTTTATTAAAAAAATTACGATATGTTCTTATGTGCCAAAGAAAAACAAGGCTGTGATTTTGCTTAGTACGATGCACGATGATGATAAGACGTCTGATGCAGCACATAAAAAACCAGAAATGATATTGTTTTATAACAAATACAAAGCCGGCGTCGATACTATGGATCAAATGTGCACGAGACACACTACTCAACGACGAACATGCAGGTGGCCACTCGCTTTTTTCTATAATATCCTCGACATCTCCTCTCTTGCTGCTTATATTGTTTACCATGAAAATAATAAAATGATACCAAAAAGAACGAACCAACTTTTTTTGCGCCAGCTTGCTGAAGAACTGGCTATGCCATTGATTGAAGAGCGGGCTTCGAATCAACAGATCATGCGACACCATTCCACAAAACTAGCGATCAAAAGCTACTATGACAAGCCGATTGCAGTTCAATCAAATGTTGATAATCAAAACCACGTGACAACACTGGCAGGAAACTTGTTGTTGGATCGTGCTACATTTGCAACAAAACACCTATTCGCAAACGTAGAAAGACCATAAAGTGTTGCGTTGATTGCAAAAAGCCAGTCTGCGATGAGCATACTGTGAAAATAACAAAATGTATAGAATGTAATAATTAATTCGATTTTTTTATTGTGGAAATGAACATTATTTATTTATTTATAGTTATTTACTCCCTTTTTGCATAAGAATATTCAATTTTTTTACGAAATCCAGAATTTTTGTATGCGGGTACCCGGGTACCCGGTTGGATTATATGAGTCTTTTTATTCAAAACGAAAATTTTCTTAGTTAAAATAAATAAAATAAATCTGTTAGTGCATAAATCTATGAAGAATCGGTCAAAAGATGGGGATCCGTGAGATTATTAGCAAATTATTTTTTAGAAAAAATTTATTCAATAAAATGTACGTCGATGGGTAACCGGGTACCCGGTTGGTAACACAAGGGTTAAATGCCCATTTAGTCCTTTCCAGTAGTTTGTGGTGAAAACGATTCTAGATTTTTACTTCTTATGTTTTGGACTACGCATAGAAAATATTTCAAGGAAATCGGAGGTGAGTAGATATTTTTCGGAACTTTATCCATTTTCTATTTTTCAAATCTAAATATCTTAAGACTGACTTTAACATTTATTTTAAAATAACTTATCATGTAGGAATTCTATTAATTCTCTTGATAAGTGCACCATTGCAAGAAACTAATTCTTGGAATTATTCACAAATCCAAAGTGCAACGACAAATTAAAAAAAAGGGGGCAACGATCGGAGTTCGTTGATTAATTGATCGAGCGGAGCGTAGCGGAGCGAGAGCAATCACCCACTTTTTGGCCTAGCGCGTGCATGTACGGGGAATATAGTGGTCCGAAAACGATTTCGGACTAATCTTGTACGCACTAAATGTAGATATCGGCTATAACCACACATGTGTGCAGCATGTCATTCGATAGATCTAGGTCTGTAGATGAGCCATAAATTATCAAATGAAATTGTTTGATTGAAAAATAGTGAGAAATAACGTCGATAAAGATGGTCCATGTTTCGGATCCGATTACATTTTCAGTCTTCTTCAAAACGCGTAATTGTATTCTCCACTCAAGAAATTGAAGTCACAAAGAAGAGAGCAATAGATCCACTCACTGGCTTAATTATTCCTTCGTTTCACGCTATTGTCGCATTGGTGGATAAAATTAATGGCAAATACAAGTTGACGCAATATGATCCCCATGCGCCGGGTATTCGAGAGTAACGGGGCGTGAGGAATTTCACTGTGGAATTGGCAAAGGCATTGAAAGCTGATCGGATCATCACACTATTAAGAGGTGCCCAAGAAGAATCCATAGATTGCATGCAACGAGCTTTCAATTTCGTCAGAAAAGCCTATAAGGCGAAAGATGTGGTCAAAGCTTCAGAACAACACGTTTCTCAAAAATATGATCTTAAATCTAAACGTCCTTGCAAGTAGACAATTAATTTGATGTATCACACTTAGCTATATGTATTTACTTGAGAGTATTGGTTATGATTGTAATTTGATAAAACAACAAATTTGCTCGCTCGATCAAAAATTTTCAGTAGCGGAGTTAAGCCCGCGCATACTGATCTGCCTAGTATTATGTTAGTAGTGGTAGCAAGCACGAGTAACAATTAAGCAAAAAAAACGTTCATTTATAGATATGTACATATGCTTATCCTTAACTGCGTCATTAATGTTTTTTCGCTACCAGGGACACATATAAAGGGAGAGAGAGAGACCTAATAAGAACCGCCGACAGCATGATAAATAATTTCTATAAAAAAAAATACCCAAAAAGGAACTTTAAATATTTAACACGACAAACACGGGCACTTTTCTTTCTGCTGGATCTTCTGGAGAAAATCGTATTGAAAACTGAGCTTAAATCGAAAATTAAATATGGTACCTACACCCTAGTAAATTTTGCAATAAACCTAAGTCCACTTTTTCGTGAACTTATTATATAGACAGCGGTCACAATAGTTCTATATTCGTTTGGCAACAAAAACGTCTGGTGAAAAAAGTGCATATTTGATTAAAATGTATCTCAGACAAATCGTTAAGGAGATCTCAAAAACAAGACATTTTGACATCAAGAAAAGTAAATTTCAAGATAACTATAAATACTCAAATATACTTAAAGGCACCAGCTTCTGTATTAACAACTTTTGCCATATTAATCAAATAATAAACGTCACCCGCCGTACAAACCACTCGTTACATTCCGGCTCCATATTAACCCTCTGTTCCGAGTTAATTGAATCTAATAAAATCTTTTCTTCTTATTGCATTACTTTCTAACAACACCTTCAAATTGGTTCTTCAGCTAATATCGACCAGCTCATTCCCAACTGTTTCGAAATGAACACACGCCCACTTGTATCTCATACCGCTGGATGCAAATAAAAAATAAAAATCAACCACTGACAGCTCTGAATTATGACAAACACAAATTGTTTCTCCCACTTAGCGTATTTACACAAGTGACAATTTCATATTCTGGTGACGGAAAATGGCGGAACTCCCTCTGCCCAGTTAAGCAGCCGAGCATAACGTACATGTACACAGATTCAATCTCAGGCATTCCTGAGCAGCATTCAGGCATTCTTCATGGATGTCAATTGAAATTACTACAGTTCGGGTTCCAGGTTTACCCTTGGTCGTTCTTGAGAGGAGGAGCATCACATCAGCCGGCGATTGGTGGTGGATGGACGGAACGTTTACTCCGTCTCTTTCGAGCATTGAGCAAAAATGGTCGTCGTTTTGCTGTTTACCGACATGAACAGTGAAATACCTGATGAACTTGTTCGTATGAACACACCTCTCACCTGGTCGCAACTGCGCCAGGTGGCAATTCACCTTGGATCGAGTTTATGGCCTACAGTTAAGTTTCGACTTCTACTGCGGTCGGTTGTGTTTCTGTTTTACTACCTACTTCCTACACTAATTCACCTTTGATTCCCCGTGCACGCATTGTTCTTACTGTGGAATAATATTTTATTATTTCCTTCTTGCTACTCTGTTTTAATAAAATTATTTCGTACCGTCATACATATGGTATATGTATTTACTAATCGACGATGAATTGTTAATCCGGGGGTTAGGCTGTCGAATACATGTACTCGTGTGTGTTAGGTGATGTCAGTGTTGACTTAGATATGTACATACACAGATATGAATCGCAATTTTAATAAAGAAATTTGTACAAATTAAGTTTTGATTTGATTGCTGGTTTTGCTTGAATTGATAACTGATATTTTCAAAGATAATCAAAACGACTGAGTGCTAATTTAATTGAATTAATTTTTTTTATTACTCCTAAAACAAACATTTATTTCCAATCAATGTGGTGGAAAATCGAGTAGCTGTTCAAAACTAGAGATATCGGACGGAGATAAAAAAAAATTGCGCTATTCTACGTATTTGAAATTGTTTGCAACAAATCGATTTCCGACGGAATACTATATCGAAAGTTGAAATCACTTTTTTGGCCTTAAATTAATTCGTAGCCGTAATAAGTAGGTAAGTTTGATGATAAGTAAATTAACGGAAAATAACAATCATATAATTTCGTCCGTTTTTAATTGGCGATTTTATTGGCTGTAGATGTATTTCATAAAATCCAATACATGATTGAATTATGCTTAGCATTTTGTATTGGAAAATTTAAAAAGACCGACGGCTTTTCTCTGGCGTGATTTTGAATACCTATCTTCTTGCTTAAGAATAAAGATGATGAAACTTTGAAAGTGACGTGTTTTGATTACCTCAATAAAATTTAAATTAAAAAGAAAAAAGCACCAATACTTTGATCTGCTTTTAGCCCACTTTAACGCATTTAATTATGATTCAAATTTTATTGTTCTAACAGAGAATTTTAGTGAGTTCTGCTATCTTAAAAATTAACTTATATGTGATAAATGTTTTACTATTTTGTGTATATAGGTACCGTCCGCATAAAAATAATCTTAATATTGACATTTACTTAGGAGAATTTAATCATTCAATCACTTATTCTGTTTTTAGAACCGACACTAACTTGAAGAGTGATATAATTGACTTAAAAACTTCTGATCGATATCAGCATAGAAACCGCTACGTGCAAATATATAAATATTGTTATTATTATACCCGGCTATTTGAACCTCGGAAATTCAGAGCCTCATTGACCACCCTTCGTCAAGTGTCCCTAATATGAATGTGTTCTTTAAATGTTCGCTGTTCTGCCCCATCTTTTCTAGATCCATCCTTATATTATCCTCTCATCTACGGCGCGCCTTTCCTGGGGTCTTTTCCCTACGGGTTTCCCTACGGGTTCTCCTCGGGTTTGACTGTTTTTCCAAAGTCCCTTCGTTCGACGTGTCTTGCTCATTCAAGTCTTCGCCATTTAATTACTTGGATAATAATTGAGTTTGAATAGAATTCATCTAGTCCTTTTTTGCTATCTGTTGGAGCATTCAGACACAAATACTGGTCCATTGTACTGCCAGACAGACACCTTAGATGGCGTTGGAGCTCATGTGGAGCCAGAGCCAAGCTTCTTTTTACTCACTTATGTTGTGTGCGATTTTTTTTTCACATAAGTGAACGGAACCTAAAGCTTAATGCCGATTCCGAACGGTGAGAGCCGAGAAGCTTTTTCCTTGTCCTTGATTGTGTAGTTTTCTCCATTTTCCTGTTTTTTCGTTCTTATTTCCACAATCGATTTTCCTCGAGGCCCCAAATATATTTTGGTCTTTCTAAGTCAGAGATCAGGTTTCATATCAGTGAAGTGTCACTGGTATTATTATGATTTTGACATTGCGGTACAAAATTGAATAATGCCTTCATCACCAAGAAGCACGCGTTGCTCATATGCAGGGTTTTATTTCTTTATGTCGTTTGTGCACCCAATATGGTACCCAGATATTTTAATTTACACACTTTCTGAAATCGTTTATCGAGTACAGTCAGGAAGTTCGGATCGATCCACCGATGAGTCGGTGACCACATATTTTCTCTCCATTTACTTCTTCCCACAACTTGCACTTTTCTGCCATTATAAGACTTTCCACATTTCTTTAACTACTTCACCACTACCACCCAGCAGGTTCAGATCGTCAGCGTAAGTAAGAATGAATAAAAATTTATTAGTGGTTATTCCCCTTTCATTTTCTTGACGGGATCTCATTACAAATTCTGGCAATTAAACAGAAGTGGTGTCAAGGCATCTCCTTGCTCTACTTCTTTATGTATCTCGAATTTCCTTCTTTAACTTATTCATTGTTTCCCTTTAGACTTACTTGTATCATTTTGGCTAATTTTTTCGGGATTCCCAGGCTTTTAAGGATGTGATACATTTTCGATCGGTTTATAGAATGCCTTTTTTAAAAATCTGGGGATAGTTGGTACCATTTTTTTTCTAAAAGTTACGATCGCTCGACGAGTAATCATGTTTCTATAGTGAAAATCTGATCACTCGTCAAGCGATTCCTAGTAAAACCACACTGATAGTCTCCGATTATTTCCCTTGCGTCACTCTGTTTAAACACAGGAACGATAATAAAGTTTATCATTTCTCGTGAGTAGGTCAAAGCGAGTATCCTTTTCGTACCGCGTTTAGTTCAACCATTGCTCTCGTTTTTAGCTGCACATTCTTCCCGAATTTTTAGCAAGTCGTTTTCTTTGATATTATCGTTTTTTTGCTCGAAGCAGATGGCTGACTTCCTTTCGTAGGTTTTGATGTCTTGTACCATTACGCTTGATCTCTTCGCTATTTATTAGGGCTTGAATACTTACGGGTATTCTTCGTTGAACCAAGGCTTTCCTTTGGGGGCCTTGCAATAGCCTAGTTTGCTCTCCGCTGCTTCCTTTACAATACTTTTTATTTGACCATATTACCTCTACGTGTCTTATTTCGTTGTTAGTTTCTGTGCCATCTAGCAGCACGAATCGGTTATTAATTTCGTCCTGGTATTGATGCTGTATACGAGAGGTCCTTTAACTTTTTCATATTGATATTTTTTATACGTTGCTGTGATCCGTTTTGGATTCGGCTTTCAATTCTGGCGACGATTAAGATGTGGTTTGAATCGCAATCCGCTCCTCAATATGCTTTAACGTCTAGTACCTTGGTATGGTGTCTTCTATCTATCGGAAAATGATCAATTTGGTTGCGCGTTATTCCTTCCGGTGATATCCATGTAGCCTTGTGTATCCTCTTATGTTTGATTATTTTAGTTTTCACGATTATATTTTTTGACCTGGCGAAACTTACCGTTATCATTTGATGAGACATCGAGGCCTTCTTCTTTTATTATTGCCCTCATTTGTCGCTTCGTTTTCTATTTTCGCGTTGAGGTCTCTGAGTACGATACTCACGTCGAAGGATAGAAAATTGTCAAATATTTCGTCCATAAAATGTGGGGGAAGGGTTAAAATTCCATTACGTTCTGTACAATTTTCTTGATAATGAAAAATCTGGTTTCCAGATTGTGGGTGTCCGTACTAATCGTAACTAATCGTAAATCTTCGTGTATTTTTTTTCAAGGATGCTTTACCTTGATTAGTTCCCACCCGGTGATCCGATCGAAGAACTTGTTTACCTCCGGAATGTTTTACCTAAGGAAGACGAGCCATATTCATAAGTCCAAATGGGTCAACGATTTTTGATGTTGTTTTAATGTGATGTTATTATGGTGTATTGCTGTGAGTGTGGTGGAGTTACCACCTCTGCCCCTACCTCTGTCATTGTTTTCATGGGGCAAGGATCCATTAGGAATCGATTGGCCTCATACCTATCATAATCGAACCCCTACCCCGCAGGAGGATAAAACTATTATTTAATAATAAATCGCTTTAGGGTAGTATTTACGTATTTTTTAATTTTCAAAAAGTTTATTTATATGTTTCATAAATTGGAAAAAATGCAATGTGCCATAACGGGTACATTACAACAATGTATTCTTCTACGTAGTATGGAATGCTGTAAAGCCATTATATTGTTTGTTGTTGCATAATACAACTCCACACTTTTCACAAATGGACTAGGATTTGCCGGAGCGTTTAGGCAGCTTACAACGGATCCGTTTTTCCAGTGACTAACTTTGTCTTGACGCACAGCTACTCGATTTGAGCTGGAACCTTTTATTTCCATCTTAAAGACCACCGTACCAATCTCTTCACACAAGTCCGCAGATGCAAGTAGGGGTCCCTTTGTAAAGGGTGGGCCAAATACAAGTTTCTTTTTAAAAATGCAATAAAATAAACAAAATTGCAGTTTTTCCATGTATTATGGCTTTATTAGTAAGAACAAATATTCCCATTTTGATTGCTTGGATGATATTGGCCTTAGTACTTGAATCGTTGCCGGATTGTTGGCATAACATCAGTCCTCCACGGTTCCTCACAAAAAAAGTCCAAAGGGGTCAAATCGCAGCTCCGAGGCGGCCAATTGACATCGCCAAGAAGGCTGATAACACGATTTGGGAATTTGGTTCGCAAAAGATCGATTGTGGCATGGGCTGTGTGGCATGGCGCGCCATTCTGCATGAACCATAGATCGCCCAAATCCATGTCTTCAATATCAGTAAAAAAAGTCGGTTAACATGGCTCTGTAATGCCCAGTGTTGACCAAAATGTTGTTCCCAGCCTCATTTTCGAAGAAAAATGGTCCAGTGATGCCACCACTCCACAATCTGCACCAAACTGTCACTCTCTGTGGATGCATTGACAATAACGTGTGGGTTTTCCGGGCCCCAGATGCGGCGATTTTGTTTGTTAATGTAGCCGCCGAGATGAAAATGCGCCTCGTGAGAAAAGATGATTTTTCGACCAAAATCGTTGTTCAATTCCACCTGCTCTAATTCCCAAACTGCGAAGCGATAACGAAGCAAATGGTCATGCGCCTTCAATTGCTGAGTCAATTGGACCTTGTAAGCGAATAATCCGAGATCTTTGTGCAGAATTCTCCTCAGGCTAGTGTGTGAAATGTTGAGCTGTTGAGGTCGATGGCGAGTTGATGTTCGTGAATTGAGTCTCACACTCTCGGCGCACCACGACGACGACGACGACCACGACGACAGGGACCATGAATGTTGTCAACTAGAACACCAGTCTCACAAACTTTTTGCACAAACTTGCGTACAGCAACGCAGTGGGTGCTTCATTTCGGACAAAAATGCTTTTTAAAAAAACGCACTGTTTGGGCGACACAACACTCACTTTGAAAATTAATTTTCAATATTTCCCAACGTTGTTAAAACGTAAAGCGACTTACGAGTATTTCGTTCCTTATCTCTAAACACTAGGTCGAAAATAAAAAAAATAAGGTGGTATCGGCCACATTTTGTCTATCAATGGTCACATACTTTTTGCTGTATAATACTTGTCGTATCTGGATATATGTGATTTGCCTAATATATCCACAAAACTAGAGACAAGTCTTTTTTTTTTGGAGATTTCCTTACTTTACTGCCAACACAAGCTTACAATCAGGTATTCGGTTGCGTTGAACGGTTTCCAAGGTGAACATTCTTTAATTTGCGAAATAATCTAGTAGTATAAAGGACTACGTGGTATTTCACATCCAGTCTGACCACGACGTTTGACGCAGCGCCCAGGTTCGGCTCATTAGGCACAGCCATGTTCTTCGGTTTCTGGCTCACACTTGTGTGCAAACCCGCTCATGCTACTCAGACTTTGTAGCCCCTTATGAAAAAATAATCCAAAATCGTACAATTATCGTATCGCAATCATCTTCTAGGCTAACCTTATGAAAGCTTTATCATTATAGCTTACTAATATTGAGTTTTTAGTTCAACTACGAGTATATAGTATATTGGCTTTGTTTTAAAATTACACACAACTCAACCAATATTACTCAGTTACTTAGACAATAGCAATAGCACCTCTAAGCTAACTTGATCTGAATCGAGTAATTAATGTCCTTTTTCTCCTGTGTGGGAGATCTGTTGGCATTCCGGTTTTTTAAACGGTGGCAATGAAGATTTCATTGGGGAACTACATAATCCGATTATTCTTTTTTTTTTTATGATGAAAAGTTTTAATTAAGTTCATGATGGTGGAGTCTCTCACTGATGAAGATCAAATTTTGATATCAGTAAGGTCTCCAAGCATTTTGTCTTATCCCGACTTAAAATTCATAAAAAGACAATCTTCTTGATGTACTAATATAATTTTCGACAACGAAGTTATTTTATTCATAATTAAGACTTTTTAAAGGTTTTTTTTTCCAAATGTTGGTCGATTTTCTCAATTGTCTTCTTTTTTGTGTCTTTTTTCTTCCTTTTTCAACATGGGTTTAGTATTATTTTGCACTATTAGTATTGAGTTATACTATAAGCTAGACAAATCACTTACAACCTAACTTAATTAACTCATATGTTCTAACTAGCCTACCAGACATTAAGGGGCCCTAAGATACAGATAATGATGTTTTCGACTATTATTGCGATATGTGATATTTATTTAAATAATTTATGGTTATCTCATATATGTATGTACATACTTACGAGTATATTAAGGAAAAAAATATAAAAATAGAACTTAGTGACAAAACAATTTTTAATTTTTATATTTTTATTATAAATCTAAAATTAAGGCGAAGTAATGTTTTTAAAATTAAATAATCTATGTTTTCAAAGAAATAAGTTAAGGATTTTTTTTTTCCTACCTTAGGTTAGGTTGGGATCACGGTTGGGTTGGGACCAAGATCGGTGAATTGTGCTACCACTCGAGTAGGCTTGGTTACCACTACGCTTTCAACCATTTAGAATGCTGAATAAAATTCGATATTTCGTCGATTTCTGTTTCGGATAAATCCGTGAGTTAGTTGTCGTACCTTAATCTTCTTCTTCTTAGATGGCGTTACAGCTCACGGAGAGCCAAAGCCAAGCTTCTCTCATTCACTTATGTTGTGTGCGATTTGTTTTTCGTACAAGTGAACGGCACCTAGAATTTAATGCCGATTCCGAACGGCGAGCGCCGAGAAGCTTTTTCAAGGTATGGGGAATTTGCCAGTACCCCGCCGAGGAGAGGAGCCGCAAAATGATCATTCAATGGCGTTGGTGTTATCGGGAGCCGAACTCGCTCATCATGCGTAAGAGGCCGACACGACACTGCGCCACCTTAATCTATCTTAAGTTAAGTCGGCCACGAGTTATCCCGGAGTCGCGATGGCTAACCACCAAAGATCTAACACTGACGTTCGAGGTATAAAATTTCGCAAGTGGTTATTGCTCCGATAATCTGCGATATGAGACGGATAGGTAGGTAATCCCTCCCAAACTTTATTTAACACTGTAACGAAAGTAACCCAGAATCAATGTCGTTGGCCCTCTAATGAAGACTGTACTATATTATTCAATTTAATTTAAATTATTTTTCTTTCCCATTTGGTATTGTTTTATTTTCACATTTTAATTTATGTGACTATTATTCCCCCAGATTTTTGATTAATTTTGAACCATTTAGTTGAATATCGACAACTGGGACAATTTTCGATATTAAACCTTTTAATATGTTATATTATATTAATACCGCATGTCCTTTGTTTTTTTTTTCTTTTTTTTTTTTATAATTTTGTAGAACACACTAACTCTAAACAAAAATGCTTAGAACTACAATAGCTAAAACAACAACTGACATAAAATACCTTACTGGCCCTATACGGACACTCTAAAGCAAATAGAACTACTATGCCTTTCGGCCTTATGATTAACTTGTAATAATTAAAACAATTAAAATTTAGGCCAAGAAAAGTGATATTTTAAAAAAAAACTTACCATCAGACCCTTTAGCTTCCTATATGTATACGACAGGCAAGTATGCTACAGGGGGCTTAACAGTTTTATATTCGGGAGACACACATCGAAAAATTGATTTAGCGGTTGCGAGGTTCGATCTCGTATCATCGTCGTCATTGCCCTTTGCCAAAAATATTTAAGGAAGCTAAATATGTACAATATATAAGCTAAAAAAAAATTGGTCCTTTTATATGTTAAGTTTTCCTGATTATAATCTGACTACAAATAATATAATGATTGTATTTAAAATGTAATATCATTGTCAATGTAATATCATTCATAGTTCTAATCCCATCCATTACCGTTACATTATTCGCATTGGGGATACTCCATCTTTTATAGTCTACTGCACTTGTGCGATATCATTAATATCTACATATTTGTTGCTTTTAGTAACATATAAAAATACAGAAGCGGTTTCTTTTGTAAAAACTAAATTTATTTAATCGATTTCGATTTCACTTAATGTTCACAATTATATTCTCCGGGGTTTGGTTACGCATCTACTCGCGTGGTCTACGCATCTGTTCGCGGCCAAGAGTCTTCACACACTGTGCAGCTTTAACCCAGAAAAGTAGTGAGTGAGATTTAGCTTGGCTTTCGTGTAGAGACCAAATTAAGCGCGAAAATGAATTACGTTATCTCTAAGTTTGCACACTTGATGTTTGCTGAGCAAACAACAGGTGCTGAGAGAGTTACTGGGGCATGGGAGAATAACATTATGTTACAATATAAAGTTATGGGTGTTGAAAGATGGTTATTTAGCAGACAATAATGTCATGTAAAATTAATTTGAAAAAGCATATTCAGACTTTTTTAGACATTAATAATATTAGAAAATATTATAAAATATAAAAGTTTTTTTAAAGCAAAAAAATTAGAAAAAAATTTGGTAAATGTCTAAATGATAGGACCGTCTATCGGAAGGGGATAGTAAGGGTAGGAGAAGGTCAGGTAACCCAATTTTGATGATTAAAAATTGGGGGCGAGAAGGTGAAGGCAGGCGATAGGTATGGTAAATACGAGTAAATCATTTTTTTTAAATAAAGTTGAGAAGAATGCGAAATTTCCACACTCGAAAAATATTTTAAGTTTATGACATATGAAAAGTGAAAATGAATTGCACTAAACGCGTATTTTACATGAGGAGTTATGACTACCAATAAATGTCAAGACACAGCACGGGCTGAACCTACAGAGGGAAAGAGGGAAATGAGGTACCGGTGCACATTGGTGTTAAATGTTTATGGATTGTAATAAGTGGGGAATGTTGAGCTGGGAAGAGCATTCCACATTCGTGTGCTTCGGCTAAAAAACGAGTCTCCAAATTTGACAATGGCTTGAGGGTGAACTGATGTCCATTCCGGGCGAGACGTGTATTGTGGTTAAATTCTTGAAGACGAGGAAGGCAATTGGCTAACTCACTTGAGAATTGATTGTTAAAATAACGATAAAACAGGGAGAGAGGAGACATGGTGTCGATGTTCGGGTGAGTCGATCAACTTCGCGATATTGTTGTCTCCTATGAATTTTATCGCTCGCTTTTCTATTCTATCTTACAGGTGCAGATGGTACATTGATGGTTAGCTTAAGTGACAGCATTGTGTTTCGGCAGCATTCAATTCCACTCTATTGTTTATACCCCATTTAATTATTTTGTCAAGGTCGCAATTTAATGTGCTTAACATACGCTGCCGTTCCAGTTTCACGGCCGAAGAGCAGAGATGTGGGTCCTGGAACGAAGATGAAAAGCTATGAATACTGTCGTCAGAGAAGGCGTGTATTCAATTGGATTAGCTGATATAAGAATGAGGAAGAATATTGGTAACAGAACAAAGCCCTGGGGAAAACCGGCGTTCATTTGGTAAATATCAGACTTGTGACAGTCCATAACAACTTAAACTAAGCCTGAAAGGTAATTTCGAATCGATACCATAGACACGCATTTTCGACACTAGAGCCTGATGCCAAACTCTGTCAAACGCTTTTGAAATATCGAGCACAACAATCTTGCTTTCGCCTAAATGGTGCAAAGATTGGTTACACTCTCGGTGAGATATGCCATCAAATCAGCAGTGGACCTGTTGCTACGGAAACCGTACTGCCGGCCATTCAAGCTGACGATTTATCAGTGTTTCCATGACCTTAGAAAGAAGGACATTAGTGCTATGGGTCGGCAGGAAGTGAGAGATGAAGATTCGCCCTTTTTAGGGACGGCTGAAAAAATGCTGTTTTTCATCTACTCGGACCGAGATCACAAGAATGCGGAAGATGAAAAAGCTTACGCAGTGGCTTTGCCAGCGTGGAAGAATACCTCTTCAGAAGTATGGGAGGAATACCATCAGGCCAGCGGATGTGCACGTTAAGATCCTTAAGCACCCTTGTAACTGTACGAGTGCGAAAGTGGATTTATCCAGGCGGAGACAAAGTGGGAGCGTAGAGTTGGCTGCAAAATGTGGGGCTAGCAGATTGGCTTTGTCTAAAGAGCTGAGAGCTGGGATGTAAATGAGCGTAGAAATTGAGGACGAGGGAGATGTCACAAATGACCAAAAGTGTTTGCTGCCTTTGGGACAATTTAACACTTTTTGCCTCAACTGTTAGTCATGGGAGAATTCGACACGTCGAATCAATGCATTACAGTGATAAGGTTTTCTAAGTCCGGGAACTCAGCCCTCCTAATCTGATAGCCTCAGTTATTTTAGGAATTCGTTGTCTAGCTGTATTTTTTTTTTTTTTTTTTTTATATGTATAATTCGTGCAGGTTCAAGAGTTACACTCTTATGATAATGATGTTTGTCACACAACCTGGACGGGGTGCAGATGGTTTGCGTCGAAGATGTTCGTTCACTGCTCTCCGGGGGTGGTTGTCTTGGGATTCGAGAGATTCGTTTTACATACGAGAAATTAGCTGAAATGACACGGTGTCTGTCAAGCCTAGAGGCGACAATATATCCATAGAATACCCATCAGGATGAGAGGTGAGGAACAAGTCCAAGATGTTCGCCGAATGATCTGCAACGTCAGGAATTCCTGTTGGCTCATTTACTAGCTGATTTCGATTTTTTGCCGTCGCAATGTCATCTACGGATGTTGTCTGAACCGAATGTCGAAGCCAGTTAGAATTGTATACATTGAAGTCGCCCGCAATAGCGATTTCAGTGCGAGAAAACAGGGGCACAATTGTTGTAATGGAGTCGGAGAGCGCATCGAACTCGGTGCAAGTCGAGTTACTGTCCAGGTTTGGACTTCTGTAAATGAAACAGTAATGGATTAAATGCTTACGGACGTGGATTTTTAACCACATGAAAATAAATTCGGGATTGAAATAGTGGCCGTACTGGCCACTGTGGTTGAAGTTGGTAAGCTACATCACATACATACATCATACATCATAAATGGCAAGACCGCGGTGTAGAAAGAATAACGGCACCAAGTTATATCCAGGCAGGCTTAAATCCGAAAAGTTGGTTTTTTCGCCCACCTGGGTCTCACTTGATGACAAAACAACTGGTTTGTAACGAGAAAGGTAGACGTACACAGCAAAGAGATTCGCTCTTAGCCCACGAACATTACTCACATCAACTCTAAAATTCCCCATACAGACAAAACACAAACACCAAAATATCCAACTCCGACGCTACTTACGGTAAGCGGAGTTGAGAAGTGCAAATTCGACGTTAGCTTTCCAACAGCAAATCGATGTAGGTGTTATGTCCATACACCAATTTGCGTTTCTCAAATCCGCTACGTCAGATATTATGCACTCTCAGTCGTTTTCCAACCCGTATGGCGAAAGTGAAACAGGCAAAGCAGGGGGTTGCAGGGGCCAGCATCCCTCTTTGCGGGATTTCGGTGTTCCAACCCAATTTCTGAATAGTAATACATTTTTTCGATTCTTTTTGAGTGTTGTAGTATGGATTCCAAATCACAGATCAGTATTCTAAAATTGACCTAACATGAGAGTTATATAGAGATTTATGGGTAAAGGGGTCCCTGAAGCCTTTAGAGTTGCGTTTAATAAAACCTACCATGGAATTTGCTTTAGCTACAATACACGAGTATTCCACATGCTTGACAAAGTTTAATTTCGAATCAAAAAAGATATCAAGATCTTTTTTCTCCAATACTTTTTCAAGAACAAGGTCCCCAATTTTGTATTCAAAGAAAATTTGTGGAAGTCAACATGGCTTCCTTGGGGGACACCCGAGAATACTTCAATTGGTCTTGAAAGCTCTTGGTTAATGCAAGCAAATTTTCTATGACCCTTAAGGTAAGATACCAACTATTTCAACATATTTAAGTGAAAGCCAAACAATTTTAATTTTTCAATTAGAATAGTATGACATACTCTATCGATGGCTTTCGCAAAATCAGTATAAATGAAGCCAATTTGATATCCTTCCACGAGTTTGTTAAGAACGTAATTGGAAAAAATAGAGAGCTTGGTTGTTATGGATCTCCCTGCAACAAAGCCATGTTGAAATGGTGACATATGCTCTTTTAGAAGAAAGCTTAACTTATCGTATATAATTTTCTCAACGAGTTTTGGTATACACGATAGTTTGCGAATCGGACGATAGTTTTATGAATTGGAGAGAAAAATAATTTTTTCGACACAGAAAGAAATTCACCACTCGCGAGAGGTCTATTGAAAATGTTAAAAATTGGGTCAGAAATAGCAATTGCACATTTTTGAAGAACAATCGGCGAAAAATCATCAGGATCCGGGTTGCTGTCGATATTTAAATTCAAAATACCTACTTCGATTTTGGAAATATTTAACTCTAACTGACCAATTTCGACTTTACAATCTTGTGGAAAAATGCGGCTTTAACCGACAAAACTTTATTAGATTTTGTATAATTGGATTCGAAATAGTGAGCAAATGAATAACAAATATTTGAAAGGTCCGAAAATGTTGCACCAAGGTAATTCATGCTGCTAGTAATTTGTTTTACTTTTAAAATTACCAAAAACCCTTGCTATTTGTCTGTAGGTTGCATTCAATTGACAAAATGTGGTTTAGTTTATGTAGTAGAAAAAGTGTTGGCATTTATTATGGCGCCTTTTTGCTTTTAAGCTGACAATGTGCTCCATCTTCTCAGCACGCAAACTAGGCGTTATCGCGTGAAGCTTTCGAAACTTACTCTAAAACTAGAAGTATCAACGCTTATCTATAGAATAAACTTTTATCTTTATCTTAGCTTATCTATAATAAAAACTTTTCCATAAACTGGCTATATATGTATTGCATGAATGTTGGCTCTTGGGATACTCGGACCTTTCCAACCATTACGTTTCTGGGCATGAATTTCTAATTTAAAAGAACATTTGGGGGTTCTTTGACTTAAAATTGAAGGACTAACACTACATTAGCTAAAACTTTAATTTTAGTTGATTTACATTTAACTTGAGGTTTGATTTGTAGAGTAAGTAATTACACTTTATACCATGAGCCGACGAGCAACTGAATCGTTGTTTGTTGAAAATATGTATTGCATCTTGTTTTCCTGTACTTACGTATTAATAAAAAAGTTGTTTAATTTCCATTTGGTATTATTCATTATATTTGGATTTAGCGTTAAACTATTTCTGTGTATTAGGCAAAAGTTCAAAAGTACAGACTATTATGTGCTCTTGATCACCAATTTGATTTTTTGCCAAAACATTTGGCAGTTAAACAAGTTCACCGAATAACAAACCAAATATTTATTGACTTAGATAGGATAAGCTTTTGTGTCAATTTATCAATAGGTTTTAAAGGCTTTTTTGTTTGGCATAAAAGTACTCATGTAAAACTGAGTAAAATTTTACCACACCAGTTCTATGTGAAATGTAATGACGAATCGAATTATGCAAAATATAATAGAAACAGATAACCTCCAGGAAAGTGTTGTGGGAAAAAACGTCTCCTCTATGCAGCATACCAAGGCTAATTACTAAGACGACACTGAAATTCTTTTCTCAAATAAATGTGTAAAACTTGCTACACAAGAATCTGAAACAGCTATGTGTAGGAAGTAGACTGGCCCCGCAGGAAGAGAATGAAAATAAATGAGGACAAGATAGTACAAAATTTAAAAAAAAACTTCGATCTACAAAGCATCAAATCATATAACAATTAAATCCTTCACGGCAAAGAAAACCAATCAAGGTTAAATCCAGACAGTTTTCCTGCGGAAAACCCTAAAAAAAATTCTAATCTACAATATAAGACAATAATAGAACCAATGTGGGCTTAGGGGCTCGTAAAATGAAGCGCTAAGTACATGAACGACAAATTTAAGTCTTATTCAACGAATACAAGCAGAATTTTGCCGGAAAATAGCAAAAGTATCATAATTAACTTAAAAATCTAACTGGCCCAATCCGGATGCTCTAAAATAAACAAAATAAATTAAACCTATGTATTTCGACTGCTATACATATATGAACTTACGATTAACATTATGATAACTTAAGCTAAGAAAAATTGGTTTGATTTAAAACTTTAACATATAGTAACGCAACATACTGTCAATCTCGATCGACAACTTAATATTTAGACTTGCGAATTCTAACATTATATTTGATTGATAAAATACCTTACTGGCTCTATACGGACACTCTAAAGCAAATTAAACGCTATGCCCTAAGCAATTTAACGCCATGACTTTTGGCCTTACGATTAATTTGCAATAATTCAAATAAATAAACAACTTAGGCTAAAAAGGTGATATTTTAAAAAAAATTTAGCATCAGATCATTTATTCAAATAGATTTTGGTACAAGTGTGCGCAGGTCCATATTTTAGTATTATAGTTTCGACGTAGAGAATCTTTCTTTGCATCTCTTTTATAGAAACCTCTCAAGGAATGCTCCGCACCCCAACAACCACTTATTTAAATGTTAAAAGGTAAATTTATACTTACTATGTATCTTATACTAATCCTTGAAACATTAAAGGGGCTGAGTTATTTTGGCGAAATATCTATTTTCTTCGCTATAAATCAGTTCAAAATCGTACCATTTCATATTGTAATGATTTATCTTAAATTCGCTTTGTGTTCCTTTTTGCAATATTCGAAGGAGTAGTATTTCTGTGTGCAATCTCTATATCCAATAGCTGTACGTGATTTTCTTATCGACTCATATGTACAGAATTGTGCAAAACTCTAGCAACCAATCAATATTTCATTACTTTTATTCAACATTACAACAAATTAAAAGCAATTAATATTATATGTTATATAAGCAAACAAGGATGTGTTAAAATGTGTATATGTAAAATAGAAGTAATTTACCTTCAGAATAATATAAAATACGAACATCACTGAATTGTCCAAAAGTAGATGCAAATCAAATTACTTTTTTAGTTGATCGAGCGGAGCGTAGCGGAGCGAGAGCAATCACCCACTTTTTGGCCTAGCGCGTGCATGTACGGGGAATATAGTGGTCCGAAAACGATTTCGGACTAATCTTGTACGCACTAAATGTAGATATCGGCTATAACCACACATGTGTGCAGCATGTCATTCGATAGATCTAGGTCTGTAGATGAGCCATAAATTATCAAATGAAATTGTTTGATTGAAAAATAGTGAGAAATAACGAAGTAAAGTTTAGCGAGAAACAGCGTTTTTATTCGTCATTTGGTTCTAAAGAATTAATTGTAGATGCAAGGACTGGAATTTTAAACAAGAAGGTCGATAAAGATGGTCCATGTTTCGGATATAAGACCACAATCTCTCAAGCTGTCAATGCGATCCGATTACATTTTCAGTCTTCTTCAAAACGCGTAATTGTATTCTCCACTCAAGAAATTGAAGTCACAAAGAAGAGAGCAATAGATCCACTCACTGGCTTAATTATTCCTTCGTTTCACGCTATTGTCGCATTGGTGGATAAAATTAATGGCAAATACAAGTTGACGCAATATGATCCCCATGCGCCGGGTATTCGGGAGCAATGGGGCGTGAGGAATTTCACTCTGGAATTGGCAAAGGCATTGAAAGCTGATCGGATCATCACACTATTAAGAGGTACCCAAGAAGAATCCATTGATTGCATGCAACGAGCTTCCAATTTCGTCAGAAAAGCCTATAAGGCAAAAGGTGCGAAAGATGTGGTCAAAGCTTCAGAACAACACGTTTCTCGAAAATATGATCTTAAATCTAAACGTCCTTGCAAGTAGACAATTAATTTGATGTATCACACTTAGCTATATGTATTTACTTGAGAGTATTGGTTATGATTGTAATTTGATAAAACAACAAATTTGCTCGCTCGATCAAACATTTTCAGTAGCGGAGTTAAGCCCGCGCATACTGATCTGCCTAGTATTTAGTATTTACTTAGTTACCCGAGCTTTGAAATTGTGTCCAAAGGCATATTTTCCCATTCAATCTTTAACGTACTATACATCCCCGGAATTCAAATCTGTTATGCAAATTTAGCCGACCTATCAAAAACTTGAATCGTGGAACCGATCTATGTATATCTTTTGTCTAAACTCAATTCGAAAACATTTATCACGATCACGCCTAACTTTGGATGTACTTTGGTGAATGAGTCTCTTGTTTCTTATGTCTTATGTCTGAGCTTTCTAAATCTCAAGGAACCAGTAATTTTTTTTTGCACAATCAACATAACCTTATATAAACAGAAAGAATGGAATTCAGTTATGGAGTGAGAGGAGGCCTACCACTCAGATTTGCCCGTAAACATTGCCGATTGTATGATATTTTTGATTAACTGCGAAACAGTCGATTCGATCTTATTCGTTTCGAATCTTATATTACTAGTATACTTCGCTTATGTTGTTCACGATTATACGCCTACTTATTTGTCGATAAGTTTTAATCTCAAACCGGCCGAATATCTTGAATTGAATAGATAGCTTATGTCTTATATTTTAAATAATATTCTATGTAATCTACCTACCCTTCAATAAATGTCAATGAATTTATTAAGTTGGCAGGTGATTAGGCAGCTGTATAAACTGTACAATGACAGTCTATGAAGTGCATTGTCAGGTCGTGGTATGCATTATATTTTTGATAGCAGAGGGAATTGAATGCAAGCCTACTTTTTCCAACAGTATGACCCGCCCGCACATACAGTCAAAATAGCGTACCCTGGCCGAATTTTTCTATCAAACAAATTCAAAGAAATTCGAAAAAAAATTAAAATTATCATATAAGTACATATGTTTTTTGTATATTTAGTTAGTTTTTCCTTTGTTATTTGTTATGTCCTTCCATTGTTAAATTTAACTACATTGTGCGATAGTACGCGGTTGCTTAACACAGAATCGTAAAATCAGGCGTCATATTTCAATTGAGATTCGGCAATTTAATACTTTTAATTAAGCGTTGAGCATAATATTGTACAAGAATTAATAATACAACCCGGAAAACATATTTTTCAATTCATTTTTCTTCAAATTCTAAAATAATCCAAGACTGAGTATCCCAAAGCTTCGAGATATGGTTAAGTAATATCCGAAAATTGTTAACAATGCTTGAGACAAATAGAGTTTCTACATAAGGTTGGATTAACTAAGGGAATGGCAAGAGGGATACCATTAGTTAGCCACAAGAATAAAAAAGTCCGATTGGGATGCGATTACATGATGTAATTCTTTTTATCGATAAGGGCCAATATAGTCTTCTTAGATTAGATGGATCAGTCAACGTTTGGCGAAAACCCAATAAATAAAATGAATCCACGACATTTGAACCCAACAGTGATCTGGAGCGGCGGGAGTTGTTATATTGTAGTAAATATAGAAAAATTCCAATATTCAAAAATTTTAATAAACAATTCGCAAAAGAAGAATCATTCTACAATACTTTTATTAGTATAATGAGCCAAAGCACACGGCTGAAGCCGTTGTGAATAACTTTTTCACCACAATCCAACGGCTATCAAAACACCACCACAATCGCCAGACTCAAATATTATGGCAAAAACTAGAAGTTAAGATTTGGTAAGAGTCTTGTTGGAGGAATGGAACAAAAGACCAACCTATTCTAGCAAAATCATCGAATCAATTTCAAATCACTAAAGTCAGGTATCAAACAGAAAGGGTATTCAACAAAATATTAGAGTACCTTTAACATTACTTTTATTGAATTTTAATAAGTTTAAGTAATCATGGGCCATTTTCTCTGAGAGATTGAATTTGTCTACATTTTGTTTATCTGTTATTTTGTTGTTCCTTTGTTAATCAAATTATTTTCATTTTTGTTATATTTAATTTAGATTATATTTTAACGTTTTACGCACTCCGTTGAATTATTTTGACAAAGAAATTTGCCCAGGGACTGTCCATTTTGTATGTGAGTCACACATATTTCCGTGAAATTATGAAATCCTATTATGTACTTATATGGAAAAATGTTGATGTTGTTTAGGGCGTTCATTAAATGTAAAGCTGCAGATAACTTAAATCTGAAGATTTATGAAAACAAACCAAAGTTTGAATTATAGAAAAATGATAATCCGAAAATCCGAAATAATGACGACAGCTTACAAAATATTACAAAATTTCTCGATAACGAACAAAATAGAATTCATACCTTTCTTTGGCTTTCCTCCCGTAGGTGTGATAATTATCCTGGTGTCTCTGCAAACCAAGGCGAGTACATTTTAACTGAACCCACTCTAAATAAAATAAATATAAATTCATATACATATATGCAGTAATAACCAGTTAACTCTTTGCGGACCAAATAAATTTTTCTTAAAAATAATAATTTATTTTGTTAAATTCTACTTAATTTTGCCTCTAATGACATATTCCGAACAACAATATTTTTCTGTTTTTTTTAGTTTGGTCTTTAGCAGGTGGTTCCACTATGGTACCACTGGGAATATAAACGCGTTCGGATACATTTTTGAGTTCAGTTTTATTAAATTTTATTGTATTTTTTGAAAAGAAAATTAGTAAAATTATTAATTCTTATGAAATGGAAGAAAACAGTTTCTATTTTCCTGAAGGCAGAGGCCTACATTGCAGGAAGAGCAGTGTCATCTAGTGCGATGGGGTTGAGCTTTTGTGCTACAATTAGCACAACGCACTTTGTTGCCATGGGTTGGCATATGTGCTGCCTTGTCGACACGTCTCTCTAGTGGGACCTGCACTTTGAACCGGTTTATTTCCCCGATTGAGCTTTTCCTGCTTCTTTTAGCCATTTCACCCTCGCTGCCAATCAGCCCATTAACGACTGCAAGATGAAACTCTTTAAGCGATAATCCATTGTAATCTTTTTGGATACTTTCATTATAAGCAATAAAATAATTAACAATGGTAATGTCAACAAAATGCCAGAATATACGATGCCACCATTTCTTGACTTTTCTGTCAAGTTCACAGCATGATTTATACATATCGCTTTTGTTAACATAGCCCATGTGGTTGTTATAATCTTTCACCAATTTCATGCACGTGAACTCCGCTTGTGATCCATCTTTTTGCTTTCTCAAAACGTGCTCGACATCTTTGGGACAATGAAAATTACTAAGAAAATGAACAGGTTTATTGTCCATCCATTTTAGGGCAATGATGCCAGTATTCGAAATTCGCCAATCGGAATCGCCTCTTTTCATACCCTTCTTTAACAGCAATTCTTTTGGAAATGCTTTTCTGGTTTTCCTTGCTGTACCATAAGCGAGAATACCTTCCTTTTGCAAATTGTATTGTAAATACACTGAATTGAAAAAATTGTCGATGTAAACTTCGCAATATTTCCCAACCAATTGCCTGGTCAAATCAGTAACTACCCTCTCTCCTAAATTTTGTTCACTTTTGTCAGTAGCTTTCCTTGTAAAAAATTATTCGTTGCTTTTAATTCGTATTAGGAAAAATAACTTGAAAGTACATACCTGTATATATTTGAAATTACGAAATAAAACCGGATTCATTGGCTCGAACCCACATCTTGTAGCCCCGTTTTATGGGTTTCATAGGCATGTATTGCCGAAATGATATTCGACCTTTGAATCTTATCATCGATTCATCGATCGATTGGTGCTTAGAAGGCTTGTAGCAGGCTAAAAACGTTTCTGACAGCTTGTCTAACATTGGCCGTACTTTGTATAATTTATCGTACCTACTTAGGTTCATTTCCTTTTGGTTCAACTGAAGAATCGTTTATGTGAATATGACCAAGAAGCCAACTAAAACGGTTTCGAGACATGAAAGAATTTGTAAATTGGTCTCTAAGCTCTTGACGAGAAGACCAATAGTCCTTGTAACTGGGCAACCTTTTTATTCCCATAAGAATAATTATTCCAAGGAAACATTTTATTTCTTGATCTGTAGTTGGTTCATACGACCGACGTATATCTTTTTGGGTAGCATATAAATTTGTATGGAATGCGATATTCGCAATTAGTTCTTCTGTAAACAAATGCAGAAAGAAATCTAAGGGTATAAAGGTATATTACTATTATTGGGAAAGACTGGTCCAACATTTGCTTCAAATGTTTGTGGAATTACGATATTATGAAGAGAGGTGGTCCATGTAATGTTAGGGACTGTAGTTTTTGGCGTTAAAAAAGTTGCCAGTGGTAATTCATCTTCTCGATCCCAGTCCATGTCATCGTCCTCAATGATTTGGAACGACTCATGATCGGCGTAAGGAACCTTAATTTGTGAATCAATTTTTTCAAATGGTTCACTATCAGTTTCCGAGACAGCAGACTCATTACCCGAAGGAATATCTGCAAACAATTTCTTTAAATCCTCTTCTGGCATTCGTTCCACTTCACGAAATTTCCACACACGCTTGCCTGCAATATGAAATTTTTTGTGTAGGTACTTGTGGTCCCAATCGGAACCACATAAAAAATGTATGAAATATATCGAGTTAATTCTTCAGTTGCCAACATCTCTATCGATTCCATAAAATAAATAATAATAACACTTAAAATAAGCTGCTTACCTTCCATTTCTGATATTTTAGTCCTAGCACCAACAAGACCTATCACTGCGAAAACACAACCAACATGACAATGCTCTCATAAAATTCGCATGAATTTCACTAAATAACGGTAAAACTTGTATGTGGTGCGAGTGTCCAATACATTTACGTGTGTTAAACTCGGGTGGTTCCCCCGGAGAAAATAATCTTTTATTCGGTGGTCCCACTGTGGAACCACTGGCACACAAAGGGTTAAGGTAAAAAGCCCAACGAGCAAACAGTTTTACCTTAAATTATACGAGTATACATATGGTTCAGATGTGAACGGGCTGTGAATATTTAAGAAATAAAATATAATCACATGATTTGTTACAGAAAAAGAGATATATTCTAGAATCGTCTTGATCACCAAAGACAGATAGACATTGTGACGTTCTGAATAAAAGCACTTCATGTTCCAAGAAACTATATACATATACCTATATAAGCGAATATAAAAGCAATGTAATTTAACTCCAAATACAAAACGCGTAAACATTTTCGAAACCAAATGAATTCGATATAATAAATTAAGAGATGCTAAAGATATTTGAATTTAGTCTTTCTATTAGCCATGTTACCATTTATGTAAACATGAATAGGGTAATGATATTATAAGAGAGAGTTAGCGATCAATATTATGAAATATTATACCCGTGTTATAATTATTATTATTATTACCAGTCACTTGAAACTCGGAATTTCAGGGTCTCGTTGGCAAGCCTTCCACCATACATTTAATTTACCCTACCGATCTATTGTGATTTTATTACCCAGATAAAGCTTGGGGCTGAAAGTTTCTCGAGTTCTTGATTGTGTAGTTTTCTCCATTCGAATTTTTCACCCTATTTTCCAACATAGTTTTCAAAGACTCAAAATCTACTCTGCCCCTTCTTCTTTCTTTCTTTTGAGACTTCTGCTATCTGTTGGAGGACTCTGACACAAATATTGGTCCAGACAGGACATCTTAGATGGCGTTACAGCTCAGGAAGAGCCAGAACCTAGCTTCTTTTATTGACTTATGTTGTGTGCGGTTTGTTTTCCACACAAGTGAACTAAAGCTTAATGCAGATTCCGAACGGCGAGAGCCAACGGGGGTTTTTGCCAATAACCCGCCGAGGAGAGAAGCCGCAAAATAATCATTTTATGGCGTTGGTGTTATCGGGATTCGAACTTGCTCATCATGCGTCAGCGGCCGACACACTCGCGTTCTCTAACCGTAGCCCCAAATTTCACACCCTTAAAGGGCCATTGGCGTTACATTAGTTTTACATATCTGGATTTTAACATTAAGAGATAAGAATTGTTTTGAATGTTCCCTTTATCGCCAAGAAGTACATATTTTTTATGTCGTTTTTGGCTCTCAATACAGTTCACTGATATTTGAACTCAATCGAGTTGCGTGACTTGGATCAATCCAAGCCGGTGGCCTTCATTTACTTTTTACCTTTCCTCCGTTCCTGCTAGAATTCTAGATTTTCTGCGTTTCTCTTAACTGCTTCCTTAATATTTTTCAGAAAGTCCAGCTCATTAGTATAAGCTAGGGCGAGTGTGATTCCTCTACAATCCGCTTTCTTGAAGGGACACGCATTGCAGCGCCAAATTAAAGAGAAGTGTTGACAAGAGGGTCCCTTGGGTTAATCCTTTACGTATGTTTTAGATAGGGCGTTTAGCATTTTAACGTTTTCTTTAGGCATATTATATATCAGTTTCACCAACTTTTTTTCAGGATTCCCCAACTAACAAGGACATGATAGTTTTTCAATCGGTTCATAGAGCCTTTGAAAATCTACTAACAGGACGTTGGTTGGCCGTTGTGGAATTTCCATTTATTTTCTTAAATTGCTCCATATAGTTGTGATTCCGATTGCTCCAGTCTTATTATTTATTAAGCCGAGGGATTGCTTCTGCCACGTCGTTGGCAGTTTCACCAGAATTTTTGCTGTGTGGGTAACATGCGTTTTCTAATACTGCTTGCTCTCAATGTACATTAAGCAGTTTGTCGGAATATATCGTTTAATTTTTTTGGTGCATTCCTGTATTCCGCTTCCGTGAATCGGGTGTTGGCTTTTGATTTCGGGGATGATTAAAATGTGGTTGAAATCGCAATTCGCTCCGCTACATGGTTTGACATCCAGTAAGTTGGGATAATGTATTCTATCTCTCAGAAAATCTAGTTGAACGCTCCTGAGAGTGAGAAATTGTCGTATATTTCATCATTTCGTTAAACGCGTCCTTCAGCTTTTCGGCTTTATCTTGCGTACGACAAAGTATACTCATAAATATGTGATTATAGCGCGGACTCCGGAATTCGGCCATCGACATTCGATCGTTACATTCTGAAGATTGTTCTTCAAACGCAGCAAATGCATAGTAATTACTGATTTAGGTACAAAGAAAAGTGATCCGAGTGATTTTACTTTAAACAAATGTACCAGAATGTGCAATACCACGCAACATACAGCCGAACATAAAGTCAGCACTTTCGTATTCTCTTCAGTGAACTTATGATATTAAAAAATCATGGCATTTCAACAACCTGTTTTTATCTCTTTTCCACCTTGTTATGTCATTTAATTAATTGACCGGCAATCAACTTCAGTGTGACAGTAAATAATCAAAATTATAACGTTCTACATCTCATATGTCGTATGGAGCACCGACTGATAAGGTCGTATTGATATCAAACCAAATCATTTCTTGTCGGTTAGGTTTATTTCTGTTTTCGATTTTTCGAATAATTATCAAGAGCCCGATCTCGCACCTACCTGTTGAAAGGGTAAACAACAATTTTTTTGACTTCTGCTAACATTTTACAAAACAGACAACGTTGAGGTCCGTGTTTTATGACGCGATTACGATCTTATCTTGAGGTAGCAAACGTAGGAGCAGTAGTTGTGAATTTCGCTAAATAATAATCAAACTAATTATATGATGCGTTTCTTGACAACAACAAGAGAACAACTCACAGTATTGACAGATACCAAGAGGTTTCATGACAAAACTCATCACTCGGTTGAGTTATGTATGGCATTTAGTCATATCGTTGGGGGTCCTGTATGATATTCTTTATAAGGTTTTTTTGGTTTCCTGGTACTAGAGTAGTAAGTACCAAAACTGTTGCATGTTTGCTTGATCATGGAACGGGTGATTATGATTCTTTCTGAAGCACTGTGGCCAGAAATATTAATTTCAAATAAACTACTTGTTTCGATTTACTTAGTGAGTACTTCTTTAACTGCTAACATGCTCTCGCTTTCCTAAAAATAACCCTGGGGAACGGATTTTAGGTCCATATGTTTTATACCAAGTTGTTTCTACCCAGTACAGAGCTTCAAAATTGTAGCCATAGCATTTCCATCAAATCAAACTTTTTCTTTAGCCTTCGATTGTAAAATCGATCAAAAAATCTGAAAAAGGCCACCCATAATCGATAGTTATTATTGATTAGCGAAACGATTTTGTGTGCGTTATCAGCATTATATGGTTCCCAACTAATCTCCGTGATCTATCAGAACGATTTAAAAGGAAAACCTTGTATTACTAAGCGTGTTCGCTGGTAGACAGTTGACCTTTTTGTTACATGTTTCTAGAATTGACAGTATTATTTTATGTACTCAAAAAGAGCTTTTTGTTTGTTTTCTCCCCAACTACGGTAAATTGCGTTTTTCTTCTTTAGACGTAGTATATGGTAATATTGTAGTTTTAGATAAGAAGTTCAATTTTCAGAAACGCCTATCATAATTGATATAAAAATAAAATTAAGGATTTTAAGTAACCCCCGACAAAAAAAAATTTAAAAAGTAGAAAAATAAAAATTTTCCCCGACGCGGCGGCGCTTATATTAAAAATATTAATAGGTTCTTTTAATGAAGCCAAAAGGCCGAGAGAAAAAAAAATATTTTCTTACTTTTTAAAGTTTTTTTTTTGTCGGGGGTTACTTAAAATTTTTAAATTTATTTTTATTTTATTCTTTTTAAATTACTCACGGACCCTAATTGCGATAGGTAACTACTTAAATGACATTTTTCTTAAGTATTATGCAACAACGCATAGAGCTTCTTGTATGTACAAGGTGGCGCAAGATTTATCATCCAATTTTGTTTTTGAATAGCTTTTTTACCAAAAAAAAATATTTGTCTTTGAGTGATGGAAATCTTTATTTGGACATTTATAATTTTTTCTGTTATGTAGAAAAGATGATATCCATTCAGTGGCTACCGCCAGTGTTGATACACCTTTGTACCCACTTTTATCGCATTTTCCATGACTTTCCGCAAGATTTCCGGTGATGAATGTTGTTGCAGATGTTTGAAGAGGATTCCCACCAATAAGAGTTTGATGAGGGTGAAATGCACTCTATGGACAGTGAATGGATTGACATTCCAGCCGAGCCTCCAGATTTTCCCTTCACGGCACGGCCAGGTTTGAAGTGTAATGGTAACGAAGTCCCGCACAATTCGTTGACTTGTTTTTCAATGAGTATTAATGAACGTTTTAGTGGTAGAAACAAATAAATACTGCAATCCAGTGATTCCGTCCCGAGAAAGTTTTTCTCGGCCTGGTTTTCTACATGGATATTTGTTCCCTCCCATCCAAATAAAGGGTGGTCCAACGAAAACGCATGAAAATTGTAAATAAAACAAAAAGTTTTCAGAGAATTATCTTAATATTTTTTATTCTGATAGAAGGATCTATGACAATTATGTATGTGTGAAACAAAATATCGGCCAAATGCTCGCCACGGCTTCGGTGGCATACCGCTATCCGATGGTCCATATTTTCAATGACTCTGAGACATAATTGAGGTCCAATATCGTTAATGTGCCGAATTATCTCATCCTTTAGCTCTTGAATTGTTCTTGGCTTATTGACGTACTCTTTTTCTTTTAAATATCCCCAAAGAAAGAAGTCCTTTGGTGTCAAATCACATGATCTTGGCGGCCAATTAACATCACCACGACGCGACGTGAGATAACACGGCCATTGAATTTCTCGCACAAAAGAGCCATTGTTTCGTTGGCTGTGCGGCAAGTGGCATCATCCTGTTGGAAGCACATATCGTTCAGGTCCATATCCTCAAATTCTGGCCACAAGAAGTTCGTTATCATCTCGCGATAGCGAACTCCATTCACGGTAACTGCTTGGCCGACCTCATTTTCGAAGAAGTACGGCCCGATGACGCCGCCAGCCCATAAACCGCACCAAACAGTCACTCTTTGTGGATGCATCGGCTTTTCAACAATCACTCGTGGATTCTCATTTGCCCAAATGCGGCAATTCTGCTTGTTAACGAATCCACCGAGGTGATCGTCGCTGAAGATGATTTTCTTTGTAAAGTCACCATTCACTTCTGTCTGTTCAACCAACCATTCGGCGTATTGACGGCGCTTGAAATGGTCAGTAGGCTTCAGCTCTTGAGTCAATTGAACCTTGTGAGCGTGTAAATTCAAATCTTTATTCAAAATTCGCATAAATGATGTTCGTGAGATGTTCAATTATTGAGCACGACGACGAGTCGAGGTTGACGACTCTTCTGCCATACTATCGCCAACAACAGCAATGTTTTCCGCAGAACGAACTGGCCGAGCATGCACAGGTGTTTTCACATTTCCTACAGACCCGGTTTGCTAAAATTTGCGCACAATTCTACCGATTGTGGTCACATTTGGTCGATTATGATGACCAAAAAAATCACGAAGTGCACGAAATGCATTTTGATTTGAACGCCCATTTTCGTAAAAGCCTTCAACAATCTTAACGCGCTGCTCAATTGTGTACCTCTCCATGGTTGAATTTGTCAAACACTGAAACAAAGAAATGTCAAATTAAGTTGGGCAAAAAAACTTGACGTTAAGGTGTGACTCACAATTAACATCGTGCATTATGGTTGGACCACCCTTTATTTATATTGGAGTAAAAACAAAATGTTTGATTTCCCGATGTACCGAAGCCTTATGAGTTGCAATCGCTTTCAAATAATATACCGTTTCTTACACTTTACGAACAAACAAACAATAGCCGACTCGCTAAAGTATTATAAATTATATAATAAATCACTTCAACGACATAATGAAACAAATTTAGGTTCCCTCAATCGACTTATGTGTTGATGAATTTGTTATGGCTTGGAAAGTTCGCCTTATATTTAGGCATAATATAAAGAACAAAAAACACAAATATGGTATTAAAATATATGAGCTATGCCAGTCTAATGGTATCATTATGAAAATAGGTGTCTATACTGGCAACTGGAACCGAACAACCAATAGAAAACCCAAACTGATTTGATTGAAAGATTATCTCGGTAAAGGCTATAGGTTGTATACTGACAACTTTTATAATTCTGTTCCACTGCTGAGAGAAGTGAATAAGCGTCATACGTACTCTTATATCTGCGGTACTTTACGTTCTAATCGTAAACCCAACAATTGTTACTTTGTATAAGATCGAAAAAGGAGAAATTGTTTGGAGACGTTCTGATACAATTGTAGTTTGCAAATGGAAGGGTAAGCGTGACGTTTTGACAATATCAAACATGCATAATCCAGAACTTGTTAGAGTCACCACCCTAAATGGGAAATTGAATGGGAAATTGGTAATGAACCCTAACATTATACGTGATTACAATATGGCAAGAATTGGTAATTCCGAACAACTACTCTCCTTTTTCTTTTTGTAAAAAATGGTGGTGTTTGTCACACAACCTGGACGGGGTGCAGTTGCTTTGTGTTCATTCACCACTCTCCGGGGGTGGTTTCCTTAGATATGATTTGTTGAGAGGTTCGACTGAATTTGTCGCGTTGGTTGAAGTTCTCAGTTATTTTTTTGTTTCCATGCCATTAAAGTATTATATTGGAAAGGCACACACAGAGTATGAATTTTGAAGTGATCTTATGCTGGGTGTGTTATGCCGTCGTCAGCATTTTGTTATCATCATGCACAACTGATGTTGTTGCACAATTTTTTTTCCGTATAGGAATTGTTCTTTGCAATGGACAGACTTGAACTGCAGACCTTCTGCTCAACAGTCGGTGATGATTACCATTGCACCACGACCACGCCCATATATAGGGTTTTCCAAAAAGGACTTGACAACTTTTTTTTTAAATAAAACGCAAACCATTTGAGATATTTCAAAAACTTTAATGTCGGTTTGAAGTACAATCAAAACATTTATGAATGACTCTCAACTTCGTTCATATGGCCACCGCGAGCACGTTTGCAGTGGTCGATTCGTTGGACACAATTTTCGATGACTCGGCCACACATTTCGGCCGAAACGGCCGCTCTTTCGCGTTCAATGTTGGCTCTGAGCTCTTCCAACGTCGTTGGCTTGTTGGCATAAACCAATGACTTAACGTAGCCCCAAAGAAAATAGTCTAGAGGCGTTAAATCGCACGAACGAGGTGGCCAATCGACTGGTCCATTTCTTGAGATGACACGCTCATCAAACTTACTCTTCAATAAATCGATTGTAACGTGTGCTGTGTGGCTTGTGGCACCATCCTGTTGAAACCACATGTCGTCCAAGTCCATATCTTCCAATTCGGGCCAAAAATAATCGGTAATCATGGCGCGATAACGCTGGCCATTCACAGTAACGTGGCGATCGTTATCGTCGATGAAAAAATATGACCCAATAACGCCGTCGGCATGCAAACCGCACCAAACAATTATTTTTTGTGGATGAAGTGGTGATTCATGAAGCACATGTGGATTTTCACCCGACCAATAACTCATATTTTGCTTATTGACGAACCCATCGAGCTAAAAATGAGCTTCGTCACTGAAGATGATTTTGCGATGAAATTCATCATCTTGGCGCATCTTCTCCAGAGCCCAATCGGAGAACGCACGTCGCTTGAAATGGTCCATCGGCTTCAATTCTTGAGTCAGCTTGATCTTGTATGGCTGTAAACCAGGATACTTACGCAAAATACGCCATAATGTGGTCTAAGCGATGCCCAATTCTTGAGAACGCCGTGGAATTGACTGATTTGGATCGTTTGCTACGGACGCCTGAACGGCAGCGATATTTTCGACACTTCGACCAACCCGTTGTCTCACTGACACGGCAACATCACACAACGAATATGTAGACTCAAATTTTTGCATTAAGCTTGTTATTGCCTGTCTACTAGGGCGAGAATTACGACCGAAAATTGGAGTTAATGCTCTTAAAATTGCGGTCACCGACTCCGAATTTCGGTAGAAAATTTTTATAATTTGCAGACGTTGCTCGTTCGTGTACTTTACGATGATGAACAAATTCACAAATTAAATTCAAAGCTGTCAAGTCCCCATTGGAAAACCCTTTACATACATGTTTTTCATACAGAATGTCTATAAGTTATATCTTATGCAAACAGGTGTAAAAAGTAATGCAAGCTTGCATAATTTTGGAGAAGATGTGATTGCTCACTTGCTTGGTGAAAAGTATCAGACTTACATATATAGCAGATACTACCTCAAAACCATCACAATCTCAACCGACTTCCTCTAAAGAGTATGTGCAACACTATCTGGAATCCATTCCAGCAACAGGAACAAAGGCGAAACCAACAAAATGTTCTAGGGAAAAAAGACATAAGCAAACTAGATTTTGCTGCCCACTTTGTTCTAAGAGGCTTCCCTTGTGTATTGAACCATATGTCCGTATATACCAAATCCCATAGTTAGGTTTGATGTTTAAAGTAAAACTACAATATATTTATAAAACTTGTTGAAAGCCTTTATTTTTTGTGAATTAAAAATTATTTTCTTAGAACCAATTTTCATACTGTTTTATTTCATGCCAGGCTGCAATATGGAATTCAATTATCAATGCCAACGCAGAAGTTTTTGCTTTGAAGCTACAGTGAAATTACACGAGAATTTCCGGGTCTGGTATTAAAGACTAAACTTCAAACCCGGCAACCGGGCTTGGCAGTTAAAGGGTTAAACAATAATGGTCATTTGAAGAAACTCAAAACTGAGTGTTAAAAATAAATTATTATGAATCTGTAAGACAATCTTCCAAGCCGTTCTTTTGAATGGAGCTCCTATTTGGTGCAATTGCAAAAAGTCATAAACTGATACAAGTCAAAATAATTAAATGAAAATAATGCTTAATTTAAATTTTTTTTTTCTGATAAGGAGCTTAAAACACAACCTAATATCTATTGAATATAATAGATAATATCAGCTTTAAATATTAGCCAGATAAGAGTTTTGTTTGTAACAAACAAAATACTTTTCTTTAAGACATTTTATGTGTGGTATAAAAAAATTTGGATTGTAAAAATGCACCCATGGTTAACAGTTAATGCTATCGTGGATTAACGGAAAAAAAAAATAAAACAGTTTTTATTTTCTTTAGTTTCAACCTTTCTTTAATGAATCTTCCTTAAGACTGATTTTACATTTCTAATTTTCTTACGATCTAACCTATGAACAAGCTTCATTTCTTGACCCAGGTGCACAAACGGGCGCAAGCAATTCCGCGAATCATATGGGTCAGTGGATATTCATTCCAAGAATTAATAGGTTGCGACACTATCTTTAGTGTGCAACATTGTTTCTGATTCGTGGAACTCCCACCCAGTTGGAACACCTGTGCCAGTGTTTCTAAATAATGTTTGCCTTTACCGTGGGAAGGTTATGAATTGTAACTCCCCCTCCGTTAGCTTGAGGCTCCGACGAAACAAAAAACTTGGCTTTATTTCTAAATCTTCGGCAAGTAACAAAAATAACAATAGCAATTATAATTGATAAAATATTTATAAATAACAGAGATATGTCAAATGAATTGCTTTTTCTCGACATCTGTTTTATTAATTCCCTATTATTAATATGTTGAACGTATAGTTCGTCAAGTTTAATATTAGGGATTACATTTGTTTCGTTTACTTGTGTGACAAAATTTGGTAGTATAATATTATCGTACACTTTCTTGACCAAGTTTTCGTAGGTTTTATTATTGATTGTTAGTTGGCAACCTTTAAATGTTATAACATAGCTACCCTTTACTAAAATGTTATTTCTATTGCAGTTATGTTTTATTAATGTTTCTTTTACATTTTTTAGGATAATAATTCCTTTTGCTACCTCTAGTGTTTCTGTTTCGCCTGTTACTATTTTAGTACAATATGCTGTCTTAGAATGCATGATATTTTGAATGCAGGTATCTTCAATTGCAACAAGGTTACGTTTAAAATTATCTTTAACGGGAAATTCATATATGCAGTGGTCTTGATCAGTTAGAATTTCTTTACCTCTGATAAGGAGTGATTTATTATTACTATCGGGAATGGGTTCTATGAGGACTTTTGTGTAAATATTGTCAGAGAAATGTGGTATCGAAAGGGTTATAATTATTTGCTCTTTATAAATTGACACTGCGATTTTAATTTCATTAAAACTCATCAAATCATCGACAATGGATAGTTCTTGCTCGCCTAGAATATTTCTGGTAAGCACTCCGAGCTTACTAGAAAAGAGTATTTGTTCTATCTCATCTATGTGATTTCTAAGCAACAGTATATCCTGATTGATTTGGTATATACACTGCACGGTCCTGACTTCCTCTTCTAAAGTTTCTACTCTCCCTGCTAAATTCTGACTGTTCAAATATTTTTCAACAAGAAGTTGTTGTTTTCTAACATAGGCTGTAATATTCTGTATTTGCTCTATGATTTGTTGGTTAATTACTACTTGCTTGTTGTTTCCTTCAGTAAGTTTTTGTTCCTGGTCAAAGAGTTGGTCTAATTAATTTTGTATGTAAATTTGGTCTTCGTGGTCCATTGTTCCTGCTATTAGTTTCATTCCTGTCCCTAGTATGTCAATTAACGCTCTTTTTGTTCTGGAGTGGGGTTTAAGGTTTCTTAGCTTAGCTTCCAACAGTATCAAATTTTGGTTGACTGTGTGGTACATGGGTTCAATTAGGTTCGATCTATTTTCAAAGATGAAGAGGTTCTCTTTTATCTGGTTTTTACTTGTTTCTAGGGATGTTACATTTATGATGTGTAGGACTTTTGTATAGCTTTTAATAATCCGAATTCTGTCTAGATTAAGCGTTACATATCCGTTGTTGTTATTAAGGTCATGAAGAAGTATTTCTTGTGTCCCTACGAATGGTATAAGTAGTCTCGTCATTGTCAGTAATATTGGTATGGTGACCAACATCGTCATGTCTGTCGTTGGTTCCTGAAAGAAAAGGGTTTTTTTTTATTGTCTTGTCTTCAGTGGTTTATCTTTTGACTTGATTGTGGGATTATTAACATTTTGGAATTTCTTAATTTCTTTAACGTGATCTTTGTAATATTTATTTCCGTTTTTTACATCTACTAGGTGGTCTTCGTCTAATTTTTGTGTCTCTAGTTTCCTAAATTTTGAATGATTCTTACCCCCTCTGGTTTCCTTAATAAAATTTTGTCCTTCAGTTAATGAATAATCCCTACGGTTTTTGTTAAGTCTGTCAATTGTCTTCCGTTTCTTTTCTAGGATAAGTTCGTGAATCTTGTCATATTCGTTTTCGTTAATTTTCCCTGTTACGAAGTCTACAGGTTTTTGTTTAGTCGTCGAATGTATTGTTTGGTTGTAGAACATTATTATTTTTGAAAGCTTGTCCTCTACCGTACTTTCATTGTTTGCGTCGTCATGTTTTAGAAGGCGTATATGTTCGTTAAGAGTATTGTGTAGTCTTTCAATGTCCGCGTTAGACGTATGGTAGTTGTTGGAGGTAAAATGGAGTTCAACGTCAAGCTCTGCTAAGTATTGTTTCAAGGGCAATGCTTTGAAGCCTAGTTCATTGTCGACTATAATTTTTCTTACTACACCGAATTGGCTAAAATAGAAAGAAAGGGCTCGTTTGAACTCAACCCAAGTTCTACTTGTTATTTTAATTGCACAAGCGTGCTTTGAGAATTTGTCGATAATAGTTAGGAAGAGAGTATTCTGCAAGGTGTAAAAGACGTCTACATGGATAATTTCACGAGGTTTGGAGGGCGTTTCAGTTAATTTAAATACTGTTTTTCGAGGATTTCGTACGTATTTTTCTACGTTACACACGTCGCAGTTATTTATAAATTGGGTAATTCTTATTTTTAGCTTCGGGTGGTAGTAGAGTATAATAAGTTCTTGGAAAACCTCTGCTATACCCCTATGGTTGTTTCTTATATGCTCCTTTTCTATTGTCTCTGTCAATTTGGTTTCGTCCGTAATATCTTCTAACACCTAATTAGTTTAAAGTGTTTGTTATTTGAGAAGTATTTCCTTTTCGTTTCTTGTACGACATCGAAGAAATGTTCGTCTTCTACTAGGATGGCGTTTAGCCCGTTAGGATTGAAATGATTTTTGAATAAAGTTATAGCGGTTTGTTCGTCCAGAGATTTTGTATGTATCGTTGTCCGTAGTCGGTTAAATACCTTTAGTTTTCGAATTCTTAGGGATCCTGAATGGGATTTCGTGATAACGATTTGGTTCTTAAAAACATTCAAGCATGATGTACTTTTCGGAATATTATTGCTTTCTATTAAATTTATCTCTGTAACCGGTATACGGGAGAGAGCATCCGCGTTCCCGTTGCTTGAGCCTTTTTTGTATTTAATTTCGAAGTCAAATTCTGACAATTTTAACCTCCACCTTACAAGTTTTGAGTTGGGTTCTTTTAGCGAGAACAGCCAAGTGAGAGGTTTATGATCCGTTTCTATAATGAATCTTCTACCGAATAAATAAGGGCGATAATACTTGGTTGCCCAAACGATTGCCAGTAGCTCTTTCTCGATCGTGCTGTAATTTACTTCGTGGGCATTAAGCGTACGACTTGCGAACGACACGGGATGATTTTCTTGGGACAGTACGGCACCCAGTGCGTATTGGCTAGCGTCCGTAGTAAGGGTGAATACTTTATCGAAATTAGGGTATGCTAGGATGGGATCATTTATTAGTAAGGTTTTAAGAGTTTCAAAGGCTTTTGAATAGTCTTGGTCGGAGATATTGATTTTAGCATCCTTCTTTAGGTATAGTGTCATGGGTTTGGCTATCTTTGAATAGTCCTTAATGAACTTTCTGTAATAACCTGTGAGGCCTAGGAATTGCTTTATTTCTTTCCTCGTTTTTGGGATAGGGTAATTCTTTACACACTCTATTTTCCTTGGGTTGGCTTTTATGCCATCAGGCGTCACTATATGTCCCAGAAACTTGGTTTCCTTTTTAAGGAACTCCGATTTATCTAGTTGCACTTTGAGGTTAACAGATTTCAACCGCTCGAAAATCTTCGTCAGTGAGACTATGTGTTCCTCTAGAGACGTTGAGAAAATAATAATATCGTCTATATACACTAGACATATTTTATTAATATAATCTTGAAGCACGTGATTCATTAATCGTTGGAAAGTTGCTGGTGCTGTTTTTAAACCGAAGGGCATGCGGAGAAATTCATAGTGTCCTCCTTCGACACTGAAGGCGGTTTTATGAACATCTTCCGCGTGGATTTCAATCTGATGAAATCCCTTTGCGAGGTCAAGTGTCGAAAAGTATTGACATCTACCCAATTTGTCGAGTATCTCATCGATATTCGGTATTGGGTATTTGTCGTCGACTGTTACCTCGTTCAACTTTCTATAGTCTACGACCAATCTCCATTTGGCCTTGCCACTGGCATCTTCCTTCTTAGGAACGATCCAGATTGGAGCCGAATATGGGGAGTTGCTATGTTGTATAATTTTGTTTTTAAGCATCTCCTGAATTTGATCTTCGACTTCTTGTTTATGAACTTGCGGGTATCTGTAATTTCTCGTATATATCGGAACGTCATTAGTCGTCCTGATTCGATGCTTAATTGCATTTGTAAATGTAAGTTTTCCATCCTCTTGGTGGAAAATTGTTTTATACTTCTTTATGACAGTCAAAAGTCTCTGTCGTTCTTCTAAGTTTAGGTGGTTAGTACGAATTTGCTCTACTATAGATTTTTTGCATGAATCGGAAGGTTCGATCCAGTAAAAGTTTTGTTCTGTAACTGCGTGTACGTCATCGTCGTTAAGACGAATTTCCCCTTGGAAATCCGTTTTATTTTCTAATTGTATGCAATGATTTCTTACATTATAGATACCTTGTGGTATAATAATATGTCCTGTGTTCGTCAACTGCTCATTAATAAAGGCTAGTCCTTTCTCTTGTTTTACAAGTAGGTGTAATTCGTTATTTCCTTGGAAATTCATAGGTATTGTTCTATTGTTAATAGTAAGAGTGTCGTTATGGTAGTCAATGTTTGCTTTATATCTTCGCAGTATGTCGCTTCCGATGATTCCATCATAGGAATTATGAAACCGACATTCTAAGAATTCAACCATGTCTCCAGTATTGCCGAACTCGGCGAATAATGGGATTTTTACTGTATTGTAAATAGTGATAGTATCTTGGAGGGTTTTTACTGTCATGGGAGGTCGGGGTATTTTCCATTTCGGATCACAAAGCCCGGGGTTTATAATAGAATGGGTTGCCCCTGTATCGATTATGAATTTGAGAGGAAATGATTTGGTTTTAACCGTTATATAGGGTAGTCTCCCTTGGAGGCACATGGATGAAAATTTGCTCCTTCGCCTTGCGTGTTTAGTTGACGGGGGTTAGTGTTTGTTTGTGGAGCTTTATAAGAGTTGGTACTCGTTGACGGAATATTCATTAGAGCGTTTATGTCCATTGCTTCTGGAACAGGGAATTTTTGAGTTTGGTCACGATTTGTGGGTAAGAAGTTCTGTGGATATGTATTGTTTTGTGAATATATATTGTTTTGTGGGTACGAATTATGTTGGGTGAATGTACGATTTCTAAAATGTTCATTCTGTCTTTTATATTTGCCGTAATTTTTATTATGGTTGTTAACACCTCTATTGTTGTGACTGGGGTCTCTGTTAGTTTGGTTCTGATATGTTAGGTCCCTAGATTTGTTACTATGTGAGCTATTTGTAAGTGCACCCATGTATGCATATCCTGCTTCATGTAGAATATTAATGGCAGCCTCTAGACTATCCGGATTTCTACAGTAGATCAAAGATCGCATGGGCTCTGGAAGCTTATTTCGGAAAATAAATAATGCAGAAGCTTTGTTTTGTTTAATATTGGCTTCGATGGTTTCATCATTGCCGTTCATAATCTGTTTCTGTTTTAGATTTAACCTTCTTAAAATACCCTTGATGCGGTTGTAAAACTCGACGGCATTCGTTCGAAATAGTACGGAGCGAAGCTCATCGAAGAGTTCTTCTGGTGTTTGTCGATCACCAAAATTGTTAAATAAAATTAACTTCATTTCTGCCCAGCTCGTGACGTGACTATTTATTTCTATTACTTCTCGTGCTTTACCTTTTAATTTTGATTTTAAAATGTCCGAGAAAATGCTTTGAGCGAGAGGGTCATATTGGGTCATGAGGGGATGAATTTTGTCGACTAAATCGACGAAATTCTGTAGTTCCCTGAAATCACCATAAAATTCCGGCAATTTCGAAAGATATTTCACAGGATCGATATTTAGGGATAACATTGTTGGTGGTGAAGATTCGTTATGGGTATAGAAATTTCTAACTATGTCTGACAACTGTCTCGATTGTTCCCTAACGATTTCTATCTGATCTTCCAATGTTGGCATATGGGTTTGCTTTTGCAGCAAGAACAAAAAAAACTATTATATTCAAAAGCACGCACAGAACGAAAAAGAAAAAAAAAGTTAAAAAAGGGAAGAAAAAAAAATTGGTAAACAGCAACACTAGAGAACTATTGTAATAAAAAAAAAATATTTGTACATGTGGTTTGACATACGTATTGGTAATATAAATCTTCTTGTTCTTTACGATTTTCTCTTCTTGTTTCTGAAGTTTGTTGTCGGGTTCTGCTGACGTTCAACTGGTGTCCGGATCTTCTGTGTTTTCTGGATATTTTTGCTGTCTTCAAGTTATGGTTTTTAGTTCTTTCTTGTCTCTAATTTTCGTTTCACGATCTATTGTTTCACTACGCGAACTCACGCGTCTTTTCTTTATATGTAAATATATATAAATTTTATCTTATTTTATTTAAATTTTATTACTATCTTTTATTTTTATTTATTTTTTTTTTTTGTTGACTGTTTCACTACGCGAACTCACGCGTCTTTTCTTTATATGTAAATATATATAAATTTTATCTTATTTTATTTAAATTTTATTACTATCTTTTATTTTTATTTATTTTTTTTTTGTTGACTGTTTCACTACGCGAACTCACGCGTTGTCACTTTATTTCTTTTTGGAGTGTGTCACTTCGCGATCTTACGCGTCGTGTATTTTTAGGTTGCGTTACTTCGCGATCTTACGCGTCGTGTATTTTTAGATTGCGTTACTTCGCGATCTTACGCGATTGTTTTAATACGTATACGGATTGTGTCCAATTGTTTTAAAAAACACGTATATTTGACACAATCCTACCGACTGCGCCAGTTAATGCTATCGTGGATTAACGGAAAAAAAAAAAATAAAACAGTTTTTATTTTCTTTAGTTTCAACCTTTCTTTAATGAATCTTCCTTAAGACTGATTTTACATTTCTAATTTTCTTACGATCTAACCTATGAACAAGCTTCATTTCTTGACCCAGGTGCACAAACGGGCGCAAGCAATTCCGCGAATCATATGGGTCAGTGGATATTCATTCCAAGAATTAATAGGTTGCGACACTATCTTTAGTGTGCAACATTGTTTCTGATTCGTGGAACTCCCACCCAGTTGGAACACCTGTGCCAGTGTTTCTAAATAATGTTTGCCTTTACCGTGGGAAGGTTATGAATTGTAACTGTTAACCACGACAGTATTGGTTTAGAGCCATTTTCAATCAAAATTGACACTTAATCTCATAATTTTACAGAGCTCCCACTAAATGTATAAAACAATTGTACCTATAGACACTTTTAGCACACTCTCAAACCATTTTATAAAAATATATGCTTTTGCAGTTCTTTTCCTTTATCCTGTCATCGGATGCTTTATTGCACCAGCTTTTTTTTTATTTCGATTATTTAGATCTTGAACACTTCAATCGCCAACAGACCCCCTCTCCACCGTATGACGATCGTCAACGTGTGCCTGCAAGAAACCCAGCACCATTTCTTCACCACACTTCGTCGTAACAAATTTAAGTGCCGTGATTCGAATGCCCACAAATAAGATGGCTGAAAAACTACCTGTTATTCTACATACATATGTAGATGGCTTTTAACCAATATTATCTTGATGAAACATAATACACTCATCGATTTCTCGCTTTGGACGCTTCTGTTTGTTTACATTACCTCATTTGTCTATTCGATGGTGCTTAAATTGATTCAGGTTCGAGAAACACATGCTTATTTAATTAGTATCGATATCAAAGATGATAAGATAATTATAGCAGAGTAAAAATTAAGTAATTTAATCCCAAAGCAACATTACACAATATAACGTAGTTTTTGTACTTCTGCAAAATTTAATTAAATAGGGACATATAAAAAAAAAAGAAATTAAAGAGCTTGTAATTACCAGAGTTGTTCATAATTTTTTAGGGTTCTCGATAATCAAAAATTGATTAAATTTCCTTTCTTGTTAGTACACTAATTAAAAGGCAGACAAGACATTATTCTTCGTGGAGTATTATCAGACTTTGAATGATTTAAGAGCTTTGAGATATCTAGGAATGTAAGGCCGAAAGCCTTAAGTTGTTGTTTTTTTTTTTTGTTCTTAATTCGTTTTTATTAAATTCTGCTTAGAGCTCCCTTACGCTAGACAAAAATGCTTAAAATTGTCTTAATTATATTAAATATCTTACAAAACTTGCTGGCCTCGTGCGGACACTATGGTAAAGAGCACATTTTTAATTTACCTTTCGGTGAATAATATCTACACTTATGGGCTAACTCAGCTTAATCTAAGCTAAGAAAACATCTGACAGAAAGCTACATACGATCTTTATTTTTCTGTTTAAATAAAACTTGAAACTTCCTTAAACTAATTATATTTACCTTAATCTATCTTAACTATTATACTCGTACAGATGCATGTAAAACTTTATACTTAATGTATATAGTATATATCGTAAAGGGTGTTTTTTTAAGAGTTATACAAATTCAATATGAAATAAAGCACCTGAAGCTAATGCCTATATCAGCCTTATTTAATAGATAATTTTATTCCATTAGTGTTTGAAATGGTTTCAGACATAATTCAGTTTAAAAGCAGACTTTTGTGACTTCACATACCCCCAAAGAAAATATCGTGGATGTCAGTTCACCGGTCCATTACGCGAAATTATGTGCTCAGCAAATGTTTCCCGCAATAAACTGATTGTATCTCGCGCCGTGTGGCATGTTGCGCCATCTTATTGAAACCAAAGCTCTGTCACGTCAATGCCATTCAACTGAGGAACGAATAAGTCAGAAATCATTGTACTATAGCGCTCTCCATTGACGATAACATTCTGCCCTGATTCCACCAGCCCGTAAAGCACATCAAAAAGTGAATTTTAATCGTTGTAAATGAAGAAAAAGTTTTTTTTTTTTTTTTTGTTTTGCCTTAGCATAACATTCGTAAAAGGCGCCCTCCTGTAATCGTAGAGGTGCGTTTGGACATACTCAATCATCTCCACGAATTTGTTTGGTACTGTGACCCCGGCACTAAGCCCGCAGTATTCACTGTCGTATACGGAAGTCCGAAGTCAGTTAGACCATTCGTTCGTGTCAGTCAGTCTCAGTCCAGTATCAAACAGCATGAGATCCAGATAGGAGCTGCTCCTAGGATACGATGGAATATCCGTTGTGAATGTCTTGACTCTGTACTGTATGCTCTATGCACAACCCACCAATGGTTTATTAGGCTCATCCTAGTATTGGGAATGTTTTTTCCCTAATCACTATGTTTGGCATTTAAATAGCCGGCCAGAATATACAAGCTTTTTACGACAGCGACAGGAGCTTTAAGTGAGTCTCCACTGGCGTACGCATTACGAGTAGGTCCACCTCGGCCTCCGGTGCCTTAAATACAGGCAGTGGGCTTTGAGAACAGCGGCGGTCTTCCCTAGACCTGCCTCCATTTGGGCATAGGTCATTTGGGGGTGTAATGGTTGCTGTTTGTAAGCCACCAGAGGGACGTTTCTCCTCGGGCTTCTGCTTACGAGCCATATTTGATTTTTTTATTTCTTGGAACTTAGGATATCCCCGATCGTTTGCAGGGTGTCCCCGTTTCCTACACAGTACGCTTTCGAACTGCTCCCTATTCGCGACCATGTCTTGAACCTGGTCATTTTTCTGGTTCTTTACACATTTAACGCATCGACGCGTGTCCGAACATTGTAAAATGTTTTCTTGTCTTCTTAATATATCCCAATTTCCAGGTTGAGATGCTAAGAAAATAATGGTCCTTAGCCTCTCTAGCTTGATTTTGGGTGTAAGCTGCACCAGGTAATACCCGCTTCTCCCTTTTAGCCCATGCCGTGGTGAACGGCCTGACTCTCATGAACTGAAGGTCGTCGCTCTCGAAAAATTTGAGCTCTGAAAGCAGTTCCTTGTGGTTCGTGATCGCCTTTAAGGAGCATTATCTGCAATCTCTTGCTGTTGTTGCTGCTTCTTCTGCTGCTGTGGCTGTTGTTATTGCTGCTGCTTTTTTCGCTGCGGCTGAGATTGTGGCTGCTTCGTTTGCTGCAACTGTAGTTGCTTTTCAGCCTTTTTCGGCAGCTTCTTTTACAACTGAAGCTAGGCGGCTCTTACCTCCTCTTTCTCTTTCTGCCGAACATAGGACAGGTTCTCCCTCTTCGCCACGCTAATTTTCCGTACCCGAACTTGAAAGCTCGGCGAAGGAGTTGCCATCGGAGATGTAGGCAATAGGCTGATATTGTTGTCAAGCTGCCTTGAACGTCGATGGTAATGGTGATAACGCCCCTTTCCTCGCTTCGACTTGCAGCTTTTCGGTCGAAATATTGAGGGAAGGGCGTTTAATTCCATTAGGCCTCGGGTTCATCCTTCTAGTAGAATATGACCTGCAGTTTCCTCGTCCTCAAGACAGAGTCAACACTCGGTTTCAGACAAGACATTCATTTTGTTAAGATAATATCTCAGACTACAGTGTTCCAAAGGGTAGTTGACCCGCCTTCTGATATCGATTTTATCCACATGTCTAAGAGAAAATTAATTTTCGATTTGGACATTCCGCAGAAAGGTTTGGCACCTATGTACCTTTCGCCGGAAACTTTCCTAGTTGGTCGGCGATTTCCTTTCCCTTTATGCTCTTATTGCCCTGGCAGTTTGATTTAGTTTTTTTTGGCTGGGTCCTGCAGGGCATTAGGATGAACATGTGACCCAATAGTCTACTTGCATAGTCTGTTTCTGAGCGAAGGAGTCTGATTGCACTGCATATTGAAACCTTTTTAGTAAAGAGGTGCAATGGAGCAATTCCGATCAGCGCTCCTTGCGTTGCCGTTGGGGAGGTTGGCAAGGCGCCTGTAATGCCGAAACATGCTAGTCTGAGTTCTGTTCAACTTTTGTCCACCTTACGGCAGGCGCATAAGTTATGATAGGTCTTACTATTGCAGTATATAACCAGTAAATTATTGTATTGTACTTTAGGCTTCAACCCCAAGGTTTTAAGGTGAGTTCGTCGACAGGCCCACAGTGCCTTCGCGAGTTTGTTTTTGATGTTGGAGTTCCAGTTAGATTTTCGATCAAGGTAAATTCTTAGATACTTGACTTCTTCTGAAAATCGTACGTTTGTACCATTTAGGGGACACGAAAACTAAGATTTTCTTATTTGGATTTATCGATGGACTATATTCTCTGCTATACCAGACAGGAATAGATTGAAGCGCAAGTTGCTTGCGTTCATAGGTAGAAATTTCGACTGTAATCTGTAACAATAACTACATAAATTCATAATCGAGGTTGGTTAACTTGTAGAATAGGTCGTCGATGACTATCGACCAGAGAAGGGATGAAGGAACTCCACCTAGTGGATCCCCTCTCCGGATGTAGCTGATATACGAGTTATACGGCTCTCAAGCATCGCTCTAACCCAGTGGTTAGTGGGGTGCTCTACATCCCTACGGGAAAGTGCAATGGTGATTGAATTGTAGCCAGTATTATCAAAAGAACCCTCAGTATCGAGTAAAGCGCAAACTGCGGTCTCCTTGCGTGTGAAGCTATTTTTCACATGCGCTACTAAGTGATGCAGCTCGTTCTCAGTGGATCCAGTGGTATTTGATTTTCTAGTATACTTCTAATATGAAGCTCTATCAGTTTTTTTCATTATTTTTAGTAGGAAAGATAAAGTGATAGGATTTAGGTTGTTCAATCTTAGGAATGAAGGCAAGATTGATTTCTTTCTAGATTTGAAGAATGTGTCCCAAGTTGAAGCATGTCCTAAAGAGAGCTATCAGTGTTGCTAGGATAATGTCTAGGCCTCTCTGGTGGAAAGCAGGAAAGAAACCATCTTTACCTGAAGCTTTGTAGGGTTTAAATGAGCTAATTGCCCATTTAACTCTGTCGAGGCGGAGGAGATTCTCCAGTAGCGTATATTAGTGTACCCAAACTATTTTGTAGGCCCATAATCTTACCTCTTTGAACCCAAGAGAGTTCTATAAATCCAAGAGAAATATTGTCGCGGTAGAAACGCAGGTGTCCGAGACACCTTTTAGCATGGTACAAGTTACCTTGCAGTACACGCACCCACTCATCTATTTACCATGGTAGACCAAGTCTTTCATACGTTATGGCTTGTATTGCCGTAGATCTAGCGATCTGCTTCCTATAGAAGATTCCCCGAGCTCGGTGGGGGGACGTTGGTTTGATGTGTTTGGACGACCCTTGGTAATTGCCAACTAAGGCATTTTTGTGGTTTTTGGGACGCCAAGGATATGGCAGTAGGGGCTGCAGCGACCGGTAAAGGTTCAACTGAAACCTTATCTTTTATGGCTTTTATGATTCTGGCTCTTTATGATTATTTTAATATCATTAAAGCGATAAACCACTTTGCCTCTTAGTTCTAGCAGCCGATCCAAGGATCTGTCGCTAATCGCCAGAACAAGATGCAGAACATATTTTTCTTTGTCTGGCGTGCTTTGCATGACTCTTCTATGTTGTGCAGGTCGTCCAGTCCAGCGTCGCTAAAACCTTGGTTATTGGTAGACCGATGCTCTGTGGGAAGTAGTCCTGAACGATGTGAGGTTTGGGGGAATGCGTCTTCTTCTACAAGTTTGACATCAAGTCCACTTTTTTCCTTTATGGCCGTAAGGTTACCCAAAAAAGATTCAACCTGATCTATATGTCGACCCCATGATATGTGGTTTTGGAGCCCAAATCATTGGGGTTGACCCCGAGTTTTGTTTTTCCAGCTACACTGCTGTAGCTTTATCGGGGATTGCGAGTTCTCCTGCTTTAACTGCTTTGTTTTCACATTTCTTTCCCATGCTCCTTCTTGCCGCTACTTGCAGTTGTAAATCTGGCCTGATTTTAATGGTCATGTTACTATAAGGGAAACTTGAAGAGATCTAGTTTGGGGTGTGTTGCGATATATGCCACCTGTATCGAGTCAATGTCAACCAATCAGCTTTCTTAAGGATACTTAAATTAGATGCAGTTAAGACACTTGCGCAATATTGTAGCCTATACAGGTATTTACTTTAACTAACATATTTTTAATTGCCTTCTATAAAGTGTTCCTAAAAATGAGGAACTATGGGAAAAATCAAATATGTAACGGATTGATTGGAGACTGAGAATCGAAATAACTGTTAAAGGTTCTATCCTATATAGTTGTATATTTCCATTTCGAGGTATGTTTTTGTTACAGTTTATGAAGCCGCAGAGCCCTCCGCTCAGCTTTTTTGGTCCACCTGATTTAACTTATGTTTTTTCAAGATTTTGGAGTAGAAACGAGAGTTTCTAAAATAACATATTCAATGATAATTTAAGGATTTATTTGAAAGCAAAATATTTAATAAATAATATTTTATTGTTTTTAATAGCATAGAATAAAAAGAAATCATAAAAACACTAAGTTGGAAAAATCAAAAAATAGTTATTGAATAGCTTAAGAGTAACAATGTTAAAAAAAAAACAAAATAACGAAAAAATACATAGTTAAACAAAAAGGGAACTTTAAAAATGTGCGCATAGAGCGTAGGTATATTTATAATTAAATTTTTAATAGAAAATAATTTAAATTGCTAAAAAGATAAAAGCTGAGTTTGATGCTTCTGCATAACAGAGTTCTTTCAAGGAAGTACATTTGAGGTGGAACCACGATCCTCAACATCACTTATAAATTCTTCAAAACCATTCTTGCAGATTTCTTTAGCTTTCGAGCTTGTTGAATTTTGATTGGGTATAATTCCTCTTTTTGACTTCCCTTTAGGTTGTATCTGTTTAAGAAACTTCTTGACCAGACATTCTTCCTTCCGCTGTAAAACAGCTTCCTGTTCTAGTTGTTTTTTCCGCTCTTTGTTAAAAAAAATTCCCTCCAACCTTGTAAGGATATTAGTGGGTCGCCAGTGCACGTGATACGTCTGACTGTGCGCTTGATGATGAAGTTAAGGTGACATGTGAAGTTGAACGGGGCGGTATTTTGTTTATTTCTAAATCTTCTTTTCGATTTGTTGACGTTTCCGGTAGGTGTAATACTCCTTCATCGTCTAAATCAAAAATACATTATGGTGTTTCAATATCACCTAGTTTAACGTTCAAAAGCGAGATTGTTTATATGGCATTTTCCTCCTCTTCATTGTCAGATCCTTCTTCTGGAATGCAGTCTGGTTCTTCTTGTATATGTTCTTCTGAGGAGTGGGTTAACTCCTTTTGATCAGGAATGATTTACTTCGGATCGCCTGTTGGCTCTGCTGGCAAATGAGGTTAAACTTCTAGAACATTAGATTAACTTACCGGCTTGCGGGCCAAATCGTCAGATATGGTTTTGGAGAGCAAAATGATACATTTGGTATGGTCGATGCTCCAATTATAACTTTAATTATGTCATTAGGATTCATTCCGTATTCATGAAATTTTGAGGACAACTCCAAAATAACCTCAGTAGCAATTTTATACCTATCAGAGAACCACATTTCAGACTGAATGCTATTACACACGTCGATTGCAGCCGTCTTTGCACACCTGGTATATTTCACAGCATTGGGATCTAATGGGTATATGCCACATTTACGGAATCCGTTTTTAATTGTCTCATTTATAGTTTTATAACCGAGAAGCGCTTTTTCCAACAGAGGGCAAAATATTTCTTGGTTTTCTCTTTTTGCCAGGAATGCACTGTTTGTTTAAAACTAGACTTTAAAGGCTTGAAAAGGCTAACATCGACGGGTTGTGTAATATGAGTGGTATTAAGTGGCAAAAAGTGCGATATTTTTCTCACTGCAAAATCGGCTTAACTCTATTGTAAGATGGGACTCAAGCCACTTATCGACACAATTATCCATGTATTCAAAAAACTTTTCACCAAAAACCAACGTTCTGGCATGCTATTGACAATCTCTTTTGGTGGTCTAAGGTAAGGAAAAATTACCATGGGCTGAAGCATCTTTCCATCTGCAGAAAATACAATAAAAGCAGTGGTCGTGTCTTTTTCATGAGTACTTATTTGAAACACATTTCGGTGCAATAACTTGGCCTATTTTTGGACAAAGACAAAAGCTAATTTCATCCCCATATAGTATCCGAGACGAATTTAGCATCATATCTTCGTGTCTTGTATATCAGATATTCTGTGAGCTGCCAGAATCACCTTTGTATAGATTCCTTAGAAATATTTGCTCATTCCTTCAGCTTCCCTTGAAGCAAGTACAGGATTTCGATTTAAAAATAAAGGAAACCAAGTTTTTTCAGGCCTACAATCTTTGATGGGTGTTTTTCTTTTACTGTCTTTAATTATCTTTTGCACGTCTCTTTTCAGAGGTAATCCGCACTAACCTAGATTAATTATTATCCATTCTGTGATTCTCTTTTCTTTATCTGCTGAAAGGAAAGATTCTTGTCCAAACCGCGAAACATCTTTAGAAATTCGACCATGAAGGCGATCTTTAATTGTTGTCCTAGGAATTCCGTATATCCTAGAGAGTCGCCGACCACTAGTGCTGTTACCTTACTACTTTTTCATGAACACTTGTGAAGGCTCATATACATAGATCTGTGTCATAGTTGCAGTAGTAAAAATCTTATTTTTGGAAGATGATGCATCATAACAGATTCATGAACGATTGTTAAAAGTGTATGAGGACCCGTTACCTTCGATTCGAACAGTAAAAGATGAGTTACTGCATTTAACAAGTCAGTGACAAGTGGTAACGATAATTCATGTGAAGAACTTGCAAAAAGAGCATTAACAATAGACAAATAGCAAAAATCTCGCTCGAAAAATTAATATTCTGCGTCCCTTCCTGCATTTTATTGTATCATTAATAGTTAATAGATGCTGAGGAAATAGTTGTATAAAATTTTAAAACTGGAAACAAACATAATTTTCATTTTGAAAGTCACAATTAAATTTCCGCGGCCAGCAAATCAAAGAACAATTTAATTATGTCTGTATCTGGAGACAAAAGAAGAAATAAAAAAACCGACGGAGACGAATTTCAATCCACTTGATCACAAATCCACCATGACGCATAGTATTTTTCATATATTACAAAAAAGAGGAAACAAAAAGATACAGACATGAACAGAAAACAAATAACCGAATGACAAAGATCATCAAAAACCTCAGAATGTATCAGAGGCCTGTTGCTTGACCACTCACCACTTTTCAGAGGCCATCACGCTATCTTAAGCCCATTAACTCAGTCACTAATGGAACTTATCACATTAGAATCCACTCCCTTGCTTTCATATTTCTGTAGATACCATGTGTTTCTCAATACATACGAGTACATGACTGCCATTGTATTATGTCTACCTATAGGTTGCATACCTTCCGCCGTGTACGTAAATTGCCCGCAGAATGTTTAACGAGTCTACAAGTGGGGCAATGACTACATCACTACGCGTTACAAACTCATCTATACAGCTGCCGTTGTAGCTATCGTTGATGCTGGCTCGAGCCGGAACTGGCAGTGATTTTGGCCCTGGCGCTTACAATGTTTGCCTTACTAGAATTGCACCCACAATAAAAAAGGACCGACAACAATACAACGAAACGAACACGCATAAAACGTATTCACATCTTAGTATATGTCACTGAACAAATTAACTTGAAGAGATGAATCTGATGGCAGATCACGTCCACTTTAAACCTAAGGGCCTTCTGCCTTGCTTTATATAATTTACAAGGAATCAATTAAAATTAGTGCTTTTAACAAACACACTTGCCCGTTCGACTGATCCAGCAATGCGGCTTTATGTACGATGATTGACTATTTTGTCGACAGAGCGCAGCAGACAATGAAACCGGGTTTCCTTATGCTTACAACTTATTAGTGGTTGAGTGTCAAATTAATTTTCCAGATCACCCATATAATTGCCGCACGGTGCCGACCGATGTGGCGCAGGTAGCCTCAGACGCAGACATAAAAAGGCATCTGATAAATCGGAAGTCCCGAAGCGGCAAAACAGAAATTTCGTTCTGTTTTATCCTCTTGTACGGCCGGGCAAACATGTGTAGCCAGTTTCCGCTTCTACTTTTGGGTGATGAAGCGCATGTGTTGATGTTTCGTTGTTCGCTTTGAGGCAAGGTAAAAAATGAGATTGAAAACACTCGGACCTTTTTTTATGTGTTATACGACTATGTGCCTTAAGCCATACATACATATGTATGATACACTTTGGACCTTCTCACGTAAATTAGCGTGCAACTGGTAATGAAAATAAAAAGATACCAACGTATAAAGAAGAATACGTCATGGTATGTGACATATTTGTAATTGGATAATTTTTTTTTTGATTATTTACCTAAATGTTAAGCTGACTCGTCCCTTCAAATATACCATAGGCCTAAAAGGAAAGCACAGATACATCATTTTAACACATGCTAATAAAATATTGTATACGAGGGTGGTCCGATAAGTACTTAGCCTACAAAAGAAAAACAAACATTTTGGAGAAATGGCAATTTATTTTTCAATATAGTCTCCTTTTAGCTCGATACACTTGACCCAGCGATGCTCCAACTTCCTTAAGTGGCGGCGATGACCTCCTTTTTAGACTGAAATTTCGGCCCGGCGAGTGACTTTTTCAAGTCTGGAAACAAAAATAAATCGCACGGGGCAAAATCTAGCGAATACGGTGAATGGGGATTTGGCCGTGGCGAGGGCGGAGGTCTGAGCCGGTGCGTTATCATGGTGGAAGAGCACTTTTTTCTTCGCCAAGTGAGGCCGTTTTTTCTTCAATTCTTCGTCGAATCGGCCCAGTAATTTCCGGCCGATGGGACAGTCTTCGCCTTCTTCGGAGCACGTTCGCCGGGTGAAGTCCACTGTTTCGACTGTTCCTTGGTCTCTGGTGTGTACCAGTGGATCCATGTTTTGTCGACTGTCACGAAACGACGCAGAAACTCCTTCGGATTGCGCTTAAACAGCGTTAAACACTACTCTGAAATGGTCTCGCGGTAGCGCTTGTTGTCCGGAGTGAGCAAACGCGGCACCCATCGCGCCGACAACTTTCTCATGCCCAAAATTACATGCAGGATATGACCCACGCGATCTTTTGAAATGCCTACTGTCTCAGCTATCTCGCGCACCTTCAGTCGGCGGTCTGCAATTACGAGATCGTGGATTTTTGTCACGTTATCCTCTGTGGTAGCCGTGGGGCACCTGGACGTGGCTCATCAAAGACCGACGTGCGACCACGTTGAAACTCGTTAAACCAATTTTTGATGGTCGCCATCGTCACAGCATCCAAACGCTCTTTGATTTCGCTGCGCGATTTCCCTTCCAAAAACAAGAATCGAATCACCGACCGATATTGGTCTTTTTCCATTTTTCTAAAATCCGCGGACACTCCCGCTTCCACACGCGGTCAAAACAAAACTACGAGTCCGATCCGGCTGATCCAATAGACAGTAGCCGTCTTCTAGAATGTACTACACGATAGTAAGTTATTCTTGCGATACTGGCGCCATCTGGCGGTGAGGCTAAGTACTTATCGGACCACCCTCGTAAGTATAAAACAAACTTTGGGAGTACCTTGTTATCGAACAGTGCTAGACAGCTATGTATATGATGACACACGCTCTAAACGGAGACATGGCTGGCAGACTTTCTTCGCAAGTATTGTTGCTAGATATGTAGATGGCATTGGAAAAGGCCCTAGCACTTAGCACCCAGTCACAATGTTGAATGTAGATATTAATTCTAAGTCAGCGGCATTCGGCACATTATTCGCATAATTTTGAGACAATTCTTTTTTTAACAATTTACTAAGGATTTGCAATCTGTGCATGTTGATTACCCTGATTCTATTATTAAAAAGAAAAATCTGAAATCGATTCTTATTTCGTACTACATTAAACCAAAATCTATTTCTTGTTAAGCGTGCTATACTTTTTGAAAGTTTAGTTATTATATTACAAACTACGAGGTATTGCTTCTCTTTTTATGGTTTTTATCCAAGAACCAATTCCATTTATGCCTATATCAGGAAAAAATTAAGAAACAGAATGGAATTAAACCCATTAATAGATCTTCAAGTCATCGAAGAAGAGTTGACGTAGGTTAATAAGTCTTCTCAAATGTTCGTAAACACTGTAAAGTATTTATAAGGACTAGATGCAATTACGGCTACTACAGTAGACTTTAATGAAGACCCATTCTTTTTTTTGATCATATCGATACCAAAAGATAATTTTCGATGACGGCCGAAACCAATCTAGACTTTGTCCTCATGGGGCTTCGGCTATTCCTGTAATCGCCCCTAAAGGTAGCCAAAGAAGCAATACCACCAGAGATATTATTAAGCCGAATATTTTGCGACAAAAGTAGTAAGTTAGTATGCCTTGCTTGCTGAGCTATCCTTCGCTCAAATACTTTTATCATTTCGGAAAAGCCCAAAGATCCATACATTCAGAGTTTTCATAAAAAGTGTTGCGAACAATTTTTACCTAACCTTTAAAACGTGCCAAGCATAAGTCATCTGCAAGCCTTCGATCAGGCCCGATTGAGTTTTTTGTGGACTCCCGTCGAGGGACACGGTGCAAAGGCAAAATGCAGCAAAACAAGTTCTTCAAAGGTGGCCGAAAGAGTGTCAACGTCAAGAACTGACGCGTGAACTGTTTATTAATCGAATTAGCATTGGCACATTATTGTTACCGGTGACAAGAATTGAAAATTGCACCACTACAATGCAACGAGCCACAACTGATCCAAAATGTCCTAACGCAAAACGGTGTTGCAACCATTAAGTCCCCGACACTATGGTAAAATCATTTAATGCATTGGAATCCATTGTTAGCGGCCGTGATAGTTGGAAATCCCCAAACCCTGTATGTATGTATGTATGTATGTCTTTCTGATTTTGATCATGCTTACTATACTTTTACATCAAAAATATTAAGAAGGCGTTTGTTAGCCAAGGCTTAGACTCTTGTTGCTGGTACGCTAACGAAAATGTTATTACCATTGTTACTGGTCCATCTAAGCGCAGATGTCTCAACTCTTTGAGAATGTTTCAAAAGGCCTGCAAAACCCACTAACAAGTGTTTCTGAAAGCAAACTCTCAATAGTGTTACTGTCCAGGGTTTCTTGTTGGCAGTTCTTTACTTTCTTAATTATTTGGCTGTTTCAATTATTTTCCTTTAATTTCTCAAGGCACTCCTCATACTTATGACTTTAATGTCTAACAGATGTTCAGGGCAGACCTTGCACAGCGTCAGGATGGAAACGATTTATTACTGATATCCTAAAAGCAGCTTTGATATTTTCTTGTAGAGCACACCTGCCGAAATGAATTGTAGATTCAGCGGATTCAACAATTTAGAAACCATTGCCCTTTAGTCAGTTATATTGTTAATTCTTTATATTTTTGATGATTGAGGCTGAATAGTTTTGGACTGTGTTCTGCAAAAGAGCATGTTACTAATAAAATCCGAACTTATAACAAATATAGTTACAGCTCAAGCCTTATTTGCCTTATTTGCCAAACAGTTTCTAAAATCCTGAAAGTGAAACCATATAACCCCCACCATACCATCCCATCTCTCACCCACCCCTCCATCTCCCTTATACAGATCTCTTCCTCTGCTTCACCAAAACCGCCACGTCAAAGAGTTTCCTTCAATCTGATTCCAACTGCTTGTTCTGCCACCACTAACTCCTCGCCGCCAACACAAGCATCCCTTCCTAATTCTTTTCCAAATGTCGATCTAAAATCTGGAGCCAAATATCCTAATTTCCGCAGCTCCCACGTCCTTAACCCCCCTGCCCCCGCCTTTTCTAATGCATTCACACTATACTCGCCCTCTCACACTATGGCCAACTCGACTTCTCTTCCAACAGTTTCAACTCCTTCTTCAACAACGTACCCTCCTAACCCAATCTTTCATAGAACCCCTTCTACCCCCCTCAGTCAAAATTACCCAACAAGTTAGTAACCCCACTGAATGCAGCTATGCTCTCTCTCTCTCTCTAAGGGAGCAAGAGAGTCTAAGGGATAAAAAGACCTTCTTCTCTTTTGGCCTATCGCCATGATAAACCGAACTCGGTCTGCTATGAAGGTAAAACTTGCCAGCCTCAAGAGCCTATTTATTAAATATCACGAGTTCTTCAATACCTCCCCCCCAATGACTTTTTTAACTATATTGTTACTTATCTGCAATTTACCGAGCTTCATAACTCTCTCTACGAACGTCATTCGATCGAAACGCAAACCAATCTTATAAACGATTCTAAGTTCAGTTTGTCAACTAGAACTAGCCACCAGATTGGCTACAAACTTTTTTTAACAATCTTTCGCCGATGTCTCCTTTGAACCGGACACATTCCGGACCGGAATGAAGGTATTGGGGCCGGTGTATACGGAGCTAACATTGCAACACACATCTATCACAGCATAGACAGATACAACTCCGTATTTCAAGCAGCGATATTCGCAATTGAATTCTGCCTCAGAGAAAATATAAATAAACCTAACATACAACCAATAAAAACATTTATATTATCTCTGAAAGCCAGGCTGCACTTCTAGCCCTAAAAAGCTACGAAGTCATCTCTAAATTAGTATCGGACTCCTTACAACTATTACGCCAGCTGGTCAACACAAACAGAGTTCACCTCATGTAGATACCTGGGCACAGTGCCCATATAAGAAACGAAAAAGCAGACCTATTAGCAAGAAACCACCATTCATGGTGCCAAGACCATTCTGCGGCATACCTATCAGCAAATAGCAATGGAGACCTCACGGTGGTAACGTACGAACAACAGGACAAATCAATTTTGATCCTATCGTCCGCATACTTACCATACGATGAGGAGGACCCACCTCCAGACGCAGTCCGAGCACTTATGCGACACGCCAAGTCACACGGACTGTGTCTATTGATAGGTTGCGACGCCAATGGACACCACACTCAATGGGGAAGCAGCGACATTAATAAAAGGGGTGAGTCCATTTTCGATTCCATTATCTCCACCAACCTCACCATATGCAACAAAGGTAATACACCAACGTTTCGCAACCGGGTAAGGGAAGAGGTAATTGACCTCACTTTACTAAGTGAGTCTGATTTCATCCGAGTAGAGAATTGGAGAGTGTCCACTAACTGTTCCTTTTCGGACCACAGCCAAATACTCTTCAACCTTAACGTCATTAAAGAAAAACCGAAACCTTTCAGAAACCCTCAGAGGACAGACTGGAATCTTTTCTGAAACCTAGTTTCCAACAACTTAGTACCGCCACAAGCCATCACTAATCCTGATCCAACTTACATTGAGAATTCAGTCGAAAATCTTGTGAGAATTCTGAAAGCGGCTTTCAACAAATCCTGTCCTTTGCAACGTGCTCTCAAGAAGAGCAGCGCAGTCTGGTGGACCACAGAGCTAAAGCAACTCAGGACCAGGACTCGAACTCTATTCAATAGAGCAAAGATATCAAAAAGAACCGAAGACTGGAATATATAATTACAAATCCAGCTTCAACGAATACAAGAGCAAAACAAGAGCAGCAAAGTCTAATCCTGGCGGGAGTTCTGCGAATCAATAGAGGATCTCAACGAAGCTGCAAGGCTCAGGAAGATCCTATCCAAGGCCCCCTGCGTTCCGGGATTCATTCTTAAACCAGATGGTTCTTGGACAGAATCCAGTCAGGAATCCCTAGAACTGCTGACTGAGACCCACTTCTCAGGCTGTAAAACCCCTGAAACCACAGTCTCCTTCGAGACGACGGTTCCTACGGTTCACACAACCGAAGAAGCAATAAACAAGATTATCACAACGGATAAAGTATCATGGGCAATAAATTCGTTCAAACCCTTAAAATCTCCGGGGCCGGACGATATCTTGCCAGCGATGCTTCAAAAAATACAGACCCACACTGTACCCCACCTCGTAAGCACTTTTTTCCAATTGCCTGCGCGCGGGGTACATCCCAACACAGTGGAAAGAAAGTTTTCATACCTAAGGTAGGTAAACCAACCCATACTGCCGCAAAGGACTACAGGCCAATTAGTCTCTAGTCGTTTCTATTAAAAACCTTAGAAAGACTCCTTGACCTATACATCAGAGGACTAATCAACTCACGCAACTTATGTAACACTCACCACGCCTACCATCAGTGGAAAGTGCTCTGCATAGTGTTGTCCGTGAAATTGAGAGCTCGCTGAACCTAAAAAAGTTTACAATGGCAGCCTTCCTCGATATAGAGAGGGCCTTCAACAATGTAAACACAGAGGCCATAAAAACAGCTCTAAAGGATATAAAAGTAGACAAATCCATTGTAATCTGGATTGAAAATATGTTGAAGAACAGAATTATCAATGCAGACATTGGACACAGCTCTATAAGGAAAGTGACAACTAGAGGCACACCACAGGGGGGAGTTCTCTCCCAAAATCCTCAAATTCTTTATGGAGAAAGACACAAAGACAATAGCGTACGCGGATGACCTGGTTATCTTGATAAAAGGCAAATTTCTACCAACTATCAGTGAACTAACTAATGGAATCTACGTTGAGGGAACTCTCCTCGTGGGCAAGACAGAACTGTCTGAGAATAAACCCCCAGAAAACCGAGCTGGTCTTGTTCACCAGGAAAAGGCAAATTCCGATATTTGCTCCCCCAAAGTTAGAGGGCACTCCACTCAAACTCAAGGCGGAAGCCAAATATCTAGGCATCATTCTTGACTCCAAACTCTCCTGGAAAAGGAACCTGGAGGAAAGGATGAAAAAAGGATTGAATGCATTTTATGCATGCAAAAAGACCTTCGGCAAAGATGGGGCTTGCAACCGTACATCATTTATTGGATGTACACAGCAATCATAAGACCCATTTTAACTTATGGGGCCCTAGTCTGGTGGACTGCTGGCAGCACGAAAAGCTATATGAACATGCTCAACAAAGTACAAAGGTCAGCCGCTGATTGTACAACGGAGCCATGAGAAGCACGCCGCAAGCAGGGTTGGACATGATACTTCATCTCCTCCCCCTGGATCTATTCATAAAAGGCTGCGCTACAAAGAGCGCTCTCAGACTAAGGGAGTCCTCTCTGTGGAAGCAAGCCAACTATGGACATGCGGCCATACTTAGAATAATAGACGACCTGGGAAAGAAACATGGTTTTAGTAGCCTCGCAGCTACGACCGACTATATTTCCTCCCAAAATGACTTCTCTCTCAGAATACATATCCTTTTCCCCGACAGAGAAGAGGATCACTGCCATCAAACGCAGTGATCAACGACCGCGAGATCACTCTCTTCACCGACGGATCGAAAATGGACACAGGCACTGGGGCCGGGTTCTACTCTGATACCCTCCACAAACAGAAATCATTCAGACTCCTTGATCTGTGCAGCGTTTTTCAAGCAGAAATCCTGACAATAGAGAAAGCAGCCAAACACCTACAAGTAGCCGATATCCCACCATCGTATATCACTATCTTTGTAGACAGCCAGGCTGCACTGAGGTCAATAGGATCCTGTACAACGAGATCAAAGGCTGCCATGAAATGTCGCGACTCACTGAAGTCCATCAGACACCACAAAGTCAAACTCTGCTGGGTCCCGGGCCACAGCTCAATCGCAGGGAACGAAAGAGCAGACGAATTGGCCAGGCAAGGGTCTGAACTGGACATCAGCGAAGCGGACACGTCATTGCAACCACCGATCAGCGCATTACACCGGATCATAAACGACACAATCATCAAAGAAGCCAATTCGTCTTGGCTTACAAGAAATGACACGACAAGATCATCGTGGCCAGAGCTCAATATCGGAAAAACGAAGAAGCTCCTGGTGCTGAACCGTAACTCGATCCGTATGCTCGTCGGAGTGATCACAGGACACTGTCCCATTGGAGTAATGCTCCAGAAATGGGATCTCTGCCGGAGCTACGGCGATGAGGAAGAAACTGAGACGATCCAACATCTGCTTTGCCACTGCCCAGCTCTCCAGAATCGACGCCTAGCGTCGCTAGGCCAAAGATTCTTTACAGAGATTGCGGATGTGGCTAATGCAGATATGTATATCGGATCTTTTAAAATTCATAAAGAGCACGGGGTGGTTTCAGCCACCACGTGATAGGACAGGTTAATTATATGTGTACCCCCACAAATGAAGGGAATCACAATGGGCCTTTTGGCCTCCGAGTGGAAGTGATGCTTAACCATCACACTCCCCTTCTTTAACCTAACCTAACCTATCAGCAAATACTACATAGCGGAATGGTTGTGGAACACGGCCAATCACTACTGGACACAAAGGGAAGGTAGTAGACAAGTCAAGATGTTCGTACCAACCACATCCCTTAAAGAACAAAACAACTCCTTAGACTATCTAGGAGTCAGATTCGTATAGGCACAGAATTCCTCACTGGTCAACAAACATCTTAAAACCATGGGCATCACACAAGATGACACCTGCAGAATGTGTAACGAAGAGGCAGAAACAGCAGAGCACATACTGTGCCACTGTAACTGCCTCATCAGTACACGACACAAACAACTAGGCAGGCATTTAATATCTTGAAGCAGAGAAATCGCTGCAAGTTCACTCAGAAGCATACTAAGTTTTATCAGGATTTTTGAGTAAACTCTAAATGGGGGACATCACAATAGGCCCATTAGAGGCCGCAGTGATTAGGTAACATTGCCCCCCTCCCCCCCACACTTTAATCTAGATCTAAATCACCCCCTTCTTGAATACGCATCTCAAGTGTGGTCCAGCAGGACAATCCTTTATTCTTACCGCCCTATCAAGTCTTAAACTAAACAATTTGAGTACGCTGGAGGAAAGAAGAAGGTTATCTAACTTCCTCTTCACCACTTCTAACAGGTACCATTGACTGCGCTACCCTTTATAACCCCATATCTGTTAACACAAACCTCGTAATACAGGCAATCCTCGTCTCTTCTATCTAGATTTCAAGTCTTAGCGAAAACATCACCCATACATGATATCAGCCCCATAGTTCCTATCGTCAGTCATTTCTTTAGGGATTAAATACGACGCAAAGGGAAAAGTTTGCTAAAATTCCGGAAGAATGTACGTCTGAAAACACCAGACACGACCTGTTTGAAAAAGAGGGATCAAGATTACTTGGGAGCTCGTTTCGAATAACGAAAGCGGTGCAGTCCAATGGAAATGGAGAGCAAGTCGGATTGGAAAACGATGCTATCCACTTCGAAGAAATAAAGGCAGCAATCCATTTAGGATTGCTAAAGAATAACAAGATCTAACAGAGGAATATGGGATTCAACACAACTTTATACAACTCTCAGCGAAGAATGGGACATAACTGTTCACCGTTTCTCGTAGATTTTAAAAGGCGTACGAATCTACAAGCCGACCGTAAATCTATCATTTCCTTGTAAGGTTGGAAATTTAAAAAAAAAAAGGGTAAAATTGATATAAGTCTGCCTAAAGGATACAGAAACCAGTTAAAGTACGAAACGGCTTACCACTTGAGATACGTAAAAGAATAAGAAAAGAGACTTTATAGGTATAATTCAACGCTGGAAAACGTAATGAAATCCTTCCAAGAAAATAATTAGGGAATACCTAACCCTTCATGGAATTACGTCCACTCTAGCTTGCGCTGACGATCTGAACATTTTGGGAGATAGTAAGGCGAAATGCAAAAAGTCTAATAATGACAGGAAAGGAAATAGAAAAGACCACACATCGATACAAATATGCTTGAAATGGTCACTCATTTTAAAACCATTTCGTCCACTCATCATGTCTAATCAAAATGATGAGATATTTTATTAATTCGAAACCGAACCGTGCTCACGGAAGATCACATAATTCCAATCAGAGACCCGTCTATCAATATTTTAAATGTCGGCCCCCTAGCACAGCCCCACATACAAGAATAATAAGTAAATCTAGCGAATCTCCAGACTAATGTATGCATTCAAAGGTACATGACCGCCCGGCAGCCGAATAACATTCAGGCATCAACAACGCAAGCAACATCGACAACGACAACGAATTGTAGAGCTTATTATTATTTTGGCGCCAATGCGGTTATCAGTCGTAAATGTTTTAATGTTTTACTGATGCACCCTCCGCCAGGGAGACGTATGCATGTAGAGAAACTGGAAAAAAAAAAACAGCCAGAGCCGGACACAAAACGACTGCCGGACGACTTGGATACGACAACATGACTCACATTCCCCACTAAATAAACATTCTCAAAATCGTTTAGATACTTATTTCGTTTTTCCTTTCCTAACCGAATTTAATTTGTAGACAGAAGTGTGGGTTGATGGTTGCAGATTTTGTTCATCATAATATCATATTCTGAACCGAGTGCCCAGAAGTCGCAGATGTTGCATCAGCGATGTTGATGGTGTCCAGATACACATGTTCACAGCGAAATCGAGTTTTACTTGTTAGTCGTTTTTCTTCCCTCATTTTCTCTATCCCTTCCCGCTCCTATTAGAAGGACGATTAATACCGTGCTCACCTGCTGTGTTGCATGTTTCACGTTATAGGAGAATTTTATACTTTTTTTTTGTGCGTTTTCTTTATCCGCACCGCCTCCTTTCGTTAATTTTTTTTTTCTAACGAAAATCATCACATAAAACAATTAAGTTAAAAGAAATTTTGAATGCATTCAGACGGCAAACGGAGAAAAAAACTGAATGACCAATTAAAATTAATTTAAGAGCAATAAGGTAGAGTTATTTGAGAATTTCTGTTATTTCGCTGTTTTTTGAATTTTGTTTTGTTTTCATTTTTTGTTGTCTCTTGGATGTGATGTTTGTGTTACTTAAGTGAAAGTGGCATTTCAATTACGAAGTTGGTTAAAAAAAAGACAAACAATGCTCAATTAGTCCATGAAACATTGAAACAAATTCCTTGAGTGTTGTAATTTGTGCTGTATTGTACGTGTTTTGCATTGGTACACACTACACATATGGCGTTTTAATAACTCCTTACATGCACCGAATACATTCATGGGCTCCACTCCACTCACAACCATTATACCATATAATGCTACCACAGTGATCAGCACTTGGATAAGACATAATAAGAATGTCGTGGATTAGTAAATTTTATATTTCCTTTGGTTTCAATCTAAATCTATTTAATTTTGTTGCAAAACGAGATTTTTTCTTTCGACCACATGTTTATTTAAACCGGTGTTTTCATAATCACTTATTGCATCTACTATATAGGCTTACATACTGTAGCATTCTGAGCTACTTTAAGCGTGGAATTCGCAGATGAAATTAGAAGAGTGAGCCTTAATATAATTAAGTCTACGTTTCCAAAGTTTGAATGGATTACATTTTTAAACTGTTTTTTAAATAAAAATTATGAAAAGTGTTTTTTTTTTTAATTATTCCTAGTGAAAACCTTGTTAACTCTAGACTGAAGATATACTAGGTGTACAACTTTGCTTCCGCCGTTTTTCCCCAACATTTGAAGCTTTAATGAAACAAATTGGTTAAACATTCAAAGTATTTTCCATCAGTGTACGAATCCCGCGTCGAAAAAATTGTTCATCTTTTGAAGCGATCCACGAATCGATCCAATTTGTGACTTCTTCATGAGATCGGAAGTGTTGGTCAGCCAGGCGCTGACGCCACTGATCGGAACAGGTGATAGTCAGAGTGGTGTCTGGAGGATACGGCGGGTGGGGTAGGACTTCCCATTTTAACATTTCCAAGTACGTTTTGACCTCTTTTGCAACGTGGGGTCGAGCGTTGTCGTGCTGCAAAATCACTTTATCGTGCCTCTCGCTGTATTGCCGCCGCTTGTCTTTTAATGCTTTGCTCAAACGCATTAATTGCGTTCGATAACGAGCACCTGTGATTGTTTCACTTGGTTTTAAGACCTCATAGCACACGACGCCGAGCTGGTCCCACCAAATGCAGAGCATGATCTTGGAGCCGTGGATATTTGGCTTGGCCGTCGAAGTGGAAGCATGACCGGGATATCCCAGAAATCCCTTCCGTTTTTGCCTCATACTCATACAGGACCCAAGTTCCTTCTTTCTGAATCATGCCCATGGCCTTGAGACGTTTTGAAATGGCTTGCTGTGTCACTCCCACTGATCGTGCCAATTCTTCTTGAGTTTGACGCGAGTCTTCACTCAGCAATGTCTCTCTTCCACCACTATGCCGATCTTCGACGTTAAAATCACCGTTCTTAAAGCGTAGAAACCACTCACGACACGTTCTTCCCTAATAGCGTCTTCACCATACGTATTTGAGAGCATTCGATGAGACTCAGCCGCTGTTTTCTTCATATTAAAACAAAACAGTAACACCTCCCGCAAATGACGAGAATTAGACATTTTCAATCGAGAACAACTTATGATGCAGATACAAATCGACTAATGTTTGAATGGTGTTCTGTTGAGCGAGGTCCAAGCTGACATCTGCGATCTGTTTTTTTCGACCGCCACTTACCGTTATCGCCACATATCGGCAAACGGCGGAAGCAAAGTTGTACACCTTATACATGCAGCGTGCGCCATCTCATATGAGTCGATGTAAATTTCGAATAACTTCAATAATTCTCAACCGATTTTGGGAATTCAAAAACTTTTTTTCTGCGATTTCCGCACGGATGTTTTTTTTAGGCTATTCTATTGTCTTCGGGCCGTTAGTATACACCTTGCTTTTCAAGTATCACCAAAGAAAAAAGTCTGGAGGAGTCAAATCCGGCGAACTTCTTACGTAAAAGGTTCATTGTTTTGTCCGCAGTATGTCATGTCGCGCCGCGTCGTCTTGTTGAAACCAAAAGTGAAATAAGCCTTTTTTACGCATTTATATATAGCGGCTCTTCGTGAATAATATGAGGATTTTTGGTGACCCAGAAGCGACAATTTTTTTTATTACAAAGAGAGCGTAAAATGTGCCTTATCGGTCATCAAAATTTGCTGCCAGAACTCCGGCTCAGCATTAATCATTGCAACGACATTTTATGCGTATGCCAAGCGCCGTGGCTCATCTTGTGGCAAAATTCTTTGAGTTATCTGCACTTTGTATGGAAATAAGTGAGATCATCCTTTAAAATTCTCCGCAAAGTAGTCCCATTGATGCCTAACTGCTGCGAACGGCGCCGATATGACAAACTTAGGTCTTCTTGAACACTGGCCTTCACAGACTGAATAGATGAATTTGAGCGCCGCCTAGGTTGCTCATGAGGGGTTGCCACAGAACCAAATTAAAAAAAAAATCGAGGCCCAACGACGAATTGTACCTTTTTACCTTTTTTAACTTTTTACGATACGCACGTTGAGTTAGTTACAATCGAGCGTTCATTTTTAATGAACATTGAAACTATTTCCGCGCGTTCTTTTGGTGTGAAGCGATTCATAGTTAAAATTGTACTGGATTGACATTTCTAAAATGCTATGACATATGAAAATCGATTGACAATTGTTGAAGTTATTCGAAGTTCACATCGACCCATATGAGATGGTGCACTCTGTATGTGTAAATGTATAATATACGAGGGTGGTCCGATGAGTACTTAGCCTCACCGCCAGATGGCACCAGTATCGCAAGAACAACTTACTATCGTGTAGTACATTCTAGTCGACGGCTACTGTCGATCGGACTCGTAGTTTTGTTTTGACCACGTGTGGAAGCGGGAGTGTCCGCGGATTTTAAAAAAAATGGAAAAAGAGCAATATCGGTCGGTGATTCGATTCTTGTTTTTGGAAGGGAAATCGCGCAGCGAAACCAAAGAGCGTTTGGATGCTGAGTACGGTGACTTTTCTCCTTCGATGGCGGCCATCAAAAATTGGTTTAACGAGTTTCCACGCACGTCGGTTTTTGATGAGCCACGTCCAGGTGCTCCGAAAACGGCTATCACGGAGGATAACGTGACAAAGAACCACGATCTCGTATTGGCAGACCGCCGATTGAAGGTGCACGAGATAGCTGAGACAGTAGGCATTTCAAAAGATTGCGTGGGTCATATCCTGCATGAAACTTTGGGCATGAGAAAGCTGTCGGCGCGATGGGTGCCGCGTTTGCTCAATCCGGACAACAAGCGCAATCGTGAGACCACTTCAGAGCAGTGTTTGACTCTGTTTAAGCGCAATCCGAAGGAGTTTCTGTGTCGTTTCGTGACAGTCGACGAAACATGGATCCACTGGTACACACCAGAGACCAAGGAACAATCGAAACAGTGGACTTCACCCGGCCAACGTGCTCCGCCCTCGCCACGGCCAAATTGGTCGAATTGGGCTACGAACTGCTGCGACTTATTTTTGTTTTTAAACTTGAAAAAGTCACTCGCCGGGCAGAAATTTCAATCGAATGAGAAGGTCATCGCCGCCACGGAGCCTACTTTGCAGACCTCGAGAAAACGTATTTTTCAGACGGGTTAAAGAAGTTGGAGCATCGCTGGGTCAAGTGTATACAAGTGTAGACTATATTGAAAAATAAATCGTACCATAACCTATTCATTTATGATTAATTAAAAAACTCTTAACTTCCTAGCCATATTTGCGAGTACAAAAACCACTTAAAACATGTCGTTTACCGAATCTTTAAAACCAGTGTCTCTCATACGAACTTGTACCATGTATATGATGCATTCCTCGATGTGGCGCCTAAAACAGTCATAAAATTTGTTTTTTGTTTTCAGTACTCTCGAATTACCATTAGTTTAAAGAACAATCCGCATGGATATATCCTTGCGTACGAATGCACTCGAACAGCTCTGAGCAGACGCGACGCAAAAACACGAGAGCATTAAGCTACTGAAAGTAAGAGACATCGCATCCGATGTTCGGTAGCATGTTTTTATTGACAATCGAACTAGTGAGAACGTGTTCTGTTTTAATGAATATCTTACCCGTGCGCGCAGGAGCTGCTGCTGTTCCATGTTGCCTGCACTTAATTTAGTCACTGGGTCCCATGACGAGGAGTTCGATTTTGAATGCATTTGTTTGCACAAAGAGTTAATTAATTTATTACCTTCTCGCTGTAGCTTATATATATAAGGATTCTGTCATTTGTTGTTGTTTTTGTTTGTCAGTTCCATTAATTTGTAATTCGAATTCAAAAAGTGAGACTCTTTACAATGCCATCAGATGATAGAGTCCTACGTTCGGCATTGGTTCCAGGCGCAGACGATAATGACAATGTATCTTCATAATGAATGCAAATTGAACACAGTTTCGTACTCTGGCGAATGATTGGTTTTCGTAGCAGTCGCCCAAATGGAACGAGCTGATGATGGTGGGCTCGAGTCTCGGAACTCGGAGTCTCCATCTCCAATTTGATTTATTTCAATGTGAGATTTAGTTTTTCCTCTTTTGCTGATTGAGTTGTTCGGAGTAATTGGGTCTTATTTGAATTCGGTTGATGTGGTTAATTATGCAGATATGTTCCGAAGATGTTCGACTTCGAGTGCAACAAAGACGGGTATTGTTACCGTATAAATTAATTTACACGCGTGCGAGGCATGTTCTTATTTAGCAAAAAATGATACATGGACATTCACGCAACGATCGAACGCTTCCACGCTTGATTGCATCGAGTGCTTTTCTTGCACTGCTGTCTGTCTGTATGCAACGAATATTCTCACATAACAAGCTCCACGGTGACAATAGCAATGTTTGTGGGCAATTAATGTTGAGAAGTTCTGTTGAGGCATGAAAGGCGTGGACGCAAAACACGTCCCCTTATGGAGGCTGAGACCAAATGAAGTCGCAGTCTGAGAATAATTAAAACGGAACATTCAAACTTGGCGAGTGTGAGATGGCGGAGCTCAGGAACAAATGAGTTCGTTGAAATGATTAGCAGCTCGGACAAAAATGAATCTTAAAGTGAATGGAGCGAATGACCAAACTTGGCATACACGATCATCGACAAATAGGTTCTGTGAAGTAATTAGCACACGCAAGGAATTTCACTTGATTACTTACTTAACGAAAGAAGTAGGTATTTATAATCTTGCGACTATGCTTGATGATTTGTTAGATTCAGATACTCTGTTATTTAATTATAGGTTGTTAGGCAAGTTTCTATAAATTGAAATATCTGAAGCATATAAAAGTAGTTTCTTGTATACACCACATTCATGCACCATTCGCCACTTGGAAAGAAGTAGAGCAACATCTTGTCTCCAAGAGTTACTCTTTTCTCACGGCTGTCGTTAATATGGGCTGACTTGTTGAATTTCTTTGACAAACCAAAAAAAACCTATCAATTATTTATTTGTTATAAATAACACATTATATGCAGATTTTGTAGGTATCACATTAATATTCAGATATTCTTTTCCCATAGCCAAGGTACAGCAATACCTTTTCAGTGTGTAAGAATTATATAGGGTTTTCCAAAAAGGACTTGTCAACTTTTTTTTTTAAATAAAACGCAAACCATTTGAGATATTTCAAAAACTTTATTATCGGCTTGAAGTACAATCAAAACATTTATGAATGGAACTCGACTTCGTTCATATGGCCACCGCGAGCACGTTTGCAGTGGTCGATTCGTTGGACCCAACTTTCGATGACTCGGCCACATATTTCGGCCGAAACGGCTGCTATTTCGTGTTCAATGTTGGCTCTGAGCTCTTCCAACGTCGTCGGCTTGTTGGCATAAACCATTGACTTAACGTAGCCCCAAAGAAAATAGTCTAGAGGCGTTAAATCGCACGAACGAGACGGCCAATCGACTGGCCCATTTCTTGAGATAACACGCTCATCAAACCTACTCTTCAATAAATCGATTGTAACGTGTGCTGTGTGGCTTGTGGCACCATACTGTTGAAACCACATGTCGTCCAAGTCCATATCTTCCAATTCGGGCCAAAAATAATCGGTAATCATGGCGCGATAACGCTGGCCATTCACAGTAACGTGACGATCGTTATCGTAAAATATGACCCAATAACGTCGCCGTCATGCAAACCGCACCAAACAGTTATTTTTTATGGATGAAGTGGTGATTCATGAAGCACATGTGGATTTCCACCCGACCAATAACTCATATTTTGCTTATTGACGAACCCATCGAGCCAAAAATGAGCTTCGTCACTGAAGATGATTTTGCGATGAAATTCATCATCTTGGCGCATCTTCTCCAGAGCCCAATCGGAGAACGTACGTCGCTTCAAATGGTCCATCTGCTTCAATTCTTGAGTCAGCTTGATTTTGTATGGGTGTAAACCAGGATCCTTACGCAAAATACGCCATAATGTCGTCTGAGCGATGCCCAATTCTTGAGAACGCCGTGGAATTGACTGATTTGGATCGTTTGCTACGGACGCCTGAACGGCAGCGATATTTTCGACACTTAGACCAACCCGTTGTCTCACTGACACGGCAACATCACACAACGAATGTGTAGACTCAAATTTTTGCACTAAGCTTGTTAATGCCTGTCTACTAGGGCGAGAATTACGACCGAAAATTGGAGTTAACGCTCTTAAAGTTGCGGTCACTGACTCCGAATTTCGGTAGAAAATTTTTATAATTTGCAGACGTTGCTCGTTCGTGTACTTTACCATGATGAAAATCTTGAGCTTACTGAATAAATTGATAATGACAGTTCGCTCATTAGTGAAAAAGTGCCTTCACAAATTAAATTCAAAGCTGTCAAGTCCCCATTGGAAAACCCTTTACTATGGTCGAAAGAATATATTTTAAAACTGGGAATAACCTATTGTACATTTAATTGCAATTAAAAAAAATTGCTTTACAAGGAATTACCTTAAATACTATCTACCTCATGCCGCAGCTATTTTTATATACACATTTTGTGGCCTTATGGGTGGCATATCGAAGAAGCTTTTCCTGAACAGGGTTTATTAAGAAATTTATGTGATACAGAAACTAAAAACTGAATATATTCTTATTACTTCAGTTCAAACATATTTTTTAAACAAAGTACGTTTAGGCAGCCTCAATAAATTTTGTTGCAGGCGAAGATGTTCAATATATATTGTAATCTATGACTCAAAACTGAGAAAAAACCGGCTCTATAAATTGTATTGGAAACATATGCATCAAGTATTCACCGAAGACTGAACTAAAATATCTAACGTTTCTTTTCAACGTCTGTCTAAAAAGGAAAGTATTTTTTCGATGCTTGGAAGTGGCGAATTTTGTTTCAGTGCTTAAAGTTGTAATCAATTATGCTTGGCAAAATACTAGAAAAAATTCTTAAGGAACAATGCTCAAAATACAATATTATGTATCGCAAAGAACTATTTGCTTTCAGGCAATACCATAATATTTGGCATCAGATGCTTATAATATATAGAACAACTGTGTAAAGACAAATCACTCAGTAGGGATATCGACTAAAATTGTGGCTATTAGCCATCAATAGCCGAACACGACAGTTTGGAACAACGGCTTGATTTACAAAATAATTGTTCGTCCCTTGTAAAATAGTCCAAAGTTCTCTATCTGATTGTCATTTTAAGATTCATGTTGATCAAGATGTCTCCAATTAAATAACGTTCAACTCTGGTGTCCCCAAAGGATTTGTCCTAGGCTCAATTTTATACATCCGATTTCCTCAAATTGCACAATTGTGATGCAGCGAATCAGCGCACGCAATATTTTCATCGCATGAATTCCTTGAATGATATTGAAGAAATATCATTTACCGTGAAATTTACAGTAAAATGAAATTAAAATGCAAGCTGTCTTTTTCACCAGAAAAAAAGTGATGTATTCTATCCTCCACCTAATGGAATAAGTATGCTGTGAAAAATAATCGACTCCGATTTTCAGTTCAGAAATAATTTTATTTCTCTACATAATCTCCCTGCTGTTTCGTTCTGGCGTATAGTGGTTGACCCACTGGTGACAATCGCCGCACAAAATCGATCATAGGTATCCGATCGATTGAATCGGTAGTGGAACGGTAGAAAAAGTAGGCGTTATCACGAAATTTGTTTTCCCTTTCATCAAAGGATAATCATCACTTTCAACAGCAAACAATATTATGAATCTACATATACAGACATTTTCAGGCATTTCTTATATGGGTGTAAAGCTTGGGGCGATTATGCAAAATGCCATATAAAAAAAAGTTGACATTTGGTACGTAAAAAGGGAATGTTGAATTGGTTTATAGATTACTAATAATTAAATGTTTACGTAAGGATTTTATCACTTTTTTTCACGATAATTATTATATATCCCTATATGTATTAACTAATTAATTAATTTATTTATTTGGTTATTTATTTATTTATTTTTTATTTGCTTGCTTTATTATACAGCTTTTGATCTATTTATTGATCAAGCAATCTATTGATCTTTTTTTTTTCAATTCAATTTCAATTTATTTATTAGGAGTACAAGTAAGACGCGAGTCTTTTATAGTACATAATACAGTATACAGATAGATTGATAACGGCAGTTACAAATAAAATCTTAAACCTAAGATAAGGGAGGGGAAAGAAGGAAGTGGAAAGAAAAGGAAAAAAAAGATAGTTAAAAAGAATGCGTGTTGTTAACGTTGCTGTTTAAAGTATTTGTAAATTTCATTTTTAAAATGCTTAGTCTGGACTTGTCACCTCACTTGCAATGGCAGTGAGTTCCAAAGTCTGGCGACATGAACAAAGAATAGGCGTACACTTCACGCCGATATACCGATACTGGTGTAATAAGATTGAGGGTTCTAGGTGATTGTGCAAATTGAAGCTTATTAAATAAGTATGTTGGTAGTAGCTTCTGAATAATTTTGTGCATAAAAATGCAACATCTAGCATCTAAAAAGTCCTTAAGGGTAATTCCAAGGACAGTACGATCTTCTTCGATTATTTATTTATTACATATATTTATATATTAATTCATTTATTTATTTCTATATTTATTTGGTTTTTTTTCGTCAGTTACAATTTATATTTTGAACGATTTAATTGTAGGTACCTTACTTTTAAAATATATACTATTTCTAAATAATATACCACAAAATTATTTTATATTTAAAAACTACAATAAATTAGGGAGTTTCGCCGAAGAGGAGAGAGAAATGATTTCAACATATGGTTTCAAGTTTAACGATAATCACAATGAGGTGTAATATGAATTAATAATGATATATGAAACAACTACATTTAATAAAACTTTAAATAAATAATTAAATCAATCAATAAATGTATCCATAAATAGGTAAATAAAAAATATAAATACATAAAAGAATAGCCCAAATTATGTATCTTTAGTAATTTATTTTATTTCACTTAGAGTTTTCACAGATGACTTTTTGCGTACTTTGCTCAGGAGATAGATAGAACATAATTGCTTGAAATATGTATATGCACCTTGAAATATATGCAGTCCAAATGTATTTCAAGATACTTGCCATTAAATTTCCAATCAACTCAAACACCGTTAATAAAAAGAATATTGCTTGGAAGAAAACAAACATTTCTTTTGCAAGTGAAAAAGATAGCTTGAGTCTTAGAAGCTATATGTTTCATTTTTCAATAGCCACAGTATTCTTTGATCCTGATTGCAGATTGATTTTGACGTTAAAATCATTTGTATCAAAGGCAAAAAGGGTTTAAAAAAAAAACGATTCTTGTATAGGATCTGCATTACTCAGCTGATTGTCTAAGATGTATTGGCTGATGGCACTTCAATCCGACGGAATGATAGAATTATTTTGACAAAATAAAACGGAGAATTAAGGCAGAAGCTTATGTAATAAACTATCATGCCCAACTGTATCGAAGACTCTTACTATATCCTTTTTCTATTTACGAAGCCGTTGACGAAAATTAACTAAAACACCTAGTTGGCCTGTAAATAGAAGGTAAGTAAGGTGCCAGGTTTCAAAATAGGAATTACCTTAGCTGCTTTCCAACTATTAGGAAAATAAGCCGATCTACTTAAGAAATCTTTCAACTTCTTAAGTGCTAAGTCTGATAGATTTTTTTTTATCTCATCGAACCAGACAATTTTCTAACTTTTAAATCATACAGTCCCTTGAGTAGATTAATGTTACTTGACAAGTGAGAATTGATAAGGTTTATTGAGTATTCTAGAGAAGACACAATAATTGTGTTCAATGATGAAAAAACCAGAACAGCCACATTGAACAAACTAAATATGTGTTAATGAGGTGAAGTTATTAGCCATCAAATGATTTTTAGAGAAGTTGAAAGTTGTGGCTGCTAACGTGTTAACTTTTTCAAAATAAGAAAAGAAAATAGAGCTGCCTAGCTTGAGTAGATGAATTTATGTGTGCGTGTTCTTATAGTCTGTTCTTTGAGGCTTTTCTGGATTTTCCGAACAGAAAAGTACACGTTTTACTGCTCAGTGAGAAAGACCGAAATTGTTCTGCTTTGCGTTCAATCAGGGTTTTCCAGACACTTTAGAACACGATTTCTTGAGTCAGAACAGATTTTTGTATTATTGACAGAAATCGTTTCTTGAAGGTCTCCATTTGGATCTCCAAGTGTTTCTTAATGTTATCATTTGGAAAACATAATGCGGGAGAACAGTCGGTGAATGCCTTCTGATCGTTTCCTTCGGCACTGACAGTCGGTGAATGCCTTCGATCGCTTCCTTCGGTACTGACTGTTCAGCGCTTTGTAAATTGCCTGTTAGTTTCACCCAAAAATGTTCTAGTATTGCTCGAATCAAGGCCGTTTTGAAATCACAAATTCTATTTGTGCGTTGAACTGAACATTATGCTTAACAGGTAAATGATCGGAAATCAGGCATTGTTTGATCTTATGCTTGGCTCAGTAAGAGTATTAGCCCTGAAACAACCCCAGCGCCTATATCTGTAATTGAAATCATCAGCCACAAGAAATAAGTCGTTGGTATTAACTAACCTAGGATATCAGTGTGAGATAATAACCTAGGTTTGATGCGGGAAAATTGCGGAAGGTTTGATGCGGGAATTCGTGATTGAGTTGAGATTGTTGCTCCTTAAAAATAAGCATATTTAACTTTTAACTAAAGACCATTAAAGAAAGGAATTTCAACACCAACAGTATCCCTTCGTATCTCTACCTACAACCTCTTCCGTATTCAAATGACAGGTTTTATGTTTAAAGATGGACAATTTTTTAATTGAATTTGTCCAAGATTCTAATATTTTCTAAGAAAGGTTGTGTGCATATTATTCATTTACTTGTGTATCTACTAACATACGTTAATTATTTATTAATTTATACATCTTTATTTCAACTCTTTTTTTGTTTGTGGTATAATTACAGTTTCTATCGTATTTAAATAAATATCTATCTGTCTAATTGATTCAAACATATCTCGAACTCTGGAACTTTACTTTATTACCCACCCAGGAAAAGAGTTCATTTGGCCCAGATATTAAATTAAAAACATGGCATAGTAAATTCATCAGAAAAGTACATTGAATGGAACGTTAAACAAGATGCGTTCGATTTCAAAGGGGTTTTGCTCCATTTAACAATAATCAATCTCAGAGCCCAACCTTAAACTAGTATATTCTTTGCTGAAGGAAAAGAATTACATATTACTAAAGAAAAAAATAATTTTCTTGGGGTAATCAGTATGTTTCGGCTGCATTCAACAGTCAAATATGTCGAAAATCTCTAACCAAAAGACAAATCTTAATGGCAACAATTCAAAATACTTAGGCAGAATACCAGATCATAAGCCTTACACTTACTCCATTTTATTGATATTCGATACAGTTGGGTGCGAAACTGATTCAGTTTTCCATTTCGTTTTTAATCTATTCCCATAGATTTTTTTTTTTTGTTTTAAAATACATTTTTATTATTAATTTATTAGGAATATCTTATTTTAGACAAAAATGCTTAAAATTAACTTAAATATCTTAACTAACTTACAATACCTTACTGGCGCTGTACGGACACTATAAAGCATAACATAACAAACTTAAAACTATGTTTTCTACCTAAGACTAGCTTAGTGTAAATAAAAATACATGGGCAAAGAAAATTCTAAAAAAAAACTTATTGTAACATCGGATGAACTTATAATTAAATCTAGCTATAGCTAAAACTATTAACTAATGGTACCTTGACTGTACTCTTATATTAAGTACCGTTGATTGCAGCATTGTCAGTTCGGCCATCAAAAGAAAATAAAACTTAAAGCTTGTTAAGTAGTTTTTCGATTGAAATAGTTTTTTGATTTGAACTGTACGGTCGTACAATTTTGAATACCAAAAATGACATCCCTCGTGAAGAATTTACAAAAAGTTTAAATTACTCTAAAAGTGCAAATGAACGCATTTTACTAGCGAAAGAAGATATTACCAAGTCAGCTATTGCTGCTCTCAAAAAAAGATTTCCACTAAACATACTTACTTCTTAAGATGGAATGCCCAAGAAACTTTCTGATTGAGATGAGCGTACTTTGGTCAGGGTTATGCTTTCCAGAAGGACAGTTTCAAGTTCCAAAGCAGAATGGGAGCATTAGCAGATACTGGCAAGTGGAACGTGAATAGCTAAAGCGACACTGCATAGGCACGGTATAATAGCCATCGATTAGAAGAAAAATCCGGCACTTTCGAAAATAATATTTAAGTTAGAATAAGCTTTGCTAAAAATAACGCACGATATTCAGAAGAGGATTGGAACAAGCCTATATGGCCAGACGAGGCCAAATTAAACTCTTACTGCAGAGATGGAAGATCGTTGGCTTGGAAAGGCAAGTCGAGTCTTTGAAGCTATATCATAATAACCAGGCAATAAAACACAGGGAAAGCTCCATATTGCTGTGGGGTTATTGTTACACGCGATAGAAGGCACAATGGACCGATCACGTTAACTTCATCTATTTAAAGCCGGATTTCGGATCTCATATAACAGGCGATATGACTTTCATCCGAAGATAGAGACCCGGCTTCAAATGGCTTCAAAAGACATTCATTTTAAACTCGTTAGCAAAAAGATTAGATCTTAATCCAATCAAGAATCTTTGTGCCTACCTAAAAACTGCCGTTGCAAAAGAATATGATGCGCAACATCATCCTCGGCAGAAAACTCAAGATCATATGGCAAACTTTGCCAAAAATTACTGTCCCCGACTATCTGAAACATTAAGGAGGTGCATAGTTGAATTAAGCAAAATAGTCTGGACGAAATACTAAAAAATGTTTTTACCACAGTTTAACACTGGTGTGAAACTGAGTCAAAAATAAATTATTTTATTTTATTTTTTATATTTTATTTTGTTCTTAATATTATTTCGTTTCCAATAATAAATCAAGAAATATTTTGTTTGAAGAATTTTGATTGAGAATTATTTCTGAATTTTTGCAAATGAACGAATTCCTCCGCTTTAACTGACTCAGTTTTGCACTTAACTGTACATATGTTTATACACAAAGGGAATCAAAATGCACAAAATAGAGAATTACTTTCGTTTGTTGATCAATCAATCCGTGATTTGTAGACGACCAAGAAATCTTGTTTACTAGTTGAAGAGACATTAAATTTCACTACAAAATATAGAGGAAGACACAGCCAACATCTATTCAGATCCTGAAAGAGGTATCCTTGACGATTTTATCATAAACATATATCAGACGTATGATTCCAAAAGAAGCCTAGATGTTAATTATTATGCCGATGGTTTTAATTCCGTAAGTCTGAGAGAGTTTATGTAATTATTGTATAATACTTCTTACTATCCGGTTAACATCGTTCTTGAAGGCAATGATGTCTTGAACTCCTAAGCCATCTAGATTAGTTGGCTGTGTGTGGGTCATTAGGGAATCCTAATATTTCACAAGCAAAGTCAGTAATAATTATCTAATAACAATAATATAACAAAGCTTTTGGCTTTCATACCATAACTAATTGTATGTTTTTCCTTGAAAAATATTTACATGACAAAAGTTAAATAAAATAAAACAAATTTAAATTAAAAGATAAATTTATATGGCATTGTAGCATATTGTTATAAATATTTAGGACCCTTGGGCCTTAACGTGAAGGGTTTAAGCTTCTTTCAGTCACTTCATTTGCTTTACTCGTTATTTTCCTTATGAGAGGCGGAACTATTATTTGTTACAACTTCCAATATCGAATTTCGAGAAACTTCGACTGGTAATTACTGTACGATACTACTACACATAGCGACGTATTTTAAATCATACCTGTTATCGTTTATCATCTGTACTTCTCTTTAACAATAATTTTGCCCTCATTAGCTTAAAAAAAACATAACTTTCCGACTTACATATAAGTATTGTAGCTTAGAATCCTTTGATATTCAAGATCCTTTCATTTTTTTGTTTTCAGAGAACAATATTAACTGATAATTGATTAGAGAAGAGAACTTGGGGAAATTTTCCAAATTATTCTGCCCACTATTATGGGCATATCAGAGGAAGTCAAACTGGAAGACTTACCAAAGGAACCGCAACTAGCTCATCAGGAAAAGACTCCTGATAATTCAATTTCTTTCTTGTCAACAGCAGCAAGTGCGGGCACCAATAGTCCGATATCTGATGCGAATAGTGATGGTGATATTGACGAATACGCACCAAAAAGAAAACAACGTCGCTACCGTACAACTTTTACCAGCTTTCAATTGGAGGAGCTAGAGAAATCATTTTCTAGAACTCACTATCCAGATGTGTTCACTAGGTAAGTAAACGATTTTATAAGCTGTTTGTTCAATTCCGCCGGTGTAAAGTTTGGGATGTGATGACATTTTCGATGACTTTGTCTTTTTTTTTTACTGAACCTCAAATCGTAATGCAGATGTTCATCAGTACATCCGCTGTGTTGTATGTAGCTCCTGTTGGAGCCATATGTCATCCAATTTAGGCCAATAGAACTTGCTTAACATCGATCTACAGTACTTGCTGATAAAAGAAGTACGGACTGACGGTTCCGCCAGACCAAAATCTGTTCCAAGCCATGACTTTGTCGGGATGAATTTGGTGCTGTTGTACGAGTCTTGTTACCGTCCCAAATTCGTCAAGTTTGCTTGTTCCATTCATCCATGATTTTTTGGCGAAATTCCGTTCAACTTGCAACTGATCTAGGGCCCAATCAGCGAACTCACGGAATAGTCAATAGTTGTTTACCGCTCACGGTTAATTTTGAAAATAGAATTTGATGATTTGTTAACATTATTCTACGCTAAGATATTCATGGTAATTTGTAATGTATAATTGAAAAATTTATAACGAATTCGTGTCCCTATTGAATATGCCGCCATTTAAAATAATGGCGAAGGGTAAAATGTGAATTCAATATTACGGTCGAATATATTAAATTTTTCTTAATTATATTTCGAAATATTAAATTTATGCGACACCATCAGAGTATTCCCACCAAAAGATCCATTATTTTAATAAATCAGTGAGCACAATATACCTGGAGCACCATTGTCCAGTAATGGTCAGTAATAAATATTCCCGCAGGCTATCCCACACAAGTATACTTTAATATATAAATTTCACAGTAACTTTCATGGAAACGAATTTACAAAAATAAGCGTCGCTAACATAAAAGTAGGTACAGCTTTATCGGTTGACCGACGGCAGCAACGCATTCGAGACCGCAAGAGTAGAAATACCTGTCTGTCATCTCGTCGATCGACGGAACTTGCTGCATTAAATATGCCAGCCACTTATTTAACCGCCTGCTATATTATGCCTAGCAATTATGCCGCTCATCAAATTACTTATTAGCTTGATCAATTTTCCATGTTTTCTGTAATTGAATTTGTATTAATTGAGTACACTTAGCAGTTTAATATGCCCACTAAGAACACCATCCGAGACGACGGAACTGGCGTCTATAATGTGCTAGTAAAATGTGACGTCGCGAAGCGCTGCATTAACCTGTACGCGCATATGAGACGGGCCTCTGATGATGGCAACAGTGGCGGCGGCGATGGTGGTGGTGGTAGATCAACAGATGATTGACTGAGGTGCAATTTGATAATTGTATTACCAAGCCGGGGGAGAACCATCAGACTGATCATTAAGTTTGATTTGGCTAATAGTGATGAGTAGCGGAGGTCGAGGAGAGAGCGAATGGATGAATGGTCGAGTAGAAGAATGTGTTTTTTTTTTTTTGTGATTTTCTTTCGTCACGATCAGCAGGTGTATTATCAACGCCAACTAGCATGGTCGTTAATGTTTCTCGACTTTTGTTTTTGTATTAATATATATACACACATATATATATTCCTTTTCCTGATTAAACCTCAACCCCATAATAATCTTCTTCATCTTTCCATTTATTTTACAAAATCACCAAAATGAACAGGAACGGAAGTGAAATTATCGAAAGTAAAAAACAAGCAATCGAATTTATGATTATTGATTATCAATTTTTGCTTGTGGATGAGGACATTGAGCATTATTTACTGACAGGAACTCAACTTGTTTCTATAGAATCTGCAGCGCAGAAAATAATGCTCTTCGATAAGTCATTATTCGTGAATGTACATACATATATAGTTGAATGACTGGACCTATACAGATTTTAGTTTTGACAACTTTTGGCAACTAAGTTCTTGCTGTTTATCAAGAGATGGTTTCAATAGTAAGTGCCGGTCGATTGTGACGTATCCAAAACGTCATGAACCAAGCTTAGACATAAACAAACCGTTTTGACACATTAGTGATTTTGTTTCTGCGTCAAATATGTTACTTTTGGTTGTGTGAAAATGTCTGATTTTGCTCCAAATAATCATTTAAGTCATTTGCGGGAAGTGTTGTTTTTCTTCTTTCATTCGGAGAAAACGGCGGCTGAAACGCATCGAGAACTCCAAAAAGTTTACGGAGATGCTGCTCTATGTGAAACAACATGCTATGATTGGTTCCGTCGCTTCAAAGACGATGATTTTGATGTTGACGACCGTTGGCGTGTAGAAAGACCATAAACCTTCGAAGGCGCTGAATTGGAGGTATTATTCGATGAGGATCCATGCCAAACGTAAAAAGAGCTTGATCCAGTATTAGGAGTGACCCGCCAAGCTATTTCCAAAAGCAAGGAACTTGAGTGTCTTATGATTTGAAGCCAAGAGACGTTGAAGAGACGCCTGTAAACAGCTGCTCCAGCGGAAAAAAAAGGAAGGGTTTTCTTCATCGCATCGTTATGGGTGATGAAAAATGGATTCATTACAGCAACCAACAGTGAATAAAATCATGGGGACAGGCCGATCATGCTTCTACGTCGTCGGCTCGGCCGAATATTTACGCTGCGAAGGTTATGCTGTATATTGGGTGGAATCAGGGCGGTGTTATTTATTATGAGCTGTTGAAACCATCACTGGGGAACGGTATCGAACTCAATTAATGCGATTGAGCCGATCACTGGGCGAAAAGCGGCCACAATACGAGCAGAGGCATGAAAAAGTGATTCTACAGCATGACAACGCTCGGCCTCACGTTGCCAACCTAAATACCAACTTAGAAACGCTCAAATGGGAAGTCCTACCCCACCCGCCATATTCCAAAGATATTGCGTCGTCCGATTATCACTTGTTCTTTTCGATGGCATATGGTCTGGCTGATCAGCAGCTCCATTTATATGAAGACATCTCAAAATGGCTTGATTCGTGAATAGCTTCAAAAGACGAACACTTCTACCGTGAGGGTATGCGAGCTCTGCTATGAGAAAGATGGGAAAAAATTATTGCTAACGATGGGTAAAACTGTTAATGATTCATTTGTAACCGTCCTTTAACAATACCTCCACCTCCTCAGCTTCTCACAACACGATCTTCCCTTCCCCCCCCCCCCCCCCCTCTTCCTTAGATCCACTTCTCCCTCCCACGGCCAAACTCCCCAAACATCTCGCCGAGCTTAACGCCGAAGACCGCTATATTATGTCACGCTTAAGAGACGGAAGAATCTACGAAAATGTACGCCTCTATTTGGCCTACCTCCACGACAAATCTGACTCCATTTTTATCGACGGCAATACTAAAACCAGAAGGCTTAGCCACAGACCCCCATGCGTTAAAAAAGACCTTTATCCGGTTTCACGAAAGCCTTAATATCTCTCCCATTGATGTAAATAACGACCTCTCCACATGCGCCGCCTATATCAGTTCAAAGCGCATCGCACACTTGCAAAGTACCCGCTCTAATTTCAAAATTTTTTTTAAATCCTAACCTAAACACAACTACAACTCCCCACCCATCGAATATTTCTTACAGAAACATATCCCTGTACTATCAGAACGTCAGAGGATTACGTACCAAAACCTCCGCAGTGCTCCTTAATTCCCAAAACCCCTACGATATATTTGCCTTAACTGAAACGAATTTATGCTCCAGCATTGAAGACAGCGAGTTATTCACATCAGATTTCATTATGTTTCGGGCCGATGGACGCGACAACTCTGCCAATCCGGATAGTCGCGGAGTTCTCTTAGCAATCCACAGCCGCTATGATTCCTTGCCCTTCAAATCGTCGATTTCCGCTGACTTCAACTTCACTAGTGCCTCAATAAGTTTCCCTAAACGGAAACTTTATCTTGCCTTCTGTTACTTAAGACCCTTACAGCCCACACATTGCTACCAACGTCGACTCCATATTTGATATCACCGAACCCAATGACATCATCATCATCTGTGGCGATTTCATTCTCCCGCACCTGAAATGGGTTCAATCCGATGATGAGACCCATTATATCGCCGCTAACCCCTCCTCAGTAAAGAAATCCTTTTCACGGATCATTTCACTGACTCCGGCCTCCTGCAACTCAGTAACATCACCAATAACATGGACGGACAACTCGACCTGATTTTCTCATCTGATGCCGTTAAACTGCGTTGTTACCCCGAGCAACCATTTTCTCTCTACTTTAGACCCCTTCATCAACCTCTATCGGTAACCCTTTCACTCGAGACCCAATTCATTATTCTTCCCTCCGAAAATACGTACTGTTTCAATTTCCGGAAAGCTAACTTCGCGAAACTGAATAATCTGCTCAACAATATTAATTTTAACTTCCCCCTTAACCCTAACTCACACATATCCTTAAACGAAACCCTTGCGCTATTTTACATCAAAATCCTCAGCTGCTTCATTCTTTCAGTCCCTTACTTACCAAAAAAGAATTACACTTCATCTCCGCCCTGGTATACCAAGGAACTGCGCTCTTTGCGCAATAAAAGAAACAAAAATTGGCACGCCTATCTTAGATCCTCCAACGTCTCTTGTTTCACTGAACATAACTCCCGACCTAATCGCCGCAACTTAAAGGACGACTACTCTCCCGGTCCCGACTGTCTGCCTGCCATAGTTTTAAAAAAGTGCGCGAACCATATTTTTTTAACCCTTACCGCTCTATTTCAAAGCTCTATCTCTTAAGGACTCTTTCCTAAGCTTTGGAAATATGCTTACTCGTATATCATTTCAGTCCACAAAAAAGGAATGAAAAATGATGTATCCAACTATCGTCCCATTGCCAAGCTCTCATGCATACCCAAACTTTTCGAGAGCATCGTTTATGATGCACTATTCTTTCACTGCAAACCCATATTTTCTCCTAACCAACATGGGTTCCTACAAGGTCAATCGACAACCACTAATCTAGTCGAGTTAGTTTCACAATGTTTGTGTGCACTCGAAGCTGGCAAAGAAGTAGACGTTGTCACCACTGACGTCAGCAAAGCCTTTGACAAAATGTCTCACCAAATTATTCTTCTCAAGCTCACAGCCCTCGGTTTCTCTCCCGGTTTTATCTCATGGATCAAATCTTATTTTGGAGATTGTCAATATAACGTTATCTTCAGATTTTCTATCTCTGATCCAATTAATGCTACCTTCGGTGTCCCGCAAGGTAGTCATCTCGGCCCACTGATATTTATTCTAACCATTAAAGACCTTCGTTCCAGTGTATTTGAAATGCTAGGCTATATATTGGAAAAAATTATACGAAAGATCACGTTTTGTATATTATTTATAGACATTACATAAATCTATGAAAAATCGGTCGAATTCGAATACTTATAGATATGAAAACCCTAATCACAACATTTTCATTTTTGTTATATTCTTATATATATATTTTTAATTTTTTTACAAATGATGATTTGTTTGGGTTCCCATTGCTCTTGGACCAGAGCAAAGGGCCTTGGCATACTTTCAACATATTTTTTACAAAAGACAATTTAATTTCTGTCCTATCATCGTACTCTTTCTTGTCTACAAATTTCAAGTTTGGTGATTGAGTAGATGATTTCAAAACTTAAGGGCATTTATGAGACAAATTTCGCAATCGAAAACGCATGCTCATTGGCATGGTGTAAATAGAAGACAAACACATTCATAATATCTTTTACTTTCTTTTATATTTTAATGCGTTAGTACTTTTGATCCATGGCGTTATTTATGGATTGTGTTGTTTACCGTTTACTGCAGTTAATTATAGCCCCATGTCATGTCATTTGTTATGATATGATCACAAAAAAAGTTCACGATTAGAATATACTAATAAGGCTTAAACGTAACGACGTCTTTTCTAGTTAGGTAAAAATATTTAATTAATAAAAATCGTTGATTGTTTCAAAGTCATCGTAATCACTTTGACAGCGGACAGCAGACTGAACAATCGGTTTGATTACATAGGTATGTGCGGCTACATTTTCACCAGCATGTATCAAACATATTTACTAGAATATTTGGGATAAGTTTTCCGTCATGTTCTAGATTTTTCCGAAGGCAGAGTTAGCACGTTTGATAATGTTGTTGATATGGAGGCGAAAGTTGAGTTCACGGTCACAAATAACCCTTAGATCAACCAAGAAGTTGACAGGGGGAATGGTTTAATTACGAATAGTGTAGGTTCTGGGTGGTGTGGAAGAGGGCTTGCGGGAGTAAGTGATGGTTTGGCATTTACTGACACTGAGCTCGAGATGATTTCTTTGACATCAAGTAGTGAACCTGTTAAGGCCCAATTGGAGAGAGCAGGAGAAGATATGTGTTTAAATATTTTCATATCATCAGCATATATGGAGAGCTGAGAGTTCAGAATAAGACTGTCAACATCATTAATAGGACCACGGGAAGGTTACTAATCAATGATATGATCATGCAAATGTATCAAAAAATCGAACACCAGAACGCCTGTTGTACATTTACACATATGAAAATAATTGCTGAGAACTGGAGTCTAAATAAATAAGTAATCCAAATATTTAAAAACAAAACCAGTCGTACATAGCAAGGCTCGTCCTTCACATCCCCCCGGCCATATTTAAAGAGTTTGTGCCACCTAAAAACTTCAATTTGTAACTTTCATCACTAAACATTTGGAAATCATGGCCAATGTCACCGTACCTAGTTTCCCTAGTCCAATATAAAATTTGATGGAGATGGAGAATCGTTCGCAACGAGTTATTCGAGAGGAGTCCACTAAAAACTCAAATTGAATGAATGTTTACAAATGACTGATGCTCGGCCCATCACCGTAATGAGCGAGCGCTATGCGACGTTGGATCAAGTCGTCGTAGTCAATTAGTTAATCTGTTTACCTCTGACGCACTTACTTGGTTTTACAGCTATCATACATAATTATTTAGTTATTGCTCCCAACAATCAAAGATTTAATGGAAACAGGCCTAGGCAAACTGGCCAAATGAGCAGAGAACTGTGGGCTTGGAAGAAAGCCCTCCAAAACGGAGCTAATTTAATTCACAAGAAAAAAGCAGCTTCCTCAAATCACTCTACCAAAATTCAATGGGACTTACCTTAGATTCGCAGATCAAGCCAAATACATTGGCGTGACACTTGACAGGATGCACAATGAAAATTGAATGCGGAAAAACGCACTAAAAAAGCAACAACTGGGTTGGGGTATCAAACTCCATATTACACACTGGGTGTAAACCGTAGTTCTTAGACCTATACTAATCACAACAGGTTAACAGGTTCGCAAAAACTCCAGTTTTTAAAATCATATCTTTGCGGTGATGCAGCCAGTCTTTTAAAGCCTATCATGTCTTGCTCCGAAAAGAATTATAATGAGGCTTGGAATCACGTTTTAACAAAACTAATTTAATCGTGCAAAGTTTCATCCATTCGTATCATTCATTACCTTCACCTCATTCGGAAAATTCCCGGACACTACGTAAAATAATGGACGGTGCAAATGAGGTTTTTCGGGGACTAAAAACGTTATATTCAAACAGTCGGAATCCACGGCTCATCTACTTTTTAGTTCAAAAAGTAGATCAGGTCACAAAACGTGAGTGGTCAGAACCTATCGGGTCTCGCGAAAATGTAATTCTAAATGAATTTATTGACTTTCTACAAACTCTTTGTAGCTGTTTGGAATCATGTTTTTCATATAACCGAATGCCTCAAAATCGTACTAAACCTCCAAATACTATTCGGACACATTTCATGGATTTAAACGAAAGATGTCCGAAGTGTAAACTTGAATACCCATCCAAACTTGAATACTCATTTGCCTAAAACTTCTTTGACAATGAAGAGAAAGCCCGCTTCTAATCCCCCTACCTCAACCCTCAACTTGTCGCCGGTCCCTTCAATCGTTTTGAACCATTCAATTAAATCTTCTCGTTTCGTTCGAACTATTCTTCCAACAGCAATTGTCATTGTTCGAGATAAACATGGATCGCCCCATCACACTCGTTTACTCCTCGATTCTGGCTCCCAGGTATCGTTTATAACTAAACGTGCAGTTCAACGCCTGGGCATAGTACGAAAATGTTACGTTAAACGCCACAAATTCATTAAACTAATGTTTCTTGTCGGACCTACTATGCAAAGTGATATATTTTCAACAAGTTTGCAATTTCGTCGTTTTGTACATAAACTTTCGGGAGACATCAAAAAGGTGTATAGGCAAATTTGGATATCTTCCAAGCATATCAATTTCCAAAAACAAAATAGTTACTGTGAACTACAACCAACGCGACATATTCAGTCGATTCTCTCGAAGCCTATCTAGGACAACCACCCCCAGAAGAGTAGTGAATGAACATCTTCGACACAAACCATCTGCACCCCGTCCAGGTTGTGTGACAAACACCATAAGAGCGTAACTCTTGAACCTGCGCGAACTCTATAAAAAAAATACCAACAACAGTCCCTTAAAACATTTCGTCTTTTGACTGTCACTTCATCTGCAGCGTTGTTTTTTTTTTTTTTTTTTTTTATTAAAAAACTTAGCATATGCGCCATCTGCAGCGTTTTTTTCACTACGTTCACTTAAACAACTAGACACTCATCTTCTAGCATCTCAGACGATTTTAAACAACTTTTATGTTGATCACCTCGCAACAGGTGCAGACACCATCGATTACCCTATAAAACTTCAAACAGCTGTCGTGGAATTACTTCAATCGGCAGGGTTTCACCTGAGAAAATTAACTACTAATTGCTGGCCGCTGTTTTTATCTCTACCTGAGGATCATCGCGAAATTTCCCCTTTTGAATTCGTAGCATCCAATTCTGTTAAAATTCTAGGTTTAATACGGTATTCAGCGATAGATAGTACATAGAGTTTTAGTACATAGTCCGTTTGGACTCAACGTTGGCTTCCACTAAACATCGTATACTTTTAGAAGCATTCTTGTTTTTCGATTCGATCGGTTGTTTTTAGCCCCAGTCATTGTTGGTGTAAAACTAATTATGCAAGATCTGTTGAAGGAAAAACTAAGTTGGGACCAACAAAATCTAGAAACGCTGTAACATGGTTGAAGTGTTGTTCGTCAAGAATTAACACAACTCGAATGTTTCAGCATTCCTAGAACTAAACCAAAGTCCAACAAAAACAACTTTGAATTCCACGCCTTTTGCGATGCATCTTTGGACGGGTACGCAGCTGTCGTCTACTTCAGAAGTATACACTCTGATAATACAATATCGGTTTCGCTAGTCATTAACATTTTATCACTGTCTCGCTTAGAAATTTACGGTGCTCTCCTTTTAACTCACATTATCTAACAAAATAAAAGAATCTTTATAGCTTAAAGAAGCAAAATTATTTGCTTGCAGATTCCATAATAATTCTTCACTGGCATCACTGGTTTTTGAAGGCAACAGGAGATCATATAGTCGACATCCAGCAAATTGTGGAACCACGTTTGGTCATCTAACAATCTCGCCGAAATCGCATCAGATTGAGTCCTACCATTTGATAGAGTTCATCTATTTGTAAACGAGATGGGGTGGAAGATCCCGATTGATTGCTTATGACTAGAAAGAAATCAATGGTTTCAACACTACGGCCTGAGGACTTCCCTGCAGAACTCCTAGAAGAGAGAAAACCAATCAAAATTAAGAATCCTATCGAAGAGCTTCTATATAGATCATCGAGTTGGTTAAAATGTATTCGAACCGTAGCATATTTCGTTTTACTTCAACTCTCCGGACGGCTTATAATCTTGGAAAATTTCAATCCTTGACTACATAAAAATCCTAAAATCACATTTTTGTCCATAAAGCCCGCGAAAAACATACTTTTCTCATTCGAAATTAATACACTCAAAAAAACAACGATCTAAACAAAACTGACATCTTCCACTAAGCCTATTTATCGACTTATTCGAACTACTTCGCGTTGGGGGTCGAGTGCAGGAATCGAATTCAAAATACTCTCAAAAACATCCGTTGTTGCATTTACTTTTTCGATTATTAATAAGAATTACCATATCCTGGGACCTTATGCGCAAAATCGTACCTCAGTGTGTCTGGTCATCGAGCACTTACATCAAAACAATTAATGAGGAACCTTCCATCCGAATGTGTTCAGTATACGCGACCATTTAGCACCGTCGGGTGTGACTATTCGGGACCTATCATTATAAGGTCGCGCGGTAGAAACCCCAAATTCATAAAGGCCTATATACCCGTATTTTTGTGCTTCTTAACCGAGGGAATCCACCTCGAATTTGTTGGATATCTCTCGACAAATGCTTTTTTGTTAGCCTTGGGCAGGTAGCGCGCCGCCGCCACTTGAAATCAGGAGTAATAATGAGATACCTATACATTTTATTGGAACCAAACTTTTACTCGGAGAAATGTTTGATTTACTTCGTAGTCACCAAAACAACAATATCGTCTCTGTTTGTCTTTCGAAGGACAATATTATCTGGCAGCTTGTACCTCCTTCCGCTCCCCATTTTAAGTTCTCATCTCTTATGTTTATGGGAGGCAAATGTGATGTCGATAAAAACACATCTTAAGCGGGTCATTAAGGACACGAAACTGACTTACGAAGAGCTGTACACACTTCTCACTAAAATTGAGGGTTTGTTCAATTCGCGTCTCATGTGGCATATATGAGATGAAGAGTCAGCGCTCTATAGCACAATACCTCAACTAGATGTATCTCATCTCAATTTTTCAATAAAAACTAATTGGTTTGCATAACAGACACTTCTGCAGGGCTTTTGGAAGCGATGGTACCAAAAATATTTAACAATACTTCAAAATCGTCCAAAATGGCAAAAATCAGAGCCAAACCTCAAGATCGATGATATCGTGCTACTCAAGGAAAACAATCTGCCTGATCGCTACACCCATCCGATCATAAAGGTCTCACCGCTTCCATCTGCTGAAAGAGAGAAAACTTTAAAGGAAGCTGTAGGTTCTGAATTCACCATACATATAGTAAATGCATACCACACACACCACACACTCTTTCTCTCTTTTTGATTGAATTTCTTTATACCTTTATACATATATAACAAGTCACATGTTTGTTTATCGTAAACCAGTGCAGATCATAGCGAAGTAAGTTAATAGAGTTGTTAAGAAAACCTTGGATCCATCTCGTTTTTTTTTTTCATATTTCGATACTATTCTGTTCCACACGCTGTTATTCTACGCCAAAGCAATGGTTTAGGTGAAGTCATGAACTACTTAATACCAACCCTGGACTTCAAGTTCCTTTATAAAATAACTATTCCCAACCGACAAAAATGGGAGGGGAATGAATTTCCAAGAAAAGACACTGCACTAGAAATATACACAGACGGGTACAGGACAGGACTCGGTAGTGCCGACTACCGAGCCACTGTAGTATATTCAGTAATTCATGAGACCGTCCACTGTCTGTGAGATCGATGAACACAACAAACAATAGGGACATCGTCATCTACACAGATAGCCAAGCGGCAATAAAAGCGGTTGAATCACCAATAGTAAGATCAAAATTGGTCAGGCACTGCCGCGATATGAGATATCGGGCAGAAGTGCTATAACGTTGTGCTGAGTACCTGGGCATAGTGACCAGATAACTGTAAAGCAAACGAACTAGCCAAAAAAGGTACCACACTTGAGCTCTCGACTGTTAAAGGGGAAATCCACCCACCAATGGAAACGCAAAAATGTAAAATCTTGAAACAAGCACTGCAACAGGCAAATGAGAAATGACATGACCTTGAAGCATGCAACTGTGCGAGACAAATCTGACCCAGGTATTGTCAACGTAAAACCACAAGCCTGCTAAAAATACGCAGCCAAATTATAAGTAGCCTAATCGGAGTCCTAACAGGACATTGCTTTTAGGAAAACATGTCGCAAGATTGGGACTGCCATATAACGACTATTGCAATAAGTGTCATAATGAGAAAGAGGAAGAATCTCCCTAGCCTTCATAAGAAGATGATTTCTGGGAGAATACTTCTTTTATGAACTAACGGATCTATCCGAAACGGAGATCAAAAAAATATCGAATTTTATTCAGTACTCAAAATGGTTCCAAGCCGACCCGAGTGACAGCGCAATGGACCGATCTTAGTATAAATGATCTCCACCGCTTTAACAGAGGGAAGCCACTTAACCTAACCTAGTTGTTGCTCGGTTATCTTGGAGATCTGATTTAGCAGTTCTACAATAAGAAATTGATAGCTGATGTGGGATGCTGAAAGACCAGAAACTCGAACTTTTTTGAGATTCGCAGCATTACTAGGACATGATATGGTTCAAAATCGAAAATAGCATTGACGGTGATGGCTCACAGAAAATAAGGACAATACATAATAAAGTCAAAACAGAAGCATGAAACGTACACACATAAACAATTAAAGATTGTTCATAAATTTGGTTTAGGCACAACTCAAATATCCCTCTCGATAAATATATCGATTTTAAGCCACTTATTTATTTCGCAATATAATATCAAACAAGCATTATTGCTTATTATTAAGGCTTGCTTTTCTAGAGTTTTGATAAAATCTATATTATTGGGAGTACAAATTAATTCGGTCCGTATTTTGTGTTCAAAAATTTTTTTTTTCTTGAAAAAACGTAAAAAATACATCACTCAAAGTATTGTCCGTCGGAAGCGACTACTTTTTCCCATCTCTCTGGTAATTTTCGAATACTATCTCTAAAATATGAGTCCTCTCTGGCATCGATCCAATCATTGAGCCATTCTTCGATTTCTTCAAAAGACCCGAACCGGTGACCCTCCAAATCGTTTTGCATCCGTCGAAAAAGCCAGTAGTCGGAAGGAGCAAGGTCTGGAGAATACGGCGGGTGGGGTAAGACCTCCCATTTCAACGTTTCCAGGTAGTTTTTGACCGCTACAGCCACGTGGGACCGAACGTTATCATGTTGCAAAATCACCTTGTCATGCCTTTCGGTCGTTTCTGGCCGTTTTTCACGCAATGCACGGCTCAAACGCATTAGTTGTAGTCGATAACGTTTCCCATCAATGGTTTCGCCTGGTTTTAGCAGCAGTACACCACACCCGTCTGGTCCCACCATATGCAGAGCATGACCTTTGAACCGTGGATGTTTTTCTTTGGTGTCGATGTAGACGATGATGTAACGGGTTCACCAGGCTTTGCATAGTATTTTTATTCTTGGGGTTATCGCAGTATATCCACTTTTCATCTCCAGTCACGATCCGGTGCAAAAATCCCTTCCTTAGATGTCTTTCAAGAAGCAGTTCCGAGCTGAAAAATCGCCTTTCGACATCTCTCGGTTTCAACTCGTACGGCACCCAATTTCCTTGCTTTTGAATAAGTCCGAAATAGTACATACATATATAAGTTCTCTCGTTTTTTTGTCTTTAAGCTCGAATAGAAAATAAAACATTATCTAAATTGACTACTGTTTTTTCAATGAAATTGTTTCAATAATGAAATACAATAAATATCTCACATCACTCGTCAAAAATGAATTTTGCGGTGGTTTTCCTCAGCAGGAAACAGAGGAGACAGAGTCCTCTGTAGTACACTTTTGTGAATAAAGGCACTCAAAACACGCTTATTGGAGTCGAAAATAAGCGGGAGATCCCTTTAACCGATAGGAAATCATATCACACACAACATAGGTGATTGAGAAGAGCATTCACTCTGGTTGTCTACGGATTGTAACGTCAATTTAAAAAAATATATATGGAAAATATTTTTATAATTTTCTTCGTTAATCTTCTTGTCCTGGCCTTTACCGTTTTACATTTAATTTAAACCTTTTTATCTCAAGTTATTTCAGTATTTACCAATAATCAATGATTTATTTGCAGGGAGGAGTTAGCAATGAAAATAGGATTGACTGAAGCTCGAATACAGGTAATAATATTTGTCTTGATTCTAGTTTATAAAATAAAGGAGTACAGTCAATTTCCTTTTTATATAAATTTCGCGTGGGATTTCAAAGTAAGCAATTTTTTTTTCGCAAGATCTTACACAATATCTCCAGTCGCAAACAGTTTTTAGTTATTTAATTGGATTACACAGAAAATATAACGTACGGTTTGCTTAATTCATACGAGTATATCTTCTTGCATCTGCCAGCAAAACGAGATTGATGATGGCATGGCTAACAAGGAGAGAGAAAAAATGCAAACGAAATTAATTTCAAAACATTTTTTGAGCTTTAAATATGAACTTGAGCTTTAAGTTTTATCAAATTTTTTCCAAAAGAAATGTTCTCTTCAACAACATTAGCCTTTTTGCCTTTGCCTTTGACTTTTTCTATGGGAATTATTGGTTTTTCTCGCTTTTGGAAAATTATGGAACGTATCAATATACGCCGCATAAAATAAACTTGACTGTATTTCGCACTTTTACACTATCTATTAGAGCCTGAAAGATAGTCATTTATGTACGTAAGTGAATATATCATAATTTAAGATTTAAAACTTTTTAAGGGACTTATTTTTTGGAAGTTAAATTAATGCATTTTCGACTGCTACTTCGCTCTTATGGTAGTAAATAGTAAAAATAATAAATGTTATTTTTTTTAATTTTACAATATTAAAGTAAATAAATAAAATTCACTCTATTTACTAATACGTAAAAATAAGTGATCAGAAGTGACAGCAACGAGAGAATCATGTTCATGTAATCGCTTCCCGAGAAATAAGCAATTTAAAATAACGGCCATTATTTCTTTCCTTAATTTCAATCCCGCACTCCTCAAAACAACTCTCAGCTAATTGATATTGAAATAAAATAAAAAAATAAATATCTACACGAAGAGCAAAAGGGATCACCGAAGTTGAGTAAGATATGAAGCAAATAACAATAAAACGGAGCGCATGAGTTGCTCCAGAGTGGGAAGGGAATGAAAGACAAATATTAAAGACAGAACATGATATTGATAAGTCTGGAATGAAATACGTTTTGCAGAATTGAAATAAATTGGTTTGGATAGATAGGTGGGATACAATGGCGCCAAGTAGGTGTTATTATTAATCATACCACAAGGACATGTTGATATGCAATTTTGTGCTGTCAGGATAAATAAAATTACCTAAATCTAATAATAAAATGAAATAGATTCCAGGCAGAACCTACTTCTGTAATGAAATGCGCCTGTTTATGAAAACTAGAAGGGATTCCTGTAAAATGATCAGTCAAAAGATGATATACATAGATATGGCGACTTATCGCCAGTCTTTAAGACTACCTATTGAGAGAGAACAAAAATTATTAATAGAAGCTGTTACCAAAGGCCAACTTCAAAAAGATTTTTCTCAATTTAACATCATAAGAATGCAGGAAAATTTAGTTGACTTGAAACATAAATCTGATCTTGTGTTGTGGAACGAGTTTTGTGCGCTTATTTTGAAATTGGTGCTAAAATTCATACAGTACCGTTCAACATTTTTTTCGAATTGTGTCAACTTTGGTGCAATAGATATATATTTTTTAATGAGGATTTGTTTTCTTAAGGGTTTCAATCGTTTAATGATACATTTAAATTGTTAACATTTTTCACACGCGGTCACAGGAGCAAAAACTTTTTAGACCGAAAAATGGATTTTTCGGTGCCTGGCCCATTTTTAGGGATTAAAGAAAAATACTTTATTGGCGCAATGTTTCTGTTTTTTTATTGCTTCTCAGAAACATTATTATATTCTATCTAATTAGTACTTTGTTGGACCTCTTCTTGGTTTTATTATAGCTGCACATCGGCGAGACATTGACTCAGATAAATTTTGACATGTGGAAGCAGGTATGATGTTCCAGGTCCGGATAAGTGAATTTTTTAGGTTTTCAACTGACTTTAGACGCTTCTTCGCAACCTTATGTTTCATTATTGACCAGATATTCTCAACCGGATTGAGATCTGGCCTGTAGGGAGGCCAACTTAATACATCGAAATTATTTTCTTCGAAGTACTTATTAACTTAGGAAATAAAAAAAAATGCAAATATTATTTTTAGTCACAAAAGTTTTAGCTTACTTAAGAGCTCGACATTAGTCTTTCACATTAAAAAAAAACAAGTTCACACTTACGATTTTGGCTGTATGGCAATGAGCATTATCCTGTTGAAAATTGAATCGGCATGTGTCACTAAAAAACTCGAGCGCAGAGGGCTCTAATATACTTTCTGGAGCCCGTAGGTTAACTTCTGCACTGACTTTTGATTCTAGGAAGACCATTCTATCTTTTTCATCTCCAGAGAAACATCCCCAGACCATTACACCTTGAGTTTTGGGTGGCATTCGTAAGATGCATTCAGAGCTCAGTCTTTCCATTGGTTCTCTTCGCACAAGAATCCTCGCATCTCCAACATGCAGCTTAAACTTTGATTCATCGGGGAAGATAACATTGTTCCACATGTCTTGAGCCCTTAAGCTGCTCTTGTACCCAGAGCAATCGTTTTTCTCTGACTCATTTTGGAAAATCCGGCTTCAGTACTGGCTTGAGTGCTCTAAGTCCTGCTTTCACGAGTCTTTTCCTCACTGAGCTTGACGAAATAATTTGTCCTGTAGCTCGAGACCGATCGTTTTTAAGATCCACCGCAGTCTTAAACCGATGCCGACGGCTGTACAGCATCAAAAAACTGTCTTCCACTGGGGTCATCTTTTTTGGCCTTAACCTATCTTTCTGCTGGTAGTCCCTGTTTCACGATATTTTTTTGATCCAATCATAAAAAAGTCAGGAATGTTCTCAAAGCGTTGTATAGCGCCCATAATGGGTTAAACATATGTCATCTAAATGCAGGTAGCATTCGATCTAACCAAATGCTAAGTACTTCACAGCTGAATGTCGTTACGATGTCAGAATCTTAACTCAATTGTCATATTTTATTTCACTAATATTCAGCCATTATTCCACATTATAAATTATATTGAGAAGATCGTGTCAACAGGGGCGGAGGGGTGTATGTATATTGAAGAATACATCGCTACAAAATGTATTTATTTTTCACCTATTTTTGATATTCAATTTCTGTGGGTTGAATTTAATGACCGAAAAGCTACTGTATCATCCACCCAATAGTTTTAGGGCGGTCAACTTAGCCAAACTTGTGAAATTTTGACGATATTAAACCGATATTTTTGGCGATTTCAATGTTAACTATCCAGTCCAGTAAAAACACAACCAAACTATATAATTACTTCTGCGATAAAACTAGTAGTAATTCATCCCTGATCGACATATTCTTGATGGATTCACGCCACACTGTATTGGGAAATGATCAGGCTAGACTTACATTTATTCAGGATTTTATGTTCCGTTCTATTAAATGTAATTAGACTGTTCCATGTAATGACAAAAAATTACTTACAAATCCTACCAAGACGTTAATCTTATTAACGTACAAAGAAACTGCGAATCTTATGGCTAAGCTTATTTATTTTACACATGACCGAGATGCGAAAACTATTTTTTTTCAATAACTTATTAGATTAAGAGTATATGACATTATATGACATCAGTGTCCCTCAAGCCTAAAGACACTTAAGCTGTCTTAAGCAGTCTAACTACGATCGGCGCCAGTATACGGTTGTTCGGAACAAAACAGTGGCTACGATACGTTTCTACAAACGAGCATAATCGTATATCTTGAAAAAAACTTGACCTTAAAAAAAGCCTTAAAAAATTATTGAACAACTTCAAAACTTCTGATTGACTGCCGAGAACAAATTATGTTCTTTTAGCGCAAATCTCTCTACAACCCCTATCCTATACTAACGACAGGCTTAGAGAACTTGCATGTGGCCAGATAATTTATGTTTATGATGCAATTCGTAGTGTTAGATCGAATGCTACTGGCCCTGATTGTGAGTCGGCCAAGTTTTTAAATATGGTCTTGCCCTTAATACTTTCGTATATTTTGCATATCTTTAATTTTTGTATTTATAGCAACCGGTTTCCCGAAAAGTGGAAAGAAGTCACTATTGTCCAAAAACCTATACCGTCAATTCTTTTTCCTCAGTTTTACAGCTAAGGTTCTCGAAAAGATGATGGCTAACCAAATATAAAAGTACTTAGATGCTGGTAATAACCTATCCATGTAGCAATCGGTATTTTGTCAGAAACATAGATATAAATCTGCAGTTATCACAGATACTATTGATTTGCGTATAGCACTGGACTCAATTAACATCAGAACTATGGTGTTGGAATTATGCATTGCATTTAATATTGCCAAAATAATTTAGGTTTTAAAACTACATCACTCAGACTTCTGGTGCAATATCAATGTAATCATATGTGTTTAAATCCAGGTATTTAAAATGAACCAGGGAATATCAAGTCCTATTTTCGTTAACTCCGGAGAAACGCAAGGATCTGTATTGGGCCCTATCGCCACCTGTTATGGATTTCGCGAAGAAGACCTGTTGATTTGGGATAAGGTTTTACAATAACCCAGGTTTTACATAGTTTTGATGGATCCAGTATATCCAGTGGATAAGAAATTTAAGGTTTTCCCCTAAACCTAAAAAATTAACCTAAAATATTAATGTCACTATAGTCCATGTTCCGTTCCGTTGAATATTAGGTTTCTGACAGGTTATTGTAGTCGGATTAGAGGTTCTGAGTACTTGTATAGTTCTCAGGAGACTGTACGCATGTCTCATCTGCGAGGCTCCTAGGTTCGGGATAAGTAGTAAAATGTTCGATATTTGAATTTTCCGAGTCATTATGAAAGTTGTGCTGAATAGGATTTCTAGGCATGGACTGTTTTAGTAGAGTTGATCTAAGTTGCGGTTTGATCGCTGTTTCTGATCACTAATATTGTGGACGTGCTTGGTTCGTTGTTGTAATGGGGTTTCGGTTTTTATGGGAAGGTTGTTAATGGTTAAGCAAAATTTTGTCTGAAATTCGACATTTGGTTATGTAAGATGAAATTATGATTGGGGCGAAATGTATGTGTTGAAAATGGTTGCATGTGTGAATTAAATGGGGTTTAATTGGAATAATGTGGTCGAACGGCTAAATTGTATTCCTCTGCTAAGCAAACGTTCGTGAAGGTGGCTTGACTTATGGGTTCTGGGGATCCGAATTTTTCACTTATCACAATCGTCTGGGTTTGTTTATTTTTTTTTTTCGTGGAGGGGTTTCTCTGCCGCAAACAGACGCACTTTACAGCACTTTCACTGCCTGTTCGTCCCGATGTGAACAGAACGCACTTTACCGCACTATAACGGTTGCCAATCGTATTTTCCCGCCCGCTTCAATGACTTGCGAATATCGGGTCTCTGCTCGGGCGCCAATTAATTAATTATTACTTCATAAAATTTAAAAAAAAAACATTATTTTCTTCCTCGCGATCGGGCAGCATGGCCCCTTACAAAATCAATTTCATTCTAATCTACATTGTCCTTACAACTACCTTTAATACTATCTCCCGCGCGGCTTAGGTTTCGATGACCGTTCTACGCTCGGACAAGATGTTTTTGGCTTAGGTGTGTGGCTCGGGTTTCTAAGTGCAACCTCGGGCGGATGGCTGGTGCATATTGCTTGCTGTGAGACAAAATCTATTTCACGTTAACTTTAAGCAATGATTGTTGTGGAAACTGAACAGAATGATATTCTTATCATACGATGTTGCCAGTACCAAAACAAATTTCGTCGATATTTTTATTGTAGCGACAACGAACCTAAAGTCAATTCGATGATTTTCGTTGGAATTTTTAGTCATTATTAAAAAAACGTGACATATTGGCTCCGAATAAATACTCATTAAATTTAACATCACACATTAAGTCGCTACATATGAAATTATCGATTTCTATATGTGAGTAAAATATCGCCTTTTCAAAAATTAACAAAGTTTATTCGAAAAAAGAATTTACAAGTATGGTATATCTATGGTAATTTCCAATATTCCACCAGGCCACAGAAGCTTTCACAGTCCTGTTTTATGACATCGAAGCTTATGATACATCTTTTACGAAATTTGTTTTGCAATATGTCGAATTCTCCACATATGTCTGTCACTAATACCTTTTCGGGAAGAAGTTGTGCCTTAGCAAGTGGCGTGGGAGGATCACTCGCGCCTATCCTTTTTTTCGCTGTCTGACTCGAAAGAATCCACTTGGTCTCTATTAGTCAAAGATGTCGTAGTATATTCGCTGGTCTTAAGATGTGAGCTGAGGGATTGAAAGATTTGTGGTTTAGAACCTGCTGCTACAAAAACTGCATTATCAATAATTTCCGCCAGTGAACCACTTGACTTATTTCCTGAAACCACTGAAAATCAATCTGATTTGCACTGGTTCTTAAATCATTCTGTTGTCCTTTTGATGAAACCATTCTGTTCGCCTCAATACAATACTTCACGATTTCATCGTCCGCCAACTAATTTGTTAATAAGTTCGGTACCATTATCGCAATGTTCCCCCTTCGCTTGGCCATCTAATACCTTTCCGGTTTGCGCCAACAACTTTTTCAAGAACCACCAATTCCTATTTCCTCCATCGTTTCCCATACACATTTCTCATCACAAGAAAATGCCAATAACCAATCCCGATGCCGCTGAAACCAAGTGAGCTTAATCCGCCTTAATAACAATGTTTGCTATCACACTCGCAACCGATTTGCAACTTTATTAAATAAAGAGTGTTCTTTATGGCGTGAGTTACCTACGTTCTGATGATTTCTCAGTTCTGATGTTATTGCCATGCAATCGATATGATAACATCAAATTCTCCAGTACTGCTCCTCCATTGTTAGTAATTGCAGTTTAAATACTTCCAATATGTTAGCGATGTGCTTGAAATGCAAAAAAATTACTAAGCCAGATAAATTGATAAAATTGTTAATGAAATAACCAATTGTAAGTTGTAGAAAATTGAATGCATTTACCCACCATCTGTAAAGCACGTGACGAATTTGTATGAATCTTCAACATGTAACTTTCTAATGCCGCTATTGAACTAATAAACTTACTTTATTAATTATTCTTATATGATGGTAAATAAAATAACTTATGAGTAACGAACGTTATTCTATTACAGGTATGGTTCCAAAACAGGCGGGCAAAGTGGAGAAAACAGGAAAAAGTCGGACCACAATCACATCCGTATAATCCTTACATGGCCAGTGGTCCGAATCAACTCCAAACCATTGTAGGGTCAACTCTACCACCAAGCCATTTTACACACTTAGGCTTTAATCTACGAAAACCATTTGATGCCTCTTCCAATCTAGTTGCCTTACGATACCCGCATTTATCAAACGCCCCAATAATTTCTTCTAGCTACTTAAATCAATTCCAGAGGTAGACACGATTTATATAAAAGTCTTTTATATAGTGAAGAAACAACAATATCTTTCCAGATCACAACCACAAATGATTCCCCACGGCATGCCATCAATGTATTCCCCATCAACATCGTTTCAATCTCTATTAGCCAATATGTCAGCAATACCACGACCACCATCGGCTGCAAGCAAAAGCGCTAACTCCGAGGTGATATCCTGTAACCTTATTGTGCCACCAACTGTTTCGCCAACTTCCATAATATCAAATCGTATTACCTCCGCGCTTTCAAATAGAAGACCAACTCCACCCGAGGACAGACGTAGCTCCTCAATTGCCGAACTACGACTCAAAGCTCGCGAGCATGAATTGAAGCTCGAAATGCTGCGACAGAACGAAGATGGGGATGTAATTAGCTAGTACAGTGAAGTGTTGCCTAAAGCTCATCCTATGCAACCTCTTTACAGCTGATTATTAAACACGATTGTGAAGTGCGTGGGAAAAAGTACCCGAGCTGAGAGCTACTCATGGTGTTGATCTGGAGTATTGTAATTAGCCTAAAATAGAAGTTGAATTTTTTTTTTAATTGTGATAAATAAAGTATAAAAACGTTTTTCTACCAATTGTGTTTCTTTTTTAAGCTTAAGACAATAAAGACCGTTAATTATTTACTTGTTCCCTAATAGCAGTTGATCCTACAATTTAGTAGACGGCTACTGTCGAAATTTCAGCCAGATCGGGAGCCAAGCGGGAGTGTCCGCGGATTTTAGAAAAATGGAAAGAGAGCAATATCGGTCGGTGATTCGATTCTTGTTTTTGGAAGGGAAATCGCGCAGCGAAATCAAAGAGCGTTTGGATGCTGTGTACAGTGACTCTTCTCCTTCGATGGCGACCATCAAAAATTGGTTTAACGAGTTTGAACGTGGTCGCACGTCCAGGTGCCCCGAAAACGGCTACCACGGAGGATAACGTGACAAAAATCCACGATCTCGTATTGGCAGACGGCCGATTGAAGGTGCGCGAGATAACTGAAACAGTAGGCATTTAAAAAGATCGCGTGGGTCATATCCTGCATGAAATTTTGGGCATGAGAAACCTGTCGGCGCGATGGGTGCCGCGTTTGCTCACTCCGGATAACAAGCGCAACCGTGAGACCACTTCAGAGCAGAGTTTGACGCTGTTTAAGCGCAATCCGAAGGAGTTTCTGCGTCGTTTTGTGACAGTCGAGAAAACATGGATCCACTGGTACACACCAGAGACCAAGGAATAGTCGAAACAGGCGAACGTGCTCCGAAGAAGGCGAAGACTGTCCCATCGGCCGGAAAGGTGATGGCGACTGTATTCTGGGATTCAAAAGGTGTGATCCACATCGACTACCTGGAGAAGGGCCGTTTCGATGCCGAAAAAAAAACGGCTCCACTTGACGAAGAAAAAAGTGCTCTTCAACCATGATAACGCACCGGCTCACATCTCCGCCCTCGCCACGGCCAAATTGGTCGAATTGGGCTACGAACTGCTGCCCCATCCACCGTATTCTCCAGATTTGGCCCCGTGCGACTTATTTTTGTTTCCAAACATGAAAAAGTCACTCGCCGAGCAAACTTGAGCAGTCATCGCCGCCACGGAGGCCTACTTTGCAGACCTCGAGAAAACGTATTTTTCAGACAAGTTAAAGAAGTTGGAGCATCGCTGGGTCAAGTGTATCGAGCTAAAAGGAGACTATATTGAAAAATAAATCGCCATTTCTCCAAAATTTTTGTTTTTCTTTTGTAGGCTAAGTACTTATCGGACCACCCACGTATATTTAATAAAACACTTGAATCGGTGGTGATACGACATTTCGATGTGGCATTTGGTACTTGCTCGGACGTAATTTACTATTAACTTCAAAAGTATGGATTTACGCGTCTTTCGATACTTACTCGAAATGAGTCTTAGAGGCCTGCAAATAACATACTTTCAATATTTTTGCTTCAACATATGTACAATATTTATATTTATTTTAACCACGTAAAGTTTCGATTTTCAAAAAAAAAATAATAATGGTAAAAGTTTATATAGGACGTCGGCCACATTCAGAGTCTGAATTTCAAGTTTATACCTTCTGCCTTCGCGAAACTGACTCCATATCAAACTGGCTAACCAAAAGGTGACTTATGATTTAGGCAGAAGTCTTAAACAGAAGCATATATTTTATATATGAAGCGGTAAGAGCCTATACATTATCATGTGACAGAAGGGTTACATCTTATCATTGTTAGTAATTATTATTATTATTACATCTTATGTATGTTAGTAATCTGTATATTCATATATTGCTGGTGCCAAAGCCCGTGTGCTCAGAGCCGAAGCTCATCAAAAGCCAAAGATGAAGAAAGTACTATAGCTTGTATTTATCATACATTTTACTATCGCCCGATTTTCAGTCATAATTATTTTATTTTATTTATTTTTTAACATATACATATTCCCTTTTTGAGAGTTGTTGTTATACTCGAACTGTTATCAGTAAAGAACGACCAATAAATCCTACCAATAATAGTTGTACAACTGGCGGAGGTTGATAGAAACTAGTTTTCCATATTTTGTTAGTGCAATATCTGGTTTCTTTCAGGCTCCCCGATAAATCACACAATATGAACACATAAAAAAAATTAAGTTGTTTTACACAAATACATAGATTTATATAAATATGTATTATCTTGGAAAAAAAAAGTTGACCGTTTACTTGGGTACAGTGCCAACTGCTAACGTACTTTAATTAAGACAAAAATCATCTTGATTGCATCTATTCTTGAATCATTTACGAGTAAGTGCCGTCCTCTGCGGCACCTTGCGTCTTTATATTCGTATTTTAATGATTGCTAATTACAAACAATCAATCATTATCATCCTTAAGACATTACTAAGGAAAGAATACCATTCGCATCTCTACCGTCAATTACAAGTTATCACAGTCAGTGCCAATCAATTCCAGTTTCAAGGCCTGACGAACGGAATTAAGTGTAAATTAACTAGACGCCGCTTGGTGCTTTCGGTATAAAATATTAATGTCTCCCATCTTACAAGCCACCACAAGTATGCATGACTGCTGGTTTGACACCGTGGTGCATACACACTTACAACAAATTACCCATACTATACTCTATTCCACTTTTTACCTCTGAACATTCTGTAGTGGCTCAGAACGCGGTTGACCGCTTGATTGGAGGATACGCCTCCAGATTTCAGGCACATAATTCAATTTTTTTTTTTTTTTTTTTTTAATTATACGCAACAATGATTGACGGTGGGTCATCCATTTACATACTTAATTTGTTCCTAATTTAATCTCTTGACTGGAAGATGAGATGATATATACTCACGCCTATGCCAACGTATCCACAAAAGAAGAGGCTGAATTCAACAAGATTTGTTTTTTAATGAGCATTAAAGACTTTGTAGCTCTTAATTGCGCGTGCTGTAGTTTTTGTTTCCTTTGATTGGAAGTTACATACATATATTTTGTATTCAAGGAAAATATGTAGAAGTCGATCATGCTGATGCCAATTTATTCCGTGCGGGAAATGAATGCGTGGGTTCTGCTTTTTGTTTCTATTTTCCTCGAATTATAATTTTTTGATTATTTTATGTTTCATGCTTTAATCAGCTTTACTAATTACATAAATGTTAACAAAATTGTAGTGATGTGTTGTACATAGAAACGTGACTGTTTCCAATTTATGTTTCCAGTCCAAATTTGGGTTTAGTATCATTTCTTGAGCCATAACACTATATTTGTACAAAATATTCAATAATTATGATTGTGAATGCCTTATTTTATTTGTATGACAGCTTGCTTTTGCGCCAAACCAATATGGGAAGAAAGAAGCATTGCACCTTTAACGAAAGAAGTCAAATAAAGCAATTACATGAAAACGGTTTTTCCTATCGCCAAATAGCGGAAATTGTCGGGAGATCAAAGGCAATGGTGGAGAAAGCGGTCAGATTCCAATCCAAAGCCGAAACCCATGGAAGAAAACCCAAAATAAACGATTCTTTGAAAAAAAGGATTTTGAGGTATTCAAAAAAGGAACCTTTCGCTTCATCCAGCAAAATAAAAAAAGAATTTAGTTTGGATGTCGACACATCAACAATCCGGAAAATATTGATTGGAAATAATTTAAAGACCAGGAACGCCAGAAAAGTGCCGTTGCTGTCCAAAAAAAATATAGCCCAAAGGTTAAAATTTGCGAAAGGGCATGCAAGCTGGCCGGAAAGCAAATGGCGGAATATCCTTTGGTCGGATGATTGGGTGAACTTGTTCAATTCTGATAGATGTAGCCACCTGGTGCGGAGCCCCCCAATACGGAATATTGTAATAGATATACAATAAAAACCGTTAGACATGGTGGGGGAAGCATCATGGTTTGGGGATCATTCCCTTACCAGGGGGTAGGTCCCATTTACAGAATTGAGGACATCATGACAGCTGTGTCCTAGGTGAATATATTGAATAATACAATGCTTCCCTATGCTAGCGACAATATGCCTCTTCGATAGGTGTTTCAGCAGGACAATGATCCGAAACACTCATCAAAACGGGCGAAAAATTGGTTCCGTGAAAATAATATTAATGTTTTGGGTTGGCCTTCTCAATCACCAGACTTAAACCCGATAAAGAACCTGTGGCGTGAGGTTAAGGTCGCAATTAATGATCAAAACTGCTCGAACAATGATCAGTTGTGGTTATCTGTAAAAGCAGCGTTGCTTGGTTGTAATTAAAAATAAGGGTTATTCAACAAAGTACTAACATAGGTATACGACTAAACATTTGGTTTATTAAATTTTAGTGTCATTTTTTTTCTAGTTTACAACAAATTCGAAGATACTCCTGCAGTTGCTGTAAGGTGTCCTTATTTTTTTTCACAGGCAATATAGGAGACAATGAAACATTTATATTTCTTTTTTTTTTGTATTCTGCAAGTTGGATTTTTCTTTTATTATTTATATATAACTAAGACAAGTGTCTATAGAAAAAACATAAAAACGAATTTCAAAAATCGATATTTAACTATTTTATTTTATTTTTTAAAATATAGTTGTGGCTGTCCTTATTATTAAGGTTAGGTTAAAGGTAGGTAGGGTTAAGTTATTCTTAGTTATAAGTTTCTTTATAAAAAAAGGAGGATCTGATGCTAAGTTTTTTTTTAAAATATCACTTTTCTTGGCCTAAATTGCTTATTTATTTTAATTGTTTTAATTATTACAAGTTAATCATAAGGCCGAAAGGCATAGCCTTAAGTAGTTCTATTTGCGTTAGAGTGTCCATATAGGGGCAGTAAGGTATTTTATGTCAGTTATTGTTTAAGCTAGTTTTAAGCATTTTTGTCTAGGGTTAGTGTGTTCAACAAAAATTATAAAAACAAAAGTGAATAAAAAACAAAAAAAACGACCTGAGCTCAATAACCTAATCTCCGGGGTTTACTACCCCAACTACATGTACCACGAGAAAGTGCGCCTTAGCGGATTTGTCCCCCCGAAGGCATTCTTCTATTTGGATCAATGTGGGCTGATCCAAGATGAATTGGTGGTTGCGCTAATCTTCCACGTGGCCCGTAAGTCCGTTGAGCGACGGCTCCTCTACGAACGTGATGTTGCACCGCGAGCCCGAGCGCCTCGGGTTTAGTAGATCGGTGTCGCACCGGTGGCTGGAAGGGACTGCGTCAGTGGTTCATTTTAATAGGCCAGCCTCTTTAAGGCACAGTCTGCCTCATGCCAATGGCAGGCTTGACATTTTTTTAATTTTAAAGTTCCAAATGTTTCAATTGTGTTGGTTACTCACATCAAACATTTCTTGTTCTTGTCTGGAGTTCCAAGAGAAAAAGTCAACGTAAGTGTTAATATTTCCAAATTTTAGTTTAGTGTATTTAAGTGATGCAATGTTATATTTTGTAAAATAAGTATTAAAAATAATTTATTTGTAAAAAAAATTACTCTATTTTGGGAAAAAAAATATTTAAAAATTCGACCGTAAAATGTAACCCGCACAATTGTGTGGGTTGTCGTCACTCTTAGGAAAATGCTTGCCGTTGGAAACAGAATCCGGGGTGGAAGAGCTTTTAAATCTTTTAGCTGAAAATTCAAATCTTGAGGATTTTTCATCGCCGGGTGAGCATTCTGCAGATAAGGAAGAATTAGTTCGTGCTCAGAATGACCGAGGACAGTCTAAAGCTGCTCAAATGGTCGAAAAAGAGAATGTTGAGGAGATAGTTGAGGAAGTTGAAGTTGAAGAGCAAGAAGGAACAAATATCTCACGTCGGAAGATTTGGAAAAATTGTGAATCTCCATCCAATATTCGACCAGAGCCAGCCCCAATTCCTTCGAGACCATTGCTTCTTTCAATTGAATACTTCACACGCTACTTCGACTCCAAACATTTTGAAGATGCAGCTAAATTTACCAACATGTACGGTCTGTCTGCTACTGGAAAAGAGGTGAATACTGACGCTGTGGAAATAGAAAAGTTGTATGGAGTTCATCTCTACTTTGGCTGCATTCCCTTGCCACGCCTTCACATGTATTGGTAGCGTAGCTTCCAACACAGCGTCATAACATCCCAAATGTCGAGGACACGTTTTTTTTTTCTGCTAAGGAAGTGCCTGCATTAGGTAGACACGTTAACTCCACCTGTAGATGCTGAAACTATGCCCCTGTGCATCTGAACGCTGTTCGAGATCGATATCTACAGATTCCGAGGAGCTCACAAAACTATTCTATAGATGAGCAGATGATACCTTTCCAAGGAAGATGTGTAACTGGACTTAGGCAGTACGTGTGGAACAAGCCTCTACCTGTTGGGCTCAAAAACTTCGTTCTTTGTACATCAACAGGTCATTGTTTTTAATTAATTTTGTTCCATAGTTTAATGGTTTTAATAGGTTTAGCGTTGGACTTTCAAATTTACCAAGGTGCCCTTACCCCCTTGGAGACCGATCGTTGGATCTCGGCCCAAGTGTTATTTTGAGACTGATAAGAACTTTACCCGAATCCTCGTTTGTATTTTTCGATCGTTATTTTACTACGATACTACTTCTAGACCGGTTTAAACATCCACGGAACTGAACCATTCAAACCAATAGAATTAGAAATATTGTGCTCGAGGTTCATAGGTCAATGTCTAGTGAAGAAGCTGACCAGAGAGTTCGGGCGGATGGAAGGATTGTCGTAGTAAAGTGGAAAGACAATAAAACCGTTACGATGGCATCCACTTGCTTCAAAATCAATCCAATAAATCAATAAATACAGTCTCTAGGTCCACCAAAGAAGAAAGAGATCGCAAAAATATACCATGTCCCTTGGTCGTAAAGGAGTACAATAGTCACATGGGCGGAGTGGACATTTGCGACCAGCTAATTGAGTGCTATCGTACATGGATAAAAACAGTCAAATGAACTTTAAAGACGGCCTTTCACTTCCTTGACTTGGGTGTTGTTAATAGCCGGTTGGAGTACAAGAAGGACTGCGAATTGTACTAGATTCCAAAAAACAAAGTCTTAGATTTGCTTCACTTTCGCTTGGAAATAACTGAAGCCCTTCTTTGCAATAACAAAAGAAAGCGAAGAGATGTTGACGAAGATGATGAAGACAAACCACGTCCAAGTTCCAGTCAACGGTGTGCATCATTGCCAGGAGCAAGCAAAAGGTTTGATGGGCTTAACCATTGGCCAGTGATAGACAATCTTAAAAGTGCACGTATGTGCCGGATGAAAAATTGTTCAAGCCGAACGCGAACAAGATGCGAAAAATGCAACATTTATTTATGTTTTGCTCAAGGAAAACAATTTTTTAAAAGTTTTCATCAGCAAAAAAAAAATACTTCAATATTGTTTAATAATAAGTTCATTTTTTTATTGTTTTTTATTTTCATTCATTTTTTTAATAAGATTTAACGTGTTAAATGAATTTACGATGAAATAAAGATTATTTGAAATTAAACTGCTTTTTACTTTTTTGAATTATTTAAATACCAACCCGCAGTTTTGATTTTACTTTCGTCGGTACTGAAAGGGATGGACAAGGGTAGGTTGGAGAAAGTTGGGGTAGGTTAGATCAGACTGAGGCATGCAAGGGTGGCGCGTAGGTTTAGTGTAGATTAGTTTTTGATTTCATTAAAATAAAAAATAAAAAACAAAAAAAAATTACAAAACAAAAACAAAACAAAAAAGGATATACATATATACAAAGTATACATCATGTATGTATTTTTGTATATATATTTTACTTAAGGTAGGGTTAAGTTAGGTTTAGTTAGTTATACGATTTTTTATATAAAAATAATTTTTTTTTGATTCTAAGTTCTTTTTAAATATTATTTTTCTAAGTTATTCATGTTCATTTACCTCTAATTATTATAAGTAACTCATAAGGCCGAAAGCATAGTCTTAAGTTTTTCTGTTTGCTTTAGAGTGTCCGTATAGGGCGAGTAAGGTATTTTATGTTAGCTGTTATTGAAGCCAGTTTTAAGCATTTTTTTTCCTAGGGTTCTAAAAAAATTAAATAAAAAATAAATTTAGGAAAAAAAACGATCTGAGCTTATTATATCGAGAAAGTTGTTAGCTTTAAATATGTGGATGATAACTGACGTTTTTTTTTTTGCATGTGCCATCGTTAGTCAAATTGTACGGTTCTGAACACCAACGCAAATTCTCAATATTTTAAAGGCCCAGGTTAATTCCTTTAGCCAAGAATATTCTTTGCTATTCTATCCAAGATAATGTCTCCATTATACATAAGAACAATATTGGGTCCTACCACATTGTTATACATACAGTTGTGTTCACAAAATAGCAGTGCTCATACAGCCTTAAAAAATAACAATTTTTTTTATGTACTGCTTTTCGCAGAATGTGAGAGATTATACGGTTTTCATAAAAGCATATCTTCCCATTTTTATTACACATTCATTGAAAGGCTATGGTTGACGGCTGTTCATAATAATAGCAATGCCTGTGTTGTGATCAATAAAAGTTTAAAAAAAAAATTGTATTTTTTTTTTTTTGTGAGTAATTATTTATTTTCTTTGCGTTGCCGCATATTTACTAAGTTTAGTGTTATTTTAATTATTAGCAAAATGGGCCGATCAAAGTATTGCAGAGAAGAAATTCGAAATTTAATAAAAAGATTACGAAGCGAGGAAAAAACTTACCAGCGCATCCAAGATATCATAGGATGATTCGCTAAAATGGTGGTGAGTAGTACTTTGAAATGGCAAAATAAGCCCGAAACTCACAGACCTAAAAGAATGACCACTAAGCGAACTGACCGGAAAATTATACAATTGATTAAGCAGATTACGTCAATAAGCTCCAGTAAATAAAAGTCGAACTCAAACTCTCTGTGAGCACTGTTGCGGTAAGAAGACGCCTGCTTGAAGCTAAACTACCAGCTGGAAGTTCTCGCAAAGTACAACTTTTGACAGAAAACATGCGGTAAGAAGGAATATTCTCTGGAGCGATGAGAGCAAAGTCCTTATTTTTTGGTCCAAAGGTCGTCAGAAATATATAAGAAAGAAAGAAAATGCGGCACACGATCCCCGGCACACAGTTAAGACTGTTAAGCATGGTCGTGCAAAGCTCAGGACATGGGCGTGCTTCTCAGACTGCGGGGTTAGGCCTATATATCTTATCACATGCATAATGGACGCTGCAGAATATTTAAAAATTCACGACAAGGTCGTACTGCGGCATGCCCAGGAGGAAATGCCGTTAGTTTAAATCCACCAACACGACAACGACCCAAAACACACGGCAAAATGAGTAGGGTCATGGTTCGAAGAGAAAAAATTATCTGTTATGGAGTGGCGCGCAGAATCGCCTGATCTTAACCCCATCGAAAACTTGTGGCGCGATGCTAAAAATGCCGTCCATGAGGGAAAACCACAAAATGCCAATGAGTTGTGGGAGATAGTGTGACACTCATGGCAAGCTATACCAGCGGAGAGGTGTCGCAATTTGGTGAACTCGATGCAACACCGATGTTTCTCGGTCATAAAAAACAATGGCTGTGACACAAAGTACTAATAGTAAGCCATAATTATTCATGATTTCCTATCGATTTCTTAGTTTAGTTTTCTATTATTTTTTTCTAGATGTAATAAGTAGGTACTAAGCACTGCTATTTTTATGAACAACCTAATAATATAATTTAAGTTTTGCCTGCATATTTAAAAAAAAACAATAAATGTAAAAATGAAATACTTTGTTCTACATTGTTTGTAGAAAAAATAATATTTTGGATAATTTGAACATTTTTGTCTTATTTGGGGACCACTGCTATTTTTGTGAACACAACTATTTATCCTGTCTATTGGACCTCTGAGCTATCAGTATCAGTTAAAAATTTGATTTGTCTTATTTTTCGAAGCGTCATTCTAATAAATAAGTTATAATATATGTAGATTTGGTATTTTTCGTGTTTCAAGCAACTCATCATAATTTAAAGATCATCAGCTGGTGTTCCGATTTATCTACTATTTCAATCAAAATTTATTAACAGTTACTTCCATTATTGCCATTACCGGCTTTAACAATAAAAGAAACACAACAGAGTTTGACACGATTCTTCGGCTTGAACATCCAAGGTTCAGAAATCAGATATAAAATATTTCCGACTTATAATTGGAAAATTGACTTAGGCAATACAAAATTTAAGTCAGACATTTTAAACTTACAAACGAACACTAATAGCTCTCTATTTCTTTTTTTGTGAGACCGAAGTCTTTTGTTTTAATAACAGAACCAGAGAATTGAAAAAGGTATAATTTTCAAACAGTTTTTAGTAATCGTCTCTAGATTTCAATTCTTGTGAGTGTTCTTTATACGAGTATAGATGAAAGTCCTTATGAAAAATGGGCTAGTTTGAGGCCCAAGATTCTGCGAACGATGACGAGTCGTAATTTTAGGACAATATCTTGTCTTTAATGCTTTCCTCAAACCATGTTGCGAGTTTTTCGCCTAATACGAGTAGGAAAATTTACCATAATTTTCCGACTAATGTCAAATTTGAAGCCAATTGAACAATTTCCATGAGTTATCTGTTTCGTAAATGTATTGTTTGAATTTCTAATAATATTTCAACATTAATAGCTCGTGTCGAATTTAGAACATTGCCAATATAAGAAAAGGGAACTGCAAAGTCGCCCGTGATGCTCCGAAAGCCTAGAAAGCCGGTGTATTCACGGTAATGAAAAACAGAGATTTGATCTACACATCATTCCACCCTACAAATGCACATCTGATGTGCGTACTCGTATGCCATACCCCCTTACTCTCCATATGCAACGTTTGCACATCGGATAAGTCATCACTTCAGCATCGATAAAATTTAATTAACTCCCAAATCTCATTTGGTTCCGATAGCGATATACCGCCAACTCTACACATGTATCTGCTCATAAAACAGATTAATTAAAAAGGGTGCTTTGTCTGATGCCAAACCTGTCAGTTGCGAGGTGTAAGCCTTTTTGATACTGTTCTCTTTTGCTGCTAACATCTAGGAAGGGTAATCTATAAATTCTCTAAACGCCACTTCACGTTCTAAATATCTCAACTGTTCATTCTCAACTTGGAGAGTCCAGACCCAACGCTTGAATATAAGTATGCGTTGTACACAAAGCGTTGTGTGAGCAACTAATTTGCCACGGATTGGGTGGAGCTGTTATATATGTGTGCTATTTGTTATTCAGTAGTTCTCCGGGACCAGTTGGTTCAGCTTGGGGCTCGCCTTGGCAATTTATCCTAATCGAATTTGCTTCACGGCCATCGTAATGATTTGTATTTTAATTTTTAGTATGTGATGGGATTTTAGCGTTGCTCTGGTGGACCACTTGGTTGGTGGCTACGCCTCCAGATTTCGGCCACATAATTCAAGCTTCATTAATTACACACTAGAATGATTGACGGTGGACCATATATTTACATATTTAATTTGTTCTTAATTTGATTCTATTTTAAGTTGAGTTATGTATGGGAGGGAGATGAGAAATATTCCGTCATGAGATTCAATTATCGTGAATATGAGCTGATTAAATTATTTGTCACTGCGTTGCTGTACGAATGAAAATAGGATTATCATAAATTGGCACTTTTATATCATAATGACATGTTAGTTAAATGCTGAACCAACATTTTATGCGCAACATTAGTATAAATAAACAAAGTAGCAATTCTTCAGTCAGGCCTTCTAGCTTCAGCAGTAATTTGTAGGTCAAATTCCTAACAAGGATAACATTACGGTCGGTAGTGCATTAGAGTGCAAGCTGTTCAAATACTTTTGTTTGACTCCGCGAGAAATTTGAGAAGTTTTCCGAGTTAAGAAGGAATCAATGCTTCATACAATTGTGATGACTAATTTACTACGGAATTTAAACTTCGTGCCATTGACCTTAGATGCCAATAACCCTGCGACAGAGCACCCCCAGGTGTATGCCTAGCTAAATTATTTGCGCAAAACGCCCATTTTTAGCTTTTCTCCGTAGTGTTATCTGTATGAATTATTTTTCTGTACCGTACCGTCATATTACTACCGACCATTTGCAGCTCGGAAGTTCAGAGCCTCATTATAAATCCCGTTTTTTTTTGATATTTTTGCTATGCTTAGTCTTACACATAAGCAGTAAAAATCAAAAGCGGTTTTTATCGCAAACTACTGAAAGGGACTAAAAGGACATTTAAAATTTGAAAATCCTAGAAAAATAAATTGACATATCTTCTAAACATATCTATGTTAATAAACTACATCTCAAATTAAAACTACAATTGAAGACTTTCAATTGAAAAACAAATCGTTACAATCCGTAAACAAGTTTAAAAGTTAAAATTGATTTTGGAAAAAAAATGTATATAAATTTTACTAAAAAATTCCATTTTATTAACATTCAAATAATTAACAGTGTTATATTTTTCTCACCTTCTCGATAATTGCTCATCTTGCCGCGGTGCGGAGGCTTAATACAGGTAGTGACTCTCGAGACCTGTCTCTAGAGGAACCTGAAGCCAAGAAGCAATTACTAACTCTTCCTTACCTTTCCTTTTCCTCCGCACCCATCATCCCCATATTCCCCTAACTCTAAGAGGGTGCTAAGCTATTAATATGCGAATTTCGAATACCGAGTAACCTCCAATTTCACTCCAGCCTTTCTGCAGCGTCCCGGCCTCCGCTGTAGGTGACCGTTCCTTCCCATGAACTCGTGGGAACAAAAATTCCCAATTACAAGTTATCAAAAAGAGTGATGCCTCTCAGATGAAATCGTCCGCTAACGCATGTGATTCTTTGCCGCCGGACGGAAAGCAGAAGATGTGTCTTCTCTCTCCGATTCCAGCTCTACACTCTGTGAAGATTCTGCGAGTATGCTCTTAGATGAAATCCCGGACGCAGAAGAAAACGAAACCATCGTTGTTGAGAATATATCTCTACCACCTGGTGGCTTCGTCAAACTAAAGTCGTCTGAACAGAGACGCTTTAAGGCCGGCATTAAGCAAAAAAAAAAACCTGGAGGAGATGAAGCCCTAGCATACGAAAAAATCTATTCAGCCGATAATATCCCGCCGAACCTCGCCAAAAGCAGGACAATCCGCAAAACGACAAAGAAAGCTACAGTAGTGTAGCTGGGAAAACAAGAACTAAAATGCAAAGTGACTTATCGTTTTAATGATGTCAAAATCATTAGAAGAAGTCACGAAAAGGTGTCAGTGGAACCTTCACCAGTCGCTGCAGATACCAGTATGGTGGTTGCACCTACTATCGTATCCAATACCACAGGTAGCAACCATCAGAGGCCAGAGCAGATTATAGATCTGCTCTCGCAAAATACAACCTCGAATTTTGGAAATGCAAGATAAAGTCTTGGAGGAAACGTTGTGAAAGCGTATATTAATTACCAACCGCGGCTACAGTCCGATGTGAACCGTGGCCTCAACGAGAAAGCGTCTCCAGCTGGCACGATCTTTTGCCAGTTGTTTCTAATGCCGCTCTCCCAGTTGGTTAAGGTCCCCTTCCATCTGTGTGCGCCACCATATATTCGGTGGTCAGTCTTAAATTCGGTTGCTGCTTCGACCCTCAGGGCTGGTTTGGAAGACTAGGCCGATGTCGCCGTATAATTCGTCGTTGTGTCTTCTCCTCCACTCTTCGTTTATACAAACGGGACCATAGATTGAACGCAGAATTTTCCTCTCGAAGCGACCAAAGGCATTTTCATCCGTTTTCGTTAAGGTCCAGACCCCTGCGCCGCAAAGGAAGATCAGGATGATCAGTGATTTATTTAGTCCTACCTTGGTTTTCGAGAGTGTGCTCAACTTCTCAATTGCCTCTTGAGCCTAAGGAAGCAGCGGTTGACTAGAGTAATTTTGCGCTTAATCTCAGCGCCAATGTTGTTGTCGCTGGTCACTAGTGAGCCAAGGTAGACGAAGTCTTTGACGAGTTCAAATTTGTACCGTCAATTGTGACGTTCTGACCAAGACGTCGATCTTGTGCGTCTTTTTTGGATGACAGCACATATTTGGCTTTACCCTCGTTACCCTAAATTTCACTTCACACTTCAATGACGACTCGGTCAATGACTTCAATGGTCAAAGTCATCCGCGTACGCAATCAATTGCATATACTTAAAATTGATCGTACCCCTTGTGTGTATGATATTTTCAACCCCGATGTTGAAGAAGTTACATGACAGTGAGTCACTTTGCCTAAATCCTTTTTTAACATCGAAAGTCTAGGTTAATTCGCTACCGACATTGATGAAAATCGACAGCGAAAATTGTCATCCTGCACAATCGGACAAGTTGGCAGGGATCTTAAAACTAGACATGGCTCGGTATAGCTCGTCCCTATGCGCACTGTCATATGCGGCTTTAAAATCGACTAAAACATGGTGTGTGTCGATTTGGAATTCTTTGGTCTTTTCCAAGATCTGCCGCAGTATGAAAATTTGGTCTATTGTGGATTTACCTGGCCTGAAATCACACTGATAGGAAGCTCTCAGATTATCCACAATGGCTTTCAAGCGTTCACACAGTACGGCAGAAAAGATCTTGTACGCGATGTTAAAGGGACTTATTCCTCTATATTTGGCGCAGTTAAAGGGATCTCCTTTCTAATGGCAAACTATGTTCAGATTCCATTCGTCGGGCATGCTTTGCTCCGTCCATATTTTACAGATGAGCTGGTGCATGCGTCCTACCAACTCATCTCCATCTAGGTCAGGCGGACGGAATTCTCTTGTATCTTCGTCCGTTGCGAATTGATCATTCTGCCTGACAGCAGTATCAGATTTCTCATCGCCGTTATATAGTCTACAGAAGTGGAAAGTGACTCTATTACTAGTTGTCCGTCTTCGTCCCTACAGGCTTCCGCTCTGGCTTTATAGCCTGGCATGTTCGTTTTACTTTTTCGTAAAACTTGCGAGCGTCATTCCTGTGGTAGCATCTCTACATCTACTCGATGTCACGCTTTTCGTGCTCTCTTTTTTTCCTCTTCAAAAGTGTGTGTTCCTCTCTCCTTTTCTGCTCACGTAGCGTAAAGCTCACAAGCGGCTCTCATCCGTCTATGTCGAATGGCTTTGTTGGCGGTTTGCTTTGCTACATGGGCTTGTTTGCATAGCTCATCAAACTAGAGACGGTTTGAAACCCAGCACATCAAAGGCAGCGTCTCTGTAACCTGCCTGCATTAGATACCTAAGCCGAACGCTAAATTTTAACATAAAAACAGTCATGCAAATGTTAAGCACGGGAGGACTTTATTACGGTTTAGGTTTATATTTTGTAGATGGTAAAAGAGAGAACAGAGAGAGAAAGGATGCCGTGGTGCAATAGGTGGTGTGTCGACCTCTGACGCACTATGAGCGAGTTCGAATCCCAATAACACCAATCAAATGTTTGTTTCGCGGCTTCTCTCCTCGGCGGGGTACTGGTAAAATCCCCCGTAGTACACTTGCCTTGAAAAAGTTTCTCGGCTCTCACTGTTCAGAATCGGTATTAAACTGCAGGTCTCTTTCATTTGTGTGAAAAACAAATCGCATACAACATACATAAGTCAATAAGAGAAGCTTGGCTCTGGCTCTCCGTGGGCTGTAACGCCACACATAATACGAATACTGTTTTAATATTGCGACCTTGCAAAAATCCTCCCTGTTTCCCAACATGTGAAGTTAGCCTAACTTTGTACAAAGTATATTTTTTTCGTAGTCTTAAACATGTCGAGTTTTGTGCCAAGAGAAGAGCATTTGCGGGGAATTTTATTGCACTATTTTACAATATTTTAAAAAAATCTGCAGCTGAAGAAGAATTCGTGTTTAAGTTGAGTTCGCTCTGTCAGAACCATCATAAAGGCTCATTTCAGACCCTAGCTGAGCTTCTAAAATCTAAATAGATACAAGGATCTTACATGTAGAAGCAAAAATATTGGATGCCGCACGAGCTTAAGCCGAGAGATGTCGAATGGTATTTTTTCACGTATGAACTGCTTCAACGGAAAAATATTTATGAGCTGGTTGTAGGTTATTATAAACTGTTCAAATCGAACGAGATCATCGCGGAGAACCGCTATCAACTGCAACTGGAGCGTTTGAGCTGAGCCTTGAAAAAATATACAGCACACTATAAGGCGATTTTGCTACCTGACAACGCTGTGCACGTTGAAAATCAGAGATAATTTACTTGCAAACGCTTAAATGGGGAATTCTAGTCCACCCGCCGTATTAACCAAACATTCGATGGCACATGACATGGTCGAGCCTCAAGACCATTCTTGAAGGATCTGAAAATACAGGTCGATTTTCCGTGGAATTTATATGCTGCCAGAAAGGTGAGAAAAAGTAGTTGCTAGCGATGCGCAATGCGTTCAGGAAAATATTTTTTCAGACTTATTTTAATAAAGCATTAATTTTCATAAAAAAAAACAACGAGAACTTATTCAAGTTTTTAATACAATTTTGTCTTTTTATTGCTTAAGCATAAAGATGAAAGACTTGATAAAATGACATACAAAATGTTCCCAATGCTCGATTATTCGTTGCAATCACTATTATACGAGTATATATGAAAAAATGTTTTGTGAATTTAAAAAGCGTAGGCTGGTTTAACCTAAACCAAAAACTTGAATTTAGGTCGTAAGCGATAATGCTGAACATTTTGCATATTACGCCTCATATAAAATATTTTTATTATGAATGGTACACTATCTGGAATCAGCAGAAGTTTATCCATTGAAGTCGGGGAATGATTATATTAGGCAGATTATTTTTTTAAGAATACGGGTAGAGTCTACTCATGTTATTATTATTACCGGCCATTTGGAACTCGGGAAACTACTGATATATTCCTTCAAATGTTTCTCATAAAGCCAAATCTCATGCGACAAAACCACAGCTGTGATATATGACGTTCTTATTTTGTTCTAGGTATATGTACGTCAAACATTTTGATCATTCATCATCAAATTTGTTCGACTTGATTCGGGTGCACATCAGTATGAATTGGCTGATATCTCCTGAAGTCTTCTTAAACAAAGTTTACTTCCGGATATAACGTAAAACATGAGAGTGTAAAAAGGAATCGAGGGGTGTTAAAATGAATTTAGAATTTACTAGTACCTTTGACGTGCTCCACATAAAAGACAATCAACATTGGACAATCCAAACTCCGGTGTTTGGATATTAATTAACTTTCTGGAGTAACATATCGCATTTATATAACGCAACTTCTTATATACTGTACATGCAGTTATAGACATAATTTATATTTTTTTCATTTTCTTCCTCTTTTGTTTGTTTGGATAACAACTTTTACAGTGTATTGAGATCAATTCGAAATTCAGAGGTGGGTCATAGCATACTCACTCAAGCAAAATCAAATATTTTATCTTGTTCTAATTTTCTTATGAGGCACGGACGATTTATTTAACTCCTTCGGACCATTCGAGGGACCCCCATCGTTCTGTTAAATTAACAAAGGCACCACGCTGCGCACATGGCAGTGCAGTTAATACGGCGACTTATTTATGTTGTTGTTGTATTCTGAAGAGCGGCCGTATTTAAATATTTAATGAACTTAAATATTGTTAAAGGCATTTATGTCATTTGGTATGGTTCATTCATAAGTGTAGAATAATTCTCTTCTTGATTCTGTTTCTTTCTGGATCCATACACCATCCGCCAGCGTGCCAGCGTGCCGGACGGCGAGAATTATATTAGATACTGTTATTTAATGCGATCAACGAGAGTGACTTGAATTATGGATCACAGTGGAATATAATTTATGGCACCGTTTACCTAATTTGTAGTAATAATAATTATCGTTTCTCGAAGATAACAAAGTCGAGCGGCTTAGGTTAAAAGGATTATGCGTATTTACTTCCTTCTTCCTTTCGTTATTGTTTTGTTATATTGTTTTCATTTATATTGGAATATCATAATTTAATGTATGTGATAGGTGTTAAAAAATACTTTACATCTTTCAAGCGTCGAGGATTCTGGTGATTTATGATTATCCAATGTAGACAAATGCAGATAGAATCTGAACACCTTATGAAAGGCAAAATTACATTCAACTCACGCACATCAATATGAAATATAGATTTCAGTCTCAGTAAACCAAATGGGAAGAAAAATTCATCATTTATACGGCCGGATATAATATATCATAAAAATCATTTATTAAACACCTAGATGTAATGATCGACACGAAAAGGTGTGTCATGGCGTAAATGCTCTCAACAGATTTCTTGACTTTAATGAAGGTATCAAACTGAAGGCAGGACGAAGAGAGCTGGTACCAATACCTAAGGATGAGATGCATACCCCCGATCATACACAGGAGCCACAGTTAGTACCTAGAGAAAGACATTAATTTCTAATCAGCCTCACGAAGTGATCCCTAACGCGGATCCCTAAGTTGGAGTGAGAAGAGGATAGTTCAGTAAATGTAAAAAGTGGGTAATGCGGGTTTTTTGTATCTTCCAAAGATAATACTTTCTCTGGCGGATCCAAAATAAGCCTACATTGCCGTCTGAACAGTCTATATAGGGTAAAAATCACAACTTCTATTAACATCCATATTTAGGTATGTGAAGGCCATCACTAACTGGAGAGTCTTACCAGATGTTACGTTGTCAGATTATAAATATAATGAATTCCAATTAAAGCATGGGATCTCCCCCTCGCAGCCCATGCGGAATTCGAGAAATACGCACTGCTTGAGAAATCCACTCAAGCCCTGCCTAAACTCAGAACTAAGCAATTGGTGGAGGGTGCCGTTCATAATCCGAGCAGCGCCTTCACCAACTGTTTCGAACTTGCATGTCCTGTCAAAAAAACCTCCCAGCAGGAAATTAGTTCCCGAACTCGGAAGATGACTGGAATAAGTATCGATCAAAGCAGAAGGAATATAAGAAGCTTATTCGTAAATCGAAGAATGATTCCCATAAGTCCTTCTGCGAAGAGATCAAATCCCTGAGCGCGACCATCAAGTTGGTTAACGTTCTCAAACGAGGAAAATCGACAAAGCTGGATGTACTCAGAAAGTCTGATGGTACCTTCACCGAGTCTAAAGCAGAAATTCTTAGTTTACTGTTGCAGACCCATTTCCCGGGAAATCAAAATGTCATCGGCTCGTTGCACACTTCCTCATGGTAACTACGACTGAAACGATCAAACCAACTCGGCGTAGCTGGTATATTGCGTCACGCGTGACTCCTACTGAGGCCATTGAATTTGCTATGACATCTTTCGATGGATTCAAGTCGCCGTGCACTGATGGGATGTACCCCAAAACATTATCGTTATGCTACAAACAGGTTTAAGGCAGTTGCTTCCTACTCTGAAAAGAATTTTCACTGCTAGCCTGGCACTTGCCTATATACCTATTTCTTGGCGTGCGGTGGAAGTGGTCTTTATTCCCAAAATATGGAAAGAAGATTACTGACTCGCCAAGAGTTTTAGACCAATCAGTCTAACATCCTTCTTGCTGAAAAGCAAGGAGAGACTAGTAGAGTTGCACGTGCGCAAAGTTGCTTTTCGAATGCATCCTTTCTAGGACATGCAACATGCTTATCAGCGCGGAAAATCCTGCGATACTGCGCTTCAAAACCTAGTTGAGAGAATTGAATGCGTTCTTGTAAGGAAAGAGTACGTCGAAAGGCATTTTCGTCGACATTGAGAGAGCTTTTGATAACGCTACTTTCGACAGCATGTGTAACGCTGCTAGACGGCATGGCGTAGATGAAGCACTGGTTTTGTGGATCAAAGCAATGCTTGTGCACAGGACATTGATCGCTGCTGCAGGCCTCGAACAATGTGTCAAGCCTGGAGTAAACAGGGGTTGCCCGCAAGGTAGCTTCTTGTCTCCGCTGTTATGGTGCATGGTGGTCGACTCTCTGCTCCATGCTCTCAATGCCTTTGGAATCTATGCCCAGGCCTATGCGGATGATGTTACTATTCTCTCTGTCGGCTCATATTTAGCGACTGTCTGTCTCAAAGCGCAGGCGGCGCTAGATGTGATTGTAGACTGGTGCACGAGTAATGGGCTGTCGGTTAATCCTCTTAAGACTGATGTCGTTCATTTCACGAGAGGGAGAAAAAAACTGGCATTACTCAGCTGGTGCTAAAAGGTATTGTCGTCCCGATGTCCAAGGAAGCTAAGTACCTAGGAGTCATCTTAGATAGCAAGCTTCTTTGGTCAAAGCATGTTTAGTCAGAAACCACCTAAGCGCTGTCAGCTATTTGGCAATGCAAAGGTCCCTTCGCAAAACATAGAAAAAGGTCCTCTGGATCTACACGGCAATGATAAGACCGATCATCTCATATGCATCGGTTGTTTGGTGCAACAGGCTAACACGCAAACACGTTGTGGCCTCTTTCACCAAACTCCATAGAGCGGTCTATGTCAGCTATACAGGGGCTTTCCCCAGCACGCCGGGAGCTGTTCTAGATACTATGATGAGTCTTCCACCCCTTAACATATGTACATAGGTATGTATATATCAGAGAGTGCCCACTGAAAACCATGTCTCGCCTCAAGAGAATCGGTCTTTGGTACAACTCGCATTGGAGTGACAGAGTACTTGTGCGAGAAATATCTTACAACCCCTGTCTCATGGATATGCCTTCTGATGCAATGACACCTGCCATCCTACTACGCTGTAATTTCACAGTCACATTTCCATGGCGTCAGCACTGGCTTTGGCCAGACACTGAACCTGGAATGGACTGTCTTCGCATTTTCACAGATGGCTCCAGGACTGGGCGGGAGTCCGGCACTGGTGTTTTCTTAGAGCGCGAAAACATTCGACTGATCTTCTCTTTAGGAAAATATGCGTCTGTCTATCAATCAGAGATTCACGCAATCCTAATGGCCATGCACTATGCTGTGAAGCATAGAGAAAAAGCACATGCGTCTGCAGTGACAGCGAAGCTGCACTCAAAGCTATGTCCAACCCTCTATTCAACTCCAAATTAGTGCATGAACTCAAAACCTTTTTTGAACAAAGTCGGAAGACTAAATTAACTAAGGCTTGTATGGGTCCCAATGAAAGCCTAGAAGGGGCTCGGGATCTGAACCCGCCTTTGGTCTACCTACTTCCACCCTCAAATCTGACATCAACGACTGGGTCTTTAATGCACACAGTCGTAGATGGAGGGAATATCCAGGATGCAGGATGACTAAGCGCGTACGACCTAATGTCTGCAAGAAGTCCGCAACATTCTTCTTATCCTTGGCGTCATTACGGGCCATTACACTTTTGCCAAGCATCTCTACGGGCCTGGCATAAGTGAGACGCCTACCCGCGCCGCATGTTGGGAGGAGGATGGGGCCGACGTGGTGTGTGCCGAATCTCTCAGCTCTAGATCACTGAAGCCCCTAGTCACTTTTCTCCGGACAACAGGGAAAATACAATAAAGACAAGGTGTCTGTCTGGTAGTACAATTGACCAGTATTTGTGTCTGAGTGCTCCAACAGATAGTAGAAGCCTCCAATAAAAAAAAAACATCCATATTTTGTATGATTTATTTTTCCCATAAGAGAAAGGCATTAACTATTTAGTGCCTCCTTTAAGATTCATATCTTTGCGAACTACAATAGAAATACCGATGGCTTAGCTGTTGCTGGTATTCGAACCCCTTATTTTTGGCACCAAAGGGGAATATATAAAGGATAACGAAATGATCAATCCAAAGAAATTATTCATTCTAAGCATAATTCTGGGTTCTGTAACTTGACTTTCGAAATGTCGAAATGTACCCAACGTGGAATCCAATAGCAAAGCATAGAATTCATCTTGTAAGCCACTTTTTTGAGGCGGAGACGGCGAAAATATGTTTAGCTCCACAGTGACCTGGAACAACGACATCAGCTGAAATTCTGAATCACTCTTGCCGATTGCTGTTTCTTAGGGCTCAGAAGGCAATAGAGTAATAGAGCCCTCTCACGTATGGCCAACTTAACTTTATACAAGACCCCTATAATCCCGGTCTTGCTGTATAGTGCAGAAGCATGGACCCTATCGAAAGCGGATGACCAAGTCCTGAACAGAGCACGGCCGCATATAGGATGGCGCATATAGGGGGCCTCAGCTAACTCGATGTGCGACACTGAAAAAGGTTAGCGAAAGATCTAGCTACCTGGAGGGGCATGTTGGGTGAGACTCAGGTCCCCGAACTGTAACGCCTGAGAAGAAGAAGAAGAAGAACTACTTTTTAGTTATAGTTTCTGCCAAAATCAAATCCATTTTTGACAAAATATCTATTTACGAATACGCTGTAAGCTATTTAACTAAGTTTAATATGCAAGAAGCTTTAAGCTTATAACCTAAAGAACCAACTTTACAAAGTTTTTTTGTATCTTAAAATATTTCTGCTACTAGCTTATTATATTACAGTGCTTTAACTAATGTTTATTTTATTTTATTTACTTACTAAACAGAAAAGAAAAAAACATATTACAATAGAAATAAAATACATTCATTTAACCAAAAAATCACAAGTGGTCTTCGTCTTCATCAAACTTAGGAACTTCGTATTTAGATAAAGGATTTTTGTAAATAGGACTATTGTAGACCACCGAAAACCTATCATGTTTTAAAAATTTCGCGTATTCGCGTGCATCAGAAACTTTTATGTAAGAAATTACTATAATGATTATAATTAAGCCCAACAATATCGTGATGGAGAATATAAATCCACCTAACTTCAAAACATCAACCGGAGTACAGTCATTAGTTTTAATCAATATAACAGTCTTCAGTAAATCTTCCGTATTATATGTGAAGCTATGATCACATTTCACATCGTCTTTGCCAATAATGCGAACGATGCATACATCATGCATCATTGTAGACCTGTCTTGTTCGATTTCACTAACAAATGTGTATTCAAAAATTTCACTCTTATGGTTTGAGCACAACTCAGTTATATTATCACAGTAATAAAGTCCAAGCTTCTGTTGTATAAGGCATTTTACACACGACTCGTAGAACAAGCACAATTTGTTTTCATTCTCCCAATCGATCTCACAAAATGTCCCACGATATGGCTCATCGCACACGCATTTGCTACACTGACATTTTCCCCGATCTGAGCAGATTTCACCATTTGGCGACTTGCAGTCTTCTGATGAAGATTTACAATTACAGTTGCTACCAGACCAACCATATTTACAAACACAACGTCCACAGTAGCAATCGGCCTTATCGGGATCGCAATCTTCGCAGCTGGGACATTCACAATATTTGCCGCTGTAACCTGGAAAACAGTGGCAAGTGCCGCAATCACATTCGCCTCTATTGGAACAAATTGGACCCAACTCTGGAAGATTCTTAAGTGGCTGACGGCATTCCTTTTCAATCGACACGGACGTAGTTGCATTGCTTAAACTACAGGAACAAAATAGTCCGCCCCTAAAAAAAAGAAATTTAATTATTCAATTTAAGTCAACTTAGTTTATTAAACTTTATTGTGGATCAAGATATAAAAAGTCTTACATTTATATAATTGGTTAAACAGTTTCAAGACTTAACATTTCTTTGGGGCTTTAACCTATTTCCCTTTAACGAAGATATACGAGGGTGGTCCGATAAGTACTTAGCCCACAAAAGAAAAACAAAAATGTTCGAGAAATGGCGATTTATTTTTCAATATAGCTCCTTTTAACTCGAAACACTTGACCCAGCGATGCTCTAACTTCTTCAACCCGTCTGAAAAATACGTTTTCTCGAGGTCTGCAAAGCAGGCCTCCGTGGCGGCGATGACCTCCTCATTCGACTGAAATTTCTGCCCGACAAAAAGAAGTCGCACGGGCCCAAATCTATAGAATACGATGGATGGGGCATTTCGACCAATTTGGCCGTGGCGAGGGCGGAGGTGTGAGCCGGTGGGTTATCATGGTGGAAGAGCACTATTTTCTTCGCCAAGTGGGGCCGTTTTTTCTTCAATTCGGCGTCGAATCGGCCCAATAATTTGGCAGCCCTGTGACCGTTTTGCCCTTCTCCAGGTAGTCGATGTGGATCACATCTTGTGAATCCCATAAAACGGTGGCCATCACCTTTCCGGCCGATGGGACAGTCTTCGCCTTCTTCGGAGCACGTTCGACGGGTGAAGTCCGCTGTTTCGACTGTTCCTTGGTCTCTGGTGTGTACAAGTGGATCCATGTTTCGTCGACTGTCACGAAACGACGCAGAAACTCCTTCGGATTGCGCGTAAACAGCGTCAAACACTGCTCTGAGGTGGTCTCACGGTTGCGCTTGATGTCCGGAGTGAGCAAACGCGGCACCCATCGCCATCGGCAGCTTTCTCATGCCCAAAATTTCATGCAGGATATGACTAACGCGATTTTTTGAAATGCCTACTGTCTCAGCTATCTCGTGCACCTTCAATCTGCCAATACGAGATCGTGGATTTTTGTCACGTTATCCTCCGTGGTAGCCGTTTTAGGGGCACCTGGACGTGGCTCATCAAAAACCGACGTGCGACCACGTTGAAACTCGTTAAACCAATTTTTGATGGTCGCCATCGAAGAAGAAGAGTCACCGTACAAAACGCTCCAAACGCTCTTTGATTTCGCTGCGCGATTTCCCTTCCAAAAACAAGAATCGTATCACCGACCGATATTGCTCTTTTTCAATTTTTCTAAAGTCAGCGGACACTCCCGCTTCCACACGCGCTCAAAACAAATCTACTAGTCCGATCCGGCTGAAATTTCGACAGTAGCCGTCTACTAGAATGTACTACAGTAAGTTGCTCTTGCGATACTGGCGCCATCTGGCGGTGAGGCTAAGTACTTATACCTCCCTCGTATTTGTTTATTTATGATAATGATATGAGAAATGATAATAATCACTGGTGCGTCGCAGAAGTTATTCGTGTCGTAGAAAAAATTATAAAAACTATGTAAATAACATAGGTATAAAGTGCCGATGCGATTAAGCCTCTCGCTCCTATCAGACGCAGAAACCAAACTGACGGTTTCTGACGCAGTTTGAGGTAGCGCATCCGATAAAGGATGTCACCGTCTATCGCTCACATCGTGAGCTATGTCAACTCCCAATAAATGTTCATCATAACTGTAAAGGCCCAGGTACAAATCGACAATGTAAAATTAATCTCCGATGTTGATCTATAGGTCAATAGCATTGCTAAAACGTTACGCCACAACATCAGTTCGACCTATTCGAAAAAAAAACATAAAATAACTAAACTTTGTCAAAATCGCAGGAAATCCTGACCATGAAGACTTTAAGATTGAAAGCCGTTGAATTGGCATCACTGCATCCGAAGACAAAGCGCCCGTTTTTCGAGAGTACTAGGAGTTTGCGTTCAATTCGGAACTTCCAGGAGGAGGTGGAAAGGGAAGAAGCACTCCTCATCTGCTTTAGTTAGTGCACTCTGCAGAAGTTCAATCTTAGTTTCTGTCTCTTAAAAGGCCTGATTGACTTACTGAACGAAATCTTCCCAGCGCCTTTCACCATTTGTTTTGACTATTAAACACTCACTTTATCCCAACTGACGAAAAATCACTCTTGATTGATTTCTTGTCAAATGTATCATTTGTCAGGGATTTCATACTAGCTCCAATAAAGTTCGTCCGATTGTCGCTCCTAATATGCAATGGAATCTCTCATCTGTTAACGACGTTTTTGATGCAAAGGATGTAAGCATCTTTCCAGCCACTATCTCCAGGTTCATAGCTCTCACTGTTCAACATGTAAAGTAGGCGATCCAACGCTTCTCCCGTAGGCGTACGGCAACTGCGGCAATGTCATTGTTATAGACTTTTTTCTGGGTCTGACGGTATATCTGACGGATATTTTAACAGCCATGATAGGTAATGCTACCGGGTTGTTGGGGCTGGTTCGTTTCTACAATAGCTTACGAATGGAGGGCCCATTTATCCATCTAAAACCGAGGCAAAGCAAGAGTAGGTTCATTCTCTGGGTTTAATTGAATCAAGTCCCAACCTTAGTGATCCCCTCAGCCACTCTGTAAAATTTCGGCTATACGTTAGGCCACAAATTGCTTGTGGCGGCGACGATCCGAATGGAGCCAGGGGCACAGGCTTAGAATCTCCCTTACATACCCTATCAACTAACAACTCCGAGCGAGATACGGATTTTTTTTTTTACTTCTCTCTCGGACGATATGTGAGCCACGCTCGATGCGAAAATACGTTACGGCGCTGAACCCTTCCTCATAAGTATCAACGAGCCTCACTTAGCTCTTATTAAAAAGCGTCGTCTGTGGCATCTAGGAATACCCAATTGAGCCAATCAGGGTAGAATCAACCTCCAATCTTTCCACCGCGTATACATATCATGTCTGGAATTAGGTCATCATCCAACTCCTGTGCTACATACGAGTATTGTCTTCAGCGTGATTTTCAATGGAAGAACATCTCATCTCCATTACTTGATCTTGACGACTGCCTTGGTGACTTCAATAGCTTTTGGTACACTATCGAAACTATCTACATAGACTTTTACGTAATGATGACACGAAAGATTCGATGGCGTTGAAGTTTTTGACGAAAACTACTAAACAAGGAGAGCTGGCAGCGCCGAAGGGCTGCATATATACATATATACATATACATATATTCCGATTGGGCAGTCTTCATCTTATCGCAAAAAACACTGCTGGGAGTGCTGATTCTCTGATCTTAGTAATACTAGTGTCCTTCATGTCTCCCGTAATTGCCACGGATGTTGTACAAAACTACACAAACTCGTCAGTTCTGTTCGGCAAAATGAAATAATGAGATGTTCTACGAACTACAGTTGCCGCATCGGAGATGAAACGTGCAGGTTTAATAAGGTGCTTAACACTAAAATGAGGCGAATACTAAGTTCTCGGAGGGTGTATGCTTGCTTCAGATGGTTGTCTCCACATTAGAGCTTCCAGGGTCAGGAGTATTTTCTTGGCTAGTTGAAAACTGTCAGGTAACTCAAGAGGAAGAGGTGAAAACGATGCTTTACTTTCGTCGAAGTTTTTGCCAATAATTGCTGCGCTCTTTGGGCTCTGTCGGATAGTAATTTCTGCTTTGGCCGTTTGACCCCAACGTTTTCGGTACAATAGTATTCGTCAACCAATCATTGAGTACGTTCTAGAGGCTAACTATTAACATTTACTCATCAAACAGAGTGAATATGCACACCATTGAGGCTAACACCATTATCAATGTTGTTAATTATGCGCGCGCTCATAAAATCGCGCTGTTATTCATGTGTAAAAAACGTATTCCAATTATAATTATATTATATATAATTTGATTCCGGAAAACTAAGTAAGTTTTGATACATTACCATGTATTTGACTAATCAAATTGCACAAATAAAGGATTTGTAGCGTGACACTTCTTTGCGTTGAACAAAAAAGGTTTCCGCAGTTGCAGCCGCACTTGCTGAAACACCAGTATTAAAAACAGGGTAGGTTAGGTCAGGTTAAAGAAGGGGAGTGTAATGGTTGAGCATCATTTCCACTCGGAAGATAAAGGGCCCATTGTGATTCCCTTTATTTGTGGAGTACACATACTCGTACAACTAACCTGTCCTATCACGTGGTGGCTGAAACCACCCCGTGCTCTTTATGAATTTTAGGAGATCCGATATAATCGTACATATCTGCATTTGCTAAACTGCATCTCTGTAAGGAATCTTTGACCCAGAGAAGCTAGGCGCCGATTCTGGAGAGCTGGGCATTGGCAAAGTCTCGGTTTCTTCCTCGTCGCCGCAGCTCCGGCAGAGATCGCTCGATCCTGAGTTCCATTTCCGGACCATTGCTCCGATGAGACAGTATCCCGCGATCACTACGGCGAGCATACGGATCGATCCAGCACCAATAACTTCTTTGTTTTTTCGATATTAAGCTCTGGCCACGATGATCTTGTCGTGTGGCTATAGTTTCTTGTAAGCCAAGACGAGTTGGCTTCTTTTACAATTGTATCATTTATGATCCGTTATAATGATCGGTGGTTACAGTGACGTGTCCGTTTCGCTGATGTCCATTTCAGACCCTTGCCTGGCCAATTCGTCCGCTCTTTCTTTCCCTGCGATTGAGGCCCGGGACCCAGCAGAGTTTGACTTTGTGGTGTCTGATGGACTTCAGTGAGTCGCGACATTTCATGACAGCCTTTGATCTCAGTGCAGCCTGGCTGTCTACAAAGGTGGTAACATCCGATGGTGGGATATCGATTACTTGTAGGTGTCTGGCTGCTTTCTCTATTGCTACGATTTCTGCTTGGAAGACCCTGCACAAATCAGGGAGTCTAAATGATTCCTGTTTGTGGAGGTGTCAGAGAAGAAACCGGCCCCAGTGCCTGTGTCCATTTTCGATCCGTCGTGAAGAGGGTAATGTCATGCTCGTTGATCACGGCGTTTGATAGCCACTCTTCTCTGTCGGGGAAAAGGATTGGTATTTTGAGAGAGAGGTCATTGTGGGGGGAAATATAGTCGGTCGTAGTTACTAGGCTACTAGAACCATGTTTCTTTTCTATGTCATTTATTATTCTGAGTATAGCCGTATATCCATAGTTGGCGTGGACAGAGGACTCCTATAGTATGAGAACGCGAACAAGGTGTCATGTGCGTTATTGTGATATTGTAACACTCGTTTAATCGAGAATATTGCTCCTAAGTACATCGCCGTTTACAAAGTTCGATTTTTTGTGGTTTGAACACAAGATTTGGAAACGATGGACAGCGAATTAAGTGTTTCCAGCAGAAATCACTGCTTCTGAGAGCTCTAGGGTTGAACTATATGCCTAATAAAATTGTTCATAGTGAATTAAAGTAAATATTTATCAAATAAAGGCTTTTTTTCAACCGAAAAATTGGTCGTTCACAAAAAAGTTATCAAGTCTTTTACTTATTAAAAATAAACTAATATCCTATTTTCCTTGTTACTTAAGATTGTTCCCATAAGTAATCACCTTTACAAATTTGGATTAATTGGGTTAAGCCCTGTCGAACTAATTTCACCTTAGCCTTGGAGAAAATTATGACCAAGCTTGAATTCTCTTCTAACATTGCCCATCCCAGCTGAATTATGGATGTCTATGAACCATAGTAAAAATTAGACATACGAGGGTGGTCCGATAAGTACCTAGCCTCACATCCAGATGGCGCCAGTATCGCAAGAGCAACTTACTATCGTGTAGTACATTCTGGTAGACGGCTACTGTCGAAATTTCGAATCGGACTCGTAGTTTTGTTTTGACCGCGTTTGGAAGCGAGAGTGTCCGCGAATTTTAGAAAAATGGAAAAAGAGCAATATCGGTCGGTGATTCGATTCTTGTTTTTGGAAGGGAAATCGCACAGCGAAATCAAAGAGCGTTTGGATGCTGTGTACGGTGACTCTTCTCCTTCGATGGCGACCATCAAAAATTGGTTTAACGAGTTTCAACGTAGTCGCACGTCAGTTTAACGTCGGATAACGTGACAAAAATCCACGATCTCGTATTGGCAGACCGCCGATTGAAGGTGCGCGGGATAGCTGAGACAGTAGGCATTTCAAAAGATCGCGTGGGTCATATCCTGCATGAAATTTTGGGCATGAGAAAGCTGTCGATGGCGATGGGTGCCGCGTTTGCTCACTCCGGACAACAAGCGCAACCGTGAGACCACTTCAGGACAGTGTTTGACGCTGTTTAAGCGCAATCGGAAGGAGTTTCTGTGTCGTTTCGTGACAGTCGACGAAACATGGATCCACTGGTACACACCAGAGACCAAGGAACAGTCGAAACAGTGGACTTCACCCAGCGAACGTACTCCGAAGAAGGCGAAGACTGTCCCATCGGTAGGAAAGGTGATGGCCACCGTTTTCTGGGATTCACAAGATGTGATCCACATCGACTACCTGGAGAAGGGCAAAACGGTCACAGGGCTGTACTATTTGTAATTATTGGGCCGATTCGACGCCGAATTGAAGAAAATACGGCCCCACTTGGCGAAGAAAAAAGTGCTCCTTCACCATGATAACGCACCGGCTCACACCTCCGCCCTCGCCACGGCCAAATTGGTCGAATTGGGCTACGAAGTGCTGCCCCATCCACCGTATTCTCCAGATTTGGCCCCGTGCAACTTATTTTTGTTTCCTAACTTGAAAAAGTCACTCGCCGGGCAGAAATTTCAGTCGAAGAAGGAGGTCATCGCCGCCACTTAAAGAAGTTGGATCATCAGCTAGGTCAAGTGTATCGAGCTAAAAGGAGACTATATTGAAAAATAAATTGCCATTTCTCCAAAATGTTTGTTTTTCTTTTGTAGGCTAAGTACTTATCGGACCACCCTCGTAAGGCATTGCTTAATTAGCCAACTTTAATTCATATTGTATGATGTGTCTTCTGAACCCAACATCGAGAACTTCGCAGCGACCAGACATGATTTTTCCATTGATCAGTTTTGCAAAGCCTTGAATTCGATGGCAACGCAACATTCACACGAAATTGAATGGAATGCTAAAGGCTTCACCAGAGATCTACTTATCTATTCGAGTTTGCAATCATAACGAGAGTTAAGCCCCGAAGCAGATTAGTAATGTACTAACTACAATGAAAGTTGCGGGTTCCTCCATAATTTGTAGCACACTTAGAAAAAAATTAAAGAAAAAGACAGACAAAGTCATTAAGCAAGAATATTTACTTAAGCTAATCCTCGATGAAAGCGGGCCCTAAAAGCTCATAATGAGTGACACACACTTCTAAACAAAACAGGAAAGATATTTCAAAACAAATTTTAAAATATCGGAGAAATAGAAAACAACTCTTAAGAAATACAATTAAAATTGAAAATAAATAATAACTTACCAACCCTCATCGCATACACACATTCCACATTGCATTGAACCATGTTCATCGCAATTAAAGCGAGCATACTCATCAGTTATTAAATCCTCATCACAGGGACAAGCCTTTTGAATTTCTATCTGAAGTTCCAAGTATTCAGATAATCCGTGCTCCCCAATACGAATAGTTCGGCTCTACAAAGACAGAAACAAAACATCAAAACTAAAATTAAAAGCATTTTTACAAAAACGTACATAGTTTCCGTCATCTGGAAAGTCATTTAACGTTACGTTGATAAAAAACTCGACTTCCTTGCCGATCTCCAAATCATTGCAGTAGTTTCGCTGACGCAAATCCTTAAACTGCCCTCCACAGTTTGTCTCGTATGTTATATCAATAAAAGACGGACTATCGTCCACAAATTTTCCCTTTTTTAGGAAGGTTTCATAACTGCAATTCATCATAAGACTTGGATTAAATTAGAATAGAAAGCCACAGCGTTCATACCTTGTCTTAATCAGCTCTAATATATTTGATGAATCCAAGCTTAATACTTCCACGTTGCTGATACCATTCATAAGGTTACTTAATTGTTGATACGTGGCAACAATATCGGAAGTAACTGCAAATATTATACTGATTTTGCGTTTCACAAGCTCTCTATAAATTTCCTCCAAAGATGGATAGTCATATAACAGACTCCCAGTATAGTCGCCAGAATCATTTAAATGACACGTTCGGTCGTTACTTCTTGTGATGCCAGCTAGAATGCCATCGCCAGCAAAGTGCATGTAACCATCAGTTGCAAGAAGCACAATCTTTCTAGCCTCTTTTTGCCAGCCTACCTTCTCCGAACATACAATCACTTGCATGAGAGCATCCAAACCGCCTTCTAAATTATCCAAATTTCCAGTTACATGACTATCACTTACTGATTGTACAAAATTGTTAATATTCTTAGTCAATGAGAGACGATGTTTAAAACCATAAGTTGGCTCGCAGGTGCTATGTTCCGCGGCACATGGATTTTCTTTTAAATTAGGCATTATCATTGGCATAGCAGGCTTGTCAGCGAAGCTTCCAAATCCAATACGATAGTTGCCAGTAAGATTCTGTAGTGCTTCTGAAAGTTGGGCGCCCATTTTTATTAAGGTTTCTCGATCATCTCGCATTGTCCACGTCAAATCCATAAGGTAGTAAAGGTCAAGGGGATAGTTTCGTGCTGGGCGGTATGTAAGTTTGATCTGTTGTGTCTTAGCTAGAGGAATATAATTGTTTTTATTATTATATTTGTATTCACATATAACAAAATATGGAGTTAAAATTAACTTCTATTGAAACTCATTGATTATAATATTATTTATTTGGTTTGCGCATTGATCTCATTTTGAAGCAGGGACATAGTGTTATTAGCTGGAAATCTACGTTCTTATTTATCAATGAAGTCACTAACAAGCTTTTCCTATCTAAAGTAATCCCCTCCAATAATTTGCACACACAATCTCGTTCTTCCTCAACTCTTTCATCTCTTTCAATTCTTCCAAAATAGATTTAAGTAAGTCAGTGCTCTACAAAAAAAAAAATTGCCGTGCAGGGACGGGTTAAGAATATCCCTGCAGCGATACCTATCGCTTGTCGTAAAAGGCGACTAAACAAAGGTAAACAAAAATCACATCTAGGCAAGTGAGCCTAGGGACACATATACCACCATTAAACTGCCCCACAAGTGTGCATGCAAATCAGTGGGTTGACACGACTGGAGATCACCGGTGTTGTAAGAGTAAGATCAATCAAAAAAAAAAAAAAAAAAAAAAAAAAAAAAAAAATCTGGAGCATGCCGAGGAAGGGAAGAAAAAAAGCGGTCAAACCGTAGCATTATGGAAAAGAACGCTAAAAGGAAAAGCACTACCCCGCCAGGCACTACTAATGGTCGTGATCCTGGGACGAGCAGCAATGCTCGGGTCAGAGCTATAGGATTTCCGGGGGATAGCAAAGTAATGCAACGGCGTAAGCCACATTTAAGAGTCGCGAGTTGGAACGTTGGAAGCATGAGTGGGCGCAGCTATGAGCTTGAAGAAATGATGGTTAGAAGGCGAGTAGACATCCTGTGCGTACAAGAGACGAAATGGCGAAACACCGGTAATCGGGCACGTTTCTTGGACGTTAAAACAAAAGCCTACAAGATGTTTTACTATGGATTGGAACAAGGAAAAAACGGAATCGCCATCATCCTTGCGGCAGAGTTACTTGGCAACGTCTTAACCATTTCAAAGTCCAGTGACCGTTTGATGGCTCTCAAATTGGTGATGCATGGTGAGGTGTGGAACATCGTAAGCGCATATGCCCCTCAAGTAGGATGCGAACAAAAAGACAAAGATGCATTCTGGCTAGATTTCCACAACCTTGTCAAAATCATCCCAAAGGAAGAGCTTTTGTTTGTTGGGGGAGATTTAAACGGACATGTCGGGAAGACAAGCGAAGACTATGGAGGCTACCACGGAGGGCTGGGATACGGCACCAGGAACTCTTCAGGTGAAGATATCCTAAACATGTGCAAGTCGTACGGTCTTATAGTGCTAAATACCATGTTCGTCAAACAAAGCCGGCACCTGATCACTTATAGCAGCGGCGGAAATGAAACTCAAATAGACTATCATTTGGTATCCAGTTTCATGAAGCCACGAGCTAAAGATTGCAAATTGATCCTGGGAGACGCGATCGCCCCTCAACACCGTCTCCTCCTGACTGAATTTTTTATGGATGCGAGAAAGAAGTCAAAGCAGCAAACGAAGGTGTCTGAGAGAATCAAGTGGTATAAGCTGGATAAAAGAATAGGCGAAGCTTTTATTACCAGCATGAAAAACTACCTCTTTTCCAATATCGATGAGGTAGGTAATGAGGACAACAATCTGGCCTGGAGAAAGCCAAATCACTGCTCGGAACATCTAAAGGCCCCTGCCAACACGCAAAAGAAACCTGGTGGTGGACAGACGAAGCCAAAGCAGTGATACACGAAAAGAAAATGGCTTTCCAAGCTTGGTCAAAGTGCTCTTCTACTAATAGAGAGGAAAAAGCTCGCCGTGAAAAGGTATATAGATGTTGCAAAGGTATCGCGAAGAAAAAATGCGCCGAATTCAAAGCGAAAAGCATGGAAGGCCTCTATCAGGAGTTGGAAGAAATATCGTCTTCCGCGTCTGACAGGAACCAGGCTACCCAGGAGCTTCGACAAAACAATTTGAACAAAGGAGCAAATATCGCCGAATTCAAAGCGAAAAGCATGGAAGGCCTCTATCAGGAGTTGGAACAAATATCGTCTTCCGCGTCTGACAGGAACCAGGCTACCCAGGAGCTTCGACAAAACAATTTGAACAAAGGAGCAAATATCTTTAAGATAGCCGCCCCGAGAAGAAGAAATGCTCAGGAGATTCCTTTCCCAAAGTTTATTAACAATGCTGAAGGCCAACTCCTTGTGGAGGACGAAAAAATTCTCCACAGATGGCGACAGTATTGCGAGGAACTTCTGAACGAACAGTTTCCCCGAGTGTACTTTCCAAGAGCCGCCCCGAATCATGCCGAAATATCCGACATCACAGTCGAAGAAGTTCGGTACGCGGTTAAAAATTCCAAGAAAAGAAAAGCTGTTGGGCCGGACGGGATACCCTCTGAGTTCTGGAAAAAGATGGGAGACATCGGGTCTAGATGGCTCATGGTTCTTATCTCCAAACTTATGAGAGGCGACACTATGCCTAATCAATGGAGGGAAAGCTATCTTCTTCCATTGCACAAAGGAAAGGGTGATACGCGAAATTGTGATAACTACCGTTCTGTCAAGCTGATGTCGCACACCATGAAGATCGTTGAACGGGTTTTAGATAGCCGACTGCGGAAAATAATACGACTATCTGATGACCAGTGCGGGTTTGTCTCGGGTAAATCAACAACAGATGCAATCCAAAGTATAAGGATCATGATGGAAAAGCATCGTGATTCTTCAAAGGACTTGCATATGGTGTTGGTTGATTTCGAGAAGGCCTTTGACCGGCAACCAAGAGATCTTTTATGGGTAGCGCTAAGACAAAAAGGAGTTCCAGAAACCTACGTGCGAGTGATTATGGACATGTACGAGAGAGCAACGACAAGAGTAAGATGCACCGCAGGAGTCACCGAAGAGTTCGCAATCAAAGTCGGTGTACACCAAGGGAGCGTCCTCAGCCCACTGCTTTTTATAGCAGTCCTTGATTGCTTGCTTGAAGGAAAAGTGACGGACCCCAATGTGCACCAGCTATTCTTTGCAGACGATGGGGCCATTATAAGTGATGATCAGGCGTCCCTACAACGAGCACTTGATGTGTGGGTGGACATTTTTGAGGGACACGGGTATCGTATTAGTTCAAAGAAGACAGAGTGCTGCTGTGCTGCCCGTTCTCTGACCCTCATCAGCCTATTCCAGACATTTACTTGAATGGAAGAGTGCTTCCCAAGTGTGAAAAGTTTAAATATCTGGGATCTATGATTAATAGAGAAGCAACTTGTGATGACGACATCAAACATCGCGTAAGCGTAGGGTGGATGAAGTGTCGGGAAAACTCCGCCATCTTCTGTGATCGAAAAATGCCCCCTAAGCTGAAAGGAAGGCTCTACACTTCAGTTGTACGTCCGGCGCTCACATACGGTTCACAATGCTGGACAATGCACAAAAAGTATGAGAGCAAATTAACGGCAACTGAGATGAAGATGCTTCGCATGACAGCGGGAGTAACAAAGCGTGACAGAATTAGAAGTTCAAAGATCCGAGGAAGCCTCCACGTAAAAGAAACCATCACAAGAAATATAGAGCGCGACCGACTCATTTGGTATTGCCATGTTCAAAGGAGAGATCCTTTGAACCCCGTCCAAAAGGCGTTATCAATCAACATTCCAATTTCAACACGCAAAAAAGGCAGGCCGAAAAACAATTGGTGCAAACAAATGCAAAAACACCAGCATTTGATTGGCCTCAGCGATGAAGTAATCCCAAACCGGGAAGCCTGCCACTACTTTCTGAGGTCAAACCGGCGGACCCCACAAGCGGACCAGTAGGAATGCAGTTAAGTGGGAAGGTTATGGTCCTACACTTCTGACCATAACGACGCCGGGATAAAAAGGAAAAGAAGAAGAAGAAGTGCTCTACAAAAACCTAGCATATTCCTCATTTCATATAGAAATAAATTAATTGTCCAAGTATTTTAAATAGTATTTATGCACTTTTTATTTGATTTTAAACATGTCCTACGTTAAAAGTCGATACATTTTCTGAACCATACCTTAAGCATAGGACAACAATATAAGAAAACCATATGCAATTTCCATCTTTCTGCCTTCAGCATATCAAGTAGTAAAGATCATACTGATCACTTTGATCACTTTTTTAAAAGTAGTCAACAGACATAATCACCTTACTGGCCAATGTGGCACTTTCGCTATAAATGGTCCACTAGTACCGTAGTCGTTCGAAATTACATATATCTACAGATAAACAAAATAATGCAAATCCTTTCGCTTAAACCGTTCGAAAAATGTTCAAATCCAAAATAAGTTTCTAGTACCTGACAACCAGAAATCCTTCTTACATCTTATTGATTTCAGAAACACATTTCACAGACAAAAACTTTTTCAAAATACCCGAATACAATGTGAATCAAACAAATCACCCTGAGAACAAAGCTCATGGTGAACAGACAACCAAATCAATAGATCTTGCAGGCTACAAAGCTGAGCATATCCAAGCAACGACCATACAAATTAAAGACGCATACGGACCACTCGCAATCTCGGCATATTATTGTCCACCCAAACTTAACATATCGACAGACCAATACAAAAATTACATTAACACGCTAGGTAAAAAATTAATTGCAGGAGACGACTTTAAGACAGACTGGGGCTCCAGATTAACAAACAGAAAGGGAAGCATCGTTCTAAATGTTCTAAAATCACTTAACGTGCATTTTCTCAGCCCAGGGGAACCAACATACTGGCCCACAGATATAAATAAGAAACCTGTTCCCATAGGCTTCTGTATACACAAAAGTATACCCAGGACAAGATTAACCGCAGAAACTTCCCTTGATCTCTCTTCTGACCACTCCCCAATCATAATCACCTACGAAACCAAAGCTACCGCGCTATTCCACAATACAAGGTCTCACAACAAAAGAACTGATTGGCAAAACAAGAAACCTGCCACACAGAATCTCCTTAAAATGCCCTGACAACATAGATAGGCAAATAATTTACCTTAACGACACCATAACAAATGCATTGAGCATCTCAACGCCACAACTTATCCCAGGTGAACGTTAATCCTATACTCCCCAATATATCCTAAACAAAATTAGACACAAACGCAAGATTCGAAAACTATGGCAAACGAATCGCTCTCCTGAGCTAAAGTCCAAACTAAATCAGACCATAAACGAACTAAAGGACATATTACAAGAGCATAAAAACAAACAACTCAACAATTATTTGGAAAACCTGACGCCCACTTTCCAAACGAATTACTCTCTCTAGAATACCACCAATATTAAACGAAAATAAAACGTGGTCTAAGACAAACGCAGAAAAAGCCGCAACATTGGCGAACTTCTTTGCCAACTGCTTCACAAACAAAAAAAAGAATAAAACCCATCTGCCATTTACCAGTTTTATCCAGACTCCTGGAAAAAATCATACAGAAAAGACTACAACCAATAATTGACATCAACAACGTTGTACCGAATCAGGATCATAAACAAAATATCAAATGACTTAGACAATAAAAGATACTGCTAAGCAGTATTTCTTGACGTATCTAAAGCATTCCATAAAGTCTGGAACAAGAGACTACTTTACAAACTTAATAAAGCCTTACCGTTAGACTTTTTCCTGCTACTTAAAAGCTATCTTGAACAACGACACTTCTATGTAAAAGACAAGGAAGAATACTCTAATTTGTACATAGTTCAAGCTGGCGTCCCCCAGGGTAGCGTTTTGGGGCCACTACTCTACTTAATATACACTGCAGACATACCTACCCCGACATCGCTACACTTCATGCTAGCAACGTTTTCAGACGATACTATCATACTGCAATCTGACAAAGACATAAATGACGCAAATTTCAAACTACAAAACCATTTAAACAATACAATGCAGTGGTTCACAAAATGGGGTATACAAATAGATGAAGATAAGACTATCCAGGTTATATACACCACTAGAAAAATTGACAATCCACCTCCTATAACAATTAACAATAGGAACATGAAAACCAGCGATCACGCCAAAGGTATAGTTATTGATAGTAAACTAACATGGAAACAACACATTCTAGAAAAGAATAAACAAATAAAAGACAAACTCCGATCTTTCTTTCTTTCTAATCACATTTTATTATATTATTCGTATTCTTACTTACTAGACAAAATGCTTAAATCTAATTTAACATTATAATTCATATTCTTACTGGCTCTTAACGAGCACTCAAAGCTAATCTAAATCTTAATTTTAACATATTTCGACTTCATTTTTATTTATTGCCGGCTGGCTTGCATATGGCTTATTTCTAAGAAAATATTAATAAAAAACTTAGACACTATAATTCGTTTCTTCAATTTAAACTTAACCTACCTTAACTACATAGATAAATAAATAAACTTAACCTAGGCCTAAAATATTCTTAATCTATAATTAATGGGATGAACGCATGTCCGGTGTGTAAGTCGCATCGGACATGTGTTCATCCTTTTAATTGCACCCTCTTAAGGTAAGGGTCGTTGTTGGCGCTATTTTTTGCGTGCCGCCTTTTTTGTCTGATCGCGTCTTCTTTATCCCGAATTGAAGCCGGGGTTCTGTACCGAAAGTACTCAGACCGAGCGACGACATCCGGGTCGTATAAGAGTCGCCTGTCCCACGCATGCCGTCGGAAGTGGTATATTAGAGGGATACCATTATTATCTTGTATGTAGCCCTTAGTGCCTAAATAGATAAATGCTTCGGGTGGGATAAAGCCAGACAGTCTTGACTTTTCGTGGTATAACTGATTGGGGTAATAAGCCCCAAAGATCAGGCTGTTATCGCTCGTAATTGCTCTTGCAATGTGACTCCGAGTCAGTTTAATAAGATAATTATCAATTCTAATCAACCCAGCCTTATCGTACAGAACCTTGTTAGGATAGTATTTGACATACTGTGACGCTGGTGTTCGATATAAGCCCAGGCAACTCCGAAAATGCTACTGGATGCTTGGTAGAAATTCTAGGCTGTCAAAAGACAATAAACTTCTGATATATTATACAAAACTATGATTAAGCCTATCTGATCATATGAGCTGCAACTGTGGGGCACTTCCAAAACCTCAAACATCCAAATAATCCAACGTACAAAAAACAGAATTTTAAGAATAATTAACAACGCAGAATGGTACGCACCAAACACGGAAATTTATAAAGGCCTTTACATAACAACTGTTGCAGATGATATAAAAAAGTACTGTTTCAAATTTCAAAGTAAGATTTGACAACATACAAAGGACGAAATACGCAATATCCCAAATGACGAACAAACACAAATACGAAGACTTAAACGATACAGACCAACAGACCTAATCGAACGGTTCGGGTAAATGCTGGGTACATCATCACGGAAATAAAACAACATCTGGCAAGGACCAATTGCACGTATACCCTGACAAATTTTAAAAACTTTTTACTAACTAAATATTAAGAGAGGTCCTTCCACAGCACCCCCATATAAAGTTATGGAGGTTGAAAGACGGTTATTTAGCAAATTTTTAAAGACAATAATGTCATGTAAAATTGATTTGGAAATCCATATTCAGACATTCTATTTTTAGACATTAAAAATATTATAGATAGATAGTTAGATATTTATTCCGTAACAATATATTTACAATGATTTTAGTTATCGCACAGTATTTTATTACAGAGATTTGATATATTTAATATCTTACTTCTGAAAAACAAAACTATTTATAGTAATAGAAAATATTAAGAAACCATTTTTTAACAAAAAAAAAACCTTTTAAAAAATTTGGTAAATGTCTAGGTGATAGGATCGTCGATCAGAGGAGTGGAAAAGGTAGGGGAAGATCAGGTGACCCTATTCTGATGATTAAAAAGTGGGGAAGGGAAGGTGGGGGCGCAGGGGATAGGGATGATAAATCCATAATTTTTTGTAAATGGAACCCCAGGATTTGAGTCCAAATCATACATGTGGCCAAGCAGGGGGGTTCCAGGGAGGCAGCATGACCCCATACGCGTTTAAATAATCATATATTGAGTAATTAATTTACACTTTTCATAGCAGTAAGATTGCTAACTCGACTCCTGGATATAAAATAACCCGACAACGCAGAAAATGGAATAATTCACCTCAATGACACCATAATACATGCATTTCCCCGGAAAACGTAAATCCTCTATCCCCCATACCTAAGAAAATTAGATATAAAACAAATATTCGAAAACTATGGCAATCGAATCGATAGCCTGAACTAAAAACCAAATTAATTACGACCATATAAAAACTTAAGGAACCGCCACAAAATTACAAAAACAAACACCTTGATAACAATTTGGTAAAGTTAACTCCGACTTTCCAAAAATTTATTCTCTCTGGAAAGCCACACAAAAACCCAAAACCGACCAGTCCACATAAACCAACCAATATTTAACGAAAACAAAACATGGTCTAAGACAAATGCAGAAAAAAACCCTAACACTAGAGGCTTTCTATGCTAGCTGCTTCACAGACAAAAAAGATTGATTTCCACACAGAATCTTCCGCTGGTCTCGAGCGAACGGTCTCTGCCTAAACCCTTCCAAATCAAAATCTTTAGTTATTTCCAGGAAGCCGGTTGATATCTCTTCTCTACGAAACTTATATCTGGACAACAAAGCTATTGATTTCGTTGATACCTCCAAAGATCTTGGTATAGTTTTCAATAGAACCCTCTCCTGGGAAAAACCATATCAGTATTACCTTAGGTAGAGTTTATGCAGGTCATCATATGCTTTGGTCTACACACACTGTTACACCTTTAAAAACGAGACTGGTCCTAGCTAAAATGCTAATTATACCAATAATACTGTTTGGATTTGAAATTTTCAACAACTGTGAATATGAGCACAAACAGAAACTCAATATGGCCTACGAAAGTACTCGTATAGCGCGGTATATTTTCGGTTCAAAAAGGCGTACCCATATTTCAACTTTTCCAAATGTGTCTATGGTATCACCCCAGAAGATCTCTTTAAAATGAAAACATTGTCCTTCACAACTTAATACAAATGCATCAACCAATGTATTTATGCAGCAGGATTTGTTTTACCCAATCAATTAGAGCTCTACATCTCATTCAAATTCGATATAACTATCTGATCTCCGAACGATAAGTCTATGGAATTCGCTTCCCCGAGCCATTGGACTTATAAGTAGTACAGCACTATTCAAAGTTAAGGTAGAGCAATACCTGAAAGCAGCATGCATATTCAAACGTTTTCCTTTTTCCCTTCCCTCTTTTTCAGTTCTTTCCTTTCCCTATTCTCTAACCCCTAAGTAAATACCGCCCTTCTTTATATAAATAATATAATAAAATAGTACATGTATAATTTATAGCGTAATTAATTTTTGTTCTTTCTTTCAATTGTACAGAAAAAAATGTGAATATTTTAATTATCACATAATCTAGGTTTCGTTAAGGAATCGTTATAATTCTTACGAAATTTTAGTAACACACTTCACATAAATATACAATAGAATCTTTGTTGAAGCTTGCACTTCTTAGTTAGTTATTGTATTGTATCATATTGTGTAAAATATGAAATAAATGGTTTGATTTGCTCTGAAAATGCACGCCATCCCGAAACCAATTTGCCTGTTGCCAATCCCATCTAAAGTCTTGGAAAAATCCTACACAAAAGACTACAGCCAATAGTGGAGCATAGCAAAACACCAATTCGAATTCAGACAACGTCACTGACTATACAACACACGCACAGAGTATTAAATAAAATTTCAAATGAATTAGAAGGTAAAAGATTCTGCTCAACAGTATTTCTCGATGTTTTAAAAACTTTTGATAAGACCTGGCACATGGGACTGCTTTACAAACTAAACGAAACTTTACCACTAGACTTTTACCTGGTATTTAGGAATCACCTGTACCTGTACCAACAGCATCTTTATGTAAAACACAAGGAAGAATTCTCCATATTGCGCATCGTACAAGCTGGCGTTCCCCAGAGTAGCTTATTGGGGCCACTACTTTACTTGATATACACACCCGATCTACTTACCCCGTTTGCGGACGACACATTTTGCAAGCTAGCAAAGACGTAACGAATTCAAACAATTAACTCCAAATACATTTAAACAACACCATAAAATGGTCCACTAAATCAAAACCCACCCAAGCCAACTACAATATACCGGGTCCGCCAAATAATTTTTTTTTTTTTAGAAAATGTTATAAAAAAAACTACTGAATATTTTCTCAAATTTCTTTTTTATTTGAAAGTACAATCCTTCCGGTTAATAATGGAAAATAATTTCATTCAAATGGCTGTCTCGGCTGGCCATGCAGTAGCCTACACGATCGGTCCAATTTTTAAGCACATTATCGATTGTGTGCAGCTGTATTTCACCAATGGCTTCACGAATATTGTCCTTTAAAGCGTCAATTGTCTCTGGCTTGTCGGCGTAAAACTTATCTTTGACGGCACCCCACAAATAATAGTCCAACGGTGTCAAATCGCAGCTCCGAGGTGGCCAAACGACATCAGCTCTGCGGCTGATAATGCGATCTTCAAAAACAGGGCGCAAAACATCGAGTGTAGCTTCGGCTGTGTGGCACGTAGCGCCGTCCTGTTGAAACCAAATGTTGCCAATATCCTCCTCTTCAATTTTTGTGAACAAAAATTCGTTCAACATGGCCCGATAACCATCGCCATTGACTGTAACGGCCACTCCTTGCTCATTTTCGAAGAAAAATGACCCAATTATGCCTCTGGACCAAAATCCGCACCAAACAGTGGCTCGTTTTGGGTGCACCGGCTTTTCAATGTATGCGTGCGGGTTTTCTGTGCCCCAAATGCGACAATTTTGCTTGTTTACATACCCGCCAAGATCAAAATGAGCTTCATCTGAAAAGATGATTTTTTTGGCAAAATCGGCATCTTCTGTAAGTCGATCGCAGGCCCACTTAGCGAAGCGAAAACGCATTGGATGGTCAGTTGGCTTCAACTCCTGAACCAATTGGACTTTGTATGGCGTCATACCAAGGTCTTTATGCAAAATTCGTCTCAATGATGTCTCCGAAATGTTCAATTGTTGAGAACGACGGTGAATTGATGTTGATGGCGCTTCACGCACACTTTTTGCCGCAGCAGCAATATTCTCGGGTGTACGCACTGTTTTTGGCTTTTCACGCTTTGGTTTATCGATGAGGATGCCAGTTTCTTTCACATTTTTCACAAGATAACGAACATACGGAGCTGACGGTGCTTCTCTTCTTCCAAAATCCGTACGCAATTTTCGCACACATTCTGCAACATTACCATGATTTTCAAAGTAATGTCGCAATATTTCCCAGCGTTGTTCAAGCGTATACACAACCATATTCGTTCAGCGGAAGGATAAAACTAATTATCTGTCAAATCAGACATGAGCTAAGTGTTACCATTCACGAAATAAGCACTACTTGAAAAAAAAACGTTAGATGGCGGACCCTTTAGTTATGTTGAATGAGGCTGTCCCGGACAGAAAAGTACATGTTTTCGTGTTCAGTGAGAAAAAATTCTGTCCGAAAGTGTTCTGCTTCGTGTTCAATGAGAGTGTTCAGAACACGATTTTCCGCATCTACTCTTGAGTCAGAACAGATTTGTGAAAAGTGTCAAAAGCACACAGTCCTCGCTAAAACAACCATAACATCAATAGAATCTGTTATTGACGAGTCACTTATCACATTGATTTCACTATCAGTGCCCATCAACTCTTCCAAAACAATTTTATTTGAATTAATTTTAGTTTATTATTTAATTCTAAATGATTTTTAAAACAATCTGAAATTTAAACATATCTAGCAATTTAAAGTATCCCGTTGTCTTGGCGAAACATAGTGCAGCATCTTGGATTGCACAGCTGATTCTTGGGGCTGCTAAAGTTTTTGCATTCAGATGTATCAAAATTATTTTCTTTCATCCAAATCTAACAGAATTTTGAAATCTAGACAGCTTGGAAGGCCTGTTCAAAAAGTAATCCTGTGCAGTTGCATCAAATAATGTCGCTTGCGGCAACTAGAAAATTGATTATCCCCTCACTTCTGACTATCTAAGAAGCTGCTATCAAGTTTTCAACAGAAAAGCTGAAACAGCAGCATTGACAACGATAGTGACACCAACTTTCTCTCTTTTGCTTTCTGAAACGTACAAGCTTTTATGTTTCAAGAAGCACAATAGATTAATAGGTTGATATCAAAAATATTGACAATCTAAAATTCAACGGTATATGGGAGGAGGAATCAAATATGTTAAGTTACATTTATACCGAGTGGTCGGAAACAATACTGAAATCATTAAAGATTTATGATTGCAATTTAGACTTGAAACTTTGTAACAAAGCTAACAATAGTCTGGATTCTCTTCAATACCTGCTGCATTTTTTTAATTATCAACAATCTCCAGTGGTCTTATCTTATCTCTTGGCTTAGGTTAGGTTAGGAAGAAGGGGAGTGTGATGGTTAAACATCACTTCCACTCGGAGGCCAAATGCCCATTGTGATTCCGTTCATTTGTGGGGTGCGCATATAATTAACCTGTCCTATCACGTGGTGGCTGAAACCACCCCGTGCTCTTTATGAATTTTAGATGATCCGATATACTCGTATCTGCATTTGCCACGTCCGCAATCTCTGTAAAGAATCTTTGGCCCAGCGACGTTAAGGGCAAGTCACATAGAATCCGCGCTTGCGTGCTTCCGCTGACAGCAAAGTAGAATACACACATTCTTATGGGAGGTGGCACATAGCCGACGGAAGCACGCGCTTCGATAGACAAAGTAGAGCTACTTTCTACTTTTTGATGCGCTGACAGTTCATACATTCACATATCGGAGCTCACACATTTACAATTTGAAGTTCACATATAGACAAATTGAGAGTAAGCACGTTCATTGGTGCATGCTTTGAGAGAATGTTTAGGAACTCTCTCGCAGTGAGAGAAATTTCAAATTCGGTTGACATTTAAGTATTATTCTGTTTGGTGTCACATGCGAGGTATGTTTTGTTGGTGCAAAGTGAAAGAAATGTTTGAAGAAAAATTTATTGAAACAATTAAAGACCATCCATGTCTTTATAACAAAATTCGCGATTGCATCCCATTATTATCTTGTACATTTCAAATGCTTGCGACAATAGTAATATAAATATTATTACCGAAATAAAATCGTCCATATTTTTTAAGTATTATATAACAAGTAAAGAATGTTTTCTAATTGAACGCACAACACCAATTAATAAATGTCATTGAATGATTTGACATTCAATTTTGACAGATCAACGCACGCACGGATTCTATGTGGCTATGCATGCCTGCAATGCGTTGGCAGTCAATTGAAATTAACGGACGCACGCAAGCACGGATTCTATGTGACTTGCCCTTTAGGCGTCGATTCTTTAGAGCTGGGCAGTGGTAAAGCAGATGTTGGATCATCTAAGTTTCTTCCTCATCGCCGCAGCTCCGGCAGAGATCGCTGGAGCTTTCCATTTCCGGAGCTTTGCTCCAATGGGACAGTGTCCTGTGATCACTCTAACAAGCATACGAATCGAGTTTCGGTTCAGCGCCAAGAGCTTCTTTGTTTTTCCACTATTGAGCTCTGGCCACGATGATCTTGTCGTGTGGCTGTCGTTTTTTTTTTTTTAGCCAAGACCAGTTGGCTTCTTTGATGACTGTGTCATTTATATACAATCAGCGCTGATCGGTGGTTGTAATAACGTGTCCGCTTCACTGATGTCCAGTTCAGACCCTTGCCTGGCCAATTCGTCCGTTCTTTCGTTCCCTGCGATTGAGCTGTGACCCAGCAGAGTTTGACTTTGTGGTGTCTGATGGACTTCAGTGAGTTTCGACATTTCATGGCAGCCTTTGATCTCGTTGTACAGGATCCTATTGACCTCAGTGCAGCCTGGCTGTATACAAAGATAGTGATATCCGATATCGGTTACTTGTAGTTGTTTGGCTGCTTTCTCTATTGCTAGGATTTTGGCTTGAAAAACGCTGCACAGATCAAGGAGTCTGAATGATTCCTATTTGTGGAGGGTATCAGAGTAAAACCCGGCCCCAGTGCCTGTGTCCATTTTCGAACCGGCGCGGGCGGTGAGGAGGTAATCTCGTGGTCGTTGATCACTGCGTTTGATAGTCACTCTTCTCTGTCGGGGAAAAGGATTGGTATTCTGAGAGAGAAGTCATTTTGGGGGGAAATATAGTCGGTCGTAGCTGCGGGGCTACTAAAACCTTGTTTCTTTTCCAGGTCATCTATTATTCTGAGTATAGCTGCATGTCCATAGTTGGCTTGCTTTCACAGAGAGGACTCCCTTAGTCTGAAAGCGCTCTTCGCAGCGCAGCCTTTTATGAATAGATCCAGGAGAAGCAGATGAAGTATCATGACCAACCCTGCTTGCGGCGTGCTTCTCATGGCTCCCGTTGTACAAACAGCGGCTGACCTTTGTACTTTGTTGAGCATGTTCATATAGCTTTTTGTGCTGCTAGCAGTCCACCAGACTAGGGCCCCATTAGTTAAAGTGGGTCTTATTATTGCTGTGTACATCCAATGAATGACGTACGGTTGCAAGCCCCATCTTTTGCCGAAGGTCTTTTTGCATGCATAAAAAGCATTCAATCCTTTTTTCATTCCTTCCTCCAGGTTCCCTTTCCAGGAGAGTTAGGAGTCAAGAGTGATGCCTATATATTTGGCTTCCGCTTTGAGTTTGAGTGGAGTGCCCTCTAACTTTGGGGGAGCAAATATCGGAATTTTCCTTTTCCTGGTGAAGGTTTTCTGGGGGCTTATTCTCAAAGCGTTCTGTCTTGCCCACGAGGGCAGTTCCCTCAACGCAGATTCCATTAGTTCACTGATAGTTGGTAGAAATTCTCCTTTTATCAAGATAACTAGGTCATCCGCATATTGTCTTTGTGCATTTCTCCATGAAGAATTTGAGGATTTTGTTAACTGTAAGAAGCCACAGTAGGGGGGAGAGAACTCCCCCCTGTGGTGTGTCTCTAGTTGTCACTTTCCTTATAGAGCTGTGTCCAATGTCTGATTGATAATTCTGTCCTTCAACATATTTTCAATCCAGGTTACAATGGGTTTGTCTACTTTTACGTCATCTAGAGCTGTTATTATGGCCTCTGTGTTTACGTTGTTGAAGGCCCCCTCTATATCGAGGAAGGCTACCATTGTAAACTCTTTTAAGTTCAACGAGCTCTCAATTTCACGGACAACACTATGCAGAGCATTTTCCACTGATCTGCCTTAAAGGTAGGCGTGTTGAGTGTTGCATAAGTTGTGTGAGTTGATGAGTCCTCTGATGTATAGGTCAAGGAGTCTCTCCAAGGTTTTTAATAGAAACGACGAGAGACTAATTGGCCTTTAGTCCTTTGCGGCAGTATGGGATGGTTTACCTGCCTTTGGTATGAAAATTACCTTTATTTCTTTCCACTGTGATGGGATGTATCCCGCCCGCAAGTTATTGGAAAAAATTCTTACGAGGTGGGGTACAGTGTTGGTCTGTGTTTTTTGAAGCATCGCTGGCAAGATATCGTCCGGTCCCGGAGATTTAAAGGGTTTGAACGAATTTATTGCCCATGATACTTTATCCATTGTGATGATCTTGTTTATTACTTCTTGGGTTGTGTGAACCGTAAGAACCATCGTCTCGAAGTTAACTGTGGTTTCAGGAGCTTTACAGTCTGGGAAGTGGATTTCAGTCAGCAGTTCTAGGGATTCCTGACTGGATTCTGTCCATCTCTTGGCTTACTTCTAGTATGCTTGCTGGACTCTTTTGTTAAATGTCTGACTGGAACTCAAATACATTAATGTCATCTAATTTTCTCATAGGTAACATTTAACATATACCGCTGAAACCGAAACTATAAAACTTACCTAGAAATTCCTACACCAAAACTAACATATTAGAACAGTAGCCTAAATACTCCTGGATGTGAGCAGAGAGAAATATAAGTGATTAAGTTGTCAGAAAGGATTTTGTCGCCTTCATTAAAATACAATTGGTATTGGCCATTTTTTGAGTGGCATTAGGATCGGCGGTGCGTTAGGAAATCTTTAAGTCCACATAATACAGCGAAATGAATTTATAAATTTAAATGAATTAAAATTATTGTACAATTTCTAAAACCATTTGTCTTATTGCTGCTCATACATACATACGGAGTCTAGACGGAGTCTCATCCCGCTGTCACAGTCTTACACTAGTCATTTTTGATGCAGCACGTAAAGTTAGTGAAGATGAAGTTTTAATGATATTATCATGACATTGCCTGTATAGCGACTATATCGGTTTTCAACATTTGATTTCTTAGTGGATCTTTGGTATCAAATTGATAATCTTCCCAACCACCACGTGAAGTACCTCACGGCAAACTACTATTGTCGTACTTATACACAAATTGCATTGCGTATCAAGCCTAAATAAAATGTCTTAACAACACGTTATCATCAAAAAGCCCAAACAGATTCTAATCAAGCTGTGTCGTATATAAAACTAAGAAAGCTACATATCTACAATATTTAATACAATTTTGAAATTATCGTAGAAAGAGGTATGCAAAATTAGAGAAGAGATCAAAAAATGTAAGTTACTCGCAGAAGTAAATCTGATACAACGCATATAATTAATTCATAAAAAAATATGTATGTTCACCATATTTTGGACAGCACCCCAAACCTAACACACTCTAAAGAGTACCTAAACAATATGCGATCACTTCCTAGCACGTTGTGCTTGATATTTGCTTACTAATTTGTGATTTAATCAAATATTTCTTATCAGCAGTAAAAAAACACTATTTCGTAATGTAAGTAGGTAAAACTTACGATAACGCATTGTGTGTATGATATTCACGTTAAAGTTTCTGCAGACAAAGTGTATTTTATCTCATCGAATGATTCGTACCGTTTAAAACCAAAATTGTTCAGGCAGGAAATGATTTAAAAATTGCATAAGCCGATTTGGTGTGAATCATCGATTTTGGACGCACCCCGAATGTGATCTAGACAAACCACACTCCGAAGTTTTAAAAAGTTTAATTAAATTTGAAATCAGAACTGAACCTTTATATCTTTCAAAAAAAAAAAGAAGAAAACGGACTCACATTTAACGAGTTTCATTTGAATCAGTTGAGGGCTCACTTGTTCCCCAGGTGTGTTCTCATCCTTGTAGTCACTCAACTCATTTTCACTCAAAATCACGCTCTTTTCCTCATTACCATATATAAATTCCGCTCCACAACCGACTTGCAAAAGTATATCCCGGGTAAGACAGCGATGGCGATACTCAAAGGTCTACGAAAACAATGCAAATTAACCAACAGTCCCAGACTTAGCGAGAATCACTCCAACAACCTTATCTGTGCACCAAGAACACTCAAAACGGGCTCCAAGACACTGCTCGCAGGTATCATGAAATCGACATTGGTTATCTATTAAATAAAAACGGTTTTATAGGATCGGCTTTAACACTAATTTTTCACAACATGCACACCGTATGCTTGCAAATTTACAATTCCTACAAAACTGCTGAAAATAAGGATAAAACTGGAGCACACTTTCATTTTGGTTAATTTTTTTAGTTTACATTATTTTAGGGAATTAAAAGAAAAGCACTATTATCCGAGTAAACTGCTCTACGACTGGGATTGCAAAAGCCGAATGCTATAGCTATAGTACATTATCTTTTTCTTAGCGAAGAGATAAGTAAAAGCTTATCAGTAATACGAGTACTGGTCATTTGTTATCAATTTCTACGAAAAGTAACTTCTTTAACGTCGATTCAGTAGTTTGAAAATAATTCATTATAATGTGCAGAGTTGGTATTTTCATTCAAAAGACAACCCACCGATATATAAAAACAAGTTTTAACCTTAATTCGAGCTCATATGGGAGTGATTCCTTTTGGGGCTAAATACGCTGGACGTACAGAGTTTTCAAGATTGTAATACCTACCGACAGTCATACTATTTTGCAAGATCAAGGAACGTATTCTAAAACGTCTATTAAGATACGTACAAAACCTCGTTTAATAATTCTACGGTTATTTACAGTACTGACCACTACCATTAGTCACAAAATAGATAGAATAGAATTATTCATATGCTAAGTTTTTCAATAAAAAAAAAAACATTTTCCTTAGCTTAAGTTAGTTATAGTAATGTTAATTGTAAATTTATATAATAGTCGAAAGCCATATGTTTAATTGTTCTGATTGTTTTAGAGTGTCCGCCTAGGGCCAGTAAGATTCCTAAATTTGTAAGGATTGTTAAGCTGGTTTTAAGCATTTTTTGTCTAGGGGAAGATAGAAAACAGCTCCCACTGCCGCCACCTTCTCCTAAGGATCCTCAATCACGGTAGCAATCGTTCATTGTCTGACGTTCTCGGAAGCCTTAGATCCTGAATGTTATTCTGGTTGTTTCCCCGAAATATTTTATTTATTTGCGGGAACATACTCGCACTGTTGGATTTTACAGCACGAATTCTGTTGTTGCAGTGCAAACTTACAAATATTCTGTAATTTTCTTTGATCAACTTCAGTGTCCTGACGTCCGAGTTTTATCTGTCGGTAAACAGCCTGTACAAGAGTTTGAGTCTTGTCAGGAGTCTACTTTTTTGTTTTAAGCAGTGCGTCGATTGTCGCGTTTCGGTACACGTTTATAATATCGTTATGTTGTTGCCGTGGTATTGTACTATCCATCGTCTGCTTAATAGTGGAAACACAATCTGGCTTTGCCGCGTGCCGACTTTGACAGCATGAGTAGAAACAACGAAATCCTATGGAGCTGCCTACAATGTTACCTCAGGCTTTTGCTCGACCTCATATCGTAAATATCGTAAAGTTAAGCAAAGCGCCAGAGTAGAGCTACTGCCTACTCAGATGTGCGTTTGACAGATGAATTGTCTTTGACTTGTTTGATTTTAGCAAAAGCGAGTAACGTATTGTGCTCCGAGCTGTTCGTTTCAATATGCATATATTTTCATAGCTTATTATTGGACTTTTCGATACAAACTAATCATGACGGAGGTTAGAGTAATAAATTCTTTTCTTTTTTCATATTCGTAGACCTTTATTTGAGCTGATTTTTTATGTTTCAATTAAATCATATAAATAATAATAACACCAGTCTACTCTTCTTTCTGCACTGAAATCATACGTAAAGATTTTAAGGAAACCGAACTTAGTGTTGTCATATTCCTAAGTTCTATACGCGCTCCTGTGTCAAAGCCACATTGTGAATGCAAATTGCGGGTTGCCGGCGTTTTGACACATTTTATCGTAAGAGATCGTAAGTCGGTGCAAAGCCTGTCAAAAGTCGGCACGCGCCAAAGCCAGATTGTGTTTCCACTATAATTCTTTTGGCCATTTGTTTGAGGTACCTGTCAATCTCGTAGTTTGACAGGTTCCTATTGAACGGTGGACAGGAGGCGCTCGAAGTGAGCGCTTCCGTCAGAGAATTGGCAAAGCGTGGTCAACCCGCCCAACGTAATCGTAGGCCATTTCCGCGAACTCGTCAGGTACTGTGATCACGTCACATAGTCCGCAATGGTCACTGTCGTATACAATGGTCCGTAGACAGTTAATAGACCATTCGTTCGAGTCTGCCAGTCTCAGTCAAGAGTCTATCAACATGAAATCCAAATAAAAGCCGCTCCTAGGATACGACAGACCATCCGTTGCGAGCAACTTGACTCTATATTCAATGTTGTGAAGAACCCACCAATGACATAGCAGGCTTCCCCTAGGTTTGGGAATGTTATTTCTCCAATCACTATGTTTGGCATTTAAATCGCCGGCCAGAATGTAGAAGTTTTCTACCGAGTTCAAGCGCCGAGATCGAAAGAGTGTCTAGAGCTCTGCGATTTTAAGCCGCTAAAATGTACATTTTCTGTCCATAACGGGTCGCCGTCCCAAGGATCTGTTGCTGGTGCTGTCCAATCTGCCCTTGGATTGCGAGCAAGATCGGACAGACATCCACCTCGGCCTCCGGTGCCTTAGAGACAGGTACTGGGGCTTTAGGAACAGCCATCGGCTTTTGTACCGTCCTTCCCGAACCTGCTGCCATTTGCGCCTAGGTCAACTGGGATGTGACGGCTGGCGTTTGTAAGCGACCCGAGGAGCGCTTCTCCTCAATCTTCTGCTTACGGGCCAGGTTTTCTTTCTTGATGTCCTGGAAGTTAGGACATCCCCGATAGTTTGCAGGGTGTCCTCGGTTCCTACACAAGACGCACTCGAGCTGCTCTCTGTCCGCCACCTTGTCTTTCCCATTTTCGGATTCCTCGTTCTTGTGGTTCTTTGCGCACTTAACGCATCGAGGCTGCATTTCGCAGTTCGACGGGGCGTGCCCGAACCTTTGGCAGCGGATACATAAAATGTTTCCGCTCCTCTTTAATTTTTCCCATGTGACAGTCTGGAATGCTATGGAAGTGAAGTCCTTAGCCTCTCCAGCTTGCTGCTGGGTGTGAACTGCACCAAGAAGGTGGGTATCACTGGCTTCTCCCTTAAGGAGCCCACCGGGGAGAATGGCTTAACCCCCACGAAGTTGAGGTCGTCACACTCGAACGCCTTGAGTTCTGAGAGTATTTCTTAGGGGTCTGAAATCGACTCCACGCCTTTGAGGAGCATCGTCTGCAACCTCTCGGCCCTTGGTGTAAAGGAGAAAAACTCCGTCGTAGGCTCTTTCAATAGGCTTTTAATCCGCTTATGCTGTTCCAGTGTCTTGAACTGAACAGCTCCAGTATCTTGCACGGAACAGCATAGCGTTTCTGCCCTAAGCATTTAAATTGAAAATTACTTACAAATTACACTATTTAATTTTTAATTCTTTAAAAACAATATTTTATTGCTATTTCCCTCTATTTGGGCAGAAGTTTCCCTTGCAAAATCTTCCTTACAACTCAACTTAATATATTTTCAACATTGCCTTAAATACTATTCCGTCTACGTACTGTCATCCGACGTTGGTTTGTTTATTCTGGAGTGGTGATGTTTAGGCTGGGTGCGTGATGAAATTATGCTTGGTGTCCGATGGTCCAAACGCGAAGTCGGCATTTTCTCGGTTCTATTCGTGGGAGTTGACCAGATTATTATTGTATCCGGATGCAATGTCAGCATCTCGTCGGATGTTTATATGGATGACTTAGATTATTCTGTTATTGTTGGCTTCAGCGTATTCGTCGTTAACTTACACCAATAGCATACTTACAGAGATCGATGGTCTCTCCTAGGTCCGTGGTATAAGTAAAGATGGGTGGCATCTTCTCCTTTTTAGGGCGTTGTTGTCGCTGCTGCTTCTACTGCTGCTGTTGTTGCTGCTTTTGATATGAGACGGATGTTGCCTGCTCTCTCTCCATCTACTGCATATCCTTAAGCCTATCGTCTACGACCTGCAGCTTGGCGCATAGGATCAGTTTTTCCTCCTCAAGTTCGCTACGCTCTTCCTCCATAGCCGAACTTGGAAGGCCGGCGAAGGGGTTGTTGTCCCACGTGTTGGGGCCTTCCTTACCATCTGAGAGGTAGGCAATATCCGCTTCCACGGAGATAACTGGTTTTGGTTGTTGTTGATGTTGTCCAGCTGCCTTGGACGTCGATGGTGAACGAGATGGCGCCCCTTTCCTCGCTTCGAACTGCAGCTTTTCGGTCGAAGTAGTGAGGCAGGGCATTTAATTAAATCGGTCTTCGGGTTGAGCCTTCTGCGCTTTTTCATGACCGCGGCCGGAGTTGCGAAATCAAATGATAAATCATCCGATTCCGACTCCGTGTGACGAACGGGTTTTCGCCCGCCGTCTCCCGATATACATATCTTCACGTAATTGCTGCTAACACTGTTGCACTCCACTGGACTGGATACCTTATTACCGTGCTTATATATATTATTGTTTTCGAACTACGGCCAAACGCGTACTTGAAAAAATAATTTTTATTAAAATTTTTAGTTTTGATTTGATTTTTAGATTTTTATTATTTTTTTATTTTTTGCTCCTACTCGCACAAGCCTACTGAGCGAGAATGACCAATGCAAGCCTCTGGGGCATATGTGTCCCACTAAATGTTCATAGAACCCTAAGATCTACAATTTTCACTTTAAATGGGTCGAATATGTCCCATTTGGTTTCTTATAAGTCTTATAACGGTTCTTGGAAATGTTATTGTACATTTTTCTTTTCTTTTTAGTCTTGTGCAAAATGTTATACATTCAGGTAGCTTGACGTTGTTTTTTTTTTCAGAAAAAGTTGAAATTTATATTGTATAAAAAATTGATATCAAGTAGATGAAACACATTTTTGAAGCCTTCGAATATTTTTCTGTGGTATTTTCGTCGAGTTTTTATAGAAATAAGTATAAGATTTTATTTAATTTTTTTGTTTGTATTGTAGTGGGACATACGAGTATATGTTCCATTCGGCTTTTGTAGTGGGACATATGTATCCCAAAATGGCTAACTAAAGTGAAAATATTATTTCAGCCAAAATGTCGAAACAACTTTCAAATGTTGATGTAGAAAAAACTTTGAGAGAGTTATCTGATGATGATAACTTTTCATCTCGAAGCGGAGATGATGGCTCGTAACATCAGACTCTGAAAATAGTATTGATGGACAAGAAAATGAAGATGTAAATTCAGAATGTAATTCAGAACGTGATTCGTCAGATGAAGATAAAGATCAGGAAGTGGTTGCTGTCTTTGTAGTGGCGCCCGTAGCTGAAACACCTAATTGCATGATTATCATGAGCTATAACCACGTTTCTTCCACTAAGCGCGATTGGTCAAATCATCAATCATTAGGCAATGAAGCAATCAAATCTGCTATCGCATGTGATCTCTACTTATGAGTATTTCTTTCTTCTAAGTTGTATGTGCACCCCCAGACAAGCCTGCAAACGCTTCAAAGACGTATTATTTGGATGATGTTATCGAGTGCTTGAATGCTTGTTTTCAGGATGCTCGTGAAGTTAACCCATTTCAGTCAATAGTTGAATTTATGACTAAGTTTAAAGGTCGTTCTTCACTAAATCAATACATTCCACTAAAAACCGACCTGGCATAAAGATGTGGATACGTTGTGATTCCTTGAGTGGATACATTTACGATTTTTATATAAACTGTGGTAAAGAAGATGGGCGTACCATCGGCAACCTTGGAGAACATGTAGTACATAGCCTAGCCAAGACCATCAGGCATCCAGACGTTACGCGTTGCTTCGACTGTTCTTTTACCAGTGTTCATTGGCTTGGAACTTTGGAATATCCGGTATTGGGAACAGTGATGACAATTCGAAAGAACTTGCCAAAATTAACTGCAAAACTACCCAAGGTAAAGCTATTTTCAAATCGTGTAGTTCTGGGATTATGTATACATGTTGTATACGGATTTTGAACGTCCTCGGTCGAATTTTTTCAAAATTTCCTGACACCAACCAACACCCTTTTTTTGCGCTTCAGTCAAATTATGCGGAATCCATCTGGAACATATCTTTCTCATACCTAAATGGTCATGCAAAATCGATTGTTTTACAGTCTGCGATATCCTAAGAAATGCCTTTATCTGTCTGTAAGTCACATGCCGATCTTCTTTAATAATGTTGCGCGCAACATCGATGTTTCTCGGAATGACAACCGATTTTGGCCGACCTTCTCGACATTTATCACTGACGAACGCACAACCATGACGAAATTCTGCAAAACAATTGTAAACAGTCTTCTCTGATGGTGCTTCATTATCAAAAGTTGCACGAAGCGATTCTATGCATTGTTGTTGAGTAAGGCCTTTTTTTAAAATCATAAAAAATCATCCAACGTAAGCCTTCACGGGTGATTTCCATTTTTGCACAAACTTGCTTCTTTTAAACGTTCACTATCAACAACTTACTCAGTCAATTTCTAAATTGCCACTGGCTTCGCAATAACAAGCGTCAATGTTCACAAATACAGTGGTGCCACAACTCATTAACGCCACCTATTGTTCGATTGTAAAAACTTAAAAGGCAACCCTCAGCCGCTAGAGCAGGCACTTTCTTTAACCCTCATTTGTATCTCATGCCATAGGTGTTCAATGGGATTAAGATCGAAGATCGGGCGAATTGGGGGTGTTTTAAGCTGGTTTGGGGCGTTATAAAGCAACCATTCGCGCACTAAATAGGAGGTGTGCTTCGGATCATTGTCTTGTTGGAAGTAAAAAATCCGATTTATAATAATTTTTCTGCTGAACTCCGTAAATTTCTTTTTAAAATATTCATATACCCAAATTTGTCCATGGTATTTTCTATGAATTCGAAGTTCCCGCAGCCACTTGAAGCCATACAACCCCACATACAACCGCCTCCATGCTTTAGGGTTGATTTTATGTTCTTTGTTTTTAGAGCTGTATTTGGTTCTATCCAAACAACTTGTCTACCATCTGATCCAAACAAGTTTATTTTTGTCTCATCTGAAAACATGACACCTTCCCAAGAGCTAAGAGGATGATCAACATATTGCCTAGCAAACTCTAATCGTTTTTTCTTATTTGTTTGTGAAATGTACGACTTTTTTCGGGCAATCCTACCATTTAGATTATTTTTTCGCAAGACTCTGCGAACGATTTCTACGGATAGAGGTTTACTGATAGCAGATGACACCTCAGCCGCCAGCTTCGAAACGCTGGTTTTCGGATTAGACTTGATTGTTCCAACAATACATATACGACTCCTTTTGTTCTGAGAGTAATTTTTTTCTTCTGTTGTAAATATCAAAATATAGACACCACTAACGCCATCTTGTAGTAAACTCTGAAATCAAATCATTCTGTTGTTGTCTCTTTTTATGTTCATTAAATAAAATTTCATTCGCATTGTTGATCTCGGTCAAAGCACATTGTTTGATTATAGGTTATGGGCCGAGGCCCATATATTAGCTAGTAATTGTGTTTATTGTTAGAATTATCAGTTAAAAACGTGTGTGATTGTCATGGCGTCTAGCTCGAACTATTTGGTTAGCGTACCGAAATTAAAAGGGCGAGAAAACTATGGCGAGTGGTGTTTCGCAGCAGAGAATTTTCTGGTATTAGAAGGAATGGTTGGGTGTGTAAAACCTGAACCCGATCAGCCGCCAGCAGCTGCAGATGATGCGAAAACAAAAGCCAAGCTGATTTTAACAATTGACCCGGCTCTTTACGTTCACATTAAAAACGTCAAAACATCGAAAGAATTGTGGGATAAATTGAAGATGCTATTCGATGACTCAGGATTTACTAGAAAAATCAGCCTTCTGAGAAATCTAATATCGATTCGATTAGAAAATTGCACCTCGATGACATCATACGTAACTCAAATAGTTGAAGCGGGTCAGAAACTACAAGGGACGGGATTTGGTATTAATGACGAGTGGATTGGTTCTATCATGTTGGCTGGTCTAACCGAAAAATATATGCCCATGATAATGGCGATTGAACATTCTGGCATGACAATTACATCTGACGCCATTAAAGGGAAGTTGATGGATATGGAACCGGAAGACAGTGATGTCAACAATGCATTTGCATGTTTCCGCAATAAGACTTACCAACGTTCAAAGAATGTTAAATCTGTAGTCAATAAAGTTGGCGGCAGTGCAGAAGTGACGTCTGTCAAAGGAAAGCAAAACGTCAAATGTTATGGTTGTAAACAACTTGGGCATTATCGTAATCAGTGCACTAATATGGATAAATCTTCCAAAAATACGCAGAGTTCAGAAAATAAATCAGTAAAACCAACTAATGCGTTTAGTGCCGTGTTTTTTAATAAAATATTTGAAAAGAGCGACTGGTATGTCGACTCTGGTGCCAGTTCGCATTTGACAGGCAATCAAAATTGGATGATCGATGTGAGTTATTCTGGATTCACCAAAGAAATCATGGTTGCTAATCAGAATAAAATCCCGATGGTATGTTGTGGAAATGTGAACATATCAACGTCTACTGAACAATGCGATTTTCACATAATTGTTGAAAAAGTTTTATGTGTTCCCGAGTTATCCACTAACCTTTTGTCAGTGAGCCAGTTGATAAAACAGGGCAACAAGGTGCATTTCACAAGCAAAGGATGTGAAATACTTAATAAACAAGACACCTTAGTAGCTACTGCTTCACTTGTGAATGGTGTTTATAAATTGAATACTTCTTCTTGTATGGTGGCAGCAGTGGCTGAGTCTCCAGAAACTTGGCATCGCAGATTGGGGCATGTCAACAGCTTCAACATGAATAAAATGCAGGATGCTGTGGAGGGAGTTAAATTCACCGAGACGGCCAACATCAGCAAATCCAACTGTATAGTGTGCTGCGAGGGAAAGCAAAGTCGATTGCCTTTTGCTCATAAAGGTAATAGGAGTACGAAGCTGTTGGGCATAGTACACTGTGACATTTGTGGCCCGATGGAGAATGTATCCCTAGGAGGATCTAGATACTTCTTAATTTTTGTTGATGATCACAGTCGCATGGCACTAGTTTATTTTTTGAAAAGTAAAAATGAGGCTTTACAAAATTTTAAAGAGTGTAAAGCAAAAGTTGAAAATTCAACATCAAATAAAATTAAAATTCTCAGAAGTGATAATCGCACAGAATTTTGTAATAGAGATTTTGACAGTTATTTAAAGAAAGTGGGTATTATTCACCAGAAATCAAATCCCTATACACCTGAACAAAACAGACTTTGCGAACGTATGAACAGAACTGTAATAGAAAAAGCTAGATGTCTTTTGTTCGACGCTAAACTCGGTAAGGATTTTTGGGCTGAAGCCATTAACACTGCTGTTTATTTACAGAATAGAATTGTAAAAACTGGATTGAATAATCGTACAACGTATGAGTTATGGACTGGTGCTAAACCCAACCTAAGCCACATAAGAATTTTTGGTAGTACTGTGATGAAGCATATACCCAAGGAGAAAAGACGTAAGTGGGACAAGAAATCTGAACAATGCATACTTGTCGGCTATCCCGAGGATGTTAAGGGATACAGGATATACAATCCTTCAACACAGACAATCACGACAAGTCGAGATGTCATCATTGTAAATGAAAACAACTCGAATGAGGAGAATATAATTTTAATAGAAGGAATAGGTGACGAATCAGAAGGGAGCAGAGCACGTCAATCTTCAGTGGGAGATTCATCAAACAACAGTAGCGAGGATTCATCCATTTCTATGGAAAGTGTTCTTGATAAAGATGAGGCCTGTATACCAGATGAGGAGTCCATGATTTCGAAAGAAGAGTCGGAGCAAGACATACAAATAAAAACACTACCACCAAGACAGAAACGACAACCGGAGAGATATGGTTTTATGTGCACAGAAGAGTGTAATGAATCTTTCTGCGGTGAATTGACATTAGAAGAAGCTCTACAAGGACCAGAGAAGAAGCATTGGGAACAGGCAGTCAAAGAAGAACTAAAAAGCTTTGAAGATAACAATGCATGGGAAGTTGTTGATATTCCGGTAAGTGGAAATATAGTGAAGTGCAGATGGGTTCTTAAAAAAAAGTGTGATTCTGAAAGCAAAGTCAGTTATCGAGCCAGACTTGTAGCAAAAGGATGTTCTCAAAAATATGGTATAGACTATAGTGAAACTTTTTCTCCTCTAGTGCGGCATACAACACTTAGGTTATTATTTGCAATATCAGTACATTTGAATCTCGATGTAACCCACCTTGATGTGACAACAGCCTTCTTGAATGGTGACCTGTCTGAGACTATATATATGCAACCACCTATAGGTTATGTTTGTACAGACAATAAAAAGATTCTCAAATTAAACAAGGCAATATATGGTCTTAAACAGGCATCCCGAGCATGGCATAAGAAGGTAGATGATTGTATGTTAGGTTATGGTTATGTTAAATCTAAAATAGAACCGTGTTTATACATAAAAACTGTGGGTAGTAGTAAAACTATCGTAACATTATATGTCGATGATTTTTTTGTTTTCTCAAATGATAAAATTGAAACTAATCATAAAAAGCATGTTAAGTAAAAATTTTGAGTTGAAAGACTTAGGGATTATAAAAGAATGTCTTGGCATGTCAATTAGTTTTGATAAACAAAATTGTACTGTTACTTTAAGTCAAGAGAAATATGTTGACAAATTGCTGTGCAAGTTCAATATGACCGATTGTAAGACAATTAATGGAGGCAAATTTAAAAATTAAAAAGTAAGTTAATTGTAAAACTCAGAATCCATACCAACAGCTTATTGGAAGCTTAATGTATTTAGCTGTCCTTACACGACCCGATATAGCTTATGCAGTATCATATCTAAGTCAATTCAATAACTGCAATACAGAAGAGCAGTGGCTCTACGCTAAAAGAGTATTAAGATATTTAAAAATTACAAAAAATTTGGGTTTGAAATATAGTAAAAGCAAAAATATGAATATTGAAGGTTATGTTGATGCAGACTGGAGCAATGATATTAACGATAGGCGATCATATTCAGGATTTTGTTATATATTATCTGGATGTGTTATATCTTGGAGTTGTAGTAAACAAAAATGTATTGCACTCTCTAGTACAGAAGCTGAATATGTATCAATTTCAGAAGCCTGCAAAGAGGCAGTACATTTAAGAAACTTGCAATATGAAGTAACTAAGAAATTATATACTATTACTTTGTATAATGACAGTATGAGTGCGCAGAAACTATTACTTAATCCTGTATTCCATAATAAAACTAAGCATATTGATGTTAGATATCACTATTGCAGAGAAACGATAAATGAAAACATTGTTAGTGTTAATTATCTATGTACATCAGATATGCCTGCAGAATTGCTCACTAAAAGCTTAGGCTCTGTAAAACGTTACAAACATTTGAATGCTTTAGGAATTGTTAAAGTGTAATTATTCCATGTATTTTTTGAAAATTGTCTCTATTTTGAGTGGGAGTGTTGTAAATATCAAAATATAGACACCACTAACGCCATCTTGTAGTAAACTCTGAAATCAAATCATTCTGTTGTTGTCTCTTTTTATGTTCATTAAATAAAATTTCATTCGCATTGTTGATCTCGGTCAAAGCACATTGTTTGATTATATCTTCCCAGCTCTATTTTTGAGTGTCCCTTCATATCTATAATTGTTAGTTATTTTTTGCACCGTTGCATGCGATCACCCTACAATTTCTCCAATTTGTTGCAACGACTTCCTTTCGCAAAATAGCTTAATAATAATCATTCTTGTTGACAAGTCGGTTTGTTTTCGTTTGCTTTCCATTATTTCGCACAAACAAGGAAATTATGTCCTTCCAGTAAGAGAAATATGCAGAAATGATCATCAAAACTGTTTATTGCTTTCATACTTCACCAAATTTCCATGTTTCGATCTTGCGGACCTTCGTGTATCACGCAAACATGTATGTATCTGTATGCTCAATTTTATGCATTGATTTCAGGGGTTGTTTTCTTTTTCCAGATTCAAAATGGGCCACCAAACAGTCTACGGCCCGACAAAAGCAACTCCTATCATTAAACATGTTCTGGCACCTTATTCTTTATCTCAGGGTGTTCCGCATTTGGAATCTGTCTCAGGCCGACTAGGGCTATCACATGCGGCCTCACGACTCACTTCCCATCTCCTCTTTCAATTTAAATTCCGTGAGCCGAGCGCCTACTTTTTTTTTTCATTGATAGCCGACCTATCACATGCGGCCTCACGACTCACGACTCACATAAGATTAAAAGAGAAAGGAGATGAGTGCGAATGAAATGGAAAATACAATTCCCGCTGAGTCGCGGGCGAAATTCTTCACGACTCACATTGACGTTTCTCTTTCTCTTTGTTCGTTATTTTTCATTTCTTTTCGTACTTTGTGGGGAATGGACGCAATCATGTCGGATGTTGCTTGCAGAAAATGCGTAGAGCTCTACTTTATGTCACGGAGACAACTTCAAAATGAAAAAAAAAAGTAGGCGCTCGGCTCACGAATGTATGTCGAAAGAGGAAATTGAAAAAGATGTATGACTCATCTGAGGCTGGCATGTGATAGCGCTCTTCTTCTTCTTAGATTGCGTTACAGCTCACGGAGAGCCAGAGCCAAGCTTCTCTCATTCACTTATGTTGTGTGCGATTTGTTTTTCACACAAGTGAACGGGACCTACAGCTTTTTCAAGGCAAGTGTACTACGGGAGGTTTTGCCAATACCCCGCCGAAGAGAGAAGCCGCGTAATTAACACATTCAATGGCGTTGGTGTTATCGGGATCCGAACTCGCTCATCGTGCGTTAGAGGCCGACACACTACCCACTGCGCCACGGCGCTCTCTGTGATAGCGCTCGCCTCACGGAATTTAAATTGAAAGAGGAGATGGGAAGTGAGTCGTGAGGCCGCATGTGATAGCCGACTAAGCAATTAGTACATGGTTTTAAAGCAACTTATTCCGATCAAGAAACTGAGAAAAAAAATATAATAAGGTGGTAAAGTTATACAACATTGCTATCGATTATATTGAGAAATGGGCGTCACAATTGGATCATTTCAAATCATTGGACTGAATGAATTTAACCAAGGTTCCGGAGTGGATTAATATTTGTTCATTATTTATTATTTTAAAATTTTAAATTCGAGATTGACTGTTGACAGCTATCACATAATGTCATTTTCACTGACTTTTGTAATATTTTTCATTCCTATCACACGTACACATACATGTTTTGCTGTTCAGTGAGAAAAATTTCTATCCAAAAGTTTTCTGATTTGTGTGAATCTAACATATGAGATGTCTTTCGTTCTTCGACATCTGACATACCGCTGTATTTTTCTATTCTAACTCGATCTGACAGTTTTGTCTGTCCTGTCCTATTCTGTTCTGTTATGATTTTTTCCTCATTGAACACAGCTTTTGTTTTTAAAAAAGTCATTGAGCAAATCGATACTCAGGGAATGTGTAAATAAATGAATCTATTTCCTTTAGGTATTGTGTTGATACAAGACTTATATTACCCTAATAAATAGGCAGGAACGCCGGTGAAAGAATCGTATAGGAGAGAGTAAGAATTTTCCCCATGTTACAAATTTCAACATAAGATACAAGTCTGTCAAAATTCTCTTTAAATAAACCTTATATAATACTTCTAGGTACACTTTAGGGCAGCTTTTAAATTTGACGTTTAAAAAGTGCGTATATTTCTTTGTTTTCGCCTTCTTTAACTTTTTTGTAATTTTATGTATCTCTGAGAGAAATTTACCCCCACACTGTAAAATTACAAAATCTACGAACTTTGGTGCAGAAGATAAATAGAAAATACGTTACCCCTAAAAATAATTGACTAGTTTGTCTTTGGTATAGCTACTAGAATCGATGCTTCAAGATTTGAACGCGCCCGCTGTGATGAAAACTGACGTTTCAATCGTAGTTTCATAAGTATAACTGGAAAATCTCCAATGAGAACATTACCTAAGTAACCAAAAATGTGTCGAGGCCTTAAGAAATGATATTATAATGAAATTCACCACAGAGCGCTACCTAGCGCTAAGACAAAAACAGTTCGAATAAGTAAAGATTGACCAGTTTTTCGTTTATTTAAAAGTTTAAGATATTTCAATTTGAATATAAGTTCTCACTCTGTTATGACTCGTTTCATTTTGATTATTAAGACCTCTCTAATCATTATTCTAAACATCTACACGCGCTACATTAGCGCTTAATTCTCCTCTTTTACTCATTGAAATCAACTCCGGTGGGGTCAACGAATGAAACCTTTTTGACAGATTCTACCTTGTGCGTCAATACTTGAAAACCAGAAATGTATCGCAAAGGTGACAGTTTTTTTTCACATAATTCTTGCTTACGAATTTCGGGCTTTTTCCGTCGTCTTCGATTACCTAATTGAACGCTTTCAATTAGAAATATTCAACTCAGATTCCAAATATCTTAGCAAATGTCCACGCATATCTACCAATTGTGCTGCATTTCACGTACTTTCCCTTTAACTAAACGAAGTGATTTGTTGAATTTTACCATGTAGGGGAGAGGCAAATAATGTACAAGTCCGCACCCTCTATCGCCAGTCACCTCTCACGTATGGGTTTTTCTTTTTTATCTGCAAAGTGGACAGTAGTTAAATTGTTATCTGCATAAATAATGAGTTTGAATTGCATCATAAGATATTTGTCCCGTTTGGATAATTCGCTTGACAATATAAATTTTCAGTGCTTCCATTGATTCATGTGTTGGTGTGAAAATTCAATCGATAATAGAAGTGCGAAATAGTGGAGAGAAAAAAAAACTAAAATAGAAAATTGGCGATTGTACTGTGCTCACAATATTAAATACTTGAAAATCGGTGTTAGACATGATGACTTGTTAATACAGCGTCCCATTGTTCAACAATATCACTTGCTCAACAATAGCGCAGTTCGGATGATTAATTGCGGTAGGTGAAATACGAACACAAATGTAAATGAAATCTGAAGATATGACGTGCACACTTGCCATGTTTTGAAGGGACAGATTAATGTATTCTCAGTACAATAACTGTGCGTTAAAACTCGAAAGATTGGAATCAGGTACTAATTCCGTCATACCTGTAGCAGAGATTCAAAAGAAGGTTTAGTGTTTAATATGCTACGTAATGGGTTGCGAAAACAACAGTTTGTGGAAGGGTGTGGCAAAATTGATGCGATCCCACTGATTACATATTTAGCACTTTAAGTATATTTTTCTATTCTATGTGGCAGGACCTACACAATTGCTTAAATTGAATAATGACCGCCACGTCCGAGCGGAAAACAGAAATTGTTTCTCGTAGGGATGGTGATGCCAGCGATATTGTGTTTACGTGTTGTTGAAGTCGCAATGCAAAAATTACGATCATTTTTTTTGCCAGACACAATTTATTAAAAACAAGAATGCTTCCAATCGGGGAACCTATATCGAAGTGCGATATTATCTAATTAATTGTGCTATAATTGGCTATCGCTGTTTAACCCTACATAAAATGAAACAATATAGTAGAAGTTGATCGATAAATGTGCCAAGTATATTTTTGGTATACCCTATTTGGTTGATTAGCCATGTTATACTCGCAAAAGCTTCAATATTCCATCTGCTTTACGCATATTTTATAACGACCTTTACCTAAATGGCGAAGGTAATCGAGTGTGCCTGAATGAATGATGAATGTCATCATGGTATCAATCATAGTATTCGGGCTGAGGTTTCTTTTATAATATGCTCATATTAAACAACGTTAAAATACTGAGCTCATCACACGTATCTGATGAAGATTCCATACTTCGCAACTTTGCCTATTGGTTTTACCCTGTGTTAATTCTGTCGTACTTTTCCTATGGCTTAAGCCTTTAGCAGATATTTGCCAATGCTGATTTTCAACATGTTATTACTTAGTATTCCGAGACTTGAATACATTGTCCGGTATTGGGTTCAAGTTCAAAACTTGCTTATGAGAACACCAATCTTTCATTATAGTAATAAAATTGACTTTTTCTATCGATTTTTCTTATAGATATATTCTCTCAACTCTCGAATAGTCTTGTGCTTGCACTGCTTAAGAAGACAAGCCCATAATGCCGCTGCCAAAACGTTCTATTGAGCCGGTCCACGTAGCTCGTTCAGTTTATCAACAGGAAGAGCTTCAGGCAACCGAGCTCGAAACAGTTACCAATACAACACTTACTAACATAATTCGTCAGCTCTCATCGCTTTCGAAACACGCCGAGGATATTTTCGGTGAGCTCGCCCGTGATGTGGGCAACATTGGCGACCGGGCCAATTCCTTACAAGCTCGAATAGATCGATTGGCTATTAAAGTAACCCAACTAGATAGCAATGTAGAAGAGGTTCCCTTAACCGATATTCAGCGCAAAAAGGCATTTAAATCAGCAAAAATATTTGACCAGCAAATATTTTCACGAAACACTATGCCCACACCAATGCTGGAAACATATTCACAATGCGATAAGCCGCCTCCACTGGATAAACTGAACGTGTACCGAGATGATGGCAAGGATGGCCTTAAATTCTATACAGACCCGAATTACTTCTTTGAATTATGGAGGCAGGAGATGCTGAAGGATACGGAACGGGTTATGCACGATAAGGGTAGAAAAATGCATAGACCTCGTCAAGACGGTAGCAGTGGTAGCGGAGGTGGAGGCGGGGTTAGAGGTCATAAGAAGCGCGTACGAATTCCTCACAACACGCGAGAGAAGCAAAGACAATTAGTCATAGGTCATGGAGAAACTTTAATGCCGAATAATGTAATATATAGGACACCAAATTCAGTCGTAAACGATGAGTCGGGATATAGCAGTGAGTTTGGCCAATTTCATATGAAAATAATATATATTTATAATTTCTTTTTACCCTTAGGCATGGGGATATATGACACGAGACCTCCAAGACCAAGCTCTATTGAACTTCGTCGCAGCTATCCGGCAGATACTGTCGACACATACGGTCCATTGACACCACACTCTGCAGCATCTGCAGCCATGGGTGGCAATACTAATGGAATGCACCCATCTCAGCAACATCAAATGCAACACAACCAGCTGCAACAGCAACAGCAGTATGATGAAGGTGCTTATAATTCTCAAAATCTATATGGACAAACTAATCAAGGTTCAATGTCATCAGAAGTTTTATACGCTGCTGGCACACCATCCCGGACGAAACCTCGTCCTTCACAACCACCTCCCGCACCACCTTCGAACGGAAGTGGTGCTGGAACCCCTAACACTTCCAATGCCAATACTCCGACAAGGGGAAGAAGCATGTCGACAAGCCGAGATGCTTTGCCGCCTCCGCCACCAATTCCTGACGGCTTAACATCGCCTTCCATGAATACTCTAAATGGTGGAAATATTGCCGCAAAATTACTTGCCCGCACTAATAGCACCTCAAGGGTGGGCTCTCCACAATTAGCCCCTAGCAGTAGTGTCCAGGATGCAAATGCTTTAGTTATGGCTCAATTAAATAGCCAAATCAGCAACTTCAATACCATGTCACAACAAATTAATGATCTTCCACCACCACCACCAATTCCTGATCAGGTTTGGCATTTTAATAACTTACTAGTATCAACCCTAGAACTCAGATGTCTTATTTTATTTCAATAGCACTTGCCAAAAATAACACAACCAGCACCGCCTCCGCCACCTCCGCCGCCACCAATAGAAGCTCAAACACCACATCACGGTGTCAAGCCCATTGCAAACGGAGATATTCCTACATCTATTTCCACAGCAAACGGAGTTATTCTGCCAAGTGGCGGACATATCGTTGGAGCGAAAAAACTGCTGCCACCATACCATGATTCGAGGAATGATCTGATGAAGGCAATAAGAGACGGTAAGTTTTTTTTTTCCGGAAATTTATTGTCGTCAGTAATGAGTCAGTGATTAATTGCTGACTTCCGGTGAAATCATCAAAAACTTGAGTTTTGCACCTGATCTATTGTTACATGAGCAATATGCAATATATATATACATATTTCGATTATTCATTCAAGAGAATTTAATAATTACATTTACATAACTTTCAGTGAGCAATAACGCAGGTGCTAACTTATTATTTTATATACATAAAGTATTAAACTAGCTATATAAGTATAGCTATAAGTATACAATTATCAGTGGGGTAACACTAGAAATTAAATTTACTTTAATGGTGATAATTCAAATTAATCAAACATAACAATTGTAAGTAAGATCAAACAAAAAAAAATAAAAATCTGGAGCATGCCCGTGTCAAAAAGGAGGGGAAGAAATAAAACGGTCAAACCGTAGCATTATGGAAAGGGGATTATAGGATTTCCGGGGGATAGCAAAGTAATGCAACGGCGTAAGCCACACTTAAGAGTCGCGAGTTGGAACGTTGGAAGAATGAGTGGTCGCAGCTATGAGCTTGAAGAAATGATGGTTAGAAGGCGAGTAGACATCCTGTGCGTACAAGAGACGAAATGGCGAAACACCGGTAATCGGGCACGTTTTTGGACGGTAAAACAAAAGTTTTACTATGGATTGGAACAAGAAAAAAACGGAATCGCCATCATCCTTGCGGCAGAGCTACTTGGTCCAGTGACCGTTTGATGGCTCTCAAATTGGTGATGCATGGTGAGGTGTGGAACATCGTAAGCGCATATGCCCCTCAAGTAGGATGCGAACAAAAAGAAAAAGATGCATTCTGGCTAGATTTCCACAACCTTGTCAAAATCATCCCAAAGGAAGAGCTTTTGTTTGTTGGGGGAGATTTAAACGGACATGTAGGGAAGACAAGCGAAGACTATGAAGACTACCACGGAGGGCTGGGATACGGCACCAGGAACTCTTCAGGTGAAGATATCCTAAACATGTGCAAGTCGTACGGTCTTATAGTGCTAAATACCATGTTCGTCAAACAAAGCCGGTACCTGATCACTTATAGCAGCGGCGGAAATGAAACTCAAATAGACTATCATTTGGTATCCAGTTTCATGAAGCCACGAGTTAAAGATTGCAAAGTGATCCTGGGAGACGCGATCGCCCCTCAACACCGTCTCCTCCTGACTGAATTTTTTATGGATGCGAGAAAAAAGTTAAAGCAGCAAACGAAGGTGTCTGATAGAATCAAGTGGAATAAGCTGGATAAAGGAAAAGGCGAAGCTTTTATTACCAACATGAAAAACTACCTCTCTTCCATTATCGATGAGGTCGGTAATGAGGAGTGCAGAGCACAAGACATGTGGGATTCCCTACAACAATCTGGCCTGGAGAAAGCCAAATCACTACTCGGAACATCTAAAGGCCCCTGCCAATACGCAAAAAAAAACTGCTGGTGACGAAACAGACGAAGCCAGAGCAGTGATACACGGAAAGAAAATGGCTTTCCAAGCTTGGTCAAAGTGCTCTTCTACTAATAGAGAGGAAAAAGCTCGCCGTGAAAAGGTATATAGATGTTGCAAAGGTATCGGCGAAGAACAAATGCGCCGAATTCAAAGCGAAAAGCATGGAAGGCCTCTATCAGGAGTTGGAAGAAATATCGTCTTCCGCGCCTGACAGGAACCAGGCTACCCAGGAGCTTCGACAAAGCAATTTGAACAAAGCAGCAAATATGTTTAAGATAGCCGCCCAGAGAAGAAGAAATGCTCAGGAGATTCGTTTCCCAAAGTTTATTAACAATGCTGAAGGCCAACTCCTTGTGGAAGACGAAAAAATTCTCCACAGATGGCGACAGTATTGCGAGGAACTTCTGAACGAACAGTTTCCCCGAGTGTACTTTCCAAGAGCCGCCCCGAATCATGCCGAAATATCCGACATCACTGTCGAAGAAGTTAAAAAATCCAAGAGAAGAAAAGCTGTTGGGCCGGACGGGATACCCCCTGAATTCTGGAAAAAGATGGGAGACATCGGGTCTAGATGGCTCATGGTTCTTATCTCCAAACTTATGAGAGGCGACACTATGCCTAATCAATGGAGGGAAAGCTATCTTCTTCCTTTGCACAAAGGAAAGGGTGATACGCGAAATTGCGATAACTACCGTTCTGTCAAGCTGATGTCGTGTGCGGGTTTGTCTCGGGTAAATCAACAACAGATGCAATCCAAAGTATAAGGATCATGATGGAAAAATATCGTGATTCTTCAAAGGACTTGCATATGGTATTGGTTGATTTCGAGAAGGCCTTTGACCGGCAACCAAGAGATCTTTTATGGGTAGCGCTAAGACAAAAAGGAGTTCCAGAAACCTACGTGCGAGTGATCATGGACATGTACAAGAGTAAGATGCACCGCAGGAGTCACCGAAGAGTTCGCAATCAAAGTCGGTGTACACCAAGAGAGCGTCCTCAGCCCACTGCTCTTTATAGCAGTCCTTAATTGCTTGCTTAAAGGAAAAGTGACGGACCCCAATGTGCACCAGCTATTCTTTGCTGACGATGGTGAGTGATGATCAGGCGTCCCTACAACGAGCACTTGATGTGTGGGTGGACATTTTTAAGGGACACGGGTATCGTATTAGTTCAAAGAAGACAGAGTATCTGTGCTGTCCGTTCTCTGACCCTCATCAGCCTATTCCAGACATTTACTTGAATGGAAGAGTGCTTCCCAAGTGTGAAAAGTTTAAATATCTGGGATCTATGATTAATAGAGAAGCAACTTGTGATGACGACATCAAACATCGCGTAAGCGTAGGGTGGATGAAGTGGCGGGAAAACTCCGCCATCTTCTGTGATCGAAAAATGCCCCCTAAGCTGAAAGGAAGGCTCTACACTTCAGTTGTACGTCGGGCGCTCACATACGGTTCACAATGCTGGACAATGCACAAAAAGTATGAGAGCAAATTAACGGCAACTGAGATGAAGATGCTTCGCATGACAGCGGGAGTAACAAAGCGTGACAGAATTAGAAGTTCAAAGATCCGAGGAAGCCTCCACGTAAAAGAAACCATCACAAGAAATATAGAGCGCGACCGTCTCAGTTGGTATTGCCATGTTCAAAGGAGAGATCCTTTGAACCCCGTCCAAAAGGCGTTATCAATCAACATTCCAATTTCAACACGTAAAAAAGGCAGGCCGAAAAACAATTGGCGCAAACAAATGCAAAAACGCCAGCATTTGATTGGCCTCAGCGATGAAGTAATCCAAAACCGGGAAGCCTGCCGCTACTTTCTGAGGTCAAACCGGCGGACCGCACAAGCGGACCAGTAGGAATGCAGTTAAGTGGGAAGGTTATGGTCCTACACTTCTGACCATAACGACGCCGGGATAAAAAGGAAAAGAAGAAGAAGAAGGCAAATAACATTCTGGTCCACAGGCTGAATGAGAGGAGTTACATTTGGAGGCATATAAATATTTTGCATGCATAAAAAGCATTCAATCCTTTTTTCACCCTTTCCAGGAAAGTTTTGAGTCAAGAATGGTGTCTAGATACTTGGCTTCCGCTTTGAGTTTGAGTGGAGTATCCTCTAACTTTGGGGGAGCAAATATCGGGATTTTCCTTTTCCTGGTGAACAAAACCAGCTCAGTTTTCTGGGCGTTTATTCTCAAACCGTTCTGTCCTGCCCACGAAGAGAGTTCCTTCAACGCAGATTCGATTAGTTCGCTGATAGTTGGTAGAAATTTACCTTTTATCAAGGTAACTAGGTCATCCGCGTATGCTATGGTCTTTGTGCCTTTCTCCATGAAGATTTTAAGGATCAATAAATCCCATCGAGCATTTATGGAACCAATAATAAGAAAGAAGTCTCAAAGGAGATCACAGCCATGTTAACAGTCTGTTGGAAGTGCATGCCCGAACAAAATGTAACGCATCTGATCGAAAGCGTACCACATAAGCTAATACAGTGTACGGAATAGAGAGGGCCCTACCCGCTACTAAGCAAAACAAATCATAAAAAAATAATGTTATGTAAAGTTTTATTTTTCGTAAATTTTCCCATAAAATGTTTTTTTTTTTTTTCAAATGAAAGCCAACAAACTTAGTAGGCCCTATTTTGTTTTGAGTATTTTATATAAGGTATAACTATATTTGTTCCATTACCAGGGAACATGTGAACTTCCTCGGTAGTTATTTTGATTATAATTCCGAAATATTCTCGACTTCGGGTTTGTTCGTTTAATAAGCAACTATAATATCTTGAAATCTGTACATAAGCGGATCCCCGCACTTAATAAACTGTTAATCATTTCTATTTTTTAATTTCTATTTTCGGTCAGGAATCACTTTAAGAAAAGTTGAGAAATCGGAGCAAAAGGAAATCGAGCGGAACACAGCACTACACGATGTGGCATCAATATTGGCCCGAAGGGTTGCTATCGAGCTGTCCGAATCTGAAGATTCAGAAAGTGAAGACGACAGCGAAGGATGGATTGAGCCCAATGAAACATCTGCCTAAAAGGCCTACAGTTTTTTTTTTATCAAATCCAAATTAAAAAAAAATATCTCTGATAAACCATGTTATTACAAAAACAATAAATGTAAGAGCGCATTAAAAATAATATAATAATCCAATACATGTTGAACGTTTTGGCATGATGACGTTTTGATAATATTTATAAGATACGTACCGCTTTATTTTAATGTTCTTTTCTTAAATAAATTGCTAACAAATAAAGCAGTATATTCATCAAACTAATAATATATTATATTAATAGGTTGTAAAATAAAGCAGAATATATAGATAACTACCTTTCTGTACTTGTATTAAATAATTTTAAATAAATCTATTAGTATATATACTATATATGCAAGCACAAACCTTTGAGCATGGTCAAACCGTGACCATGGTCTTAACCCATTTACAATATACAATAAAAACCGAAATATAATGTACGAGTACGTTACTTATGTACTTGTTTTCAGTACGCGCTGTTTTTTGGTTTATTTATTTCTTTTCTTATTTGTTGCAATAGTTACAGTTATATTTATAGGTTTTATAAAGGGGGAAAAACTAAAAAACATGTTTTAGCGAAAGCGATTAAATATGCGTGTGCATCTGGCTTCTTTAAGTAATAATAATTTTATTTGTATAGAATTCAAATCTACTCTATAGAACTACACATATTCCATACTATTATTGTTTATGTTTTATTCTAATGTAGAACACTTTTAAAAACTTCTATAAAGTTTTAACTCAAATATTTATATTTGTACCATTTTTCAAATACACTTTAAGTCCTTAAATATGGTATGCATACAATAAAAGATTCGAATACAATATAAAGACTTTGTTTTGTTTATAAAATGGTTGTAAATCATATGGTAAAGGCTAACAAAGGCCTCGTAGGGGTAACGTTTATCCGAGATGTTAGTTCCACAAAAAACGAAAAGAGCCACCGCAGACGAACACCTTGCGGCTCTGTTAGCAAGTCCTACCTCCACCTCCTCGTGGTGCCATCTGGAGACTCCCTTTGGGAGTTACTAACGGAGAAGGGCGAATGGCGAGTATCCTGCGCCAGAAAACAGGATTAGTCGGTTGGGCTATGGCCTAGTGAGCCGTATCTGTAAAACAAATTAGTCACTAAGTACCAGCCACAAGCCTCGGATAATGATGGATACACTGTTGACGACCCCGGCAAACGTATAATTAAGGATGTGGATGTGGATTTGTTGTTCGAGGCAGACTAAGGCAAAAAGTCTTGAGCTTCAAATTCATAAGCGAGCGCCTCATAACAATCCGCATCAAGGCTAAATTCGGTAACATTAATTTGCTTAATTTGCGCCCATGCTCCAACAACAGCAAAGATGACTTCTATGATCTCCTAGAAAGAACATACGACCAATGTCCCAGCTACGACACAAAGATCGCTCTAGGAGATTTTAATGCACAGCTGCGAAAAGAAGAAATCTTTGCTAAAGTCATTGGAAAACACAGCCTGCACGACAACACATCCGGGAACGGACTCAGGCTCGTGGACTTCGCCTCGGGGCGGAACCTCTCTGTAGTGAGTACGCGGTTCCCTCAACATCCATAAAGGGACCTGGTGGTCCCCTGACCAATCAACCGTCAACCAGATTGATCACATTGCTATTGACGTCAGACGCTCCTCCAGTATTCTCGATGTCCGAACGTTCCGAGGAGCCAACATTGACTCGGATCATTACCTTGTTGTAGCCAAGGTAAGAACACGGATATCAAAACAACAAGGGAGTCGAGAAAGAACACCACGGTTTGACGTCAGAAAGCTGCAATCGCAAACGATCGCTAGGAACTTTGCCGACCGAGTCTCCCAAAAACTCTCTGAAAGTTCGACATCGCCTGCACTGACCATAGAAGAAGGCTGGAAACGTTGTCAAAAAGCCATCAAGGAAGCTGCCACTGATGTGCTGGGTTTTACAACACCACCCAGGGAAAACCCATGGTTTGACGACGAGTGCAGACAGGCCCATGCAGCCAAGCAAGACGCCTACAACGCAATGCGGAACCGAACAACCAGAGCTGTTCGTGAGCTCTACGAACAGAAGAGGAGGGAAGAGAACCGGCTTCTTAAAAATAAAAAGAAAGAGCATGAGAAGCGCGCGGTCGAAGAATGGAATTCCTGCTACAGCAGGAATGAAGTCCGAAAGTTTTACCAGAAAGTAAAACAATTATCCAGTGGATATAAATTCGGACTGAAGCCTGTCGGGACGAAAGTGGACAACTGGTTGTAGAATCGCAGTCGATGCTGAGAATTTGGAAGGATCATTTCTGCAGATTGTTAAACGGCGACGAGGACCCAAATGCCGCTGTCAGGCAGAATGTTCCACTCAATTTGGACGACGATACACAAGAATTCCGTCCCCCCGACTTTGACGAAGTCAAGATAGAAATATTGAGACTTAAGGGGGGAAATACAAATAGACGACTGTTTTTTCAATATTTTTTTATGGAACACTGAGAGCATTTATTACAATTCGGAAAAGTACTTCATATAAATGACCTTAAAAACTATCAGTACAATTTTTTTGGGGAAAAAAAAAACAAAATGGCGGCGCTGTAAACCCTCAAAGTTGGCACCTCGTGTTTGCGCTGTGCAACGCCCAGGTCCAGGAAATTATCTTTAATCAAATGAAATAATTTTTTTCATTAAAATATGTTATTACGCTTAGCATCAAGCTAAGGTTTTAAACACCGAAATCCAGATAGACCATAAACTCCTCTACGCCAGATTTTGGAGAGGGCTCACCACGGCAGCATATGACAGTGTCTAGAAAGACGAGCTATTCAGAGCATTATCGTGTTTTCAAACGTTCAAAACCGTTAGGCTGTAGATGTTAGTAGACAAATAGGATCTTGGGAACATTGATGAAAAAGCGGCTAAAGAAAGACGCGCGAATCCGATGTCTTGGTAAGAAAGTTGAATTTGGCAATCATGACTTTAAAGTAATTAAGGATTTCGTCGACCTTAACGCACGAGTGTGAAGCTGTTAAACGCAGTTGCCAAGCGCTGCGCCTTTGGACTCAAGAAGAAATTGAGAAGCAGCGCCCTCGAGAAGACCGAATGGACACCGCTGATCCAGGCCGAGCAGCCTTCTGTTCCAACCTCGAGAGATGACACAGCAGAGGATGACCGCATCTAAAGCGATGCCCATGATGGGGAGAAGCCCCTAAAAATCAGGTCTACTGCAGAAGCTTGTAGACTCAGTTTGGGGCCTAGGTTCGTTAATAATAGCAGCGCTATATAGGTAAGTAATTATGTACTAAAACAAGGTACTCATTTACTCACATTACAACTTAGTTGACGTTTCGCAGGATTTGACAGAACAGCACCATCTTTGGTAGAATCTGACTAGATGGCATAGATAGGCATGGCATTGTGTCATAAAGCTCGTCTCTTTGTACGCTGTCGTAACCGACAACTGATGGCGAGTGTCGCACTGAAATTCATGTGCAATCTATAAAATCCATTAGTCCGAGGATGTTCCCGCAAATGAATAAAACATTTAGGAGAAAAAATCGAATGATATACTAATGAATCCTTCGAACGATAAAGACTATAATTTTGATAAGCCCCGGATGCCCACATGCTCGCCAAGGCTATGGGCAAACGTCAGCGGCTATTTGAAGTTGGAGGTCTCATTGTGATTTCTGGTTCAGAGAGTGCCGACGGCGACTGTTCAAAGACGGTGACGGATTTTTTTGTGGTCAGGGATCCACATGAGAAGTTAATTCGCGCTTTTTTGGGTACAAGGTGAACAACTTTACTCATCACAATCACGAGCTTGAAAGTCGTGCAGAAATAGAGAATTGGCGATCTGAGAGTATCGGTTTCAGCGCATTCAATGATAAGAACTTTGCACGCCAATGACCGAAATTCTACTGATTTGTTTGTGGGAAGGGATGAACTCTCGTGCATCATTTAAAATTAAAAATTCGATGTATAGATGGTATACCAAACTTTGCTTTAAGACACTTGCCATTTAATGCAGTAAATATTTTTACCACGCTGTTCAACAATGCTCTAAATAATATCTATATTGCATCACGCGAGTTATACAAATGAAAGTTAACAAACTTGCTGACGGCACATTTGTGTTACTTCGCAACCAATAACGAGGTGTCAATAGTTGTGTTCAATGAGCCTGCACACACAGGAGTAATTTTATCAGGAGTAAAACTGGTGCAGAAACCACCAATGAGACGTCCCACTCAAAATGGCCGCCGACGTTTGCCTACAAGCTCGGGCGAGCACGTGGGTACCTCAAGTGCTGTCAAAAGAGCATGTGAGTACCTCAAGTGCTGTCAAAATTTTGTAAACAATCGCGCACATTGTTATAATTCCAAGAGTGTGTGTGGCGGGAGTACACTGCGGTAAAATGAAATGAGCTCACACGTATTCACGGATAGAAGCTCGTTTGTAACGGGTTTTGTCGCTATGCACCTGAACCGCTGTCAAAATCTCGGAAAAATTTCAGGGTGTTACGGGGGAAGACGTACGAAAGACGCACGTCTCATTCTGGTTTCTGAACTGGTGTAATGCTCTGCTCTAAGCGTATACGGAATGAACTACTCCAACTGAAAAAAATGTATATGTGAACCTCGTTTCATTGGGTTAGTGTTTTCGTCTTTCTGACATTTCATTTGACAGAGATATTTCGCAAAAGACGTCTCCTCTCCATTTGGTTTATACAGTGTTCACTGCTTGAAGGGCGAATTACGATTGAGACGCAACACATAAAATCAATTTTCAGCCGGTTGGATTACTCCCGTGTGTGCAGGCCCAATGAGGAAAAAACCAGAACAGAACAGGACAGGTTTGCGAAAGCTGTCAGATCAAGTTAGAGCAGAAAAAGACAGCCGTATGTCAGTTGTCAAAAAACGAAAAACATTTTATTTGTCAGATTGTATTAAACATATTTTAAAATGAAATAATAAAATAAAATGACATTAAATAAAATTACTTTGGAAGAAGTATGGTGTGCACTGATTGTGAAATGGTTGTGAATAGTAACTCGTTATCAACAGACTCCTGTGATGATAGCTGCTTTTGACACTTTTTACGAATCTGTTCTAGCTCAAGAGTAGGTACAGAAAATCGTGTTCTGAACATAAAGCAGAACACTGAACAGCAAAACTTGTATTTTTCTGTCCGGAACGGTCCAGAACAACTTCATTGAACAGACTAAATACAATATTCAGGTGTCAATGGCTTTCGGGCTACGCCAATGTAGGTCGGCAAATTTTCTTTCTTTGCTACTACTCGATAGTGAACATACCCCTTCAGTTTAGTTATCCCGGCCATTGTAAATCCATTAAAGATACGCACACATATGCAGTGTCAGACGAATGACATGAGATTGGATGGAATTCACAAGACGAATTCGAACATTTTCGAACATACGTAGGTAGTTTGCCGGCAATTGTCCCACCTCTCTCTTTGATTTCTTGTCTCTACTTAATTGTTTTGTTAGAGAAGTCCGGTTCTTTATGATATTCGTTTGATTTGTTTCGCCTATTAATACTTAACTCAGGGATTATTTTGAAAACAATACATAGCACAATGTCTGAGGGTAAATAGAAAAAAAAAACATTTTTTTGTGAACAGTTTGTAAAGAAATATAGATGTACTGTAGATCCAGACTGCACCAGCCTTCTTGTCATAGTAGTGGATACAAATCCTTCACTGAGGATATTGAGGCAAAATCCCCACAATCTCACTCAACTGATTGATTCAACAATTGCGTTTGGAAACGCGCATTTAATGCAAAAAACTCAAAACAAACTGGTCGTCCTTGCTTGTCATCATAATGGGAGGTACCTCAAAATTGATACGTTCAATAGGCAGTATTTACATATACCGAATATTTTAGTGAATATCTCTATCCTGTGACTACTCCAATGGAATTCCGTCAAATTGATGGACAATACGAAGCATTCACACACGTCGAGAAAACCATTCGACAGAGACTAATAAATATAATGAATACTGCGCCAAAAATTACCACTCATTATGAATCTAAGCTGGCTGGATGCATGAGTCTTGCTTTATGCTTTATAAACAATGTAATTTTACTGGTCTACATTTGTTGATCATATTTAAAATGCTAATGACTTAGGTACGCCGTCAGAAAAATGACAACCTTAACATCAATTCCCGAATACTGGTCATAACTGGAAGCAATGAGTGTGCCTCTCAATATCTTACCTATATGAATGTTTTCTTCACTGCTCGGAAACTCAAAATTACGATAGATGTGTGTGCTATTGACAAAACTCTAAAGTTGTTCCAACAGGGTTGTGACATAACCGGGGGACATTATTTACGCCTACCACAGATCGATGGTATGTTACAATATTTGCTGTGGGTGTTTTTACCAGACCCTCCGACAAGAAAGAAATTAGTTCTTCCTCCGGCTGAGAAGGTAGACTACCGAGCAGCATGTTTCTGTCATAGGGAAGTGATCGATATTGGTTATGTCTGTTCAGCTTGCTTGTCCAGTAAGTATAGCATTACTAATAGACTGAAAAGTCTCTTATAATTCTTATGTTATGCCCTTTTAGTTTTCTGCAAATTTAGCCCAATCTGTACTACCTGCCAGTATGTATTAGCCTTATGTTGCGTTTTTCACAAAACTAACCACATTGTTCTTTTTAGTACTGTCTTCAAGACGCCAGGTCCACTCACCTTCAAAGCAAAGAAACGAAAAAAGTTTTAAAATCATATTTTGTCGCGTTTAATTATTCATTTGTAGATTTCTTGGGAAGTTAATATAAAGAACTCTTTCACATAGCATTTATCTTATTAAATTAATGACTTTCAGGCTGCAGTTGTAGACATGGATAAATCGCAAGTATCACGCTTTTAGATCAGCCGATGCTGGATGAATTTCCAAGTGTAGGTTTGATCTTCAAAACAAGGGGAACGACAACGCTTGCTCTTGGTAGCCTTATAAACACACATCACAATATCGCGTTCATCATTTTTCATTTTGAACCTTTATTTGTCGTGCTTCTTATTGCTGTGACGATATAAAAAGTATAATACAGTGCTTTAGCGATTGATAAGGCGTGACAAGAGGAACACGGCTGGAGAAAATGTTTAAATGACTTCATTAAAAAGAAGCAAAATACCAACGTAAATTGTTTGCGATAAAGAGTGCAAAATGCTTGAACTCGTGGTACGAAAAAAAACTGATGCAGACCCAGACAAACTATTAAAAGAAATAATTCCATTATTGAATTAATTAAATTGTTCGGAGAGCTCGTGAAAATTTTCCAGCAAAAGCCGAATGAGAAAATATTGAAGTTAAAAGTAATTTTGATTGTATTGTACGCAACATTATTTTACACATTCCTTTTTTATCTTGGGTACTGTATAATTCCTTTTCCATCCCCCCATCACCTCCAACCCAAACCTCACCTTGTCACCCAACGCTTCGTCTGTCCTAATACCAACAACCTCTGCCCCATTTACCCAATCCTCTGCCACCCCTCAATCTTTTGTTAATCCTCGTTTGCCCCGCTCAGTTAAACTTACTCAGCTAACTGCTGACCCCACCCAAGGTCGCTATACCCTTTCACGACTAAGAGATAAAAAGACGTATGAAAACATTCGTCTCTTTCTGGCTTAGCTCCACGATAAATCAGATCGTCTCCATTCAGCAGGAAGGTCTCCCCACGGATTTCGCTAGCCTCAAGATAAAAAAAATTTCAATATCTCGCCCCAAAAAGTGTCAAAGGATCTTGATACCTTCCGCCAATACATTCATTCAAAACGTATATCGCACCTTCAACGTAGTAGAGCTGACCACGACAAGTTTTTTCGTCCCTAATTGTCTCCCTCTCCCAGCAACCCGCTCACTCTGCCAAAATCTCCCTCTTACCTTCTATTATCAGAATGTAAGAGATCTTCGTTGAAAAACCCAAGCTGTCTTCCAACAGTCACATGCCCTACCCTTTGAGATATTTGCTCTGACCGAAACAAATCTGATCCCCTGCATAAATAACCTGGAACTTCTTCTTCTTTTCCTTTTTTTTTTTTCCGGCGTCGTTATGGTCATAAGTGTAGGACCATAACCTTCCCACTTAACTGCATTCCTACTGGTCCGCTTGTGGGGTCCGCCGGTTTGACCTCAGAAAGTAGCGGCAGGCTTCCCGGTTTGGGATTACTTCATCGCTGAGGCCAATCAAATGCTGGTGTTTTTGCATTTGTTTGCACCAATTGTTTTTCGGCCTGCCTTTTTTGCGTGTTGAACTTGGAACGTTGATTGATATCGCCTTTTGGACGGGGTTCAAAGGATCTCTTCTTTGAACATGGCAATACCAACTGAGTCGGTCGCGCTCTATCTTTCTTGTGATGGTTTCTTTTACGTGAAGGCTTCCTCGGATCTTTGAACTTCTAATTCTGTCACGCTTTGTTACTCCCGCTGTCATGCGAAGCATCTTCATCTCAGCGCCGTTAATTTGTTCTCATACTTTTTGTGCATTGGCCAGCATTCTGAAGCGTATGTGAGCGCCGGACGTACAACTGAAGTGTAGAGCCTTCCTTTCAGCTTAGGAGGCATTTTTCGATCACAGAAGATGGCGGAGTTTTCCCGCCACTTCATCCACTCTACGCTTACGCGATGGTTGATGTCGTCATCACAAGTTGCTTCTTATTAATCATAGATCCCAGATATTTAAACTTTTCACACTTGGAAAGCACTCTTCCATTCAAGTAAATGTCTGGAATAGGCTGATGAGGGCTCCCTTGGTGTACACCGACTTTGATTGCGAACTCTTCGGTGACTCCTGCGGTGCATCTTACTCTTGTCGTTGCTCTCTTGTACATGTCCATGATCACTCGCACGTAGGTTTCTGGAACTCCTTTTTGTCTTAGCGCTACCCATAAAAGATCTCTTGGTTGCCGGTCAAAGGCCTTCTCGAAATCAACCAACACCATATGCAAGTCCTTTGACGAATCACGATGCTTTCCATCATGACCCTTATACTTTGGATTGCATCTGTTGTTGATTTACCCGAGACAAACCCGCACTGGTCATCAGATAGTCGTATTATTTTCCGCAGTCGGCTATCTAATACCCGTTCAACGATCTTCATGGTGTGCGACATCAGCTTGACAGAACGGTAGTTATCACAATTTCGCGTATCACCCTTTCCTTTGTGCAAAGGAAGAAGATAGCTTTCCCTCCATTGATTAGGCATAGTGTCGCCTCTCATAAGTTTGGAGATAAGAACCATGAGCCATCTAGACCCGATGTCTCCCATCTTTTTCCAGAACTCAGAGTCCGGCCCAACAGCTTTTCTTTTCTTGGAGTTTTTAACCGCGTACCGAACTTCTTCGACTGTGATATCGGATATTTCGGCATGATTCGGGGCGGCTCTTGGAAAGTACACTGGGGGAAACTGTTCGTTCAGAAGTTCCTCGCAATACTGTCGCCATCTGTGGAGAATTTTTTCGTCTTCCACAAGGAGTTGGTCTTCAGCATTGTTAATAAACTTTGGGAAACGAATCTCCTGAGCATTTCTTCTTCTCTGGGCGGCTATCTTAAAGATATTTGCTCCTTTGTTCAAATTGCTTTGTCGAACCTCCTGGGTAGCCTGGTTCCTGTCAGACGCGGAAGACGATATTTCTTCCAACTCCTGATCGAGGCCTTCCATGCTTTTCGTTTTGAATTCGGCGCACTTTTTCTTCGCGATACCTTTGCAACATCTATATACCTTTTCACAGCGAGCTTTTTCCTCTTTATTAGTAGAAGAGCACTTTGACCAAGCTTGGAAAGCCATTTTCTTTCCGGTTATCACTGCTCTGGCTTCGTCTGTTTCGTCACCACCAGTTTTTTTTGCGTATTGGCAGGGGCCTTTAGATGTTCCGAGTAGTGATTTGGCTTTCTCCAGGCCAGATTGTTGTAGGGAATCCCACATGTCTTGTGCTCTGCACTCCTCATTACCGACCTCATCGATAATGGAAGAGAGGTAGTTTTCCATGATGGTAATAAAAGCTTCGCATTTTCCTTTATCCAGCTTATACCACTTGATTCTCTCAGACACCTTCGTTTGCTGCTTTGACTTCTTTCTCGCATCCATAAAAAATTCAGTCAGGAGGAGACGGTGTTGAGGGGCGATCGCGTCTCCCAGGATCACTTTGCAATCTTTAGCTCGTGGCTTCATGAAACTGGATACCAAATGATAGTCTATTTGAGTTTCATTTTCGCCGCTGTTATAAGTTATCAGGTGCCGGCTTTGTTTGACGAACATGGTATTTAGCACTATAAGACCGTACGACTTGCACATGTTTAGGATATCTTCACCTGAAGAGTTCCTGGTGCCGTATCCCAGCCCTCCGTGGTAGCCTCCATAGTCTTCGCTTGTCTTCCCGACATGTCCGTTTAAATCTCCCCCAACAAACAAAAGCTCTTCCTTTGGGATGATTTTGACAAGGTTGTGGAAATCTAGCCAGAATGCATCTTTTTCTTTTTGTTCGCATCCTACTTGAGGGGCATATGCGCTTCCGATGTTCCACACCTCACCATGCATCACCAATTTGAGAGCCATCAAACGGTCACTGGACTTTGAAATGGTTAAGACGTTGCCAAGTAGCTCTGCCGCAAGGATAATGGCGATTCCGTTTTTTCCTTGTTCCAATCCATAGGAAAACATGTTGTAGGCTTTTGTTTTAACGTCCAAGAAACGTGCCCGATTACCGGTGTTTCGCCATTTCGTCTCTTGTACGCACAGGATGTCTACTCGCCTTCTAACCATCATTTCTTGAAGCTCATAGCTGCGACCACTCATGCTTCCAACATTCCAACTCGCGACTCTAAAGTGTGGCTTTACTTTGCATTCTTTGCTATCTTTGGAATCCTCTGCTATCCCCTGGAAATCCTATATAGGATCACGACTATTAGTAGTGCCTGGCGGGGTAGTGCTTTTCCTTTTAGCGTTCTTTTCCATAATGCTACGGTTTGACCGTTTTCTTTCTTCTCCTTTTTTTTGACACGGGCATGCTCCAGATTTTTTTTTTTTTGTTTGATTTTACTCTTACAACACCGGTGATCTCCAGTCGTGTCAACCCACTGATTTGCATGCAGACTTGTGGGGCAGTTTAATGGTGGTATACCATATGTGTCCCTAGGCTCACCTTGGTGTTTTCTAAATTGCCTAGATGTGATTTTTGTTTACCTTTGTTTTAGTCGCCTTTTACGACAAGCGAGAGGTATCGCTGCAGGGTTATTCTTAACCCGTCCCTGCACAGGTAATAAATAACCTGGAACTGTTCCCATCAAATTTTAATGTTTATCGCGATGACGAACTCAGCCGACCCACTGATGGTTGCTCTTGTCGAGGCGTTCTACTAGCCGTCCTTAATACAATTGACTCTTCCCATATACCAATATCATCCTCCCCACTTTTCGACTTTGTTGCAATTAAGATTGCTCTACCCCAGAAGACACTATACATCATTTGTTTCTACATCTTGCCCTCACAACCTATTGAATCCTATCAACTCGCCATTAGCACAATTGACCAAATAACCGATTTAAGAAACCGTCAGGATGAAATCCTTCAAACTACCTCATCTTAAATGGACCCAATCAGACGATCAATCGTTTTATACTGCCACCAATCCCACTACTGCCAAAGAATGTCTCTTCTTGGATCAAACCTTAGCCAAGTTAGTGGCGTCCTAAACTACATGGGTAGACAACTGGACCTTATATTCACAACCGATCCCCTCAGCTCTTCTGTTTCACTTTGTCCCCTTTCAACCATCGATAACTTCCATCCTCCCCTCCTCCTTTCCTTCTTTTACGATTCTCCATTCCAGAATAAACCCCCTATAGTTCTGGCGTCTTACGATTTCCACAAAGCAAAATTTCACCTAATCAATGAATACCTTAAAAAGCCCCTCTCAATTTTGATAACCTAACCTTAAATGATGCAATATCCATATTCTACAGGGAAATATTTTACTCTATCTCTCTTTACGTTCCCGTCTCACAACGCAAAACTTTGTCCACCACCCCACCCTGGTACAATCGCAGGTTCCGTTCTCTAAGAAACAAAAGAAATAAGCAGTGGACAATCTTCCTTCGTACTCAATCATCTAATGACTATTCTAACTACCTGGGCAGCTATCTCCACTTTACCGCCCTTCACAACTCCCTCTATCAACGCTATTTAACTGAAACGCAAGCCAATCTTATAAACGATCTAAAGTCCTTCTTTAAGTTTGTTAACTACAAAAGAAAATCTGATGGCTATCCTACCTCTCTCTCCTTCCACGATCAAACCTCGAATGACCTCAATATTATCGCCAACTTTTTCGCTACCTTTTTTAAACAGTCTTTCGCCGACGAATTTTTCCCTTGGACCATTTCTTGCACGCACAGTCGATTCTCATGTCATCGAAAACAAATTAAATCTACTTAATGATTAATTCACTCCTGCACCTGTCGGTCTCCCTGCCATATTTCTAAAAAAAATGCTCCTCGACCCTCTCTCTCCCTCTCTCCAAAAACCTTCAGTCTATCCCGATCCCTAGGTGAGTTCCCCCGCTTATGGGAAACCTCATTTATCACCCCTATACACAAAAAAGGTCCGAAGAACGTTGTTAACAACTATTTTCCTATTGCCGAACTGTCACATATACCCAAACTCCTCGAGTATTTTGTACGAAACTCTAAGTTTTCGCTGCAAGTTTTTAATATCCCCTAGACAACACGGTTTCCTCAAATGCAGATCTAAAACCACTAAACTTGATAGATTTGTGCCCTTTACCGTATCAGCCTTAGAGAACGGCAAAGAAGTCGACGTTATCTCAACCGATTTCAGTAAAGCTTTCGATAAAATCACCCACAGACTGATATTCTTCAAATTATCCTTCCTTGGCTTCGACCCCATTTCTTTGAAGTGGATATCTTCTTACCTGGAAAATCGCTATTAGATTGTTCGTTTTAGATCTGCCTTCTCTAACCCCTTTTTAGCTTCCTCCGGCGTCCCCCAAGGCAGCCACTTAGGTCCACTTCTTTTCGTTCTTACCATAAGCGATATTGAAATGGTGATCAAACATTCCCACATCTGACTATATGTCGACGACACCAAGTTCTTCACGACCATTTCCTCCAGTCATGACTCTTCTCTTATTCAATCTGATCTCAATAGCTTTTCCATCTGGTGTTCCAAAAACATTGCTTTGAGTTTAATATTTCCAAATGCCAATTAATTAGGTTTTCACGTAAACGAATCAAACCTCCCCCTCGTCTCTACTTCCTTAATAATGAACGATCTCAACCGTTCAGGCCATTCGCGATCTTGGCATATTATGTGACCAAGAGCTAAATTTTCGCGCACACATCGATGAGATAATCCTTAAAGCTAATCTGCACTCGGTTTCGTGAAACAATGGTCTAAATAATTCTCGAATACTTACGTTACCCGATCTCTTTACATAACCTTTGTCCGGCCCCTTCTTGAATACGCCTCTCAAGTGTGGTCTTACCGACAAACCCACATTTCTAGAATGGAGAGCATCCAACACCGATTCCTAATTTTTCCTCTTCGAAGTCTTCCCTGGTGCAATCCTTTGATTTTACCACTAAAGATGTTATACCTAAAAATCCGCCTTTTTAACCACACTCCAAAATTTTTCTCTCGGCCTTTTGACTTCATTGAAAGAGCCTATTAATATTTTTGAGATAAGCGTCGCCGGGTCGGGGGACCATGGTAGCAGGTAGCAAAGCAAACCGCCTACAAAGCCATGCTACACAGACGTACAAAAGCCGCTAGAGAGCTCTACGAGCAGAAAAGAAGAGAGGAGCACACGCTTTTAAGAAAGAAAAAAAGAGCACGAATAGCATGAGATCGAGGAGATGCTACCACAGGAACAACGCTCGCAAGTTTCACGAAAAAGTAAAACGTACATGCCAGGGCTATAAAGCCAGAGCGGAAGCCTGTAAAGATGAAGGCGGACGTAGACTGTATAACGGCTATGATAGATCTGATACCGCCGCGCCGTCCGGCAGTATAAAGATACAAGAGAATTCTATCCACCTGACCTAGATGAAATTAAGCTTTTTATCTCGAAGCTTAAAACTAACAAAGCCGCGGGCGTGGATGGCCTGACTGCTGAGCTATTCAAGGTGGCTGGAGATGAGGTGGTAGGACGCACGCACCAGCTTAACTGTAAAATATGGTCGGAGGAAAGCATGCCCGAAGAATCGAATCTCACCGAGACCTTCGATGTTAAAAACGGATTTAGGCAAGGTGACGTACTGTCATGTAACTTCTTCAACATCGTGCTTAAAAAGATCATACGAGAATCACTGGCCAACACAAGGGATAAGATCTATTTCAAGTCTGCGCAATTGCTTGCGTACGCGGATGACATTGACGTAATTGGGCGAGCACAGCGAGACATCAATGAAGTGTTCAAAAGCATTAAAGCAGAAGCGGCTAAAATGGGGTTTTCGGTGAACGAGGGTAGAACCAAATATATGCTGCATTCAAAAAAGACGCACAACACCGACGTCTTGGCCAAAACCTCACAATTGACGGTTACAAATTTTAAGTGGTCAAGGACTTTATCTGCCCTGGCTCACTAGTGACCAGCGACAACAACATCAGCGCTGAGATTAAACGCAGAATTACTCTTGCCAACCGCTGCTTCTTTAGGCTCAAGAGACAATTAAGAAGTAGAGCCTTCTTTCGAAAAACGAAGGTAGCACTACATAAGTCACTAGGCCTGGACCTTAACGAAAACGTATGAAGATGCCCTTGTTCGCTTCGAGAGGAAAGTTCTGCGTTCAATCTATGGTCCCATTTATATAAACGGAGAATGGAGGAGAAGATACAAAGACGAACTATACGGGCTGTACAGCGACATCGGCCTAGTACGACGTCTCCGGATCCAACGTCTAAGATGGCTAGGCCATGTAGAGCGAATGGACAACACAGCTCCGGCCCGAAGAGTCTTCGAACCCAACCCTGAGGGACAGTGCAGCAGAGAATTCCGAATGGAAGGGGACCTTAACTGAGAGTGCGGCACTGGAAACAACTGGCAAAAGATCGTGCCAGCTGGTGACGCTTGTTGGTTGAGGACCAGGTTCTGACTGTAGCGCCATCGAAAAAGAAGAAGAGGCTATTTCAATATAATAAAGACATATTGACATCAGTTTAGAGTTTGAAGGAAATAACGTGTTATTTTGGTGCATTGTGGGAGGTTACTAAAAGTGAACGAATGTGCCAAAAGTGATCTGATCAATTTCGGTCAGGAGATATAAATATTGAAGATTTCGATTCTGGTCGGCCAGTTACCACGGATGTCGACTTTCTCACATCTGTATTCGGTTCCGAAGGGTCTAACCTATGTAAGTTTGAATTGTTTCCGAACATTTGACTGAACATAAAATGATAAGGAAGCTCGATGTTGGGGTGTCGCACGATTTGAGTGGAAAAAATCGTATTGATCATATTTCCATGAGCGAAGTGATATGTCAACATCATGAAGAGGGTTTGTTTAACTGGCACCAGCCATTTGTTTAAATTGGAAGGGAATATTATATAACTAGGGTATATAAATTATTGCACGATAATTCATTGTAGCTATCTCTGTTGTTAATTTTTAACCATGCTACGTCGATTATTAAATGACGAGACTATATAGCAAAACTTGGATCAAGAGAGTGACGGTGGCCTTTTTGGGGGTGACCGTGAAGAGGATGAACATTTTGAGCCAACGATTTTTGAAGAAAGCACGAATAATGAGATAATGAGAGTAATACCTCATAGGGTAATGTGGAACCCCTATGCATTTAACGTGAACCTAAACAATTTCACTTTGGAGACACTGAATCCATTTGTCCCGAGTCAAGTCATCACCCCAAGACAAATGGCAGAAGTTGCATTTTATATCATTTGAAGGCAGAAATTCATTAATGTCATTCTCAGATACCGCAAATAATATTTTATAACGAGCAAAGCTATCATCATTGACCAAATAAAAGCTATATTTTGCAGGGCCTTAGGTAGGCATAACTTTTGCTCTTTATTCTTTATTCGCTTTCCATTTAGTTCGTGCTAGTTTTGATTTTACGAGGCTTTTGAGTTTTATTAATTCTTTCCTGTAACTGCTTTTTATAAGGCGGTACAGACAAAATTGCGGTTTCCGTTTTCTTGTAAGTGGTGCTTGTAGTGGCTCTTTTTCTTAGATGGCATTACAGTTCACGGAGAGCCAGAGCCGAGTTTCTCTCATTCACTTTTTTTTTTTAAATACTTTTTATTTATAGTTTCATAGATCTATCTTAGGGAGTACAAATTAATTCGGTTCGTTTTTTTGTGTTCAAAATTTTTTTTTTTATTGAAAAAACGTAAAAAATACATCACTCAAAGTATTGTCCGTCGGAAGCGACTACTTTTTCCCATCACTCTGGTAATTTTCGAATACCATCTCTAAAAAAATAGTCCTCTCTGGCATTGAGCCATTCTTCGATTTCTTCAAAAGACCCGAACCGGTGACCCCCCAAATCATTTTGCATCCGTCGAAAAAGCCAGTAGTCGGAAGGAGCAAGGTCTGGAGAATGCGACGGGTGGGGTAATACCTCCCATTTCAGCGTTTCCAGGTAGTTTCTGACCGCTACAGCTACGTGGGGGTGAGCGTTATCATGTTGCAAAATCACCTTTCGGTCGTTTCTTACCGTTTTTCACGCAATGCACGGCTCAAACGCATTAGTTGTAGTCGATAACGTTTCCCATCAATGGTTTCGCCTGGTTTTAGCAGCTCATAGTACCCCACACCCGTCTGGTCCCACCATATGCAGAGCATGACCTTTGAACCGTGGATGTTTTTCTTTGGCGTCGATGTAGACGATGATGGAACGGGTACACCAGGCTTTGCATAGTATTTTTTCTTCTTGGGGTATATCCACTTTTCATCTCCAGTCACGATCCGGTGCAAAAATCCCTTCATTTGATGTCTTTCAAAAAGCAGTTCCGAGGTGAAAAATCGCCTTTCAACATCTCTCGGTTTCAACTCGTATGGCACCCAATTTCCTTGCTTTTGAATAAATTCAAATTTCTTTAACCGAACGGAAATTGTTTGCTGAGTCACTCCCAACGATTCTGCAAGTTCAATTTGCGTTTGGCACGGATCTTGATCCAGTAAAGCCTCCAATTCCTCATCTTAAAACTTTTTGGGCTGGCCAAAACGCTTTGTCTTCGACGCTAAAATCACCACTTTTGAAACGTCGAAACCACTCTCTGCATGATTTATCGGTCGGAGCAGATTCACCATAAACTTCTACAGTGCTTCAGCTGCACTTTTCTTCCAATTAAAAAAGAAAATCAAAACTTCCCGCAAATGCTGTTTATTTAAGACAAATCCGGACATTTTCGCAGAGGCAAAAAACAATGTTGTTGTCAGAAACAGACGCTGATGCACACTAATTATTGTTGAGAGATTTCACACCTTTCCAATGAAGTAGGTAATCGCTTCCAAGATCAGCCACAACTTGCAGGTGGCGCCATCTTTTGAAAACGGACCGAATTAATTTGTTTCCCCAATAGTTTACGCTAATCGGTCGAATGTGCTTTAACGGATTCAATTAAAAAGTGTTAGTATTTTATCACATCTTAGACAAAAATGCTTAAAACTAGCTTAACTATACTTACAAATTTAGGAATCTTACTAACCCTAGGCGGCCATTTAAACAAACAGTATAATTTTAACACTAATATTTACATAAAAAACTTACACTTAACATTATTACAATTAACTTAAGCTAAGAAACATTTTTTTTTTTTTCAAAAAACCTAGCATATGATAATTTTCTCATTCACCTATGTTGTGTGCGATGTTGTGATTTTCGGTTGGTTTGGCCAGTACCCCGCTGAGGAGAGAAACCGCGTAATGAACATTCGGTGACCTTGATATCATTGGAATTCGAACTCGCTCGTCGCAGATCAGAAGCCGACACAAGGCGCTCTCAAGTAGTGGCTACCCTTTTCAATTTCGGAATTGTAGAAACTTCCGTTGGGTCAACAACGAAGTGGATGTATTTTAGTTTTTTACCTGTGCCACAATAATCCGCACTTCACTTAAATTTGGTTCATTATCCAAATTTATATCTAAACTCGGTGGATGCATCAAACTGTCATTCATATTTCGATCTTAGACTTCAGCTTCTAATGTCTTAGGCTCAGGTTTACAGGCTATAAAATCTGCATCAGAAAAAATATTCCTATTGGAAGGGAAAACTCCGTTACATTTGAAGCCGCTATCTGCAACTTGTCTAGTAATAATAATAAAATGAATTTCTATATAATTAAGCTATATCACCCAAGGTCACTTTCCGCCAAGATTATCTCATGAAGCGCCTGATTTCCTCATTATAATACTTTTTAAGAGGGCCGATAAATATCCTATCCAAGGGTTGCATCTTATGGGTGCAATGAGGGCGCAGGGAAATAATTGTAACAAAATGTTGACGTGCCAGGTCAATAACTTCCACGCTACATTGTGATACGGTCATTATGGCCGTAGCGTTCGAGCACTCGTGCTTTTGACAGCTGAGTAGGAACAATGAATTCATATGGAGTAACATAGAATGCAACCTCAGGCTTGGTCTCGGCTAATATCATAAGTTCGAACTCAACGCCAGAGTAGAGCTACTGGCTACTCGGTCTTGCGTTTTGACAGCTGACAATGCCTGTATAGATGCACTGAATGTGTGCTGCCTGAGGAAACATTGCTTCCATTCTGTCGTATTTTCGATCTATGAACCGCCGAGCACCTGAAGCCACATTTCGTTATAGAAATTCCTAGGTCGCGCGTTTAGCATATGTTTATCGTAACTGCTGGAACACAATGATGTCGCAGTCGCGGTCGCTGTCGCAGTCGGAATGATTGCAAAAAATTTAAAAACAAAAAATGATGGCAAAGGATCCTCACAATTTCCCTCTCCTTCACCGCTTGAATTATTTGTTCTTCCTTTTTGCCTGCTTTAATAAAGAATTAATATCCCTAAAATAATACAAATTTCACAAAATAACACGTTTGTCCATATACTTACAATTGATCGTCAACCGTCCGATTTGAAAATTTCGTGTGTATTGTTTTTTTTCCCCTACAGCTGTCACAATGTCGTACGACCGAGTTAAAAGTTAGCCAACTCTCGCGACACACCTTACGACCGCGACAGCGACATCATTGTGTTTACGTTATGGGATTTACGTGCATTCAATTTTTGACATGCGACAGCGACCGCATTGTGTTCCGCGCTTAAGTCGGTACAACGCCTGTCACATTGTGATACGGCTATTAGCTTGCTTTTAAGCATAGACAAACCAATGAGACCTGCAACTTAAAATGGCCGCCGACGTTTGCCTACAAGCTGTGCGAGCACGTGGGTACATAAAGTCCTGTCAAAATTATGTAAACAATCACGCACATTGTTATGACTCCCCGAGCACGTGGCTTCAATACATTTATGCTGGACTGACATTGTACTGCCATTCGAAAAGTAAATGAGTTCACACGTATTCACGGATAGAGTCGTTTATAACGGGGGTTGTCAGCTTGGTACAAAAACTCCTGTCAAAATTTCCTGAAAAATGTAGGGTGTCACGGGAACAGACGTACGAAAGTTGCATATCTCGTTCATCATCTCTGCTTTTAAGTTTGATGTTTAGAAAGATACATTGCGTTGGTTATGCGTTCGTTTACTTTTTCGTAGTTTTATGTGGGATGGGGATAAATTACGCAAAAATTAAAATTACAAACTCAACAGGGAGACAAACAAGGTAAACTCTGTCTAACAAAGGGTAAACCGCCCTGAAAAAGGAAACAGAAAAAAAAGGGGGTAGAACTGGACGCTTGTGTAAACTTACCGTGCATGCCTCGGTACACTCGGTTTGCCTACATTTTGTTATTTGATTTGCCAAATTCTTAAGTACTCTACTCGACATTTAGCCACCAGAGCGCTTTCACCGCCCCAAATTGTAGTTTTGTGCAAATATTTGAACTGTCGCCTCAAAGTTTCAAATATTTGGTTTAAATTCAAACAGTTTATAAAAAATGTAAGTCAAAGATCTCCGAGAGAAGTGTTCCCTGGCTGTCTGACAGAAGCTGTGTTCAATGAGGAAGAATTCAGAACAGGACAGAACAAATTCGTCGGAACTGTCAGAACAGAAAAGTACAGCTGTATGTCAGTTGTCGAAAAAACGGAAAACATCTTATTTGTCAGATTGTATTGAACATGTTTTAGAATTCAATAATAAACTAAAATCAACTCCAATAAAATTGTTTTGGAAGAGTTGGTGGCACTGATAGTGAAATTAATGTGATAAGTGATACGTCAACAATAGATTCCAGTACTTTTGTACTTTTATTTTTTAACTTGATCTGTAGGCTTTCACGAATCTGTGCTGTTCTGTTCTGTTCATTGAACACAACTTGTATGTTTTAGCGAAGACTTTAGTGTTTTTTCAATGACAACTGCTTTTGACATTTTTGAAGAGAAGTGCAGCAAATCGTGTTCTGAATGTTCAAAACATCCTCTGTGTCTTACATTTCCAGCTGATTTTCAATCAACAAATAATGTTAAAAGTACGAAGTGTACTATTAAATCAAAGGCGATGGAGAAGTTTAAAGCAAAAACAGGTAACTGCGTTAGCATGAAGCTGACTGCCGAAAATTTAATTATTTCAGTTACTTAGGCAGCTGCACAAAAAAAACTGTCGGTAACTGACCGAGTTTTGGAGAATTTCGATGATTTCTACGGAACGGTGTTTGGGATTCGATGGAACAGCATGCGCATCGCCTTACTTTCCGAACAGAAGTACATTGCGATGGTTAATAATTTTGGTGATAGGGAGAAAATTTGTACTGCTATGGAATTGAGCGGTAAGTTCCATCCAACCTTAAAGTGTTCTTTTTTTTTACCATGGAAGCTTTGCTTATCCCTATAAACTTCACTCTACTCTTACTCTATAATAACCAGAGTATAACTAAATATTCACTGGCATCGAGGGATACCGGAATCTTAATCGTGCCTTGAAATAATCGAAAATTTAATAAAATAATTGTAATCCATAATAAGGAAAAGAAGAATTTTTTAACTCTTAAAGTCCTTGAAAGTGATATAGTGTTAGCTGAAGGTACTCGTAGAATGATGCGGAATTAAATGCAAATCACAAAACCAATATGCTAGAAACTATTTTTTATTTAACCTTCCACGCGCTTTGCGATATATTCGGATGGTTTCTTATTATCCTAAGTTGTACTCATCATGAATGAACCTATAACAAATCTATTTTTCAGGAGCGGTCAACATCAAATCCCTCATAGAAATCGCTAAACAGCGTAGCGAAAAAGAAAGCAAGAATACAACTGATATACATAAAACAGTCTACAAGTTCGATGATCGCCTTGGACAAATTGTAAAAATGCAAGAAGAACGAGAAAAAAAATCTGTCTATCCACCAAGCAACATTAGCGAATCAGATACGGAAATGTTGGCAAACGCAAGTATAAAAAGCGAGCAAAAAATCCTCGAAGAACCCTCAATGAGAGTAGCTGCAAATAAGCCACTAGAAGAGGCTATTATTGAGCATACAGAAATGGATGCTCATCGCATTATCGACAGTAACATTGAGTCGGGAGGATTGTATGAGTATGTTCCAGCAACGAAAATTAAAGGAATGGAGGATTGGATACCAGAGTCAGATTATTTCAAATACTACCAAACCACAGCGGACTTCCCGCTTAATATTGAACTCGAAACCGAACTGTCATTTCCCGATAATCTCCATCTATATACGTATGAAATGGGAAACTGTTCCAGATTCAAGAATCCTTCTAAGTGTCTCACAGGAGTATTATCTCACTACTTAATGGATGGATCTTCTATATTACCAGCACTTTTCCTTGATGTCAAACCTGGCGATAAAGTTCTTGACGCATGTGCTGCTCCTGGAGGCAAATCACTGCTCTTGATGCAAACAATGTACCCAGATATACTTGTATGTAATGATGCTCAAGAAAGTCGGGTGAAACGAATCCGAAAAGTCATGACAGAGTATTTATTTGACTTTGAAGAACGGTGGGAGGGCAAAAGGTGCTTAGTAACTCAATCAGATGCACGTTGCATTAGTGATTATGAAATGTACGATAAGATTTTGGTTGATGTCCCTTGTACAACTGATCGTCATTCTCTCAATGAAAGTGATAACAACATATTTAAACCGTCAAGGCTGAAGGAACGACTACGGATACCGGAATTACAAGCGGCAATATTGACAAACTGTTTGAGGCTTCTTCGACCTGGTGGGAGTCTTATTTATTCAACATGTACCTTAAGTCCCGTACAGAACGATGGAGTGGTACATATGGCAATGCAAAATGCGTTCAACGAACATGGGATTGCAACAACTGTTAAAGATTTAAGTTTGTTAACTCCATTACTGGGCGATATATTCAAGTTTGAAAATCCCAAAGGGTTAAAGTACGGTCAGATGGTTATACCATTCCTGCCCGCTAACTTTGGCCCCGCTTATTTTTGTAAAATTACTAGAAACTAGACTAAGTAAATAAAAAGTATGCAATCATTTTTTGCCATGACTTCACTAAAGAAAATGCGAACTATGTACACCGTAGTACGAAGTACATGACATACTCGTGCATGCTGGTGATATAAGAAACGAGACTTATGAGCAGCTTGTACAACTGGCAAATCCTGGGCCCTTGGACTCACTTAGAGCGCTAAACTATAAGCAGCTTAATTCACCCATAATATAATTTAAAAAATATATAGATAGTATATAAGCAACGTTAAGGACCCTACTAATTCGATTTCCACCTAAAAGGAGACTGAATGTATATGAGCCATAGCCTCGCCGAATAGCTCGACTAATTAATCAAATTGATCGCATCACCTGAACCGCTTTCATCTGATTTTCAAGTCTTTGAATATTTATTATTAAACCTTTTTCAATTCCATTCAATGTTCACAAGACAGTAAATCGTTAGATCAACTTTGCGATTAGATTGAACAAGTACACCATATTCCATACAATAAAACCGTTGAGTTATCGGATGAAACATTATTCAATTAACTTAAGAAATACATATCAGCTGGCAATATTAATTTTTTAAATCGATCTCCTAAAGCCTTTGTCTACCTATCCCTACTTTTATCTCCACGCGGTGGCTCCTGGATGCTTAGTTCCTCAGGTCCACTTTGGAATGTTATTGGGGATAGTAAACGAGAAAAGAGATAGCTGCAACCAATGCTTCGAGGCGACGAAAAAATTGTCAAGATGAATTCAACATCGTAGTCTCGGATTCGAGTGAGAACATTTTATTAAGACTACAACAAAAAGATAGTAAGCCACATACACCAACGCCATCGCCACCGACATTCCTCCTCGGCGGGGTACTGGCAAATCCCCCCGTTGTATACTTGTCTTGAAAAAGCTTCTCGGCTCTCGCCGTTCGGAATCGGCGTTGAGCTTTAGGTTCCCTCCACTTGTGTGAAAAACAAATCGCACACATAAGTGAATAAAAAGAAGCTTGGCTCTGGCTCTTCGTGAACTCTAACCAAAATTAATGGCGGGGTAGCATATACACTCCCCGACACTTGATTATCCTTTAGAAAGTTAGCACAACGCGAGCGGCAATGACCTGCGGTAATCACTAGCCTTGACCGTGGATTGCATCGGTAAAGTGTGGGAACGGCCTTCCGGCGGAACTTGCATGTGTTGCCGATTAAGTAACTTCGCGAGGAAAGACGATCCACTCGCCTTGACCAGACACCTGTGTCAGTATCGGCAACGATACGAAGTGGCGAGCTAAGGCTAGGCGGGCAGGGCAGTCAGAGGAAAATAAACTATTTAAAATACGAGTCGAAGTTTTTGTTTTAGTAAGTCGAACTGTTGGGCCAGCCTGATGGCTAGCGTTCGCGTTTTTTAGGATCCCATGAAGGGAATCCTTTAACTTGGATTTCTTTGTTAACATCCATGGCTTGATCTGTATTTACGCTTTATGTGTCAACTGAGTATATCTTTGCGTTTTTTGGTTGAAGAAATGTCTGATAAAATGACAAAAGAGAAGAAGAAGGTGGGTCGTTCTCAGCCCGAACGACATCGGGTATATAATTTGTCTAAAATGAGTGACGAACAGATCCAAGTAATGATGGATTCAGTTCCTTCTGAAAATGACGATGATGATAGTGACTCGATTGGCGACTTTGAAGATGACGACAATGTAAGAGATCCAGATTACCGCGTATCGCCAGAAGATGAGGAATAAATTGACGATTGTGTCGTTGAATTGGGAAGATAATCGTCTACTCATTTTCTGAATAGAGCTGTTGATCTCCGCTTAAATCTCAGTAATATTTCGATTCTAACAGCTAAAATCATACAGCAACATTTTTCAGAAACAGAGCCGTCATCTCAAACAGGTACATCCTCAGTGCTTTTGTCTGCGTCAACTAAACATCCACGCTTGAAAGAAAGACGTGGAAAAAGACCTCGTTCACCACCACTAGAAAAAGAAGAAGAATGTCCAGATGTGCAGCCGAACAACGGGGGGCTTACTTCAAACCTGGTGGAAATTGACCCTAAATCTGCAGAGTTTCAAAAAATAACTTGGCGAAAAGAAAAAACTTGCAACTCCATCGCAATGAGGTGGTATTTCTTGGAGATGACAGATGTCCTAAACGTCCATGAATTGAAAACACCATTTGAATGGTTTCATTATTTTTTCCCTGATGACCTGCTAGAAAAAATCTGCCATTACACTAATTTGAATGCTCGGAACCACGCTGTGAACTATAAGTTCCAGGTTACTAATGTGGACATATTAGACATGTGGACTGGGGAGAATATTCATTTGAAGCGATACGTAGAATCATGACATCGAGGCAATTTTATGCTATTAGAAAATATATCCAATTTAATGACTTCTCTCTAATGAAAGATTATAAGGACCCTGATCACGATCCACTGTTCAAAATAAAGGTTGTTCATCGACGAGCAAATATTGTCCACAAAGATGATAAGCCCATTCAAACAGTATGTACATACATGCTACTCCCGATTTGGGAGCAACTGGTGATGTCGTCCGTCTAACACAAACAGTTGCGGAATTCAAAAATCATATTTTGTATTTCGACAATTTTTATACGTCACTTCCACTTCTGGTTTACCTAAGAGGTCATGGTATTTATGCGTTGGGCACAGTTCGTGCCACTCCAAGACCAATAAAGAGGTTATATGGAGAAATATGTGGGCACTGCTTATGTGTACACATAACGAGTGTACTATGGAAGGATACAAAAAATGTTCGGCTGATATCAACATACGTTGGTGTTAAGCCGTTTCTTACAGCGAATCCGCAGGCTCAACCTGAAAAAAAATTGATTGAAGTTGATTTTCCTCGAATTATTAGGGATTACAACTATCATTTGGGGGGCGTAGATCTTATGGGCGGTCTAATAGGAAGATACCTCATCGACCTGGAAACAAAAAGCGCTTCATTAAAATGGTCAATGCTTATCTTCTTCACAAACGTGTCCATACTGGAGGAGTTACTGCGGAGCTACCGAAACTCCATGCCCAAGTTGCTTATGCTTTGTGCCACTATCAAGAAGCACCTAAAGCAGGACTATCTGGCGTTAAAAAATCATATGGATTTACAATGGATGCCCGTTACGAAGACATTGGTTTTTCTGCCAAACGCACATTTTGCCTAAAATGTAAGGTAAATTTGTGCCCATCATCGACAGAAAAAAAGTTTCCAAATTTATCATACTAAGCCAAAAATTGCCATAAAAGAGAAAAAAAAAAAACACTTTCCTTTTTATCCACAAAAATACACCAGTTTTCCTGGACTACCCGCCTTTTGGCGGTCTTACTATTTTCTCACCCATAACTCAAACGATTAATCTGATTTTATTTTCACTCTAAAATTAATCAAGAATAATTTATTCGTAAAAAATAAATTGTCCTGCTAGAGGGTTGAAGATAGAAGAAAAAAGGAATGTTGGTATAATTTTTTTTTTCATTGCTAATGTATAACTTCAAAAAGTCTACTTTCTAACGATCGATATAATTTTTTTAAATAACTTATATAGGCGTCTTCGATGGCCTGGACAACGCCTTCTCTATTTACAAATTGTCCATCTTCTGCATAAACTTTTCGCGACAGCCAACACCAGACATTTTCAATAACATTTACGAGGGTGGTCCGATAAGTACTTAACCTACAAAAGAAAAACAACAATTTTGAAGAAATGGCGATTTATTTTTCTCCTTTTAGCTCAATACACTTGACCTGGCGATGCTCCAACTTCTTTAACCCTTCTGAAAAATACGTTTTCTCGAGGTCTGCAAAGTAGGCCGCTGTGGCAGCGATGACCTCCTCATTCGACTGAAATTTCTGCCCGGCGAGTGACTTTTTCAAGTTTGGAAACAAAAAGAAGACGCACGGGGCCAAATCTGGAGAATACGGTAGAATCTGGTTATCATGGTGGAAGAGCACTTTTTTTTCGCCAAGTGGTGCCGTTTTTTCTTCAATTCGGCGTCGAATTGGCCCAATACTACCCTTTTCTACATCGACTACCCTTTTGTACTTCTCCAGGTAGTCGATGTGGATCACACCTTGTGAATCCCAGAAAACGGTGGCCATCACCTTTACGGCCGATGGGACAGTCTTCGCCTTCTTCGGAGCACGTTCGCCGGGTGAAGTCCACTGTTTCGACTGTTCCTTGGTCTCTGGTGTGTACCAGTGGATCCATGTTTCGTCGACTGTCACGAAACGACGCAGAAACTCCTTCGGATTGCGCTTAAACAGCGTCAAACACTGCTCTGAAGTGGTCTCACGGTTGCACTTGTTGTCCGGAGTGAGCAAACGCGGCACCCATCGCGCCGACAGCTTTCTCATGCCCAAAATTTCATGCAGGATATGACCCACGCCAACATCGGCGGTCTGCCAATACGAGATCGTGGATTTTTGTCACGTTATCCTCCGTGGTAGCCGTTTTCGGGGCACCTGGACGTGGCTCATCAAAAACCGACTTGCGACCACGTTGAAACTCGTTAAACCAATTTTGATGGTCGCTCTTTTTCCATTTTTCTAAAATCCGCGCACACTCCCGCTTCCACACGCGGTCAAAACAAAACTACGATTCCGATCCGGCTGAAATTTCGACAGTAGCCGTCTACTAGAATGTACTACTCGATGGTCAGTTGCTCTTGCGATACCGGTGATGCCAGGTACTTATCGGATCACCCTCGTAGATCGGGAGAAAGAGACGGCCAATCCCAAACTTCCACAGTGTTGCTTGTAAACAGCTGTTTTACATATACTGCTGTGTGAATGGTTGCGTTATCCTGCAGAACCCTGCTTTATGATTTAAGTTGAATTTTAAGTGAGGGTAGTCAAGTGTCGGAGAGTGTATCTTCTTAGATACAATAAAATATACTGATTTACTTCTAAATTCACCATTTAGACCGATTGAAAACAGTACTACGATTAGCATAATATACTACAGACTAATCATTAATAGAAGATAAAAACAAAGAGCCAATGCTCCGACGGGCTCTATGGGATAAATCGTATTTCTTGTTATTAGGTATGCGGACGCAACACTGTGACTATGAGCGTTCATAGCGTTCCATAGAAGCACGAGGTTCCTCACATCTCAGGAACCTGACCACCTTTCCAAGAAGGGTATAAATCGTGCGTGTTGCCCTAAGAGTCCTTAGAAAATAAAATGACACAGAAATACCGATAGGCTGGGATATAAAGCTTCTCACTATCAAGCCTATGGAAACACCGAACAAATTTTAATGAATTGGCATGCCAAATAAAAACAGGAAATTTGTAGGATATACACAAAATCTATGTAGGGGTCCAATAGCAATCATTTTAAGAAAGTATAACATCGTTTGGTAGATTTTTTTTTATTTTTTATACATATTGATTGAGATAAAATTCTCGCGATAAATACTATACATAAATACTTTTATGCTTAACATTGCTTACATTGTTCACTGTAGTATAGCTCATTAAAATAGTATCTGTTTTCATTTTTGTACAAAAGTATGGTATACGGAGAAAAATAATTCAATCTGATTTTCCGTACATTGTTTGGTACATAATGCGTTTTAAGTACATTAACCACCTGGATAGGGTATAATTGTATTCGACTTTTACAACACTTAAGTAATCTCATTTTTATATTACCACTTAGAATTGACATACATAAAAAAATCATATAAAATAACTATTTTTGAACTTATGTTGAGCTTTTAATATTCTTAAGTGGTGTGTTCTCGTCCTTTGGCGCACACTCGGTGTCAGTTTTTGTGGGGCACTTGTTCCACGTTTGTTCTTCGCCGGAGCCAAATAGTGTAAAGACCAGGAATTCAATGGCAAATAGAGCTATTGTGACAAAGAATATTATTCGCCAAGCTCCAATGGTTTGCTGGAAACGGGATAAAAACAAATTTTCCATTGTAAAAAGGTTTAAACTACTATACTTAATAAAAACACTTACATTCCCTTTTGTAATGAATCCAACGAACAATGGTACTATAACACCCGGCAGTGTAGCTGCAGTATTTGTGATAGCTACTAGTGTTCCAGCATAGTTAGGTGCGATATCTATGTGGTTTGATAGGAATCCAGAAAACATTCCACCCATTCCAATAATACCAAAAGCCATTAAGATTACAGCAGCCGTATGCTTACAACCGATATAGCAAAGACTAAATAAGCATACTCCAGGAATCAGAGTTGCAAAACTTGTCGCAATCTTTCTGCATGTTGTTGTTGTTACTTTACCTGTGAAACAAAAGTAAAGAAATAACATTTGAAATATTGCCTAGACACGTGAAATTATACAAATACCTTTTGCTTTCAAGGTGTCCAAAGTTTTGCCCAATACAATACTGAATAAGAACATAGGATAGTAAGGAAGGGCACTAGCCACCGCGTTACTCGATACATTGAATCCCAGAACTTGTTTCATATAAAACGGTATCTCAATTAGGAACATGTACCAACCCCAGTTGCTGCAAACATGAGCAATCAGAATTGCCCAAAACGGAATTGATGTCAACACTTTACGCCAGGGCACTGGTGGATGTTCCTCCTTCGTGCCGTCGGATGATCCAAGTTGTGAATTGATCATTGTTCGCTCCTCGTAGCTTATAAGTGGTTGTTTGTTAGGACTGTCCTGAGCTAGAATCGCCCAAAGAATCATCCACAAGCAACTTAATCCACCCATTACATAAAACACTGATTCCCAGCCGAACTTGCCAGCAAGTACACCAGCCATTAAGATCGATTTCGCTGTTCCAAAAGCCGTTCCGACGTAAATAATAGTCGACATAACACTGCGTTCATTAGGTGGAGCCCAAGCAGCAATCATGCAATGCATGGCGGGAAAGGTGGCACCTCCGCCTACACCTTCGAGAACACGCAATACTATAAGGCCAATGTAATGCACCTTGGTTAATACTGGAGTAAGAAGAGTACATATCACGTTGATGGCTACAGAGAAAAACATCACCCACTTCGCGGAGAAGTTTTCGGCAACACGAGCACCAGGCATCTGTGATACGAAATATCCCCAGAAATAGCAACTTAATAAAGTTCCCTGAAGCGGTTCACTCCAAACGAAGGGTCCATCCTGTAAGATAAAATCAAAAGCAATGAAATTATGAAAAACATTTATGAAGCAAATGTGTATTGAAATGACTTTTTCTTTTTGGTAAAATACTGATAATGTATGCTAATTCAACACTTGTAATTTCAGAAACTCGTTTCTAGTTGAATTTATTAGCATCCAAATATTTCTACAATAGCGACACCATGGTTCGGGAATTCTGTTGCATATTACAAAGGGCCCTTCGAATCGGTCTTTATACTTTTTAATTCAGCGGATGGAGTAAGAACCGGATATTTTTTAAACACTCTATATACTGTATGCACAAATGCGCTGTTTAAATTTTAAAGATAATAAAAATCACAAAATCACGATCATATAAACCGCACCATATTATGAGTCCTCATATCATGGATCATTTTATCAAAGTGGAAGGGGTTTTTTGAACAGCGGCATTAGCTTTCATATTCAGTGCAAAAAAAAATCAGTCTGAATTGAATCGTGATCGTGATAAGTACATAGAAGTGGAATATCCGTCCGGTAGATATCAGCAACTGACTCGAGACGAAAAATATTGACTTTGGTTGGGGAAGGGCTACACAGTATGTCTGAAAAGTTCCCGAACTAAATTTCTGTATTCGATACAAGCAGCGCCATCTCCCGAACAACCCCGGAACTGTGTAGCGCGTTGTCTGAAGTGTGTGTGTACCAAATTTCACCGCGTTTGGTCATTCCAGTCTCGAGTTATATTCAGCCGTGTAAACTGTATTCATGTGACTTTGTGCAAATCCGCGAAATGGAACAAAGAACACATTTTTCGTTGAAACTTTTTCTATGGTACAACAAGCATTCGGTGATGAAGCCCCATCTCGTACAACAACATACATGTGGTGGAAACGGTTTAACGAGGGACGAGAGTCGCTGGAAGACGATGAACAGACCGATGGCAGACCAGCAACAGCTGCTCACGATGCAAATGTTGCGAAGGTGCGCGCGCTCCTCCACGAACAACCGCATCTCACCCTCCGTGCCATCGCAGAAGCTCTCAATATTGGTAAAAATGCCGTGCGTACCATTTTAGTCGAAAAAATTAACCGTCGGAAGGTGTGTTCTCGCTTCTTTCCGCACTTCCTCACAGACGAGCAAAAGCAGGCGCGTTTTTCCTGCGCTCGAGACTTCGTTGAAACTGCAGACAACGACCCAATTTTTTTGAAAACATTTGTAACGGGCGACGAAAGCTGGTGTTTCATTTACGATCCTCAAACAAATCCTCAATCCCCTGCTTGGTGGAGTCCAGGTCCGCAAAGACCATCGAAAGTCAGACAATAAATGTCGAAAGTGAAAACAATGTTGATCGTATTTTTTGATTCACCATGAATTCATTCCGACTGGGCAAACTGTAAATTCTAATTTCTATTTGGAGGTTATGAAACGCCTAATGCGCCGTAATCATCGGATCCGGCCCGAATACCGGCTGCATGACAATGCGCCGACTCACACTGCGACCCTTCTGACACGATACTATGCGGCTAATCAAGTCACCGTCTTATCCCACCCGCTCTATTCACCTGATCTGACACCGGCCGACTATTTTTTGTTCCCCAAGCTGAAACTGAAGATGAAAGGACGATTTTTTGATGACATTTCGGCTATCCAGAAGGCCGAGGAGCTGAAAGCGATCTCAGAAAATGAATTCTCCAGAGTGTTCGACGGACTCTACCAAGTTACTGTGAACTATAACCAAATCCTATCTAGGACAACCACCCCTGGAGAGTAGTGAACGAACATCTTCGACAAACACCATAAGAGCGTACACTCTTGAACCTGCACGAATCAAAAAAAATGCACCACAGAGTATGAATTTTGAAGTGATTTTATGCTACTCGTGTTATGCCTTCGTCAGCATTTTTTGATCATCTCTCATTTAAACTGATGTTGTTGCACAATTTTTCCGTAGGTATAAGAATTGTTCTTGGCTATGGACAGACTTGAACTACAGACCTTCCGCTCAACAGTCGATTATGATTGCACCACGATGACCAGAAAAAAGGCATATGGGGCATTTCACGTCAAGCGGACAAGAAAAAGAAGTGAGGTTCTGAAATTTGTTCATATTAGGTCCAGTTGTACTTCTAGTAGATATGAATACGAACACATAATATTTTTTTTATATGATGTGTATTTGTCAAGTTATGGGCTTCTAAAGAATCGTCTATATCAAAATTCGTATATTTTGGAAGAATTTTTTCGTATTGAAAAAAATTACAATAAATTTTCAAATTACCCGATTTGCATCAAAAGTTTCCTGCTCTTTTTAAAAAAGAAATCAATTTCGAAAAAAAAAATTTTAATGTTCAAAAAAGGAAGTAAACATTTCGAAACAACATTTTGGAAACTTCGACCAATTTTATTTTTATTTTTCTTATTTCAAAATATGGCTTAGAGTATATATATAATACACCAGAAGTTTTGAAATGGGATCTGCATTAGTTAAGGAGGTAGGTAAATTAATGTATGTACATGTAGCAGTAAGTATGATGTTAGGCGTTTGTTTATGTCGGTTAATATGCGAATTATGAAATTAAAATACGACAGTATTAACATTTATCATCCTGTTCATTTGTGTTGAAGCTCTAACAATAATTAGGGGTAGTTACTTTTAAATAAAAAAAATTAATAGTACATTTATAAAATTCATTTAAATATTGTAGAAATATTAAGTAGGAAGAAATAAAAAATAATTTTACCTGTAGTTTGTCAAAAAGTTTATTTCTTCAATTAATTATTTATTTATTATTTTAATTTATTAATTAATTGATTAATTATTTAGTTACTAAATGTTTAATTATTTATACGTAAATACAAGTTCATTATATTCATAATTATCATTATATTGTAGTCCGATTTCCACTCTCTTATCTGCCCTAGCTTGTGTGATGCCTTGGATACTCTGAAACCTCATGCTTATATTGCAGAGACACAGGCGTTTTATTTTAAAAATCTTAAGGAGACTATCAATGAAGGAGAAATACCCGTACAATGTGATTTTGCAGAAAATTATAGTTTCGTTGTCCAAGATGCTGCCCAATCTTTTCATTGGAATAACGACCAAGCAACACTTCTGACTTCGGTGTTTTATTATAGAGACGGAATTGAAATAAAACATGGCAGCATTGTTATGATTTCAGATGGCTTAAAACATGATACAGCCACTTTTTATGCTTACCAAAAAATACTACACAAACACCTTTTTGAAAAAGCAATAGTTGTGTCTAAAATTATATATATATACATATATAACCGATGGTGCCTCTCAACATTTTAAAAATAGATTCAATTTTCTGAATTTATTTTATTATAAACATGATTTTAATACGAATGTAGAGTTACATTTTCACGCAACGTCTCATGGAAACGGGCCATGTGATGGTCTTGGGGGAAAACCTCAAACGTTTAGCGACGCGTGCAAGTCTACAATTACCTGCAAGTAGATCAATCGTTTCATCAATGCAGTTATATAAATGGGCAAAATCATCTTTAAAACAAACAGCGATTTATTACTGCTCCAAAGATGTTATTAATCTTGAAAGAATTTTTTTACAACCCCGGTTTGATTCTGCAATAACCATTTCAGGAACTAAAAAATTGCATGCCTTCATTCCGTCAACGGAAGGTATTCTTGTAAAAAGAACCAGTTGCGTAGATGCTCAAGGTATAATTGTAAAAATTATAAAGTAAAATCGTTCTGAATTTATTATTACGTTATTTATTTCATTTAATTTCACTGCCGTTTTAAGTATTAGTAGTAGTCGTTTTTAGTAGTTCCGGAGATAGGTTAGGTTAGGGGTACCCTAACTTAGAAACTAACAAACAAACATTATTTCTTTATAATATTAACACTAAAATACTAATTATACTAATACTATATGCTAATTTCTACTAATACTATTATACATACTAAATACTATACAAACCACAATAATACTAACTCTATTCGAACCAACCAGCCGACATACACAAACGCCTAACATCATACTTACTGCTACATGTACATACATTAATTTACCTACCTCCTTAACTAATGCAGATCCCATTTCAAAACTTCTGGTGTATAATATATACATACTCTACTTATATATATGTATACTCTTATATATGTATACTCTTATATATGTATACTCTTATATATGTATACTCTTATATATGTATACTCTAAGCTATATTTTGAAATAAGAAAAATAAAATTGGTCGAAGTTTCCAAAATGTTGTTTCGAAATGTTTACTTCCTTTTTTGAACATTCAAATTTTTTTTTTTTCGAAATTAATTTCTTTTTTAAAAAGAGCAGGAAACTTTTGATGCAAATCGGGTAATTTGAAAATTTATTGTAATTTTTTTTCAATTTCTTCCAAAATATACGAATTTCGATATAGACGATTCTTTAGAAGCCCATAAATTGACAAATACACATCATATAAAAAAAATATTATGTGTTCGTATTCATATCTACTAGAAGTACAACTGGACCTAATATGAACAAATTTCAGAACCTCACTTTTTTTTCCTTGTCCGCTTGACGTGAAATGCCCCATATGTTAACCACAAAATAATAACAGGTCGTTCGGCGTGGACGAAAATTGTCGAAAATGGGATGATTGGAGATATGTTTTATGGTCTGGCGGAAGTAAATTTAATTTCTTTTGAGCCGACAAATCGCCATACGTTCGACGGTCGGCAGAGAGTTTTGAGGATGAGTTCATAGTCAAGGGAATGAAGTTTTCTCAAAGCCAAGTATTTTGGAGATGCTTTTGTTTTTACGATTTGAATCTTTTGCACCTTGTTAATAAAACTAAGAACGCTCAGTGAGGACCACAGACTTTCAATAGTGTCAGCTCAATGAAATACTTGATGACCTCGGAATATCCAGACTAGACTGGCCAACGAAATTGCCCATTTAAATTTTAACCCAATATTTGCACTATATTTGCGGCTAAATGAAGTTCTAAAACATGAAAGGAACACTGAAATATCGTGGGATATTATTGAACTTATAATGATATTATTATGATATTATTATTACTCGATGCCTTCTAGATTAAAAGCGGTTTGACCGTTAAAGAAGAAACTAATTAATACTCAAACTAGGATATATGATCACCTTATACATATATATATATGTATATAATAATTATATTGTTAGATTTCTAAGCCGATAACAGAACTATTAAAATGTAATTCCATGTTTTCGCTCTTTTTGTTCATAAATATTAATAATTTTAAACATTAAATAAACAAATATAATTTAGAAATGTAGAAATACTAAAAAAAAAAAACTTTAGTGTAAGTTGTAGATTAGGTATGACTTACCTCCATAGCCACACCTGAGCTGTCATCGCCCGCCTTACAAGCTTCTGGATTTGTAAAATTGCCGTCCGACTCAGTAGATCCATGGCCTCCTTCATGTCCGATTGCTGAATGATTCAACATGGCAACCATAGCTACACTAAGATTTACCTTTAATCCATAGGTTATGGCCATTCCAATCGATCCAAGGGCTGCAAGGATATATCGCGCTGGAATACATTCTGCAAAAAGAAATGATAACTTTTTACTGACAGTGAATTGATCTAAAAACTATAGGGTCCGCCAAATAACTTTTTTTTTTTTTGAAAATGCTATAAAAAAAACTACTGAATATTTTCTCAAATTTCTTTTTTTATTTGAAAGTACAATCCTTCCGGTTAATAATGGAAAATAATTTCATTTAAATGGCTGCCTCGGCTGGCCATGCAGTAGCCTACACGATCGGTCCAATTTTTAAGCACATTATCGATTGTGTGCAGCTGTATTTCACCAATGGGTTCACGAATATTGTCCTTTAAAGCGTCAATTGTCTCTGGCTTGTCGGCGTAACACCTATCTTTGACGGCACCCCACAAATAATAGTCCAACGGTGTCAAATCGCAGCTCCGAGGTGGCCAAACGACATCAGCTCTGCGGCTGATAATGCGATCTTCAAAAACAGGGCGCAAAACATCGAGTGTAGCTTCGGCTGTGTGGCACGTAGCGCCTTCCTGTTGAAACCAAATGTTGCCAATATCCTCCTCTTCAATTTTTGTGAACAAAAATTCGTTCAACATGGCCCGATAATGATCGCCATTGACTGTAACGGCCACTCCTTGCTCATTTTCGAAGAAAAATGGCCCAATTATGTCTCTGGACTAAAATCCGCACCAAACAGTGGCTCGTTTTGGGTGCACCGGCTTTTCAATGTATGCGTGCGGGTTTTCTGTGCCCCAAATGCGACAATTTTGCTTGTTTACATACCCGCCAAGATCAAAATGAGCTTCATCTGAAAAGATGATTTTTTTTTTGGCAAAATCGGCATCTTCTGTAAGTCGATCGCAGGCCCACTTAGCGAAGCGTTGTTCAAACGTATACACAATTTTCAGCAAAATTCGTTCAGCGGAAGGATAAAATTAATTATCTGTCAAATCAGACATGAGCTAAGTGTTACCATTCACGAAATAAGCACTACTTGAAAAAAAAAACGTTAGATGGCGGACCCTTTACAATACGTTCGAATTACAGCTTTTAAAATCGTTTTGAGTGAATTTAGTTCTTATTTATTTATCTATTTGGTTACGATTACACAGTGTAGACAATCCAATACAATATGAGCAACTGCATTTGACTCTATTCTGAGCTAGTCTCTTCACTTCGGGCCAGGTTCTGGCAACTCGTCGATGCTCTTTCTCCACGGATCTCCTCCATGTCATGCAAGAACGACCACGTTTGCGGCTGCCTTGCGGATTCCATGTAAGAACCATCTTTGCGATATCCGTGTTCGGTTTACCCCGTTCAGAGAGAGGATTTCTTACGTAGTCTAAGTTATGGAGTTTCTCAGTCAGCCCTTGTCTCACTCCTCTGGTGTTGATGAAAGCTTGGCTCTCTTTGCCTTCGAAGCACACCGTGCATGGTGCCTCCCGAAACAATTCGCATACGAGGTCGATAATAGTGTTTGGGATCCCAATGTACTCCAAGGTGTTCCAAATAGCATCTCCGCGAACCGTGTCGAAGGCTCTCTCGAAGTCGAACAGGAGGAAGATCAGACTGTCCCTCTCAACAATGTGTATTCAATCTCATTGTGTTTGTTTGGTCAACACTAGAACGATTAGATCCTCGATGGTCGGTGCGATCTTTGAAACCATCAGGGTAGCGAGCGGTTTCTGAATAGTCTAAAAAGGAGTGATGCCTCTCTAGTTTTTACGCTCACTCAACTTGCCTTTCTTCAGGATCTTGATGATCCTCCTCCTCCTTCCAACTCTCGGGGATACGAAGAGTATACAAAGCATCTGCGAAGATGGGATGCTCACAGCCATTTGTGATGCAGCTGCTCTAAATAAATAGTTCCGCAGGCAAGGTGTCCGGACTTTGCTGTCCTTCAGTCTGCGAATCACGGCTGTTGGAGACATTGTCTGGATCATTCTTCGTGGATTTATCAGCACATGAGGGGAGAATGGGATGAACGCCCCACCATCACTTGGAAATTATCCTAGGAAGATTTCCCTACAACGATCAAATTGTTGCTGATCTGAAGTGACTGTGTTTCCGTCTCTGTCGCTGAGGCCTCGCTTTGTTGAGCTTGGGTCTGTCGTCTTCTCTTGGGTGAGCCGGGTTGGTGCAGTTGATCTTTGAGTTTCCTTCTGGCCTCGATCTGTCGCCAAGCAGCGTCATGTTTCCAACCCTTACGTTTGTGTTGTCGAAAGCCCACTGTTTGCTCCACACTTGACTTCAAAGCGCACACCAGGTCTGGCCACGATGATGTTGCGTCTGACCGGGCTGTCACTTCGATCTTTCCCACAAATTACCTGGCTATCAACGGATTTTGGAGGCGCTCGGTGTCATAAGGTCTCTTTGCGGAAGCCTGGTGGTAGGCCGAAACCTCACAATACCCAGCAAAATGATGGTCGCTATGTATGTTGCGTCGCGAACGGTTTTCACGTGAAGCCAGAGAGTTTCTGCTGATCTTCTGATTAGTCTTCAAGTGATTGATCTGGTTGTGAGTAATACCGCCCGGAGACTGCCAGTTGTATTTATAAATGTCTTTGTGGGAGAACTTGGTGCCACTGACATAGAGGTTATGAGCGGACCAAATGTCGAGAAGGAAATTTCCATTGCCATTGCTTTCTGCGTAAAGGCTGTGTGGACCAATATGGGCATTGAGGTTGTTGTTATCCAAGCTAACTTTGGCATTGAAGTCGCCATGATAATTTTCACATCGCTCTTGGGGGAGGACGTCAGAAATGTTTCCAGCTGGTCGTAGTAGATGTCCTTATGTTCATCAATATATTGAGTTAATAAGCAATCTAAACAATTATTTCTCTAAGATCATGAATCACTTAATCAAATGTTTATGCAGATCAGAATATTAACCTGGCCATGGTTCAGATCAGACCAGCGCATCTGCTTATACAACAAAAACAAGTTGAAAATTATAAGAGACTTAATTCTCGGACTCTTACTGAATTTTAACTTTTCAATCGATTGCATTTATTGTTTAACATTTTGAATGTCAGTTACGTTTTATTTTTAGCTTTACATTTTAATTACAAAATGTAATATTTTTCAATTAAGTTCAGTAGATTCAATAGCTGTAGTTTGAGATCAATCAATTGTAGCATGCTTGAGCTTCACTCTCAGAGTTAGCAGTGCATAGTACGATGGAGTACTGTCCATGTTTTCTGTATTAATCTCTAATTCACGATAATATAAAAATAGATTACTATCGTTTCATATTAGCAAGTACCTAACCAAGTTGGTTCAGATATTACCACACCCTGAAGTGTGAACGGTAATAGTCGATGGATCGCGATATGATTTGTTGCTTTGGTTTTGTCACCCGATGTCACACATGAGTCGAATGCTTTAAACTTAAGAATAAAATGAACAAATATCCAACTGACTTTTCATAAAGTTTATCTAATTAGTTACTCGCGTGTTGATCTGTTTTCGTATTGAATAACTTTTTTGCTAATTGAAAATGTACAATTCTTCCACCATGATCACAAAAATATTGAAATGTTAATAATTTTTTCAATCCTGTTCATTTTTATCACTTTTCATGTGTTTCATTAATTTAGTGATTAAGGAATTTAAGTTATGATCAACTCAACTTCTAGATCGATGTTTATGGATCGATTTTTACATGTCAGCCAATTATGGGAAGGAAGCGGTACTTTAAACTTTTAGCTATTTGCAAAACATAAGTCGAGTTAATGTGTCGACGGATAGAAAAAATCGTAGAATTTTGGTAAGTATTCTGGATACTGACGTGGGTCAACCACCTTTTAGGCAGGCTCTTTAGTACTGACTGAGAATCATATGGGCAATGATCGCCGTTTATACCTTCAAATATAAATTATTAAGTTGAACTCAAATATCATGGTATAGACCATGTGGGGCACTAAGGCTCAGAGGTTGATTTTTGACGCCAATAACACGGATTGCAGTCATCGCAACACTCAAGTCATCAAACTCGTCTTTTTCGGTGTTTCTCCTCAGCGGGATAATGTACTGTACTTCTCTGAAAAAAAAAAAATTTTTCTCGAAATTCGCCGTTCGGAGTCGACAATAAACAATAGCTCCCTTCTTTTCCTATGAAAAAAAAATGGACCACGCACAACATGATTGATTGAGAGATGCCTCTATTCTAGCCCCCCACCAGTTACAGCGATAGCTCCAATATAAACTGCGAATTTCCAAACGGATTCAGACACTACGGTCCTGTCGGCGTATATATGACATAACCTGGGGTTTAAAACTTTGAACCTTTTCTTTTTTTTTATAGGGTTCGTGCAGGTTCAAGAGTGTACGCTCTTTTGGTGTTTGCCACACAACGTGGACGGGGTGCAGATGGTTTGTATCGAAGATGTTCGTTCACTACTCTCCGGGGGTGGATGTCCTAGATAGGATTTTTTGAGAGATTCGACTGAATTTGTCGCGTTGGTTGTAGTTCACAGTAACTCTTTTGTTTCCATGTCATTAAGGTGTTATATTGGAAATGCACACACAGAGTATGAATTTTTTCTTATCTTGAGTGTTATGCCTTCGTCAGCACTTTTTTGATCATCTCTCATTCACAACTGATGTTGTTGCCCAGTTTTTCCGTATAAGAATTGTTCTTGACTATGGACTTGAACTGCAGACCTTCGGCTCAACAGTCGGTGATGATTACCATTGCGCCACGATCACCTCCTTACGAAAGTAGCTCGGCATAAATAAGTACATTATCAAGTCACTTGTTTATTCTTCATGAACTTCCTGAGCTAGATGCTCAGTGTGTTAACTATGGAATCAGATAATTTATCACAAACGTAAAGGGTTTTTCAATAAGGGCGAGTAGATGTTGAAATGGAATGAAACAAGCTGTGTGTGAAGTATTAACGAATGTTTTTTTATTTGAAAGGCCCATGCTTGCCACCGATGGCACGGAACCGAGTGGTCCAATTTTCAATGACTCTTCCGCATAGATCCGGCTGAATTTGAGCGGTGGTCTATATTATGTTCACCCAAAGGGCATCGGTTGATTATGGTTTATTAAAAAAATTCTAATGGGGTCAAATCGCATGACTTTGCTGGCCAATTCACGTCACCTCTGCGAGATATAACCCTACCCTCAAATCTGCGTGACGTCCGCCTAGGTCTATATGGTTCAATTTGGGCCATAAAACATTGGATATCATCGTTTTGTAGCTTCACTTCAATGGTGCCATCGCCGTGGGCCCAAAATCCACATCAATTGGCGCGGATGTCTTTGGCGGCCTGTGGCGGCAATGTTGTTTTGGTGACACCTGTTAAATCTATTGTTTATTATTCAATTACTGATGCTAAATCACCATGTAAAGTTACACGATTGAACAGCACGTTAGCGCAAACACTGCGAGCATTGCGCCCATTTGGTTTGGTGGCCAAATTTGAGACGACCAGCTCGGTAATCAATCAGCGAACATTCATATGTCAAAGGAACGCAAGATCGGCCGAGAACTTCGTCCTGGTCTGTTGAAGTGTACGGTAGAACCCGAGGTAGTCGATTCCTCGCCGTGTAAAAGAACTCGTCCCTTCACAGACTTCAATTTGGCAAATTTTGCGTCCGGACTTGGACCTACACCCATACATCAGGAACCACGGTAGCTAGGTCGCTATGAGCTCAGAATCATGTACTCTGCAACACAGCCAAATTTAAGACGCATAGCTACTCGGCAAATTTGATTTGATGCGACCGACGGGCAGACATATGATATATGCGTACGGAAGGACGGACAGACTGGCAAACAGGAAAGCCTTTGCATATGTCTCACTGATCCCAGCTTTGCAAGGTAGAAAGATATTGTATATAATAGATCTACCAAACATGCCATGGTAATCAAGGATAGGACTTGGATAGAACTACTAACAACACTCAAGATTAAGTTCGCTAAACTGGGCGTCCAAAAGAAAATCTATTCTCCTGTCTTACACACAGAATAACAAGATCGCTGGAATCGACCTAATAGCATCGGAATTAATAATATATGCAGGAGAAAAAAGATGAGGATGCCCAATTAATTTAAAACAGTGAGGACGCTATCATGACGATGATAACAACAACAACCGCAACAAATGATGAATAATACTCTGGAAAAAAAAATTGTCTGCTAAATGTACCTTGCTTATCTAGATTTTTTTTTGAAATTTGAGTTCACACCCTTCGCCCTTAAGAATGCGCCGAATAAGCTTTATTTCCAGGACAGTGAGTAAAGCGGAGGAGCACTACGCTACAAGCGAAAAGGAGATATTAGCAATAATCTGGGTTCTCAACTCGCTAAGAAGTTACCTATATGGTTCTGCTCACGTGAACATCTACACAGTCCACCAACCTCTTAGGTTTGCTCTTAGCAATAAGAACAACAACGGTAAGATGAAAAGGTGGAAAGCTATCCTGAATACGACTACACCCTCCAGTATAAGCCTCGAAAAAGCAACTTAGTTGCAGACGCTCTGTCGCGACCACCGCAGGATACTCAAATAAACTCTATGACCCCGACACAGCATAGTAGCGAAAGTTCTTCCCAAACGTTCTCCGAAATCAAATAATCCTGAAGTTGGGTAGTACAAGCCAACACCGTATGGAAACTCCATTCAAGGGCTTTCAAAGACACATCATCGAAGAATCCGTATACGTTAAAGATAATATCATAGGTATCTTCAAACGGTTTCTGGGCCCAGGCGTAGTAAATGGACTGTCGACCCCTGAGAGAGTTATGGGGCGTAATCCAAGAGTTATATTCCCTATACTTTTCCAAATACAGGAGAAGGTATACCCAAACTCTTGTTGAGGACGTTCCCGCTACCGAGAGACAGGAAGAAATTATAATAACCACGCATAACATATGTAGCTCATCGCAAGCCAGATGAAAAAAAAACCAAATCAAAGAAAAATATCAAGAACAAGGTCCATGTATCAAACACCGCCTCCAGATTCAAACCGTTAACGGCAGTAGCGCAACCATCCTCAGCCGCTAAAAACGTCGAGCAATTTCGCTCTTTAGAAATGCTAAAGGAACTGAGCTGAATTACTTGCCTAGGACTATCAGCCGCCATAACCATACTTCTCATAACCATATTCGCAAAGCTCCGCAGGAAGAAGCCAGAACTGAAGAATAATGACGTCACCATGCTTGAGAAAAGAACCCAGGAACCTCCCATCAGTGACTGTAGAGATGTACACCATCCTGTTCAACAATGCACTGAATAATGCATATTATCCAGTGCACTGGAAGACAGCGGTGGTGCAACGATAAGTCTACTTCCGAATATCAGCATGGTCTTCGAGAAGCTGGTCCATAGAGCCCTGTTTAAATGAGTTGGGGACAATAAAATCATCCCGGATAACCAATTCGGTTTCAGAACAGGGCATGACACTATTCATGCCGCGTCGAAACTTGTATCGGATATCCAATGGAACAAATGCAAGAACGAATGCACGGGTGCCTGTCTGATTGACTTGGAAAAAGATTTCGACCCCGTATGGTTAGAAGGTCTGTATTACAAGCTCAGTCGGCTGGGCATAAGTAACCTACTGCTATATATGATCTTTGACATGTTAACAGGTAGAAAGTTCGTTTTGAAGATTGGCAACATGACTTCTACTCAAACATTTGATTTCAACAATGGACTGCAACAGGGTTCGGTGAACTCGCCGATACTTTTCAGCATTTACTTTAGTGATCTCTTCACCATTTAATAGCGTACGCCGACGATTTAATTGCGTACAGATCAGGTCCCACGATCGACGTCATTGTTACTCATTTGCAGCGTGACTTCGAAAAAATTCAGCAGTATTATGATGACTGGAATTTTAGAATCAACTTTCAGAAATCGGAATCTATTTTATTCAGAACGCCTTTGTCTAGGGCCTCTCGGGACACTAGAAAAATTGGCGCAGGTTTTCAATTTCTGGACCCTAAGGGCATCCACTGACGAGACAAAGTGTAGTCAGATACCTTGAGATCGTGCTAGATCAGTAACTATATTTTGACAAGCATGTAGATTCTGCTCTGACAAGGCCCCGGGGTTTTGCCTTGACAAGATGGCTGTTTCATAGCAGCCAACTTGATTCTACAGTGAAGGTAATCTGCTACATGGCCTTAATCAGGCCCATGGTTGCCTATGGATGTCCTGTCTGGTTCAATGTGAAAGCCAGCTTATTGGAAAGGATTCGGGTGTTTGAGAGACAATGTCTCAGGACTTGTCTCGGCTTACTGAATCTGAATACACGAAATTTTACCTGAACGAGGTCCTATACAATAGGGCCAGGATTGTACGGGTGGATAACTTTCTGATAAAACTGATTCTAAGCCACTTTGCAAGAGCAATGACTTGATCTCCGGGGCTTACTACCCCAACTACCTGTACCACGGGTGGGTGCGCCTTAACATCTTTGTCTCACCAGAGGCAATCCTCTATATAGACCAATGTGGGCTGATCCAAGATAGATTGGAGGTACCGCTAATTTTCCACGTAGCCCGCAATTCCGTGGAACGACGGTTCCTCTACGAACGTGACGTCACGCTCCGCGGGCCCGAGCGCTTCAGGTTCAGTAGGTCGAATTCACGCGGAGATCTAGAAGACGTCGTCCGACAGCATCAACGTTTTTGGTGGTTGGAGCGGTAAATTTTAATAGGCCACCCTTTTCAAAGCAAAGCCCGCCAAACACCCATGGCAGGCTTACATAGGTTATTGTAATTTAGGGTAGGCTAATTATTTTTAGTTTTTTAGTTTCAAAAACAAAATATATACTCGTATATATACATACATACATATATGTATATGTATGTATGTACATATGTATATAGAATATATATCATGTACATATGTATTTTTGTATACATACACTTGCAAATTTTATATATGGAATTATTTGTTTATTTTTCCTTATTCTATTAATATAACAAAAACAACAATTCAATAAAACGGTAAAAAGATAACTATAAAAAATTAAAACAACACGAATAATTCATTACACACGCATAATCGGACAGTACTTTTCTTGGATTGTTTTTCGTATTATAACGGGAATTTTTCATTTAAAATTTGAGAAACAATTGATTGCGGTCTTCTAATTGGAATTTGGCATTTATCGCAAGTTGTATATATTATGGATCAAAATGGCACCCAGAAGTCAACAAACATCTGTTGAAATTAGAAAATTGGTTCTATCGCATTATGAAAGTGGTAAATCGGTTCGCGAAATAGCTGAAATTGTTAAAAGAAGTCGGTCAACAGTCCATGACGTCATTTCGCGATATAAAAACGAAAATAGAATTTGCAATATCAGCAGGAATGGTCAAGGAAAAAAATTAAATGACAGTGAAGAAAAGTTTTTATTCAGAGAAGTGAAAAAAAATCCTTTCATATCCTCGCAATCCTTACAAGTTATACTCAAAGAAACGAAAAATAAGGAAGTGAGTGCTGAGACTATTCGCCGCGTTTTGAGAAAAAAACGATTATAACGGCCGAGTAGCTCGAAAAAAGCCATTCATAAACGAAAAAAATAGAAAAGAGCGAGTAAGGTTTGCCAAAGATTATTTAAAGTAAGATGTGACCTTTTGGAATAGGGTAAAAATGTATTGTTTTATTGTTATGTTTGTTAATATTGACAATGATTTTTAAAAATATAGGTTTTATTCACGGATGAAAGCAAATTCAACGTAAAAGGATCGGATGGAAAAGTATATGTATGGCGCAAACCAAATGAAGAATTCTCCCATAGACATACACGTGCTACTGTTAAATTTGGCGGGGGATTGGTCATGGTCTGGGGATGTATGGCGAGTTCTGGTGTTGGAAACCTTCATTTTATTGAAGGCAAAATGAATCAAAATGTCTACGTACATGTTTTAAGGCAACATTTGAAAGAGAGTGTTATCAAGCTTGGTATTAATGACAATTTTATCTTCTACCAAGACAATGATCCAAAACACACATCATACTTAGCAAGGTCGTGGCTGCTATACAATTGTCCCAAAGTCCTTAAGACTCCTGCACAATCCCCAGACTTGAACGTTATTGAGCATTTATGGGATGAATTAGGTCGCCGAGTCACTCCGAAACAATTCAACAATATTGAGGAGTTGAAAATGGGACTACAAGTAGAATGGCAAAAGATCACTGGCGAAGTTTGCTCAAATCTTGTTTCTTCAATGCCTCGACGCCTTGAAGCGGTAATAAATTCAAACGGTTACGCTACAAAATATTAAATTCAAAGTGTCCGATTACACGTGTGTAATGAATTATTCGTGTTGTTTTAATTTTTCATAGTTATCTTTTTACCGTTTTATTGAATTGTTGTTTTTGTTATATTAATAGAATAAGGAAAAATAAACAAATAATTCCATATATAAAACTTAAAAGTCCCCAAATCTTTGTTTGAGAAAATTGATCTCAAAGGTGTTCTAATTGACTGTCCGATTAGTCGTGGAAGCAAGTGTATATATTTTAGTTAAGGTAGATTAAGCTAGTTTTTAGTTAGGTGTAAGTTTTGAAAAAAAAAAGAGTTCGGATGCTAAGTTTTTCTAAACAAATATTTTTTTAGCTTAAGTTTCAAATTATTTTGATTGTTATAATATTCTTTTTCATAAGGCCGAAAGGTATATTTTAATCTCTTCTTTTTAATTAAGAGCGTCCGTATAGGGCCAGTAAATTATTTATAAGTTAGTTAAGCTATGTAGTTTAATCTATTTGTCTAGCGCGTAAGATTGTTGTAAGAAATGAATTAAAAAAAAAAATAACGCAGGAAACACCACCAATAGCGCCGCCGACGAATTCACCCGAAGAGCATTCAACCGAAACGGGACAGGCATAATCAGGGTTAAGGCCCAAAAGAATAAACCAAATCCCATTCTTCTAAGATCAATGGGGAAGAGTTGACACAGCGCTTGCAGATTCTCCGATTATGCGACACTTCCATGCGCGACATAGCCAACACTGCACCCACAAACCCATGAACACTCCGGATACACAACACCTTGCATGCGAGGAACTCAGAAACTCACCTGACACCATGCACTTCTCATCATCACCATTATCATCTACCCACACCTTCGGGCACCTGCACCCGAAACCGGCGTGCATTCCAACACGTACGCAATGGCCAACAATAGAATTAGAGCTAGGTTAAGATCTTTCATGTTTTAGTTTGTAAGTTCAGTTTGTATCCAACTTCGAAATAAAAGGACCTTCTCCTCCAGAAAATATTTTTCTTAAATTCAATTAAAAATAAAATCTTAACTTATATACCTAAATATATATAATGTTCACAAGTATGTATTCGCAAACATAATTTTACTCAACCAACGAGATGATTTGAAATGTACAAAATTAACGTAGTATGTATGTATTTCAAATATGTCTTGAATAAACACGTGAAACATGCGATTGAGCGATAAGGGATATTGACCTTATTTCAAGGTATGTACTTGTATGTACACATATATGTACGTATGTACATAGTGTATATAGGAACGTTTGTCATATCGTACGGAGACGTAGGTTGTCAAAAAGTAATAAAACGCAAGGGTGTGTATCTATTTGCTAATTCGAAGACTCATCCCTAAACAAAAAACCGAAAGCAAAAGGACTCAAGGCCAATTTGGAAGTAAGTAACCGCGGCATATAACAAATACTACTGTGCAGGCGTACATATATAAGGAACAATTTGGGGGATATTCAAAAAGAAGTTCTTTGTTGAGTTCATCAAAACGACTTTAAAAATCTTTTTTTCTTTCTTTGACGCGTTTCCAATACCACACGCACAAGTGGTAAATAAAACAAAAACCACTTAACGATTGTTGTCCGAATACCAAACGTTACATCTCAAAGGAAAGTGTGCATTACTTGATTGAATATTTATCCTCAGCATGTACGTACATACCTATCAGCTCCACGCATATACTATTCGCATGCATCTGGTGTTTATTTGATCTATTTTAAAACACATGTTAAAGGTTACTCGATTTACTTATTTCAATATATTTTTTGTTCGATTATTTATAGCTGCAGAGATATGAATTTAGAATGCACATATCTATTGGACAGTGAAATTTCAATTTCGTAAAACTGCACCATATTGCTGAATTCAATTTGCAACTGAATAGTATTCCACAAAAAAACTTGCACTATCGGGCAATACACAAAGGAAGCATTTCGCAATATGTTGACTCAGTGACAAATGTTTAAAATCATATTTGGCGGCTTTTTACACCTTCATATCAGAAAAGACTTTTATTTGACCTTCAACATACCACTCCTCCAGAAGAGCTTACAACATAAGCAGCGAAATTGTGTTATATCGTTACCACAAGCATGTATCGTTTGTTTTACTGCCACAATAAACGATGGATATAAACATCCACCGATTTCGTGTTTCTGCACATTTTTACGTCTATACTCAATAGTAATTGATGTATGGAAATTGGGTAGATAGATGGTTTGTTGTCATCGGCGATGTAAGATTACCGAATTGCGACCTTTGTTATCTTGGAAGGTCAATTGACTTAGTCCTTATGAGAGTGGCAAAAAGCCGTATGACTAGTTACTTACTTCCTAAGATATTCCCCCTTGCTGGTACTTCTTCAACCATTTCGTTATCGTTTCAAGTTCAAATCTCTCCAGGAATGCACTCGTAAAATACAAACTAACACTGTATCTAAAAATACTTTTCGATTTATTCAGAAATTTGTCTTTCTAACTTCACATTTCACTTTGAATATCTTTGAGCAACCGCTTGTAGTGTTCTTTCAAACCCAATAACCAGAGTATAGAACTCAACTCAACAGTTCGGCGGACTATTACATACTGATTCCATCACTCGAGAGCACTTCATATTTCTACGCATGACCAGTGTTACCACGACGCATGGTATCTTACCAACAGTGTATCGAAATCAAATATTCTTTAGAATGCGTTGGTGAAATAATTTGGTCTAACAGATAGGGCCAATAATTTTAATTAAAATGTGGGAGACATGAAACCTTACTTACTCACAACACTGTCAAGAGCTTTATATTATACATAGGTAGATTTAAATAAGATGAGCGTATATGTAGTTAGCAAAGGTAGTAGCTTTGTTCTTAAGCATAGGCGTAGACAACATTTATTTCCAAACAAATCTATGTAGCTGTATAACCAAATGCACTAGAGTTCTGATTTTCGTTTGAAAAAGTCAAAAAAATGCTCTTGCAGTGTGTAGATTAACCTTCCTTTGTAAGTACAAAACTCATAATAGATACAACATTTTTATATGTACATTATTAAGGCACGAGCGACTGTCCAATTAAATTCAATTCGTAACTTCAATTGCGTTCCTTCTCTAATGATCACAATTAATTCGTATTGATGCCTATAAATTTCCGGAGTCAAGTGGCAAGTACTTTTGGGTACACCATCACTGGATGTAGTAAACTCTCGAGAGTTTTGAAGTTTCGATGTCAATTAAAACGATATCACTATATGTATACAGTACGTGAAATGATCGTTTGGGAAGGTCACATTTTACTGTTCTTGAGCTTTTCCACAAATGCTCTCACGCATTTCTGCTTGTATTGTATTATAATCCAATTGACAAACACCAAAATAATTACAGGATTCTAAGAGTTCTCCTAAGAGCTACACTCATAACAGGGAGGCTTGGTGAAGGGTTGTCAACGAGGTTCCGAAATTCAATTTATTATTATTACTGCTATTATTATTATTTTTACAAACCATTTGGAATTCGGAAGTTCAGAGCCGTGTTGACTTTCCTTACATGTTTCGCTGTTTTTTTCCATCTCTTCTAGATCCATCCTTATTGTCTTCCTATTTACGTCGCGGTCTTCTTGGAGGTCTCTTTCCTACAGGTGTTCCAAACTTTATTCTTAAACTGTTCCGAGTTCCAAATGGCTCGAATCGTATCAAATACATAAATCTGTTAGGTTATAGACTTTAATCCTTAAAACTTTATATTGACCTCAATTATAATATACATGTAGAGTTGAATAATGGAAGAAACAAGTTATTGTAGGAGATGTTTGAATCAAGTTCAAATTTATGACGCAATAGATTACTACCATGATACTTGGCAACTCTCTTACGTATAAAGAGCTTTCTCGTGGTTTAAAAAGCGTTCTTGGTGCATAAACGGAGGATGCACACTTTAGATCACATGAATTGTCATGCTACAGGTCACGTATTAAAATCATTTGTTTCCATTACTTCATTCCTTACTTGCGCTTTGATCAATTTCATCTATATACATGTACATATGAATACGAAGTCAGTTTGAAGATGTAGCATATTTTGCATATTTTAATTATCAATGTGCTGTATCGAATATTTTTGAATGTAAAATATGTATATGAATTTATTTGCATATATTATATAAAGCTCGTAACCGATTGTGCAGGATTACCTGTGCAGGGACGGGTTAAGAATAACCCTGCAGCGATACCTCTCGCTTGTCGTAAAAGGCGACTAAAACAAAGGTAAACAAAAATCACATCTAGGCAATTTAGAAAACACCAATGTGAGCCTAGGGATACATATACCACCATTAAACTGCCCCACAAGTGTGCATGCAAATCAGTGGGTTGACACGACTGGAGATCACCGGAGTTGTAAGAGTAAGATCAATCAAAAAAATAATAAAAATCTGGAGCATGCCCGTGTCCAAAAAGGAGGAGAAGAAAGAAAACGGTCAAACCGTAGCATTATGGAAAAGAACGCTAAAAGGAAAAGCATTACCCCGCCAGGCACTACTAATGGTTGTGATCCTAAGACGAGCAGCAATACTCGGGTCAGAGCTATAGGATTTCCGGGGGATAGGAAAGTAATGCAACGGCGTAAGCCACACTTTAGAGTCGCGAGTTGGAACGTTGGAAGAGCATGAGTGGTCGCAGCTATGAGCTTGAAGAAATGATGGTTAGAAGGCGAGTAGACATCCTGTGCGTACAAGAGACGAAATGGCGAAACACCGGTAATCGGGCACGTTTCTTGGACGTTAAAACAAAAGCCTACAAGATGTTTTACTATGGATTGGAACAAGGAAAAAACGGAATCGCCATCATCCTTGCGGCAGAGCTACTTGGCAACGTCTTAACCATTTCAAAGTCCAGTGACCGTTTGATGGCTCTCAAATTGGTGATGCATGGTGAGGTGTGGAACATCGTAAGCGCATATGCCCCTCAAGTAGGATGCGAACAAAAAGAAAAAGATGCATTCTGGCTAGATTTCCACAACCATGTCAAAATCATCCCAAAGGAAGAGCTTTTGTTTGTTGGGGGAGATTTAAACGGACATGTCGGGAAGATAAGCGAAGACTATGAAGACTACCACGGAGGGCTAAGATACGGCACCAGGAACTCTTCAGGTGAAGATATCCTAAACATGTGCAAGCCGTACGGTCTTATAGTGCTAAATACCATTTTCGTCAAACAAAGCCGGCACCTGATAACTTATAGCAGCGGCGGAAATGAAACTCAAATTGACTATCATTTGGTATCCAGTTTCATGAAGCCACGAGTTAAAGATTGCAAAGTGATCCTGGGAGACGCGATCGCCCCTCAACACCGTCTCCTCCTGACTGAATTTTTTATGGAGGCGAGTAAGAAGTCAAAGCAGCAAACGAGGGTGTCTGAGAGAATCAAGTGGTATAAGCTGGATAAAAGAATAGGCGAAGCTTTATTACCAACATGAAAAACTACCTCTCTTCCATTATCGATGAAGTCGGTAATGAGGAGTGCAGAGCACAAGACATGTGGGATTCCCTACAACAATCTGGCCTGGAGAAAGCCAAATCACTGCTCGGAACATCTAAAGGCTCCTGCCAATACGCAAAAAAAACCTGGTGGTGGACAGACGAAGCCAGAGCAGTGATACACGAAAAGAAAATGGCTTTCCAAGCTTGGTCAAAGTGCTCTTCTACTAATAAAGAGGAAAAAGCTCGATGTGAAAAGGTATATAGATATTGCAAAGGTATCGCGAAGAAAAAGTGCGCCGAATTCAAAGCGAAAAGCATGGAAGGCCTCTATCAGGAGTTGGAAGAAATATCGTCTTCCGCGTCTGACAGGAACCAGGATACCCAGGAGCTTCGACAAAGCAATCTGAACAAAGGAGCAAATATCTTTAAGATAGCCGCCCAGAGAAGAAGAAATGCTCAGGAGATTCGTTTCCCAAAGTTTATTACCAATGCTGAAGACCAACTCCTTGTGGAAGACGAAAAAATTCACCACAGATGGCGACAGTATTGCGAGGAACTTCTGAACGAACAGTTTCCCCGAGTGTACTTTCCAAGAACCGCCCCGAATCATGCCGAAATATCCGACATCACAGTCGAAGAAGTTCGGTACGAGGTTAAAAACTCCAAGAAAAGAAAAGCTGTTGGGCCGGACGGGATACCCTCTGAGTTCTGGAAAAAGATGGGAGACATCGGGTCTAGATGGCTCATGGTTCTTATCTCCAAACTTATGAGAGACGACACTATGCCTAATCAATGGAGGGAAAGCTATCTTCTTCCTTTGCACAAAGGAAAGGGTGATACGCGAAATTGTGATAACTACCGTTCTGTCAAGCTGATGTCGCACACCATGAAGATCGTTGAACGGGTATTAGATAGCCGACTGCGGAAAATAATACGACTATCTGATGATCAGTGCGGGTTTGTCTCGGGTAAATCAACAACAGATGCAATCCAAAGTATAAGGGTCATGATGGAAAGCATCGTGATTCGTCAAAGGACGAATGGTGTTGGTTGATTTCGAGAAGGCCTTTGACCGGCAACCAAGAGATCTTTTATGGGTAGCGCTAACACAAAAAGGAGTTCCAGAAACCTACGTGCGAGTGATCATGGACATGTACAAGAGAGCAACGACAAGAGTAAGATGCACCGCAAGAGTCACCGAAGAGTTCGCAATCAAAGTCGGTGTACACCAAGGGAGCGTCCTCAGCCCACTGCTCTTTATAGCAGTCCTTGATTGCTTGCTTGAAGGAAAAGTGACGGACCCCAATGTGCACCAGCTACAACGAGCACTTGATGTGGGTGGACATTTTTGACGGACACGGGTATCGTATTAGTTCAAAGAAGACAGAGTATCTGTGCTGCCCGTTCTCTGACCCTCATCAGCCTATTCCAGACATTTACTTGAATGGAAGAGTGCTTCCCAAGTGTGAAAAGTTTAAATATCTGGGATCTATGATTAATAAAGAAGCAACTTGTGATGACGATATCAGCCATCGCGTAAGCGTAGGGTGGATGAAGTGGCGGGAAAACTCCGCCATCTTCTGTGATCGAAAAATGCCCCCTAAGCTGAAAGGAAGGCTCTACACTTCAGTTGTCCTTCCGGCGCTCACATACGGTCCACAATGCTGGACAATGCACAAAAAGTATGAGAGCAAATTAACGGCAGCTGAGATGAAGATGCTTCGCATGACAGCGGGAGTAACAAAGCATGACAGAATTAGAAGTTCAAAGATCCGAGGAAGCCTCCACGTAAAAGAAACCATCACAAGAAAGATAGAACGCGACCGACTCAGTTGGTATTGCCATGTTCAAAGGAGAGATCCTTTGAACCCCGTCCAAAAGGCGATATCAATCAGCGTTCCAATTTCAACACGCAAAAAAGGCAGGCCGAAAAACAATTGGTGCAAACAAATGCAAAAACACCAGCATTTGATTGGCCTCAGCGATGAAGTAATCCCAAACCGGGAAGCCTGCCGCTACTATCTGAGGTCAAACCGGCGGACCTCACAAGCGGACCAGTAAGAATGCAGTTAAGTGGGAAGGTTATGGTCCTACACTTCTGACCATAACGACGCCGAAAAAAAAAAAAAAAAAAAGGAAAAGAAGAAGACCGATTGTGCAGGATGACAATGGAGAATTCTCGCTGCTCCATTAAGGTCAGTAGCGAATTAACCGGGACCTTCGATGTGTTAAAAAAGGATTTAGGTAAGGTGACGCGCTGTCATGTAACTTCTTCAACATCGTGGTTGAAGGTTAGGTTCGGTTAGGTTAAAGTGGGGAGTGTAATGGTTGAGCATCACTTCCACTCGGAGGCCAAACTTGCTTTTGAACATTTACACAAGTGATCTAGCTGGTTCCCTTAGTCACGCTTTGGCGTATTCAGATGGTCTAGTGGCATACAGATCGGGTAAAAAAATTGAAATCATCAACGCGCTCTTGCAATATGACTTTGATAAAATTAAAAGATAATGTGATGATTGGAAATTAAAAATCAATTTTCGAAAATCAGAAACAATTCTTTTCAGAACACCATTGAACAGGGCCTCTAGGGATACTAGGCGAAACTAGCGTAAATTGACCATCATTGGACAACAAGGGCAGCCATTGGCGACACGAAGGTAGTGAGATATCTCGGAATTTGGCTTGATCAATATTTATATTTCAAAAGACACATAGATGCAAAGCCAAGAAGGCTTTTGCTCTTACGAGAAGATTGTTTCAAAGCAGTCTACTTGACGCTAGAGTAAAAGTCATATGCTACATGACTCTCATAAGGCCAATAGTCGCCTATGACTGTCCTGTGTGCTTCAATGTGGTTCCATTTGATATGGAAAAGCTTCGCTTATTCGAAAGGCAGAGTCTTCGATGTTGCCTTGGCTTATATCGAACACCAGAGTCACAGTATGTCAAATACTATCCTCACAAGGTTCTGTACGATAAGGCTGGGTTGATTAGAATTGATATTGGGGGGGGGGGGGGGGCTGATTTGGGACCCCAATCCACGAATACCACGACAAGACTGTCGGGCTTTATCCCACCCGAAGCATTTATCTATTTAGATACTAAGGGCTGCACACAGGATGATGCTATCCCTCTAATATACCACTTTCGACGCCATGCAAGGGATATATACGACCCGGATGTCGTCGCTCGGTCTGAGTACTTTCGGTACAGCACCCCGGTTTCAATTCGGCATAAAGAAAACGCGATCAGACAAAAATGTTTGTTCTGGTGGTTGCATTCACAATCCACTCATGAAAGTGAAATCAATCCATAGGCGGCAAGTATACAATAGCACCAACAACGACCCTTACATTAAAAGGGTGCAATTAAAGGGATGAACACATGTCCGATGCGACTTACACACCGGACATGTGTTCATCTCATTAATTATAGATTAAGAATATTTTAGGCTTAGGTTAAGTTTATTTATTTATCTAGTTAAGGTGGGTTAAGTTTAGAGTTAAGAAATGAATTATAGTGTCTAAGTTTTTTATTAATATTTTCTTAGAAATAAGCCATATGCAAGCCAGACGGCAATAAATAAAAATGAAGTCGAAAAATGTTAAAATTAAGATTTACATTAGCCAGTAAGAATACGAAGTATAATGTTAAATTAGATTTTAGCATTTTGTCTAGTAAGTAAGAATATGAATAATATAATAAAATGCGATTAGAAACGGGACATTTTGATTCCCTTAATTTGTGGAGTACAAATATAATTAACCTGTCCTATCACGTGGTGACTGAAACCACCCTTTATAAATTTTAGAAAATCTGATATATCTGCATTTGTTACGTCCGCAATCTCTGTAAAGAATCTTTGGCCCAGCGAAGCTAGGCGTCAATTCTGGAGAGTTGGACAGTGGCAAAGCGGTCGTCTCGGTTTCTTCCTCATTGCCGCAGCTCCGGCAGATATCGATCCCGAGTCCCATTTCCGGAGCATTGCTCCGATGGGACAGTGACCTGTGATCACTCCGACGATCATACTGATCGAATCAAGAGCCAAGAGCTTATTTGTTGATATTCTGGCCACGATGATCTTATCGTGTGGCTATCGTTATTTTTGTAAGCCAAGACGAGTTGGTTTCTTTTATAATGTTGTCATTTACGATCCGGTATAATACGCTGATCGATGGTTGCAATGTCGTTTCCGCTTCGCTGATGTCCATTTCAGCTCCTTGCCTGGTCAATTCGTCCGCTCTTTCGTTCCCTGCGATTGAGCTGTGACCCAGCAGAGTTTGACTTTGTGGTATCTGATGGACTTCAGTGGGTCGCGACATTTCATGACAGCCTTTGACCTCGTTGTACAGGATTCTATTGACTTCAGTGCAGCTTGGCTGTCTACAAAGATAGTGATATCCAAAGGTGGGATATCGTTTACTTGTAGGTGTTTGGTTGCGTTCTCTATTGCTAGGATTTCTGTATCTGTAATCTAAATGATTCCTGTGTGTGCAGGGTATCAGAGTAGAAACCGGCCCCAGTGCCTGTGTCCATTTTCGATCTGTCGGTGAAGAGGGTAATCTGGTGGTCGTTGATCAGTGCGTTTGATAGTCACTCTTCTCTGTGGGGGAAAAGGCTTGATATTCTGAGAGAGAAATTATTTTGGATGGAAATATAGTCGGTCGTAGCTGCGAGGCTACTAAAACCATGTTTCTTTCCCAAGTCATATATTATTCTGAGAATGAGTTGGCTTGTTTCCACAGAGAACTCCCATAGTCTGAGAGCGCTTTTTGCAGCGCAGCCTTTTATGAATAAATCCAGAGGAAGGAGATGAAGTATATGTCCAACCCTGCTTGCGGCATGCTTCTCATAGCTCACGTTGTACAAACAGCAGCTGACCTTTGTACTTTGTTGAGATTGCTGTGGACATCCAATGAATGATGTACAGTTGCAAGCCCCATCTTTTGCCGAAGGTCTTTTGGTATGCATAAAAACATTCAATCCTTTTCTCCAAGTTCCTTTTCCAGGAAAGTGTGGAGTCAAGAATGATGCCTAGATGGCTTCCGTTTTGAGCTTGAGTGGAGTACCCTCTAGCTTTGGGGGAGCAAATATTGGGATTTTCCTTTTCCTGGTGAACAAAACCAGCTCGGTTTTTTGGAGGTATTCTCAGACCGTTCTGTAATGCCCACAAGGAGAGTTCCTTCAAAGTTCGCTGATGGTTGGTAGAAATTTACCTTTTATCAATATAACTAGGTCATCCGCATATGCTATGGTCTTTGTGCCTTTCTCCATGAAGATTTTAAGGATTTTGTTAACTGTAAAAAGCCACAGTAGGGGAGAAAGAACACCCCCCTATGGTGTGCCTCTAGCTGTCACTTTCCTTATAGAGCTGTGTCCAATGTCTGCATTGATAATTCTGTTATTTAACATATTTCCAATCCAGATTACAATGAATTTGTCTACTTCTATGTCCTCTAAAGCTGTTATTATGACCTCTGTGTTTACGTTGTTGAAGGCTCCCTCTATATCGAGGAAGACTGCCATTGTAAATTATTTTATATTCAATGAGCTCTCAATTTCGCGAACAAAACTATGCAGTGCACTTTCTACTGATCTGCCTTTAAGGTATGTAGGCGTGTTGAGTGTTGCATAAGTTGTGGGTGTCAGTTGATAAGTCATCAAGGAGTCTTTCCAAGAAACGACGAGAGACTAATAGGCCTATAGTCCTTTGCGGCAGTATACACAGAATCACTCTTGCCAACCGTTGCTTCCTTGGGCTCAAGAGGCAATTGAGAAGTGGAGCCCTATTTCGAACAACCAAGGTAGCACTACGAGTATATAAATTACATTCCGGTCCTCCTTTACGGCGCAGAGGCCTGGACCTTAACGAAAACGGTCGCTTCGAGAGGAAAGTTCTGCGTTCAATCAATGGTCCCGTTTATATAAACGGAGAGTGGAGGAGAAGATACAACGACGAACTGTACAGCGACATCGGCCAAGTACGACTTCTCCGGATCCAACGTCTAAGATGGCTAAGCCATGTAGAGCGAATGGCTCCGGCCCGAAGAGCCTTCGAATCCAACCCTGAAGGACGACGCAGTAGAGGACGACCGAATCTAAGGTAGCGCATACAGATGGAAAGTAACCTTAACCAACTGGGAGTGCGGCACTGGAAGCAACTGGCAAAAGATCGTGCCAACTGGAGACGCTTATTGGTTGAGGCCCAGTTTCACATCGGACTATAGCGCCTAAGAAGAAGAAGATATGTAGTATTTATGTTATAATATATATTTTTGATAACGAAAGGCTGGCACAATCGATGTCAGCCTTTCGCTCCACGATCTCTAAAAACTTTAGAGAATGATACAGAAACAATTTCTCCCAGACTTGGGTCGAGAGAAAACTCACAAGGGCGCACCCCAGTAATATGAATAAGGAAAAAATGACAAACGAAATTCATAGATATAGTCGATTTTGAATACTCTACACACATGTCTTTCATGACATTTTCATGGCTTAGGTCTTAAGGAACTAGTTTCTTCAGGACATCGTGAGCCAGTGAACGGTAGTGTTTAAAATTTGGTTAACACTAAAATAATTGCAAGATAACAAGGGTCCCCCTAAGAACCACACTCCGTTATATGTACATGCAATAAAATTTGTTTGGTTTCAAAACGACAGCATTCAGAAATCCTCGTCTGTGGACCAAAAACCAAGACTAGTTTTGAGCTAAAAGAAAACAAAAAGCAAAAGGTACTAACAAAAAAAAGAAAAAGTCTTGAAAAGTACATGATTTAAATGAGGGATAGTATTAGTGAGCAATTTGAGATGAGGGGATTATTTAACCAGGAAAAGTTTCAAGTCAAAAATGAAACATTCTGAACAAACACGAAAGAGGATTCGGGACAATTAAACTTAAACGAGGTTATGCCAGCGATATTCTAACCAGAGGCAAACGAGGTCTAAATTTGAGCAAACAATTTTCCACTTTGGGTAGCTTGTTCAAATACAATATTTCTGCAAACATGTTATCACTTGGAGAGCTGAAAGTGCACTGACCGTTTCTCCGTGAATGCTTAGAACGAGCCATCTACCCATAATGGGGAAGTTTGGTGGCCTTTTGATGACATTAACCACTTTTTCATCGTTAAAATTAAGACATACTACTCCATGACAACGCCCGACCACCTGGTTTAAATTACGATCCAAAAAATAACCACGATGCAGTATGGTTGTTTTCATCCACCATACTCGCCTGACCTGCGGCCAACTAACTGCCAATTTTTCAAGCATTTAGAAACCTTTCAATAATGAAGAAGCCGTCGAAAATGCTTTCGAACAATTACCTCCACCGAGTAATTTGGATTTCTATAATATAAAACGCATATGCCTACATTTGTTTTTAATTTGTTTTAAAAATATCAAAAGAGCTTCAGCCGTTTAAAATTTTACTATGAAGCCAAAATTAGATGTGCACAACCTAATACATTCCCTTTTTTCAAATCCTTGAAAATATACGAGTAAACATATACCTAATATTGTACATACCAGTTTGTTCAATAAGTTTTGTCATTCGATAAGAAAGGCACGATTCTATGATTTGAAATGCATTTTATTATTCAATATAATCTCTCTGAGAATCAATACACTTGGTCCATTGATTTTCTAATTTATGTACAATATGATGAAAAATTTTTGATTTTGATTTTAACATTCAGATCCAAAAGGTTACAATAATAACACAGGTCTGCAATGGTTTTCCTATCTGGGATCTGAGTAAAGTTTTTTATAGTTTCTGATGTGCAGTTTACGAGAAAAATAATAAAAAAATTCCATCGCATCAGGATTCTTTGATATTGAATATTTACGATTTTTACTTAAAATGTCTGAGCGCCTACATAATTATTAATTTTTATTGCATTTAATTAGTTTAAGAAGACATAGAAATTAATGCAAATCAGTAATTTATTAATTAATACATAACAAGTATAAGAAATTTGCATTAACCATATCGAAAACGGGTCATTTTGGCTTCATTTAGTAATGAGCTCATTAATACTCGATGACTAGATGATATTGCCTGACGCTGAATTAGAAAATTAACAGTTGATGTGCGCATCTTGCAACATAAACTTTAAAATATCGTCGCGAAGTTTAAATTCTCGGAATTGTTTTTGTTGTATTTGCGGGAAATTTATGCTGATAAGACAACGAAACAACATTACAGACTTTGTGAAAAATATTTACAAAATTTATTTTGGGCATGCTATAAGTAACCAACGCAAAATTTGGACATCTCAAAAAGTTTGTTCGACTTATTTACTAGAACTTCGCAAGTGGTCAAAAGGACAGAAAAATAGTTTCAAAACCGTTTCGCCCATGCTATGGAGAGGACCTGACGACCATGTCGAAGATTGCTACTTTTGTTGTTTTGAAATAAATGGATACAATTCTAAAAATAAGCTAGACATAAGCTATCCAAATGTGTCATCAGTTACTCGTACGCCTGCAGTTTTCTGATCCTGTATTTCAAGTAGATTCTGAAGAGTGTCATCTCTTTTCACAGTGAGATTTAAACAACTTGACAAGAGATTTGTATCTCCCCAAAGATGCAGCTGAGCTCCTCGGATCACGATTAAAAAAAAGAAATATGCTTGCACCTGATATTTCATTTTCATGGTACCGTCTCAGAGAAAAAGATTTTCTTCCATTCTTCGCTGAAGATCAAGATTTGGTGTACTGTAAAGATATTCCTGGCTTGACGAAAATGTTCGACATTGAATACGATCCTAACGAGTGGAGATTGTTTACTGACTCCTCGAAAAGAAGTTTGAAAGCAGTCCTTCTATTGTACATAATGGGAATACATATGCCTCACTACCTGTTGTACATTCTGTCCATTTAAAGGAATGTTATGAAAATTTGGAAAAGCTTTTAGCTACTATAGCTTACGAACATCACGGCATACTACTGGGCCAACAAGGTGGTTATACAAATTACCCGTGCTTTCTTTGCGAATGGATAGCCGGGATAAACAACATCATTGGACCAAAAAGGAATGGCCTGTAAGAACTGAACTAACCCCAGAAATCAAAAACGTGCTTAAACAGAGTTTGGTTCCCAGAGAAAAAGTTTTACTGCCGCCTTTACACATCAAATTGGGTATAATGAAGCAGTTTTTGAAGGCTTTAAATAAAGATGGGAAAGGCTTCAGTTTTTCCAAACTTATCAGAGTCCTGATATAAGAAAATTGATGTCGGAGGAAAAATTTGATGAAAAACTCAATGATGTCGAGTTACAAGCGTGGAAATCATTTAAGGAAGTGGTAAAAAACTTTTTGGGGAACAATAAAAGGTCCGACTATAAGGAAATAGTGGCCAAAATGATTACGAATTTTGGTGTAATGGGTTGTAATATGAACATTAAATTTCATTTTCTGAATTTGCACATTGATTACTTCCCAGAAAATCTAGGAGCCGTTAGCGAAGAACAAGGTGAAAGATTTCACCAAGATTTAAAAGAGCTTGAAGTCCGGTATCAAGGAAGATAAAATGCTCGCATGATGGTGGACTATTGCTGGTTATTGAAGCGCTATGATCCAAACCGGAAATTTAAACGAAAATCGCACAACCATTTTGAATCGAAGTAGGCTATCTGTGACAAACCGATGTATCAACTGAGTTTAACAGGAAAAATGTTGATCCCGTTAGCGCCGCGTAACCGGCATCATTCATCGACTGATCTTGCAACCCACGTGTTTTTAAGGAATCAATAAAAATCAGTAAAAAATATAAAAACGTGATAAATACTGTAAAATATACAAGGTAAGTACACGTACTTTGTGGTCTAGTGTCGGTTTTTATGTAACTGAATACCTTCGATGAGTTTGTACCAGAAATGTCACATTGCCTAACAAGGACAAGCATTTCTTTGTAAAGAGGCTTATAGTATGAAACACTTGTTTTCATTTTTAGAATGACTTTCTGACCTCTACCGGAAGACGAAATAGCCAAGATGTTGAATGCATACGAAGAAAGCGAAGATGGCATGGAAGATGATGATGACAGTGTTGCAGATCCGGATTATCAAGCAGAAAACGAGATAGAGCATGAGCAGTTTTTTAGCGATGAAAATGAAGATGACGAAGTTAACCTTCCTGAGATTATTCATACTTTAGAAGACAATGAACCTGATCCGTCCGCATCTTCTGCTCCACCGCAAGGAACGCCATCTGTGTCACATCCTAAAAAGCAACAAAAAATCAACCTACGATGGAAGAAGAAAAATCTGCTTTTAAATGAGGAACAGTTGCGTTTTCTAGGGCATGAAAACTTACCAACATACACCTTAGAGCTTGATAATCCGATTCAGATTTTCCTGTTTTTGTTTCCCAAAGATTTAATAGAATTCATTGCAACACAAACTAATTTATATATTGTGCAAAATGACCCCAATAATGGTTTTCGAGTTTCCACAACGGATATCCGTTGTCGAAGATCCGCCTTCCCCGAGTTACCAGTCTTTGGAATGGCACAATTGGAACTCCTTTAATTCAAGAAGTAATGCCCGTAAAGATGTTTGAAACGATTCGACAATTTATACATTTCAATTTTAGTAGTCTTTATTTAAATTTCTATCTTTTTACTCATTACAACTTTACTACTTTACTTTTTAGATATACCTCTCAGCGTCCTCACTCGCCGACAGCCAAGGAAAGAAGGAAGCTCGTTTTCCCGCATTTCGTTCAGTTCGTTACCGATTTGGTTTGACGTGTACGAGGAGACGTCAAACCAAATTTGTACTAAACGCGTTCTACTACGTTTCTCGCGGTTTACACGATACCACATCTCGGCCGACCTGACTATTTGATCGACCACGATCAACTATCCTACTCTAATATCTTCCTTCTTTCCTATGATAGCGAGCGTTGCCCCGAATACAACAGCAGTGACTTATAAACGTTCTTTCCATAACCGAATGTTTTTTGCCTCTATTACGGCATCATATGGTAGTTGCGTGATAGGGCAGTTTTCGATATCACGTACCACGTATCGATCGTGCGGTAACACCTTGTGGACAACATATGGCCCTTTGTATCTGGGTATAAGTTTTTTATTCACTCCCGTCGTCGTATCAACGTTTTTTATGACAATATAGTCCCCTTTATCGTAAGTGCGTGCAGGTTGGTGACGTCCCTCATGGTACCTACTATTGCATTCCTGAACTTTCTGAATTTCCCTATTTGCATTCTCTCTAGCTGAGACTAAGTCGCGACCTGAAGTATTCAATCCTTTCTCCTCGAGAAACTCAGTAAGTTTATCCACTACACTACCTCTCTGATTCACCCCAAATAAAAGTGTACTGGGGGTAGTTTGTATTGATCTACAAATAGTGTTATTGAGAGCATATTCCACTTGTGATAGGGTCCGCACCCAATCAGCGTGCTGCATTGGTTCACTTAGTTTACCTAGCATAGGTGTCAGGACCCTATTGACCCGTTCCGCTTGCCCGTTGGCTTGGGGAGAATGTACCGCCACTTTGACATGGGTAATATTCAAGTCCTGCAGGAAAGAACTAAGCCATCAAAAACATAACTTGTAAAAAAAACCAAGTCTCGCAACTCAGTTCTTCTACCGTAAAAAGTTGTGAGATCTATGTAATACCAAGTCGGTTAATTTATTCAGCCCCTACTTAAGAGACCTTCTGTCTTAAGTTATTACGTAATTAGCTAACCTAACAACATCTTATAGTGACCATATTAAATATTAAAAATCTTTTATGTTTTAAATAAATAGTTTTGACTTGGCAATCGCACTAAACAATCTAATTTAATATAATATCAATTACTTGTGAGATGCATGCGATGGACAAGTCAATCTATTTATTTAAAACATAAAAGATTTTTAATATTTAATATGGTCACTATAAGATGTTGTTAGGTTAGCTAATTACGTAATAACTTAAGACAGAAGGTCTCTTAAGTAGGGGCTGAATAAATTAACCGACTTGGTATTACATAGATCTCACAACTTTTTACGGTAGAAGAACTGAGTTGCGAGACTTGGTTTTTTTTACAAGTTATGTTTTTGATGGCATCTCATTTCTTTTTGTAGATAGTCCTACTTTTCTTCCTTTCCGGTACCTTCTACTTTTTGAATACCAACAACAGATTTTCTTAAAGCCCACTCTGTGTCTTATGAGCTTTTCTTATTTTTGTAGGTTGTCTTCCTCTTTTTCTTTTCCGGTACTACTTCTTGAGCTTCAGCTGCAGTTTTTCTCAAAGCCCACTCCCTGTCCCTATGGGTTTTTCTCGGAGGCTTTGATGTTACAATTTTTGTCAAGTCTGGACGGTAAATGCTTCTTAGTCTATTGTATTCACAAATTGAGGATTCCTGCGCTTTAATATTTCCAAAGTCGACATTAATTAGATGTAAGCCGCCCAGACTTGTAACTCTCGAAAGTGCCACGTAAGCTTGACCGGATGTGAATACTGCAGAACCGATATCCATCAGCGCATTATTTAGACTTAGGCCCTGACTTTTGTGTATAGTTATAGCATAGGCTATACATATGGGAAACTGTTCGCGATGAACATAAGCTCTATTAATAATTTCAAATTTAGTTTTGACCGGACCCAGCTCGTAAACCTGTTCTTTATCAAATGTAATGTATATTTTCTTAATTATTTTTGTATTTTCCGGATCAACCTTTACTCTTTGCACTATACCGATAGAACCATTAACTAAACCAAGACTCACGTCAATATTTCGCCTTAACATGACTTTTGCTCCTATTTTTATAATTATGTTCTCTTCTAGGCCCGCAGTCATAGAAGCATCGTCTTCATAATTTTTTATGCATTTACGAGCTCTTTTTGTTAGGTATCTGGGGCAATCTATTCTATCTACAGCTGTAAGTTTTATTTCGGGATGTGGGAGAGATCTAAGCATTGCAGTATTTAATTGTTGACACATGTTTTTTGTAGGTAATAAGCAAACGGTATCATCAGGAAGTTTCGAGAGGTGTTCAATTATTTCAATCAATCTATTTTCATTTGAATTGGTTTTTAGAGTTATTAATCTAGTTGAGAGTAAGTCGCGGTCTTTTTGTGTAGTCACACCTAATCTTATTCTATTTAGCATTTCAACAAAGTCAGAATCATTGAGCTGTCGCATGTTAATAGTAAGTTCATCGTATACGAACAGTTCAATCCACAGATTCGGCATACTGAGGGAACCTAACAACTTGTTAGTTTCAGCAGTTGAGAGTTTTTCAAAAGGTGACTTTTCTCTTACCGGCGGAAGCTGTAAAAGATCCCCGAAAACTACAAGATGTTTTTTTCCAAACCACCCATTCTGATCATCGCTTGTGTCAAATATCTCAGACAAGCGTAAATGAATATATGTTAAAGTAACATTGGATATCATCGACACTTCGTCTATGATAAACAACACTACTTCTTTCAAATCTGATCTCAGAACTTGGAGCACTTCATCGGAAAGTGGCTTGTACCTCGGTGTTCGCTTGTGTTCCACAGGCAGCTGCAATAGTCTGTGTATAGTCAATCCATTCACATTGAATGCAGCTATGCCTGTTGGAGCACTAACTGCCACTTTTTTGTTTAAATACATCTTAACCCAAACTTTCACAGTTTTTATTAAAAAGCTCTTTCCAGTGCCACCAGTTCCACTCACAAAACAGCGTAAAACGTCAGCGTTATTATCAGTTGTGTCCATTTTATGTGTGATCATATCGAAGACTCTTTTTTGATCGGCATTAAGTTTTGCGATCATACTTTGAAGATCAGTCTGCTCTTCTTCTACCAGATTGATTCTCTGAAAGTCATCCATTGCGTTTGCAGCTTCCACAGCTTCAAAGTCTAAAGGGTTTTCAGGACCATCGTCATCATCAACAATTTCCCTTTCTTCGTTTATCTCAGCAACTTTAGATTCTATCATTTCACATGCTTTTTGTATCTTATATCTTGACTCTATCATTGAATTACCATAATCGACTCCTTCTTTTAAATCTTCTTTCGCCAAATTAAAGGCCTCCGTGTAAGTATCACACCCCATTTTGAGTTCATCTAAGGAACGCCATGGCTTGAATAAAAGAAGTAAAGAGAAGAAGTATTTCTCTGGTACTTGTTCTCCGTCATAGAAATAGTGATTGATCAAATATGGGTTATCTCTTCTTTTCAGGAACTTTTTACCGTCATTTATCTCGTAGCACTCGACTTTAGAGGAGACTCGTGTTTTAACAATATCGTAATTTTGAGCGAAACTGTACAAGTTAGTAGTCTCCAACTCTTTAGGCCGTTTGGGATAGTGGTCATCAATCCAAGACTCGTAATAAATATCGGTGGACTCCGGTTCCAGCATCATCATATCAGATTTAGATTTAACGCGCCGGTTACGAAAGATGTTGACGTCCAGCCATCGAATTGTTGTGGTAGGATCTGTACCGTACAAAGGAATACCAAGTAGAGTGTCACTGGCTTCCAAAGAGCCGCACTCTCTATTAGATAAAACTCTAAGGCCAATGTTAAACAGGCGGCTTCTTAAAGGTTTTGTAGAGTTTATGTCTTGAAAGATATCAGCAACATGATCTTTTTTGCTTTTGGTGGTATATTTTGCAAATGTAACTTTGTAATCCTATGTACTAGAAAACCCGTGGCCGGACACCGAACATACAATTTGTTTTAAAATTGATTTAATTATAACTTCCTCAAATGGTTCTTCTTCTTCTTTTCCTTTTTATCCCGGCGTCGTTATGGTCAGAAGTGTAGGACCATAACCTTCCCACTTAACTGCATTCCTACTGGTCCGCTTGTGGGGTCCGCCAGTTCCTCAAATGGTTATTAAATATATGTACATAATAAAGATATTTATTTTATATTCCGGCAAATACATGAACCACATTGACCACTAAACCCAATTCCCCAACCGCCCATTGATTGGGTTGCATTGCATATTTTTAGGGGTTAATCGCCATCTAGATAAATTGAAAAAGGATACATACAGACACTATCCTATTAGTAATAATATTTGGTGTATCTAGAAAACTGGACCGAAATTGCAAAATATTTTAGTTTTTCCTTGATTTATACACTAAACACTAATTGTATTCTAAATTTCAAGCTTCTATGTCTGCTAGAAGTGCCCTAAAGTTTTGATGATCGGTGAGTGAGTGAGTGAGTGAGTGAGTGAGTGAGTGACAGAATTAGAAACTTTGACTAGTTATAATTCTTAAACTACTGGTTCAAATTTAATGAAATTTGAAATATACCGTGTCTATGGGATGCCTGCTTGGTTACTGAAAATTCAGGCTTCTAGTTTTATCCACAACGAAGTTATAGGGGGTCGAAAATGGCCCGAACTGCTTCGAGAAAAGGATGGTACGGCCGTGCCGCTTTTTTGCTCGACTTGGCGGGGGCACTGCCGTGCCCCCAGAACTCCAGGGAGGTGAAGCAGCTGCCCCGGTCAGTAATGACACGAACTGGTCGACTGTAATAGTCAAAGTACTTTCTGAGTGAGGCGCAAACCTCTTTTGTACTGGTGGATATGACTGGATATAACTTTACGTATTTAGTAAATGCGTCGATAACCAGAAGTATATGCTTTCGTTTAGAGTTTATAGCCGGAAGTGGTCCGAAGTGGTCAAGGTGAAGGGTGTGAAACGGAAGGGGTTCCTTAGGTATATTAAAAAGGTTGCCTTCACTCGACCGCGGAGGGGAGGAATACATGATGCACCGAATGCAATTTTTGATGAACCTATCTACTTTTGCCTGCATTCCTCGAAACCAATAATGCATCTTTATCTGATTGCAGCACTTCGTAAGACCCAAGTGCCCAATTTTCTCGTGGATATGACGGATAAGATTACTTTCCATTTCGAAAGGGACATATAGGCGTAATTGACCCATCTTATTTTTTCTAAAAACTATTCCGTCTTTCAAAGTGTACTGGTTTGAGTCCTCCAAGCACAGTTTCTCCCTGAGGGCTACAATATCTGGGTCACGGCTCTGAGCTGCACGCAGCTGGAAATCTATGTCTTCCGTATCTATTGCAGAAACTACGTAACATCTACTAAGCGCATCTGTGTGGGCCATGTTTGCCCCACTTCGATGCTTCACTTTGTAGTTATAGTTCTCAAGCTCTAAAGCCCATCTGGCTATCCGGGGATTTACATTTTTCTTACTGAGGGTGAGCGTTAAGGAACTACAGTCAGTTACAATTGTGAATGGAATCCCCTCTAAATACACTCTGAATCGTCGCAGGGCTGAAATAATAGCAAGCGTCTCAAGTTCAAAGCTGTGATATTTGGACTCTTGGCTGCTCGTACTCTTCGAGAAATAAGCCACTGGATGGAATTTTCCGTCGTCTTGTCGCTGGAGGAGTACAGCACCATAACCCTGAGAGCTTGCGTCGCAATGCAGTTGAGTTTCTCGAGTTGGGTCATAAATGGATAACACAGGTACGGAAGTGAGCCGGTCTTGTAACTGTCGGAAGGCGCTTTCACATTCGGATGAAAAGACAAACGGCTTATCTTTTTTCAGAAGGTCGTATAGCGGTCTAGCTATCTTAGAGAAAGAGCTTACAAAGCGACGGAAGTAGGAGCTAAGGCCGAGGAAAGAATGCACATCCTTAACGCTCTTCGGTACTGGATATTGCCGAATAGCTTTCAAATGTGAATCACTAGGGTGTATCCCGTATCTCGTGACGTTGTACCCCAGGTACTCGATGCTAGAATATGCAAATCGGCACTTGGACAACTTTAATTCGAGACCATTTCGTGACAGGCACCTCAGAACGTCGCTAAGTAACTGAAGGTGATCAGCCAAGCTGTCACTAGCAATAACTATGTCATCCATGTATATCACGATCTGTTTAGAATCTACAAACTCGCGAAAGACGCGAGATATAAAACGCTGGAAAACGCTCGGTGCGTTCTTAAGTCCAAAAGGCATCTTTACAAACTCGTACTGCCCACTTGGCGTAACGAAAGAGGTCAGATGCGTTGAACCCGGTGCGACCTTGACTTGATGGAATCCACTCCTCAGATCGAGCAGAGTAAATACTTTTTTTCCACCCAGGTATTCTAAACAGTCCTCTATTAGCGGTAACGGATAATTGTCACGGACGGTATGCTTGTTTAAGGCCCTGTAGTCTACACACATTCGTATTTCTCCAGATTTTTTCTTTGTTAAAACAATCGCTGACGCATAAGGAGAGTCGCTGTGCTTTATGATTCCCTGGTCTAAAAGATCCTTCACTATTCTATCCACTTCACATTTTTCTGCGTATGATAACCGCCTTGGGGGACAGAAGAAAGGGGTATCTGACGTAAGCCGTATCTGCATCTCGAACTCTATGGGCCGAATATCGGATCGATCAAAATTTATATAATTATTATTAACTACTTCGCGCACCTTATCTTTATTAGTTAAGTCTAAGTCGGGGCCTATCATAATTTCAGATTCCTGTTCTAGTTCTATGGCTGAAATATCTAAATCAATAAGATTTCTCTCACTACTATCAGCATGAGTAAACGAAAGACTGACGTCATCACCGCACGGCTTACGATATTCATTAGAATCCTTTACGGAGTGTGCTAATTTAGTATTATATAATTCGTTTGCATTAAGTGCTTTTAAACCGGAAGTCACTGTTGTTTTACAATCGGTAGTTATAGGAGAAAAAGTGCTCAAGTTTAAACGCTCCATTAACGATTTCTTTTTTTCAGTATTTTTGTCTTTATTGATATGTGGTACAATACATTGTCGTTGCACAGAAGAGATACTCGTTTTTAACTTTATATTGAAAATCCGTAATGTGTCACGACCCAGAAGCAAAGGCGTAGGCGTAAAACCGTCTGAAATGACCATTAGAGGTACTTTATGTTTTTGGTTAGCTAATTGAATATAACAAAATATAGTACCGTAAGTAAAGATCCTCACGCCGCCTAACCCTCTGTACCGCGAACACACCAAACCGCCAAGCGCGATCTCTTCTGGCAATACCGAACGTTGGATAAGGCTAACCGGACTGCCGGTATCAAGAAGGGGATAACAAGAAATAGGACTTGAACACTTTGTCTCACTAATAAAAGGGGCAACACTCACCAGCTGTACGGGATTTAACGAGCTTCCCAGCTCGTCACTATCGTCGTCTTCTTCATCCACCAAGGGGCCTTTGTTGATGATTCCAACCTGCTTCCTCTGTATGTTGGGGCATTGTTTGTGAGTGTGCCTAGGGTCCGCGCATCGGAAGCATGACCCGGGGGGCCGCCTCTCCTTTGGGCAGCTGGCTGCGATGTGCCCGTAGGCTGAACAATTAAAGCACCTGATCCGACTTTCTGAAGCTGAAGTATTTGACGTTTTCTTTGGGGCGACTGAAGTTGGCCGTTGTGCTCCGCTTCTGGTGACAGGCCGTAAATCGTGTGTTGATGATTGCTGACGCTTCTTCTCGTAACGAGGTAGTAGCCCCTTAAGATCCGCCAGCGTCCTTGCTGAATATAGGATGGACACATTCACTGATGTATCTGCCATTCCGTCAATAATAAACTCAATTAGATCCGACACGTCCACTTCGGCTTGTGAGGCAATTTCCTGCATGGAAAGTACATAATGCAGGGGGGTTTCTCCCCGTTGCCACGTCCGGAGACTCAGCTGCTTGTAGGTCTCCCGCCTGGTAAATCGTTTGTCGAACTCTTCACACAATAAGTGTTTTAATGCACTCCAAGTGTCAACACGGACGGTTCTTACCAGCAGTTTAGCTGTCCCCTGCATTAGCCGGCGCGCGCAAATGTACTTGGAACGATCGTCACATCCCAGGGATTGAGTTACATCTTCGAAGTCTGCAATCCACTTCTTAATGCCGTAGGAGTCGTCGCCGGAGAATGACGACACGGCGTTTTCGATGTCAGTGAAATCGACCCTTTTTCCCCCTGGAACGGGTTCTGTCTCAGCAAGTTCGCGTCGGAGGTCGGCGATGCGCTTGCGCCTCTCAAGCCGTGCAAGTTCACGTTCTTCCTCCGCGTCGGAGTCAGTCAATGAAGAGTGGGCATGTATGGTGACGGGAGTAGCACGAACAGAAGGGTCAGAATTAGACGCTGATGCGGAAGACGTCCTAGGTATATCCAGCGTAGCGGAAGTACCGGAAGCAGCACAAGTTCCAGAAGAGCCAGCAGTTGCGGAATTATCGGAAGGAAGTGTTACGGGAGCGGATGCTCTTGGTGCACCTATGGCAGGAGTTTCTGAAGTTGCGATAAGTGCGGGGGCGGAATCGGAATGTTGTATGTTGACGGAAGATACAGTTGGTGTGTCCGGGTCGGCAGAATTTGCGGAACCGACATTGCTCTCGACGATCGTGGCTGTTCCCGTTATAGCAGCAGAAGTAGGCGATTCCGTTGCTCCAGTTTCCATGATTTCGCGAAGCTCCTGTGCGTGTAGTGCTCGTAACTGCCCCACTGAAGCAGAAGGAGGGATGTCAATGCCGGCACCCAGTAATGCTTCTATTAGCTGTGATTTAGTCAGCTTGTGACTCATGTTCAGAAGACTTAGACTGGGTCGTCCACACTTTATTTTATACGTATATAGTTTTTTTTTTTTGTGTGTGACCCCACACCTGATGTTTTAGTAGTCTTTATTTAAATTTCTATCTTTTTACTCATTACAACTTTACTACTTTACTTTTTAGATATACCTCTCAGCGTCCTCACTCGCCGACAGCCAAGGAAAGAAGGAAGCTCGTTTTCCCGCCTTTCGTTCAGTTCGTTACCGACTTGGTTTGACGTGTACGAGGAGACGTCAAACCAAATTTGTACTAAACGCGTTCTACTACGTTTCTCGCGGTTTACACGATACCACACAATGATAATTCACAAAATTTTCCCCGAGAACATCTTCAAACTTAAACCACTTGTTCAAATATTGAACCAAACATTTGCAAAAATTCCATTAGAGCAATATCTTTGCGTCGATGAGCAAATATGTATGTTCTACGAAAGCAAGAAACAACTTGAAAAGATATAATCCAAAAAAGTCACACAAATGGGGATATAAGATTTACGTTCTTAGTGGAGTCTCTGGATTTGCGTATAAAATAGAACCCGAAACTGGCTCAGAAAATGTTTTACTGCCCGACGAACCGGATCTAGGCGCATCTTCAAATATTGTCATGCGTCTATCACGAAATATACCTCACAACCAAAATTCCAGGTTGTATTTTGATAATTTTTTTACAACTTTGCAATTGATACAATATTTGTCAAAAAATGGTATACTGAGTCTTGGAACTGTACGTCGAAACAGGATTCCAGATTGCAAATTACCAACAGACAAAGATATTTCCAAAAAAGATATCGGCTATTCTGTTGAGTATGTTGCTGATGTTAACGGTATGGATGTAGCAACCGTTGCCTGGAAAGACAATAAGGTGGTTAACTTGGCAAGTTTTGTAGGAGAAATGCCAAAAGCACAGGTGAGGAGGTACGATAAAAAGACCAAGCGTTACGTATCAATTGATCGTCCAAATATTGTTGGGGAATACAATCGCCACATGGGTGGCGTGGATCTAATCGATAGCATCATGGGACGCTACAAAATTCAGCTTCGCAGTAAAAGGTGGCAGGTTCGCATGTTTTACCATTTTCTGGATTTGACTATGGCAAATGCATACTTTACAAAAAAAAATCATGGAGCAAAGGGCTTGCAGGACAAATGTTTGAACTCGGCTGATTTTCGGCTTACAGTTGCAACAACTTTATATACTCTGGGTGTAGCATCGAGTAAAAAAACCGTCGATCTATCGAAAACGAAATTCAGGCAACACGACACAAAAGTCCAGCACAACATGTTCCTCCAGTGGCAATAAGGCAAGATCAAACCGGACAATGGCCTGTTTGGAGGTCATATATTGCACAAAATTTCTTTTTAATCTAAAAAAACATTGAAAATCCTAACTGCGTCGAAGTCTCTTTAAATAGTTCAGAGAGCCCAGAATTAGAAAAGCATTTTTGTAAATCGAAACCATTCTAGTAGCAAAGTGGATGGCACGGGGTTCGAATCCCGAATCAACCAAGTTATCGTAATCATATCTTAAAGTGTTTCTCCTATTCGGGGTATTGACAAAATTCCTTGTAGAATTGTTGTCTTCACCAAATTCACCGTTCGAAGTCAGTAATAAATGTCCACAAACAATAATCGTGATTCGTTTGTCTCGTATCACCTTTAGAGCTTGTAAAGATCATATATTCACTTTATTCAAAGCTCGTATTAATTTTTATTCCTATTAAGAATTTTACACTCATGACTGCTCTTCGACATTGGTTGTGTCGACGAAAATATTTCACAATGTCGAGGCTGTTGCCATGTTAAATTTATTTTTTTGTAATTTTATAAGGAGCAGTTATGGACAATATACCATGCTCATTGAAAATAGATGAAATTTATATTGCCTATAATGTATTTGGTCCATTCCAATTGACAATTGATTTAATTGAATTTTTCCTTCGTAATATTTTTTTTAGATTTCTATTGTGCGACAATATTGGAATGATTTTATATTACGTCAATATATTAAAAAAATAGATTGCATGACCTGCGTAAAGAGAAATACTTCCACACTAGCTCAACAGAACACCTACTTATTTATTTATAAATATTTCGGGTGTACATTTAACTGTCAATTTTGTCCCTGGTGATGAATTTTGTAAGCAATTCGTTTCTTCCACATAGTAACAGGAGAGAAAAAATACCATCATTCATAGAAAAGTATTATTCGAAGAAACTGTGAACTTTGAACTAAGTTCAACAAGTTCAAACAAATTGATCAAATCATATAATCAATCAAACAAGGGTATTGACGCTACATGTAGGAAAGCGTGGTTCGAGAAGTCGAGAGCTGCTCATAGAATTCAAGTATTAGGAGTGCCAACTGATGTTAAAGAGAATATCATTGGAGAGTTTGTATCCTTCAATATTATAGGGCTATATGGTGCCCGTGTTATTGACTGGCACTAACCGGAATGCAGACAGCGACATGGAACTATTGTTGAAATATCTCACCAAGTATATCTAACAAAGTCTAACAAAACGTTTTCTGTCCTTCTTCCGAAATTTGTAGGCTTCGAGGCAAACCATTCATTAAGCCATTTTTGGACTTCTTGGTGGTTCTTTTGGTCTTGGTGAAGCGCTGCTCCGCCAGACCTTGAGCCATTGATCGGAAAATGTGATAATCCGATGTCTGGCGAGTTGGACGGGTGCGTAAGATTTCTCATTTCAAATTCTCTAGAGAGTCTTTAACTGATTTAGCGACATGAGTCCTTGCGTTGTCATGAAGAAGTGTAATTTTTTCGTGTCGATCTGCCCATTCTGGTCTCTTTATTGCAATTTGATTGAGCAATTCCGCTAGCTGTGTCATTTTCCTTCCATTTGGAAAACTGCCTCAATTATTCCAGGTTAACCCAAAAAAACCCTAGTAGCCAATTAGTCTATTAAGTTGTATAAAGCAAGTCATTTGAAAAAATCATAAAAAAAGGCTGCGATACTGTTTGACATGATGCTCAGTTCACTAACTTTTTCAGTTAGATTTTTTCATCCCAATTATTAAAATCATATTGTAATGGGGGCGAATCGTCGGGGTACGCTTAGCCCTTGTAACACAACCCCTCTGGTACAACGCAGCTTTGCTTTACTCTCCGCCGCGAGTTGTGCTGTCCGAAGACCGCAGCAGCCGCTGAACGAGCAGTCAAGCAAATGAAAAAATAGGTCCAAAAGGACGGAGTGGAGCCGAAAGAAATGAAACAATTTGGCTTTGTAAATAATATTAACCAATTTTAATTTTATTAAATCAAGAGGAATCAATTAACATTGAAAAGAAATGGATTAGACCTAATCAAAATTAGGCGCTCTTACTCAAGCGTGTTAAGGTATTCTATTGGCGGTGGAGAACCCGACCGTCGAAGGGAATAACTAAACTCACTCGAATAACCAAAAAAGCTTTCGCTTATGCCCAAGTGTAGCACTTTTCTAGACAGTGGAATTGACCCGACTGATCGTTGCGAAGTGCTAAACCTGAGTGATTCTACACTGGCATAAGCTCGGCTTTTATACAGTCCTGTGGTGTTTACATTTGCGAGTGCATCCCGTTGCTTTTAATTTTTAGGGTTGCCAGGTTACATTTTCCAGAAATAAATTTTATAATATTAAAAGAAATAAATTTGTAAAAGAATAAAGTACATAATGGAATTACAATTCAATATCAATAATTATAAATATCAATAAATAAATATAAATTCACAAATATAAAACATGATTTCAGGATAATGAAAATACGTAGTGTTACAATATAACGCTTCCTGAGTGGTAGAAAATTCGTAGTTTGTGTTGGCAATACCTACTTAAATATCCAAAACACTCTATTTGGTGTTCCCCAAGGATCAATCCTTACACCCATTTTGTTCAACATTTATGTATCTGAGGTGCGTGTAAGCGATGCATCTTGCGATGCATGCTGGTGACACCGCAGCCTTTGCGTCTGGAGTACATTTTTGTGATGTCTTTTCTTCACTGCGGGACTCACTAGTTGAAATTGAGAAATACTTCGCCAAATAGAAAATTAAGATAAACGCAGAGAAAACCCATGCTACTTAGTTTTCAAGACGGAGAAAAAATTTCTTTCTTCCGAATAGAAATTTAAAACTGTACTCAGTTGATATTAATTAGGCTAACTCGTGCAAGTATCTTGGAGTGATCTTGGACAAAAAACTAAATTTCAAGAGCACATAAATAGTAGGTAGCTGTTGTTCGTAGCGGTTGGCACTGACTGTTTCGCCAGGTTTGAGAAGTTCATAGTACAGAATGCCGCGTTGATCCCACCAAATGCACAATAACATCTTCTTCCCGTGGATTTCTCGCTTTGCCATCGAAGTTGTCGGCTCAGCCGGGCTCACCCATGATCTTTTTCTCTTTGAAATATTGAAGTAAATCCATTTCTCATCTCCGCTGACAAAACCGTGAAAAAATGACTTCCTGTAGAATCTTTCCAACAGAATTCCGGCGGTTGTCGAAATTGTCACATTGTCACATGTGCCTTTGCCTGCTAATTGTTCTTACGTTTGGGCGGCGTCTTCACCCAAAAGAACTTGAAGTTCTTGGTCTTCAAACTTTTTTGGCTGCCCTGAACGGCCCTTGTCGTCACTAAATTTAAAGCGCTGAAACCATTCTTGGCATGCTCGTAGAGACGGAGCATCATCTTCATAAGCATCGACGAACATTTGGTAAGCCTCGGTTGTTTTTTTTCTTAAGATAGAAAACCAAAACTAGAGCCTCCCGCAAATGACATTTTTCCGGCACAAAAGTTGACAACTATAAAGCTAAAATGTTACATAAATTTATATGGGAAGTATTATATTAGGCATGCAACTAAGTTCTCGCTGTTTATCAAGAGATGGCTCCAGTAAAAAGTGCTGGTTGATTGTGACGTAACAAAAGACGTCACGAACCAAGCTTAGACATATGGGAAACAAACGCTTTGACACATTAGTGATTTTGTTTTTGCGTAATATACTTTTAGTTGTGTGAAAATGTCTGATTTTGTGCCAAATAATTGTCATTTGCGGGAAGTGCTGCGTTTCTTCTTTCATTCGAAGAAAACAGCGGCTGAAGCTCATCGAGAACTCCAAAAAGTTTACCGAGATGCTGCTCTAAGTGAAACAACGTGCAGTGATTGGTTCCGTCGCTTCAAAGACGGTGATTTCGATGTTGATGACCGTTCGCGTGAAGGAAGGCCAAAAACCTTCGAAGACGCTAAATTGGAGGCATTGCTCGATGAGGATCCACGACAAATGCAAAAAGAGCTTGCTTCAGTATTAGGAGTTATCCGCCAAATGCTATTGCATCCGTTGGGAATGATTCAAAAGCAAGAAACTTGGGTTCCTTATGATTTGAAGCCAAGAGACGTTGGGCGTCGTCTGCTCCAGCGGCAAAAAACGAGTTTCTTCATCGCATCGTTACGGATGATGAAAAATGGATTCATTACAGTAACCCAAAGAGCAAAAAATCATGGGGACAGCCCGGTCATGCTTCTACGTCGACGGCACGGCTATTCACGCTGCGTAGGTTATGCTGTGTATTTGGTAGGATCATGGCCGTGTTATTTATTATGAACTGAAACCAAACGAAACCATCGCTGGGGAACAGTATTGAACTCAATTGATGCGATTGAGCCAAGCCAAAGCCAAAAGTGGCCGCAATACGAGCAGGGGCACGAAAAAGTGATGCTACAGTATGACAACCGCCTCACGTTGCCAAACCCGTTAAAACCTACTTAGAGATGGACAAATGGGAAGTCCTACCCCACCCGGCATATTCCCCAGATATTGCGCCGACCGATTATCACTTGTTCCGTTCGATGGCACATGGTCTGGCTGATCAGCAGTTCCATTCATGTGAAGACTTCTCAAAATGGCTCTATTCTTGGATAGCCTCAAAAGACGAACACTTTTACCATGACGGTATGCCAGAAAGATGGGAAAAAAGTTATCGCTAGCAATGGGCAATACTTTGAATGATTCATTTGTAACCGTTTTTTCCACAAAATAAATTTGAATTTTCATAAAAACAAAAACAGCGAGAACTTAGTTACGCTCCTAATATACGAGGGTAGTCCGATAAGTACTTAGGCTACAAAAGAAAAACTAAAATTTTGGAGAAATCGCGATTTATTTTTCAATATAGTCTCCTTTTAGCTCGATACACTTGACCCAGCGATGCTCCAACTTCTTTAACCCGTCTGAAAAATACGTTTTCTCGAGGTCTGCAAAGTAGGCCTCCGTGGCGGCGATGACATCCTCATTCGACTGAAATTTCTGCCCGACGAGTGACTTTTTCAAGTTTGGAAACAAAAAGAAGTCGCACGGGTCCAAATCTGGAGAATACGGTGGATGGGGCAGCAGTTCGTAGCCCAATTCGACCAATTTGGCCGTGGCGAGGGCGTAGGTGTGAGTCATCATGGTGGAAGAGCACTTTTTTCTTCGCCAAATGGGGCCGTTTTTTCTCCAATTCGGCGTCGAATCGGCCCACTAATTCGCCTTCTTCGGAGCACGTTCGCCGGGTGAAGTCCACTGTTTCAACTGTTCCGTGGTCTCTGGTGTGTACCAGTGGATCCATGTTTCGTCGACTGTCACAAAACGACGCAGAAACTCCTTCGGATTACGCTTAAACAGCGTCAAACACTGCTCTGAAGTGGTCCCACGGTTGCGCTTGTTGTCCGGAGTGAGCAAACGCGGCAGCCATCGCGCCGACAGCTTTCTCATGCCCAAAATTTCATGCAGGATATGACCCACGCGATCTTTTGAAATGCCTACTGCCTCAGTTATCTCGCGCACCTTCAATCGGCGGTCTGCCAATACGAGATCGTGGTTTTTTGTCACATTATCCTCCGTGGTAGGCGTTTTCGGGGCACCTGGACGTGGCTCATCAGAAACTGACGTGCGACCACGTTGAAACTCGTTATCTAAACCAATTTTTGATGGTCGCCATCGAAGGAGAAGAGTCACCGTACGCAGCATCCAAACGCTCTTTGATTTCACTGCGCGATTTCCCTTCCAAAAACAAGAATCGAATCACCGACCGATATTGCTCTTTTTCCATTTTTCTAAAATCCGCGGACACTCCCGCCTCCACACGCGGTCAAAACAAAACTACGAGTCCGATCTGGCTGAAAGCCGTCTACTAGAATGTACTACATGATAGTAAGTTGCTCTTGCGATACTGGCGCCATCTGGCTGATAATACGGCGAAAATAATAAAATAAAATTCATTAAACAAGAAAATTTATTTATCAAAACAAGATAAAATTAACAAAAACGCGGAAGTTACCTTGCACACCTATCATAAGCCTCATATTTTGAAGTCAACATATAAAAACCACAATCGTTCAGGCTTGTAAACAGAAAGTCGGATCTTTCTGCATTTTATTGTATAGCCGGCATTTTTTTTAAATTCATTTTTATTATTCATTTCTTAGAACTATTTTACGCGTTAGACTATACGGACTCTTAAGTAAATAGAAAAGATTAAGCTATGCCTTTCGGCCTTAAATAAATGAAAACTTAAGCTAAGAAAATGTTTGTTTTTTTTTTTTAATACTTAGCATCGGATGTATAGCCGGAGTTCGAACAAATTCTTTCACAGCTTAGAATTATATTATAAATGACACAGATTAGAAACTATACTTTTCAATAAAATTCTTTGAGAAATCTTTCTTAAAATGGTACCAATAGCACGGATCAAACAGGTTATCTAAAACATTATCATGAATTTACTTCTTGTTTTGAAAATATAGGAACCTGGGTTAGCTTTTCTTTTCTTAATTGACTTATTTTTAGTCTCCAAAGACCTATTTCTCCTCACACGATTAGATATCATTTATATTTGATGCAGTAGCGTCTCCAGACTTTGTGTGTTCTACATTCCGAATATCTTTCCCTATATTGATTCATTTATTCTTAACACCTTCAGCAAATTCATGTTCGTTTTGTACCGAGAGTCTTGTTGTACAAAACGCCGAATTGGCATTCGTGTTCCATCGATTCAAACACATAAAATAAATTGTTTTTGAGTGGATCGCTTTGGTGCGTATACGTATTTTTTTTCTAAGTTCCCTTGTCACCTTTTCGAAAGGTTTTACGACTTGGAAGAGTTGTTTACTATTTAAAAATTTCCCATTCTTGAACTACGATGACTAAAATCGATTTATTGGCCATATGTATGTTGTAAGATGTAATGCGATTATTTTCATATATGTAGATGATACTGAATTTTCAAGACTAAGGGATTACATGTCTCCAGTACCTTAACTCGATACTATCGAAGTTGTCTTTTGTCTTATATTATAGATGGAGCGATCATAGTTCATAATTCTCCTTATACAGTGCACCAAAAAAAAAAGTTGGATGGCATGTAGACTGCAACTGCAACTTGAATATTTTTGAGGTATGTAGGGATATTGATATCAAATAAACTAGAAAAGAGACTTCATTTTTCGAACCAAACCATATTATTTCCTTTTTCTAAGTTGTTTCACGTTATTTTAAAATAAATAATCGGCTGAAAATGTAATTTCTTAGAACCAAATAAAACTTGGACAGTTCTTCTTTTTCTGGAATTAACGGTTTTTCGTGGTATAACGTATTTTTATACATATGTCATTTTAAAAGTCACAGACATTTCAAGTCACTTCGGGCTTATAGTGTAGTATAGTATTTTCATTAGCGATTATTTACATGCGAAAACATTTACACGAAAAAATGAATTATAAAGCTAATTAAAAAAAAATAGTGTTGGAGAAATTGCTGAAATTTTGAAAAAAGCTTAGACCAAAGTACATTATGTTATTCAAGAGTATCAAAAAAAAAATGTTTTTTTTTGCAAAGATCCAGTGGTAGGGCGATCCAAAAACATGCAAAACTTCTCAAACCGAAAAAAAAAAAGATCGATTAGCTGTAAACTACCCTAAAAGGTCTGCGGCAGAAATTGCTAAGGAACTTCAGGAAAACGCAATTGTAAATGTGCACCCACAAACAATTAGAAATTTATTACATTCAAGGAATCTAAGAGCCTTTTTCTGAAGAAAAGTTTTATATGTATATATGAATCTGATGGGCGCCATTTTGCTTGGAGAAGACAAGGTACAGTCTTAAGTCCGGCAAATGTAAAGGCCACGGTTAAGCATGGTGGTGCAGTTTGATGGTATGGGGTCAAGTGGAGTAGGAAACATGGTATTCGTTGAAGGTAATATGCTATATAAACTGCTAATAAGCTAGTCATAAATAATAGTTTTTGTTTTGCTCACGATAACCACGGGAAAGGCTGCTCTATAGTGTGAAAAAAGTTCTCCCCCATCCGCCCCAAAATCCAGAATTAAATCATATAGAGCACCTCTGGGCGTGTATGGAGAAAAAATTGAGGGAAAGGTCAATACGTCTTGGAAGCCAAGGGCCACCATGCTAAATATTAATATGTTTAAGTTTTTCGATATTTTCCCTTTTTTCTAATGAATTTCTTAAGTGTCCAAGTTTTTTTTGCTTTGAAAAGTACTTCTCTTCATTTTTTCGGTGTCTTAAATTAAAAAAAATAAATGTTTCCGAAAAATGAATTAAAGCCATTTGAAAAACTAAAAAAATAATGTTTCATTTCCACTTCCTCTGATTTCAATAGCACTAAGGGTTGCAATTTTATTATTTTATGATTGCTCCTGTCCAACTTTTTTTTTGTTCACTGTATTTTATATAGTATGTAGTTTCAAAAAGCTTCAAAATTTAATTTATGAGTACTCGTATACCTACTTGCTTTATAGCAGGACGATATTTGTTACATTATCCGTAACCGTTCTCCGATCATCCAAGTACATATGGTAGAGGCACGGAATCATTCTATCTGAGTTTTTCACTCAGATATTAGATTTTATTATTTAATAAAATATTCTTCTTCTATTACGGGAAAGGGTTGATAAGATCGAGCTATGAATTTTAGATGCATGGCGTCAATACGTTTTTTTCTCATTAGGACGCAACGACTTTTTTGCCCCTCTCGTTGCCTTTTTGCTTTTACCTTTTCGCAGTCATCAATTCAGTTTGGGAGAGGAGACATTTCTTTGAAGAAATAATAGTTTCTTTAAAAAACGAGACTGATGACTGAGGTAATGCAATGCTCTGGAACGCCCTTGTTCGGGTGGTTCAGATTCAATAGTGTCACCAATTGTCCACAAATTGCATTAGAAGATAGAATCCGAAAAACAATTGCGTTCTGTATGTCTTTTTTTTTAATCGAAATCAAAACACATTACTTTCAAATGTATGTATATAGAGGCTGCAGGAAAGGAAATCTGATGGCTACCCAACTTCACTCTCTTTCAATGGCGAAACCTCGAATGATCCCAAAACTCTCGCCAACTTTTGCAAACAATCTTTCGCCGATGACTACCTTGTACGGGGCGCTACTTACTTCGACAACTTACCAAATTTCCCTTTGGACCATTTCGCCCACGTATGTACTATTGACCACCATATCATTGAAAATAACGGCGGACCAGTAGGAATGCAGTTAAGTGGGAAGGTTATGGTCCTACACTTCTGACCATAACGACGCCGGGATAAAAAGGAAAAGAAGAAAGAAGAAGATCATTGAAAATAAGTTGAATCAACTTCATGCAGGGCCCAATGGTCTCCCTGCCACATTACTAAAAAAATGTTCCGCCCTTATTTCTCAAAAGTATTCAACTCATCCCTGTCCCTTGAAGAATTTCCCCAGATATGGAGAACCGCTTTTATAACTTCTGTTCACAAAAAAGGTCCGAAAAATTATGTTAACAACTACCGCCCCATCGCCAAACTTTCATATTTACCCAAACTTTTCGAGAGTATCTTGTATGACACTCTAAGTTTAAACTGCAAATCTCTTATCTCCTCTAAACAACATGGCTTCCTCAAATGCAGGTCTACAACCACAAACCTTGTCGAATTTGTGTCCTTCACATTCTCAGCATTAGAGAATAGAAATGATGTTGACGTCATTTCAACTGATTTCAGTAAAGCCTTCGACAAAATCTCCTACAAACTAATATTCTTCAAAATGTCTTCCCTTGGCTTTGTTCGTCCCCTTCTCGAATACGCATCTCAAGTGTGGTCCCCTTATCAACAAACCCACATATCTAGAATTGAAAGCATCCAACGTCGGTTCCTACGTTTCGCTCTTCGAGGTCTGCCCTGGAACAATCCCTTGTTCTTTCCGCCCTATCAAGACCGTCTTAACTTGAGTACTTTGGAGGAAAGAAGAGTATCGACATCATTTTCATTCACAGACTTCTTACAGGTACTTAACACTAACCCACGTAACACACGCAATCCTTGTCTCTTCTATTTATCCACCCCCTGCACCTCATACGGTTAGAATGAACCCATTTCCCGTATGCTGGCAAGTATTAATTCGAATATCAACTTCGATTTCAACCACCTCAGCACTTCATGCCTAAAACTCCGTCTTCTCAATAGCCTTCCCTCTTGCAGTCTTAGTCTCTAAGGATCACGCCCCCCTCACCCGTTTTCATTAGTTATCAAGTTAGATTAAGTTTAGCTTGAATTAAGCTCAATAAATGGGGGTGACAAATGCTTTTTTTAAATTATTTTTTTATAAAAATTTTAATTGACGAACGGCTGCAACGCCTTTTCGAGCGGCTAAGTCTCGCAGTCGTTTGAGAAGGAGGGCAACATTCTTCTTGCCTCTATCTATCCTTGCCTAAACTATCCGAGACCTGTCTCAAAAGCGGCAAATGCCTCCGCATGCGTAGGTTTGTTCGATGCATCTACGCTTTCGTCACTTTCGTCGCTGTCGTGATCATCATCTTGATTTCTTATTGATGAAATAATTTCATCGTCGTCTAAAATTTGATAACCAGGATCATTAGAATCGTGGTTTAATCAATTCACGGCATCGTCTTTATCGCTCGCAGTCCGTGAATCCTGGAATACTGCCAAGTAAGTCAACGAATTCGTCAATATTGTTTATCTCCGAGTTAACACTCTCTTCTTCAACTTCCGGATCTTCAGGAAAGGTCCACAATTTTTTCCAAGCATTTCGTAGATTGTCTTCGGTCATAGAATCCCAAGCATCGGCTATCATGTAGCAGCAGTGCTTCAGGTTTAGCGCCTTCGAGAACGCAACGACGCTACCTTTTCTGTTCTTCGATGACATCCTGTCCATAGGTTGGATGAAAGATGTATCGATGTATCGGGTGGAGATACATCGAGATACAGCGAATTTAGAGCTTCAGCGGATGGGTGTAACGATGCATTATTTCAGAGAAGCAGCACTTTATCAGTTTACAATTCTCTGATTCACCTCAAGAGATTTCTCACACTAGAGTGGGCCAGAAGTCAGTTCCCCCAAGTTACACCGTTGTATGAACCACGTTGAAACAACATCATCTAGTTCTTGATCTTTCGCATTTTTCATCACTTTTCTTTTCTTCACTCCGTCACCACTATCCATCGTAGACGCGAACGTTGTGAGTCTCTCAATTTTTTTTTTACATCGGTGATTGTTGCTTTTCCAACACCATAAAGAAGTGCTAGAGATGAGTTACTTGCACCCTTATCTAATTTCGACAGGATTTCCAATATTTTATCCACCGTAAGAACGTTAAGTTTCCGCTTGGAAGTTGAAGGACTCGACGTTGAAGTCATGACACAAATTAATTAGCAAACGAAATTACATGTATGCAATGAAAAAGGAAAAATTCGGCAGTCACGTTTTTATCTGTGCGATGTAAGAAACAGGGCATTGCGCGCGGAATCTCTGTAAGCGGACTAAGAACGTTCGGTCAAACAAAATGCGTTTCAACACGCTCGATACCTACCTATGCACAGCGGCCGCGAGCAACAAATTCGCGCCAACGTTCAGATAATTTATGTTTCGGATAATCGAGGTTTGGATAAGTATAAATTGCAAACTATTGTATGTATATATGGAAGATCAGCCATACTCAACCTTTTTTTAAAATGGGCCACAATGATAATTTTGTAACGATTCTCGGGCAACAAGAAATATGTGTTTAACGTAAATAATAACACTCATTTTAAAAATTATGTATTTATTTAAACAAAAAATATTTTTAATGGGATTTCTGAAATTGGGAACACATTTTCAAGACTTTGTCAAGATCTGGCTTGTTGCTGCATGCCAACCTTGTGACATCATCCAGATGGGAGTCCGTTAGTTTGTTTCGGTACATATTTTTTGCATACTTCATTCGCGAAAACGATGATTCGCAAACAAATGTAGATCCAAATAGTGTTAATAGAATCTGAGCACTTCTTTGGACGATTGCATATTTTTCGGGGATAATGGTCCAAAATTCCAAGTATTCTCCTTTTTCCCTTTTTTCCTTAAACAGAACTTCTAGGTTTGCATCGTTTTTGAAATCAATGAACTCATCAAATAACTTTGCTTGATTTTGATTTAAAACAGAAGCCAGCTGTGAGATGGTCGTTGTTTCCAGATGCCATGGGTTTTCTACAAGCATTAAATATTGTTTTATTTTTCTTATATCATGAAACCTTTTTTCAAATTCTTTTGACAGTGCTGTTAAGTAATTTAAAATTGTCGAGCAGGTTTCTTCAGAAATGTCGATGAAGTCCTCTGTAGCCATTATCATTGTTGGAAAATTTTGTAGTTGTTCATTTCGTATTTCTTCATGAAAAATACTTAGCTTTTCTTCAAAAGCAAATATTTTACTCGCTATCTGTGAGATTATGTTATTTTGTCCTTGTAAATTTCGATTGAGGCTATTTAGTTTTTCTGTAATATCACATAGAAAGGCTAAAAGACACCACCATTGATCATCTTGTTATTCTGGGTAAACTTTTTCATTTTGTTGTAAGAAAGGATTATTTCGTGGCGTAAGGAAAAAAACCCTTCCCCTGCTAAGCGATCGCACAGAGGTATGCAAAAGAACGTCACCACACCAGTTCTTCCAAAAGGCTTTTAAATTTTCTGTGGTTCAATTCTCTCGCTCGTATATAATTCACGATATCAACAACAATCTTCATCACAGCTTCGATTTTTAAATTGATAACACGAGCAGCCAAGTTTTCTTGATGAATAATGCAATGCAATGTAATTAAATTTGTCAAATTATATTTTTTCCTAAACAATGTAATGAATCCATTTTCGGATCCAGTCATGGAAGGACAGCCATCTGTACATACACTCACGGTTTTTTCAATGTTAATATCATTCTGCTCTAGAAAATTTGAAATAGTTCAAGATAATCTATGCCCCGGGTTTGACCTTTCATTGGGAGGAGTTTGAAAAAGTCTTAAATGATTAAATTCTGTTCTGTGCAATATCTAACAAACACCGAGCATTGAGATGTTGCTGAAATATCAGTGCTGGAATCGAAAGCCAAGCTAAAAAACTTACAGTTCTTTAAGTTACCTATTATGTTGTCACGAATATATCTGGAAATGTCTTCAATACGTCTGACACATGTTGAATCAGACAGCTGTAGTTTTTTTTATTTCAGACAGTATTTGTTTTTTGTTGCTAAATTTATCAAAAAGTATATCGGCAGCACTTACTTGCTTTACAATTTCTGCATCGGTAAATGGCTTCATGTATTTACCAAGAGTATAACAAATTTCATAAGATGCCTTAGTCACGCAGAGTCTTGGGATAAGGCCATGGACATCACATTTTGTTGCTGTTGTAATGACCCCTTAAAAAAAGTTAATTTCTCTCTTCTTAATTGTATTCCAGGAGGATAAGTTTCATTGTAAGAATTGTGTTTTGTGCTAAAATGACGAGCAATATTATATTTTTTTAAAATAACACTTTCACGGCATATTAAACAGGTAGCTGCGTTGTTTTTGCTGGGCACAACAAAATATTCCGTTTCCCATTCGTCTTGAAACGATCGATTTTCATCAGATATATTACGTTTTAGCTTTGAAGAAATTCCTGCCATTATTTTTAAATTCCAAAACACAAATTAGCAATTAACTGCAACCACTAACTGAAATTCAAAATGTAACTAAACGTCAAAACCGGGTATGGGGATTTCCCGGTTAGCTAATACGATTCACATATAATCGGTGAGGAGATGTGTCGGCTAAGTAGTTCGAGGTTTCTTTCATCGATAAAGTACATCGAAGTTACATGTTTGTATGCATAGAGACGAGATACCCTACTTCATCGATGTGTAGGTAAGGCTGTTTATTTATTTTTTATTCCATTTTAAATTCTGTAGGTGCATGTAAATGCCTATACAGAATTGATTTTTTGTTTATTGATAGGTACTCGTACGCTTTAGTGTTGCTTGTATTTTGAAAACTCAAAAGGATATATTTTGCTCACAATTTTCTGCAATCGCGCGATAGTTTAGGAATTTATTAAACTACGCCGCGGGCCAACTTTTATAAGCTTGCGGGCCGCATGTTAGATGAATTGTCAAAAGGGTTCCGAATCGGTCCTGGGCTACAAGACTTGCTGGAACTAGAACAAGAATGCAGGAACAGAATATAAACTGCACATTGTTTCAATGTTTTCTTTTTATTTCTTTTAGCTGGTAAATTTTACACTTTTATTTGTTAGAGTACCATCGCTCTAGACTTAAATGACTATGCACCATTACAATATATTAATTCTTAACTTTCTTACAAAAAAAAAAAATAAATAAATAAAGACATATATAAGTATATTGTCAGAGATTATACTTCCATTTTTATCGGGTAACATTTTAAACGTATCTAGATATTAGATTTTGTCGAGCTGCTTTGGAAAATATCAAACACCCTTACAAATTTGAATTTTTTTTTTTTTAATAAAAAATAAATTGATTAGATCAGCTAATAGTCGTTAAGCTTTATTTCTTTGTACAAGTATGACATCGATTCTTTGTATTTTTTTATAGTCCTTAGTATTCTTTTTCTAATACAATGTTTTTCAAGCTTAAGTTGAAACTAATTGCAGCCATTGCTATTAATCAATCACAACTTATTATACGAGAAAAACACATGGGTTACATATTTACAATTCAATTACAATAGATATTGTATGTTATTACATTATTCGTTTTTATTTAATATTAAGCCAGCAATTAAAAATTTTAAACGAAACTAAGAGACACAGCTAGCAGAGCAAGGTTAACGCATTCTAAATTCCAGATCACAGTTAAAAATCATTGGGAAATCATAAAATTTTTATACAAGAATTTAAATTTTCACCATGTCACTCATTTTGCCGCCTTTTAATTTATAATATACTGTAGAACAAACGAAAAATATTAGGTTTCAATATTAGCTTCAAGATAGATAATTGGTCTGAACTAGCACAATGTGTTACGAAACCTATATCCTATATCTTGTTTCAGAATGTCGCCTTTAAGTTAAAAAAATAGTAGAATAGTGGTAAACGTTCCAGTTTAAAATCCATTTATCAATCAATCTCAAATAAAAAAAAAAATCGATCGTTGCATATGCCATCCATTTTATCCTTGAATATTCTCATTTCGCAATAATTCATCTTTATTGTCTACTAATCACAAAGTGTGTCCCTTAATTGCTTTAGCATAATTTTTTCATCTCTCAAACTCTATTCCTGATTTACTGTTTTATGAGTACTGTAGCAAAGGGATCCCAACTTCCGTCGTTTCAATAAAATACCCATATCTGGCTAAGTTACTGCCTGATCTACTACACCATAGGGAACTAAACCCAATATTGGGGATGAAAAATATTTTTCGCCATCTTATAAGTGCGGCTTCCTGTCGGTAATGAAAGAACGTTATTTAAGGAATATCTTACTTAGAGATGATCAGAAGGGGCTACCGCTACAGGAATCAGTTTTTCCTTCAATTATCTGAAAGATACTTTCCTCTACCAGAGATTATGCTTACTGAAGATGTTCAAACAACTGAGGTTTCTTTGTAAGATATGGGTACAGAAACTGTATTTCATAAATCGGAAAAGATTTAGTTTTCGACAGAGGTGGCTGTGTTTCTAAGCAGATCAGAAAAAGAAATCATAGTAGAAACGCAAATTGGACTCCATCTGGTTTCTAGAACTCCAGAATCACTCTGTAAAATCAAATCAATGATTTTTAGATTCAATTTCAAGCATTTCCCCAACTTATATAAACCAATTAATTTGGAATTAACTTTATTTCGGGGCGGTACGATCGGCCCGGAGGGCCATGATCATGTAACCATGCACCCGTTTGCCGGTTGTCGTCGTCGTCGTCGTAAGACAGTGTTATAAATTTACCGCGTATAATTTATATATGTATAAGGGATATTTTGTGTTAAATATTTCAGTTAGTTACAGTTTGTCTTTGCAATGTCAAAGAAAGGATATACATTGCCAGGATATAATTATCTTGGTCCTGGTCATAATATATTCAATGAAGAGGAAGTAATAAATTCGGCAGATTTTGTTGCTTACGTACACGATTTAGAGTATGAATTAGCTAATTCTCCGGAAGATATAAGAGAAGCTGATCGTGAAGCAATTGGTAGTTTTATTCAAGATTTTAAACAAATTGGACGTGTCGCGGACTTAGCAGAATTTCTCGGGATTGGAATCAAATATGGTGTTGAAAGTGTATTTGGTGTACATTACCCAAATGTGAGTGGTAAATCTAGGACATTGGCACAGACAGTATTTGCCCAACGTGAAAAACATATAGCAGATCTTTGGTCGAGACAAGAATATAAAAACAGATACGTTAACTTCCAGGCATTTAAAAAAGGGCCAGAAAGTAAGCAGATATACGAAGCCTACAGAGCTCCACACGGACACTATTATAAACAAATAAAGGCCGACTATCAGTCAAGTAATCCGAATTCAATTGTGCAGGATATACCAACTGAAGACAATCAACCTGGACCGAGTGGAATTAATAAACGCCCCGCCGACACCGGATCCGACCCCGACCCCACCAAGTTACTCCGTGTTGATTCGGCTGTTGGAGGTGCAGATCTAGCGAATTACCATCTGATACTATTGAATTCTTTTAAAATATTGTTGGTCGTCCTGATACTGGTAACGTTACTGAAGCTGCTCATAGAGCATCGACAGGACCTGCAGCTGCTGTACCAATGGATACGTCGGAAAGTGGATCGTCGCGTGGGCCAAATACGGGAGCAAGATCCGGAGCTAGTGGAGTTGCTGGATCGTCATCGTCGGCCGTTTCAAATTTAACATGGATCCATCCAAGTACTCCTTCGCCACCTAGTGTGGCTTTTTTTAAGAAAAGTCGCATTCTAATCACATACGGATATAGTACGGTAAATATTCAATTAAACGATCCCGATTATGTTGAGTGCGTTACAACACCATTGGCGTTAATTCCTGTCGATTATTTACCATTCTATTTAAGTCATTCGGAATTTGAAAGCCTACCGTTTGGATCGAAGGTAGTTGAGGTGTCATGTAGAGTCACACCATTGGGCACAAGGACTGCATTCGACACAACTCTTAGTGTCATCATCGGAATATTTACCGATTGGATTGGTATGTGAAGGATTGAATGTCCAATTCTATGGTCGAAATAAAGAATATACGGTGGAGAGTACAAATCCTATGAAACCGACTGGACTGAAAACGATTAATCCCAAGGAAATGGCTAAAAAATATTACGAACACATTAATAGTAATGCATTGTGTGTACCGCAACCAATTGAACAATACTATGTACACGAATGGAATCGACCATCAAATCCGGATATTTGTAAACTTCCTGAATATCAAATACATTATTATGGCGTTCCCAGGATGGACGAAAAAGTACATCAGTTTTTAATCAATCAGGCTAAAGGACAAGAAATAATTCATTATAAATACAAACCGCAAAACGGTTTAATAAAATCGACTAAAGATCACTTTGTTCCATGGAATCGTCGAAGCGATGCTGTAGAAACAACTTTTACAAGACCAAGATCCATGTTATTACAATTTTTCAGTCAAGCTGGAAAACCTGTTATTGGTGATGTTGGACTTGGTGCGGATAAAGACTAATATGTATTAATAAACCAGATAATTCAGAACTATTATCGTAAAATCGAAAATTATGGTGCTTTTCATCCAGGCCGGGGTGCAACAAACTTTAAAGCACAACCACAGGTTCATGTCGGTCTTGTTGCTACACCACAGTTAAATCCGGCCCCGGCAAACGTGTCTTACAGCGCATGTTACTGGAAAGTTGAATGTGAATGTAAAGTAGTATTTAATGTTAATTCAGCATTTTCTAAAAATAACGCAATCAGTTGCCCGCTCGAGGTTACATTTGCCAAAAATAGAAAAGCAACAGGTCCAGATGGAGATCCTCGAAAGCAAGGGCATAGACATAAATGACATGAGAGTGATTAGAAACCTATACTGGGGCCAGAAAGCGAAAATAATAATGGAGGAAGAAGAATCAATGGAAATTGAAATTCAAAGAGGAGTAAGACAAGGCTGTATTCTCTCACCATTACTCTTCAATATGTCTTCTTCTTTTCCTTTTTCCGGCATTGTTATGGTCAGAAGTGTAGGACCATAACCTTCCCACTTAACTGCATTCCTACTGGTCCGCTTGTGGGGTCCGCCGGTTTGACCTCAGAAAGTAGCGGCAGGCTTCCCGGTTTGGGATTACTTCATCGCTGAGGCCAATCAAATGCTGGTGTTTTTGCATTTGTTTGCACCAATTGTTTTTCGGCCTGCCTTTCCTCCTTTTTTGACACGGGCATGCTCCAGATTTTTATTATTTTTTTTGTTTGATCTTACTCTTACAACACAGGTGATCTCCAGTCGTGTCAACCCACTGATTTGCATGCACACTTGTGGGGCAGTTTAATGGTGGTATATGTGTCCCTAGGCTCACCTTGGTGTTTTCTAAATTGCCTAGATGTGATTTTTGTTTACCTTTGTTTTAGTCGCCTTTTACGACAAGCAAGAGGTATCGCTGCAGGGATATTCTTAACCCGTCCCTTCAATATGTACTCCGAAGAAATTTTTAAAGAAGCAATTGAAGAGAGTGTGACGGTGGCTTAAAGGTAAACGGAGTCCACATCAACAACTTAAGATACGCGGATGATGCTATCATAATAGCAAGCGACTTAAACAATTTAAGCATCATGATGAACAAACTCAACAATGTGAGTAATAACTACGGACTAAGTATAAACACCGCCAAAACAAAGTTCATGGTTTTAACAAGAAGACAAGAAACACCGAATCTGGAGCTAAACATAGGCAATAAAAGCATCGAAAGAGTCAGCAGTTTCAAATACTTGGGAACAATAATTGAAAGCAACGCCAACCCTAACAAAGAAATAGAATGCAAGATAGAGCAAGCTAAGTCGATCTTCTGCAAAATGAAAAAAGTATTCTGCAACAGAGAGATAGGGTTAAATATAAAAGCAAGAATGGTGAAATGCTATATTTGGTCGGTTCTGTTATACGGAGTAGAAACCTGGACGTTAAAAAGAGTAATGGTATGAAAAATATAAGCGTTCGAAATGTGGGTTTTCCGAAGAATACTTAGAATCTCCTGGGTCGACAGGATACCGAACGAAGAAGTGTTGCGACGGATGGGCAGAAAAAGAGAACTGCTACACTCAATTAAAATACGAAAATTATGCTACTTGGGTCATATCCTGCGCAAAGACAAATACAGGCTCCTTCAACATATACTGCAAGGGAAAATAGAGGGAAGAAGAACGGTGGGAGGACAAAGGCTGTCATGGATGTCTAACCTGAGAGAGTGGCTGAAACTCCCAACGATAGAAATCATAAGAGGAGTCACAAACAAACATAGTTTAGAACTGATGATTTCCAACCTCCGCAGCGGAGAGGAACCTTAAGAAGAAGAATTATTCTACCCAGCTTTATTGCATTAAGATCTTTATCTTAAGCTCTCTCATCGGCAAATGAAAATGTTTTCAAGATACTTTCCATATCAATTGGGAAAATTATCATAGAGAATGCTAAACCAACCACCAAAGGAGTCCTTTATGCGGAATGCCTCACCCATATAAGTACGTATGGTCTGGTCTCTATTAAACATGTACACGGACGATCAAGACCTCCTTAGAGATCGTGTGAAATCTCCTTGCAATACATGTTAGATTATGACCTTCTGATTTCACAGATTTCTCGAAGATTTTGCAGATTGTACAAGGACAATTTACCGGATATACATATTTCCCCTTTTGATCTTAGCATGCGCTTCCTGTAATTACATTTGTTGCAGTCTTAACGCTCAGCCCCAGATCAAGATTATGACAACCCAGTAGCCTGAATTCATAATATTTTCCAATCATGACTTACCCATATTTACGTGGAAGAGGGTGTTTTAGAAGAGAGTTGAACAGTAACAGGAATCAAATTTTTGCACTAAGAAACTCATTGAAATCCCCAAAGAATTCTTCGGGTTTCAGATCTGATCAACAATTATTGAGAATATCAAATGGGAAACAGAAGGTAAAGTATTTTTATTCACCTGTTTGAGATTATAAAGCCGAGGAGGAGAGTACGATAATTTTGGCGACAAAAATTGATAGATTTTTATAGAGGGCTCGAAAACAAGCATTTTTTATTATGGGAGAGGGATCTATCTAGCCACGTTTAAAAGGTTAGATAACTTTCAGACAAAAAAAAAACTTAAAATGAAAAACAAATGTGAGAAGTGAAGTGCTAAATTGCATTTTTGTGGTCAATGCTTATATCAATTCTGAATCGAACACAAAAATTATTTTTGAGAAAATTATTGTGTTCTATGACCCTGGATTGCAAGGTTTCATGTCAGTAGCAAAGCTGTAGAAAATTGAATGGTTTGTGTCTTTTAATGACAAAGTTGCTAAAATAAAAGATAAAAATTGTGGTGTTGGTAAGAAGAGATAACTTATTTGTACAATATTTCAAAACATAGAAAATGTATGCTTTTATTCGTCTATTGATTATACATTAAGGTAGCACGACAGGTATGGACAACTAATTTTTCGAGTTTGCATTGTCTAGTAAATAAGAAGTTTGTGCATGGAATCAAATCTCTCAATAGATCGCACGAACTAGCATGTAAAACTTGCATGAAATGTAAAATTTGTGTCAAACCAATTCCTCAAACAACGCAAAGTCGACCAACAAATTTGTTGGACATTATACATACAGACAGACATTATACATTCAGAAAAACATCCTAGGGAGGATCGAAATATTTCGTGAAATATTAGGGTTGGTTATTCCCCCACATCTAAAGCATATCGTTTGTTTGATCCTATCATCGGAAATTAATCGAGAGAAGAGATGTTTTGTTCGATGAAAATATTGCTCCCAACTCAAATAATGAAAATTCTTTCGAGTATCTTCCTCTAGATGAAATCAATTTTTTAAATGCAGGAAGTAAAGCCAATCCTTATGAAGATGGAGAGAAGATAGCCACCGTTAGAGCGGGACCGGGAAGGTCACGTATTTTTCGCACCGGGAAGCCCGGCCGTCCACGAAGGCAGTTCAACGTTCTGAACCTGATGAATTCAGATATTAGCATCAACGTCCCACAAACGATGGCAGAAGCTATGTCAAGTGTGAATGCCAAGGATTGGAAAGAGACCGTGCGTAAGGAATATGAAGCATTAAATGTTAACTATATGAAATCATTAGTTGTTTTACCACCTGGAAAGAAAGCTATCGGCAGTAAGTGAGTTTTCAACTTGAAAAGGAATAAAAATGGTAATCCAGGTTGTTCCCAACATTTTGGAGTCAATTACTCTGAAACCTTCTCACCAGTGGTACATCAAGCAACGATAAGGATGTTATTTGCAGTAGCAGCGGAGTTGAATTTGTATCTACATCAGATGGATGTATCTACAGCGTACCTTGACAGCGACTTGAAGGACGAGGTGTACTTATGCAGCAACCGAAAGGATTTGTCGATGCACGTTTTCCTCATCGAGTGTTAAAACTTAATAAAGCTATATATGGCTTAAAGCAATCTGGTCGCGAGTGGAATTCCAAACTTGATAGGGTTCTGAAGAACATAGGGTTTGTTCAATGCAAAAATGAACCATGTCTTTACAAAACAAATAATAAAGGTAAATTTAATCTTACTGCTATTTATGTCGATGATATCGTTTTAGCACGTTCAACGAAAGATGATTTAACAAACCTTATGAAACAAATAATGAATGTGTTTGATGTTGTGGACAAAGGCTCATTGCAATATTTCCTGGGAATGGAGGTAGAGAAAGGTGCGACAGTACATTAAAAGTCTCTTGAAGGAGTATGGCATAGAAAATTGTCGTCCTGCTGTAACACTCTTAGATGCTGGCTACCAAGTTAAATGTGACAGTGACAGCTGCAAAAAATTGACTTTGATGTATCTGGCAATTTTGCATTCCGTCTGCAGACACAGCGAAATGTAAACCCAAATTGTTGATTACATCAACAAAATACAAATTTATTTTGTATTGATTATTTTTTGCTTACTCGTAATTTGTTATTTTTGCTGTTGTTTGCCTTCGTCGATGACACCAACACACTTATTGCTACAATGCTTAGGTAAACGTTTTTCGGTTAGCAATATTTGTTATTGTTGTGCTGAGGCGGGCATTTTTTTTTGTATAAAGTAAAAGAATAAAATGTTCGTGGCATCAGTCCATTCAATTCAAGAAACAAAGCAGTTTGAATTTTTTACATGGTCCTTCGAGCCGGATTAGCCGGAATAGTGGAAAGTGATTAGTTAAAAGTGGTACTAGATCAATATATTCAAACAGTGGAAATAGAAGATAGCTCGTACTCCATTACGCAGTAAACATGAGCGACATCGAAGAAATCGCACTAAATCAGACGAGAATTACGGAAGAAGTTCATCGATTGTGGACAAACTTCACAAAGGATGGAGAATCACGGTACTCTGTGGAGTATTTCAAGACACGGCTCGAGAAACTGGAGCAGCACTGGATTGACTTCCAACTAAACAATGGGTACCTAGAAGACTTAAGGAAGACGAACCCGCATCATGAATACTTTGCCAAAAAGTATTTTAGCCAGTTCGAATCAAGGTATCATGACATTAAAGGTGCCTTGAAATCAAAACTGGCTCAGTGGTCAACGAACAGGCGAGCCGATATTCCAGAATTACCAGCCAGTTCAAATCCAGCTACAGCAGTTCAGCCACCAAGGAGCACATCATCAGATAGAACGGAAGATTCAATTGGAAAGACGAAGTCCTCAATTCAGTGCACTAAGTTGAACCTCGCCAAAGGGAGATTTTTACGCCTAATTGACAGTCTGGATTTCAGCCAGAATTCCGTCTATCTCAAGTTCAAGCTGAGTCAATTACAAGAATGCTGGACAACGGTACGAACAGTTAATGAGGAAATTATGGTGTCAATGGACAAAGCCGATTACGACGAGGAATTTCTTGAGTTGGAGCAGATGTATCAAGATGCATATATTCAAATAAAAGAAATAGAACAGACACAGTACCAGAGGGAAGCTGTAGTAACACAGCCTGAGAGGCATCGGGAAATTAAACTTCCACCCATAACCATACCAACATTCAGTGGAAAGTATGAGGACTGGACACAATTTTGGGAACTGTTCGATCGGTTAATACACCAAAACAGAACCTTAAGCAATGTCGAACGAATGCAGTATTTGAAGGGTAATCTAACCGGAGAAGCAGCAAGGATTGTCAACCATCTATCACCTACTGCAAGCAATTATGCAACAGCAATAGAATTGCATCTTCTATTTCCACTGTTTGAATATATTGATCTAGTACCACTTTTAACTAATCACTTTCCACTATTCCGGCTAATCCGGTTCGAAGGACCATGTAATTTGTTATTTTTGCTGTTGTTTGCCTTCGTCGATGACACCAACACACTTATTGCTACAATGCTTAGGTAAACGTTTTTCGGTTAGCAATATTTGTTATTGTTGTGCTGAGGCGGGCATTTTTTTTTTTTTCTTGAGGGCAGATTCAGGGGATTGGAGGGCAGTCGCGAATTCAGCAGAGAACACCAATCGCAAGCGGTAAAACCCAACTCTACAAAAAGCCACTTGACTACAGTTACGCAGCCAAAATGCGCTGTTTGTGGCGAGAATCATCTGTAAGAGATTTTTAAGTATGAAACCAAAAACCCGACGGGAAGTGATCCAGAAGTCAAGGCTGTGTTTCAACTGTTTGCGAGATGGACATGCCGCTAAAGAATGTTTGTCAAAGAAGGGTTGCAAGATATGCGCACAACAGCATAATTCCCTTCTTCATTTCCCTCAAAGTGAAAAGGCAGCCGTCTTAGTAACAAGCAAGGGATCAGGTGAAGAATCACCATCGACAACGCGAATCGTCGCTGCATGTCAAGCTAACAGGACGGTACTACTAGCCACAGCCATGGTAAATGTGTGCGTTGGACGACAAGTGAAACTGATACGAGCTCTGATTGATCAAGGATCTCAATCATGCTTCGTGACAGAAAAGTTAGCGTATCAGTTAAGGGCACCGTTGGATAAGTATGAGTCAAGGATAAATGGAATCAATGGTCAGGCCACACAAGTTATCGCAGCATGCCACCTTACCATTCAATCAATTCATGATGAAGGAGTCAACATGGAGGTGAACGCTCTGGTAATGCCTGTTATCACATCAAGGCTGCCATTACAACAATTTTCACCCAACGATTGGCCACATATTCAAGGCTTGAAGTTGGCGGATCCATGGTACGGACAACCAAAGGATATCGAATTGCTGATAGGATCAGACATTTTACCACATTTCCTGACCCATGGATTGATCAAAGGTCCACCTAATACTCCAATGGCACAAAATACAAGGTTTGGCTGGATATTGTCTGGACCGGTAGTGACCAACTTAATATCAAAACCGCAAGCACAAACCAAAGTCCTTACTTCATGTATCAGTGTGTGCAGCGAAGATGAAGGATTAAAAAAATTTTGGGAGCTAGAAGAAATACCCGTCGCAAGGGTCAGGTCTGCAGAAGATGAGAAATGCGAAATTCACTACCTATTGACACACAAAAGGGATAAAACAGGACGATATATCGTCAAGTTACCACTGCTAAAGGATCGCACAGTCTTAGGTGATTCACGCAAAATGGCGTTAAAACGATTCTTTTTGTTGGAGCAGAGATTCGCAAGAAATGAGAAGCTTCGGCATGACTATTGCAATTTCATGCAGGAATATCTTGCTCTTGGACACATGGAGGAAGTACAAGGAGATTCCTCAGAAAAAACGTATTATCTTCCACACCATGCGGTGATAAAAAATGACAGCACTACTACAAAACTGAGGGTGGTTTTCGATGCCTCGGCAAAAACAACATCTGGGGAGTCGCTAAATAGCATCATGATGACAGGCCCCACGATTCAAAGGGATTTATTTTCATTACTTCTCCGATGGAGGTCGTTTCCAATCGTCTTCACAGCTGACATCGAAAAAATGTATCGTCAGATTTTACTCGACCAGGAGGATCAAAACTTACAACGTATTTTGTGGAGAGAAAACTCCAAGGATCCAATCAAGGAATACGCTCTCAAAACCGTCACATATGGCACATCATCCGCACCATACTTGGCAATTAAAACTCTATGTCAGCTAGCTGAGGATGAAAAGCAAGAGTATCCACTAGCAAGCAAAACATTGCTTGAAGGATTCTATGTAGACGATTGTTTGGGAGGTGCAAATTCCTTAAGAGAATGTCAAGATCTGCAAAGGGAATTGACGCAACTACTTCGGAAGGGTGGTTTCAACTTACGGAAGTGGACATCAAATAATGCAGCATTCATAAAGACATTGCCAAGGGAAGGAACTGAATTTGAGCCAGACTATAACTTTGATAGTGATACAACGGTTAAGATTTTGGGAATAAAATGGTGCCCAAACACAGACGACTTCCAATTTAAGATCAATGTTTCATCATTCAGCACAAAGGGTACCAAACGAGCTATACTGAGTGACGCTGGCAAAATCTTCGATCCTTTCGGTTGGTTATCGCCAGTAACTATCAAGGCAAAGATTCTTATTCAAAATCTCTGGCTTTTGGGCATCGATTGGGACGAGGATGTTCCAATGAAGATTAAAAATGAATGGAATGAATTCAAGACAAGACTATCATCACTTCAAAAGGTGAGAATTCCACGATGGACGCAGCAAATGGAAGGCGCCCACATAGAGTTACACGGATTTGCAGATGCGTCAGAATCAGCGTTTGCAGCGGTGGTGTATCAGAAGGTTATTTATCGCGGTTCTGCTACAATAAGCCTCATTGCATCCAAAACAAGGGTGGCACCTGTGAAGCAAGTTTCATTGGCAAGACTAGAATTATGTGCAGCAGCTTTACTTACGAAACTAATGAGGTACATCAGAGAGCAATTGGACATCAATTATACCAAGGTTTTCGCATGGTCCGACTCTACCATAGTATTAAACTGGTTAAACCAACATCCAGTGAAATGGAACACATTTGTCGCCAACCGAGTATCATATGTGCAACAACAGTTTAAGGGACAATGGAGGTTTGTACCCGGAAAAGAGAATCCTGCAGACATTCCGTCCAGAGGATCATTTGGAGATACCTTAGCTGAAAATTCAACATGGTGGACTGGTCCAGGGTGGTTGAAGAAGGATCAACAATATTGGCCAGCTGTCAATTCCATAGTGGAAGTGCAAGAAATGCCTGAGATTCGAAAATCTCACGCTTGTCTAGCGATGCATCCCAACAATCCTTCACACAAGGACGACATTTGTCTAATGTTTTCATCATTATCAAAACTTCAACGCGTAAGTGCATACTGTCTGCGGTTTAAATCCAATTGCCAACGGAGCAAGAGACATGAACCACTACTTTATGGCAGGTTAACCATAAAAGAACTACTGGAAGCAGAAAGAGCGCTTGTTAAGGGTGCTCAACGAAGTTTTTCTGAAGACATAAAAAGCCTTATTGCAAATAAGGCAATCAAATCGAACAGCAAGATATCATCACTGAATCCGTTCATCGACGCCAGTGGGATATTGCGAGTGGGAGGTCGGTTGAAACATGCTCACTTATCAGTTGATCAGAAGCACCCTATGATTCTGTCATCATCACACCCGCTGACAAAATTAATCATAAACAAGACCCATATCGATACACTTCACGGTGGAGTAAAACTAACTCTGAACCACATTCGGAGAAAATTTTGGATAATCCGAGGAACAAACACTGTCAAGGCAACAATAAATCAATGCATGAAGTGTTGTCGATTCAAGGCTAAGGAATCAAATCAACTTATGGGACAACTTCCGGAGGCTCGAGTAAGGTTTTCACGGCCATTTACACATTGTGGGATAGATTACGCTGGGCCAATCAACATACGATGCTCACAAACTCGAGGTGTTAAATCGCACAAAGCCTACATAGCGCTGTTTGTCTGCATGGCAACAAAGGCAGTGCATATCGAACTCACTTCAGATTTAACTACGGATGGGTTTATGGCAGCATTGCGACGTATGATCAGCAGAAGAGGATCTATAAACCATCTATACAGCGATAATGGAACAAATTTTATTGGGGCAAAAAATATTATTGACGCACTACAATCCACGCTAGCCGAAAATGCGATCGAGTGGCATCTCATTCCACCGGGAGCTCCACATTTTGGTGGACTCTGGGAAGCAGGAGTTAAATCAGTTAAATACCACCTGAATCGCATCATAGGAGAGCAAAAATTAACATACGAAGAGATGAATACCATTCTGGTGCAAATAGAAGGATGCTTGAACTCAAGACCACTCTGTCCACTAACAGATAACATTGAAGATCTAGATGCGTTAACACCGGGTCACTTCATTATTGGATCACCACTGATAGCACCACAGCATGAAGTCATTCTGGACATGGCAGAGAATAGTTTAAAAAGGTGGAAGTTGATTCAAAAACTTAAACAAGATGTTTGCAAACGTTGGTACGAGGAATACATAAACAAGATGCAACAGCGATACAAGTGGAAGCAACCCGCAAGGAATTTGGAGCCTGGGCAAATGGTGCTGTTGAAAAATGAGCTTCTGACACCAACGAAATGGCCTCTAGGCAGAATAATTGAAGTGCACAGCGGAATTGATGGGCTTGTCAGAGTAGTAACAGTAAAAACAGAGAACGGAACATTCAAGCGGCCAATAGCCAAGGTGTGTTTACTGCCAAACGAAGAAAACAACATGAAGTCTGATAGTAACATATTACATTCCTCGAATCATTCATCCAGGAGGCCCAAGAGGAAGCTGAGCGATAAAACCCAAACATCAAGCTTCTCTACTGCTCTTGTAATTCTGTCGTTATTCGCATCCGTCATGCCGGGGTCTACAAATTATACAATAACACATCCAGAGACTGGATTATTTGTGGAACAAATTGGAACAGCCAAAATTCAACGAGGAGAGCTACGTACAAGCGTTCGATTTCCAATCACAGACATCTTACGGGATCAAGTTAATATGAACAAGACGAGAGATCAAATGGCTGAGTTGTGCAACAAGGCAAAATCATTAACAAAGGAAAGTCAATGCGATGAATTGATTCATCACATGGAAGAAGAATGGAAGAACGTACTTTCAATTTTTAATAGACTCCAAGTAACACCTTTGCGAAGGCAAAAACGAGGACTACTAGGAACCATTCTCACCTCAATATTCGGAGTAAACGATGAAGTATACCATGATATCGAGGACCTAGATAACAACCAGAAGGCCCTGATAAAAAGTAGCCAAACAAACAGTAAAATCATGTTGTCTACAATATCCAGTGTGAACGAGACGGAAGCTAGAATCAACAGTAAAATCAACAGCTTTACAAAAAGGCTGAATGCCGGTCTAGAGGAGATTAACAAGATGGAATCTTGGTACAGCATTGTTGACGAGAATAAAATAAATATACATGTGATGAACGCATATCTAATTGCACTTAACTACATGCGAGAAATAGAAACGAAATACAATAAGTTGCTAAATGCATATCTTAAACGTAGTCATTTGTTCGAGTTCTTATCACACAAGAGCATGGAGGAGATCATTAAGAAGTGCGCGGAGAGACTTGGCCCAGAGATGGAGGTATTACCAGATCCAATGGACAAACTAGAGATGTCCTCGACTTCAACAGAGATTTTAATAACTGGATACTTCATGATCAGTGATTCCTATGAATATGACCTGATTAAACCTAACACTGTTCCTGAAAGGATCGGGGAGCAGATATTTCGAGAAGTACAATTACAGCAGTCGGTGCTTGGAGTCAACTATAATCTACAGAGGTATTTCGAAATACCACTGGAAGATATAAGCAAGGCATCAACTCTCAATGAAACAACATACATCCTCCGGCCATCAATATTTCACAGTATTGAGCAGAGTGAGGATTGTATTGTCCAGCAACTATATAAGAAACTAGCTTTCAAGCAATGTTCATCTAGGACGCTAAGAATAACACACACTGTATGGAAAGAATTGTGGACACGCAATACCTGGATGTTCATTACACCCGAAGCAACTACTGTTTTTGTAAACTGTGGACCTACTCGAGAAGAAGTGTTTGTTAATAACACGGGAATTATTTCCATCACTCCGGACTGCGTCATCCAATCCAAATTCATACGATTGGAAGCGAAATTAATCAAGGAAAGGAGAATAATGATGCATTTTAGCAAATCAATTACTACTATAAACACATCCGTATCACCTCAAATTCCGGTTTATTTTACAAATGAGACCGTCATCCCAATTAACAAAGATGTGACTGAAATTTCCAATTTCAATTATCAAGAAGCAGTCGAGGCACTCAACCGACTACACGACCACAACTGGAAGACCATCAAAGAGCATCGGTATTGGACAATTGGGCTTTGTTCAATGTTTGCAGCGGCCACTGTTATCATTTGCCTATTGGCTGTGGTCCTTAAGTACGGCAAGTGTCCAACTAAAAACTCTACCAACATCGAACTGGAAGATCAAAACCACATTCGGAGAAGTAATTTTGAAATCAATTGGGCAACAACGTCGGAGGAGGGAAAATGTTGATTACATCAACAAAATACAAATTTATTTTGTATTGATTATTTTTTGCTTACTCGTAATTTGTTATTTTTGCTGTTGTTTGCCTTCGTCGATGACACCAACACACTTATTGCTACAATGCTTAGGTAAACGTTTTTCGGTTAGCAATATTTGTTATTGTTGTGCTGAGGCGGGCATTTTTTTTTGTATAAAGTAAAAGAATAAAATGTTCGTGGCATCAGTCCATTCAATTCAAGAAACAAAGCAGTTTGAATTTTTTACACAAATATTGAACGTGAAGCAGGAGCAAGACATATTTTAAGGTATCTGGCCAAAACAATTAATTATAAACTCCATTACAGCAAACAAGGAGATCCACTTTACGGATATGTTGACGCAGATTGGGGTGGAAATCACACAGATCAAAAATCATACCCTGGGTATGTGTTCTTCCTGACTGGAGACGTTTTCTCTTGGGAACCCTAAAAAATCGACTACCGAAAATTGAATTCGGTTGCGATCGCAGATAAATATCCCAAACATGAGACTGGAGAAGTCAACATGAAGATCTAGTTGGACAAATGCGATTTTTTTTTCACAAGGAAGTTAAATTCTTAGGTTTTGTTATTGATAAGGACGGCATTAAAACAAATCCGAAAAAGGCCAAAGTCATTGTCCAGCTACTTACTCCCAAAACTAGATTTAACAAGGAGCACCTAGATGAAGCCTTTATCCGGGAGCCATACACAATAGAGGACCATTTTCATGAATATATTTCCGGTAATAAAATTGTAGATATTGGGGGTACAAATTAAGTCCGTTTTCAAAAGATGGCGCCACCTGTAAGTTGTGGCTGATCTTGGAAGCGATTACTTGCTTCATTGGAAAGGCGTGACATCTGTCAACAATAATTAGTGTGCATCGGCGTCTGTTTCTGACAACAACCCTGTTTTTTGCCTCTTCGAAAATGTCCGGATTTGTCTTAAATAAACAGCATTTGCGGGAAGTTTTGATTTTCTTTTTTAATTGGAAGAAAAGTGCAGCTGAAGCCCATCGAATGCTTGTAGAAGTTTATGGTGAATCTGGTCCGACCGATAAATCATGCAGAGAGAGGTTTCGACGCTTCAAAAGTGGTGATTTTAGCGTCGAAGACAAAGAGCGTCTTGGCCAGCCCAAAAAGTTTGAAGATGAGGAATTGGAGGCTTTACTGGATCAAGATCCGTGCCAAACGCAAAGTGAACTCGCAGAATCGTTGGGAGTGACTCAGCAAACAATTTCCGTTCGGTTAAAGAAATTTGGATTTATTCAAAAGCAAGAAAATTCGGTGCCGTACGAATTGAAACCGAGAGATGTCGAAAGGCGATTTTTCACCTCGGAACTGCTTCTTGAAAGACATCAAAGGAAGGGATTTTTGCACCGGATCGTGACTGGAGATGAAAAGTGGATATAGCCCAAGAAGAAAAAATACTATGCAAAGCCTGGGGAACCCGTTCCATCATCGTCTACATCGACGCCAAAGAAAAATATCCACGGTTCAAAGGTCATGCTCTTCATATGGTGGGACCAGACGAGTGTGGTGTACCATGAGCTGCTAAAACCAGGCGAAACCATTGATGGGAAACGTTATCGACTACAACTAATGCGTTTGAGCCGTGCATTGCGTGAAAAACGGCCAGAAACGACCGAAAGGCATGACAAGGTGATTTTGCAACATGATAACGCTCGGCCCCACGTGGCTATAGCGGTCAAAAACTACCTGGAAACGCTGAAATGGGAGGTCTTACCTCACCCGCCGTATTCTCCAGATCGTGCTCCTTCCGACTACTGGATTTTTCAAGTCTTTTGAAGAAGTCGAAGAATGGCTCAATGATTGGATCGATGCCAGAGAGGACTCACTTTTTAGAGATGGTATTCGAAATTACCAGAGAGATGACGGACAATACTTTGAGTGATGTATTTTTTAGGTTTTTTCAATAAAAAAAAATGTTGAACACAAAAAAACGGACCGAATTTATTTGTACTCCCAATAGATTTCGCAAAAGTCTCGTGATCAAAAGTAACACTTCGCAAAACTTGGAAGATACAAGTTCCAACACTCTTTAAAGAGGTGCAAGTATTTCAGTGCAAAATTCGAAATAGTTTATCAAAAAGACAGAACAATTAGACTTATTGGCATGAACCAACAACATAACTTTAACCGCCAATGTTGTTAAATTGCATGAGCGTGGTGGCCATTCGACCGGATCATTTCTGAGACTATCTGATTTTCGAGCTTGCCATTTGATTGGGGATGAATTTTTTGATTTTTCAATGAAACTCAGGGTTTTGTTCAAACTTTTGCAGAGCCGAATCAGAGAAGATTTCCGTTATTTATTTAAGTTAATTTGACCTTGCAAGGGTGTAGGTGATGTAAGGTAATTATTGGACGAATTATAGAATTGTGCGACCGATCTGAGATAGAAACGAAATAGGATTAACACATTCCCTCCCATGGTGTTTATGAGGAGGTGTCATTTAGGCCACGTGTACCGAAAGTAGTACCCGGTAAGAAGTTTAATAATTTTGTATAAATACCTTTTTGTTTTAGAGGAAATCTATAATGCGCAAAGCAACAATAACAAATTGAGTTTATTTCATTTTAAATAATTGAAATAAATTTAAGTACAAAAGTGAATACGAAATTAATAAAGTCAGCTTGGCATACAAATTCATTTTCGCGTGTACCAAAAGCGGTAAACGTGGCAAGGAACGTGTTAAAGTACTAAAGGTTCTCCGTTTTAAGTGTCGCTGCAACTTTTGTATTTAATTTATATAGCTAAAATCTTTAAAATGCAATGTTACACCCGATTCACTCAATTATGCCAGCCAGGAAATTTTCACTGAAATAAGAGGTTGTAGTTACTATGACATTAAGTTCGTAAGAGTAGAGATTTCACTGTGTATAGTAATTATTATATGTAAACGTACCGTTTGAAACTTTTGTTGTTGAATACAAGAAAATTTAAAACCAATTTTAAACTGAAACGTACTAATCGGCTACATAAACACAGTTTGATCTGTTTTACAGATTATAACTCGCAGCCGGAATTTTAAGGGTAAGGTGTGAATATGGGCTTTCCTAATCATTTTTATATCTAAATATATGTTTAATTTACTATATTCATTTATTGATTTTAGGATATATCTTTAAAGATTTAAATACTAATTTACACAAATTCAAAAGTAATTTACCATAAAATGTAATTGTTTTGTTTTTTTTTAATTGAAGGAAAGGCCACGCTAAGATACATAAGAATAGTAAAAACAAGTAAATTCTATTTACATTGATTTAGGATAGGATAAAAAAAAAATAAACCAAAGATAGGAAATAATTCAAGTATATTTAAGTTACATTATCAGTTGTTTGTCTTACATTAGTATCATTCTATAATAAAACATATCTATCTATACTGGTAGTAATCTAGTTTTGTGCAATTGTTTAAGTGTATATTCATATTGATTGTATTGTATATAATTATTTTACACGCTATTTACACGTAGAGATAAAATACTACAGGAAGTTAGGTTGAGGAATGTTTGATTTTTAACATATATATTTTTTATATATATAAAAACTCACCACCAGTATTTCAAGATTTCCTTGGACTAAAAATAGAGTATACACTATTATTGAGGGTGGCAGCAATCGAGCTATTGGTAATCGTAGTAGCAAATGACAATGAAATTCGTTATGGTATTGTCGATTTTGACAACTATGTCTATAGTCATCGTCAAATTGTCGAACGATATTCCTTCGTTGATTGTTTACTGGAGCTGGTAAGACGATTGAATCAGCAGCAGTAAGTGAAAATGAAGAACTATCGAGCAACAAATTCAGCACTCGTCATTCATCCCAAAGACACTGTTGCTTCTGTCGAACATAGTAGACATATTGTGTACATTTACGGCATGTTTTTATTCCGCAACGATAATTTGCTGAGTTTGCTCCATTTCCGCCTGATTGGTCCGCTTTTCCCTTGCAGTATTTTAGTCCGCATGGGTACCATCCGATGCACATGTCCAAGGCGCAAAGGCAAGGAGCCCAAAAGCTTAGAACCTCACCACAATGCGATAGCATGCTGTCTGGGAATAGTTGAGTAGCTGCTTCTAAGCTAGACATCGATGATCCTAGTCGCAAAATTGTACAAAATCAGCAAATTATATAATTACCTCATTTACTTTATTTATTATTTAAGTCTGTATATAATAGAACCTCAAAATAAAATGCATAACTTTAACTTAATTAAAAACAATAAAATAAAAGAAAAGTCGCACATTATCACATTTAGACGTAATGAAAGACAAAAAGCGGGTAGTCATCGAAATGAAAATGTAATTTTGTTTTGTAATAATTTATGTACATTTTTCGAGGGATAAAGATAAAGGACCGAGAGCATATGGAACATTTTCAAAAAAGTTCGCTACTCAAACTGCGAATAATGATACTTTCAATACCTGACCTGAATCATAAAACTTAGATTTACCACTGTTAAGGGTCTGATGTTGATTTTGTGTAAACAAAATTAAAAAAAAACAAAACCCATCCGCATTATCTATTCAAGTTCGATCTTACATCTCAACTTTTGCTCTGTTGACTTACCTGGGAGCTCAGCCCATGCCTTTACATCTATATCACGTACATATGTCGCATCGGCAGCTTCCAAACACATACCCATCAAATGCCTCGATATTGGAGTTGATTTGTTTAAATGAATCCACGAAGTCATTGTCAGGGTTTCCTTCCCTCTATCTTCCTCGGGAGTTCGAACTGTGCTTGGGTTCTTCTGGCGCAATTTAGACATAGCATCAGCTGAGATAAAATCTCCTTTGACAAATTTGGTTACAAAACACATGACTTGGTATTGATTTTGACCACGTTCCTCTTCTCCCAACACTAATGCTTTAAGTATTTTCACCTCCTACGTATGGAGCGAATAAATTAGGATGATAAGTTGGTAAGTAAGTGGTAAAGAGATTTTTGCTTTCGTTAACTTACATTTCTGAAATCAATTAGTTGCGATATAAGTGTCCCGTCAGTTCTCTGAAATTCTAATGTTACTAAGTCGTCGCTTATATTCGATGTAATCGTTTCCTGAATAACTTCACCACCCTGAAAAAGATACATATAAAAAAGTATATATTATTTGCATTCATAAAATGTGTTATGTTTTGCTTTAAAGGAGCGATTCAAAATGATTTAATGCAGGAAAGAGAAACATTTCGAGCATTTCGCGAAATGCCATCAAATTTTACAAAATCGGTCTTGTATTTGAGTTGAATTGCAGATGCCAAGTCAATGAAAAAATATAAATATGTAAAATATATAAGAGGAAATATTCGCTTTAACCCTTCTGCCAATGGGTGTGTTAAAATCTTCCCATCAATGGAATAGGTCTGGCTGGACTTTCATATATTTTGTATGAAAATTAAAGGAATTCATTGAAATAATTGAAGTTTTTTTGTTTTTTTGGACATGTAATTATTTATAGTATTATTAATATAAAGTTTAAATTTTTTTTTACATAGCATCGATATTATTAAGTATGTGCACATTTATGGCATTTATGTAGCTGAGTGCTATGTTGTAAACAAACAGGCTCTTCGCAGGTAGCGCATGCAAATCTGGTTTTTCTTTGTATTTTATCGTTTATTCCCCAAATTCCGCACGACTTTCTCTGGCCCGTTGATGTCTGACTACCGGTGGGCTGTGGAATCCTATTTTGCAATGGTGCTCCGAGGAAAGATTCGATGCCATTTCGAGCGGAAAACACTCCTATTACCCTTGGATCGTTCATACTTGCTTCGATCTGAGGAGTCACTAACTGCTTAATCAACGAATGCAAAACTTGACTACGTGTATTGGTTTTGTCCGTCGTACTCATATCATTTAATTTTTTGTAGATTATAAAAGATGCTAATGCTGCGACATCCAACATGTTGGAGAAAAGAGCCAATGGCCATCGCTTCGTCTGTCGTTTACACGTATATTCTCTCAACATTTGATCCATGACGTTGACGCCAACTTTATTTTTGTTGTAAAACAGAACTGCCTGTGGCTTTCTTGCACCAACCAATTCGGTGTCATAGTGAACTGTTGACAATAAAATAACTGCTTTAGATTTTTTCGGCACGTAAGACACTGCTGCAACATTATCCGTAAATCCAAAGATTGTGGAATGTGTTAAGCGACTACGATCCGGAAGCATTTCTTTAGGAATGCACTTTTTATTCTGTCGAATAGTTCCAACAAAAGCCAGTCCAGATTTTCGAAGTTTTTCCATTTTTCCACACCTTTGAAACTTGTAAAGAAGTTGTCAGCAACAACAGTTCTCCCGCTGAATTGGTACTTAATCGTTAATTCAATAATCACCTTCTCAAATTTACAGCTCTCTGATGTCCATCTTCTTTTCCTGTATACAGAATTCATTTGCAAGGGTATCCGTTGCTAGAATCATAAGCCCACCTTACTTTTATTCCGTATTTCACAGGCTTCGATGGTATGTATTGTGTAAATCGTGTGTTTCCTCTGTATGGTAGTGTTGGGTAGGACACGCATTTTTATTGAGTTTGTATGAGGTACTCATTTGGGGGAGTGAAGTGGTACATTGTCCCACCTCATTTGAGGTAAAGGATGTTTCTTATAGAGGTATAGAACTTTGAAATGGAATAAAACAAAGATGGTTTTTTTTAAATTGTCATGAAATTGACTTTATTCGAAAGATAATCTTCTACCATTATAATTTAAATATAATTTCTGGTATTGATGAGCCACGTCCAGGTGCCCCGAAAACGGCTACCACAGAGGATAACGTGACAAAAATTCACGATCCCGTATTGGCAGACTGCCGATTGAAGGTGCGCGAGATAGCTGAGACAGTAGGCATTTAAAAAGATCGCGTGGGTCATATCCTGCATGAAATTTTAGGCATGAGAAAGCTGTCGGCGCGATGGGTGCCGCGTTTGCTCACTCCGGACAACAAGCGCAACCGTGAGACCACTTCAGAGCAGTGTTTGACGCTGTTTAAGCGAAATCCGAAGGAGTTTCTGCGTCGTTTCGTGACAGTCGACGAAACATGGATCCACTGGTAGACACCAGAGACCAAGAAACAGTCGAAACAATGGACTTCACCCGGCGAACGTGCTCCGAAGAAGGCGAAGACTGTCCCATCGGCCGGAAAGGTGATGGCCACCGTTTTCTGGGATTCACAAGGTGTGATCCACATCGACTACCTGGAGAAAGGCAAAACGGTCACAGGGCTGTACTATGCCGAATTATTGGGCCGATTCGAGGCCGAATTGAAGAAAAACCGGCCCCACTTGGCGAAGAAAAAGTGCTCTTCCACCATGATAACGCACCGGCTCACACCTCCGCCCTCGCCACGGCCAAATTGGTCGAATTGGGCTACGAACTGCTGCCCCATCCACCGTATTCTGCAGATTTGGCCCCGTGCGAATTCTTTTTGTTTTTAAACTTGAAAAAGTCACTCGCCGGGCAGAAATTTCAGTCGAATGAGGAGGTCATCGCCGCCACGGAGGCCTACTTTGCAGACCTCGAGAAAACGTATTTTTCAGACGGGTTAAAGAAGTTGGGGCATCGCTGGTGTTGGTGTATCGAGCTAAAAGGAGACTATATTGAAAACTAAATCGCCATTTCTCCAAAATTTTTGTTTTTCTTTTGTAGGCTAAGTACTTATCGGACCACCCTCGTATGTACCATTGTCATAAATGATTCTGAGAAGATTTTTAGGACCCTTAATCAGGTATAATCTGAGATTGTGACGAAAATATTCTCTTAAAGACTCATCTGAGATCAATAGTGAGGCCTAACTACACTACTTAAATTCATCCATTGCAGCTAAAAGAGCTACAAAAAATAGAGAAGAATGAAGCAGAATAAAGCATTGCAAATTCATATGCAATCGGCCGGTTTGCACCTTCGACACTACGCTGCTTGAAAATAAGATCCTACATTAGTATAATTGTAGTGAATAAATGGAATAAAGAGCATGGTATCGGTTTCAGAACTAATGTTCAAATCTTAATTGATTAAGATCCCAGTTTATACCTCATTCTAAGTTCAAATCACTATCAAAGTTGTAAGAAATACATCATCTGCGAAAGCAGTAGGTTTGCCTTTAAAATTAAGATTGAAGCGCGAATTGACATAAACAAGGAAAAGGGAAAGAGGACCTTTGTTTTTAAATAACTATTCCATTTTTGGTTTTTAATTACACACTAATGAATGATTTTCGGATTAAAGTAAGAATGAACATGAACTTTGCATACTGTATATCTCCCAAAACTCTATAGGAAGCAGGAAAAAATCATAAATTAACAGAAATAATAAATCCTGAACAATATCGAAAGCATATTGTTGTTTTGATTTTTTAAATAGATCGAAAAAGTTAAATCACTAAACCACCAACCCACTTCACTCTTCCTTTAACTTGCAAAAAGTGCTACTTGGCGAAAAACCTAAAACAAAACCGATTCGTAAAACGCATTTATTTAACAGCACTACGAAAAAGCAGTAATTAAAGAAATAATCTTACCTGATTTTGCACATTGATCAAAAGTTGGCTTCTGGCGTTTGACAGTAAATTAGAAAACATTAGTACGCCATATATTAGATAATAAACCTCTACTATACTGAAGCTGACCATTGTTTCATCTTATTCGCACGGTCATTTAAGTTAAATTCTTGCACCGGTACCCTGATATACCTGAACAATATTATTTTCTAAAAAATGGTTGCTAGCAAAACAGAATCACAACCATTTATTCCCTATTCCCCACTTATCATAAACTAGGAATTAGAAAAAAAACAAAAGTACTGACATTACCGACCTATTTAGACATCAAAATACTAATGACAAATCGGCAAATGAATGCAAAACATATAGCGCGACGTAAGGGTTGTCATTTCTACTTATGACGTCATAGGCGAGTATAACAGATTATTTTTAGATGATCAAAATGCAGATTACTATACAGTCAAGACGACGTTCTCTCTTTACATTGATAATTCAAATCAAAACGGTGTAATAATTTGTAATAATAATATTATTCGACGAACAGGAATGAAAACAGCTATTGGCGTACTGCTTCCAACGTAATAGGGCATACTATGCGACTACTCGAATAGTTTTAAAAATTCTGACATCTATATTCAAACTGCTAGGCTGTCTTTCCCTATATCATACATCTGCCTGAAGGAAAGCCAGCATCAGTGAAGCCAGGCATTTTACATGCTCTAAAAAAGGAATCTCGCTAATCTTGAAGTAACCCCACAAGGCATGTGAAGGCCATCACTAACTGAAGAGTCTTATCAGATCTTACGCTGTCAGACTATAGATATATCGAATTCCAATTTAAGTGTGGGATCTCCCCCTCGCAGCCCAAGCGGAATCCCAGAAAGACGGACTGGGTACGATTCAGAGAGCAGCTTGAGAAATCTACTCAAGCCCTGCCTAAACTCAGAACAAAAGCAATGTTGGAGGATGCCGTTCATAGCCTGAGCAGCACCATCACCCACTGTTTCGAACTCGCATGTCCTGTCAAAAAGCCTCCCAGCAGGAAACCGATTCCCTGGTGGAACGCTGAGCTCCAATGTCTCCGCAGAGAAGCCTGAATAGATCTCCTGAATAGATTGCTTAAATCGAACTCGGAAGATGACTGGAATAAATATTGATCGAAGCAGAAGAAATTAAGAAGTTTATTCGTAAATTGAAGAATGATTCCTATAAATCCTTCTGCGAAGAGATCAAATCCCTGAGCGCTTAATGGTCGCGCTTGGTTAATATTCTCAAGCGAGGAAGATCGACAAAGCTGGAGGTACTCAGAAAGTCTGATGGTACCTTCCCCGAGTCTAATGCTTCAGACCCATTTCCCGGGAAATCAGACTGTGATCGGCTCGTTGCACTCCCTCATTAGAAACTGCCACTGAAACAGTGAAAACAACTCGGCGTAGCTGGTATGTTGCGTCACGCGTGGCAACTACTGAGGCCATTGAGTTTGCTGTGGCATCTTTCGATGGCTTTAAGTCGCCGGACACTGATGGGATATACCCTGTTATGTTGCAAAAAGGTATAAGACAGCTGCTTCCTACTCTGAAAATAATTTTCACTGCTAGCCTGGCACTTGCCTTTTTATTCCCGAAATAGGGAAAGATTACTCACTCGTCAAGAGTTTTAGACCAATCAGTCTAACATCCTTCTTGCTGAAAGGCATGGAAAGATTAGTAGAGTTGCACGTGCGCAAAGTTGCCCTTCGAATGCATCAGGACATGCAACATGCGCTTCAAAACCTAGTTGAGAAAATTAAATGCGCTCTGCAAAGGAAAGAGTACGTACTAGGCGTTTTCGTCGACATTGAGGGAGCTTCTGATAATGCTACTTTCGACAGCATGTGTAACGATGCTAGACGGCATAGCAAGGATGAAGCACTGATTTTGTGGATCAAAGCAATGCTTTTTCACAGGACATTGATCGCTGATGCAGGCCTCGAACAATGTGTCAACTCTGGCGTTAACAGGGGCAGCCCGCTAGACGGCGTCCTGTCTCCGCTGGTATGGTGCATGGTCGACTCTCTGCTCGATGCTCTCAATGCCTCTGGAATCTATGCCCACGCCTATGCGGATGATATTGCTGTTCCCTCTGTCGGCTCATGTTTAGCGACTGTCTATCTTAAAGCGCAGGCGGCGCTAGATGTGATCGAAGACTGGTGCACGAGTAGTGGGCTGCCGGTTAATCCTCTTGAAACTGATGTCGTTCTCATCACGAGAAGGACGAAAAATGCTGGCATTATACATCTGGTGCTAAAAGACATTTCCATCCCGATATCCAAGGAAGCTAAGCACCTGGGAGTCATCCTAGATAGCAAGCTTCTTTGGTCAAAGCATGGTGAGTTCAAAGCCACCAAAGCGCTGTAAGCTTTTTGGCAATGCAAAGGTGCCTTTGGCAAAACATGGGGCTTATCGCCGAAAAAGGTCTTAGGCTAACACACAAAATGATAAGACCGATATTCTCATATGCATCGGTTGTTTGGCGGAACAGGCTAACACGCAAATACGCTATGGCTTCACTCACCAAACTCCAAAGAGCGGTCTGTCTCAGCTGCACGGGGGCTTACCCCAGCACACCGGGAGCTCTTGCTATGATGAATCTTCCACCCCTTGATATATATATATCAGAGAGTGCGCATTGAAAGCCATGTCTCCCCTAAAGAGAAATGGTCTCGCATTGGAGTGAAAGTGTACTTGCGCGAGAAATATCCTACGAGCCCTGTCTTATGGATATGCCTTCTGACGCAATGACACCTTCCATGCTACTGCGCTGTAATTTCACAGTCACATTTCCATGATGTCAGGACTGGCTTAGGCCAGACACTGATCCTGGAATAGAATGTCTTCCCATTTTCTCAGATGGCTCCAGGACTGGGCAGGGATCTGGCGCTGAAGTTTTCTTTGTGCGTGAAAACATTCGATTGCACTTCTCGTTAGGAAAATATGCGTCTGTCTTTCAATCGGGGTTTTACGCAACCCTAATGGCCATGCACTCAAAGCTGTGTCCAACCCTCTATCCAACTCCAAATTAGTGCATGAACTCAAGACCTTTTTGAACAGTGGGAAGACTAAATTCACTTCAGCTTGTATGGGTCCCCGGTCACTCAGGGATCCCAGGAAACGAGATCTCCGATGAACTCGCTAGATAGGGCTTAGAGGAGAGTTTCTTAGGACCTGAACCCGCCTTAGGTGTCTGTGGTAGTGTCTGCCTGGTAGTACAATGGACCAGTATGGACCATTAATTTGCGTAAACCATTAAAAATATTTTTTCATGCACGTGACGAGGAAGTATGATGAGCTTTTTTTCACCAAAAAAATTTGAACATGTAAGTTAAAGGATCCCCATAAAGGGAATCCAAAAAAAAAACGCGAACGGGGAAGCAGCGCTTCCCCCCAACTGTTCGACTTACTACTCGCAAAAAAGGAAACAACCGATTAATTTAACGTTAATTTATTCGAATAATCTAGCTCTCGTTAGCTGCCGCCAAAAGACTGCCACTTCGATGTTGTTCGCCCATCGTTGTCGCCTCGCTTCAACCTCGTCCCCATGCTGACGCAGGTGTTTCCGTCGCATCGCAGTAGTTCCCGTGCTCATGTTCGGTGCATATCCCGGCTCATATTCGGACATATTGCCCGAGCGCTGTTGTCTGTTCGGAAGCGCGTGCATGTTGCGTCAGCATATCCACCGATACATTGGCTGATGCAATTCACGGTCAGGGTCGGGTATCCGCAGGTCATTGTCGTTGGCGGTGTGTTAACTTATATTTTAAACTGTTCGACCAAATTTTTTTGTAGATATTGTTATATTGATTATTGTCTTATAAGACAATTTTCATTTTACGTATTAATCACTATAAAATTATTGTGAACCTACCTTAGTTCATGTGGATTTCCCTTACCACTGACAATTCGTTCTATCCAGAGATGAAGAACGAGATATGCAACTTTCGTACGTCTGTTCCCGTGACACCCTAAATTTTTCAGGAAATTTTGACAGGAGTTTGTGTACCAAGCCGACAACCCCCGTTATAAACGACTCTATCCGTGAATACGTGTGAGCTCATTTCATTTTACCGCAGTGTACTCCCGCCACACACACTCATGGAATTATAACAATGTGCGCGATTGTTTACATAATTTTGACAGGACTTTATGTACCAACGTGCTCGCACAGCTTGTAGGCAAACGTCGGCGGCCATTTTAAGTTGCATATCTCGTTCATTATCTCTGGTTCTATCCCTGTGTGTTTTATTCGTGGTTCAGAAATCACATAAGCTATGTTCAATGAGGAAGAACAGAACAGGGCAGGGAAGAACAACACAGATTCGTCAAAACTGTCAGATTAAGTTAGAACAGAAAAGTATTTTAGTTGTCAAAAAACGAAAAACATCTTATGTTTCAGATTGCATTAAACATGTTTTAGAATTAAATAATAAACTAAAATTAATTCACATAAAAATCCGAAAATCCTCACTGAACAGAAAGCAGAACACTTTCGGACAATTTTTTCTCATTGTACAGCAATACGTGTACTTTTCTGTCCGCAACAGTCCGGAACAGCCTCATTGAACACAACTATTTTATACCTACCACAAAACCAATTAGATTTCACATTTTCCCCATGGGAAATATCCAGCATCTGAGAGTGTGTGCATTCCTAAGGCAATAAATTCACAATCAAACCAGTGACAAGCGACATAAACTTTAGCTTAGTTTGCCCGTGGAGGGGTATCCCCAATCTGTGCATCATTCGAAGTTGTTTGCATCTATTCTTTGAAGAAAACATAAATCAAGGATTTCCGTTGGAGCAGCTGTAATGTCGACTAATTCCCTTCAATTTTCATTTTAGCCGAAAATTCGGTTAAAAAAGTTCTGAACAAAGTATTGATTCAATTTCCGTTGGTGTGATGAAGTAAAATAAACTGTCGTTTACAAATTAAAGTAAAAGTTAATTAGGCTAAAAAATGGCAGTAACACTTCATTGCAATCGGATACACAATACTACAGTGACGGGACATTCCCAACTAGTGAGGTCCCTCGAGAGGATCCTGGAGGAAGCAAATCTTAGTGGGGAATTAATATTAACAAATCGCAAACTGAAAGATTTTCCAAAAGCGGCCACAAAGTACAATTTATCCGATACTGTTATCGCAGGTGGGTGTGTTTCTTTTCTTTTTATTTCTCTACTTGGGTGTGGTGTCTGAAAGGGTGTTGTAAGATTGTTTTCCTATAGGAAGGTAAAATGATACCGGCGTTATGCGAAACAACACATTTTTTGCGGAAGACACCGGCCCTGTTTTTGTTTTCCGTTTATTTGTTTAGTTTTTTTCACGATTTGTAATCGATTTTTTGTGGATGTGAACATAGAAAATTATCTTCACATATGTATGTATGTGTAACATGTATCAAACGATAATGGTATTCCTGATAAGTAGGCATTGGTCACTGCAATACCGTACATTAATTCAAAGGAAACAAATGCAAATATTCACTACTATGGGACATACGATTATATTGCTTACTGAAAATAGTTATTGGGATGCAGTTCTTGTGTTCTATTGCATCTACCATGCCCGGAAGTCCTTATCATAACCAACACCGAATACCCAGTGATATGGTGGTTCAGTAATCGAGCAAACTATAAAAGCAAACAGTAAAAACGGGAAAACTCTCAAATTTATAGCAGAATTTATTGGAAGATCAGTAAATTTTGTCTTAACACACTTTCAAGAACGCCAGCAAAAGAAACTCGAGGAAGGCCGAGGAAGACTACCTCTACCGATGACTCTCACATTGTTTTACTGGCTAAAGGAAACCCTTTTATGTCACCAATAGCCATTGCAGGTGAACTTGGCAACATAGCCAGTGCTCCAACTGTGAAAAGAAGACTGCTGAAAAGAAATCTTCCTGGAAGGATCGCCCGTAAAGTGTTACTACTAAGGCTGAAAACACATCGGATAAAGCAAAACGTGTTTTTTTGTTTCGTGAAACAAGAGAACATTGTTTCTTATGAGACTGCACACACCAAATAAAACGAAACAAAACACACGTTTTTGTTTCGAAGTGTTTCGGTGACGGATGTCGAAAATACATGCCATTGTATACGAGCAACACACACCGAATGAAACAAAACTGTTTCGAGCCAGCGTCGTTGACGATAGTTGCCTACTTTCTTATGGCGCAACACACCAAATGAATCGAAACATAAAAAGCAAAGCAAAACAAAAAAACATGTTTCGTTGCCGATAGCCGGCCTGTTGTTTTGGCAAAACAAAATTTTGATTCGATTTGATAGTTTTTCGTCGCACTTTACAACTTTACATCTTCTGTGTTTACTCTGTGCGCAAATTTTAACAAATGTGGACGTAGAAAGAGAAAATTTGATTTTTTCAAGGATAAGTTCCTAACTCTGCTATTAAGTTTACGATGCACCCTTCACTCTCTGCTATTTGCGTCCTTTTTCTCAATTCAAAAATTGTAAATGGTGGGCCAAATACGGGCTGTGTGCTGTACAATGTTCACGGATTGCTTAGATGATATTGGCCTTAAATGCTTGAATCGTTTCCGGATTGTTGGCATAATAGAAAAAGGTCCAAAGGGGTGAAATCGCAGCTCCGAGACGGCCAATTGACATCCCTAAGACGGCTGATAACACGATTTGGGAATTTGGTGCGCAAATGATCGATTGTGGCATGGGCTGTGTGGCATGGCGCACCATCCTGCATGAACCAGAGGTCGTCCAAATCCAGGTCTACAATTTCAGTAAATAAAAAGTCGGTAAACATGGCTCTGTAAAGCCCACCGTTGACCGAAATGTTGTTCCAAGCCTCATTTTTGAAGAAAAATGGTCCAATACAAACTGTCACTCTCTGTGGATGCATTGGCTTCTCGACAATAACGTGTGGGTTGTTTTTAGCCCCAGATTCGGCAATTTTGTTTGTTAACGTAGCCGCCGAGATGAAAATGCGCCTCGTCAGAAAAGATGATTTTTCTCCCAAAATCGTTGTCCAATTCAAACTGCTCTGAGGCCTAAACTGCGAAGCGATAACGAAGCGGATGGTCGCGAGCCTTCAATTGCTGAGTCAATTCTCCTTAAGCTGGTGCGTAAAATGTTGAGCTGTTGATATCGATGGAGAGTTGATGTTCGTGAATTCTCACACTCTCGGCCAGAGCAGTCACATTCTCATCGTACGACGACGGAGACCATGAGTATTGTCCACTATCATACCATTCTCACGAACTTTTTGTGTCCAGCAGTCGCGGTGGGTCAAAACTTCTTTTTATAAGACGCACTGTTTGGGCTACTGTGGAAATAAGTTTTTAATATTTTCCAACGTAATTCAAGCATAAAGCGATTCATTTCGTTTCGCGGAGGTATGATACTGGTTTTCTGTCGAGATTTCGAGCGGGAAGCAGCTGTCAGTATCAAAATAACTTATGATTTAAAAAAAAACACTAAATAGCCCACCCTTTATGTAAGATTGGCACAACTTCATCGTCTGAGTTTGACCACTTTCAACTTCTTTTATTTCAACACACACCAAAAGAAACAAGAAAACAAAACGTTTTGTTTTGTTACAATCTATTTCGCTTGGTGTATGTTAAAAAAAAAATGTTTTTTTGACTAACGAATCAAAAACGTTTTGCTTTATCCGGTGTGTTTTCAGCCTTAGCAAGAAGAACATTAAAGGGGAAATGCAGTCCGCCCTGCAGTTCAGAAACCACTCTGAAGATACATATGTTTCGTAATATCCTTTGGAGTGATGAAACCAAAATAAATCTTGGTTCTGATAGTGGCAGGAATGTTCGTCGGTCGAATGGAAAAGAGTTGCACTTCCGATTCACGGATGAGGGAGTGTCATGGAGTGAGGTACTAGGTGTACAACTTTACTTCCGCCGTTTTTTCCCTAATATTTGAGGCTATAATGAAACGAATTGGTTACACATGTATCATTCAAAGTATTTTTCATCGCTGGCCACTACTTTCTCCCATCTTTCGGGCAGTGTACGAATCCCGCGTCGAAAAAATTGTTCATCCTTTGAAGCGATCCACGAATCTATCCAATTTGTAACTTCGTCATGAGATCGGAAGTGACCAGGCCACCCGCCATTGATCGAAACAGGTGATAGTCAGAGCGAGCAATTTCTGGAGAATACGCCGGGTGGGGTAGGACTTCCCATTCTAACGTTTCCAAGTACGTTTTGACCTCTTTTGCAACGGGGGGTCGGGCGTTGTCGTGCTGCAAAATCACTTTATCGTGCCTCTCGCTGTATTGCGGCCGTTTGTCTTTTAATGATCTACTCAAACGCATTAATTGTGTTCGATAACGAGCATCTGTGATTACTTCACTTGGTTTTAACACCTCATAGTAGAGGGCATGATCTTGGAGCTGCGGATGTTCGGTTTGGCAGTCGACGTGGAAGCATGGCCGGGATTCCCCATGATTTTGTGCGTTTAGGGTTATCGTAATGAACCCATTTTTCGTCCCCGGTCACAATGCGATGCAGAAATCCCTTCCGTTTTTGTCTCTGAAGCAACTGTTCACAAACACACAAACGCCGTTTAACGTCTCTTGATTTCAACTTATACGGGACCCAAGTTCCTTCTTTCTGAACCATGCCCATGGCCTTGAGACGTTTTGATCGTGCCAATTCTTCTTGAATGTCACGCGAGTCATCACTCAGCAATGTCTTCAATTCTGCATCTTCGAAAACTTTCTCTTTTTCACCACTATACCGGTCTTCGACGTTAAAATCGCTGTTCTTGAAGCGTTGATACCACTCACGACACGTTCTCTCACTAATAGCGTCCTCACCATACGTATCTGAGAGCATTCGATGAGACCCAGCCGCTGTTTTCTTCATATTGAAACAAAACAGTAACACCTCCCGCAAATGACGAGAATTTGGCTCGTAAAATGACTTTGTCAATCGAGAATAAATTTATGACACAATCGACTAATGTTTGAATGGTGTTTTGTTGACCGAGGTCCAAGCCAACTGCCTGACGTCTGCAATCTATATTTTCCGACCGCTACTTACCGTTATCGCCACATATCGGCAAACGACGGAAGCAAAGTTGTACACCTTATAGTTTTTCTTGGTTTGGTGTTGGCCCTATAAAACAAATAAAAGACACCATGAACAAGGAGATTTATCGCGATATATTGAAGGATGTGATGTTGCCATACGCTGAGGACAATATGCCGTTAAGTTGGCACTTCCAGTACGAGAACGACAAGCACTCATCAAAATTGGTTAGTGCCTGGTGGAGGAACAATAAAGTGGCCTTTTCAGTCTCCCGATCTCAATCCTATTGAGAATTTGTGTGCGGAGCTCAAAAAATCGTTGGCGGCACAATCATTTCAGAATAAAGAGCAGCTATGGGCCGCGAGTGAACAACATTGGAAAAACATTCCACCAAGTGCAAAAAACTTAGTCAAGGCCAGGTCGAATAAGTGAAGCTATTAAAAATAAGGGTGGTTCTGGCCTCTGATCAATTGAAATTAGTTTCTGGGCCTAAAAACTGTTTGTTGTATGTTTATTTTTAATTCCCCTATTATTTTGAACAACCTAAACAGGATAAATTTTATTAAATAATTGAAAAAAATAAATACCAAAGGGAAATGTAAAAGGACAGTAAGGCCCAATACACACGGAGCAACTGAAAAAAACTAAACCGGTTGGCAACTCGGGTTACAGACCAGTTACGGGCTCAGCGGAGACTTGACTCCACACACGAGGAAACTCATCACCAATCAAAATCTCTAGTTCGTTCAGTGTCGTCATGGACACCGGGCGTGAAATCACTTTGGAAGACTAGAGCGATGATGAAACCATCATGTTGTATTACTACGAGGGTGGTCCGATAAGTACTTAGCCTACAAAAGAAAAACAAAAAATTTGGAGAAATGGCGATTTATTTTTCAATATAGTCTCCTTTTAGCTCGATACACTTGACCCGGCGATGCTCCAACTTCTTTAACCCGTCTGAAAAATAATATTTCTCGAGGTCTGCAAAAAGCCTCCGTGGCGGCGATGACCTCCTCATTCGATTCAAATTTCTGCCCGGCGACTGACTTTTTCAAGTTTGGAAACAAAAAGAAGTCGCACGGGGCCAAATAAGGAGAATACGGTTTATGGGGCAGCAGTTCGTAGCCCAATTCGACCAATTTGGCCGTGGCGAGGGCGGAGGTGTGAGGCGGTGCGTTATCATGGTGGAAGAGCACTTTTTTTTCGCCAAGTGGGGCCGGTTTTTCTTCAATTCGGCGTCGAATCGGCCCAATAATTTGGCATAGTACAGCCCTGTGACCGTTTTGCCTTTCTCCAGGTTGTCGATGTGGATCACACCTTGTGAATCCCAGAAAACGGTGGCCATCACCTTTCCTACCGATGGGACAGTCTTCGCCTTCTTCGGAGCACGTTCGCCGGGTGAAGTCTGAAATAACGAAGTCACTGTTTCTCTGGTGTCTACCAGTAGATCCATGTTTCTTCGACTGTCACGAAACGACGCAGAAACTCCTTCGGATTGCGCTTAAACAGCGTCAAACACTGCTCTGAAGTGGTCTCACCGTTGCGCTTGTTGTCCGGAGTGAACAAACGCGGCACCCATCGCGCACAGCTTTCTCATGCCCAAAATTTCATGCAGGATATGTCCCACGCGATCTTTTGAAATACGAGATCGTGGATTTTTGTCACGTTATCCTCTGTGGTAGCCGTTTTCGGGGCACCTGGATGTGGCTCATCAAAAACCGACGTGCGACCACGTTGAAACTCGTTAAACCAATTTTTGATGTTCGCCATCGAAGGAGAAGAGTCACCGTACACAGCATCCAAACGCTCTTTGATTTCGCTGCGCGATTTCCCTTCCAAAAACAAGAATCGATTCACCGACTGATATTGCTCTTTTTCCATTTTTCTAAAATCCGCGGACACTCCCGCTTGCACACGCGGTCAAAACAAAACTACGAGTCCGATCCGACAGTAGCCGTCTACTAGAATGTACTACACGATAGTAAGTTGCTCTTGCGATACTGGCGCCATCTGGCGGTGAAGCTAAGTACTTATTGGACCACCCTCGTATATGTATATTCACCCGGTCAAAGCTCCATGTAAACAATACAGCGATTCCAGTTGTTCTGACCTCTACAGTATATATATATGTAATATGGTCTATCTACCCGAAAGTCTATGTCATCTAAACCACAACATCAAAGTGCTAAAATTGAAAATTCGGAATGTTAAACCCTTTATTGCATTGGTTGTTTCTATATTGATGTGAATTTCTGACATTTGGCTTATAATCCATAAACATTTTGCATCCACTTCATCCATAATCTCTTTACTTGCAGATTTATCCCGAAATAGGTTCTGTGAATTACCTGAAGAGGTTACGACATTTGCGTTCCTGGAAACACTCCTTCTATATCATAATACAATTCGACATATTCCTGAATCAGTCAAGCATTTAACTTTACTTACATACTTGGACCTACGTAGCAATCAACTCTCATCATTACCACGAGAGATATGCTTTTTGCCTTTAGAAGTACTGCTGATTTCAAACAACAGGCTTTTATCCCTTCCTGATGAGCTGGGTCGCATGGATAAATTAACGGATTTAGATGCTTCATATAATCAACTTACCGCCTTGCCGGCTCGAATCGGTGAACTTCGGAGCTTAAAATCATTTTCATTACGGAATAATCAAATTCTCTACCTTCCCAGAGGTAACCTACGTTATTCAGTACATTAACAATCACATACTCTTTCCCTTTGCCTATGAGTGCATAGATGAATGAAATGAAAATTAAAATCTGTCGTATATTTTTTTTTATCCCCGTATTTTTAGAACTAGCATGTCTCAATTTGATATCTCTAGATGTAAGTAATAATCGAATAGCTAGTCTGCCTTTGGAAATTCGCCAAATGACCACATTAGTGGAATTTAATTTGGGTAACAATCCACTAACATCTCCCCCAGCTAGTGTAAGTAAACAAGATATAATGCTCAATAGTCCTTGAAGAGGTTGCCTCTCAAATCCTTCGATAGCTCTGCGTTCGTGGACTAGTGCACATATTCAAATACCTTGAAACGCAAGCTACCAAAGACGAAAAGGGCTGCCGAGCCGGTGGAAACTACGACGGATATACCACATTGCGAAGAGCTCCAAAGCAACACGTTGGTAGTATATTTGAGTCAACTCGAAACCAAAGGTACCAAATCGATTCCGGATATAGTACATGTGATGGAATGGACAAACGTTGGTCGCATGACTTACCGAACCGTAAGACTAAATTAGGTTATCCAATATCCTTTTTATTTATAATGTTTTATGAAATTCAAGGGAATATCAAAAACGATTTGTCGTCACCAAGGAAAACTTTAGCGTCTACCACAATCGACAATTTTCTTCTTGACATGAGAACCACTGATGATGTTATTGAGTCAAAGGCCACGTCTGCCGAAGAACTTTCCAAAGATAATTTAGCTGAATGCAACTTTAGGGAACACAACTTGTCAAAAGAGGAGAATATTGCTTACAACAACTCGGGTTCAATCAGCAGGTTGGATTTATAATGTTACATTAGACATGTTGTATATATTATTTTTCACTGCTTCACTTTATATAGCGGGTCTACACCAGAGGATGACTTAGAAAACCAGGCTTTCATTGATAGAAACAACCGAGACCTCGGAAGTATTCAGACATACAAGGAGTACAAAGAAGCGCTTAAGCAACAAAGAAATCAGGAAATTTCTAGTGTTTATAAAATAAAAGCCATGAACGAAATGAATAGTACCAGTGCTACCGAAGAAGCAGAAGCTCGTTGCAAAGAAAATACGTCGCACACGAATAATGCAGCAGAGAGACAAGAGAATTCCATATGTGTGCCAAAGAAACCAGTTCAAAAAGTGATTCCATCGCGTAACACCGAACTTATGACTGCAATATTTCAGCCAAAGATGAAGGATTTATCTAGTCTTTCTGCAAACGACGAATGCTTGGGATACATAAAGCCTAATAGTCCAATGAAAATACAAGTGAACGATGATCCTTCGGTCAACAATAACGTTGTCTCGGCAAATGGAGGTGTTCGAAACAAAATGATGCCAACTGTAAATGGCAAGCAGCAACAGTTTTCTTCTCAACCTAAATCGAATAGGTAAGTAGATTATGGTAATCAATTGTATTTATTTAATCAGATCTCTATGTGTGCCAACAGATCTGTGACTTGGAATCACGATTTACCTCCAGAGAAACTAAGTTTCACTATGCGGAGGGAATTTGATCGGCAACGTGAGGAGACTGAACTTTTAATGCAGCTTCGAAATGTACGTTAATACTTTTTATTTTAAAATATTTGTTATTTATTTAGCGCCTGAGTAAAAGTGGAACGCAAAGTTTCTTTTTTCTCCTCAGCATCTACAAACCTTTAGTCTCTAAAAGTTCATGCAATAATAGGGAAAGCATATGTAACAATATATTCACAAGAAACGGAACCAACCAAATTAGAATTTCATTTTCTTATTTTCATAGATGTAAAGTGCATATAAATGTTTAAAGTTTCGAACTAGATTTGCATGGAGCAAATAATCTGTTTTGTGCAAAGAGGAGTTTTCATATTCAAAACTTATTCACAGCTTTTCAAGAGCTTTTTCTGACCTAAGGTCTTTAAACCTTTTTATATCATCATAGATCACAAATCTAAAGTGTTTGAGATTCTGAAAGCATCTGCCTGACTCGTTAAGTAAAGCAGAGTAATGTTCAGCAATGTTATATCGTCATATTTGATAGGCTATGACTGAACAAACAAGAGTTACATTGGGCGAAATCAGTTACAACTTCAGTTTTCTTGAGCTGTGTGAGGTTATCTTCATTAAAAGGGGGGTATTTGCCGGGTATTTGAACATGCTGATGTGTTTAGATGTTACAACTGCTGTGGATAATATCATAGCGCAAAAGTATGCAAAAATGAAACCAAATGCGCAAGATGTAGTGGCGCGCATGAAAGAGAATGTAATATAACTGGATTGAAATGCATTAATTGTGTACGATATAATGAAAAGTACTCGCTTAATCTTGAAATTAAACACGATAGTCGGGACGTTAACTATGCGGTATACAAAAAGTTTGTACAATCTGGAAAAAATAAACTTGTGGTTTAGTAACCAAAGAAAATTACAAGTGTTTATTGCAATATACAAGAGCAGACTGGCAACTTATTAGAAGCAGAAGAAAAACTTCGTTGGGAAAAAATGTGACTTTCTTGTATTCTCTGAAACACATGTAACCCCTGAAATAGAAGACGAAGAGATTTTGTTAGAGGAATATCACATTCATGTCCGATGTAATAGTGAGTTAAGGCACACAGGTGGGCTGTGCATTTATGTCAGAAAAAAAAGAATTGAAGAAAAATTTATTAAAAAAATTTGTCCTATGCACACATACATATTTACTTGTTTGTGGTAAAAATTACCAACAACTACCAGTGATTCCATCTGGCTAGAGTATATCCGTCACCGGAGCGAGTTTTTCTTATCGCTTTTAAGGAGTGGTTAGAGGAATTATTACTAGCAGATGACATCAACATTGACTGGTATGATGAATCAAATACATTCAGTAGAGAAATAGAAAACGTAATCGAAGTTGAAAATCTCTGTAAACAAGCTGTCACTGAGCCTACAAGGGTGACAAATACCACCGAAACTCTAATTGATTACGACATAACAAATACATGCACAACCGATGTAAAAATTAATTCGGAACTTAAAATAAGTGATCACGAAACGTTATTAATCCAGTTCAACGTTAAACTGCCAATTGTAGAGAAAAATGAGGCGAACAAAATTGAATTCCTAAGATACAACGAATCATATTTCCTAAACCAACTTAGGCACAGTGACCTAGTGTTGAATAGTGAAGACACACACCTCATTTGGAGAAGAGTGCAAAACAAACCTATACGAATAACAAAAACTCAAATTTGTACTAAAGTAATAAGGGGTGGTGACAATAACTGCTGCAACGAAAGGTTAAGAAGCCTGAAACGGCAAAAATTAGCACGATATATGGAATTTCGATCGCTTAACAGTCAGTCCACCTGGGATAGTTATCGTGCCGTAAAAAATCAGTATAAAGCTGAACTAGTTAGAGCCACAACCACATTAGGGGTAAAATTGAAAGAGCCAGAGACCAAAAAGCCATGTGGAGAGTCATTAAAACGCACGTCTTAAAAACAGCAAGACAATCAATAAAGGATATTTACTTTAACGATAAATGTATAAAGGCGGATGAAAATATCGCTAACGAATTCAACCAATTTTTTATAAACAGTGTTCTGGATATCAACCAGTCGATTCCATATACACAGTTCATCCAGGGCGCAGAATTAACAAACACAAGATTTCATTTCGAACTTCTGAGCGAGCAAAGCATTATTGAGGTGATACGATCGATTAATCAAAAGAAAGATTTCAATTACATCAGCGCAAAAATACTCATGGACGCAATGGAGGTAATCGGACCCGCCCTAGAGCGATTGATAAATCTATCGTTAAGCAGTGGAACATTTCCCGAATCTTGGAAGGAATCAGTTATTTCACCCATCGAAAAAGTTAAAGGAACCGACATATGCGAAAACTTTCGGCCGATAAACGCGCTTCCAGTGTATGAGAAAGTTTTGGAAAAAATTGTTCAAATTCAACTTGAGACCTATTTCGAATATAATAACCTGTTTCTCGAAAACCACTCGGGGTTTCGTAACAAACATTCCTGCGAGACAGCGTCTTTTTTTTTGTGGAGGTTTTCCAGAGGAGGGACGCCGCAAAATAATTATTCGATGGCGTTGATGTTATCGAGATCCGAATTCGCTCATCTTGCGTCAGCGGCCGACAAACTACCCTCTGCGCCACAGCTCTCCCTCAATAGCGTCTTAATATATTGGATAGAGGAGTTTGCAGCAAAAAATTATTTGGTGGCTGTCTTTCTGGACTTCAAAAGAGCATTCGAAACGATCGACAGGATTATTCTTGTGTCAACATTTTATAGATATGGCGTTAGAAGCAAAGAACTGGATTGGTTTAACTCGTTCTTAAGTAAAGGTACCAAAGAACAATAATTAATGGAGTATCATCTAGAAGTGTTGAAACAACCCATGGAGTGCCCCAGGGATCAATTCTGGTTGCACTTCTTTTCATAATATATATAAGCGATATAAATTTTACCGAAGTTTTATTTGCACTGCAAAATTTAAAGGTAAATACCAGTTATGGGACCGATGGAATTCCACCAATTATTCTTAAATATTGTGCTGACACACTTTCCCATCCTTTATCAATTATATTTAACTGTTCCTTGTCCGAAGGTATTTTTCTTGACGACTCTTGGAAAGAGTCATTCTTAGTTCCTATACATAAATCTGGATCAAAGAATAATATTGAAAATTACAGAGGTATCTGTAAGCTGTCGGCTATTCCAAAACTGTTTGAAGGCATAGTCAAGAACAAACTTGAGATTTTAACTAAAGAACATATATCAGAAGCCCAACATGGTTTTATATCTGGTCGCTCGACCTCTACCAACCTATCAGTTTTTTCCTCATTCGTAATTAATTAGATGGAAAATAAAAAGCAAGTAGATACTATTTATACAGATTTTAGTAAGGCATTTGATTCTGTAAATCATTTAATACTGATCAGCAAGCTTGAGGCTTTTGGATTTCACTCTCAGTTACTTCGTTGGATATCTTCTTTTCTCTTAGAACGAACCCATAGAGTTAAAATTGGCAATTCATTATCGAAACCAATTAATTGTTATTCTGGCGTTCCTCAAGGTAGTCACTTAGGACCTCTATTATTTATTATATTTGTTAATGACATTACTCTCTCGATTAAGCACAGCAAGTGTCTGCTATATGCTGTCGATATGAAAATATTCAAAAGTATCAAAGATGTTGATGATGTTCAATTTGCTTCAATTAGATTTACACAGAATCTTTCAGTGGTGCAAAATCAATGGACTTAAACTTAACCTAGACAAGTGTTATTCAATTTCGGTTTCTAAAATAGTCCTTCCTACAGAATTTAATTACACTATTAACTCATCACGTCTTTCAAGGGTTAATAATATTAAAGATTTGGGTGTTAGGCTCAGCCTTTCTTTCTCATTTCATACTCACATCAACCAGACACTGGCCAAAGCCAATTCAACACTAGGCTTCATTAAACGTAATACTAAAGGGTTTACCGACCCATTTACTTTGGTGGCACTATACACTTCTCTCGTCAGACCATTGCTTGAGTATGCTGTTGTAATCTGGAATCCTAGCTCCATAACTTTTTCCGAGCGTATTGAGAAGGTCCAAAAACGATTCACAAAGTTCGCAATCTTTAAACTGCATTGAAATGTTTGTCCTAACTATAAAGCAAGGTGTCAATTACTTGGTTTGAAATCTTTGTCATCTAGACGCACTTTTTATGATGTAATGTTTGCCAGGACATCCTTTCATATCACATAAAGTGCTCTTCCCTTCTTGAGTTAATACAATTTTATGTGCCCCCCAGGCCTCTTCGTACTCGACGTATTTTAAACGAAAGATTCCATAATACAGCCTATGGGAAAAACGAACCACTAACAAGAATAATTAGGGCTTTTAACGAATTGTCAATACAATTGGACTTATCTGATACTAGACCTAACTTCAAAAGGAATTTGTTAAGTCTTTTTATCTTTTAAAACCTTTCCTTTTAGGTATTGTATGTACTTTAAATAAATAAAATTGTACAATACTATTTCTCAAATCTGTTAGTACGTAAGTAGCTTGTAGAGCTTGTAGATGAATAAATGAATGAATAAATAAATAAATGAATAAATCTATATCCAAGTTGCCCTATTTGCTGATGATTCTCTCTTATTTATATCCGGAAAAAAAACTTAGATGAATGTGAACGACGAATGCAAGAGGACTTACATAGATTAAGTACATGGCTAAGGGCAAACAAGCTTAAATTAAATATCAGCAAAACAAAATGCATGGTTCTTAAACACGATGTTAATATAAATATTGCTATAGAGAAATATTAAATATCTGGGAGTAGTCATTGACTCGAAATTAACCTTAAGCCCCCATGTAGAATAATTTTTAAAAAAATAGCAAAAAAAAAAAAGTAGGTTTCTTTAGTAGAATTAGAAATAAGATCTCTATATTGAGTGCAATACACATATACAGGGTTTTCCGTGCAGGGACGGGTTAAGAATATCCCTGCAGCGATATCCCTCGCTTGTCGTAAAAGGCGACTAAAACAAAGGTAAACAAAAATCACATCTTGGCAATTTAGAAAACACCAAAGTGAGCCTAGGGACACATATACCACCATTAAACTGCCCCACAAGTGTACATGCAAATCAGTGGGTTGACACGACTGGAGATCACCGGTATTGTAAAAGTAAGATCAAACAAAAAAATCTGGAGCATGCCCGTGTCACAAAAAAAAAAAAAAAGAGGCAGGCCGAAAAACAATTGGTGCAAACAAATGCAAAAACACCAGCATTCGATTGGCCTCAGCGATGAAGTAATCCCAAACCGGGAAGCCTGCCGCTACTTTCTGAGGTCAAACCGGCGGACCCCACAAGCGGACCAGTAGGAATGCAGTTAAGTGGGAAGGTTATGGTCCTACACTTCTGACCATAACAACGCCGGAAAAAGGAAAGAAGAAGACACATATACAGGGTGTCCCACGAGCAGTGTGCCAAAAAGCTAGAGCGTGTAGGTCTGGTCAAGACAAGAAAAAAATCGTATGGGAGGGGGGGTCTATTCCCCCCCGTTTAGCCGGGAGGGGCAATTTTCTAAAAAATTGACTTAATTTGGAAAAAAAAATATTAAAAATCAACAGTTACATCCACAATGCCGTGATATACTTTTTTGTAAAGGCAGAAACCTCTTCTTTCATCTTGTTTCTAAACGAAGCTGTTTTAAGGAATAGTTTTTGAGAAATTAATTTTCAAACTCAAAATTTTGAAAAAAAAAATTTCGAACTGCTGGGACACCCTGTATAATGTTATGATAAAACCTCATTTCGAATACTGTTCATCCATTTTGTATCTTTCATGTGAATTCATGATTATTGAGCTGAAGCGTATGCAAAATAGGGCCATGCGTATAATTTTAAAATGTAATATTTACACACCAATTACAACGATGTTTGATGCGCTAATATGGCTAAATGTAAAGCAAAAAAAATTTTATTTAATGTGTTAATTTTTGTCTTCAAAATTAAATATGATCTATTACCACATTTCCTAAAGAATGATCTTCGATATGTAAGGCACTCACATCCCTATAATTTAAGAAACGGTGATGACTTCAGGCTTCCCGCTTATCGGAAAGCTGTTACCCTGAACAGCATAGTTTATAAAGGTTGTCAACTCTATAATTCACTACCAACAAACATAAAAAAACGAATGTAATTTGCAAAGATTTAAAAGGTTAATGGCTAATTATTTAAGAGACACTTTTCCACATACATATGTAATCGATACTAGAGATAAATTTACACTTTAGATTAAGATTAAATTTGTATGTATAATTTTGTAGTTAATTTTGTGGTATTAAATAGCAATGTCTGTTAAATAAATGAAATCAATCAATCAATCAAAAGAAGTTCAGCGATTTCTACAATAAGAATGCATTTAATTTGATTCATCTTGAGCTATATTATTCTTATCAAGTACGACTATATTGAAAATTTGTTATATTTTTTTTCTTTTTAATTTCAGATCATTCAAGTCCGTTTAAAAACGATACTACCAGAAGACATGGCATCTGCTTTAACCGATGGCATTATTTTGTGTCATCTAGCGAACTATGTCCGGCCGAGATCGGTAGCGAGCATTCACGTACCATCACCTGGTGTTGTAAGCTCCGAAAAAAATACAATAGACTTAGAATGAATCTCAACTATTCTTCTTCTTACAGTCTAAGCTGACAATGGCACGATGTCGCAAAAATGTGGACAATTTTCTGGAGGCGTGTAGGAAAATAGGCGTTGACGAGGTACATTTATTACATTTGCTTGTATCTTACTAGTTTTAAGTAAAATCGACTCCCCCCTGAATTTAAAAACACAAATGCTAAATATCAATTGTCTTCAAACTAATTTGCTTTAGATTAATATATTCCAAACTAATATTTATTATTCTAACCGAATTGTTGAGTACTAAGTTGCCCTAACAGTCAGTTTTATGATACTTGAATATATATCTGGCTACTACATATGTTTCTTTTTTCATACTTATGTTCTCTTATAGCTGTAAGCATTGGGAAAGTAACACCTAAAACACAATTTTGGATTTTCTTTACATATTGTAAATATTTTACTTTGTTATCTATACAATATATACGGTTATCCCAGGTTAAGACTAGGATTTACTAATAATAGTAGCGACAATGTTGACTTGGTATTGAAGTTCAAAACAAAAGCATGTTGTCTGCTGTATTTTCAAATAAGATAGTTTTCTAATTCTAATAGTAAAGTCAATGAGTTATAATTTGTCAATTTTGTCAGGACTAACGGAGCATTTAAGTTTTCAACCTTATGCGAACTCGCAGCAGCACCGTGTCTAGTTAAAGAATTTCTAAAAACAATACAGGTTATCTTCTACATATGAAAAAATAAAAATCACTCGCACAACACGGTGACGTGTAACGTGGTGTAACGTTATTCCTGGCCCACTCAATATTATATCTCCTCCAAAAGGACATCGCTTTCTGAATGTCATCTGTTATAGCTAAAGGAAAGCATTATTTCCATATTCTTCTCCTTAAGGTTCCTCTGCGCTCCGGAGGTCGGAAATCATCATTTTTATGGTCTGTTTATTCATTACTCCTCTCATTTTTTTTTTCGAGGTAGAGAGGTTGAGCCATTCCCACATGTTTGACAGCCATGTCAGCCTTTGTCTCCCGACCGTTCGCCTTCCTTCTACCTTTCCCTGAAGTATAAGTTGCAGAAGTTTGTGTTTCTCATTTCTCAGAAGGATCCGAGGGTGTCCGAGGTATTCGAGTTTTCTTTTTTTAATTAGGTATATTAGCTCTTTTTTCGTCCCTATTCATCGTAGTACTTCCTCATTTGTTATCCTGTCGACCCAGGAGATGCGCAGTATTCTTCGAAAAATCCACATTTCGAAGGCCTCTATTTTTTTAATCGTTGCTCTGTGTAGCGTCCACGTTTCGACTCCATATAATTGAACCGACCAGATGTAGCATTTTACTAATCTTAACTTGGTATGTAGATTGATTTCTCTGCTGCATAATCCTTTTTTCATTTTGGAAAATACTGCCCTCGCTTGTTCTATTCTGCATTGTATTTCTTTACCAGGATTTACGTTCTTGTTGATCTTCTTCTTAGATGGCGTTACAGCTCACGGAGAGCCAGAGCCAAGCTTCTCTCATTCACCTATTTGCGATTTGTTTTTCACACAAGTGAACGGGACCTACAGTTTAATGCCGATTCCGAACGGCGAGCGCCGAGAAGCTTTTTCAAGGCAAGTGTACTACGGGAGGTTTTGCCAGTACCCCGCCGAGGAGAGAAGCCGCGTAATGAACATTCGATGGCGTTGGTGTTATCGGGATCCGAACTCGCTCATCTTGCGTCAGAGGCCAACACACTACCCACTGCGCCACGTCGCTCTCTTGTTGATCGTCGTTCCTAAATATTTAATGATCAACTCTTTCTATGTTTTTATTGTTAACTTTTAATTCGAAGTTCTGCATTTGTTGTTTCCTACTTAGAACCATAAACCATGTTTTTGCTGTGTTTATTCGTAGTCCGTAGTTGTTGCTTTAACTCATTCATCATGTTACTTAGTTCGTTCATGTCACTTGCTATTATGACGGCATCATCAGCGTATCTTATGTTGTTTACGTAGACTCCATTTATTCTTATCCCACCGTCGCTTTCTGAGATTGCTTCTTTGAATATTTCTTTCGAGTACATATTGAAAAGTGATGGCGATAAAATGCATCCTTGTCTTACTCCTCTTCGAATCTATATTTGGTCTGACTCTTCAGATCAAATCACCCGTATGTCGTTCATGTCTATATGTCTGTTGCCAAGGATTTCAATCATTTTTTTTGTGTTGAACTGTATCGAAAGCCTTTTCGTAGTATACGAAGCATGCAAAAACATCTTTTCTCATCTCTAAGCTACGTTGAACTAGAATATTGAGTGCGAATAATGCCTCTGGCGTACCAAAGCCGTTTTTAAAACCGAATTGCGAGGAGCTAATGCCTTCTTCTAGTTTATTGTATATTCTTTTGTGGATAATTTTAAGAAATATCTTTAGCGTGTGGCTCATTACACTAATTGTTCTATAATCAGAACAATGTGTTGCATTATTTTTTTCGGTAATGTTATGAAGACAGTTTTGTAACCAATCATTCGGAATTTTGCCATATCTATAGATTGCATTGAATAGGTTAACTAGAATCGGTATATTTTCTTCTTCTACGAGTTACAAAAGTTCATTTGGTACGCCATCTGGTCCTGTCGCTTTTCTATTTTTTGATTCCGTTAGCATTTTCATGATCTCTGATCCCTCTGATCCGTGTCGAGATTGTAGTTGGTCTCTTTCATCATAAAAGAGTTCTTCAATGTATTTTTGCATCCATCGTGTTAGTTTGTCTTTCGTGCTCACTAAGATCTTATCTTCTTTGTCCTTTAGCACACCAAATTGTTTTTTCCACCTAGTGCCAGATATTTATTTTATTTTTTTTGTGTAAATTGAAGCTGTCATGGTTTCTATCACATCTCTCTAGTTCCTCGCATTGCTGTTGCAGATATCTATTTTTGGCCTCTCTAATCTTGTTCCTTATTGATCTGTTTATTTCCTTGTATCTACTTTAGTTTGACTTATTTTTTCTTCTTTCTTCCATTAGGATAAGTGTTGTATCTGTCATCCACTAATTTCTTGGTTGTTGGTCTCTATTGTTTAAGTGTCTTTTGCCCGTCTCCAGTAGAATGTTCTTTATGTCTGTCCATCTGTAATTAATGTTCTCTTCGGTGATTGGGTTTGTATTTATTTGTTTAATCCTTTCATTTATTTCTCTTCCATATAAGTGCCATTAATTTGTCTTGGAAGTAATTTATTTTTACTCTCCTTTGTGTACGTTGGGTTTGCTTTGCTTTGCATTTGACATCTTTAATTTTGAGCAGTCACCGACTAACTCTAGATGCTTTAAAAAACATTGAACATTTATTAACCTATGTCTCTATCTTCTCTTCTCCACTTTCCCTTCCCATATTGTAAATTGTCATGTACCTTTTGAAAATAGCTAATTATATGATATTAAAGGAAATAAAATCCTACATTAATAAAACTACAAATAGTGTAAAATTAACTACTTTCTTGCTCGAAAGGAAAAGATGAGCTGAATATGTTAATCTAAAGCATTTTAGTAAAATATAATTTCTAAAGTTATTTATTATATTAAAAATCACAATTCCTTCAACCTATTCATATTAAAATAAGAAAAAAACAAGCTATTGCTAATAACCCATCTGTAATTGGTGTTGGTTGTAGGAGTTGATATGCTCTTCTGAAGATATTGTGCCAGCCCCAGATGAAAGTTGCTTGTCGGACGATGATACAAAACCACCTGTGTTGCGCAATCCATCGGCTGTTTTGAAAACAGTCACAGCCCTTTTTCTGTTAAGTGCCGATATACCGAACAGTGACGATTTCCAACAATTCCATCAACAGCAAGAACAACATCAACATCAAATCGAGGAAGAACATCAACCACCTGCAACCAACATGCAATTTACAGAAAAATGGGATAATAAAGTTAATACAACACGTGCGGAGACAACAACTAAAGAAGAGAGCGAAGATGAAACTTTGTCGACGAGAGAAAGTCAATTCGGCAAGTTTCTTCGACATGCCAAAGTTAAAACATTCCAAAAGATCAAATCAAATTTAAATAATAATATTAATCTGAAATTCATTAGTCACAGCGGTAAGGAGTGCCAACTGCAAACTATTGAAGAAACTGAAGCTGACAGTTATCAAATTGTCAATGAAAAGATCTCTCCAGTCGTTTTAAAAGTAAACGACCTCAATTCCATAAAATCAAAACTACTCGAACTCAATTCGAATAATAACAACATTAATAACGAAGCGAACCCGATCGACATGACGGTTGCACAGTGCATTCCTAAGAACGAAAATGAGCCGCCGGAAAAGATAGTAGCAAAACGTATCGATTATTTCGAAGACCGCCCTATAATGCGCATATGTGCAAACGACGAAACCAATATTATGAGGAACATTTACAGCATTTACCAAACAACCAATAATACAAATGGCGACATAAAGACAAAAAAAGACGATCAAGTGATTAATCATGAATTTAATGTCCTTACCATTGTCTTGTCGTGTGTATTTATAGTGACATTTGTTTTGTTGGTGATATTTCCACTTCCAGATTAAACCTACACCTAATAAGAGAATTATATCAAAAAGAAATTATAAATTATGTATTTTGTACTGAATATGTTGCCTGGAATGGTAGATAGAGGCAAACATTATGTAAACAATTAAGTATTAAGTTAACAGATAAATTACTATTTTCCCTAAATTCATCAAAAACTGCCCTAAATAAGTAAGCGCCATGAACTGAATGTAAATGTATTCATCTTAGAAATCAGTATAAGGCGTTCCAGAACAATCTTGTCAAAAATTAACAATTACGTTCGTGGCCGGTATTTTTTTAAATGAAGTAATTTGATGAGGGATTATATAAAATTCATGTATTAGTAATTAATATTGAATTACAATATTTAAGTTGCATAAAACTTTTAAAACGTGGCTTTACATTAATTGGAGCTTTAGCTTTTCTACTACTTACTTACATATTTATACGTAACTAATTTATCTCAAACGAATGGATAACAGGAACGACTGAAAATTATATGTGTTTACAATAATTATTTTCTAGAATGAATCTCAGTTAAATATTTGATGGCTTTCTTACGAGTGCATACCAATGGCTCGCCTTAGATATAATACTTATATATACATATAGAAGTTTTATACAATTATTATTTATTTATTTATTTTCATGAGTACAATGCATTTTATAATTTAAATCATTTATTATTATTTTGAATAAAGATCAAATATCAGTTTCTAAAACAGCAACAATAAGGAAAGTATTGATGAAGAACAAGTTTTTGTTAATTTTCTTTGTTCAGCATTTGCTTTCATCCTATTTTCTGTTTTCGTGAGAGCGGGAATAGTGACTTGAAAGACATGAGAATAAGAGCGTGAAACAAAATGTATGTCGGTTTGGTTACGATTAATTTTTTTGTTCGTTTATATTAGAGTACCTACCATATAAGCTAAATTACTATTACTTCATTAGTTATAACATTCCAAATTCATTTCTGAAAAAAAATATATTTCAACGTAAGAGTTCATGTTTTCGCTCGAAGAAAAGTTAGACTTATACATCGCAAAAATGTTTGTCTCAATATGTGCCTTGTAAAATGCATCTACATCTGTCAAACCAAAATAAGACATGCGTATATATATTCTTTAAAATAAATAATATTTCAAGTAAATCAAGTGATCGCCCAAGTAGAACCCAAAGCATTATTTTAATATGGATAATATGGATAAAATTAAATAAAGATTGAGAAACAGAAACAGAATCAATTCGTTTTAAGTCGTATATCAGTTAAATAAACCGGTAGCAATATCAGTTTCTTCCCAATTTATATATAAATTTATATTGTTTGTTTTTTACTTTTTTATTTATAGAATCTTATATGCTGTGCAGCAGATGTGCTTGAAGGCAAGGGTGTTGTGCAAGTAGCTATAACTGTCTGCGAACTGTTTCGATTGCATAGAGGTCAAAATGACAATATCACTGAATCACCAACTAGATTGATAAGATCATCTTTATCCCCATCACCAGTTATATAGGCCAACAAAAAACAAAACACAATTTCCTAAGATTTTATTCTTACGTATTCTTATGTTTTAGATAAGTTTATATTCGTATTTTATTTATGAAGATTTATTTAGTCTTAGTCGTTCTGTACATACCCAAGCATTTCAATTTGATGTGCCGTGAAGTTAAACACATTCTAATCATCTTTATTTAAAGTAAGGTCATTTTTTCCTCAAGCTTCAGTATATTTAATAGAACATATCAAATTTAGTTAATGAGAAATAATACTCGTTTATATGGTGGTTAATTTTGTTTGCATATATGCATGAATATGTCTTATATGTATAAAAACGCCATTCTTGATGCAATAACCTTATGTTAATAACTAATATGTTTAAAATTTGTCAAAGTTGCATATGGATTTATGCAAGGCAAGATATCTTCTAGTTTACTCCTTTAGTTTATGTAACGAATTATGTTTCTTTCCTATTTGTAATTATATGTTATTATATATTAAATATGGAAATGAGAAAATTTCCAAAATAATTGTGTTGATAATACAAAATAAGTTCTTAAGGAAATAGGAAGACGAGCGCGCTGCAATTTCGTAAGGGCAAATTGTGTTTATTTTTTCGAACCGTAATATAAATACTTCAAATATATGTATTGGTGTATTTGTTTTTGAAAGTGTATGAATATATTGTTCTTGTTAGTAGTGACTTAATGTGCTTGGGTGCTTCTTAAACGTTTAGAAATTGTCTTATATAGCGAAATTGGCTTTTACTTGCAGTCAATTTATAATCACACTCATCCTTTCATCAAGCTTCGTAAACTTTTAAATATTTGTTTATTTAATATTCTGGACATTAATAGATATAAAAGGTGTTAATATCCCAATGTCTGCAAATATACAATAGGTTTATCGGCATAAATGACAGTCAATCGTTTTTCAGGAAAAAATATATCACTACTACGAGGGTGGTCCGATAAGTACTTAGCCTCACCGCTAGATGGCGCCAGTATCGGAAGAGCAACTTACTATCGTGTAGTACATTATAGTAGACGGTTTCACCGCGTGTGGAAGCGGGAGTGTCCGCGGATTTTAGAAAAATGGAAAAAGAGCAATATCGGTCGGTGATCGGATTCTTGTTTTTGGAAGGGAAATTCCGCAGCGAAATCAAAGAGTGTACGGTGACTCTTCTCCTTCGATGGCGACCATCAAAAATTGGTTTAACGTGTTTCAACGTGGTCGCACGTCGGTTTTTGATGAGTCACGTCCAGGTGCCCCGAACGGAGGATAACGTGACAAAAATCCACGATCTCGTATTGGCAGACCGCCGATAGCTGAGACAGTAGGCATATCAAAAGATCGCGTGGGTCATATCCTGCATGAAATTTTGGGCAGGAGAAAGCTGTCGGTGCGATGGGTGCCGCGTTTGCTCACTCCGGACAACAAGCGCAACCGTGAGACCACTTCAGAGCAGTGTTTGACGCTGTTTAAGCGCAATCCGAAGGAGTTTCTGCGTCGTTTCGTGACAGTCGACGAAACATGGATCCACTGGTAAACACCAGAGACCAAGGAACAGTCGAAACAGTGGACTTCAACCGGCGAAGGTGCTCCGAAGAAGGCGAAGACTGTCCCATCGGCCGGAAAGGTGATGGCCACCGTTTTCTGGTATTCACAAGGTGTGATCCACATCGACTACCTAGAGAAGGGCAAAACGGTCACAGTACTATACTATGCCAAATTATTGGGCCGATTCGACGTCGAATTGAAGAAAAAACGTCCCCACTTGGCGAAGAAAAAAGTGCTCTTCCACCATGATAACGCACCGGCTCACATCTCCGCCCTCGCCACGGCCAAATTGGTCGAATTGGGCTACGAACTGCTGCCCCATCCACCGTATTCTCTAGATTTGGCCCCGTGCGCCTTCTTTTTGTTTCCAAACTCGAAAAAGTCACTCGCCGGGCAGAAATTTCAGTCGAATGAGGAGGTCGTCGCCGCCACGGAGGCCTACGAACGGGTTAAAGAAGTTGGAGCATCGCTGGGTCAAGTGTATCGAGCTAAAAGAAGACTATATTGAAAAATAAATCGCCATTTCTCCAAAATGTTTGTTTTTCTTTTGTAGGCTAAGTACTTATCGGACCACCCTCGTATATACAATACACTTGTAGCATCAAGTGATTCTTTATGATGAGCGATCCGAAAATCCTAGGCTCTGCCTCATCATATCGAACACACTATCGGCAACCAAACTTGGTCAAAAATAGCAAAAAGAATATAAGAAGCTTATTCGTAAATCGAAGAATGATTCCTATAAATCCATCTGCGAAAAGATTAAATCCCTGAGCGCGACCAGCAACTTGGTTGATGTTCTTAACCGAGAAAAATCGAAAAAGCTGGATGCACTCTTAGTTTACTGCTTCAGACCCAATTCCCGGGAAATCAGACTGTCATCGGCTCGTTGCACACTCCTTCATTGGTAACTGCGACTGAAACGATGAAAATAACTCGGCATAGCTGGTATATTGCGTCACGCGTGGCAACGACTGATGCCATTGAATTTATATCGTTAGATAATCGCTTTGCCCAGATAATGCTGGCGGGGTTTTTCGAAATTTCAATTTTTCATTTTTTGGGAATATTTTGAAGGAAAAAACGCGATTTTTTCGGTTATTTGTTATTGTAAAATGAAAAATATTAGCAAATTTGAAAAAAACTCTCCAGCGTTACCTCGTAAATTCTGTACAGAAATAGTGTTCAAAATTTCAAAACGATCGGTGCAGTAGTTTTGAACTTATGAGGGGCACCGACTTTGAAAAGGTGAGTTGTGCGAAAACCGCTTTAAAGTTTTGAACACTAAAAAAATTGGGATGAAACGTTCATAAGCGAGTTCTATCGGCTTACCTCACACTGAATCATCGATGCCAGGTTCATAAAGGATGTTGCAATCATCCATGTCCAAAGCATCTTTTTGCTCCTGTCTACGATGACGTAAACACCTGAATTTATTCTTGCACTAGACGGAACATTTGTAATCAGTTTACAGCTTTCGCACGACACTTTGATGTTAAATCCAAGGCCTTCTTTCTTAGTCGAATGAAAATTTATGTTTCCATCACATTTTATACACTAGCGTAGTAATTGTTGAAAAGACTAATAAAAAAAATCTATTATCCTATAGTATTTTTGAAGATCCTCCGTAACTTGATCTTTAATGGTCACTTTTATTTTTTTAGCTGACGCGCTACTTGTTGAAATGTCTTCGTTTTTTACGTTTTTGCGGAGGTACAACTTTTCTAGATCGATATAATCTCGCACCAGTTGATGCTCTATCAGATCTTGTAATTTTTTTAGGCATTTTAGCAATATTTTAACACAAAACTGAACTGAAAATGATGCGAAAATCGGAAAGTGCGTGTACGTCTGCTCGATAGAACGTTTACTGCTACACTAAATTATATACTCTACATTGACTAAAGTTATAACACAGGTCTAAACACGTCTGTACTCGTTTTCAAATTTCTATAAAGAAAGATAGGGGTAAAGGTAAGGAATTCTATAGAAATCAAACCAGCGGCCAGGTAACAATAGCGCGCTCGAGTCAGGTAGGTATAAAACCCGACAGGTATAAATTTAGTCATAACTTCGTCAATTTTGCTCCGATCGACTTGAAATTTAGACACAACATTCTTGAGATATTATGCATTCATTCGAAAAAAAAAATTAAAAACCCCGTTTCCCTTTAGGCGAGTAAATCCTAACGTGCCGAGGATAAATAAGACAATTCAATTTAAATTTGATATACAAATCAACAATAAGTAAGCAGAATTTAAAAATGTCTAAAACTTTATTATATAACATATAGGTATAACATTACAAACAATTGTAACAAAAGAACTAAAACAATTTTAAATTCAAATAAACTACAATATACAGTGCAAAAAAAATGTATAACAAAGTTTATTTGAAGAGAAATTTTATCTATTCTCTATTCTATCTATTTGTCTAGATTTTTAGATGTATTTTGAAAATCATAAGATTAAAATGAAGTAATTGAATTTTTCTTCGGGCACTTTGTTGTACGTGCTGTTTTTATGCTGTGTAGGTTCTTGACATATATTATGTCAATCCAGCGAAACAATCCTCCGTACTGTGGTCAGTAAACACTGTGAAAGACATTGCGTATATCATAATTATCTTTGAAGGATTTATTATACCAACCTTCACAATTCTCACAATACTTCCTTTGTTCAGGAAGATCTCTTGGAACGGAATTTGTAGCCTCTGCTTCGTCTCCAGCTTCCTGTAAAGGACAATCTTCTGTCTCATGCAGATCAAATCGATCGCAAATATCACAAAACATTCTGGGTGCTGGTTTTCTTTTTGAAATCATGCTAAACATAAATGGCCTGTAAATATTTGAAAGACACAATTATATTGAAGCTCTGTGTAAAAAACGTGATCCTTATACATAGAAAGACTAGTTCCGATTTTATTATTTTTATCTTTAAAATAAAAAATTAAGATAAGGAAAATTAATCATAAAATAAGTGATGAAAGGGTTTGGTTTTGTTTTTGGCTGTTGTTTAAATATTAATCAGCAGAAATAGAAACGAGATTCCGACTTTGAACAATTATGTTCTTCAGTTTTTTTTTTCTTTGGTTTGACGCCCCCATAGGGGCACTTTATTAGCTTAATGCAAGCCTTAACAAAAAACTATAACTTATTAACAAGGTGGCAAGGTGGAAACGATTAAATAACCGATTCTAAGGCTGGACTTTTTGAGTTGAAGGTCGAAAAGATTGGTGTTAGCTTTGCGAAGCATTCTGGACATTGGTTCGAGGTAGTCATTATTTGTGCGGTGAGTGTTTATACGGAAAAGGGGCGTGGACCGAAGGTTACGTGGGTTGGTGTTAAGGGGAGTCATGTGCAATAATGAGGGGCTGTCAATGTTACCGCTGAGAAGGTCGTGAATAAATAGAATATCTGCAACATCACGTCGTTCTTTAAGGGGTTGGAGGTTGATTAATTTTAGGCGATCCGTATAAGGTGGTAAATTAAGGGGGTCGGCCCAGGGAAGGCCACGAAGGGCAAAACGGATAAACCTGCGTTGAATAGCTTCAATACGCGTAGTATGGGCTTCGTAAGAGGGGGACCAGACTTGTTAACATATTCGAGAAGGGCCGTAACGAAACTGATGTATAATGAAACGTTTCACGAAACTGAGGACAGAGTTAGCACGTTTGATAATGTTGTCGATATGGAGTTCACGGTCACAAACAAGCCGTAGATCAACCAAGTATTTGACAGGGAGAACGTTCTCATTACGAATAATGTAGGCTCTGGGTGGTGAGGAAGAGCGCTTTCGGGAGTAAGTGATGGTTTGGCATTTACTGACATTGAGCTCGAGATGGTTTTTTTTGACACCAAGTAGTGAACCTGTTCAGGTCCAATTGGAGAGAGCACGAGTCGACAGAAGAAGATATGTGTTTAAATATTTTCATATCATCGGCATATATGGAGAGCTGAGAGTTCAGAATAACGCTGTCAACATCATAAATGGTTAGAATAAATATCAGTGGGCCGAGATGACTACCCTGCGGGACACCGAAGGTAGCATTAATTGGATCAGAGATAGAAGATCTGAAGATAACGTTATACAGACGATCTTCAAGAAAAGATTTGATCCATGAGATAAAACCGGGAGAGAAACCGAGGGCAGTGAGCTTGAGGAGAATAATTTGGTGAGACATTTTGTCAAAGGCTTTGCCGAAGTCAGTGTCGACAACGTCTACTTCTTTGTCAGCTTCGAGTGCACACAAACATTGTGAAACAAACTCGACTAGATTAGTGGTTGTCGATCGACCTTGTTGGTTAGGAGAAAATATGGATTTGCAGTGAAAAAATAGTGCATCATAAACGATGCTCTCGAAAAGTTTGGGTATGCATGAGAGCTTGGCAATGGGACGATAGTTGGACACATCATTTTTCAGTCCTTTTTTGTGGACTGGAATGATATAAGCATAACCTTAGGAAAGAGTCCTTGAGAGATAGAGCGGTAAGGTGTAGAATAAGATGGTTCGCGCACTTTTTTAATACTATGGCAGGCAGACAGTCGGGATCGGGAGAGTAGTCGTCCTTTAAGTTGCGTATTTTTTCGGCGATTAGGTCGGGAATTATGTTCAGTGAAACAAGAGACGTCTGTGAGCAGTCTTTCAAATATCGAAAATAGTCGTCATCGGGTGAAGATCCTGGTCGGTGAATGATTGGCTGAAGAAATGAGCAAAGAAGTTGGCAATTACTTCGGGTACGTTGGAAGAATTATTGAGAAAATTAAATGTAGCGGGGTAACTATCGGTTTTTCTTTTTGTATTAATGAAGTGAATGAAACACTTGGGGTCAGAAATAAGGGCGGATTGCATTCTGTTCAGGTATCGAAGGTAGAGTGATTCACAAAGCTGTGCAAATTTTGTATAGGACTGCATGTAATTAGAAAGGTCTGATGCAGAGGAGGATCTAAGATAGGCGTGCCAATTTATGTTTCTTTTAGTCTGTTCAGTGACGCTGTTCTGGACTGTTCTGGACAGAAAAGTACAACTTTTGCTGTTCAGTGACAAAAATTTCTGTCCGAAAATGTTCTGATTTGTGTTCAGTGACGGTTTTCCCGACACTTCAGAACACGATTTTCTGCACCTACTCTGGAGTCAGAACAGATTCGTGAAAAGTGTCAAAAGCAGCTGTCAGCTAAAGTTCACGCTAAAACATACATATCATCACTGAAAAATGTTGTTGACGAGTCACTAATCACAGTAATTTCACTATTAGTGCCCACCACAACTCTTCCAAAGCATTTTTATGTGAATTCACTTTTGTTTATTATTTAATTCTAACACATGTTTATTACAATAGGACATATAAGATGTTTTTCGCTTTTTGACAACTAACATACGGCTGTACTTTTCTGTTCTAACTTGATCTGACAGTTTTCACGAATCTGTGCTGTGCTGTCCTGTTCTGATCTGATCTTTTCGTCACTGAACAGACTATTTTATTGCGCAAAGAGCGCAGTTCCGTGGTATACCAGGGCGGAGATGAAGTGTAGTTCTTTTTTGGTGAGTATGGGACTGAGAGAATGAAGCAGTTGAGGGTTTTGGTCAAAATAGCGCAGCGGTTTCGTTTAAGGATATGTGTGAGTTAGGATTTAGGAGGAAGTTAAGATTAACATTGTTGAGCAGATTATTTAGTTTCGCGAAGTCAGCTTTCCGGAAATTGAAACAGTACGTATTTTCGGAGGGAAGAATAGTAAATTAGGTCTCGGGTGAAAGAGTTACCGATTGAGGCGGATGAAGGGGGTCTAAAGTAGAGATAAAATGGTTGCTCGGGGTAACAACGCAATTTACGGCATCAGATGAGAAAATCAGGTCGAGTTGTCTGCCCATGTTATTGGTGATGTTACTAAGTTGCAGAAGGCCGGAGTTAGAGAAATGATCCGTGAAGAGGAGGGGTTAGCGGCGATATAATGGGTCTCAACATCGAATTGAAGCCACAGATGATAATGATGTCATTGGGTTCGACGAGATCAACGGCGAGTGGGTAGCAATGTGTGGGCTGTGAGGCTCTTAAGTAACAGCAGGCAAGATAGAGTTTCCGTTTAGGGAGACTTATTGAGGCACTAGTGAAGATGAAGTCATCGGAATTCGACGATTTGAAGGACAAGGGATCATAGAGGCTGTGGATTGCTTAGAGAACTTCGCGACCATCCGGATCGGCATTGTTGTCGCGCCCATCGGCCCGAAACAGAAGGAAATCTGAGGTGAATAACTCGCTGTCTCCAATGCTGGAGCATAAATTCGTTTCAGTTAAGGCAAATATATCGTATGGTAGGTTTTGGGAATTAAGGAGTACTGCGGAGATTTTGGTGCGTAACCCTCTGACGTTCTGATGGTACAGGGATATGTAAGATATTTGTAAGAAATATTCGATGGGTGTGGAGATGTAGTGGTGTTTAGGTTAGGATTTAAATCAGTTTTTGAACTTGGAGCGGGTATTTGGGCGGCGAATGTGGAGAGGTCGTTATTTACATCAATGGGAGTGATATTAAGGCTTTCGTGAAACCGGATAAAGGTATTTTTTAACCCGTTGGGATCTGTGGCTAACCCTTCTTGGTGGATTGAAACTAGGACGTTAGTTTTAGTTTTACCGTCGATACAAATGGAGTCAGGTTTGTCGTGAAGGTACCTCTACCTGTATATTTTCGTAGATTGTTCTCTCTCTTAAACGGGACATAGCGGTCTTCGGCTTTAGGCTCGGCGAGTTGTTTGGTGAGTTTGGCCGTGGGAGGGAGAAGTGGATCTAAGAAAGAGAGGGAGGAGAGAGGGAAGGTCGTGTTGTGAAAAGCTGAGGAGGTGGAGGGGCTGGAGGGGGTGTTGTAAGAAGCTAAGGAGGTGGAGGGAGTTGGGTTCAGAGTGTGAGAGTGTATAAAATGTGGGTACTGATGATACGTGCGACTGTTGTGAGAAGCCTGGGTGTTGGTGTGCTTCTCTAGACTTGTTGACTAGTTGATATTTGTATTTGACGAATAAATAAAAATGCCAGCTGCCTATGAAATTTACAGTTTGTTGTCTGCCGTTGCATTCCTTCGATCAGACCGTATTCTTAGCCTCACTATATGTTAGAATAAACACATTTAATAGTATAGTGCTACTTACTTTTGGTAGTCAGTTGTTGAAAGTTCTTCTAAAGCTATGATTTTAGCTTTTAAACAGTCGTTTTTTTGTTGCATGTCTGCAATGATCGAATTCAAGAAACTTATTTGTGCTGTTTTATCATCGACATCCGCCTAGGCAAAAATAAAAATGTACATATTGCGACAATGTAATATTAGAATGTGTACCTTGAGATCTAGAGATGATTGCGATTGAAAGCTTGGACTATCCGGTGAACTTGAATCCCGAGTATCGATTTGATTGCTGTTTCTCGTTTTATTTGATGAAGAGATACGGTCATTATTCAGTTTTTCGTAACTTTCTTTCAAAGTTTCAAACTTTTCAGCCAGATCGTTAAAATAATTTTGTAACGTCGAAGATTTTTCCTCTGTTGCCTTGATGACATCCGTTTTCACCTGCTTCTTTGATATTGATCGGATATTTGCTTTTAAGCTTTTCATTTGATTGGCAACAACATTTACAAGCTGGTTAACTTCTTGGAGCTGACTATCTAAATTAATACTATCACTATTCGTTGTATTCGAGGTAACTCTTGCGGCACTGCCGAAGAGTTTAGAATTTTTACAAGTAGCAGGGGGTTCGCTATATGCTCGTTTCACCTCACCGTTAATTGTGAGTTCTAAATTTTGTATGTTCATTTTCAATTGCTGAATTATATCATTATTTTGTGTAAATTCCTCGTAAGGCTTTCGTTCCAACTCGGCATTCACTATGCGAAGAAGAGTACACAAGTCTTTGTTTGAATTGTCAACATCTCTTTGATGTTCACTTGGTGGTGTATGAGAGTTAGGTACATTTTCACGGAGTGTTTCTAAATCTTGTTTTAATTGAGCGTTTTGTTCGAGCAAACTTTGGTACTTGCTTGTAGCATCCTCAAGTTCGCAAATAACGTCCAAATTTTCCTCTTCCAACGTTTTATATTTGTCCTTGCTGCTAAGTAACTCTTCTTGCATGTGCTTGTATTCCTTGGCAAACGCTTCGTCGTTTGATATGCTGTTTTTGAGTTGATCGGACATATTAGGATTCTGACTATAACACTTTGTTAATGACCCTGACTGAGTTTTATGTTCGTGCTGCTCAGCTAGTAAACCGACTTCATTTTGATTATCCTTAATGTTTTCCTTACTTGTTTCTAGTAGACGTTGACGGTCCGAATCCATGCTTTTGTAGTTTTCTACAATGTTAATTTTTTCAGTCTCGAGCTTCTTTATCAGATCTTCCTTGCACTGCAAAGAAGTTTGCAGTTTATTATTGACCTCCATGGATTCCCTATACTTCGAATCGAGTTCTTCGAGTTTTAGTGTAATATCTAGCTTCGAAACACTCGCTTCTTTCGCACTTTCTTCGCAGCTTTTAAGTTCTTTCTTAAAATTCTTGTTCAATTCGGAAAGGTTTGCGCAATCAGTTTGCACAGTTTCAAGTTTGCGTGTGAGATCTATCTTATCTAATTCAAGTCTTTTTGCTCTCTCTTCAGTACATATAATAATTTGCTGCATGTGATCTCTAAAATCACACATTGTTTCGTAGGTGGTGGTCAGTTTCATGTGCTTTTGCGAAAGTTCAGACTTTTCGACTTCCAATTGATCCAATCTAGTCTTAGTTGCTTTTAGATCTTGTTCAAGTTTACTATTTAATTCTGATAGCTCCTTAACATTTGATGAAACGTCCTCAAGAGTTTGTGAAACATCATGTTTTGATTCATCAATTTGCCTTTTCTCATCTATATTTCTTTCCAGTTCTTTTTCGAGCTTCTCTTTGACCTCGGACAAGTTTCTGGTATTGGAAAGGGCATCTTCAAGCTGTCGAGCTAAATCGAATTTTTCGGTTTCAATTTGTCTGTGTTTTTCCTCGTTTTCTTTTATATTTAACTGTGTTTTTTCATACTGTTCGGACAGATTTTTATAATTAGAACTCACTTCTTCGAGTTTTCGCGAGATTTCAAAGTTGTCAGTTTGAAGCTGTTTGATTAGATCCTCCTTCTTTTGAGAGTCTTGTTGGAGTTTTTCGTTTGCTTCTGAGAGAACCTTAGAGTTTGAAGTAAGAGTTTCTTGTTTTTGGGCGTTTTCGAACACATTAGTTTTAAGAAGTTTATTTTCTTCTTCAACTAATTTCAAGTCGTTCTGTAGCTTTTCGTTCATTTCTAACAAGCGATTGTAATTCGTGTTTGTATCTTCTAGCTGTCGTGAGATTGTAAATTTTTCGAGTTCAAGTTGTTTTGTAGTATCTTCGTTACTTTTAAGGTCTTCTTGCAGTTTAGTATTTATATCTGATATATCTTTGTGGTTTGAGTTGGCAACCTCAAGCTTCTGAAGGACATTGAAATGTTCTAATTCCAGTTGCTTAACCCTTTCTTCCTTGCGATTCAGCTCCTGTTCAAGTTTATTGTTCAAATCAGATAGAGCACCTTCACCTTGCGATGTTAATTCCTTTTGTAGATTATTTTTTAACTCGCATAGCGTTTCGTACTTTAATGACAAATCTGCATGGTTTTGCGAAATGTCGAATTTCTCTACCTCAAGCTGTTTTATTTTCTCTTCGGCTGTTTCAAGGTCTCGTTGCAGCTTCATATTCAAGTCTGTTGCATTTTGATGACTTTGAGTGATTTCATCTAGTTTCTGTGTAACATCAAATTTGGACGCTTCGAGGCTGTTGATTTGTTCTTCGTAGTTTTTGAGCTCTTGCTGCAGCTTGTCGGCTAGCTCGGATAAGTTTTGGTTGCTCAATGTTAATTGCTCAAGATTTCGTGAAGCATCGAATTTTTCGATCTCAACTTGTTTTAGTTTTGCCTCGACAGATGTTATTTCTTGTCCCAATTTATTAACCTGAGCTAGCAGATCCTCATTTTTGGACCTTGTGACTTCAAGCTCTCTGGAACTATTGAATTTTTCCACCTCTGAATTCTTAGTGGCTTCTTCAGCTGCTTTTAGTTCTTGCTGAAGCTTCTCATTCAAATTGGTTGTGCTTTTTAGTTTTAAATCTATATCCTCCACTTGTCGGCACTTTTCAAAGTTGTCTTGTTCAAGCTGTTTAAATTTCGAACAATTCTTCCGAATTTCTTCTTGCAGTTCAGCGTTAGTTTCCAACGATTTCTGCAATTCCGACGAGATTTTCTCAAACTCCTTTGTGATACTGGACTTTTCAGTCTCCAAATTTTTGTAAGAAAGTTCGATAGCTTTAATCTCATTTTCGAGCTTTTCATTTAATTGTTTTAGGGTGGAACAATTTGCAATTTCACTTTCCAATTTGCTTACTATATTAGCTTTGTCCACTTCCAACTCAGTGATTTTGTCCGTTAAAATCTTGTTGTCTTTCGTCAACTCTTTTAACCGCTCTTCATTTAATACAATTTCTTCATTTAGTTCACTTTTTTGCCTGCCTAGGTCTTTACAATTAGCCGTGACAGTAACAAGTTGAGTCAACATGTCCGACTTCTCCATTTGGAGTTGTTTAAAATCTGCCTTGGAAGTATCAAGATCCTGTTGCAGTTTTTCATTAAGGTTCGACAATCTCTCATTCTCGCAACTTAGCGCCTTCAACTTTTGGTCAAATTCGCTATTTTCTAATTTTAACTGGGAAACGATTTCTTCATAGGTCTTTAATTCTTGTTGGAGTTTATCGTTAAAATTGTTGGCAATTTCTTCTTTTTGTTGAGAGAGCACCTGTTTTTCTAACCCTAATTGCTCGATGGCGTCTTCTTTGACTTTTAGCAAAGCTTCTAAGCTTGCGCATTTTTCTAAAATGTTTACCTTGTCGGTTTCTAATACTCCAAATTCTTGAATAGCTAGCTCAATACTGGCACAGAGTTCAGTCATAAGTTTACTTCTTTTTGAGGTTAATATATCTCGAATGTTATCATTAGAGGTTTCGAAATAATTCCTTAGTTTTTCTTTGAATTGAGATTTATCATTTTCTCTGCGTTTTAATTGCAATATTAAACTTTGAAACGCAGCCGTTATCTGCGAGAGATCTTCGGGATCTTCTCGATTTTTATGTGTTGCACTAGCCTCCGATACATTAACTTTTCCTAACTCATTCGTGCTTAGCTCGCTGGCTACTTGTTCCTTAGGTGAGTAACCGGCCTCACTTGCTGTGTAAATGAGAAACAAAATAATAACCGGCATACAAATTTTATAGCAAAATGTTTACTTTGGGTCAAGGCTTGAATTTTCTGTTCTAGGTCCACGATTTTTTCCTTATACACCTGCGTTTGTGCCTGCAAATACATTTCAATGATTTATACAATTTGTTCAGGTTTTCTTAATCGAATTATTATCAAAGGTTATTCAAAATTTGTCAAAGCTAGGTAACTTACGCTAAGCTTGTGTACTTTTTTGGCCATCAATTAAAAAATAAGGTTCGACAACCCTTGTATTAAATATAATTTTATCGTCTCCTTGGTTGGAATTCTAGAAATCTCAGAGGTTCGACGAAAATTTTAGAAAATATTTGATAGTGTGCGGTTCTCACAAAGCTTGTTCTCACTGGGGCTCGAATGCCCTCTAACTTAACCAGTCTCAAACCAGTTTAATATAACACTTATGTCAAAGCTATATGATATCAAAGGCAGATAACTAACGGGTAGTTTACCTGGTGTTGACCGTCAATCGAAGTTTTTATTCATTTTTGAATAATTCGATATTAAATCTGATTTTTACGACCACTATTTTTCAAACTGCCTTCAACAATTGAAGGGTTGTAAGTCTAAAGGGTCTAAATGCCAGTTTTATTTTTATTACGAAAAAACATAACAAAAAAAAATCAGCTAAATAATTAATTATTTTTATTTAAATCAATTCAACACATATCTTGTAACTACAAGAAATTGTAAAAAATTGAAAAAAAAATATAAATCAAAGGAATTAATTCAAAATAAACATTCATTATTTTAGAATGTCTATGCCCTTTCAAGTAATTTTGAAAAGTGTCTAAGTGCCTCTATAAAAGATAAAAAAAAGTTCTCAGACTTCGGTTTGGTTTATCAAATGTTCATAGAATGCTTAATTTTCGTTGGGTATGTATGGTGGCATGTCCTTCAAATCCTTTAATTTTTCTTTTAAAATACTATTTCGAGCTTCTAACGATGACAATATGTAGTTATTTAATTGGTTTGGAGACTTGCTTATGTTTAAAAATGTTGGCACTGTCCCACAGTATTGAGTCATTGCGCGATTCTATTACCTCAACACGAGGTAACTTATCTTTTTCAATGCGGATCTTTAACTTTGGTTTAAAACACTTAACAACTTCCTTTCTTTTTTCAATTTGAGCAAATTCTCAATCGCAGGACATGAAGCAGTGACCACTGACCAAGTATTTCTGATCAATGTCATAAATGCCACTAAGTAGATCAATTCAAAAAGAACCATTCTGTTTTTGTTCTGTCCTATGCAGATATCACTTACAAATTACTGCATGCTAGTTCTCTCTAAAGTTTTGGATGACAAGGTATTTAGTACCTTGAATACGGAAGAACCAACTTCGTTATCGCCTCTTCCCGCATATGACTCATTCCAGAGGCACATGAAAGCTTGTTGATTGTCCGCAATATGATCACATAGGTTGTAGCATGATGTCTGCTCTAAAACATTTGACTATGTGTCAGTGTTAGTATGAAAAATATTTGTTGCATATTCATAGCAATCTGTGTTACTACCTAGTTACTGAGATTATATTGAATGAGCTTTTATAGCTTTTTGTGAACCCTCAGCTTTGCGATGATGCATTCAAGCTCTGCAGTATACTTCCTTCCGAGCTTTTCACTTTTACGTGCAATAAATAGCACTTTGGACAAGTATCGGTTCTTGATAGTCCAAATTTCAAATTAGGAAACTTTTCTTTAAGGGTAACATAGTAAAATCTGTAGTTAACAGGAGAATTAGGGTATTTTTCTTTAAATGCCATGAATAAACGGTTAATATTCAAGTCAGGGCTTAGATAGAACTTTTAGGTATCATGTCGACTGTAATGACTTTCCTGATATGGGAATGATTATATATGTTCTATTACAAGATTTTCTACAACGGGAGTGTAATTTAGTCAACTAACCGCTCACAAACAATAAACCCATGCTAAAAGATACCACTACCTGCTAATTCGCCCCGAACGCACACAGTGACCCTTTTAAGGTGAAAGTTCGTTGGCACTTAGACACTACTACAACTTTATTTGGATCCATTTGGATATTATTAGCGTTGGCACTTACGATTGTATTTTCCCAAAAATATTGACTTTTGATTTTTTTGCATTTAGACCCTTTAGACTTACAATCCTTCAATTTTAGCCGACTGTCTTGATTTTCCAGGCATGAGTATATAAATAACAAACTATTTGATGAACTTATAATCCTCGAACAAGTTGCACTCTATTTTTATTTAAATAAACTTTTCAAATAATTACAAAAAAATATGAATACAGCTATGAATTAGCAAATATATGAAGCAGCTTCGTAATATCTTTAGGCCCTGACCTTATCCTTGAATTTTCTTTCAGCCTGTAGCACAAGCTTTTTTTTTGTGGGCGAATTAATTTTGAAGAATTTTTCAACGCAGTCTTTCATCAGATATGGCATTAGTTATTACTTACTTTCAACAAATATTTATGTTAAATAATAATGACAGACTTTATTTAAAATCATTTAAATAAGTCACTTAAAGCAAGACTTTGGCAGGATATTTTTTTTTTCGAAAGCTTCACCTTCCTACAAGAATGTTATTTTATAATACCTTACTTTTAAGTACATCCAAAATTCTGAAAATGTTAACTTAGCATCGACAAATTCAAGTCCGATTTTTTAATCAGTTGATAAGCATTCAACCTTAGAATAAACATTTTATGTCCTGCTTGTGGGTTACTTAGCTTACCTGTATGGCCTGGTTAAGTTATTTTTGAATAACACAACGCAAATATAAAACAAATTCAGAAATGTCAATGGACTGGGGTGTAAGGCTACCAAATAGCTAAGTGGCTTATGTATGTCGCCCAAAGCTAAATAAAATCAATAAGTTTCGATCAAATACAATTATCAAAAAAAAAAAAATTATCCGTGGGTCAAATGATTACCATTAGCAGAAAATTTGTCTTAAGAAATTAAAAGACAGAACTGTGCTACTCATCCTATATGAATTTAACTTATTTTGGTATCGTTAAACATAAACACTTACGACAACTGAGCAGGAGTACATAGAACCATCAGTTTCAATATCACTTAAGCGCTATCCTACCTACGATCAATGTTAATTAACAAGCATAATTGACGCATTTTTTTCTCAAGTAACATTGATGAAAAATCGCCTCCACACGTATCAATTAACATTGACAATATTTTTAAGTAAATTCCGTTTAGTCGTTTCATATGTGTCTTTGAGAATGGACAACAACGGCTCCGACTGTGGCATTCCTATCAATTTCTAATAGTTAAGCGACGCTTTTGCCTTAAATCTTTATTCATTTATCTCGATAATTTTACTTTCCACAAACACTCATATTCTCGACATGTTTCCAGAAATTCACTTAAAAATTCCCGTGTACATTGTCGAAAATCAGACATCTTGCCTCTACGATTACTATTTGCAAATGAAAACATTGACGCACCCAATACATCATCATGAAAATTTACGAAAACCAAATCAGTTTTGGTTAAATATACGTACTATTTGATTGACATAAAAACTTCGTCTGATAACTTCGTCTTACATTTAGCTCATCTCCACAAAATGTTGCTTCTTCGATAGAGTATTGCAATTCCTCTGTTTTACTCCTCTCTTCAATTAATTTATTTTCCAAGTGTGTAATTTTTATTTTGAGCTGTAATTAAAATGAAACTATATATAAAAATACAATATTTATCAAACAACATCAGATTAAGCATTAATATTCGTTATTTTGTTATAGGCTTTATAGTATATTCCAAGACGTATTAACAGAAGAAATAATAGTGAAAATAAGTTTAGTTTAACTTTCATAACTACGAGTTCAATAGAGAAACAAATGAAAAATATACACTTTGTCAAGAAAGTGAAAAACAAATTAGTCAAAATAGCTTTATTCGATTTTTCTTTTTCAATATACGAGTATTATTACTCAGATCGAGGAAACGAAATAACGCAAAATGCAAATCACTAAAAAAAACAACAACAAAAACCTCATAAATTAAAAACTCAAAAAAAAACTTCTGTCAAGTAAGTATTTACACTTTTTAATAAATTCAAAGAAAAAGCGTTTTTTTTTCGAATTAATACTTAGTATGACCACATTTTGCTTCAACCTGTAATTTTTTTTATATAGCCGATTAATTTTTTTAGGTCGTAATTGGTTGGAATTTTAGCACATTCTTCTTTCATATACCATTAAAGTTGAATTCGGTTCTTGGGGCAACTTCTTGACACGCTTTTTTTAAATATGCCCATGGCTGAGTACTGTATTCGTTAGCAAACTGTAAACGTTTTCGCACATTTTGAGTCAAGAGTAATGGTTTTTTCGAGCAACTCTTGATTAATACTTATGTTTTACTAGCACTTGCCTTACGATCTCATGGGAAACGTGTATGCTATGTTTATGCTCTAGGTCCGTTGACAAAGATTTAATTGAGCTTTGAGGATTGTCACATATTTTCTCAATTAAACAACGTTCGTTTCTATTGATTATTATCTTGGCTTTTCTTTGAAATAATCTCTCTAACCGATTTTCACATTCCGCTCGATTAATAATATTTTGAACAGTTTTTCTGGATAAATTTAATATCTCAACTATTTCCGCAATACTTTTTCCTTTATGATAGTTGTAATAGACCAACTATATTGCATAAAAAGATATTTTTTTGCCAGGCATATTGAACAAATCAAGAACTAATCAAATTCACATAAAATCAGAGGTACAGTACAGCCTCGCTAGTCCGGACATTAGCTAGCCCGGACAGTAGTCCGGACACTTTCAAAATTTTACCTCTAGTATCCGGACCAATTATTCAATTCATACATACATGTGTTATAATTTGACTGTTCAATGGAAATATGTTTGTTCGTAGAATTACGAGAACTTTTTTTTTTTTTTCGTTATGTAATAGGCTATTTTTTACCGTTGCAATTTTTGCAATGCGAGCATTATTTGCATTATTGGATAGCATACACTGTTATAAATATTCTATCAAATTTTTAAATCGAAATTCCAATTATTTCGGTCGCTAAATCGTTTTTCGTAGAAAGGGAACGGAGCGGGACATCTTTTTCTGCGCCTGTACCTTTCTAGGGTACTTAGGTTCTATAACTTCGTAAAATAAACTGGCCAATCATTTCAGTTCGCTTTCGACATCCACCATTGATAGACCTATGAAAAACGAATTATCTAAAATTTTCGAACTCCAAACTTTGAATGCGTTTTTCTCGGAACGGCAGAATTTTCAAGCTTTTCATTTCAAATTTTGGGAGAACATTTTTCACGTCATTCTCTATCGACCTATGGAAGCTTTTTTTTATGAAATCTTCCTATTTTTTTTTACGAAAAATTGTCGAAAAAAAGGTCAAATTCTATACGTTTTGTTCAAACCGCCGCCATTTTGTCAAATTAAAAAAAAAAAGAAAAGAAAACCTCCATAGGGAGATAGCGACTTTCCTGCAGATTAATAATCTTTTTGAACTTTTTGTTTCAGTTCAAAATTAAGGTCGCAATCATGGCCACCATATAGGACCTTTTTTTTTACGATACTTTTCTTAATTGTTGAAAATTGTTTAAACTATTGTACACTAAATAAATTAACATAAAAAAAATCATTTTGTATTTATCCTGAATATCTATATTTATTAAAAAAAAAAACCGCGAAAATTAGGGATTCTTCGGAAGGTCACACTGAGATGATCCCTTACCGAACATTTGCTCAAAGACAGTAACATTACTTATTTCACAATTATCATGTCTTCTGGAAAGAAAAGAAAGCACGTAACTTTGACACTTTCTGAGAAATGCAAGATATTAGATGAAATTGAAGCTGGCAAATCAGTTAGGCAAGAAGCTGATATTTATAAAGTCTCGACATCAACCGTTTTCGACATAAAAACTAACAAGATGAAAATTCCAAAATTTGTATCTAACATATTTCAAGGATCAGGTAAACTGAGAATTTGAGTTATAGGAATGTGGACCTTCTTTTCATGGACATTTAACGATTGGTCGAAGGTGAACATCCAGCTGTAGAATAAGCTTTAATGACATGGTTTATACAACAAAGAAATCATCATGTGCCAATTTCAACCAATATGATTCAAACCAAAGCCAAATTTTTCTACAAAGAAATGACAGGAAACGATGACTTTGCAGCAAGTTCAGATTGGTTGGAAAAATTTAAATATTTGTGGCGAAAAGATTTCCAACGACGTTGCTGCTGTGAAGCCTTTCCAAGAAAAAAAATGAACATAACCGAAGAACAAGTTTATAATGCTGATGAATCAGCTGCCTTTTGGAGAATTCTTCCAGGGACGACATGGGTTGAAAATGAAATGAAAAATCTGCTCCTAGCTGAAAAATATCGAGAGATCGCGTTACTTTTATGCCTTGCTGTAATGCTGCAGGAACTCATAAGTTACCCCTTTTAGTAGTCGGAAAATCAGTAAATCTAAGGGCATTTAAATACGTTGATCTTCCAGTAGTATATAAAGCTACTAAAAAAAGGGTGGATATTGACAACGATTTTTTTTGGAATGGTTCAAGAATTATTTTATCCCAAATGTGAAAAAGTTTTTGACAGACATTAATATGCCATTAAAAGCGCTATTGGTTTTGGATAATGCCCCATCTCATCTCAAAGAGGTGGAAATAAACTTTGATCCCAACTTCAGAGTTTTATTTCTACCATCTAATTGTACGGCAGTGTTGCAACCGATGGATCAAAATGTAAATAAAAATATAAAGGTAGCATATAGGAAGCAACTGCTGACCCACATTCTACTAGAAGATGATAAAAATATTTCAACAGTCTTAAAAAAATCGATTTGCGAGATGCAGTTTTCCTTATAGATTCTGCTTGGAAAGGTATTGGAGAGATAAATATTAAAAAGAGTTGGTCAATGTTATGGTCAGAATTGGGATCCCAATGGAATGATGAAGACCTTATACCATTTGCACAGTTACGCCAAAAAATTTACTGTGATTCATCGCTTGATGACTTAAACAAAATTCACGGTTTAATTAAAATCGTTGACCCAAATGGTAACACATCTATGGAGAAATAAGTAAATGGGCAACTGGTCAAAATGAGTTCTTTTACGATTTGTCCGACGAAGACATTATCCAGCCCGCTTTAGGAATCCAACAAAATTTTGAGGAAGATGACGAAGAAGACAGTTAAGAAGTTCAAAATGAAAATAAAAAAGTTGCGAAAGTTTCACATAGTGAAGCAAGGAAAATATTCGTCAGGGGCATTCAGTGGGCTGAAGAAAATAATGCATCGCACGGCTACTGTAGAAATTTCAGCCGGATCGGGTTCGTAGTTTTGTTTTGACCGCGTGTGGAAACGGGAGTGTCCGCGAATTTCAGGAAAATGGAAAAAGAGCAATATCGGTCGGTGATTCGATTCTTGTTTTTGGAAGGGAAATCGCGCAGCGAAGTCAAAGAGCGTTTGGATGCTGTGTACGGTGACTCTTCTCCTTCGATGGCCACCATCACACGTCGGTTTTTGATGAGCCACGTCCAGGTGCCCCGAAAACGGCTAACACGGACGATAACGTGACAAAATCCTATCTCGTATTGGCAGACCGCCGATTGAAGGTGCACGAGATAGCTGAGACAGTAGGCATTTCAAAAGATCGCGTGGGTCATGTCCTGCATGAAATTGAACGGAAGCCTACTTTGCAGACCTCGACAAAACGTATTTTTCAGACTGGTTAAAGAAGTTGGAGCATCGCTGGGTCAAGTGTATCGAGCTAAAAGGAGACTATATTGAAAAATAAATCGCCATTTCTCCAAAATTTTTGTTTTTCTTTTGTAGGCTAAGTAGTACATAAAAATATGAAATTTATTTTTTTTAAAAAAGGTGTTTGTTTCCGGTTTCTCACTTTGTTTTAGTTTTTCTCTATACTCTGGACATTTCGCTAGTCCGGACATAGCTAACATTTTAAGTGCCCGGACTAGCGAGGCTGTACTGTATTACTAAAATATTTTTCTTTCGAATGCCTACATTTGACACAAAAGCGGTGGAAACAAATTACCGCTAAATGATTCTGTTATGGAGCAATGCATTTACTGCGAAAAGGAAGTTGGAAAAATGGATAAAAAAAGTTGTCTTTGAATTCATTTCGATGTGTGAACACTTTCTGGACACAGACGTTTTTGTGCGTATTTAATTTTTTGGTGTTGTTTTTTAATTAGATGAATTGCATCTTATTTTATTTCGTTTCCTCGATCTGAATAATAATATATTGGAAAAGAAAAATTGAATAAAGTTATTATAAGTCCTCGTATTTAAAAACAAAAAATAAAATAAGTTTTTTTTCCACTTGTGTAAACTAATCCTTGACAAACTCTATGTCGCAAAAATTATCTGAATATTTTATACAGGGTGTCCCACGAGCAGTGTGCCAAAAAGCTAGAGCGTGTAGGTCTGGTCAAGACAAGAAAAAAATCGTACAGGAGGGGGGGGTCTATTCTCCCCGTTTAGTCGGGAGGGGCAATTTTCTAAAAAATTGACTTAATTTGGAAAAAAATTATTAAAAATCAACAGTTACATCCACAATGCCGCGGTATACTTCCCTGTAAAGCCAGAAACCTCTTCTTTCATCTTGTTTTTAAACGGAGCTGTTTTAAGGAATAGTTTTTGAGAAATTAATTTTCAAACTCAAAATTTTAAAAAAAAGTGGAAAAAAAAAAGTTTCGAACTATTTTTTTCCAAAATTGTATGTAATTAAGTACTAATTTTTTTCCCAAAATTCAATTCCCTTATTAGTTTTTAGTTAAAAACAGAAAACCGGTTGCAAAAATGTCTTGTAGTTTTTGAGTAATTAAAAAAAAAAACACGAACCACTTTTTTCTAAGAAAAACCTTTTTTGTTGGTTTTAACGCAGCTGGACTTGTAGGCAAATTAATGTATGAATGAAACATTGACCCCTTTTTATTATTTTTAAAAAATTCGGAGTTTTATTATAATAAATTTTCAATATGATCCCCATTTTATAGAAGGCAAAGATTATATCTCCTTCTAATGGCTGCACATAAGTCTATGCTTGACAAATTTTCCTGCAATTTGACGCCAGCGACTTCAATCCGTTCTTTCAGTTGTTCCAAAGATACTATTTCCACTTCGTAAACATAATTCTTCATGAATCCCCACACATAAAAATCTAGAGGAGTTAAATCTGGTGATCTAGGTGGCCATTCCGTGGGGCCCCTTCTTCCGATCCAACGGTCACTAAAATGATCATTCAGCCAATTTCTAACCCGTAAGCTCTAGTGTGCTGGTGCTCCATCTTGCTGGTAGATTAAATTATCTGCTATGGCCATAGGAACGTTGTCCATCAAATCGGGCAAATGGTCTCGTAGAAACTGTAGGTATGACTCTCTATTAATAACGGCATTCAAAAACCGGGGCCCGATTACAGTTTGTCCAACAATACCAAGCCAAACATTACAGCTAAGGCGGTGTTGTGATTTATTTTGTTTTTTGTTGTGTGGATTGGTGCTACTCCAATGATGCAAATTGTGGAAGTTAGTAACCCCATCTCTGGTAAAATGTGCTTCATCCGTCCAGAATATCCTTGCAAAATAGTTTCGTTTAGTTTCATCTCGAACCAGTAATGATCGACAAAATTCTGCTCTCAAAAACTTGTCGTTTGAGGTGAGTTCCTGAACTGGCCTAAAATGGTACGGGTGTAAGTTTTCGGTATGAAGCACTCTCCATACTCTAGATTTGGGCACTCCAAGCATAATAGCTATCGTCCTTGTACTAAGGGAGGGATTACGTCGGACCAAATCCAAAATTCTTTCATCTAAGATTCCTGATCCATCTGTAACTGATCTTTCGCTTCTTCGATGCTCTAGCACTCCGTGCTCTCGCAGACGTCGGTGGATTCTTGAAAACATGCTACGACTGGGACACCTCCGATTGGGATATCTTTCAACGTAGAGTCTTTCGGCTTCACGACCTCGACCATTAGCTAAACCGTAGCAGAAATGCATATCCGTTAATTCTTCTCGAGAGTATGAGTTTGACATCGTAATGTGTTGATGAGTTAACATCCAATTTGGAAATGGTTTTTTATTAAAAATGCGATGTCTTATTTACATTTGGGTTGCAAATATTTTGTTTTTCAATAAAGAAAAATTGCGGTTTTATTGGCTTAAGGTCCTAGCCATCGGCGGCGGGCGGACCCAGACGAAATTTGCAGGTCAGTTTTCAGGCATTATCAATGAAAAAAAAGGATTAATCCAGGGTTATTCCAATACTGTGTCACTTTATTGTGTCCTCATAAAACGATTTTTTTTAAAAATAATAAAAAAGAGGTTAATGTTTCATACATTAATTGGCCTACAAGTCCAGCCGCGTTAAAACCAAAAAAAAGGTTTTTCTTAGAAAAAAGTGGTTCGGGTTTTTTTTTAATTTCTCAAAAACTACAAGACATTTTTGCATCCGGTTTTCTGTTTTTAACTAAGAACTAATAAGAGAATTGAATTTTTGAAAAAAAAGTTAGTACTTAATTACATACAATTTTGGAAAAAAATAGTTCGAAATTTTTTTTTTAAATTTTTTTTTTCAAAATTTTGAGTTTGAAATTTAATTTCTCAAAATCTATTCCTTATAACAGCTTCGTTTAAAAACAAGATGAAAGAAGAGGTTTCTGGCTTTGTAAAAAAGTATATCACGGCATTGTGGATGTAACTGTTGATTTTTAATAATTTTTTTCCCAAATTAAGTCAATTTTTTAGAAAATTGCCCCTCCCGGTTAAACCGGGTGGAATAGACCCCCCCTCCCATACGATTTTTTTCTTGTCTTGACCAAACCTACACGCTCTAGCTTTTTGACACACTGCTCGTAGGACACCCTGTATATGCCAAAGGATGATTCGTGTCCTGTGTATGTCCTATGTGAAATTAAATTAAATCCCAATAATGTGGCTTTCCGGACGATTATAAGTAACGTGCTATAAAAAGTATCTGCACAAGATCCAAAAAAGAAATCGTAGGCACGTTTCCAGCCATTACCGCGAGCTCGTATATGAATATTATAGCTTAGAGGTTATAGAGCAAAAAACTCAAAAGCTGATAAATGGCCTAACTAGTGTTGAAAGGAAGTGAAATAAAAAAAAAATCTTTAATGTGTTTAACGTTTTTGAGCATTTGTTAAAAATATAAAAAAAAAAATCCACATTCTTGCTCACTCGCAATGGCATTGCTCAAGACTTTGATAAATAAATTTGTGACAAATGGCGCCAGACATGGGTAAACACTTTGTTGATAGCGATATTAGATTAGCTATCGAAAATGCATTTCACCGGATTTGGCAATGCGACATTTTCAGCATTAAAGCGAACACATTACTAATTGAGCATCAACATCGGGAGTACAACATTTATGTTTCAACCTCCAGGATTCAGGATGTCCATGTCGATTTCCATTATCATAAGCTTGAACGAAAGAGAAAAAATTCTGTAGAAATTTCTTAAAGTGACGCAATGAGTTTAGTCCCAAAGGACATTGCGACATGACGATGCAAGGTATTGGGTCACTTTACTGGGACGTACGATAATCTAAAGAAATTAGTGTACAGTGCATCGGTTTCAATGAACCCATAACCGGTTGTTAGATTTTATTTTCTGGCTTACCAAACTTTTACCATAACGAATAAACCTGCTAAAATATAAGAAAACAAAACAAAGACTACATACGCAACGTAAAATCTACAGATTTATTACTATTTAATTTGCGGTACTTACTTCGCTTATAATCTTTTGGAATTGATGAGCTTGATTCTGAGCATCTTCCCGATCCATGTCTCGTTCAATCATCAGTTGCTCTATATGATTTTGTTTTTCTCTGATAAGGTCCTTAAATTATTTAAGATGATTTTTTTTTTATTTGAATATGAAAGTTTTTGTGGGTGTAATGCAACAAAAAAAATAAATAAATAAAGCAAACCACTCTATTTTAAAACATCTACAATGTTAAGGGAATTGAAAAGGAAGGATAAAATATATAAATAAATACAATACGTTTGTCAGCATGCACGTGTTGAAGAGTAGGATGGAGGGCAGATTACAAAGTAAAACTAAAGATGTTTAAAAAATGTTTTGTCTGCTAAGTGAAAAACCAATTAGTGAATTTTGAAATATTACTAAAATAATGTTAACAAAGAAATTGTTCTAAACAGAAGCATTCACTACGCAATTCTCTATTATCTAATAAAACTAAACTACATAATATGGTGCATACATTTCATTACATGAGTAACACATTTATTTGGAATAACAATAAACAATTTACAAAAAGTGAAGTAGGTATATATAGCACAGAAGTAACGCAAAAAACATTTCGTAAGAAAGGGAAGCAATTATACCTGCATGGAGAAACTGCTCTTGGCAGTGCCTACAGGTTTGATTAGTGATGATTTTCTCTAAAAAAAAACAAATTATGGTAAATAAAAAATAATTGAAAGCGAAAAGTATGTACCTGCATCATTCGAAGACGTGATGTATTTGTCGTGGCAATACTATTCATAGTTCCGACTGAAGTCAAGGATTCCCTGGATCCAGCCCTTGATAGACGAGACTTCTTCGAAGATGGTGACAAAGAAACTTTGGCGATTGGAACAAAAGTTCCATAATTCGGTAGACACTCAAAATATCTTAAATTAATTTATTAAATGCTGCCTTTATAAAAGTTGTTTGATTTGTTACCTAACGCCATCCACAGAACCATCGTTCTTCCCCGTAGCCTCATCTAATTCAATGCCGCACCAAGTTCCTGTCTTAAATTGAGTTTCTCCAATGAATCTTAAAATGCCCGGTCGGCTTCCGAAGCCCGACGATATGATCACTCGGTCTCCCAAGTTTAAACCATGCCCTTCAATGAGAGAGCGAATGGTCATTGAATTCACTTTCAATAATTCAATAATTGTCAAATGTATAATACATATATGTATATGATATTTATAATCTGTTCAATATGAAATATAATAAAGTGGTATCCAACATACTTCCATTTTTGTTGAATACGCTTGGCGTACTCGGTGTTGGGGATACGGTGCATGATCTGTCAGGTGACGATTTCGTTGTTTCTCCGGCAACAGTACTCTCTAAGGGTTGACGAGTTAGCCTGGTGAGACGAGAAAAAACACCCTTTTTTGCCTCGCACTGAAAATAACGTTTTCCAGCAATGCAACCGTCATTTTTACCTTTAAAATTTTATTTAAAACAAGTTAATAATATATTAAGTTATATTTATAAAGATATTCACCATTCGGTTTGTCAAGCACAACTCCTGCCCATTCGCCCGGCGCAAAGTGCGTTTCTCCAATATATACAATTTGGCCTGGTCTAGTACCACCCACCCAGACCCTTTGTCCTATTATAAATTGTTCCGTGTCAGTAGTCAGAACAGCTCCTTGATCTGCGTAAAATGTGTTTTTTTTTATTTTAGTTTTGTTTATCTTTTACAACTAAAATTAATTATATCGAGCTCCAATAGCTGGAGAATACAAATTATAACTATTATTATAGGGAATTAACTGCGATCTTAGGGTCTATTATGTTTTTTGTTTGTTTCAGGCAGGTGATATGCCGCTTGAATCTTTTTAAGGCTCCCATAAAGCTAGCTTCTGAAAACGGCTTTCAACAAGAAGACCAGCGCAGTCTGGTGGTCCACAGAGCTAAAGCAACTCAGGAACAGGAGCCGTACTCTGTTCAATAGAGCAAAGATCACCAAAAGATCCGAAGACTGGGATAATTAAAAATCCAGCTTCACTGAATACAAGAGCAAAACAAGAGCAGCAAAGTCTTAATCCTGGCGGGAGTTCTGCAACAGAGGATTAGTTCTCAACAGAGGATCTCAACGAAGCCGCAAGGCTCAGAAAGATCCTGTCCAAGAACCCCTGCGTTCTGGGATTCATCCTTAAATCAGATGGTTCTTGGACAGAATCCAGTCAGGAATCTCTAGAACTGCTGACTGAAATCCAGTTCCCAGGTTGTAAAAGCCCTGAAATCACAGTCCCCTTTGGGATGACGGATCCCATGTTTCACACAACCGAAGAAGTAATAAACGAAATTATTACAAAGGATAAAGTATCATGGGCAATAAATTCGTTCAAACCTTTTAAACCTCCGGGGCCGGACGATATTTTGCCAGCGATGTTTCAAAAAGCACAAACCCACACTGTACCCCACCTCGTAAGCATTTTTTCCAATTGCTTACGCGCGGGGTACATCGCAACACAGTGGAAAGAGATAAAGGTAGCTTTCATACCTAAATCAGGTAAAACAATCCATACTGTTACACAGGAATACAGGCCAATTAGTTGCTCGACGTTTCTATTAAAAACCATGGAAAGACTCGTTGACCTACTTACACAACTTATGCAACACTCAACACGCCTACCTTAAAGGCAGATCAGTGGAAAGTGCACTGCATAGTGTTGTTCTTGAAATTGAGAGCTTATTGAATATAAAATAATTTACAATGGCAGTCTTCCTCGATATAGAGGGAGCCTTCAACAACGTAAACACAGAGGTCATAATAACAGCTCTAGAGGACATAAAAGTAGACAAATCCATTGTAATTTGGATTGGAAATATGTTAAATAATAGAATTATCAATGCAGACATTGGACATAGCTCTATAAGGAAAGTGACAACTAGAGGCACACCACAGGAGGGTGTTCTCTCTTCCCTACTGTGGCTTCTTACAGGTAACAAAATCCTTAAAATCTTCATGGAGAAAAGCACAAAGACCATAGCATATGCGGATGACCTAGTTCTATCAACCAACTATCAGCGATCTAATGGAATCTACGTGGAAGGAACTCTCTTCGTGGGCAACACAGAACGGTCTGAGAATAAACCCCCAGAAAACCGAGCTGGTTTCGTTCACCAGGAAAAGGAAAATTCCGATATTTGCTCCCCCAAAGTTAGAGGGTACCCCGCTCAGACTCAAAACGGAAGCCATCTAGGCATCATTCTTGACTCCACACTTTCCTGGAAAAGAAAGTTGGAGAAAAGGATAAAAAAAGGAATGAATGTTTTTTATGCATACAAAAATACCTTCGGCAGAATATGGGGCTTGCAACCGTACATCATTCATTGGATGTACACAACAATCATCAGAGCCGTTATAACTTATGGGGCCCTAGTCTGGCGGACTGCTAGCAGCAAGAAAAGCTATATGAGCATGCTCAACAAAGTACAAAAGGCAGCCGCTGTTTGTACAACGGGAGAATGCCGCAAGCAGGGTTGGAGATGATACTTCATCTCCTTCCTCTGGATTTATTCATAAAAGGCTGCGCTGCAAAAAGCGCTCTCAGACTAAGGGAGTCCTCTTTGTGGAAACAAGCCAACTATGGACATGCGGCCATGCTCAGAATAATAGATGACCTGGCAAAGAAACATGGTTTTAGTAGCCTCGCAGCTACGATCGATTATATTTCCCCCCCACAATGACTTCTCTCTCAGAATACCAATCCTTTTCTCGAACAGAGACGAGTGACTATCAATGCCGTGATCAACGACCACGAGATTATCCTCTTCATTGATGGATCGAAAATAGACACAGACACTCCCCTTCCTTAACCTAACCTAACGTCTGCTCCAAACATCCCTAGTTGGGAACACCCGATTCACGCAGTACTCCGGGAAATATGATTTCTTTTGGCGTTGCGAAATTCGAACCCTGTGTCATTGATGTCAGTAACCAAAACACAGACCTCTGAGCCGAATTATATTTTCTTTGATTTATATGGCCACTAAAGGATTGCCTTATTGTTTCCTAGCTTGTTGAGTTTCCAAAGACACTTCCATTCAAACTGAGCGTAATCAGTCGGTCTTTTGGGGCATCCTTCTATTATGAATATTTACGAGTAAAAAATGTACTCGTAGATTTCCAGATGGTGGCAGATTCCATCTATGTGCCTCCTTCACGGGAGACCTTAACTACAAATATCAAAGAGCAATCCTAGTGGAGTTGCGAGGGATTCAAAGTCAGGACTTAATTCTTTTCTCATAGTTATAGAAGCAAATCTTTGGAACGATGTGACCATATTTCTGTTGTAAATGTTTAACTCAATTTTACAAAAACTAGATTTTTGTAACTACTCAAATGCTTTCATCCAAAAGTAGAATTTTTTTTTCTTTTAAAATCAACCCAAAGCATGAAAAACTGCAACTTTTCTTAGCTTTTGTTAAAACTGAGTTAAACGGAGAAAAATTACTGCATACATGTATTAACTCTGAGAGTTATTTCAGTCCTAATTTTCTTTACCTTTGCTGTAAAGGTAAAGTAGCGTTAGAGGAATAACTGCATAACGAGTAATATTATTTAAGTAATATATAAAATAAAATAAATAAATCCCTTATTTTTGCATGGCTTTATGTAGCACAGTTAAAATTATCCGATTTAAGTACAATATGCTCCGTTTGGTTCAATAACTTGAACAAACATTTTTGAAAAGATTCTATTATGCCTCTCTCATAGAAGCCCTCATTGGCAAAAATCTGGGACAATCGTTTTTCACAAGTCTCCCTTGAAGCGACACTTTGACCAGCAAAATTGTTCGCCAAATTAAGAATTTTGCTGTAGGGGAGCAAGTCATAGTAGATGATTCCCTGCCAGTCCCACCAAACACACAGCAAAACCTTCCTGGCCGTCAATTCTAGCTTGGCCTATTTGCACCGATTCACCGCAATTCGACCACGATTTGAAGTTGTCGTAAGTGATCCATTTTTCATCACTAAGTACCATCCGCGTCAGAAATGCGCCGATTTTGTTGCGATACGCAAAGGGAATTTCGGTCCATGAGCTTTTTTTTGAGTTAGCTCATTTAAAACCCATTCAATCGAAACACCGGGGAGAGTCCGACAATTTTGGCGCCAAAAATTGATAACGGTTTTTGTAGAAGGGTCAGAAAAAACACTTTTTACTATGGGAGGGAGGTCTATCTCGCACCGTTTAGGAGGTAGGGGCAATTTTAGAAATTTTACAAGTACATTACCCAATTATGTAATTTGTTTTAAGTACATAACAATTTTTAAATAGCATAAATTCATCCGGTCTTCCACTTTATAGAGATTGAAAGTTGATTTGAAAGTTGGTATTCCAATTATGCTACTTCGGAATTTAAACCCACCAAAAACCCACTTGATTGTGAGTAGTTTCTTGGAACAAGAACGTCATCGAAGCTGCAATTACGAGGGAGGTCCGATAAGTACTTAGCCTCACCGCCAGTCGGCGCCAGTACCGCAAGAGCAACTTACTATCGTGTAGTACATTCTAGTAGACATTCGGACTCATAGTTTTGTTTTGACCGCGTGTGGAAGCGGGAGTGTCCGCGGATTTTAGAAAAATGGAAAAAGAGCAATATCGGTCGGTGATTCGATTCTTGTTTTTGGAAGAGAAATCGCGCAGCGAAATCAAAAGGCGTTTGGATGCTGTGTACGGTGACTCTTCTCCTTCGATGGCGAACAGCAAAAATTGGTTTAACGAGTTTCAACGTGGTCGCACGTCGGTTTTTGATGAGCCACGTCTAGGTGCCCCGAAAACGGCTCCTACGGAGGACAACGTGACAAAAATCCACCATCTCGTATTGGCAGACCGCCGATTGAAGGTGCGCGAGATAGCCGAGACAATAGGCATTTCAAAAGATCGCGTGGGTCATATCCTGCATGAAATTTTGGGCATGAGAAAGCTGTCGGCGCGATGGGTGCCGCGTTTGCTCACTCCGGGTTGCGCTTGTAACCGTGAGATCACTTCAGAGCAGTGTTTGACGCTGTTTAAGCGCAATCCGAAGGAGTTTCTGCGTAATTTCAGTCAGTCGACGAAACATGGATCCGCTGGTACACACCAGAGACCAAGGAACAGTCGAAACAGTGGACTTCACCCGGCGAACGTGATCCGAAGAAGGCGAAGACTGTCCCATCGGTCGGAAAGGTGGTGGCCACCGTTTTCCGGGATTCACAAGGTGTGATCCACATCGACTACCTGAAGAAGGGCAAAACGGCCACAGAGCTGTATTATTGGGCCGATTCGACGCCGAATTGAAGAAAAAACGGCACTACTTGGCGAAGAAAAAAGTGCTCTTCCACCATGCTAACGCACCGGCTCACACCTCCGCCTCCGCCACGGCCAAATTCGTCGAATTGGGCTACGAACTGCTGCCACTGTATTCTCCAGATTTGACTCCGTGCGACTTTTTTTTTGATTCCAAACTTGAAAAAGTCACTCGCCGGGCAGAAATTTCAGTCGAATGAGGAGGCCATCGCCGCCACGGAGGCCTACCTTCCAGACCTCGAGAAAACGTATTTTTCAGACGGGTTAAAGAAGTTGGACCATCGCTGGGTCAAGTGTATCAAGAGTTGAAAGGAGACTATATTGAAAAATAAATCGGAATTTCTCCAAAATGCTTGTTTTTCTTTTGTAGGCTAAGTACTTATCGGACCACCCTCGCATAACTGGCTGTTATCGCATCAAATTATCCACTTCAATTTAGAAGATTATAATTTCTTATCAATATAAGTTTTGCACTGACAATTAATAAATCACAAGGTCAAACGCAGAATTGAACAGGCATTGGTTTGAACCATAGATGTTTTGCCCATCGACAATTATATGTTGCATGTTCACGTGTAAGTGTTGAACATTTTTATTTTAGTACATATACTAAGCGAACCACGAACGTAAAAAAAACTGTATTGTTTCAAAATTTATCTTATCAGCGAAACAACACTATTTTTTAATTTTTTTATTTTTTCCTAACCAATAAGTAGCTTTACGCACTTATTTAACTTATTTATTTTTTCTAATTTTCTTACAAACCAGTTCGTATCTCGAATAGGTCCATTTTAACATCAGATCATTATTCAAAACTTTTCTAGATTAATTATCAAATCAATGTAATTATCTAAGATGGATTATTTCAACGCAGACAAAGTCGCGAGCATAGTATTTCTTATTTTTATGAATAAAAGTTTCCAAAAAAATGCCAATTATCGGTACAAATAACACTTTAGTTTGATTTTTGTGTGTATTATTTTGTGATCTCGTGTGCATTAAAATTAAATGAGGCTACAGGTAAACCTTCACCTTTAGTATCTACGTAATACAAAACAGCATTCCACACCAACGGCGACTTATTTGACGCCTTCTTACTTATTAGAGATTTGTATAAATAATTATGATTGTAAATGCTCAGAAACTCCAAAACCTGAGGCAGACAACATATTTGGTACCGAATTGGTAAGCAGAGCTGCCTCGAAAGCCTCACCCAATATACACACTATACATAAAAAATAGTGTAATCTATGTATATTAATATAATATAGAAAACAAGCTGAATACAAAAGGCCCAGGAAAAGTTTTATTTTAAACGATACAACAAATAAAAAAAAAAACATTTTTTAAAAGAATTCCATTTTCCAAGCCTAAACCCCGTCCTAAACCAGGATTTCAAGGTCCACTATGCACCAGATACGTACCTTACCTATGTAGGTATTCCGTCGCCAGTGAGGCCCTGTTCATTTCGACGGAGAATCTGCAACATATCTTCGAGCCATTGAATAGAAAAAAAACTCATGAGAATCGACGGAATGTTCTCCACTGGCACCTCCCACCAGTGGCTGTAGAGATGAACACCACTCTGTTCAGCAGTGCACTGGATAGAAAGAGAGACAGCGATGGTGCACCAATCCCCAAGAGGAGCAAAAATACCTCCAACCCGGCAAATATCCGGCTGATAAACTTCCTTTCAAGTCTCAGAAAGGTCTTAGAAAAGGTGGTTCATTCTTTATAGAGCCCCCCAAATGGGTTGAGGACAACAAAATCATTCTGGATAACAAAGGTAGAAAGTTTATTTTGAAAAGTGACTTCTGCTCAAACATTTTAAATTAAAATGGACTTGTTCGTGGCTTGGCTGTCACTGCAGACGCATATGCTTTTTCCCCTCCATCTGTGCTTCACAACATAGTGCATGGCCATTAGACAGACGCATATTTCCCTAACGAGAAATGCAGTTGAATGTTTACGCGCCCAATGAAAACTCCACCGCCGGCACCATTGCCCAGTCCTGGAGCCATCTATGAAAATGCGAGGGCAGTCCATTCCAGATTCAGTGTCTGGCCAAAGCCAGTCTTGACGCCATGGAAATGTGACTGTGAAATTACAGCGCAGTAGGATGGCAGGTATCATTGCGTCGGAAGGCATATCTATGAGACAGGGGTCGTAGGATATTTCTCGTCACTCCAATGCGAGTTGTACCAAAGACCATTTTTTTCTTTTTTTATAATTCGTGCAGGTTCAAGAGTACTCGTATACGCGCTTATGGTGTTTGTCACACAACCTGGACGGAGTGCATATGGTTTGTGTCGAAGGTGTTTGTTCACTACTCTCTGTGGGTGGGTGTCCTAGATAGACTTTTTTGAGAAATTCGGCTAAATTTGTCGTGCTGGTTGTAGTTCACAGTAACTTATTTGTTTCCTTGTCATAAAGATGTGATATTGGAAATGCACATACAAAGTATGAATTTTAAAGTGATCATATACTGCGAGTGTTGTACCTTCGTCAGCACTTTTTGATCATCCCTCATTCACAACTAATGTTGTTGAACAGTTTTCCCTATAGGAATTGTTCTTGACAATGGATAGACTTGAACTACAGACCTTAGGCTCAACAGTCGGTGATGATTACCATTGCACAGCGACGAGCCCCTGCCACAAGGCACAATGAACTCGCCGATCCTTTCCAGCATTTATTATACAGATCAGGTCATATGTACGATCGACGTCGTTGTTACTCTTCTGCAGAGTGACATTCACAACGCATTTTACTTAGGCCTCTAGTGACACTCGAAAAAATTTGCGAAACAAAGTGTACTCAAGGCAGATACCTTGCGTACGGCTGGATCAACATCTATGTTTTGACAAACATGTAGATGCTGCTCTGGCAAGAGCCCAGGGCGGTTCGTAGCAGCCAACTTGATTCCAGGGTAAATGTAATCTTATACATGGCCTTGATCAGGCCCATGATTGCCTATGAATGACCCGTCTGGTTAAATATGAGAGTCAGCTTAATGGAAAAGATTCAAACAAAAAACAAAAAAAAACTACATACATACATAGCCAATGGTATACTTTTGTTAAAGTTTGCTTTTGTAAGGTTTAATAAATAATAAAAAATGATCTGATGCTAAGTTTTTTACGAATTTTCCTTTTCTTTATTTTAAGTCAGTTAATCTTAAAATCTAAAGACATAGTTTCAAGAATATACTGTCTGTTTGTCTGACTGTCTGTTTTAATTAGTTTAGATACAATAACTAAGATAGGCTTAAGAATTTTTGTATAAAGAAAGTTAGATATAAGAATATGAAAGTAATAGGTAATAATGCAAAAAAAACATGGTGGCCCTGTCTAGGATCAGTAATATTTCTGCTATAAATTGGCCATCATCTGACCTCAATTGAGGTGTTTGATTCCAAAAAGGAATCTTTGGAGGGATGTAAAATGTGGCGGAAGGAGACAACCTAGACATATGTGTGTATGTAGGTGAAGGCTGTCTGGAAAGGTATACAGTAGGCAGCAAAAATAATATTGAAATCAGAAACTAACTACCCTTGCAAGTTCTAGTTCTTCTCTTGCTGCGATATATTTTTATGGATTGTAAAGATAACTGTTAACTTGTGTGTTGCTCTTCATGCAGGACATACTCCGATATTTCGTTGTGCAAGCGTCATTTCGAGTTAAGTTATCAGTTGAAGCAAAAATAGTGCAAATATAAGTGCAAAAATAAGTTTCCACCAATTTAGTGTCCAAACATTTTACCGTTTGCCTTTTTTTTACAGATTTGTAATTTGTTTTTTATTTCTCTAATTTTTTAAATCATTTAATGGTAAGAATGTTTCATAATTTTTATCACAGTTTGATCTGTAGTAGTAAAAAGCTTTGTTCTCAATTCTTTAGGTTTTTGTTCTATAAAAATGCTAAAAATGGCTAAATTTGAGCAGAACGAAAGTTATCGTTAATATGCACAATGAAGGCTATTCTAACCGAAATATAGCCAAGGTTTTAAAGAAATCCCATACGGCAATCAATAAAATGGTTAGTGCCTTTTCTAAAGATGGACGGATTTTTGCAAAAAAAAGGTTAGGACGCCCACGTATAACCACCAAAAGGCTTGATAAGAAGATTAAAAACAAATAATCCATTTGTTACTGTCTGCAAAAAAGATACAAGCCAAAATAAACAACTAGGCAACCAAAGTACCATCGGTCGACACAATGCGCAGGTGACTGCATGAAGATGGGAAGCACGGTCGCGCTGCCCGCAAATTGCCTTATGTAAGCAAGCTCAACATGGAAAAAAGGTTGCAATTCTATCAGCAGCATGTCCTAAAAGACGATGATTTTTGGAATAAGGTCCTTTGGACGGATGAATCCATGATACGCATGAATGCGCATGGCAGAGTTTGTGTCTGGAGGAAAAATGGTGAGGCACGATCCTAGTGTGCCAAACCCACACTAAAATCAATCAAAAGTAAGGGTATGTTATGGGGTGTCTTTCTGCATATAGCGTGGGAAAAATTATTATTCTGGAGGGAAAATTTCTGTTTACCTCAATTTGCTGCGGGAAGTGATAATTCCCTAAGGCAAACGACTTATTGGAGAAGACTCATTATCCTGCAACAACACGAAGCAGGATCGTCCATTCATAACGCAAAAATAGTGAGGGATTGTGTACTGCAGGAAGGTACAAATCAGATGCAGTGGCCACCCCCAATAGAGAACCTATCGGCTTTATTAAAAATGACGATAACAGAGAGGGAACCAAGAAACATAAATGAGCTAAAAATCTGCATCAAGGAGTTATGGCCTCAATTTACTATAGAAGAATGCCAAAAGCTTACACGTTCCATGCCGCATCGATTAACGTCTATGTCACTTAATAATAGCGGACATTATGGCTATTAAAAACTACGGAAACATATTTTTGCTGCAATTTTTTTTCAAGGCTTTTATGAAATATTCATTTTTTTTGTTTATGTTTATTTTTTCATATCTGCTACGTTTTTTTAATAATAATCTTCTATATAAATAAAAATGAATGTTTGTTAGTATGTCCTTTATAGAATCGTAAACTATGCATTTGATCATGTGATGATCTTTAGCAAAGTTGTTGTGCATGAGCCCACGAAGGCTTCTGAGTTGGTACGACAAATTTTCGACAGATGGCGCCACTGTCACTCTAATGAATTTCATATATTGCTGACAGTTCATGCTGATTTGAATTGAAACGAAAACAGCGAACGAATGATGACGTTTTCCGGACATTCAATTCACACCAAACGTGTATAATGAGTCATTGATTTTGATGATTGAAGATATATATTTTGTTATCGCTAACAAGGCACTGGTGCAACTGGAAATGCCTGCTCCGAACCGACCAGCGAACGACCTTTTCGATCGTGATTTGCAACGAGAAACACACTTTGATTCTGACGAACTGGGGACATTTGTTCAGACAAATCTTCCGCAGTTGGTTCCAGAACAACGCATTGCGTATGACAGAATTATGGGTGCAATCACAGAACAAAGCGGTGGACTGTTTTTCATAGATGCGCCCGGTGGTAAAAGCAAGACTTTTCTTCTTTCACTCATTTTGGCAACCATACGATCACAAAATAATATTGCACTGGCCATTGCATCATCTGGAATTCTGGCAACTCTTTTGGATAGTGGCCGAACAGCGCATTCAGCATTGAAACTGCCGTTGAATTTGCAAAACACTGAGGCACCAACATGCAACATCAGGAAAAACTCTGGAATGGGCAAAGTACTCCAAACGTGTCAAATTGTCATACGGACGGGACGAATGTACAATGTCTCACAAGAAAGCATTGGAAGCGCTTGATCGTACACTGCGAGATTTGAGAGGAAACGCACGGATCTTCGGTGGCGCACTAATTTTATTGTCTGGTGATTTTCGACAAACACTGCCGGTTATACCACGTTCAACACCCGGTGATGAACTTAATGCATGTCTCAAATCATCAGTTTTATGGAGTCATTTACAGAAATTGATTTTGAAAACCAACATGCGTGTACAACTACAACGGGATGCATCGGCTGGAAATTTTGCAAAACAATTAATGGATATTGGAAATGGACGATTCATCAAATTGATGAATCTACGCAATGTATTCACCTTGCCAGCAAATTTCTCTAAGATCACAGAAAGCATAGACGAATTGGTGCAAAAAGTTTTCCCAAACATTGCACAGAACTACATACAAAAATCATTAGTGGCTCAGTATGCGTGCTATATTAGCGGCCAAAAACATCGATGTTAATACCATCAACTTCACCATTCAGAATGGAATACCCGGCGAAACGACAACATATAAGTCCATCGATACTGTGGTGAACCAAGACGAAGTTGTCAACTATCCAACTGAATTCTTGAATTCGGTTGATTTGCCATGCATGCCACCGCACGTTCTTACATTGAAAATTGGCGTACCCATCATTCTTTTTCGAAACATAAATCCACCACGCCTTTGCAACGGAATCAGACTCTCAGTCAAGAAAATGATGAACAATGTTATCGAGGCAACAATTTTGACTGGAAAAAGGTGAAGACGTACTGTTGCCGCGTATCCCAATGATTCCGACAGATATGCCATTCGAATTCAAACGTTTGCAGTTCCCGGTGCGACTCGCTTTCGCAATGACTATCAACAAAGCACAAGGACAGTCGTTGCAAGTGTGTGGATTAAATTTGGAGAATCCATGCTTCTCACATGGGCAGCTCTATGTGGCCTGCTCACGTGTCGGAAAACCTTCTGATTTATTCGTTTACGCACCAGATAGAAAAACAAAAAATATTGTGTAACTATCCCACAGCACTTCAATAAATATCGAATTGAAACAAAACGCTGCAATGTCACAATTTTTTCGAAATGAACAAAATCAATAAAATGACTCAAAATGAATTGAATATTTGTGTAATATCTTTCCTTCAAATTTATTTTAGTTGGTGGCGTTGCAACGCGCGCAGGGTACAGCTAGTATAATATAAGTGAAAAATATCCATTATTACATTGAATTTAGAAAAATCAGTCAACATTTGCTTTTCTTAAATGTACGGAAACTTATTTTTGCTGCCCACTGTACATTCCATGAAATAAGGGACCTACAACAAATAGTACCTAATTTTAGTATCTTCTTACAGAATTATTGAGCTAAGGAAGCAGAATAGAAAAACCTTGCACATGACTGAATTCTTCTTGTATTCACAAAAGAGTAGGTGTACGATATATATACATATTCTCATGTGCCCCTTTGATGATATTGCCGGTACCCATAGACTAGGGTATTACCTGCACCACTCGCGGGTCCTGGTAATAGGTAAATCGGCTATTATTCGTGCAGGGTCCTAGAATCATAGAAATCTGATGTAGCTACAATTTACTAGAGTTACTTGTAAGCACCGAGCTTAATTGTAACTTTCCGTAAAAATTACATTTGACATAGTAATTTGACGAATAGAAGTAGTAAGAGCCCTTTGAAAATTATTATAAAATTAATTATGAAATTCTGGGAAATGCAGTTTAGATCTATCTTAAAAAAAATCAGATATGGAAAACTAAAGACCTTTCCCATCATTACACTATCGAAAGATACTTTTGCCATAATTCAGACATTGAAAAAGGATTGGGAGTAATGTACATACATAGGTTCTGCGTATCAACTCAACTCATATTATAAATATTTAAGAGAAACTGATGCCAAATATAGTTCATCTAGCACAGCTTCCAAATGAATGCAAAATACTATATTAAATATGCAATCAACTCCCACAATTCGGAACGAAAACAGTCATACACCCTCGCTTAATTAACAACATTTTCCGTAACTAAACTAGTTTCGCCATTTTTATACTTGTAATATAGTTCTAGCTAATTATTGCGAGTTTAATAAACGAAAACATATCGTTTTAAAAGGCATTTGTTATTGAATCATAGCATCACGATGCGAAAAAACAAGTTCCCGGACGTCCTTCAAAAGCTCATAATGTTCGAGAGCTGACTAATTTTGCATAAGACTTGATCTTAAAGATGATGTAACTATAATATTATAATATTACCTTTAGATGAAGTCGAAGATCTTGATGACGATTCATGTGGTAGACTAATTTTCGACGAAGCACTACTATTTTTCCTGTAAGACACGCAATCCGATTGATTGGTGCTCTCCTTTTCATTAATGTTGCTGTTGTTGACATTGGTTTGGACACTAATAGAAAGGCTGGCGTTCTGTTCACTCATGTTTACTTATTCGAATCACATTAACCTTATGATACTAAAAAGCAGTCTAATACAATTTGGAAATAAGCATATAAGCACAAGAGCACAACTTATTATTTAGGATCGATTAAATTGCTTATAATTTGAGGAGAATAAGGAAAACAATTTTGTAGCAACAACCGATTCAATTAACTAAATAAAATGGTAACAAAAAGTATTGCAAGTAAAATTAAATAACAAGTAAATTAGCAATCGCACGATAAAAAACAAAACGACTTGTTTATACAAAGATCGTAGTGAAACAAATTGAGAAACTGAAAGGTGTCAAAGTCAAAGAACATCGCAAGAGTGAAAGAACAAAATCTCACACAACCAATTCAAAATAAAGCGCTCTCTTAACGTCAGACTCCATGAAACGAGCAACGTACCGAATTATGAACTCATGTATGTGTTCTCGTCTCTAGTAGTGGACAATTCAGCTGAGCCAATTGGGATATATGTGTTCGAAAAAACATCAAAAATTCAAATGATGTCCTTTTTTCTTCGATGATTTAAACAAAACAATTTGCACTTCATTCTGATGTGGGAGCTATAATCGGTGCAATTTTTTGCTGTAGCAATGAATTAAAACAACTCTAACTTCAAATATGAATGAATAGAGGCAAATAGTACTTAGACATCTGAGGTTGACACTGACACTTTTCAAAGGCAATCGAGACAACCTAGGGCTAGGTGGGTGAGTCAATTTAAATTACCTTTGTGAAGCGTCAATATAGCAATTAGAGCCATACATCTACTTTTTTCCATATACCTCTTTTACTTTATTAGCCGTTAACCTCGTGCAGCGATACCTATCGCTTGTCGTAAAAGGCGACTAAACAAAGGTAAACAAAAATCACATCTAGGCAATTTAGAAAACACCAAGGTGAGCCTAGGGACACATATACCACCATTAAACTGCCCCACAAGTGTGCATGCAAATCAGTGGGTTGACACGACTGGAGATCACCGGTGTTGTAAGAGTAAGATCAATCAAAAAAAAAAAAAAAAAATCTGGAGCATGCCCGTGTCAAAAAGGAGGGGAAGAAAGAAAACGGTCAAACCGCAGCATTATGGAAAAGAACGCTAAAAGGAAAAGCACTACCCCGCCAGGCACTACTAATGGTCGTGATCCTGGGACGAGCAGCAATGCTCGGGTCAGAGCTATAGGATTTCCGGGGGATAGCAAAGTAATGCAACGGCGTAAGCCACATTTAAGAGTCGCGAGTTGGAACGTTGGAAGCATGAGTGGGCCCAGCTATGAGCTTGAAGAAATGATGGTTAGAAGGCGAGTAGACATCCTGTGCGTCCAAGAGACGAAATGGCGAAACACCGGTAATCGGGCACGTTTCTTGGACGTTAAAACAAAAGCCTACAAGATGTTTTACTATGGATTGGAACAAGGAAAAAACGGAATCGCCATCATCCTTGCGGCAGAGTTACTTGGCAACGTCTTAACCATTTCAAAGTCCAGTGACCGTTTGATGGCTCTCAAATTGGTGATGCATGGTGAGGTGTGGAACATCGTAAGTGCATATGCCCCTCAAGTAGGATGCGAACAAAAAGAAAAAGATGCATTCTGGCTAGATTTCCACAACCTTGTCAAAATCATCCCAAAGGAAGAGCTTTTGTTTGTTGGGGGAGATTTAAACGGACATGTCGGGAAGACATGTCGGCTACCACGGAGGGCTGGGATACGGCACCAGGAACTCTTCAGGTGAAGATATCCTAAACATGTGCAAGTCGTACGGTCTTATAGTGCTAAATACCATGTTCGTCAAACAAAGCCGGCACCTGATCACTTATAGCAGCGGCGGAAATGAAACTCAAATAGACTATCATTTGGTATCCAGTTTATGAAGCCACGAGTTAAAGATTGCAAAGTGATCCTGGGAGACGCGATCGCCCCTCAACACCGTCTCCTCCTGACTGAATTTTTTATGGGGGCGAGTAAGAAGTCAAAGCAACAAACGAAGGTGTCTGAGAGAATCAAGTGGTATAAGCTGGATAAAGGAAAAGGCGAAGCTTTTATTACCAACATGAAAAACTACCTCTCTTCCATTATCGATCAGGTCGGTAATGAGGAGTGCAGAGCAATCTGGCCTGGAGAAAGCGAAATCACTGCTCGGAACATCTAAAGGCCCCTGCCAACACGCAAAAGAAACCTGGTGGTGGACAGACGAAGCCAAAGCAGTGATACACGAAAAGAAAATGGCCCTCCAAGCTTGGTCAAAGTGCTCTTCTACTAATAGAAAGGAAAAAGCTAGCTGTGAAAAGGTATATAGATGTTGCAAAGGTATCGCGAAGAAAAAATGCGCCGAATTCAAAGCGAAAAGCGTGGAATGCCTCTATCAGGAGTTGGAAGAAATATCGTCTTCCGCGTCTGACAGGAACCAGGCTACCCAGGAGCTTCGGCAAAACAATTTGAACAAAGGAGCAAATATCTTTAAGATAGCCGCCCAGAGAAGAAGAAATGCTCAGGAGATTCGTTTCCCAAAGTTTATTAACAATGCTGAAGACCAACTCCTTGTGGAAGACGAAAAAATTCTCCACAGATGGCGACAGTATTGCGAGGAACTTCTGAACGAACAGTTTCCCCGAGTGTACTTTCCAAGAGCCGCCCCGAATCATGCCAAAATATCCGACATCACAGTCGAAGAAGTTCGGTACGCGGTTAAAAACTCCAAGAAAAGAAAAGCTGTTGGGCCGGACGGGATACCCTCTGAGTTCTGGAAAAAGATGGGAGACATCGGGTCTAGATGGCTCATGGTTCTTATCTCCAAACTTATGAGAGGCGACACTATGCCTAATCAATGGAGGGAAAGCTATCTTCTTCCTTTGCACAAAGGAAAGGGTGATACGCGAAATTGTGATAACTACCGTTCTGTCAAGCTGATGTCGCACACCATGAAGATCGTTGAACGTATTAGATAGCCGACTGCGGAAAATAATACGACTATCTGATGACCAGTGCGGGTTTGTCTCGGGTAAATCAACAACAGATGCAATCCAAAGTATAAGGGTCATGATGGAAAAGCATCGTGATTCGTCAAAGGACTTGCATATGGTGTTGGTTGATTTCGAGAAGGCCTTTGACCGGCATCCAAGAGATCTTTTATGGGTAGCGCTAAGACAAAAAGGAGTTCCAGAAACCTACGTGCGAGTGATCATGGACATGTACAAGAGAGCAACGACAAGAGTAAGATGCACCGCAGGAGTCACCGAAGAGTTCGCAATCAAAGTCGGTGTACACCAAGGGAGCATCCTCAGACCACTGCTTTTTATAGCAGTCCTTGATCGCTTGCTTGAAGGAAAAGTGACGGACCCCAGCTATTCTTTGCTGACGATGGGGCCATTATAAGTGATGATCAGGCGTCCTTACAACGAGCACTTGATGTGTGGGTGGACATTTTTGAGGGACACGGGTATCGTATTAGTTCAAAGAAGACAGAGTATCTGTGCTGCCCGTTCTCTGACCCTCATCAGCCTATTCCAGACATTTACTTGAATGGAAGAGTGCTTCCCAAGTGTGAAAAGTTTAAATATCTGGGATCTATGATTAATAGAGAAGCAACTTGTGATGACGACATCAACCATCGCGTAAGCGTAGGGTGGATGAAGTGGCGGGAAAACTCCGCCATCTTCTGTGATCGAAAAATGCCCCCTAAGCTGAAAGGAAGGCTCTACACCTCAGTTGTACGTCCGGCGCTCACATACGGTTCAGAATGCTGGCCAATGCACAAAAAGTATGAGAGCAAATTAACGGCAACTGAGATGAAGATGCTTCGCATGACAGCGGGAGTAACAAAGCGTGACAGAATTAGAAGTTCAAAGATCCGAGGAAGCCTCCACGTAAAAGAAACAATCACAAGAAATATAGAGTGCGACCGACTCAGTTGGTATTGCCATGTTCAAAGGAGAGATCCTTTGAACCCCGTCCAAAAGGCGTTATCAATCAACATTCCAATTTCAACACGCAAAAAAGGCAGGCCGAAAAACAATTGGTGCAAACAAATGCAAAAACACCAGCATTTGATTGGCCTCAGCGATGAAGTAATCCCAAATCGGGAAGCCTGCCGCTACTTTCTGAGGTCAAACCGGCGGACTCCACAAGCGGACCAGTAGGAATGCAGTTAAGTGGCAAGGTTATGGTCCTACACTTCTGACCATAAAAACGCCGGAGAAAAAAGGAAAAGAAGAAGAAGAAGAAGAAGACTTTATTAGCCGTTGTTTTAAAATGGGGGAAACGTCAAATTCATTACCCAATCATCTCCTTTTATCTGGTGGGCCATATGCCAAAAGTATAGCACCGACGAATAAACAAGGGCAATGGCAATATACGATTGGGATAACTACGTTATTGCTGTCAATTTCCTTTGTAAGTGTCAGTATGGCATTTAGCGCCAAATAGCTGTATGTTATATGTCTCTGTTCATTCATGCTTACTGTCAGGCTTATGCCATATTTGTCTTTTTTCTTTTTCAACTATTTTGAAAAGCCGAAATTTCCAATTCATTATCATCCAGATGGAATGCAATGCTCGCCTTCTATCTAGTGGACACTATGTCTATAAGTGAGGCAATGGCAATATGAAAAAGTCGTTGGGTTAAGTGGGAATCATTTTTAACTTTTCTCCGCTTTTGGACATTTACGAATACATGAGAAACCTTTGACCCGATGTTAAATTTCCATTCAGCCTTCCAAAACTGAACTAAACATAACGCATATGTAAATTTGTAAGATTTCTAATCCGATAATCAAATGACTTTCAATTCTGGCCACATTCTGCGCTTGAACCTTAAAATTAGGAATTAGATACGGAAAAAAATTTAACATTTTTGAAATAAGTAGTATGATAAAACAATAAATAATGAAATACCGCTGATTAAGGACCTCTGTTTAACAGCAATCCCAAGTCGTAAAAGTATACATTATCGCATCGAAACATGTAGACAAAAATAAAGGAAAAAAGAATGGAATAAAGACAAAAACAGCAACCTAATCTTTTTTTAAACTTGCGGAATACATCTTTATTCTTCGACCCCAAGCACATTTGAGATCTATCATATAATCGGAGAGCTGGTGTGGGGATTGGACTGGATGACCGAAGATTAACCTGTTACAATTTACTAAATTCGCCAAATATAATAAGTGAAACCCGTTTAACTTTGGTACGATCTCAATCCAACTTTTACTTTGCTTTAGAGTTCAGACTTAAGGGCCCGTCCTGTAGACTCCGTCAATCCGTCGATCCGTTGATTTCAACTGACAGCAAAATAGAATATACACATTCTTATAGGAGGTGGCCCATAGTCGAGGGATGTATGGACCTCAAAGGGCAAGTAGAGCTACTTTCTACTTTTTGATCCGTTGACGGTTCATTCATTACATACATATTAGAGCTCACACGTTTACATTTTGAAGCTCACGCATTCACGAATTGAGAGTAAGCATGTTTATTGGTCGATGCATTGAGAAAATGTTTAGGAACTTTCTCGTAATGAGAGAAACTGCAAATTCGGTTAACAAATCGCCTCTCACGGATCAACGGGCTGACGGATTCTATGGGCCGATGCTTGCCTGCTCGCCAACACGTTAGTCGGCTATCACATGCGGCCTCAATCACTTCCCATCTCCTCTTTCAATTTAAATTCCGTGAGGCGAGCGCTATCACATGCGGCCTCACGACTCACGACTCACTTCCCATCTCCTCTTTCAATTTGAATTCCGTGAGCCGGACGCCTACTTTTTTTTTTTCATTTTGAAGTTGTCTCCGTGAGATAAAATAGAGCTCTACGCATTTTCTGCAAGCAACATCCGACATGATTGCGTCCATTCCCCACAAAGTACGAAAAGAAATGAAATGGAAATGAAAAATAACGAACAAAGAGAAAGAGAAACGTCAATGTGAGTCGTGAAGAATTTCGCCAGCGACTCACCGGGAATTAAATTCTCCATCTCATTCGCACTCATCTCCTTTCTCTTTTACTCTTATGTGAGTCGTGAGTCGTGAGGCCGCATGTGATAGCCGACTTAGCAGTCAGTTGAAATCAACGGATTGACGGATTCTATGGGACGGGCACTTTAATTGGTTTCAATTGAAGAAATCCATATAGTCGCTGTCCCAGCATTTATATATCTAGATTTTACGTCGATGGCGCAGCGACGATTTTGCTTTTTTAATCCGGTGGAGTACCTAGGATGTTAAAAGCTCGCGAAGACTTTCAAAAGTATAGAAAAGCACCTCCCTCCACTAGGTATTTTCACCACATCCAATCACCATCGTACTCTAATGGCCGTATCTCAATGTAGCGTTCGATCGCTCGGGTTTTTGACAGCATGAGTAGGCAAATAAATTCCTATGGAGTAATAGCCGCATCACAATGTGACGTTGAGCATGAGTAGGAACAACGAATTCATATGGAGTAACAAGGAATGCAACCTCAGGCGTTGTCTCGGCTCATATTTTAAATATCGTAAGTTCGAGCTCAACGCCAGAGTACTGGCTTCTCGGTTGTGCGTTTTGACAGATGACAATGCTTGTATAGGTGCGCTGAATGTGTGTACGGGTTGTTTGAGGAAACATTGCTGACATTCTGCATATTCCCGGTCTTTGAACGTCCGAGTCACATTTCGTTATAGAAATTCCTGAGTCGCGCTTTTGACATATGTGTATCGTAAGTCGGTACAACGCCTGTCAAAAGCCCAAAAGCATGTTTCCAAGAATGGTCGCGAGGTTCGCATACGATTTAACCAGACAAAATGGAACATGATCCCAGCGCACTTAAATCAACTCGACCAGATATGAACACACAGAGTCGCACAGCATTATGATACAGAGATTCACTACGTTGTTTCGTTCTTTTTCCTTCGGTCGATGGTGTTAACTTCCACGATATTATTGTTATTTTGAACCGAAGTTAATATTTCATTTTATTTCTAATATTTGTTTTCATAAATGCTAAAATGTAAACATCTATTGGGTGTATGAATTGGGAAAATGAATAAAAGATTTATAAGAGAAGACGCTACTTGTACTATACGTATCCCACCATAACTCGAAGAAAAGTGTTGCTGATCGGTTGCTATGGAAAACTTATTATGATCATAGTCCAATAATTTCGACGTGTGGTTTCATCGCTTTAAAAGTAGTTATTTTGGCACGGAAGACAAAAAAAATTGAAGACGAAGATTGGGAACAATACTTGATGAAGATCCGTGTCAAATGCAAGAAGAACTTGCAGAATCAAGGAACAATTTCCAGATGGTTGAAGGCATTGGGAATGATTCGAGGCAAGGGGCTGGATACCATATGATTAAAAGCCGATAACTTTGAAATTTTTCATATCCGAAATTCTACTTAAGCGCCATAAAAAAAGGTCTTTTTGGCGTCGCATTATTAGTGACGATGCAAAGTGGATCTATTATGATAATCCTGAGCACACAATCATACATATGTTAAGTCAAACAGCCAAATCGATTGCAAAACCAAATATACAGCTGTGTTCGATAAAATAGCAGTGCACCCATAAGATCTTTGAATGCTTGAGTGATCGATTTCCGGATTTTCATTGTTTTTAGTTGAAATAATTAAAGGTAAGCTCATTTATGATGAAATTGAGCAGTAGTTAGGAAAAATATTTGATTTTAGTTGGAAAAATGGCTCGAGGAAAATACTGTACCGAGGAAACTAGGGACTTAATCAAAAAGCTAAGAAAAGCGGGCAAAACATATTCATTTATTCATAAGAAATTAGGCTGCTCAGCAAAGATTATCAGGAATGCGATCACTTGGCATAAAAATATAGAAAGAAGGGGAAAAAGGCGCGAAACAACTAGCCGAGAAGATGGCCCAATAGTAAGAATGGCTAAATGGGATCCATTCATTATGTCTAGAAGGATTCAAGAAGACTTAAATCTGGAGATTAGTGCTGTAACGGTAAATAAGAGGCTTCGAGAGGGCAATCTGCAAGAAAGGAGCCCGAGGAGTGTCCTCCTACTGACAAAAAAACATAGGGTGCGTAGGAATCAGTACGCCAAAGAATACAGCCAATGGCCGCTGTCCAAATGGAGAAATATCCTTTGGACAGATGAGTCAAAAATTTAAGTAGCGGCACTAGAAAATATGTCAGAAGGCCGCCTAATTCCGAACACCAACCCAGATATACGTTACCAAACCTAAAGCATGGAGGTGGCCGAATGCTGATTTGGGGAAGTTTTTCGTATAACGGTGTTGGTCCATTATTTTGGATCAAGGAGAAAATGACTCACCAAGTATATATTGACATCCTCCGAAATGTTATGCTCCCGTATGCTGAGGAGGAAATGCCCTTAAAATGAGTATTTATGCATTATGCCATGATCCAAAGTATACCGCGCGAGCAACGACGGAGTGGTTTAGCGACAACAAAATCGATGTCATGTCATGGCCACCTCAATCTCCGGATTTAAATCCCATCGAACATCTTTTGATAGATGTAAAAAAAAGCTGTTAAGGCAGCACAGCCAAAAAATTTAAATGAATTATGGGAAATAGTGCAAAAAGCGTGGCAGGCCAAAATTTAATCGGCGGTGCAGGGCAGTCATAAAAAACAAAGGATATGCCACCAAATATTAAAGTAAGTCACTTTAATAGCCAAAAATCGTAAGAAAACTAAGAGATTCTCGTGTTTTCCCTAGCACTGCTATTTCATCGAACACAGCTGTACATGCTGCTATGGTTATGCTGTGTATTTAGTAGGATCAGAAGGGAGTGGTCTATTATGAGCTGCTTAGACGTAGTCAAAAAATCGATGGACCTCTTTACTGACAACGAAGAAAGCAGAAGGCTCTTTCTGGAATGCGGCTCACTTCAGTCGGAGGTATCCAAAAATTGGGTCAATTCGTTCCTGAGCTCAAAAAGTGAGAAGTTTTTTGGTCTGGAATCTATGATTTGCCAGAAAGATGGGAAAAAAGTCATAGCTAGCGATTGACAAAACTTTGAATGAATTATTTTGTCTCCATTTTATTTAAAAACAAGCACTTTTTAGATATATTAGATTGCAAGCCCTAGACTGCTATAATAACGACTAAAGTATTTAGTTAATTTTTGCATGTGATGCTATTCATCCAATAAATGGTTAAATCTAGACAGTTGTAACTAGAACAGAATGGTCTTTAAGGTCGCATGAATTGCGTTGCCGCCATTAATTCTGCGCAGGAGTTACCCTCGTCATGTATCTATATAGGCTCGTGTCCAAAATGTTTACTGGTTAATTAGGATTGTCCAGTGTTGTTCTTAAGAATAAGAAGTTGAACAGTGCAACTTTCCACACTACCCTTGAGGTATTGCACAGTAGCGCGTTAAGCCATTTTGTTTTCATGGCTGGCTTCCCCAGTAGGCCTATCCACCATGCATCAACATGAGACATTGTACTTTAAAACAAAGTCTTATTTGATGTCTAATCTACAAATACAATAATTCCCCAACCCGAAAATTAATTGAAACTCTGACAAACTTTACGTTAAAAAGCTTGTTCTAAACAAAAAAGACCATACAAACCATCACGTTTTGGCTCTGTTGAATTGAGTTTAGTTAGTTCTATATTACGTTTACTTGGAGCAGAAAATGTGAAGCCAGCACTCAGAATGACCAACAAAATGCTGTAAGAATATGCCATACCTCAAGCTTGTTGCAGTGTTTTTTTACAATGACCAATACTGATGAGTGGTTTGTTTTCCTTTAAAGGTAATAAAATATTAATAAATTAAACTGAGCTCACCCTCGTTTTATATTTGCTTATCTAAATGTAATACATTATTTATACATATACAAATGTACATAGTGTCTCCTTTGATTGGACAAGGATTTTGGAACGTTCTCAAAATCGATTTTTACACAGAAAAAACACATATGTAATTATACACTGGCGCAAGTCGTTGCAAAATCGAAATATATATTCTAACTTACATTTACTAAAGATTTTTTGTTTTGCAAACAAGTCGTACTATTGCCCCAATTTATTAATTACCCAGAATGCCATGCACTGAAAAATATTGAGTTAAAAATAAAAATACGTTAAGTGACACTATTAAATTCCAATTCATTTTACAAATCACCATATTTGCAGAATCTACATGCACTGTAGTTTTATTTCGAATATGCTACATTGAATCAGAAAACTTATTATTTCTAAGCAGACATCACAGACGAAACATATCCCTCTCCCTTTGAGAGAAGCGAAAATCCTTTGGCATACAAAATTGTGGGGAGAGCCATCTGCTGGTAAAGAAGCATGACATATCGAAGTCCATGTATTCTTTATGGTAAATTAAATATTCAATTCTACCTCGGTGACCTGACAAGTATGAAATGCGGAATTTATTTTCCTAATTGGGGATGAATAAGACTTACCATCAGTTCTAAACATACGCCGTATATTCAGCAATGAAGGGACTGTCAGTACTTTAAATCATTAAAGATTTTTATCTATTGTAAAAAAATCGATTTTGGATTTATCGTTCCTGAGACTTTGTCAGATTAAGTCTAAAATTTGGTTGGTTTGGTTTTTAACCCCCGACGCAAAACGAGGGGTGTTATAAGTTTGACGTGTCAGTTTGTCTGTGTGTCTGTCTGTGGCATCGTAACTCCTGAACGAATGGACCGTTTTTGATGATTTTTTTTTTGTTTGAAAGCTACCGTGATCGTGATGGTTCTTTGCAACAATTTATAAAGATCTGTTCAGGCGTTTCAAGGTTATTACCACTTTTTGTTAGCTGTGGTAGGGATCTTAGTGGGTTGGGTAGTTCCAGGAACAATGTCCTCAGCAGAAACCAGAATGAGACGTGCGTCTTTCGTACGTCTTCCCCCGTGACGCCCTGAAATTTTGAAAGAAGTTCAGGTTCGTAGCGACAAAACCCGTTACAAACGAGCTTCTATCCGTGAATACGTGTGAGCTCATTTCATTTTACCGCAGTGTACTCCCGCCACACACACTCATGGAATTATAACAATGTGCGTGATTGTTTACAAAATTTTGACAGCACTTAAGGTTCCCACGTGCTCGCCCGAGCTTGTAGGCAAACGTCGGCGGCCATTTTAAGTGGTACGTCTCATTGGTGGTTTCAGTCGGAAACATTTCAGATCGTTCCTCAAACTGAACGATATCATGTCCATAGTTCCATTCAACCTATAAATTCATTAATAGCGGCGTTCATATTGTACAACCCAGCCGAACGTCCGAACGACGCGGTCGTACGACTATGTTGTAGAACAACGTAATCACAGACAAATCGAAAAGAGAGATAAATGCAATCGAACATGTCTTATACTACGTAGTAGACAACCAAAAACAAAATGTGAATAAATATCGTATGCATTGATGTAGCGATAAGCTCGAACAGTTTATGCACACTCGCACACTGGAACTGAAATAGCAGAAGAGTGATCAAACAATAATGTCCGCAATCATACTCATACAGGCAATTCGTTTCGTGTTTCGTGAACGAATTAGGTATGAAGGATCGGATATAGATCTCTCTTATCGTACTAATAGTTCCGATAGTTCCGACAGCTCGGATAGCAACTCTAGATCTTAGACACAATGGGTACTTACATTATTTTCAAACATATCTCCGACCTAACATTTGAAACACCCATGTAGGTGGTACTCTGATGATGGAACTCGAAGGTAGGAGACGGTTACCTATTAGTAAATCTATTAACCCTTATTCTCCGAAGGCAAGAAATACTTACTCAAACTCATCGAAATTCAACAGCATGCCTTGAAATGGCTTAAGAAACTAAAAATATGAATCGAAAAAGAAAAGTAAGGTTCGTGGGTGGAGTTATGGAGTGTCCTCATATGAGGACACTCGGAGAATATATGTAAAAATAGAAAAATTTTTTTTTAAATAAAATATTCATAAGATTATAATTCATAAACTATAGGTATATAAAAGTTAAATTTTTATACAAGTTTAATGTTTAAAAAAGCATTAGTTTTGTGTAATATGGTATGGCAGAAAACAGCTAATACATAGACCAACATTGCACTTAGAGCACTCAGTCCTGACTTTTGACTCGCAGTTGTCTCCAGCGCATCTTCTTTGCTTATTATTGTCAGTTTTTTTGACATAGTGTCCCATTTGGTCAAATCGAATCACTTGCATTCCATGTGGTAGTTTCAGCTTGTTGCTGGTTTTTGGTGGATTTCGCGCTTGCAATAAATATGACATGGCCAAATCCCGACGAAAATTTTTCTGCGTCAGTTTTGCAGTTTTCGACCTTGTCAGCAACCAGGCATTTTGTACGGAAACGTCCAGCATCCACCTGAATAACGACCACCACCATTTTTTTCCACGAATTCGTCCATTCTATCTGTACCACCCATATTTCGATTGTAATTTTGAATCGCATGAGGAATGTTAACGAAAATATAAATTTTTTTTCACTTTTGCTTAGAAGGTACTAACACTTCCTTCAGGATCACCTGCGAAACAAGTAGAAGCAACAGAGACAACTGCATTGTCCTTCCATCTTGTCACAAAAATGTTGGTATTGTTGTATTGTAGGGTAGCAACTTCTGTATAACCTTTTTTCTCTTTCTCGAAATGTTTTATATCAGAAAGACAGCAAGCATTCCCGAAACGGTTGATCCGTATAGTTCCGGTGCAATTGTAACCTCTCTGCTTCAATTCATCAAGCAATGTGAATGACGTGAATAAATTGTCGCAGTAAATATGATATGGAAAAGAAGACTTCCTAAGGGGATATCCGTCTAACAAATGAAGTATTGTAGAGGCACATTTTTCAAATTTGGTTTGCATTTGTTCGTCACCGCAATAAGTCTTTTACTGGAATGGGTCAAAAGCTATTAGATATCCCGATGGCGCATTTTGACACCACACTTTGTAGCCAAATCGAATGGGCTTGTTCCGAATAGCCTGTTTGCAGCTATGCTTTCCAAAATATTCCACCATAGCTTCATCATGTGAAATAGCCCCCGCTGGTACGTAATTTTGTATACATTTTTTTTGCATATGTGATATAAGAGGTCTAAGTTTACAGTACTTATCTGAGAAGTTTAAGTCCGAATTTGGTTGAAAGTGAAGAAACCTCATGATACTATCAAATCTGTCACTTCTCATAGCATCTGAGATTGCAATATTTTGCATATCAGTGCCTGAACTCCAATAATCCGAATTACTTGAAAGTTGATTATATCCGGATACAATTAGAATTGCAAAAAATGTCCTAAGCTCACTTTTTGTCAGTTTTATATCCCGGCAATTTTTTGATAAACAATATTCTGCACTTGCATCTATAATTATTTCCAGCAGAAGATCATCAAAAACATTTCAAAATATTGTACAGAAGTCAATTCGCCAATATCGTCTGTCGCAACGACAGGAAATTCAGTTGGCTGAATTGTTTTTCCGCTCCTCTTCCATTGTAATTTGTTTAAATCTTTTTCAGTCGTACTTGTTTTCCTTTTTATATTTTTATCTTCCAGATTAGGTGGATCTTCTTGTCTCCTAACTTTCACTTCATCTGGAACCATAAGTTGATTACGGGACAATTTCTCAATGCTCCCTCCATCCTCTTCGTCTGAGTCCTCATCTGTTAGGACGCTCACAGCCGGTGGCTCAATGAAAATGTCTGGAGTATCAGCATCATCTTGCTCTAACGTGTCCAGAACTTCAGTTAGTGTCAAATATCTAGTCCAGAGAAAAAAATAAAAAAACGATATGTATACGCAATCTCCGAGTGTCATCATAATGAGGACACCTAAATTGACAAGAAAATTTTGTGTAACTGAATAACAGTATATGTATAACTTGAATGCTTATACTTGAAACACATAATTTTCACATATTCCAAATAATAGGCAAGTCTAAAGATGTAACAACAATTACAATAATTATAACTTACTTTCTTGATGAAGCCATGATATCACCACTTTTTACGAAATTCGAACTCTTTGGTTGCGCAGTACGTCTTTACTATCCAAATTTTATGCACGAAATGCGATTTCCATATAAGAATAACATTTAAGGGCTATAACCATAATAGACAGGAGCAAGCAGAAGTAAGCAGAGGGGAATGTCTTCTTACATGCAAAGTATATGATATGCCCACAATGGGAAGATACGACGTTTCGTTAAATGTTCGTTAACTGATGCAAGCAGAAGGAAGGTCTTCTTGAAAGAAGACATGACGGACGGAATTTTTGACAAGTGACATTTGAGGTTAGGAAAGAGAAAAAAGATAAAATAAATATGGAATACGAGTTTGTTAACAAGTTGATTTCACTTGTGCAGGACAATAAGTGCCTCTATTATAAAGCAGATGGCTTTTATTTCAACAAAAAGGAAAAAGCCAAGGTGTGGGAAAACAACTTGACAGCTCCTTTCCTTCTGCTTGCATCTGTTCATTGTGGGTACCTTGACTGTTCGTTGAAACAGAGGGGAGAATTTCGTTCGGATCTGACATAAGCTTCTGCTTGCTCCTGCCTATTATGGTTAGCCCTTTACTCTAACCAATAAACAGTTAAGACGTGAACGATTCCAATTCATACGAAATTTAAAGTACCGTTGTTTGCGTCCTCATATGAGGACGCCAGGAGAATATGGGTTAAGTATGGGCTCATTTCATTCGTCTTAACTAGTTCTGTTTATAGCTAAGGTGCTGTACTTGCTTAAAAACAATGAGTTTATTCCGGAATCGCGATATTAATAACAAAAATTGCTTTATTATAAAAAAATAGACACAGTTCCGTCGTAAATTACATTTTTGACACACATGTGTAATATAACGGGAATAAGTCATGCTGAATGTGTTAGAGTGTTACGAAAAATTTATTTTAAGTAGTTACTCGTACCTATCGGAATTAGGGCGACTAATTTAAAAAGAATGAAATAAATGAAAAGAAGATGAAAATAAAAAAAATGAAAAGATGACGGCGACGTCATCTTAAAAATATAAATAGGTTCTTTTAATGAAGTCAAAAGGCCGAGAAAAAAAAAGTTATTTTTTTACTTTTTGGAGTTTTTTTTTGTCGGGGGTTACTTAAAATTTTTAATTTCATTTTTATTAAAGGGTCCGCCATCTAACGTTTTTTTTTTCAAGAAGTGCTTATTTCGTGAATGGTAACACTTAGCTCATGTCTGATTTGACAGATAATTAGTTTTATCCTTCCGCTGAACGAATATGGTTGTGTATACGCTTGAACAACGCTTCGCTAAGTGGGCCTGCGATCGACTTACAGAAGATGCCGATTTTGCCAAAAAAATCATCTTTTCAGATGAAAATTGATCTTGGCGGGTATGTAAACAAACAAAATTGTCGCATTTGGGGCACAGAAAACCCGCACGCATACATTGAAAAGCCGGTGCACCCAAAACGAGTCACTGTTTGGTGCGGATTTTGGTCCAGAGGCATAATTGGGCCATTTTTCTTCGAAAATGAGCAAGGAGTGGCCGTTACAGTCAATGGCGATCGTTATCGGGCCATGTTGAACGAATTTTTGTTCACAAAAATTGAAGAGGAGGATATTGGCAACATTTGGTTTCAACAGGAAGGCGCTACGTGCCACACAGCCGAAGCTACACTCGATGTTTTGCGCCCTGTTTTTGAAGATCGCATTATCAGCCGCAGAGCTGATGTCGTTTGGCCACCTCGGAGCTGCGATTTAACACCGTTGGACTATTATTTGTGGGGTGCCGTCAAAGATAAGTGTTACGCCGACAAGCCAGAGACAATTGACGCTTTAAAGGACAATATTCGTGAAGCCATTGGTGAAATACAGCTGCACACAATCGATAATGTGCTTAAAAATTGGACCGATCGTGTAGGCTACTGCATGGCCAGCCGAGGCAGCCATTTGAATGAAATTATTTTCCATTATTAACCGGAAGGATTGTACTTTCAAATAAAAAAAGAAATTTGAGAAAATATTCAGTAGTTTTTTTTATAGCATTTTCAAAAAAAAAAAGAAAAGTTATTTGGACCCTATATAATGCTGTAGTACCGTGAGTAATAAAAGGGAGCCAAACAATCACCAAATTCTTTATTTAATCTTTATTCTCGTAAATCTCGAACAGAAGTGTCTCTTAAAACTAGCTTACCAATTTATATATCTTAACTTAAATGAGTAAAAAGGTATAAGAGGGAAAGAGAGAGGGGGAGAGATAACGCGCTGGCTTGTTTACATGCATGAACAATTTGGGGAGGTGACTAATCCTTTAGTAAAAGGCCTTCCCCTATTATGTGTGTTGTGACATCCGATGTGTGAGCTGATTTATAAAGCCGTTAGCTTGAAGCTTGGGTTTGGTAGTTTGGCTTGTTTGTTTCTGCTGTATACATGTCATACGATCTTGGTGGTTTGAAAAAAAACAGCGTGAGTATGGCCTGATTTATAATCATCTGATGGTATGACTTGGCTTGGCTTGGATTTTAGAGCATCGGTACAGTGTCTCTATAGTATGTTGCATGCATGTAACTCCTCCCGCCTTAGTATCGACGTTCCATCGTCCATCGTTACTATTATCTCGTTAATATGACAAGTTAGTATGACAATAGGTCATATTAATTTCGAAAATCTGGGTCGTATACGTAACATAATTTCTTTCATTTCATTGCTGTTTTAATGCACGATCTGAATGCAGTTTTCGATATATGTACATATATACATATACATTTTAATTTGATTTCATTAATATATGCTTACATACATAGTATGTACATTTCCTTAAGTATTAACACATACATTTTTTGTTACAGATAATGTACTTCAATTTTGTGTTTTTTTTTTTTTTTTTTTTTTTTTTTTTTTTTTTTTATGATTACATATGTACAACCCTTAAATTTATATATACTTAAACTTACAAATTCAACTATTTTAGAATATATATAGAGCTAAAAAACATACATAGGTAATCTTGTGGCATCTAATTATATAGCCACATTTCATTGTTGAATTATTTCATTTAAATTATTTTTTGTTGGTTTTGTACTTTGTTTTCAAGATATTAATATAAACATTTCACAACATGTATTGCAATACAAACCAAAAAAAAAATCAAACAAATTCACATAAACATATTATATTGTTGAATTTGAACATTTTAAACTTACTCTTAGTAATTCTTTTTCAAAGATTTATAGGTACGTGTCTATAAAATTAACTTATTTTTTTATGTCTGAGTTACTTGCGAGTAAGTAGCGAATCTTGCGGATAATCTCCTATTTGGTCTTTTTGTTTCTATACGTATAATCTCTACCCGTTAGTTTCTTTTCGAATTCAAATTTTCCTATTGGATTCTGATATTTATATTCTCTTTTTATTACCTGCCTATCGCGCTTTAATCCATATTTATCCTTAAAATAAGTCCTGCCTTTTTGCTTAACATCTTTGACGATGTAACGTGGTAAATGTTTGATATTGTGAAAACCTAAATTTTTTACTAGTTCTCGGTCTTTAAAAGGTGCTTGTTGAACCCTATTTTTGTTCAGTTTATTAATATGTTTTTCTTTATTGTCCTGCAACCGTTTTTTAATGTCTTCCCATTCTTTTTTAGTAATAGTAGAATGAAGAAGATCATTAGGCTTATACTTTGTACTAGAATGAACAGTATTGTTGTATAATTGAACTGCTTTGAAAACTAACGTTTTGTTGTCGATATCTTTGTTTTCTTTGTTTAGTTTAAATAATCGCATGTGTTCATTTAAAGTCAAATGAAACCTTTCTATTACAGAGTTCCCGGTATGGGTATTAGGTGATGTGAAATGAAATAGAATATTTTCGCTGTTTAGAAAGTTTTTGATATACGCCGTGTTGAACTCATTATCGGCCACGATCTTATTTGGCTTTCCTAAATTTGCGCATCTTTGTTTGAGGATATCAACTATTGTAATCGAATTTCTGTCATTTATAGGTTGGATGGACACATGTTTTGTAAGTTTGTCTATACAAGTCAAGAACATATCATTTTTGTTGAGAAACCATATGTCTACATGGACTATTTCATTTGGTTTAGTAGGTGTTTCGGAAATCATAAAATTAGGCTTTACTGGATGCCGATCGTATTTGCTCATATTGCATAAGATACAATTATTTATATATTTGTGAATTTCGAGTTTAAGGTTTGGAAAGTAGTATGAATCTTTCAGATCTAAGTAAGTTTCATCAATCCCCCTATGATTTTTAGAACGGTGTGCTTTCTCAATAGTATCCAACAAGTTTTCTTTACATGTTATGTCACTAAGTAGTTTTGTACACCGAAGTATTTTCATATTGAGTGAGTTGGAAAAATATTTCACTATCGTTTTTTGGAATTCGATAAAAATATTGTCTTCTTTGCAGTAAACTCCTACCGTCCCTTTCAATGGGAATAACTCTTTAAGTATTTTTAGCACATAATCCTCGTTATAATTTTCTAGTGAAATTATTGTTCTTCTTTTCTTTTTGTACAGAATTTTGTTTGTGTATCCATTTGATTGAGCTTTGCTGATCACCACCTGATTTTTATATATATTTAAGGGAGTTTCTGTGATATAAATATGGTCATCAGAATTTTCTATACCACTATGTATTGTAGCTAAGTCTGATTTGATGTCTTCACCTTCGTCCTCTATGTAGTTTGTTTGTAAACGACTGAGGAAGTCAGCTACATTGTTTTCTTTCCCCTTAATGTAGTCGATGTCGAAATCAAATTCATTCAGTCTGATTTTCCAACGTTGCAGCTTGGAATTAGGCTCTTTTATTGAGTTAAGCCACACTAATGGTCGATGATCAGTTTGGACCTTGAACTTGCGACCGAATAAATATGGTCTAAAATACTTTGTGGCCCATACAATACAAAGGAGTTCTTTCTCAATTGTACTATAGTTGGCCTCATGACGATTTAAAGTCCTAGAGGCAAAAGCAACAGGATGACAATTTTGTGAGAGAACTGCTCCCAAAGCTGCATTGCTCGCATCAGTTGTTAGGGTAAATACTTTAGAAAAGTCAGGGTAAGTTAATACTGGACATGTACATATAAGTTCTTTAAGCTTATTAAAGGACTCAATGTACTGTCTGTCTTTTGGGTTAATTTTGATATTTTTTTTTAGGTATCTAGTCATTGGTAGGGCTACTTTCGAATAATCCTTAATAAACTTGCGATAAAACCCTGTAATTCCTAGGAATGACTTTATCTGTTTAACTGTTTGTGGGAGTTTAATTTGATTTATGACATCAATTTTATTCGGATTGGGCTTGATACCATCTTTCGATATTATGTGACCCAAGTATTCTGTTTCGCGCTTGAGGAAATTGCACTTGTCGATTTGAACTTTTAGATTGTATTCGTTCAGCCTTCTAAATACCTTATTTAGCGAAACAATGTGCTCTTGAAGTGAAGTTGAAAAGATGAGTATGTCATCAAGGTATACCACACAAATTCTGTTAATGTAATCAGACAAAACCTCGTTCATCATCCTTTGAAAGGATGCGGGTGCGTTTTTAAGCCCGAACGGCATGCGAGTGAACTCATAGTGCCCATTCCCTGTTGAAAATGCCGTTTTGTGTGTGTCTGTTTCGCATATCGGGATTTGGTGGAAACCTTTCGCCAAGTCGAGCACGGAAAAGTATTGAGCGTTTCCTAACTTGGAGAGTATGTCATCTATGACTGGAATAGGGAATTTATCCTCAATAGTTATCTCGTTCAGTTTTCTGTAGTCCACTACGATGCGCCATTTTTGCTGACCTGAATTGTCTGACCTTTTCGGTACGACCCAAATTGGAGCGTTGTATGGACTAGTAGACTTCCTGATTATACCAGATCTAAGCATCTCTGAGATTTGTTTATTTACCTCATCGTTATGCGCTTCTGGGTACCTATATGCTTTAGAAAACATAGGTATATCATGTTTTGTTGGAATTCTATGATTATATTTGAGGACTGTGGAGAGATTATCGCCTTCGAAGAAAAAGACTGTCTTGAACTTTTGAAGAGTTGCAATTAAATGCTTTGTTTCTTCTCTATTCAGGTTATCAAGCCGAAGTTTCTCAGTAATTGATGCCATATTTGGCTTTTGAAAATTAATTTCCATTACATCCCTGGTTAATATATTAATTTCTTCTTCACTTGGTTGTTCTTTGGAATTACTAAATATTAAGGGAAGGATAGCACCTTTAGTAATAAGTTGTGATTTTTCAAGATCAATTTTAGCTTGCAACGGCTTTAGAACGTTACAACCAAGTATACCGTGGAAATCACTATTTATCTCAGTCTCTAGCATTTCTATTTTTGTCAGAGGTCTATTAAATTCCTTAAATAGTGGAATTGTAATTTTTGAGTTTACGGAAATGCCTGAGTTTATAGATTTAAGCAAGATAGGCTTATCCAATTCAGACTTAAATGAACTCGGAAAAAGGCCTCTTTTTATTAAAGATGTCCCTGCCCCCGAATCTATCAGTAATTTAAGTGGAAGTAAATTGGTCTGGACAATTATACAGGGAAGAGTTCGGAGGTGCCTGACGGAAAATTTTGAAATCTTGATTCATTGGAAGGTTGTGCGGTTTGGGAAGATTCATCAATAGTGGGATTTTGTTCTTGCAGGTGATCTACTTCCATTGACTGACGAGTTCTTCTAGATAAACCTGACCCAGTAGCCATTTGTCTATTATTAATAGAATTGTTTCTAAAATGTGTGGAATTATTGAAATTCCGACTTTGTTGTTGAAAGCCATCTGAATATTGAGGGCGAAAGTTTGGAAGTTGATTTGGATTGTTTTGACGAAAATATCTAGAGTCTGAGCTTTGGAGGTTTCTGAAATTTGTATTGTAATTTGGTGTTTGTCTATATAATCGATAAGTTGAATTAAATGAACCATGAAAATTGTCTGTATCTACTAAAATCGCCCTAGCTTCCCTAAAATTCTTTGGGTTCCTAGCTTGTAAGATAAGCTTTGGTTCGCTAGGCAATTCGCTGATAAAAAGCTTAAGTGCCATTTCTTCATTTTGTGCGCTGTTGAACCAAGCAGGAATATCCGCAGGATTCGAAAGAGCAGACTTAATATTCAACTGAGTTAAGACACTTTGCATTCTTTCATATAAATCTTCGACCGAGTTGTGGAATTTTAACATTTTAATTTTATTTATTAAATTTTCAATGCTTTCATTTACAGTGCAGTTAGATTTGAGAATCGATTTGATTTCCGGCCAAGATGTCGGATTATTGTTATTAATTAATACAATGTTGGCACGATCTTTAATTTTCTGCCTAATTGCTAAATCTAAAAAACCCTTTGACATTTCATCTAAATCATGAGTGTAATAATAAATATAATCGATATGCTTAATGAAGATCTCTAGTTCTTCGGGAAGTCCCGTATAATTATTTATACTTTTGACTAAATCTAATAAATTTAAACCCGCCATACCTGATGTACTTCTTGGTGTAGTAATTGATTGATTAATTTACGTAGTTTGCTGTTGGTGGGCTTGTAATTTGCTTCCGATGCAGTTTGCTTGCACTGTTGCAGTTTGCTTGCACTGTTGCAGTTTGCTTGCTCTGTTGCAGTTTGCTTGTACTGTTGCAGTTTGCTTGTACCTTTGCAGTTTGCTTGCACTTCTTAACTAACACCTCACACAATCTTTTCACTTAATCAAATGTTGTTTTTTCGTTTTTGTTTCCCGACTGCGCCAGTAATAAAAGGGAGCCAAACAATCACCAAATTCTTTATTTAATCTTTATTCTCGTAAATCTCGAACAGAAGTGTCTCTTAAAACTAGCTTACCAATTTATATATCTTAACTTAAATGAGTAAAAAGGTATAAGAGGGAAAGAGAGAGGGGGAGAGATAACGCGCTGGCTTGTTTACATGCATGAACAATTTGGGGAGGTGACCAATCCTTTAGTAAAAGGCCTTCCCCTATTATGTGTGTTGTGACATCCGATGTGTGAGCTGATTTATAAAGCCGTTAGCTTGAAGCTTGGGTTTGGTAGTTTGGCTTGTTTGTTTCTGCTGTATACATGTCATACGATCTTGGTGGTTTGAAAAAAAACAGCGTGAGTATGGCCTGATTTATAATCATCTGATGGTATGACTTGGCTTGGCTTGGATTTTAGAGCATCGGTACAGTGTCTCTATAGTATGTTGCATGCATGTAACTCGTGGGGCAGATGATCTGATCTGATACGTATATAACTTTTTTTCTAAGGCACTCGGAGTTGATTAATAAGAAAAGGCATGTCCTACGTAGACTACGATTACCCAGAGGTAGACTATTTTTGCGTTTATATTTGGCTGTATATAAAAAAATTATCAAATAACTTCAACAATACGAATCAAAATTAAAAAAAAAAATTAATAATTTTAATGTCAAAAATTATCAATATTTGGCTTCAGATTTGTAAGGAATATCCGCAAATCTCCCCGTTCTGTGATGTTTACTCTGCTCCTTTAATTTATAAATAAGTTTTAACGACACTAAAACTTTTTTCGACAAGGTATGACGAGGGAAACGATATCAAAAGTTTGCTCGCAATTTCCCACAGCCCAGGATATTTGTCGGTTGGCTTGCTTCCGTAGAGAGGACTCTCTTAGTCTGAGAGCGTTCTTTGCAGCGTAGCCTTTTATGAATAGATCCAGGTGGAGGAGATGAAGAATCATGTCCAACCCTGCTTGCGGCGTGCTTCTCATGGCTCCCGTTGTACAACCAGCGGCTGACCTTTGTACTTTGTTGAGCATGTTCATATAGCTTTTTGTGCTGATAGCAGTCCACCAGACTAGGGCCCCATAAGTTATAATGGGTCTGATGATTGCTGTGTACATCCAATGAATGATGTACGGTTGCAAGCCCCATCTTTTTCCGAAGGTCTTTTTGCATGCATAAAAAGCGTTCCTTTTTTCATCCTTTCCTCCAGGTTCCTTTTCCAGGAGAGCTTAGAGTCAAGAATGATGTCTAGATATTTTGCTTCCGCTTTGAGTTTGAGTGGACTGCCCTCTAACTTTGGGTGAGCAAATATCGAAATTTTCCTTTTCCTGGTGAACAAGATCAGTTCGGTTTTCTGGGGGTTTATTCTCAGACCGTTCTGTCTTGCCCACGAGGAGAGTTCACTAAGCGCAGATTCCATTAGTTCACTGATAGTTGGTAGAAATTTACCTTTTATCAAGATAACCAGGTCATCCGCGTACGCTATGATCTTTGGTCTTTTTCCATAAAAAAATTGAGGATCTTGTTGACTGTAAGAAGCCACAGTAGGGGGAGAGAACTCCTCCTTGTGGTGTGCCTCTAGTTGTCACTTTCCTCTATAACTGTGTCCAATGCCTGCATTGATAATTCTGCTCTTCAACATATTCTCAATCCAGATTACAATGGATTTGTCTACTTTTATGTCCTCAAGAGCTGTTGTTATTGCCTCTGTGTTTACATTGTTGAAGGCCTCCTCTATGTCGAGGAAGGCTGCCATTGTAAACTCTTTTAAGTTCAGCGAGCGCTCAATTTCACGGACAACACTTAACAGGTAGGCGTGTTAAATGTTGCATAAGTTTCGTGAATTTGTGAGTCGACAAGTTAGCTTCAGTGACGGTCACGCCACTATTTTTACGAATACCCTCGACTCTTGTTCTGCGGATATCAATTGCTCAGCGTCAATTCAGATTCCGGTATAAGGTTACTCCAGGTATTTTTCAATGTGGGGGAGCCAACATTTTCCCAAGCGCGAGCTAGACTGTAAATTGCATCTTTAATGCTGAATGTTTTATGAAAATGTTCATAACTATCCCTTTCTCCGTTATTTAGAACATGACGGATCATTTCCCTACGATAATACGATTTAAAACTTCTAATGACCCCATGCCATAGGTTGAATTAATGACGAACAATTAGGAGGCAGATATTTGACAGTCACATTTTCTCTCTTACAAAGCTCTTCACCAGGATGTCCTGGAATATTATCCAGCAAAAGAAAAATTTTACAATCTCCTGGAAGCCCAACATCAATACAATGTCTCCTGGCTTCAGGAATAAAGTAATTGTCATACCATTCCAGAAAAAGTACCTGCGTGATCCAGGTTTAGGTTTAAAATTTACTTAAACTTCACTGGAAGTTCCTTAACATTTTTTAAGGCCCTTGGATGTAAGTTTTTTCTAATTAATAAAAGTTTGCATTTATGAGTCCCTGCTGCGTTTGCACATACAAGAGCCGTAAGTCTGTCCTTAGATTCTTTTACACCACTTATAGAAGATGTGTGCTTAGAGCCAAAGTTTGTTTTGGCAACGACTTCCAAAATAATCCAGTTTCATCTGCATTATACGAGGGTGGTCCGATAAGTACTTAGCCTACAAAAGAAAAACAAAAATTTTGGAGAAATGGCGATTTATTTTTCAATATAGTCTCCTTTTAGCTGGATACACTTGACCCAGCGATGCTCCAACTTCTTTATCCCGTCTGAAAAATACGTTTACTCGAGGTCTGCAAAGTAGGCCTCCGTGGCGGCGATGACCTCCTCATTCGACTGAAATTTCTGCCCGACGAGTGACTTTTTCAAGTTTGGAAACAAAAAGAAGTCGGACGGGGTCAAATCTGGAGAACACGGTGGATGGGGCAGCAGTTCGTAGCCTAATTCGACCAATTTGGCCGGGGCGAAGGCGGAGGTGTGAGCCGGTGCGTTATCATGGTGGAAGAGCACTTTTTTCTTCGCCAAGTGGGCCCGTTTTTTCTTCAATTCGGCGTCGAATCGGCCCAATAATTTGGCATAGTATAGTCCTGTGACCGTTTTGCCCTTCTCCAGGTAGTCGATGTGGATCACAGCTTGTGAATCCCAGAAAACGGTGGCCATCACCTTTTCGGCCGATGGGACAGTCTTCGCCTTCTTCGGAGTCTCTGGTGTGTACCAGTAGATCCATGTTTCGTCGACTGTCACGAAACGACGCAGAAACTCATTCGGATTGCGCTTAAACAGCGTCAAACACTGCTCTGAAGTGGTCTCACGGTTGCGCTTGTTGTTCGGAGTAAGCAAACGCGGCACCCATCGCGCCGACAGCTTTCTCATGCCCAAAATTTCATGCAGGATATGACCCACGCGATCTTTTAAAATGCCTACTGTCTCAGCTATATCGCGCACCTTCAATCGGCGGTCTGCCAATACGAGATCGTGGATTTTTGTCACGTTATCCTCCGTGGTAGCCGTTTTCGGGGCACCTGGACGTGGTTCATCAAAAACCGACGTGCGACCACGTTGAAACTCGTTAAGCCAATTTTTGATGGTCGCCATCGAAGGAGAAGAGTCACCGTACACAGCATCCAAACGCTCTTTGATTTCGCTGCGCGATTTCCCTTCCATAAACAGGAATCGAATCACCGACCGATATTGCTCTTTTTCCATTTTTCTAAAATCCGCGACACTCCCGCTTCCACACGCGAAAAGAAAAACTTCCGACAGTAGCCGTCTACTAGAATGTACTACACGATAGTAAATTTCTCTTGCAATACTGGTGCCATCTGGCGGTGAGGCTAAGTACTTATCGGACCACCCTCGTAAATTTGGTCTTTCGTCAAATTCTCGCCCTTTAAGAAATTAGCCAAATATTCAACAAAAAGTACTGCAGATCCGTGATCAGCGGAAACGTTTTCACCCGATGAGTGCAAACCATGTATCCCATGTCTGTTTTTAAATTTTTTAAGCCAACCATTGAAATAAATACACTCAGGTTCAACCTTCATGAGTTCATGGAACATCTTCGCTTTCTCAGTTAGGATTAAGTCAGATATTGGAATACCTTTCTTAAGTGCCTCGTCTAGTTAAGGATATTCTGCTTTATGCATAGTCTTACAGTTTTTCATCTTCCTAATGGAGTGGCTTTCCGCAAAGAACTTCCTGATGGTATCTTTATTCCGTTTAATATCACAAATTGTGGACGCCATATTTATTCGATAGAACTCCTACACTCACACATTTCTCTAAATTATTAATAATGTCAATTTTTTCACAAATGCCTAAAACTTTTCTTGCCCGTTTTGACATGGTTAATCCCAAATCAAATAAAGCACACACCGCCACGACGCCATCTTAAAACTAACAACACATCTTCTGCGAATCGATTTGTGGGCACAGACGAAACATAACGGTTAAATCTAACAGGAGCGACCAAATTTCCGGATATTAGAGGTTTTGCGTATAACAGAGGTCAAAATTAGAAATGAAAATTCTGCAAGAAAGCACGGTTAAAGAGGTTGCCTGTTATTGTAGTTCCGGATAAGAGAGGTTTATCTGAAATTGCAACGCCATGGCCTCGGTATGGATATTGGGAGTCTCGAAACACCACTTTGAACGTCGTTGCATGTGCTTCAGGCACTCAGAGTTCCATCTGCGCCAAAAGTGGTTCCGCATCTGTTAAACCATTTCCCATCGCGTTCTTGGATTTTGTGGGCTCTCACTGTCAATATAGTCGGGGTCAGGCAAAACGCTAAGCACACTTCCTGTTATCAGATGTCCAGGCGTCAGGGCATTTAAATCGCCAGGGTCGCTGCTCAGTGCAAGAGGTCGCGTGTTCAAGAAGAAGAATTGATTCAATTTTCATCATTTTCGTTTTCAACACTAAAAAATTGCAAAACTGTTCTATGCATACTGGTTTCTAGTCGTTAGGGAAGTTGCTACTTTGGGCAAAGAGGTCGCAACCAAGAACTTACTCTTTTTATAATTTGCTTTCATTTCAGGAAAAATTGACTTTGAAGTCTGTTTTTTTTTATGCTTTAGATGTAATCAACACCTTAATATAATTTTTCTAGTCGTATAATCTTGCTAACTGAACGCGCATATAAAGTATCATCACACACATCCGAATATCAACAACTGACGTAAAACTGAGTGACCTGTCTTTTGATGTTTTTAGTTCCTGTGGCTGGTTTGAAAATTGTTTCACTAAATTCTAAATAATGAATGCACCGCCAACCTTTGAATCTTTCCTTCTATACGAAGGCGAAAAAAAGTAAGTTGCTTGTAGACTATTAAAACCAAAAACACTATAACACCTATTTTCTTAAAGAATCGTCAAAGAACTGGACACGAAAGTAACGAATGCAGCCATATTCACTGTCAACAAAGAAGATCATACTCTAGGAAATATGATTAGAAAGTAAGGTACAAAATAAATAATGAAAAATACTACTTATTGACTCCTGTTTCGTTTTTTAGTCAACTACTAAAGGATCCTAACGTTCTCTTTGCGGGCTATAAAGTACCTCATCCTCTCGAACACAAATTTGTCATTCGGATTCAAACAACTTCGGATTATTCGCCTCAAGAAGCTTTCATGAATGCCATCACAGATCTATTGGCTGAACTTTCATTATTTGAAGAAAGATTTAAGGTAAGCGAATGATTAGTCAATTTCCATTTCTTTATATGCATTGTTCCACCCACAGGATGCAATTAAGGAGAAAAAGGAAGGCGGAGACTAGTCATTTCTGGAACGAAGTTATCTTTAAGAGAATGCAAAACTATGTACTAAGCTAAATTGTAGAATAGAATGTCTGCAAGCTATACGAAAATTGGTTTTATTCATACAAGTTAAATAAAGGCTTATCTCCAACACATTTTCTATTGATTAAGCGTTCAGTCGGCTGCTGAAACGCCCATTTCCTGTGAATATTTGAACAGTGAACTCCCCATGCTCCGAATTAAAAAACATTGAATCACATATTGTTTCTTGTATTTTATTTTGATGTTTTACAAAAATGCCTTATACATTATACCATATCTAGTGAATTTACCCAATGAAATTAGCAACAACCAGATGCAAGACTACATGAGCAAATATAAAATCCACAAAACCCCGTTCCGGCGAAATCTTATAGAATATGCTCCTGTTTTCAGGATTAGCCTGGAGGCGCAAGCAAACTCCTAATATGAAGCAGCTTACACTTGAAATAAATCCAGATAGGAATGAATTGAATGGAAATGTGCCGACCAAACAGCAGTACACAAACTGTATAATGCCGGTAACAAGAATGTAAAAAAGATAGGCATCTATCATTTTAAGTTTCTTCGACGTGTGGTGCACATAATCGTTATAAAATTTAAGCAGAACGTTGTTTATTTCAACCATTTTAGTGTTTCCGTTTTATTTACCGACAAATTGAACTGAAAATTGGAACCTCAGATTGGCAATCAGAATTTTATAAATGAAAGCGTTCAGTAAAACACGATACGTCAACACTTTGCAGCTACCCTGAAACGCGCCCAGTGGTATGCTTCCACACTTCAAATAAAAAAGTTATTGGAATTTGTTAAATCATGTATGATCTTAGCATGTATGGCATATGGTCCAAACCATCATAAACACCATGCAATTAACTATTCTACCATACTGCGTCACGCGTAGCAACTAGTTAGGCCATTGAATTTGCTGATTTGATAAACACTGTTATGTTGCAAAAAGGTATTAGACAGCTAGCATAGACTGCTAGCCTGGCACTTGCCTACATTTTTTTTTTTTTTTGAGGCTTCTGCAGTCTGTTGGAGCACTCAGACACAAATACTGGTCCATTGTACTGCCAGACAGACACCTTAGATGGCGTTACAGCTCATGAAGAGCCAAGCTTCTTTTATTCACTTATGATGATGTGTGCGATTTGTTTTTCCACACAAGTGAACGGAACCTAAGCTAAATGCCGATTCCGAACGGCGAGAGCCGAGAAGCTTTTTACAACGGGGGGTTTTGCCAGTACCCCGCCGAGGAGAGAGGCCCAGAAATAATCATTTGATGGCGTTGGTGTTATCGGGATCCGAACTCGCTCATCACTGCGCCAAGGCGCTCCCTTCTTGCCTACATACATAAGTCGTCTTTATTCCCAAAATATGGAAAGAAGATTACTCACACGCCAAGAGTTTTAGACCAATCAGTCTAACATCCTTCTTGCTGAAAAGCATGGAGAGATTAGTAGAGTTGCACGTGCCCTTCGAATGCATCCTCTGTCGGACATGCAACATGCTTATCAGCGCGGAAAATCCTGCGAAACTGCGCTTCAAAACCTAGTTGGGAGAATTGAATGCGCTCTCGAAAGGAAAGAGTACGTACTAGGCATTTTTGTCGACATTGAGTGTAACGATGCTAGTCGGCGTAGCGAGGATGAAGCACTGGTTTTGTGGATCAAAGCAATGCTTGTGCACAGGACATTGATCGCTGCTGCAGGCCTCCAACAATGTGTCAACCCTGGCGTAAACAGGGGCTACCCGCTAGGTGGCGTCCTGTCTCCGCTGTTATGGTGCATGATGGTCGATACTTTGTTCGATGTTCTCAATGCCTCTGGAATATATGCCCAGGCCTATGCGGATGATAGGGCTGTTCTCTCTGTCGGCTCATGTTAAGCGACTGTCTGTCTCAAAGCGCAGGCGGCGCTAGATGTGATCGAACACTGGTGCACGAGAAATGGGGTGTCGGTTAATCCTCTTAAGACTGATGGCGTTGTCTTTACGAGAAGGAGGAAAAATACTGGCATTACTCAGCTGATACTAATAGACATTCCCATCCCGATATCCAAGGAAGCGAAGTACCTGGGAGTCATCCTAGATAGCAAGCTTTTTTGGTCAAAGCATGTTGAGTCCAAAACCACCAAAGCGCTGTCGGCTTTTTGGCAAAACATGAGGCTTATCGCCGAAAAAGTTCCTTTGGATCTACACGGCAATGATAAGACCGATAATCTCATATGCATCGGTTGTTTGGTGGAACAGGCTAACACGTAAACACGCTGTGGCTTCACTCGTCAAATTCCAAAGAGCGGTATGTCTCAGCTGCATGGGGCTTTCTCCAGCACACCGGGAGCTGCTCTAGATGCTATGATGAATCCTCCAACCCCTGAAAGAGAAATGGTCTCGCATTGGAGTGAAAGTGTAATTGCTCGAGAAATATCCTACGACCCCTGTCTTATGGATATGCCTTCTGACACAAAGACATCTGCCATCCTACTGCGCTGTAATTTCACAGTCACATTTCCATGATGTCAGGACTGCCTTTGCCCAGACACTGAACCTGGAATGGACTGTTTACGCATTTTCACAGATGGCTCCGGGACTGGGCAGGGGTCCGGCGCTAGAGTTTTCTTTGAGCACGAAAACATTCGACTGCACTTCTCGTTAGGAAAATATGCGTCTATCTTTCAATCGGAGATTTACGCAATGCTTATGGCCATTCACCATGTTGTGAAACACAGGTGAAAGGAAAAAAGCATATACGTCCGCAGTAACATCCCAGCTGCGCTCCAAGCTGTGTCCAACCCTCTATCCAACTCCAAATCAGTGCATCAACTCAAAACCTTTTTGAACAAAGTTGGAAGACTAAATTCACTTACGTTTGCATGGGTCCCAGGTAACTCTGGGATCCCAGGAAACGAGATCTCCGATGAACTCGCTAGAAGAGGCTCAGAGGAGAGTTTCTCAGGATTTGAACCCCCCTTAGGTCTACATCAACGACTGGGTCTTTAATGGAATATCCTGAAGTCCCAATTGCTACACAAACTACTGGTATATGAAAAATTTATCGACGACAAGGAATGGGAGGAGGACGAGCAAAGCGAAGTGGAGAAGCTGAGGCAAGAGATCCAGTCCATGAAGGCAGCTTTGGAAAGCATCAAGATACAGAAGGGGAGTGAAAAGACGGAGAGTGCTCCAGCGCCTAAACAAAGAGCAACAAGTTGTGTGGAGGAGAAAGTCGAGTCGAGGAGTTGCTACACAGTGAAGGATGTGACCGAAATGCTTTCCGAATTTAATCCAAGGAATCCAACAGGACTTTCGTCAACCGCATTCGTCCGAAGGGTTAGGGAAGTTAGAGACGTGTACCAGCTAGATGGAAGGCTAGTCATGATGGCGGCGATCGGTAAGCTAGTGGGAGCAGCAAAACTTTGGGGTAATGTGGTAGTTCATTCATCGATGGAAGAGCTTCTTCGAGACTTAGTCGATAATTTCCCAGCAGACGATGATGTGGCTGATCTGCACGAAATGTTGCGGAACAAAAAACAAAATCCGTATGAGGATATCGAGGAGTTCGTGTATGAGATGAAAGCTATTGCGTCTAGGGGGCATATAGAAGAGAAAACTGTGGTCAAATATATAGTGCGGGGCATCACCGATGTAGAGTGTCGTGACGCACTGAAAGCGGCACAGCCAGAAACTCTTCAGGAGCTGATAAAGAAAGTTCGGTGGACCACCAGCGTACGATCGCAACAGAGGTCAGCATCAATCGTAACAGCATCACAGAGACGGGGAATATCTGGGAGCAATAGTGCAAACTCAACATCAGTTGACACTATCAGGTGTTTCAAGTGTAGTCAGATGGGGCACATAGGGCGCAACTGCCCAAAGGTCAGGTGCTTCAAATGTAACCAATCCGGGCACATAGGTCGCAATTGTACGAGCGCGGAAGTCGACGAGTAGCAGTCAGGGCGATAGGAATAACATATGAGAAGTGTTCTGAGTATAGTAATAAAGGATATATTTTGGGAAGTAGTCTTTTATGCGCTTTGTTTTGGTGGTGGTTTGCTGATTGAGGTCGTTGGTTCCGCTTTGTGAATTACATACCATTTTTTATTTTTTTTTCGTTTAATTTTTTTTTGTTTTTGTGAAATACTATGAATTAATTGTTTTGTTTTTTACTCGTATATTAAATTTCAAAATTTTCATAAACTCTATTAACTTTTGTGGTAGAACCGATATTCTGGAGGTCTATGAGTGCATCACCCGTGATAGATTTTCCTCTAAGGGGTGAATTTTGTTGTGATCACCAGTGATACCAGGCAGCCAACGTGTTAATATCAATGCAACCTAAAACGAGAACATTTACAAGGTTGTCAAAGTCCTAAGCCCCGAAAGACTAGCATAAGTCATGGGAGTATCACCCATGGATCTTCTTAGCATGAATAAATTATGAATATTATCATTATTATTTATTAGTCATCACATAAATGTAATAAATTAATTTCTTAAAACTAAACAGCACTAGCAGCGAGGCTTTCGGCTGGCTAAATTATGAATAAAAACTTCACTTCCAATGATGTCTACAAGCAAATGTTCATAGAGTTACGGACGGATCGAAGACCGTATCTGGCGTGGGCATTTTTTTTTTAATTGGGGATATAGTGCTAACCAGAAACCAACAATGAGAAGTACCACTTTAAATGGCCGCTGACGCGACGTTTGCCTATAAGTCGTGGAGAGCACGTAAGCACCCGAGGTTTTGTCAAAATTATGTCAACATTCACGCACATTGTTATAAGACTTCGTTCAAAATTCTAGGGTGTCGCGGGGAAAGAGGTATGAAAGACGCACGTCTCGTTCTGGTTTCTGGCGTAGAGCACAGCGACCAGTGTAGGTCTATCCTCTTGAGTGAAAGAGTACCCCTACACATATGTGGCCTCAGATTTTCGTTCTCTTGTAAATGCTTTGAAGTACTTTTTTTATTGTATTATTATTGGAGTCCAAGGAGTACGTTATTAACTCTCTTAAAAACACATACTCTTAAATCATTTATTATTATTTTGAGGCGTTTTTCCAAAAGTGAATTACAACGATGCCGCGTCGGAAGGCTTTTCTCCTTGGTGAGCTAAAAACTAAAGTTTATAACTTGATTTTTTATTATTAAAATGTGAAGTAGACGTACTGTTGAATCTGTGAAATGCAAAACTTATCAAGTTAACTTCAGTTTTTAAGAGTTGTTTTCATCTAAACAGTGGGTACACATACGTGTACTTTGGGTATTTGCCGAAGAAAAAGCTTCCACCACCTCATTTCGCTTGGTTCACGTATGTGTATTTCGGATGTTTCGATGTATAAAAATGTCAACTGTATTTCTCGATCTTTTATATCTTCAATTCATTTTGTTACTTACAAATTTCAATCTGAATTCGTAGATCTTACCAAAAACTCACTGATGAGAGCTGGAAATTTTTCAACGACGGTGATGCAGACCTTTCTGATACCGATGATGACTGTGGTGAACGCATATTAAATAAAGTATTAAGTAGCCGAAGATGATGCTGTTCAAAGTCAAGATATCAACGATATCGAAGAAACTTTGAAGCCATCAGTTGGAAATTCAGCAATGGTGCAATGGAAACATCGGCTGAGGAGCTTGAAAATGATCCTGAACGATGGAGGCTTATAAAATGGCTAAAAAAAGAGGGAAACAAGAAAGGGGGAAAAATAGTTCTTCTTTATTAGTTTTGTTTTTTTTTACTCTAAGATTTCTGCTCCGAGATATTGATCAAGATCAAGGACAAACTGTTTTGCTTTTCAAAAACGTGATCACGTGGCACATCAACGGACGAAATTATATATTTGACTGGAATTCATATCTTGATGGGTTTTGAGGATTCCCACAGTTGCAAATGGACTGGTCAAATGACTTTTGGGTGTCGAAAATATCTGAGTACATCAGCAGATATCTCTTTTGTGAGCTTTGAAGGTTTTTACGATTTGCCGAAGCAAAAGCGGAAATCAACCGGAATCAGACGGATTGTGGAAGATCCGACCATTTATTGATCCGTGCTTCAAAAATCGTTTGATCTAGCCGATTTCATACCACACTGATGTAGATGAGCAAATGATTTCTTTTTCTGGACGATGCGGTTTACATGCCCGCAAAGCCAAATCTATTGGGCTTGAAAAATTTCATTCCTGCAGCTAACGATGGCTTAGTCTTGAATTTCCATATCTACACTGAGCTTGCAATAAAGACCTTCTAGCCATACGGTGTCGAAGGATTTTTTCAAGTCAATCAGACAGGCACCCGTGCATTGGTTACATATGTGTACCATCTAAAACTAATAGTTATAAAAAATATAATTTTTTTTAAGCAAAATCAACTTATTGGCCGATATTTAGTGAGAAACAAAAGAAAATCTGAATTATTTCGATACAGTTTGTGGACGGGATGGAAAAGGGGTTTTGGCCCTTGGTGGTGTGGCCATTGTCGATGAAAATAGAAACATCCTATTCAAAGGATTACGTCCCATCTTTCCTTTTCATCAGAAGCTTTTCTTATTTTACTTGTTATTGATACTGCCGGGAAAAGAAAAAAAATTATTGTACTGAAAGCCACTCCTCACTGAAGGCTATGATTAATATCAACAAGAACACACCCCTTATTTTAACCATTCGAGACAAATCTATCAAAAACCAGTATAATGTTAAGCTTCTGTGGTTTCCTTGACACGCAGGACTAAAGGGAATGAAGACGCTAATACAACGGCCATGAATTCTATTAACGAATTCCTAGTGTTTAAGATTATAAATAATTAATTTTTTACCTTAAATTGTCAATTTTGCATTTTTATATTTGTAAGCGCTATAGTTACCACTCACTGTAAATATATCATACGAGGGTGGTCCGATAAGTACTTATGCTCACCGCCAGATGGCGCCAGTATCGCAAGAGCAACTTACTATCGTGTAGTACATTCTAGTAGACTGCTACTGTCGAAATTTCAGCCGGATCGGACTCGTAGTTTTATTCTGACCGCATGTGGAAGCGGGAGTGCCCGCGGATTTTAGAAAAATGGAAAAAGAGCAATATCGGTCGGTGATTCGATTCTTGTTTTTGGAAGGGAAATCGCGCAGCGAAGTCAAAGAGCATTTGGATGCGGTGTACGGTGACTCTTCTCCTTCCACGGCGACCATCTAAAATTGGTTTAACGAGTTTTAACGTGGTCGCACGTCGGTTTTTGATGAGCCATAACATTTTGATGAGGCGCGATGGGTTCCGCGTTTGCTCATTCCGGACAACAAGCGCAACCGTGGGACCACTTCAGAGCAGTGTTTGACGCTGTTTAAGCGCAATCCGAAGGAGATTCTGCGTCGTTCCGTGACAGTCGACGAAACATGGATCCACTGGTACACACCAGAGACCAAGGAATAGTCGAAACAGTGGACTTTACCCGGAGGACGTGCTCCGAAGAAGGCGAAGACTGTCCGTTTTCTGGGATTCACAAGGTGTGATCCACATCGACTACCTGGAGAAGGGCAAGAAGTGGGCCGATTCGACGCCGAAGTGAAGAAAAAACGGCCCCACTTGGCGAAGAAAAAAGTGCTCTTCCACCATGATAAAAAACTCGCCACGGCCAAATTGGTGGAATTGGGCTCCGTGTGACTTCTTTTTGTTTCCAAACTTGAAAAAGTCACTCGCCGGCAGAAATTTCAGTCCAATGAGGAGATCATCGCCGCCACGGAGGCCTACTTTGCAGACCTCGAGAAAACGTATTATTCAGACGGGTTAAAGAAGTTGGAGCATCGCTGGGTCAAGTGTATCGAGCTAAAAGGAGACTATATTGAAAAATAAATTGCCATTTCTCCAAAATTTTTGTTTTTCTTTTGTAGGCTAAGTACTTATCGGACCACCCTCGTGTTACTTGCACAGCGAATGCTAACTTATCCCACTCTCAACAGCCTGCGCACATCGGATGTTCGATACGACTATTACCGCATTTTTTTTGAAATCGTACCATGTATAGTTATCACGCCACTGCATTTTCGCGAGATGGGTTTTGGGTAGATGGCTGCTACTGAGAGTGCATCTCGTTACTTGTATTTTGGACACGGTGCGGGCAAGTTCAATAAATTGTATTACTAATTGTATTATTATCAGTGCGTTTCATTTTGAAAAAAAAAAATTTTTGGTTTCCCGCAGTCTAGAGCTCGTCTCAGAGCCCTGACTTAAACTCTATAGAGCAGTTCTGGGACAAACTGGACCAACAACCACACTAATAAAGCACAACTAAAAGAAATCCTACAGAAAGAGTGGCACAATATTAGTAACGGTTATACCTACTAAAAGATAAGTCGATTCAATGCCACAAAGACTTCAGCCTATATTCAAAATGAAAGGGTTTGCAACGAAATATTGAGAAGTACATATAAGTTTCTTAAGTATTTTTTTTATTATTGCTGTTATTTTTTTTAAATTTTACGCAGGTGCACCAAGACTTTTGTGGATGCAATTTTTGCAGTTTCGAGGCAAAAATGAATTTTTTCTTTATAAAAAGGACAGATTTTGAGAATTTTCTTTTTCGCTGTAAATCTAGAAATACATATCAACTATTTGAAAAATATAAAAAAGTAATTTTTTTTTTCCAATAATTATCAAACGGCAGTCTAATTTCATAAATCATATGCGCTGTATCTAGACCAGCCTTTCCCAAAGTGGGCGATAACGCCCCCTTGTGGGCGCTGCATGCCTAAAGGGGGGCGATAAGAGACCCAGACAAAAAGGGGGGCGTTGTAGAGGCTGAGGGGGCGATTTATAATTTCATCTGGGTAGGTAGGTAGGTACTTAATTTTTTTTAAATTCATCAAAATTCAAACTGCACAACATAAATTTTATTTAGTTAGGTACTTACTTACTTAGTTAGTTCATATATCTGTCTTGTTTGATTGAATAAATAAAAACTAAAAATATTTAATACTAGTGACTTTTCCGCGGATTCGTCCGTGCATATAGAATAGAGAGAGATTTGATTATCCCTTAGGAATGAGAAGTAGTGTGTCGTTCTTCGGTCCTTCCTATTCTATTCCCATTCCAAAAATCATGTCAATCGGTCGCTCCGTTTCGAAATGAAAGTAGACACAAACAAACAAATAAAACGGCAACAAACACACTTTCGCATTTTAATAGGTATTAGTATTCCTAGATAGGTAGACCGCGAGCAATCATGTTTTAACAAGTTTTTGTTAAATAACGCGATTTGTGCAATCATGTATCAACCGGCTGGTTCAGTACGGTTGAGCGTCGAATGAGATAAACGAGTTTATGCATGTTTGTCTTATTCCTGTCGGTGCGTGCTGCATTTGCAATCCTATATAAGGTAACATAACATAATATTTATTTTAGTTTCATTTACGGTTTCGCGCGTAATAGATAAGCAGTACTTAAGCTCAACACGTATTTCTGAAAACAAAACAATGTCGGAAGTAAAAAAGAAGAGACGGCAATACAGTGTGGAATATATTAAATACGGATTCATTGAAAACCCCACAAACCCATCGGCGCCTTTGTGTCTTCTATGTCTAAAAACATTTTCGAATGAAGCAATGAAGCCTTCAAGACTGCAAGATCATTTGAATAAAATGCATCCTGATAAGAAAGACAAGAATGTATCATATTTTCATGGCCTAGAGAAGAAGCATAATGCTCAACCAAGTGTATCAAAACTCTTTTCGGCGACTTCGAGCTTCATACAATATCTCTTTGTTAATTGCTCAAAAAGGCAAACCACACAACATCGGAGAAGAGTTAATTTTGCCAGCAATAAAGGAAGTAATAACTACTGTGCTTCATAAACCGGCGGCAGATATTATCCGAAAAATTTCTTTGAGTAATAATTCTGTGCAAAGACGAATTGATGAAATGGCTGAAAACATTGAAGAATCATTGTGCAATCGTCTGAGGATTAGTTAATTCTCAATTCAGCTCGATGAGTCCACTTTACCAACTAATGAAGCATTGTTGCTGTCTTACGTGAGGTTTATTAAAGATGTGAAGAACTATTGTTTGTTAGAAATCTAGGGACCGATACAAAAGGCGAAACCATATTCAATACATTGGAAAAGTTTTGTGACAAGAAAGAAGAATATTATATCAGCTGCTACGGATGGTGCCCCGGTTATGATAGGGTGCCATAAAGGCTTCATAGCGTATCTTAAAAATAAAATTCCAGATGTCCTTGCTTTGCATTTCGTTATTCATCGACAACATTTGGTTGCTCGAAATTTAAGTGAACGACTATTTCAATCACTGCAATATGTCATCAAAGCAGTCAATAAAATCTGCAACAGCTCTTTGATTTATTTCATCAGCTTTGTGTTACTAATGATGAAGATTTCAACCGTTTGCTGTTTCATACTGAAGTTCGTTGGCTATCAAGAGGCAATTCTCTGACTCGATTTTACAACCTGTTTGACTCTGTGATAGAGTTCTTGGAAACCAAAGATACAGAATTGCGCAATAAGCTCATTACATCAAAGAATTATATAGCCTACATGACAGATCTGTATAAATTGTTCAACGACATGAATCTCCAACTGCAAGGGGATGGACTAAATTTAATTAAAACAAAAAATGTCGTTGCTGCTTTCGCAGCCAAACTACTTCTACACAAATATCTTTCATAATTTTCCGCATTTATCAGTATTCTGCAGTAACGACGACCTGTTTGCCTACTGCCAACATTTGGACCTCCACATTGACTTCACCGGACGATACCAGGACATTTTGAACTTGGAAATACCAGACTGGGTGTTGGATCCGTTTTCAAATGTCAACACAGCAATATCACCTCAGCTAGAAGAAGAACTTATAGAATTGACAACGAACGAGGCTACCAAGAAGTTTGGCTACAAAAACCGGTCCCGCAATTGTACCCTGGATTGTGGTTAATCGTTCAACGATTCTTGATAGCATTCCCATCGTCATATTTGTGTGAACGTGGATTTAGTGCTGTGGCAACGCTGCTTATTGAAAAGAGAAAACGTTTGCATGTTACCGAACGTGGTGACTTGCGGCTGTTCTTGAGTAAATTGGAACCTGATATCAACAAACTTATTAAACAGCATCAGATTCATCCTTCACATTCGTTTTTATATTAAAATCAATTATGTTTGTTTTATTTTGAATAAAAGATACTCTGTCTGAATACTATAAAGTTGCGTTTCAATAATCATTCTCACTACCTACAGCGCTCAGGTCTTGAGTTAACTCTAGCGGGCTATACCTGCCGATGAGATCTGTATATCGTTTTTGGCAATCAATAAAGTTCCCAATCATTTGAAGTCGGCCATTATTTCACAGTACAGTCATCCAAGTCAATCAGTGACTATATATTTAGTGTCTTCTTATTTACCTTTAAACCTACTTCAATATTGTTCTAGTTCCTTTTTCCTAACGCTAGCCGTAAGTCTTGCTAGCTGCCAAGGCTCTATAAGCCTCGTAGTAGCATATCATTTTTTAATTGTTAGTCAACACTCATCACCTTTTGTATGGTATTTGGACGTTTTTTGTATGGTATTTGGAAGTTCTCATTTTAAGCCTTTGAGTGTATAGAAACAAATAACAGTATTATCCAGAGCTGCATGTTCGGGGCTGGACTCCCGACATCAATTCCCAAGTTAATCACATTTCGTACTGTCCTGCTCGTACCCAAAAACCAGTTGTCGGGTTCCTTTCCCTTTTCAAATTTTTTGTTAGACTTAAAAAGAAAACGAATTTTGTTTCGATTCGCATAATTTATTGTTTCGGAATGTCACTGACATCGAAACGCCGAGCAGTTACATCATTTTAATAGATCAGCTGAGAACATCATGGACAATTTTTAAACCTTATAACCCACAAAATGTCGTTTTCCGATGCATTCGCCGACATAGAACCAGCAAAGGACTTCGACGGTGACCAAGGTGTTTAACCATGCTTCACGAACAGGAACATTTTTCCAGGCTCCGGAACGAGCGCCAGATAGAAGGCGGTTTATTCCCTTTCGGATTGCTGGGATTTCGCCTAGCGTTGGTGGTACTAGTTCAACTTTGGCATATTTAAGAAAAACATCCAATTTAGGTCTAGCTTCTGCCATGAGCTCTGGAAATGAATCGGATTTTGTGTAAAGAAATATTACATAACTTTAAGGGTTAGAATCAAAAGCGTACGTACTGCTAACCAGAGTTCCTCCCTTAGCTCCAACACTTGCCATGATTCCTGTTAATAATGGATCTAAAATATATTAAGTAGATTGTAGTTCTATGCAGTAAGAATCTACTTTTCGTAAAACTCACTAAATGATTCCCAAAAGGCAGAGTTATTCCGCAAGACAGAATCTGACAGTTTCGGGTACACTTCGGTAAAAAATTATTTGATTTTTTATTTCATGTCACTGGAAGAAAATTGCTATTCATCTCTTTCGAAATCATAACGCCAGGGATGTGAAATAATTTTTGTTGAGACGATTGCACAATGTATATTTCACATTTTTGAAAACTTACTCATATCAAACATTTTGTAAAGAGTCTCGAAACAAGATGGCACATTTCCCTGCTATTTTTACATAGCTCGGCTTTTGGCTTTTCTTTTTCTTTTCTTTATCTCGCTATGTGCGTGTTCACATTGGCGCAAGAAGGACAAGCGCAAGAAGGCAAATAGTGTTCACATTGGTGGAAGCACACTTGAATTTTTGACAAGTGGAACGCATGAATCGGGTCATTTTCATTCAGTCGCCTTCATCCAACTAGTCATTTTCATTCAGTCGCCTTCGTCCAAGTAGTCATTTTTGCAAGCCAAATGAACTTGTCTGTCCAACAGTCACGAATAAATGAAGAAAAACTGTCAAAAATGGAATGAATTAAGAATGGAACGGTTTGCAAGCAACCCTTCTCGTTTCCACTTACTAAAAATCGTTCCCTCTCTTTCAAGCAATTTGGTGTGCTTCCACCAATGTGAACACTATTTGCCTTCTTGCGCTTGTCCTTCTTGCGCCAATGTGAATACGCACTATGAGTGTGAAAATACAGTGCAAGTGCAAAGAAAGGTTTAAACTATATTTTATATCACCTCTCGGGTAATCAATTCAGCGGACGACGCTGATCCGCTAACCGAACGCAAGCATAAAAAACGAAAAAAACCTACCTCCTCTACTACTACAGAGTCTGCCATCTAACGTTTTTTTTTTCAAGTAGTGCTTATTTCGTGAATGGTAACACTTAGCTCATGTCTGATTTGACAGATAATTAGTTTTATCCAGAAACCAGAATGAGACGTGCGTCTTTCGTACGTCTTCCCCCGTGACACCCTGAAATTTTTTCGAGATTTTGACAGAGGTTCAGGTGCGTAGCGACAAAACCCGTTACAAACAAACTCTAATCGTGAATACGTGTGAGTTCATTCATTGTACCGCAGTGTACTCCCGCCACACACACTCCTGGAATTATAACAATGTGCGTGATTGTTTACAAAAAATTTACAGCACTTGAGGTACCAACGTGCTCGCCCGAGCTTGTAGGCAAACGTCGGCGGCCATTTTGAGTGGGACGTCTCATTGGTGGTTTCTGGTTTTATCCTTCCGCTGAACGAATATGGTTGTGTATACGCTTGAACAACGCTGGGAAACATTACGACATTACTTTGAAAATCATGGTAATGTTGCAAAATGTGTGCGAAAATTGCGTACGGATTTTGGAAGAAGAGAAGCACCGTCAGCTCCATATGTTCGTTATCTTGTGAAAAAAGTGAAAGAAACTGGCATCCTCATCGATAAACCAAAGCGTGAAAAGCCAAAAACAGTGCGTACACCCGAGAATATTGCTGCTGCGGCAGAAAGTGTGCGTGAAGCGCCATCAACATCAATTCACCGTCGTTCTCAACAATTGAACATTTCGGAGACATCATTGAGACGAATTTTGCATAAAGACCTTCGTATGACGCCATACAAAGTCCAATTGGTTCAGGAGTTGAAGCCAACTGACCATCCAATGCGTTTTCGCTTCGCTAAGTGGACCTGCGATCGACTTACAGAAGATGCCGATTTTGCCAAAAAAATCATCTTTTCAGATGAAGCTCATTTTGATCTTGGCGGGTATGTAAACAAGCAAAATTGTCGCGAAAAGCCGGTGCACCCAAAACGAGCCACTGTTTGGTGCGGATTTTGGTCCAGAGGCATAATTGGGCCATTTTTCTTCGAAAATGAGCAAGGAGTGGCCGTTACAGTCAATGGCGATCGTTATCGGGCCATGTTGAACGAATTTTTGTTCACAAAAATTGAAGAGGAGGATATTGGCAACATTTGGTTTCAACAGGAAGGCGCTACGTGCCACACAGCCGAAGCTACACTCGATGTTTTGCGCCCTGTTTTTGAAGATCGCATTATCAGCCGCAGAGCTGATGTCGTTTGGCCACCTCGGAGCTGCGATTTAACACCGTTGGACTATTATTTGTGGGGTGCCGTCAAAGATAAGTGTTACGCCGACAAGCCAGAGACAATTGACGCTTTAAAGGACAATATTCGTGAAGCCATTGGTGAAATACAGCTGCACACAATCGATAATGTGCTTAAAAATTGGACCGATCGTGTAGGCTACTGCATGGCCAGCCGAGGCAGCCATTTGAATGAAATTATTTTCCATTATTAACCGGAAGGATTGTACTTTCAAATAAAAAAAAGAAATTTGAGAAAATATTCAGTAGTTTTTTTTTATAGCATTTTCAAAAAAAAAAAAATTATTTGGCGGACCCTTTACAACATTTGAACTTAATGATACAAACAACCCCAGCCAATAAAGATATATCACTCTCCCATTTCTGTGCATACGACTACACAACTCAGTTGCGCGATGGAATTCTTTTAATCTTGGTGAAATCTAAACAAATTGCCGTTCTTTTCCTATCCAACCTCTATTCTGTCAATGTAAAGGCCCCGGCCCATAGAATCCGTCGATCCGTCACTCCGTTGATTTCAACTGAGTGAAAAGTAGAATATACACATTCTTATGGGAGGTGGCCCATAGCCGACGGATGTATGAACTTCAACGGACAAAGTAGAGCTACTTTTCTACTTTTCGCTCCGTTGAGAGCTCATACATTCACATATTGGAGCTTACACATTTACATTCTGGGGTTCACGCATGCACGAATTGAGAGTAAGCACGTTCATTGGTGGATGCATTGAGAGAATGCTTGGGAACTCTCTCGTACTGAGAGAAACTTCAAATTCGGTTGACATTCAAAGTACGTTTTCACTCAGTTGAAATCAACGGAGTGACGGATTGACGGATTCTATGGGCCGGGGCCTTAACACTCCACACCACAAGTCAAAGAAACAACACACCTTAAACAATTCAAACTCAACTCTCACTCATTCTACGAGTACCTTAATCCACTCTCTCCTACTGTGTTGTTAACAGCTTCACACCTCTCACCTTTATCAACCGTCACTCAAACACTTATAAACTCCAACCAATACTTTCTAATACCAACGAAGACCGCAACGGCTCGACATCGGAAAGGCACAGTCACTTACTCCTATCTCACCACATTATCTCTGCCATACCTGATTTTACGCAATATGACATGACACATATTACTCCAAAGTCTTCATTTCTAACAAAACCAACCTCAAGATTCTAAAATGGAATCTCAATCTCAACGGTTATTTTAACAACCTATACGAAAACCAATTATAAAGTAAAGATCAATTATACCCTGCAGGAAACTAACCTTCAAACCTTCAACATCCCACAACACCAAATCCCCCTAAAAATTACGCTACATACTTCCATAACTTAACCACAAACACCTCAGCAAAGCAAGGAACCTGTTTACTGATCCGCAAATCCATACCGCACAAAGGACTAACAATAAACTCTAGTATTTCGGCAGCCTCTGTTCAAATCCTTCTTAAGTTTAAAATTACTGCTATATCTCTCTACTACCCTGCCCCCATTTCTTCTAACGCACAACATAATTTTTTAACAATAATCAATAAAGTTCAAACATTAAGAGAGAAGGCGCTATTATAGGTTAGGTTAGGTTAAAGAAGGGGAGTGTGAAGGTTTGGGGGAGCAAATATCGGAATTTTCCTTTCCTGGTGAACAAGACCAGCTCGGTTTTCTGGGAGTTTATTCCCAGACCGTTCTGTCTTGCCCACGAGAAGAGTTGGTAGAAATTTACCTTTTATCAAGATAACCAGGTCATCCGCGTATGTCTTTCTCCATAAAGAATTTGAGGATTTTGTTAACTGTACGAAGCCACAGTAGGAGGGAGACAACTCCCCCCTGTGGTGTGCCTCTAGTTGTCACTTTCCTTATAGAGCCGTGTCCAATGTCTGCATTAATAATTCTGTTCTTCAACATATTTTCAATCCAGATTACAATGGATTTGTCTACTTTCATGTCCTCTAGAGCTGTTATTATGGCTGTTTACGTTGTTGAAGGCCCCTTCTATATAGAGGAAGGCTGCCATTGTAAACTCTTTTAAGTTCAACGAGCTCTCAATTTCACGGACAACACTATGCAGAGCACTTTCCACTGATCTGCCTTTAAGGTAGGCTTGTTGAGTGTTGCATAAGTTGTGTAAGTTGATGAGTCCTCTAATGAATAGGTCAAGGAGTCTTTCCAAGGTTTTTAATAGAAACGACGAGAGACTAATTGGCCTATAGTCCTTTGCGGCAATATGGATTGGTTTACCTGCCTTAGTTATGAAAACTACCTTTATTTCTTTCCACTGTGTTGGGATGTACCCCGCGCGCAAGCAATTGGAGAAAATGCTTACGAGATGGGGTACAGTGTGAGTTTGTGCTTTTAGAAGCATCGCTGGCAAGATCGTTCGGCCCCGGAGATTTAAAGGGTTTGAACGAGTTTATTGCCCATGATACTTTATCCGTTGTGATAATCTTGTTTATTACTTCTTCGGTTATGTGAACCGTAGGAACCGTCGTCTCGATGGGGACTGTGGTTTCAGGGGTTTTACAGCCTGGGAAGTGGGTTTCAGTCAGCAGTTCTAGAGATTCCCGACTGGATTCTGTCCAAGAACCATCTGGTTTAAGGATGAATCCCGGGACGCAGGGGTCCTTGGATAGGATCTTTCTGAGCCTTGCACTTCGTTGAAATCCTCTATTGATTCGCAGAACTCCCGCCAGGATTTAGATTTTGCTGCTCTTGTTTTGCTCTTGTATTCGTTGAACTGGATTTGTAGTTATTCCAATCTTCGGTTCTTTTTGAGACCTTTGCTCTATTGAATAGAGTTCGGGTCCTGGTCCTGAGTTGCTTTAGCTCTGTGGTCCACCAGACTGCGCTAGTCTTCTTGAGAGCACGTTGCAAAGGACAGAATTTGGTGAAAGCCGCTTTCAGAATTCTCACAAGATTTTCGACTGAATTCTCAATGTAAGTTGGATCGGGGTTAGTGATGGCTTGTAGCGGTACTAACCTGTTGGCAACTAGGTTTGAGAAGAGATTCCAGTCTGTCTTCTGAGGGTTTCTGAAAGGTTTCGGTTTTTCTTTGTTAACGTTAAGGTTGAAGAGTATCCGGCTGTGGTCCGAAAGGAACAGTTAGTGGACACTCTTCAATTCTCTACTCGGATAGAGTCAGACTCACTTAGTAGAGTGACGTCAATTACCTGTTCCCTAACCCGGTTACGAAACGTTGGTGTATTACCTTTGTTGCATATGTTGAGGTTGGTGGAGATTATGAAATCGAAAATGGACTCACCCCTTTTATTAATGTCGCTGCTTTCCCATTGAGTGTGGCGTCCATTGGCATCGCAGCCTATCAATAGGCACAGTCCGCGTGATTTGGCGTGTCGCACAAGTGCTCGGCCTGCGTCTGGAGGCGGGTCCTTCTCATCGTATGGCAAGTATGCGGAAGATAGGAGCAAAATTAATTTGTCCTGATATTCGTACGTCACCACCGTGAAGTCTCCATTGCTGTATGTACCTAGGAGAAAAATGTTTAAGTATTTCTTGGCGACTATACAGGTTCGTAGACTACCTTCAGTATGTGGATAGTATAAATTATATACCTTAGACCTTAATCCCTGAATTTTGTTCCCAACGGGCCAAGGATTAAGGCTATATCCACATCTTCCTGCAGCATGTACATCATCAAGTCTTCGGTGGCTGCTTTGCAGTGGTGTAAATAAATTTTTACCACTAGCAGCCTCCATTGACTTGTCGCGTTCATTGGGGAGCCTTACCTTCAGGGTTCCCAGCCCGAACTTGATGCTGCCAGATCTGCTGCGGTTGTGGTCGAGTGACTTTTGGTCAATGGTAACCATGAGGTCCTTTCCCACTCCGTTCTTACTCTTGGCTGAAGAAATTATTCCCCAGCTGTTAGTGTCAAGCTCTTTATTCTGCTTGTCAAATAGCTTCAATGCGGACTCGTCCTTTTCGGGAACCTGTGGAGGGATCCATATTGAAACCAACATGCGAAGCGGAAGCATCGAGCGAGGGATAACCTCGAGTTTAGCGTTCTGCCAGATTTCGCCGCAATTGTCGATTGTGCGCTTTAAGAAGTCTAGGCACCTCTGGTTGTCACAACCGACGACTTTGACTCCTTTTTGCCAGCCTGCTCCGTCGAAGTTGATCTCATTGCTGCTGTCTGCGATAAGCCGCTACTAAAGCCTTCTGTTTTGCTGCAAACCTCTCTCTTCCCCAATCAAAGAACATTTTGCACAAATCCTTTGTTCCATGGTGGAGTCCTGCGAACAAGCAAATAAAACCTTTGGAAGCTATTCAAAAAACATTGAACCTATTGTAGTTAGTACGCAAAACTTATGCATTATTTCAGAAAAAAAAAATCTCTAAAAGAGAAAGCTTCCCAAAATTGATAGTCACCATAAACCCAGCCTCAATCGGTAAACGATTGTGGAATGATATAAAAAAAAAACTAACAGGAAATTGTACACCTCACCAAATTAAAATCCTGTGCACTGAATCCGAAATCATCTCCGACCTACATAAAATTTGTGAACATTTTGCCAAAACCTGGTGTGACTACTTTAACGATTCAAACTTTTCCCCAGGCTTCCTCATAACAAAACTTTCTGCAATGAATAATGCATAAGTCCGCTGGAGCTAGAGAGCTCCTTAGAAAAAGCGCGTTGAAAGGAAAAGCCCCGTACTGCGACCGAGTGCCCTACCCGATGCTAAAAAAACGCGCCATTGATCGCAAAGCGTAGGATTCCAAGCTTATGCAACCTTCTCCTGCTCCTATAATTGTCCCAATTGGGACAACTGGATTGACAGTTTTTACCCCAAACGGCAGAATTCTTTCCGCTGAAAGCTGCCAGAATAATTCTAAATATTTTTTACTGAAGCCTTAAAGATTCTCCGTGCAATATGTATATGTCGTAAAAACCACCGATAGAAAGACTTTAATTTGCACTGACAGCTTTTTCGTGACCAACATGCAACATTAACAGCCACTCATAACTGAAATTCGGGACAACGTTATACAAAATTTGCCGAATCTACTTATACCTGACGTATACTCCGGATTCAGGCATCCGAGGAAACGAACAGGCAAACTATGTAGCTCGACATATCACTCTCACAACAGTAGCACTCGGGCTCATATGCTAAGTTTTTTGAAAATAAATTTTTCTTAGCTAGAAAACATTAGTTACAATAATGTTAATAGTAAGTTTATATATGTATACAGAGCTATTCAAAATAATAGGGAAAGGTATTAGCTGCAGAATTTTCAGGCATTTTCCAAAATGTTGTAACCAAATAGCAATTTATACTAGGAATTCAATGCAGGTGAACTGCTTTGAAAAAATTGAGCTGAGCGAACCCTTTTGTCTCACTGTTTTTGAGAGTCAGTTGAAAAATTAAAAAGAACGAAATAGACATTCGAGACAAAACATAAACGACAAGAAATATAAAATGTATTTAATGTAATATATTTTTATTTATCTTCAATATCGAAATAGACATATTTGGAATCGAATTAATTAGTCAATGTTTGCTAGCCTGCGAAGCCTTGAAAGTTCTTGTTTCTTAATAGCCCAAGATGAATTTTGGTTGATGGATTTGAAAAGGCGGTCGGGTGGAAAGGCAGGGTCTATAAGAAGGCCTTCAATAGTTCTTACGCGAGATAGTGAGACATACGTTAGAGTTCAAATTCAAATGAACCACTATCGACGACTGCTTGATCGACAGTTATGCCCTGACTTTTGTGGACTGTGATAGCGTAAGCCAATTGTAGAGGGAACTGCTTTTTTTTGCATGATACGCTGCCTTTACGAAAGTTGACTGTTACTGGAACCAATGGGATCACTCCGTCGTATATAGAAGGGCCTATGTATTTGTCAAATTTCACCAGAATACAAAGAGGAAAGTCATCCAAAAGCGTATCTTCAGGTTTTGGTTGATATACTATATATTTGACTGTTCTAAGAGATCCATTGCACAAACCTTGCTCAGTCCACGGATTCATTTTCAACATAACTTGACAACCAATAGCCAAATTTAGGCATGAAGGTAAACCATGTGCTTCATCATCAGAGCATCTTGATGCTGTTTCGTTGTTATTTTCTGATTTTATGGAAACTACTGGTGTGTTGAGTGATCTAAGCATATCTTGATTGAAGCAGCAACTTCAGCCTTTTTGTACAGGATTCTCAATGCATTTTTGAAGTCGTTTGTAGATGCGAAGTTGTTTACAGCAAATCTGGTTTGAAGGTACGTATAGTCTTCATGGCTTAGTTGGCCAGAAGCCATTCGTTCCAAAGTATCACGCAAACGTTGTTGAGATACACCAGTTTGTCTCATTATTTGTTTCAATTCGTAAACTTTTGTGAATTGTTCGAAGAGCATTCTACCTTGGAGCGACAACGCATTATCAGAAACGCACGGAGCAAGCATAGTTCTGTCTAATACTGGAGGAAGTTGATTGAAGTCGCCAAGAAGATAGAGAATTATTCCACCGAATGCAAGATGTTGGTTTTCAGGGAATGCTTGCCTCAACTGTTTGTCGATATTTACTAAAGTACGAACGCCAACCATCGACATTTCATCGATTAAGCAGACCTTGAAACACTGCATATCATTTTGAAAATTTCTTTCAGACTCGCCACTCAGATCGTTGCCAACTCCACGCGAGACTGTTAACCTGAGAGCTGAATGGATTGTTTGGCCGTTGATGTTGTTAGCGGCAACACCAATAGGAGCCATAAGTAGGACAGCACCGTTTCCATGCAGCAAATTAACTGTCTTAATCATCTCATTGATTAGAAAAGATTTGCCTGTACCAGAAGCGCCTTGGATGATAGTCAGATTGTGGCGAGACTCTCCACGAAGTTGTTGACGTAGGTGGTATAGCACTTGAGATTGCAATTCATTCACGCTAGACGCTGCATGACCCAAAGATGGTGTTGTCGATATGTGGTTTTCTTTAGAGTTTTTGATGAATGCAATGTTGTTTGAAATATCAGGATATTTCTCATACGCAGAATACCAGTTAAACATACGATCAACGCCACGATAGCCAAGAGAGACTTCATTAGGTAAATGGTGTGGCAATGCTGCAGCAAGAGCTAGTCCATCAAATGGTTCATTCTCGGGAGTCTCAGTATCTTCATTTTCGGCATTAGGTATGTCAGATTCCTCAATTTCCCAGATGGTGATGTTAGCTGCTCCGAAGCTCTCTTTCCAAGTAACATAAGACTTCAATTCATTTAATGTTCGCCATGGTTTATGCAATACCAATTTTTGTTTGTAATAAATTTCAGTTTGTTCGTCGGTGATATCAGGCATGACTTTCGGCAGAACTTGAATGATACGTTTCGAGCGACATTTTCGCAGTTCACCGCGAGACCAATGATATTCGGTAGCCAGCTGTTTCAAGCATAAATCTTCCATACGCGCATTCCTTGAGGCATAGTGTACATTGTACAAGCAACGAGCTCGGTATAACTTGATCACCTTCATTGTTATCTACAGGAATCATTGTGTACTCATCCAGACCTATGTAAATTTTAACGAATGTTCTACTACACTGTTTCAATGGTTCTCCTGTCAGCAAATGCATAACCTCACACGCACTTATATCACGTTGACCAATGAGCCTTATCATGAGCTTAGAATTACATGAATTCAAAATCGTTTGGAAGACTTCTCTGTAGTTTTAAGATTGAGCTTCTCCTTTTGCTGCGTATTTTGAAAGGTAATTGATGATTGCATGGTCGGAAGCAATAACTTTACAATCGGTATTAGCTCGCCAAACTTGGGCTACAAATTGATTGTGATCGTTTAGTAGATCGTCATTACGCTTAGGAGTGAAATTCCAGACGCCTGATTCATCTTTTTCGAGCTTTGATTCGTTTTGAAGAGGTTTAGGATATTTAAAGCGACAGGTATCACGACCATTCACGAGACGTTTGCAGTAGATGCTGTGCTTTGTATGACAGTTTACTCTATTCAAAAGTTCAGCATATTCAACTGGGTTTCCAATTATAACTTCAGTTGGTTTCAATCGTGATGGATGCGACTCAGCTGGTGGCTGTAGTAGTGATGGGTTGACAGCACTCACTAACTCATCGTAGAAACGTATATATTCTTGCAACTCTTCGAAGCTAGCAGTATCGAATGAAAACACGTTAGGAGCTCCTGCGACCCAAATAATCATGTGTACATGTGGCGAACCTCTGTGTTGATATTCAAATCGAAACCAGAAGTCAACAATTTTCAGCTTAGTTTTGAGGATTTTCATAAACTCATTTACACGACGTGTGAAATATTGATCAGCGATCAATGGGTTTTCGTTCAACTTTTTCTGCATCAATCGTCCTAATTCACGTTCACTCAAAGTGTCGCGTTGTTCGTCAGATATCCCATAGTGACGAATTAGACATGGCCACCAGAGATCAGCTGCGCTTAGTGTTAGAAATAGAGTCGGGATACCAAGCTGGTTAACCATAGCAAGAAGCTCACAACGCTGTTGGTACCAGTAAGCTGAAGTGCCTCGGATCTTTGCACCCCAAGACAGAATACGTTTAATGAGAGTTGGCTGTTGCTGAACTTTCTGAGCAAGTTGTTGGATATTTTGAACGTTTTGAAGGTCACTCGTCTTGGCTAGTACACCGCTCTGTCTACAAGCATCGTGGCGTTGCATAGTATTTAAGCAAAAAAACCGGAATCGAGGGTCTTGTGCAAATCGTTGGTCACGGAATCTCATGAGATGTTCACACCACTCTCGAAAAGTTACTTTGAAACCACGACTGAAGTCAAGAAAATCACATTTACCAGTGGGGAAAAGGTGAGGAAAAGCTTGCATAATATAACCACTCTGACGGAATTCGTTAATGAAATCACTGTTTGCTGTAGGCCAATTTAACGTAGCTTGAACTGCTGCTTCTTGACCTGGTCTCGGAGCAAACGTAACAACATTCTCTTCTATAATTACAACTTCAGGTTTATTTTCTAAAATTTCTCCATCTTCAATGAACGGTAGATCATTCGCAATATTGCCATCATCAGGTAAACTTGAAATTTAATCTTGGTCAATTACTACATCAGCATAAAAAGGATTGATTCGTTGAAGACATATCAATGCATTCAGAACAACATGTTTTCTAACTCTGAAATCAGTAAAACCATCCATACCAGCACGTCTGACGATCACTATACCTAAGTTATCTGGTGCAACAGGAAGTGAAGTTGCGGGTGGAAGTATATCTTGAGCTACATTGATTACGTTTCCAGAGTAATGATACTGTCCATTTGAACCATAGGTGCGAACTTGATGTATTCTCATTACGGGATGTACTCTGGCTATAAACAATTGCTCAACCATGGTCAGTTCTTTGAGTTCTGTTGGAACGTCGCCAGGGTACATGTTATTTACAAGTGTGAATTTAGTTGGATTATTAACACAAGCATTGCAGATGTAGTTGTCAGTTACATTCATGTAGTCTAAACGGTAGCAATTTAAGCACATGTAGTACGACTTGTTATCCAGATTTCGTTGGAATTCTTGTACAATTCGTATGTCCTCACTGTTGCCATTAGATTGATTGGAGAACGATTCGTTGTCGTGTCGTCTGGCATTCACTGTTCGTCTCCCAATGTTAGTTCTTTGACGCAACCTTGGCATGATCTAAGCAATTTATAAGTAAAAAGATATTCGCTTATAACACAATGTCTTATTTACCTCTTTTTTGCTCAATTAATATATTGAGTTTTTTATGGTATTTATCCTTTAATTTTATTTTTTCTTATGTATTTATTTCTCCGAGAAATTCGATTTTGCACATGACATTTTTCCCATAGACATCAATTGAGAATTAGTTTTTCAGTGAATATTTCCCGATGATAAGTCTGATCGGGTTGAAAATCGGGCTGAAAATCGGGTTTTCGGTGATTATTCCTCAATAATAAGTCGGATTTGAAAAAACAAAACGTACGGACACTCAGCGATGTCCACACGATCACCTTGGTAATTTTAGTCAAAATCATTTAAATAGTTCCGGAGGAGTATTTGTAGGAAGAAACGGATGTCCCGCGTATTAGTATTTGATAATTAACGCAGTCATTCTTAATCCATATTACTACATTTTTTATTTCTGTTGTATCGCAGTATTTTTTTTTTTTTTTTCAAAAATAAATTAAAATTTCTTCAAATTTGGTTGTTCAAAATAATAGAAAAATTCATAGTCAACATAAGTTTTTCTGAACATAATTAACTTAACTTAACAACTTATTGGTTAGAATTATTAGTTAAAACATTTTTAACTAAATGCCAGTAGATTAATGTCCGGAATGCCCACTTTTATTTTTTAGGACAGCAGTTATTCGATTAGGTATTGAATCAATTAATTTTTGACATTTACTTATGGGAATATTTTTCCAATGGGTTTCAATGGCGGTCCACAACTGATTTTTATTTTGAAAAGTTAGTGTGAATAAGGATTTTTTCAGTTCAGCCCAAAAACTCTCAATGGGGTTGAGATCGGAGGACTGAGAGGGCCATTGTAGCACTGACGCCTAATGTTCTTGCAACCAAGTACTCAACAATTTCTATGTTGAAAGTGCCATCTTAACGGCATATTGTCTTCGGCATACGGTAGCATGACATCCTTTAAGATATCACGATAACTCTCCTTGTTCATAATATCCTTTATTTGGTAAATGGGTCCAACGCTAAACCAAGAAGATCAGCCCCATACCATGTCACTACCGCCCCCATGTTTCACGGTTGGTTTAGTAAACCGGCAGTGAAACTCCTTTCCCTGAGGACGTCGAACATTTCCACCGCTGTTAGAACCAAATAAATTTATTTATATTTCATCACTGCAGAGAATGTTGCGAAACATAGCTTTGGTGTGATTTTTGAAACTTAAAGCGATCTCTTTCCTTGCTTTTATATTCGTCTTACTAAGCAGTGGAACTTTCCGAGAAATTCTGCCGGGCAGATGATTATGTAACAACCTTCTCTGGACAGTTGGAGCACTGACTACATTATCCAGTTCTGCGGCAATTGCCCTTGATGACATAAGGGGGTTCTTTTTTGTTAGTAGCACAATATGGGAGTCATCGGTTGGAGTAGTTTTTCTTGGTCTGCCTCTTGTTTCTTGTGCTGGGGTTCTTGAAAGAGCATTACAAATAAAATTGATTGACGTTCCCAATGTGTTGGCAATAAATTTAAGGGTTTTTCGTTGGTCTCTCAAATTCTGAATAATGCGACTTTCTACAGCAGTGCAATGCCTATTGCGTCCCATTTTAAGCCGACATAGATCTTAAAATGTAAAATGTGTATAGTTCTAAGGTTTACGAAAAATAATATTACCTTTTCTATGATTTTTAATAAAAATATGAACGATATACATAACAACGAAACAAACAAAATTCCCTATTATTATGAACACTTTAAAATATTTCTCGAATGAATAATTGGTCAGAGATGCATCATAAGAAAAACAATGCAGCTGTGCAAATAACTGCACTAATTAATTTTCGAAAAAGAGATAAAAAGGGTTCAAAATAAAGAAGTACATATATTGCTTATCAGGGGTTTTCCCTATTATTTTGAACAGCTCTGTAGTAGTCGAAAGACTGTTTGCTGTACTGTTGTACTGTTTATTTTAGAGTGACCGCCCAGGGCCGGTTATATATTGAGATTTGTCTAAGCTAATTTTAAGCATTTTGTCTAGGATAAGATAGATCTAAGAAACTATTAATTATTAATGAAATTTGATTTAAAACTAAACAAGGACTCGGGCATACGCAAATAACGCATAAACATCTAATGAAAAGCAATCGCCCAACCTCCTACATCTGCCAACTAGATGCCCTTTATCGGCCAAACATCTCACACACGATTGCCCAACAGTTAATCATCATTGTAAGAAATATTTAATAAGAAACCCACAGACCAGTTATTACACATAAATACCCGAAATATTGTAGATGTATAAAAACTATTACTGTACAAAGACTTATGCTTGAAAATCATCTATTATACAGGGTGTCCCACGAGCAGTGTGCCAAAAAGCTAGAGCGTGTAGGTCTGGTCAAGACAAAAAAAGAAGCGTATGGGAAGGGGGGTCTATCCCCCCCCCCCCCCCCGTTTAGCCGGGAGGGGCAATTTTCTAAAAAAATTGACTTAATTTGGAAAAAAATTATTAAAAATCAACAGTTACATCCACAATGCCGTGATATACTTTTTTGTAAAGCTAGAAACCTTTTCTTTCATTTTGTTTTTAAACGAAGCTGTTTTAGGGAATAGTTTTTGAGAAATTAATTTTCAAACTCAAAAACTATTTTTTTCAAAATTGTATGTAATTAAACACTATTCTCTTATTAGTTTTTAGCTAAAAACAGAAAACGGAACGCAAAAATGTCTTGTAGTTTTTGAGAAATTAAAAAAAACCTCGAACCACTTTTTTCTAAGAAAAACCTTTTTTTTTGGTTTCAACCCGGCGGGACTTGTAGGGAAAATTAATGTACGAGTATTAAACATTGACCTCCTTTTTATTATTTCTAAAAATTCGGAGTTTTATTATAATAAATTTTCAACATGATCCCCATTTTTTAGAAGGCAAAGATTATATCTCCTTCTAATGGCTGCACATAAGTCTATGCTTAACCAATTTTCCTGCAATTTGACTCCAGCGACTTCAATCCGTTCTTTCAGTCGTTCCAAAGATACTATTTCCACTTCGTAAACATAATTCTTCATGAATCCCCACACATAAAAATCTAGAGGAGTTAAATCTGGTGATCTAGGTGGCCATTCCGTGGGGCCCCTTCTTCCGATCCAACGGTCACTAAAATGATCATCCAGCCAGTTTCTAACCCGTAAGCTGCAGTGTGCTGGTGCTCCAACTTGCTGGTAGATTAAATTATCTGCTATGGCCAAAGGAACGTTGTCTATCAAATCGGGCAAAAGGTCTCGTAGGAACTGCAGGTATGACTCTCTATTAATAACGGCATTCAAAAACCGGGTCCCGATTACAGTTTGTCCAACAATACCAAGCCAAACATTACAGCTAAAGCGGTGTTGTGATTTATTTTGTTTTTTGTTGTGTGGATTGGTGCTACTCCAATGATGCAAATCGTGGAAGCTAGTAACCCCATCTCTGGTAAACTGTGCTTCATCCGTCCAGAATACCCTTGCAAAATAGTTTCGTTCAGTTTCATCTCGAAGCAGTAATGATAGACAAAATTCTGCTCTCAAAAACTTGTCGTTTGAGGTGAGTTCCTGAACTGGCCTAAAATGGTACGGGTGTAAGTTTTCGGTATGAAGCACTCTCCATACTCTAGATTTGGGCACTCCAAACATAATAGCTATCCTCCTTGTACTAAGGGAGGGATTACGTCGGACCAAATCCAAAATTCTTTCATCTAAGATTCCTGATCCATCTGTAACTGATCTTTCGCTTCTTCGATGTTCTAGCACTCCGTGCTCTCGCAGACGTCGGTGGATTCTTGAAAACATGCTACGACTGGGACACCTCCGATTGGGATATCTTTCTGCGCAGAGTCTTTCGGCTTCACGACCTCGACCATTAGCTAAACCGTAGCAGAAGTGCATGTCCGTTAATTCTTCTCGAGAGTATGAGTTTGACATCGTAATGTGTTGATGAGTTAGCATCCAATTTGGAAATGGTTTTTTTATTAAAAATGCGATATCTTTTATTTACATTTGGGTTGCAAATATTTTGTTTTTCAATAAAGAAAAATTGCGGTTTTATTGTCTTAAGGTCCTAGCAGGTAGAACCCATCGGCGGCGGGCGGACCCAGACGAAATTGGCAGATCAGTTTTCAGGCGTTATCAATGAAAAAAAAGGATTAATCCAGGGTTATTCCAATACTTTGTCACTTTATTGTATCCTCATAAAACTCCGAATTTTTTAAAAATAATAAAAACGAGGTCAATGTTTCATACATTAATCTGCCTACAAGTCCAGCCGCGTTAAAACAAAAAAAAAAAGGTTTTTCTTAGAAAAAAGTGGTTCGGGGTTTTTTTTAATTTCTCAAAAACTACAAGACATTTTTGCATTCGGTTTTCTGTTTTTAACTAAAAACTAATAAGAGAATTGAATTTTTGAAAAAAATTAGTACTTAATTACATACAATTTTTAAAAAAAATAGTTCGAAATTTTTTTTTTCATTTTTTTTTCAAAATTTTGAGTTTGAAAATTAATTTCTCAAAAACTATTCCTTAAAACAGCTCCGTTTAAAAACAAGATGAAAGAATAGGTTTCTGGCTATACAAGGAAGTATACCGCGGCATTGTGGATGTAACTGTTGATTTTTAATATTTTTTTTCCAAATTAAGTCAATTTTTTAGAAAATTGCCCCTCCCGGCTAAACGGGGGGAATAGACCCCCCCCTCCCGTACGATTTTTTTCTTGTCTTGACCAGACCTACACGCTCTAGCTTTTTGGAATACTGCTCGTGGGACACCCTGTATATAATTCTCGTGTCATGTTGTTGCACACGATGAACTATTTTTTATTAAATACGAGGGTGGTCCGATAAGTACTTAGCCTCACCGCCAGATGGCGCCAGTATCGCAAGAGCAACTTACATTCTAGTAGACGGCTACTGTCGAAATTTCAGGCGGATCGGACTCGTAGTTTTGTTTTGACCGCGTGTGGAAGCGCGAGTGTCCGCGGATTTTAGAAAAATGGAAAAAGAGCAATATCGGTCGGTGATTCGATTCTTGTTTTTGGAAGGGAAATCGCGCAGTGAAATCAAAGAGCGTTTGGATGCTGTCGAAAATTGGTTTAACGAGTTTCAACGTGGTCACGTCGATTTTTGATGAGCCACGTCCAGGTTCCCCGAAAACGGCTACCACGGAGGATAACGTGACAAATATCCACGATCTCGTATTGGCAGACCGCCGATTGAAGGTGCGCGAGATAGCTGGGGCCGTAGGCATTTCAGAAGATTGCGTGGGTCATATCCTGCAATAAATTTTGGGCATGAGAAAGCTGTCGGCGCGATGGTTTGCCCACTCCGAGCAACAAGCGCAACCGTGAGACCACTTCAGAGCAGTGTTTGACGCTGTTTAAGCGCAATTCGTGACAGTCGACGAAATCCACTGGTACACACCAGAGACCAAGGAATAGTCAAAACAGCGGACTTCACCCGCGAACGTAGGCGAAGACTGTCCCATCGGCCGGAAACGTGATCGCCACCGTTTTCTGGGATTCACAAGGTGTGATCCACATCGACTACCTGGAGAAGGGCAAAACGATCACAGGGCTGTACTATGCCAAATTATTGGGCCGATTCGACGCCGAATTGGAGAAAAAACGGCCCCACTTGGCGAAGAAAATGGTGCTCTTCCACCATGATAACGCACCGGCTCACACCCCCGCCGTCGCCACGGCCGAATTGGTCGAATTGGGCTACGAACTACTGCCCCATCCACCGATTTGGCCCCGTGCGCCTTCTTTTTGTTTCCAAACTTGAAAAAGTCACTCGCCGGGCAGAAATTTCAGTCGAATGAGGATGTCATCGCCGCCACGGAGGCCTACTTTCCAGACCTCGAGAAAACGTATTTTTCAGATGGGTTAAAAATTTCGAAGTTGGAGCATCGCTGGGTCAAGTGTATCGAGCTAAAAGGCGACTATATTGAAAACTAAATCGCCATTTCTCCAAAATTTTTGTTTTTCTTTTGTAGGCTAAGTACTTATCGGACCAACCTCGTAAATTACCTTATAACATAAGGTGTATTCAAAATAAACCATGTTTGCAAAAAATCGTGGCTTTTAAATTGTAATTATGTTGATATTCTCAATTTACTTTCTGTATTGATTTAGCTGCAAGTATTTCGTTATATATTTTCATTTTTGCTTCATATTGTAATGACCCCCTTCATCCATTCATCTTGTATATTGGCTGTTAACATATAGTGTCTATTAAACTGCTTTCGATTCCAGTTTCTTAAGAACTGCAGATTGCAGATACTTTTTTAACAAATTTGTATATTATTATATTGTGTATTTTTAATTGTAATAATTTATTTTTTGTATTTGCGTTTCTTAAAAAAAGTAAATAAATTAAACTAAACTAACTAAGATATTAATAGTCGAGAGGCAAATGAATGTGCTCTTTATCTTAGGGTGTCCGCACGAGGCCAGTAAGGTATTTTAAGAGATTTAAGAAAATTGAGCTAGTTTTAAGCATTTTTGTCTAGCGTAATGTTGCTCTAATTAGAACTTAATAAAAATGAATTAAAAACTAAAAAAAAACTGGTATTTAAAATAAAAGTTTACATAGTTGCCCATGTGGGGCACATGTTATTTAAATCAACTAAGATGACAGCGGAATGAATAAGAAAGCCATTTTGCGACATAACTGAACTGCGCTGGAAGTCTACATAATGGTGTATCGGAGACAACTATATTCACAGCGTCGGGAAGCGTCCTCATAATATTGCTGAGATAAGTCAAATTGTGAAGTCGGTAGTTGGTCAGTAGGCTTGAATAAATTTGTTTTATTTTCGAGTTATCGGAATTTATTTATTCGGGTAACACTACGAGTGGTCTACATTGCACAATTTAAAATGTCTGACGATCAAAGCAGGGGCCGGAGGACTTCTTCAATTGAAGAGAAGAAGGAAAGTTCGAGTTCGCGCCGTTCCCGAGCTACCTTGTCACCAGCTCCAGAGGAACCGGTAAGTGAATTATTATTTTTCTTTTTTCTAAACATAGTTTTATAAAGTGCATGTCTTCTGTTGTGCACTGTAGGTATCCGGAGACCCGAATAAAATATGATTGTGCCGACATGTTTGCTTGCACTCATCTACTGCTCCAAATTTCTCTTTACTTAAGCATTGCCAACATGAAATTTGGTTAAGGTCCGTTGTTACTGTCCTTTTCCGGATTTGATTAGAACCTTGGAATCCTACTGTTTGCACGGTTCTTTTCATATATGTATATTGCATTCACTTGACCAACTCTTTTACTGTTTTTTAAACATATGTAATTCTTGTTAGAAACCTTACTCGAGCAGTAAGGTAACTCATTGACAGAAACCACCTTTCTGCTCATTTACAAACAAGTACCTATGTATGTACATATGTACATCGTAATTTTGACTACCGTCGTTATACAAATGTAACACATATTCTTTTTGGTTTCATATCTGGTTTCAGTTTTTTTATTTTTTTTATTTTTATTGAATATTATGTTTGGTTTTTGCAAACGCTGCAGGTTCATGAATAGTATATTATGTAGGATTTCGTGGTGTATAACTACATGTATTTGCTTATCTTGTCGGTTTCGGATAATGAAATTAGAATGCAGTTAAATATACAAATATAAGTTTGGTAGGGTCAGATTTCGAAGAAGGAAGAAACTTACCAAATGGATATTGTTTAGAAATACAATCAAAAATGGTTTTTCCAAATACGTTGACGGAAGTTTTGCCGATCATATACTATCTACCCTGTCCATAGGAGACCGCGAAATACATACGGTTACGTGCATTTAATAAAAAAAATTCAGAGATGATATCCTTGCTCTGTTAGTATAGCATGCGATTCTAGACGTTTACGTTTTATCAAAGTAACTTGTGTTTATGAACGAGGGTGGTCCGATAAGTACTTAGCCTACAAAGATAAACAAAAATTTTGGAGAAATGGCGATTTATTTTTCAATATAGTCGCCTTTTAGCTCGATACACTTGACCCAACGATGCTCCAACTTCTTTAACCCGTCTGAAAAAGTAGGCCTCCGTGGCGGCGATGATCTCCTCATTCGACTGAAATTTCTCCCCGGCGAGTGACTTTTTCAAGTTTAGAAACAAAAATAAGTCGCACGGGGCCAAATCTAGAGAATACGGTGGATGAGGCAGCAGTTCGTAGCCCAATTCGACCAATTTGGTCGTGACGAGGGCGGAGGTGTGAGCCGGTGCGTTATCATGGTGGAAGAGCGCTTTTTTCTTCGCCAAGTGGGGCCGTTTTTTCTTGACTTCGGCGTCGAATCGGCCCAATAATTTGGCATAGTACAGCCCTGTGATCGTTTTGCCCTTCTCCAGGTAGTCGATGTGGATCACACCTTGTGAATCCCAGAAAACTGTGGCCATCACCTTTCCGGCCGATGGGACAGGCTTCGCCTTCTTCGGAGCACGTTCGCCGCGTGAAGTCCACCCTTTCGACTGTTCCTTGGTGTCTGGTGTATACCAGTGGATCCATGTTTCGTCGACTGTCACGAAACGACGCAGAAACTCCTTCGGATCGCACTTAAACAGCGTCAAACACTGCTCTGAAGTGGTCTCACGGTTGCGCTTGTTGTCCGGAGTGAGCAAACGCGGCAACCCATCGCGCCGACAGCTTTCTCATGCGCTCTTTGATTTCGCTGCGCGATTTCTCTTCCAAAAACAAGAATCGATTCACCGACTGATATTGCTCTTTTTCCATTTTTCTAAAATCCGTGGACACTTCCGCTTCCACACGCGGTCAAAACAAAACTACGAGACCGATCCGGCTGAATTTCGACAGTAACCGTCTACTAGAATGTACTACACGATAGTAAGTTGCTTTTGCGATACTGGCGGTGAGGCTAAGTACTTTTCGGATCACCCTTATCGGATCAAACACCTGCAAAACAATATTCTGTAGCGTAGCCCAAATTCCGTTCTAACAGCTTGCGATCTCCGGGGTATTGACGCATGTAGTTTTGGTAAATGCTCTGCGGAATTGTCTGCCAAGTGTTGAACGCTGAAATTTGTTCATTTTTTGAAGCTCAGCTCTCCTTTAATATATTGCCTCAAACGTGTCGTTTCTGTTCATGCGGTAGATACGTTCCTTAGAAAACCGTTAACAAATAAAATTGAAAATTTTAAGTAAAAATGTTCGCTTGGAGGCCCCGGCCCATAGAATCCGTCAATCCGTTGACAATTGTCGATGACATTTATAAATTGATGGAGTGCGTTCATCTGAGTTATAAAATGGATGGCACGGATGGCCTTTGATCGCCTCAATCAGTTCTTCCTCGAACATTTTATAACATTTTTATCCGAGAATAATGTTCACTTTTCGCACACTAAACGACCCTCACCAACCGAATCGTACTTTGAATGTCAACCGAATTTGAAGTATCTCTCAGTACGAGAGAGTTCCTAAGCATTCTATCAATGCATCCACCAATGAATGTGCTTACTCTCAATTCGTGCATGTGTGAACCTCAGAATGTAAATGTGTAAGCTCCAATATGTGAATGTATGAGCTCTCAACGGAGCGAAAAGTAGAAAGTAGCTCTACTTTGTCCGTTGAAGTTCATACATCCGTCGGCTACGGGCCACCTCCCATAAGAATGTGTATATTTTACTTTGCACTCAGTTGAAATCAACGGAGTGACGGATCAACGGATTCTATGGGCCGGGGCCTTGAGAGCCGTGCGCGTTGCGTGATATGTGGGCCCGAAGTCGGAGCGTTAAGGAGTGTGGCAACCCGAACGGGCAGACGCGCAAGGACAGACGTCGATGAAGGTTGTGTCTACTTCACAATTTTTTTCAGATTAAATTAATTAAGACTAATTAAAAGATTAGATATGGTTGTTTCGGTACCGAGGTTAGGTTAGATGGCTTGCCTCCGTAAAAACGGTGAGGATCACTTAGTCCATTGTGCTACCACTTGAGTCGGAGTGTTACTCTTGGAACCATTTTGAGTGTTGAATCAAATTCGATATTTTGTAGATCTCGGTATCGGATAGATCCGTTAGTTCGTTGAAGAAATATTCTCCCAGAAATAGTCTTGAGGCGGCTAGAGCAGGGCAATTGCATAGGAGATGGGATGGAGATTTTTCCTCGTTCTCATGATGGCACCTACTGCAGTAGTCGTTATATGGTAGTCCTAATCTTGCGGCATGTTTTCCCAAAGCGCAATGTCCTATTAGGACGCGGATTAGGTTGCTTATAATCTGCCTGCGTATTTTTAGCAGGCTTGTGGGTTACGTTGACAATACCTGGGCCAGGTTTGTCTCGCATAGTTGCATGTTTCAAGGTCCCGCCATCTCTCATTTGCTCGTTGCATTTTTCGAGATTTTATATTTTTGCGCTTCCATTGGTGAGTGCATTTCCCCTTACAGCGCATCTGTTGACTGATTCTGATTTTATTATTGGTGATTCGAGTGCTTTTCAGCTTGGCTGTGTAGATGACGTGACGATGTCTCTGTTGTTCATCGCTCTCACAGACAACCAGTTGGCGACCTCACGAATTGCAGTTAATTTTGTATCGGTTCGGTATCTAATGGATTGGCCGATTTTTAGGGTCGGTGCCTTTTATTGGAAATTCATTCAGCTCCCATTGTCGTCGGTTGGGAATTGTTGTTTTGTAGAGAATCTTAAAGTCAAGGGTCGGAATTAAGTAGTCCGCGACTCCCCTTATATCATTGCTTTGTCGTAGAATACTGGAAAACTTCCAATGAGCGGATTCCTTGAGTCGCAGCGCCAATTTCTTTGCCTTTTCCTTGCCAAAGAGATCCAAGGGGAGTAGGTGAAGCATCGTTTCGAGGGATGCAGGTGGGGGTTGTCCGCAGTGCCCCTGTTATCGCAATGCACGCCATACTTTGAACTCTGCTTAGGAGTTTGCAATAGTTAGATCTGCACAGTGCCGACTACCAGACAAAGCATCTGTGCATTAGTATAGTTCTGAAAACCGCCGGTACTTACGTTTACATAGAATAGGTCTTTGTATAATCCACACTTTACATTATCAATATTCTTTTTATTTGTATTCTGGTTTTATTTTATTTACTTAGTGGTTCCCCGATTCGGCGGCGCTTATCTTAAATAGGTTCTTTTAATGAAGTCAAAAAGCCGAGATAAATTTTTTTTTTATTTCATTCATTTTAAATTATTCATGAACTCTTATTCCGATAGCTAACTACTTAAATTACATTTTTCTTACGTATTATGTAACAACGCACGTTTTGAGCTTTGATCTGAACTTTTTTTTTTGTTATAGGGCTTTTTGTATGTACAAGGTGGCGCAAAATAAATCACCCGATTTTGTTTTTGAATTACTTTTTTATTAAATAAAAAGAAAATATTGTGGGTGATGAAAATCTTTATTTGGATTTTTACAATTTTTTCTGTTAAGTGGAAAAGTGGCTGCCGCCAGTGTTGATATACTTTTGTATCCGTTTTATCCATGACTTTCCGAAAGATATCCGGTGATAACTGTTCGCATTCTTGTCGAATATTCTCCTTCAGGCCTGCGATTGTCTGAGGCTTGTTGGCATAAACCCGCGACTTCAAGTAGCCCCAAAGAAAGAAGTCTGGGGTGTTTGAATTAGGCGATCTTGCTGGCCAGGCCAAATCCCCAAAACGCGACCAGGAAACGCTTCCTTCATAATATCCATTATGGCTCGTTCTGCGTGTTTGTTGCACCGCCTTGTTGAAACGAAATATTCAAAAGCCCCGCCTATCCAATTCCGGCAGTAAGAAATCGTTTATCATGGCTCTGTAGCGTTCGCCACTAACAGTGACTGCTGTGATTTGCTGATGGCGACCTCAAAGAAATTACCAATCACGCTTCCCGCGTGAATGCCGCACCACACAGTGGCTTTGAGTCGATATAATGGCATCACACGAGGATTTTCAGTACCCCAGAAACGAAGATTTTTCTTATTGACGTAACCGCTTGACGATTTTCGACACAAAATTGTCTTCTCTTCGTTGTTGAGATTAAGAATTGCTTGACAGTAATTCATTCCCTCTGGAGTCCGTCTGGCGATGCCCAATTGTGTGGCTCGTCGTCTGGTTGATGTTTCTTCATTCTCATCGACATCGGCAGCCACAGCGGCGATATTCTCGGCTGAACGACCATGGTTCCAGTCTGTTGAATTTTTGCCCAGTTGGCGCCAATTCACGCTGAGCTAATACCACCGACGGATTATTGGTCAAAAAATCGACAAAATTATTCCAAACTCATTTAAAATTTTAAAACGAAAAGAAAGTCATTATCCTGTTGAATGAATACATTGTCTTCTGTATATGGCAACATACCATTCTTCAATATGTGGTAAAACTGAAATTAGTCTAGTCCTGTCATTTCGTTTGGCGACGATCTAATGGCTGTTTTTTCGAGAATGGTTTTCTCCGTGTAAAGCATCCAGAGACCACCTTAACCGTGTCTACTGATGGTCCATTATCGTACGATAACAGGGGTAACGTGTTGGAATTCTTCGTTGTGTTCTCTAGCTGTCGTTAAATTTGCCCGACACTTACGACTATTTTTGAACAGAATCTGTTTTTTTAAAGTCATGCATTGCGTTGTAAACCCTCTTAAAGCACTTAAAACCTTTCGCAATGTCACAATTTAACGTTCCTTGCTCACATAAGTTGATGTAAATGTCTAAGAATCAGAATTATTTAGTTGTTAAACTCTCTTGGAAGTTTGCTTAGAACCTCTGGAACTGCCGTCTTATTCGTTCTTTGTCTATACTCGTTCCTGACGTCGGAATCTCATAGAACTGCTTTTGGCTTCTGGTGTTTACTGCTTAATGAGGCTGGGTTCTATAGGTGTTGTCATTGTAGAAGTTCGCAAGACTTTCTTGATTATAAATTTGCCTGATGCTGCTTTTCACTTTTGTTCTTTTTTGTGCTATTTTTGCAGCCGTGCATGAACCCTTTGTATGGGTTTCATTTCTGACGTTCTTCCCAATGGTAATATACTATACCTCAGATGTAATTCAAGTAGTCCGAACTTGTATTACTTAAGTACTGTGGGTATGCAGACACTAAGGTGGAAAAGTGCGTAGGATGATTGGCATAGTTTTGTCTTTAGTGCATCCATGTGTCATCCGGTCCATGATATTTGTATATGATGTATTATCCGACGCAGTGATCGTCTTTTATTACATCCATTTTTGTGTAAGCAATCCATATGGTGTATTTTTGCATTTTTTGGGACATGCGGTGGACGAATGTATACTGCCTTTATCTTTAGAGCATTGATAAGTAGTCCACGGTCATATCAACGGCTGTGACTATTAAATTCTATTTGTAGTAAGCTTGTGGTTTCAGTTGCGGGCCTATGGCTACTTACAATCGTTGTGTCGCGTACGCATATCACTCCCGAAGCAAGAAATTTCATCGTTATTGGGATTATTAAAACATACATTAAGCTTGATTCACCATCATTTGCATTCAAAATTTTATAGCATTTGTAGGTGTTTATAGGGAGCGCGTACATTTAATATTGATTTTAACGTCAAATGAACTTAAAAACAATATTGGGAAATTAATACAGAATAATTGAGATGTCAAGTTGAAATTTATTCCGGGCTTAGGAAACATGTTAAATTTAAATATGGAATTCGATCGCGTTCATATGACTAAAGTGAGCACATCGGCTACGATTGATTCCGTGGCTCGAATTTTCCACCTGAATAATTATATCGGCCATTCCATTCGATGTTGTTTCTGAGCTCCTCCAACTTTGTTGACTTATTGGCAAAAAACCAACGACTTGAACGTAAACCTACAAAAAGAAATGCAACAGAGTGAGATGGTCATCCCCCCGACCATCTTTTGAGATTATTAGATTACCAAAATCATTTGTTATGGATGCAATGATGTCTCTTAAAGCATATACTATGGCCTTTAGGTGACCAATACCGCATATTTTGCTTATTGACAAAGTCATTAAATATGCTCGATTGCTGAAAATAATTTTTCAATTAAATTCTGGATTTTCTTCAAATTTTTGCAGAGTCCAATTGACGCTTCAAATGATCAAGATGCTTCAGTTCAGTTTGTCAGTGAGACCAAGATCTTTACTAAAAGTTCGCCACATTACGGACTGAGAGAATTCCAATTCTTGTGAAGGATAAAGAATAGAATGGTTTAGCTCTTTTTTAACTGAAGCACTTATGGCAGCGATGTTTTCGGAACTTTGACCGATGCGTTGTCCCACTGACACAGAAACATTCAATGAATTCCATATGATTGACTGTTTAATACTGCCAATCCCACCAAACACGCAGTAAAACTTTTCAGGCCATTATTTGCGCCGGTTCACCGCGATTCGACCACGTCATCAAAAGTGATCCAATTTTCATCACCATCCGCTTCAGAATTGTGTCGCCTTTTCTGCAGCGATTTGCAGATAGAAATTCGGTCCAGGACACATACATTTTATGTATGTAAGTTAACACGATCTGCTGACGCGACACAGTCCGCTGGCGCGTCTGCCTCGTCGTCGCCGTTAGTTAACACGATCTGCTGACGCGACACAATCCGCTGGCGCGTCTGCCTCATCGTCGTCGTCAACAACTACAGCCCACGCTGACACAGCTGCTTCTATCAACGAAGTGGAGATAGAGTGTCAGCCATCGTCGACGGGAAATGCGATATCTTGCACGAGTTGCAAGATACAACGCATTGCAGCCCGTACGTTAGTTCTAAGTTAGATTTAAGTTCAGTTTTTAAGGAACTCTCGCATAATAAAGAACAACTCTTCTGAGCCCAGTAGAATTTATTTCATTTGTACATCGCGGTTCTTTTGTATGAAGCCTTATTCAAATGGTTTCAAACTGTTTTTTTTTTTTGTAATGTTTAGCTCCTTTGCTATTGATACAGCGCTTACATGACAATCAGACGCGACGATTTTCATGATTCCATCAACATTTTTTTTACAATTGGCCTTCCAGATCGTGGTGCATCTTTGACATCAAAATTACCAGAACGAAATCAAATCTTCGCGTGGTTGGCTGTTATAGTATCCGCATCAGGGGGTCGTATAGTATCAGGGGGTGATCGTGGTGCAATGGTAATCATCACCGATTGTTGAGCCGAAATTCTGTAGTTCAAGTCTGTCCATAGCCAAGAGCTTTTCTATACGGAAAAACTGTGCAAAAATATCAGCTGTGAATAAAAGATGATTCACATACTCTGTATGTACATACCCCGAAAATGACTTCTCTCTCAGTATACCTATCCTTTTCCCCGACAGAGAAGAGTGGCTATCAAACGCCGTAATCAACGACCATGAGATCACCCTCTTCACCGACCGATCGAAAATGGACACAGGCACTGGGGCCGGGTTCTACTCTGATACCCTCCACAAACAGGAATCATTCAGACTCCCTGATCTGTGCAGCGTGTTTCAAGCAGAAATCCTGGCAATAGAGAAAGCAGCCAAACACCTACAGGTAGCCGATATCACCATCTTCGTAGACAGCCAGGCTGCACTGAAGTCAATAGAATCCTGTATAACGAGATGAAAGGCTGTCAAGAAATGTCGCGACTCACTGAAGTCCATCAGACACCATGAAGTTAAACTCTGCTGGGTCCCGGACCACAGCTCAATCGCAGGGAACGAAAGAGCAGACGAATTGGCCAAGCAAGGTTATGAAATGGACATCAGCGAAGCGGACACGTCCACCGATCAGCGCATTATACCGGATCATAAACGACATAATCATCAAAGAGGCCAACTCGTCTGGGCTTACAAGAAACGACAGCTACACGACAAGATCATCGTGGCCAGAGCTCAATGTCGGAAAAACAAAGAAGCTCCTGGCGCTGGACCGTAACTCGATCCGTATGATCGTCGGAGTGATCACAGGACACTGTTCCATTGGAGCAATGCTCCGGAAATGGGACTCGGGATCCAGTGATCTCTGCCGGAGCTGCGGCGATGAGGAAGAAACTGAGACGATCCAACATCTGCTTTGCCACTGTCCAGTTCTCCAGAATGGACGCCTAGTGTCGCTAGGCCAAAGATTCTTTACAGAGATTGCGGACGTGGCTAATGCAGATATATCGGATCTTTTAAGATTCATCAAGAGAACGGGGTGGTTTCAGCCACCACGTGATAGGACAGGTTAATTTTATGTGTACTATGGGTACAACGAAGTGAATCACAATGGGCCTCTTGGCCTCCGAATGGAAGTGATGTCTAACCATCACACTCCCCTTCTCAAACCTAACCTAACCTACTCTGTGTGTGCATTTCCAATATAACACCTTAATGACATGGAAACAAAAAGAGTTACTGTGAACTAAAACCAACACAAATTCAGTCGAATCTCTCAAATCCTATCTAGGACAACCATCCCCGGAGAGTAGTGAACGAACATCTTCGACACAAACCATCTGCACCCCGTCGAGGTTGTGTGACAAATAACATAAGAGCTTACATTCTTGAACCTACACGAATTATAAAAAGATTAAAAAATAAGGGAAGTGGAATTCGAGCAGACGAGATCACGATAAGAAATTTCTAAAATGCCCTAAAAGTCTCACTTGAATGCGTACCACCAAAAGCTTCTTACGGAGTGATTAAAAGTATGAGAACTAAAGACATACATTAGGCAAGACTGTGTAAAATCTCCTCGTCTTCTGTTGACAAATAATGGTATAAGCCTCTTTTAACGTCTTCCCCTAACAATCTATTTTACAATTTATCTGGAGGATTTCTTACACTTTTCGTATGGACGTGCGATATGTTATTTATCTGTTCTTATACGAATAAAAAAAGAACAGCATATTTCCTCACAGGTGATAACGGAAAACAATACATTCCTCATTTCTTGATTTTCGGGTCCTGTGAGAGTTTAGTTGTTACTGTTTTTTATTTCTATGAAGTTACTCGACCTAACTGAAGATGCAAGATCATGTAATCTTGCAAAGGAGTTAAATTGATAAATTTACAATTTACCTGAATATACTACCATCTCGTTTATAAATGATCCAGCTCGTTTAGAACGCATGTGTTTGGTCTATTTTATATTTTCAAGATATACTATTGAATAAATTTCAAAAAGTCGATTTCATATTTTAGCGTCAAAAAATCCAAAGAAGGTCATCCATCGAGGATTCAGCATCTACCTCAGCCAGACATCGGGACACATCATCATCTTCGGGTGATAAAAATAAAACAATTTTATTATCTTACCAAAAACTAACATAAACCGCTCAATCTTTCAGATGCACCGTCCACCTCATCAAGATCACATGAGGGATCATCACACTCCAAAAGTATATTTCCACAAATCTTTTCCCATTTCACACATTAAAAATTCTAAAATTTCAGATGCCCCATCAGCAATCCTTGAGTCATCAGCTTCTTCCTCCAAAGGTTAGTTTCATACAAATAAAATTCTTAACATATACGAATTTGATGGAACAAACGTACGCAATTTGCCAATATGTGTTATATTTGTATATTAGGAGCAAAACCAGATGACGGGAGGAGAGGCCTAGACAATCCACAACTGCGCTATGAAATTATCCATACTCGTCCGGCAGAAATCGAGACAAAATGTGGCAAGTCGGGTATGCCAGTAGATCTCCAAGCGAATTATTTCCGTCTTTTAAAGACCCCCACCTGGCGTATTTACCAGTATCATGTAAATTTTTCCCCTGAAATCGAACTTCGTCGTGTTCGCAGCGGTGTGCTTTCTGAACACAAATCTCTCTTTGGCGGCTATTTATACGATGGTACAAAATTATTTGCGACAACAAAGCTGCGTGACGAAGTTATGCATCTGAAAACAAAAAGTAAGACCGGACAAGAATATATGATTACAGTAAAATATGTTGGAGTAATTTCAATGACTGAATGGCAGTCTTTACAAGTTTTGAATTTGATTCTCCGACGTTCAATGATGGGTCTGAAATTGAATTTGGTTGGGAGGCATTTCTACGATTCCAGGGCAAAGGTACCAGAAAACTAGTTATTTTATTTGTATATGCTTCTTTTTACCATTGAGTCAATTAGATTTCGAAGTCGGAACACCGTTTAGAACTCTGGCCTGGTTATCAGACCTCAATTCGACAGCATGAACGAGATATATTGTTGTGCGCTGAAGTAACACACAAGGTAATGCGTGCGGAAACAGCATACGATATTTTAGCACATACCACTCGAGCACATGTTAATTTTCAAGACGAATTCAAACGGATTATTTTAGGTATGTATTCAAAAGATGTTTAAAATTTAAGAAAAATTATATATAAATACTTTTTTTTCAGGTCTCACAGTGTTAACGGACTATAATAATCAGACGTATAGAGTTACTGATGTAGATTTCACTGCATCTCCAAGGCAAAAATTTCAATGCAAAGACAAGGAAATATCATTTATCGACTACTACTACGAGGTAATGCGTTGTCTTTTCTGAAAGAATTCTTACAGTTACAGCTATGGCATACAAAATAAATACAGTTGAAGTTAGACAGATTTTTATATTTTAACTAAAGATAGATTGTTTTGTACAAGTTTGTTTCTGTGAAGTACTCTTACAGCTAGCAGGGACAGTGTTGGGACTTTACCACTATTGTGGTAGATCTACTACTATTTTGTCAAATTTTAAAATCTACCACTTCTACGGCTCCAAGTGTGAAATCTACCACTCTTTTAAATTCTTCATTCTTTCTTTTCCCATACAGAGTAGACACACATTTTGGCGGTGATGGTGAAAGTGCAATAACCTCCTCATCTTTACTAAATTAAAATTGTTGGAATATATATGAAGATCAAAAGTAATTCAAAAAGTGGAAATGTCATAATTCCTCTCTTAAAAGCATTTCCTTTTAATGGTTGTTCGACAAAAGTTTTAAATAGAGAATGGAACCTTCCCACTTAACTGCATTCCTACTGGTCCGCTTGTGGGGTCCGCCGGTTTGACCTCAGAAAGTAGCGGCAGGTTTCCCGGTTTGGGATTACTTCATCGCTGAGGCCAATCAAATGCTGGTGTTTTTGCATTTGTTTGCACCAATTGTGTTGAAATTGGAATGTTGATTGATAACGCCTTTTGGACGGGGTTCAAAGGATCTCTCCTTTGAACATGGCAATACCAACTGAGTCGATCGCGCTCTATATTTCTTGTGATTGTTTCTTTTACGTGGAGGCTTCCTCGGATCTTTGAATTTCTAATTCTGTCACGCTTTGTTACTCCCGCTGTCATGCGAAGCATCTTCATCTCAGTTGCCGTTAATTTGCTCTCATACTTTTTGTGCATTGTCCAGCATTGTGAACCGTATGTGAGCGCCGGACGTACAACTGAAGCCTTCCTTTCAGCTTAGGGGGCATTTTTCGATCACAGAAGATGGCGGAGTTTTCTCTATTAATCATAGATCCCAGATATTTAAACTTTTCACACTTGGGAAGCACTCTTCCATTCAACTAAATGTCTGGAATAGGCTGATGAGGGTCAGAGAATGGGCAGCACAAATACTCTGTCTTCTTTGAACTAATACGATACCCGTGTCCCTCAAAAATGTACACCCACACATAATGGCCCCATCGTCAGCAAAGAATAGCTGGTGCACATTGGGGTCCGTCACTTTTCCTTCAAGCAAGCAATCAAGGACTGCTATAAAAAGCAGTGGGCTGTGGACGCTCCCTTGGTGTACACCGACTTTGATTGCGAACTCTTAGGTGACTCCTGCCGTGCATCTTACTCTTGTCGTTGCTCTCTTGTACATGTCCATGATCATTCGCACGTAGGTTTCTGGAACTCCTTTTTGTCTTAGCGCTACCCATAAAAGATCTCTTGGTTGCCGGTCAAAGGCCTTCTCGAAATCAACCAACACCATATGCAAGTCCTTTGACGAATCACGATGCTTTTCCATCATGACCCTTATACTTTGGATTGCATCTGTTGTTGATTTACCCGAGACAAACCCGCACTGGTCATCAGATAGTCGTATTATTTTCCGCAGTCGGCTATCTAATACCCGTTCAACGATCTTCATGGTGTGCGACATCAGCTTGACAGAACGGTAGTTATCACAATTTCGCGTATCACCCTTTCCTTTGTGCAATGGAAGATGATAGCTTTCCCTCCATTGATTAGGCATAGTGTCGCCTCTCATAAGTTTGGAGATAAGAACCATGAGCCATCTAGACTCGATGTCTCCCATCTTTTTCCAGAACTCAGAGGGTATCCCGTCCGGCCCAACAGCTTTTCTTTTCTTCTTCTTCTTCTTCGACTGTGATGTCGGATATTTCGGCATGATTCGGGGCGGCTCTTGGAAAGTACACTCGGGGAAACTGTTCGTTCAGAAGTTCCTCGCAATACTGTCGCCATCTGTGGAGAATTTTTTCGTCTTCCACAAGGAGTTGGCCTTCAGCATTGTTAATAAACTTTGGGAAACGAATCTCCTGAGCATTTCTTCTTCTCTGAGCGGCTATCTTAAAGATATTTGCTCTTTTGTTCAAATTGTTTTGTCGAAGCTCCTGGGTAGCCTGGTTCCTGTCAGACGCGGAAGACGATATTTCTTCCAACTCCTGATAGAGGCCTTCCATGCTTTTCGCTTTGAATTCGGCGCATTTTTTCTTCGCGATACCTTTGCAACATCTATATACCTTTTCACGGCGAGCTTTTTCCTCTCTATTAGTAGAAGAGCACTTTGACCAAGCTTGGAAAGCCATTTTCTTTTCGTGTATCACTGCTTTGGCTTCGTCTGTCCACCACCAGGTTTCTTTTGCGTGTTTTCAGGGGCCTTTAGATGTTCCGAGCAGTGATTTGGCTTTCTCCCGGCCAGATTGTTGTAGGGAATCCCACATGTCTTGTGCTCTGCATTCCTCATTACCGACCTCATCGATAACGGAAGAGAGGTAGTTTTCCATGTTGGTGATAAAAGCTTCGCCTTTTCCTTTATCCAGCTTATACCACTTGATTCTCTCAGACACCTTCGTTTGCTGCTTTGACTTCTTTCTCGCATCCATAAAAAATTCAGTCAGGAGGAGACGGTGTTGAGGGGCGATCGCGTCTCCCAGGATCACTTTGCAATCTTTAGCTCGTGGCTTCATGAAACTGGATACCAAATGATAGTCTATTTGAGTTTCATTTCCGCCGCTGCTATAAGTGATCAGGTGCCGGCTTTGTTTTCCATTATCGATGATGATCTTGTCAAAAGCTGGTCAGCCCTTAGTAACGAAAATTATTGAAAATTATCTAATAAAATTAAGTAGGTATCTAGCAATTTGGCCGTTTTGCCTTACAGCAGTGCAGCCGCAGAGAGAGCATTTTCTGTTGGGAATAATATAAAAAATAAGAAAAGAATTCGATTGCAAATACATACTTTAAGCAATTTTTATTTGCACTCGAAATGACTGAATAAAATGTTTAACCCTTCCATGAATTTAATAAATTTTTATAAGTTTAAATTTATTAATGGCGTATTTGTTCACAATGTTGCCTAGTCAGTTATATGTTGAAATGTATTTTTGAGTGAAGTTTTTGCTGTTTTTTTCTTAGTTTTCCTCTTAATGAAAATTTTTATTTTGTATAGTAATGAACTACATACAGAGTGCGCCATCTCATATGGGTCGATGTAGACTTCGAATAACTTCAACAATTGTCAAGCGATTTTCATATGTCATAGCATTTTGGAAACGTCAATTCAGTACAATTTTAACCATGAAACGCTTCACACCATAAGAACGCGCGGAAATAGTTTCAATGTTCATTAAAAATGAACGCTCGATTGTGCTAACTCAACGTGCGTATCGTGCAAAATATCGTGATCATGTTGCGCCCAAAAAAGATACAATTCGTCGTTGGACCTCGATTTTTTTTTTTCAATTTGGTTCTGTGGCAAACCCTCGTGAGCAACCTAGGCCACGTTCGCGGCGTTCAAACTCATCCATTCAGTCTGTGAAGGCCAGTGTTCAAGAAGACCCAAGTTTGTCATATCGGCGCAGCAGTTAGGCATCAGTGGGACCACTGAGACCACTGAGAATTTTAAAGGATGATCTTCACTTATTTCCACAAAGTGCAGATAACTCAAAGAATTTTGCCACAAGATGAGCCACGGCGCTTGGCATACGCACAAAATGTCGTTGCAATGATTAATGCTGAGCCGGAGTTCTGGCAGCACATTTTGATGACCGATGAGGCACATTTTACGCTCTCCGGCTCAGTTAATAAACAAAATTGTCGCTTCTGGGGCACCGAAAATCCTCACATTATACACGAAGAGCCGCTATATGATCAAAAATTTATTGTTTGGGCCGGTGTATGCGTTAAAACCATCATTGGACCGTATTTCTTGAAGTTGGCGATACAGTGGATGGCGATCGATATCGGTGGATGTTGGTCCATTATGTGGTCCCAGAAATGCGTAAAAAGGCTTATTGCACTTTTGGTTTCAACAAGATGGCGCGATATGCCATACTTGGTGTCAAAAAATGGCGATATTGACTGGCCTCCTAAATCGCCGGATTTGACTCCTCCACACCTTTTTTCTTTGGGGATACTTGAAAAGCATACACCTTATGCTAACGGCCCGAAGACAATAGAACAGCTCTAAATAAACATTCGTGCGGAAATCACAGAAATTTCGACCGAAATGCTCGAAAATGTCATAGAGAATGCACGGTCATTTAATTAATATTGATGATTAATCAAAATAAGTTGTCAAGGTCTGGATTGAACAAAAGTTTTTGAATTTTCAAAATCGGTTGAGAAATGTTGAAGTTATTCGAAATTTACATCGACCCATGAGATGACGCACGCTGTATAAAAAAAAGCACTATATAATCCAGTGGATTCAGATCTGGACTCCCCGACGGTCAATCTTCTGCTGCTATAAAGCCATGAATATTGACTCTGAGCCACTCCTGTGTGGTTTTGGTTTTGTGCGCTGGAGTAGAGTCCTGTTGGAAGATCCATCTGTGTCCATTGAAAAGAATATTGGTCAAGCCCTTCACAACATCTTCTAGCACATCTTTTTGGTAAACCTTTGCACTAGGTTTGACGCCCTTTTCACAGAAATGGACGGATGTGACACCAAGGTGAGAGACCCCCCACCAAACCATTACGGAAACAGGATGATGGCCACGTTGAACCCTTGGAACAATATTTTTCGCTTCCTTGGATCAAGTGGCATAAATGTCGTCATTTGTTTTGTTGAAAACTTCTTCCACGTTAAACATTTTCTCGTCCGTAAACAAATTGTTTTCTTGGCCATTGTCCGGGTGGCACTGCAAAAGTCGCTTGCATCTTTCCAGCCTAATTGTATTTTGAACTGAAGAGTTAGAAGATGACCCGTGGATCGACGATAGGCTTTCATATGCAGATCATCCCGAATCAGCCTAGACATGGATCTGGTTGATATATCCAACCAATTGGACATGATCTTCTGCTTCCTAAGGGGATTTCTCCGAATTCGTTCACGTCCGCGGGCGACCACTTCTTGGCCTGTCCTCTACTCCAGACAATTCGCCGAAGCGAGCAATAGCCCGATAAACGAATATTCTTTATATTCTGAATGGTTTTATCGACTCGAAAATTTGGCCAGCACTCTTTCCGCACTTATGCAACGCTATTAACGTGACACGATTCTCTTTTACGTTCCACTCCATGTTAATAGTTCTCAAACTGAAACCAAACTGACTAGTATTCTTCACTGATCAGTGCATGTGTTCTGAAAACAAAAGTTAACGGATCTATTCCCGGAAAAAGTTTTGAACGATAAGCGCTGGAAATTGTGTAACAGAACTTATGGCAGGACTAGGTACTATACTAAAGGGTCCGCCATCTAACTTTTTTTTTTTCAAGTAGTGCTTATTTCGTGAATGGTAACACTTAGCTCATGTCTGATTTGACAGATAATTAGTTTTATCCTTCCGCTGAACGAATATGGTTGTGTATACGCTTGAACAACGCTTCGCTAAGTGGGCCTGCGATCGACTTACAGAAGATGCCGATTTTGCCAAAAAAATCATCTTTTCAGATGAAGCTCATTTTGATCTTGGCGGGTATGTAAACAAGCAAAATTGTCGCATTTGGGGCACAGAAAACCCGCACGCATACATTGAAAAGCCGGTGTACCCAAAACGAGCCACTGTTTGGTGCGGATTTTGGTCCAGAGGCATAATTGGGCCATTTTTCTTCGAAAATGAGCAAGGAGAGGCCGTTACAATCAATGGCGATCGTTATCGGGCCATGTTGAACGAATTTTTGTTCACAAAAATTGAAGAGGAGGATATTGGCAACAATTGGTTTCAACAGGAAGGCGCCACGTGCCACACAGCCGAAGCTACACTCGATGTTTTGCGCCCTGCTTTTGAAGATCGCATTATCAGCCGCAGAGCTGATGTCGTTTGGCCACCTCGGAGCTGCGATTTGACACCGTTGGACTATTATTTGTGGGGTGCCGTCAAAGATAAGTGTTACGCCGACAAGCCAGAGACAATTGACGCTTTAAAGGACAATATTCGTTAAGCCATTGGTGAAATACAGCTGCACACAATCGATAATGTGTTTAAAATTGGACCGATCGTGTAGGCTACTGCATGGCCAGCCGAGGCAGCAGGCAATGAATGAAATTATTTTCCATTATTAACCGGAAGGATTGTACTTTCAAATAAAAAAAGAAATTTGAGAAAATATTCAGTAGTTTTTTTTATAGCATTTTCAAAAAAAAAAAAAAATTATTTGGCGGACCCTATATAAGTAGGGGGATGTTTTCCAAAGCAGTTATAGTTCATTGTATTTTAATTGCATTTAGAATAAGAAATATATTGCAATTTTATTATAGGAAGATAACTAGATAAAATACTATAACATGTATTAAGCAGAAACATGTATGAGGAATGTAGTTATTATAGTTGGCTTCACACTAAAACTGAAACTAAATATTGGACTGCTAGTTAATTCGATACAAATTTTAATTTCTTCCAGAAATATCAAATCCGCATCAGGGATCCCAATCAGCCATTACTCGTGTCGAAACAAAAGGATCAAAAAAAGAAAGACGGCGCTGAACAATTCGTCTTATTAATTCCAGAATTATGCAGGGCATCTGGTCTCACGGAGGCCATGCGGTTAAACTTCCAGTAAGTTCTTCACGTTTTTGTCTTTATCATTACATTTATTTAAATATAAAATTGTTTTAGTTTAATGAGATCTCTGTCAGAATTTACACGTATGGATCCTAATCGACGCATCGAAAGATTGCTCACATTCAACCGCCGTTTAAATGAGACAGAAAACAGTCGCCAGGTACTTGAAGAATGGAATATGAAACTCGATCGTGGCTTGGTTCAGTTAAAAGGTCGTATTCTGGAACCGCAAAATATAGTTTTCATGGAGAAAAAGAAGTAGGATCTCTTAATTTATTTGGCGTTCGGTTTAAAGTTACCGTATTTTTTTATTCTAGTCGCGTGTCAGCTGGAGAGCAAGCAGATTGGACTAAATATATTCGCGACAACGCCATGTTTACTACACCTTCTAGAGGATTGGATCGTTGGACAGTTATTTCACCTGGACGCAATATACGCGAATGCCGTGTTTTTGTGGATAATATGATTCGCGCGGCATCGGGTATGAGGTTTCAAATTCGTAGGCCAAGGGAGTAAGTTTTCGAAAGTTTTCGTTTTCACAGCTTAATAATATGCATTCTATGTTTTCTACAGGCATACGATCTATGATGATCGCAATAGTTCGTACGTTCAAGCTTTCGATGAATGCGCAAATCAGGATCCTCAACTTATCTTATGCCTAGTTCCAAATAACAGCGCTGATAGGTAAGGTATGATCCATTGTACCATTGTAATGTGCTGACGCCTTTAACTACCGTAGGTATTGCTGCATAAAGAAGAAGAGTTGCGTTGAACGAGCCATTCCAACTCAGGTTATAACACAAAAAACAACTGCTAACCCGCGTGGTTTAATGTCAATTGCTACAAAAGTCGCCATTCAGATTAATTGCAAACTTGGATACACGCCGTGGATGATCGAAATTCCGCTGTCGGGGCTTATGACTATTGGATATGACATTTGTCGTGCCACAAAGGATAGGAGTAAGGCATACGGGGCTTTAGTTGCGTCGATGGACTTGAGGACGAATGCGACATTTTATAGTACCGTATCCCCTTGCCATGGTGCAGACTTACTTTCTAATGATCTAACAATCAATGTTATGAAAGCATTAAGACAATACCAAAAAGAGCACAATAATTCACTTCCTGCACGCATTCTATTGTACCGTGATGGTGTAGGTGAAGGTTCTCTCAAACATCTCTTGGAATTGGAAGTCAAAGAGCTTGTTTCTAGACTAGAGAAAATTTATAAAGATCAAAGCGATCGACCACTGATGTTTGCTTACATAGTTGTATCGAAACAAATCAATACACGTTTCTTTTCTCAAGGACGTAATCCTCCGCCAGGTACCGTGGTCGACGATGTAGTAACACTTCCTGAGCGCTATGACTTCTATCTAGTTTCTCAATCGGTTCGCCAGGGTACTGTCTCTCCAACTTCCTACAACGTACTGTATAGTAATATCAAACTATCACCCGACCAACTCCAAATTTTAACGTATAAAATGACACATTTATACTTTAACTGGTGCGGTACAACTCGCGTACCGGCCGTGTGCCAGTATGCTAAAAAACTAGCCTCGCTTGTAGCGCAAAACATTTTCCATGTTCCGTCAAATGCTCTCGAAAAGAAATTGTATTACTTGTAAAGCATTTTCGCTAAACTCGAATTATTTTAGGTTTCCCAACGAATTCTCCTGTATTCCTATAGTTTTCATTTATAACTAAAAAGAATGTATATAATCTGAATCTGAATCGAAAAACAAATAACCAAAATAAATGTATTGGATTACACATTATAATTTGCTGGCGATTACTCAGACAAAAAGCATCAAAAGATGTTCCAAAGGCTAAGCTTGTACAACGTTGGGACATATAGTTTTTTGAATATCACTTTTATACTATCGCTGTTTTTTCTTTTCTTAATTATTTGAGACGGAAATGTGTTTTAATGATTATATATGTCGACCTTCTTAGTTTTGACTCAAATATATGAAAACTACATTATAAATTTGTTAAGTAAACAACTAATACTTGAATTTTTTTTGAATAAAAAAATGTATTTTTGTTAAAATTTATTTCTATATTTTTGTCGGTGAAGAACGTTGGGGTCGGGGAAGAGGCCAACCTATTTGTGCGCAGTTTAAACGAGCGTAGATTATTGTCTGTGCATGTCACATCGATAAGAGAATACCTACCGGATGCATAAGCATTTAAAAACAGTCCCTCGCACGGCAAGGGTAAAAATGTTCAAATAGAAAATAAGCAACTTTTTGGGGAAAATAAAATTATTATAAAATAATGGGTAATAAAGAAATTGCACCATTTCATTGCATTCATTCACTTTTGTTGATCGCATGTGGTAACGTACGAACAACAGGACAAATCAATTTTGCTCATATCGTCCGCATACTTGCCATACGATGAGGAGGACCCACCTCCAGACGTAGTCCGAGCACTTGTGCGACATGCCAAGTCACGCGGATTGTGTCTATTGATAGGCTGCAGCGACATTAATAAAAGGGGTGAGTCCATTTTCGATTTCATAATCTCCACCAACCTCAACATATACAACAAAGGTAATGCACCAACGTTTCGTAACCGGGTTAGGGAACAGGTAATTGACGTCACTCTACTAAGTGAGTCTGACTCTATCCGAGTAGAGAATTGGAGAGTGTCCACTAACTGTTCCTTTTCGGACCACAGCCGGATATTCTTCAACCTTAACGTTAACAAAGAAAAACCGAAACCTTTCAGAAACCCTCAGAAGACAGACTGGGATCTTGTCTCAAACCTAGTTGCCAACAGGTTAGTACCGCCACAAGCTATCATTAACCCCGATCCAACTTACATTGAGAATTCAGTTTAAAATCTTGTGTGAATTCTGAAAGCGGCTTTCAACAAATCCTGTCCTTTGCAATGGGCTCGCAAGAAGACCAGCGCAGTCTGGTGGACTACAGAGTTAAAGCAACTCAGGACCAGGACCCGAACTCTATTCAATAGAGCAAAAATCTCTAAAAGAACCGAAGATTGGAATAACTACAAGAGCAAAACAAGAGCAGCAAAGTTTAAATCCTGGCGGGAGTTCTGCGAATCAATAGAAGATCTCAACGAAGCCGCAAGGCTCAGAAAGATCCTATTCAAGGTCCCCTGCGTCCCGGGATTCATCCTTAAACCAGATGGTACTTCGACAGAATCCAGTCAGGAATCTCTAAACTTGCTGACTGAAACCCACTTCCCAGCCTGTAAAACCTCTGAAACCAAAATCCCCTTCGAGACGACGGTTCCTACGGTTGACACAACCGAAGAAGAAATAAACAAGATAAAGTATCATGGGCAATAAACCACACTGTACCCCATCTCGTAAGCATTTTCTCCAATTGCTTGCGCGCGGGGTACATCCCAACACAGTGGAAAGAAATAAAGGTAGTTTTCATACCTAAGGCAGGTAAAGCAATCGAAACTGCCGCAAAGGACTAGAGGCCAATTAGTCTCTCGTCGTTGTCCTCATCAACTCACGCAACTTATGCAACACTCAACACGCCTACCTTAAAGGCAGATCAGTGGAAATGTAATGCTATGCATAGTGTTGTCCGTGAAATTGAGAGCTCGTTGAACTTAAAAGAGTTTACAATGGCAGCCTTCCTCGAAATAGAGGGGGCCTTCAACAACATAGAGGCCATAATAACAGCTCTAGAGAACATAAAAGTAGACAAATCCATTGTAATCTGGATTGAAAATATGTTGAAGAACAGAATTATCAATGCAGGCATTGGACACAGTTCTATAAGGAAAGTGACAACTAGAGGCACACCAGTAGGGGGGAGAGCCCTACTGTGGCTTCTTACAATTAACAAAATCCTCAAATTCTTTATGGAGAAAGACAATAGCGTACGCGGATGACCTGGTTATCTTGATAAAAGGTAAATTTCTACCAATTATTAGTGAACTAATGGAATCTGCGTTGAGGGAACTCTCCTCGTGGGCAAGACAGAACGGTCTGAGAATAAGCCCCCAGAAAACCGAGCTGGTCTTGTTCACCAGGAAAAGGAAAATGCCGATATTTGCTCCCCCAAAGTTAGAGGGTACTCCACTCAAACTCAAAGCGGAAGCCAAGTATCTAGGCATTATTCTTGTCTCCAAACTTTCCTTGAAAAGGAACTTGGAGGAATGGATGAAAAAAGGATTGAATGCTTTTTATGCATGCAAAAAGACCTTCGGCAAAAGATGGGGCTTGCAACCGTACATCATTCATTGGATGTACACAGCAATCATCAGACCCATTTTAACTTATGGGGCCCTAGTCTGGTGGACTGCTAGCAGCACGACAAGCTATATGAACATGCTCAACAAAGTACAAAGGTCAGCCGCTGTTTGTAGAATGGGAGCCATGGGAAGCACGCCGCAAGCAGGCTTGGACATAATACTTCATCTCCTTCCCCTGGATCTATTCATAAAAGGCTGCGCTGCAAAGAGCGCTCTCAGACTAAGGGAGTCCTCTCTGTGGAAGGAAGCCAAGTATGGACATGCGGCCATACTCAGAACAATAGACGACTTGGGAAAGAAACATGGTTTTAGTAGCCTCGCAGCTACGGCCGACTATATTTCCCCCCAAAATGACTTCTCTCTCAGAATACCAATCCTTTTCCTGGACACAGAAGAGTGGCTATTAAACCCTGTAGTCAACGACCACGAGATCACTCTCTTCACCGACGGATCGAAAATGGACACAGGCACTGGGGCCGGGTTCTACTCTGATACCCTCCACAAACAGGAATCATTCAGACTCCCTGATCTGTGCAGCGTTTTTCAAGCAGAAATCCTACTAATAGAGAAAGCAGCCAAACACCTACAGGTAACCGTCCATCGGATATCATTATCTTCGTAGACAGCCAGGCTGCACTGAAGTCAATAGAATCCTGTATAACGAGATCAAAGGTTGTCATGAAATGTCCCGACTCACTGATGTCCATCAGACACCACAACGTCAAACTCTGCTGGGTCCCGGGTCACAGCTCAATCGCAGGGAACGAAAGAGCGGACGAATTGGCCAGGCAAGGGTCTGAACTGGACATCAGCGAAGCGGACATGTCATTGCAACTACCGATCAGCGCATTATACCGGATCATAAACGACATAATCATAAAAGAGGCCAACTCGTCTTGGTTTACAAGAAACGACAGCTACACGACAAGATCATCGCAGCCAGAGCTCAATATCAGAAAAACAAAGAAGCTCTTGGCGCTGAACCGTAACTCGATTCGTATGCTCGTCGGAGTGTTCACAGGACCCTGTCCCATTGGAGCAATGCTCCGGAATTGGGACTCGGGATCCAGCGATCTCTGACGGGGTTGCGGCGATCCAACTGAGACGATCCAACATCTGCTTTGCCACTGATATGCTCTCCAGAATTTAGCGTTGCTGGGCCAAAGATTCTTTACAGAGATTGCAGACGTGGCAAATGCAGATATATCGGTTCTTCTTCTTTTTCTTTTTTTTCCGGCGTCGTTATGGTCAGAAGTGTAGGACCATAACCTTCCCACTTAACTGCATTCCTACTGGTCCGCTTGTGGTTTGGGATTACTTCATCGCTGAGACCAATCAAATGCTGGTGTTTTTGCATTTGTTTGCACCAATTGTTTTTCGGCCTCTCCTTTGAACATGGCAATACCAACTGAGTCGGTCCCGCTCTATCTTTCTTGTGATGGTTTCTTTTACGTGGCGGCTTCCTCGGATCTGTGAACTTCTAATTCTGTCACGCTTTGTTACTCCCGCTGTCATGAGAAGCATCTTCATCTCAGCTGCCGTTAATTTGCTCTCATACTTTTTGTGCATTGTCCAGCATTGTGAACCGTATGTGAGCGCCAGACGTACAACTGAAGTGTAAAGCTTTCCTTTCAGCTTAGGGGGCATTTTTCGATCACAGAAGATGGCGGAGTTTTCCCGCCACTTCATCCACCCTACGCTTACGCGATGTTTGATGTCGTCATCACAAGTTGCTTCTCTATTAATCATAGATCCCAGATATTTAAACTTTTCACACTTGGGAAGCACTCTTCCATTCAAGTAAATTTCTGGAATAGGCTGATGAGGGTCAGAGAACGGGCAGCACAGATACTCTGTCTTCTTTGAACTAATACGATACCCGTGTCCCTCAAAAATGTCCACCCACACATCAAGTGCTCGTTGTAGGGACGCCTGATCATCACTTATAATGGCTCCATCGTCAGCAAAGAATAGCTGGTGCACATTGGGGTCCGTCACTTTTCTTTCAAGCAAGCAATCAAGGACTGCTATAAAGAGCAGTGGGCTGAGGACGCTCCCTTGGTGTACACCGACTTTGATTGCGAACTATTCGGTGACTCCTGCGGTGCATCTTACTCTTGTCGTTGCTCTCTTGTACATGTCCATGATCACTTGCACGTAGGTTTCTGGAACTCCTTTTTGTCTTAGCGCTACCCATAAAAGATCTCTTGGTTGCCGGTCAAAGGCCTTCTCGAAATCAACCAACACCATATGCAAGTCCTTTTAAGAATCACGATGCTTTTCCAACATGACCCTTATACTTTGGATTGCATCTGTTGTTGATTTACCCGAGACAAACCCGCACTGGTCATCAGATAGTCGTATTATTTCCCGCAGTCGGCTATCTAATACCCGTTCAACGATCTTCATGGTGTGCGACATCAGCTTGACAGAACGGTAGTTATCACAATTTCGCGTATCACCCTTTCCTTTGTGCAATGGAAGAAGATAGCTTTCCCTCCATTGATTAGGCATAGTGTCGCCTCTCATAAGTTTGGAGATAAGAACCATGAGCCATCTAGACCCGATGTCTCCCATCTTTTTCCAGAACTCAGAGGGTATCCCGTTCGGCCCAACAGCTTTTCTTTTCTTGGAGTTTTTAACTGCGTACCGAACTTCTTCGACTGTGATGTCGGATATTTCCTGATGATTCGGGGCGGCTCTTGGATATATCGGATCTTCTAAAATTCATAAAGAGCACGGGGTGGTTTCAGTCACCAGGACAGGTTAATTATATGTGTACCCCCACAAAGGAAGGGAATCACAATTGGCCTTTTGGCCTCCGAGTGGAAGTGATGTTCAACTATCACACTCCTCTTCTTTAACCTAACCTAACCTAACCTAACCTTTGTTGATCGCATTTTGCTTTATATGTCGGAGCATATCTATACGGCTGTACATATGTCACAGCGATATTTTTCGAAATATTGATGACCTTCGATTTTGTGAAAGGTCCAATTTGTTGTTGGTGGCAGTCACGATAATTGCAAAGGCGGACAAAGCTTGCCCTTGGTGTGATCAAGTGGCTATATCCTGCTGGAACTACGTCCGTGGACGGTACGCAGGAAGTTTAGGGTTTAAACGCGAGATGTTTTAAGGGGGTAGTCTCATGTGACCACTTCGAAAAATCGATTTTTTTTCATATTTCGGATGATTGGCCAGACTACCAGCAGACCTCAACCCGTTGGATTACAAGTTGTGGTCCGTATTGGAGGGCATGGCTTGCTCTACTCGACACCCAAATATTGAGTAGTTGAAGCGAGCCCTTGTCCGTGTAGTGGACAATTTCCTAATGCATGAAGTGCGTCTCGCGATCGATGAGTTCCCAGATCGCCTCATGTCGTGCTGTAAGGCAAATGGAAGTAATTTCGAATAAGTTGTTCTAAGGTTTGTAGCCATTGAATAACCCAATAAAAACAAAAAAAAGTTTAAAAATATTTATTCGTTTTCATTTGGCGTCGATTTTTCTGTGTACCAGTATTTATGACTTGACTAGGTAAATAAGTTCCAACTCATAGTCGCCGACGCGCCGTAAGCGACTTGTCTGCCGCGCGCCAGGTCTGCAGCTGCTACCTTCCTATTGTTGTCACCGGTCTTTTATACCTGCGTACCTTTTTATATGTAGAATGTGTATTTTCAATCAATAACTCTATATATTATATAAAATTCTATAACAAATTTAGCAGTACACTTTTGATGCTCTGTGTGTCAACATCAAACAGGACAAAAAAAAAAGAAATGCATTGAAAAGGCTCGAGAAAATATCCAGGGCAAAAAGAAAGAAAAAGGAGTTTTCGAGAGAATCAGTAAACTGCTGAAACCGATACCGAGTTTGTGAGCACATCAGCTGAAAAATTAAAAGACAAGAGTGATTTTGATGTACCGATTGACGAAGCAGTTAGCTACAGCATTCTGTGTTTCTCGCTAGTGTTTACAGCTTTGCAATCAATTTTAAAAGTGCAAGTGATTTTTGAAAGAATCACCGCGAGGATAGGATTCAAGTTGTGTGTAAAGTGTTCGTGCCAAGAATTTGACATAAATTCTTCTCCTATGGTCAAAAATGTTTACGCAATCAATAGACGTTTTGTGTATATTATGCGACTACTTGGAGTCGGTTTGGCTGGAATAAATTTATTTTGTTCGCTAATGGGCTTGTGTGATGGAATTAGTAAAAATGGATGCTATGCTATGCTCGGCCAAATTTAAATTGCTGTAAAGTGTTGATACTGTTTTCAAAAAAGCCGTTCCAGAAGAAAAAAAAAAAATGTTGAAAACGGTTGTTCTGAAGATAAAATCACGGTTTCTGGTGATGGGTCATGGGCCAAGCGTGGTTTTACCTCACTGCTGGGTGTTGTTTCTTTGATAGGGAAACATTCTAATAAAATTGTAGATTTAATTGTCAAATCAAAAGTGTGTAAATCATGCGAGCAATGGATTGGCAGGGAAGAGTCAGACGAGTTTTTGGAGATCCTTACAACGGCGACCCTGTGGTAGAAAAAAAAGAGTGCGTCTTGCACGTCAAAAAAAGAATGTATAGATGAGTGAAAAAAGCTTAAAAACACATAACCAGTATTTAAAAGCTAAAAAAGGCTTGGAAGAAGCTGAAAAAAGGAAGACCAAAAATAATCAAAAAGATGAAACAGGAGAAAAAAAAATCATCCACTAGTGCTGCAAAAAGAAGTCGACTCTTGCATTGACCAATGCCATGATGGTCAAGCTAAGTACATATTATGGTTTGGCTATTTTGAGAAACCCAGATTCTCAAGAAGAAAGCAGGGTGAGCTACATACTATCATCACATTTCAACCGATGAAAACCCCCTCGTACTGTTCAATTGCATGGTGCAAGTATTTACAACATACGGCAGAGAATACAGAAGACATTTACACACATCCTCCAGCATTTGATGAAGAAACAGCAAGTTTTTTGAAGCAAATTTACGAAGAATTATCATCTGAAAAAAACAATCAGAACAACAACGAGTCGTTTAATAGTTGCGTCTGGAACTTGGCTCCAACGCATCATTGTATTGGAAAAAAGACGTTGGAAATTGCTTCATGGACAGCTGCGTGTATGTTTAATGAAGTATTTTCACCCATCCTTAAAATAATAGAGATTTTGGTACGCAAATTGGCCGAAACGCCTACTCGTATGCTGGTTATTGTATGGCCCAGGCATAGCATATTAGTGTAAGTATAAATTTCCCACGAAAATTCTGCTCTTGAAACTTTAAACGCATTTTTCTCGAAACATCATTTTCTAAAATTGTCTTGGTCCTAAAAAAAAACTACAAGGGTAGTCCGATAAGTATTTAGCCAACAAAAGACAAAAAAAAAAAACAAAAATTTTGGAGAAATGGCGATTTATTTTTCAATATAGTCTCCTTTTAGCTCGATACACTTGACCCAGCGATGCTCCAACTTCTTTAACCCGTAAGTTAATACGTTTTCTCGAGGTCTGTAAAGTAGGCCTCCGTGGCGGCGATGACCTCATTCGACTGAAATTTCTGCCCGGCGAGTGACTGGAGAACACGGTGAATGGGGCAGCATTTCATAGCCCAATTCGACCAATTGGGCCGTGGCGAGGGCGGAGGTGTGAGCCGGTGCGTTATCATGGTGGAAGAGCACTTTTTTCTTCCTCCGGTTTCGGGCCGGTTTTTCTTCAATTCGGCGTCGAATCGGCCCAATAACTTGGCATAGTATAGTCCTGTGACCGTTTTGCTCTTCTCCAGGTAGCCGATGTGGATCACACCTTGTGAATCCCAGAAAACGGATGCCATCACCTTTCCAGCCGATAGGACAGTCTTCGCCTTCTTCGGAGCACGTTCGCCGGGTGAAGTCCACTGTTTCGACTGTTCCTTGGTCTCTGGTGTGTACCAGTGGATCCATGTTTCGTCGACTGTCTCGAAACGATACAGAAAATCTTTCGGATTGCACTTAAACAGCGTCAAACACTGCTCTGAAGTGGTCTCACGGTTACGCTTGTTGTCCGGAGTGAGCAAACGCGGCACCCATCGCGCCGACAGCTTTCTCATGACCAAAATTTCACGCAGGATATGACCCACGTGATCTTTTGAAATGCCTACTGTCGCAGCTATCTCGCGCACCTTCAATCGGCGGTCTGCCAATACGAGATCGTGAATTTTTGTCACGTTATCCTCCGTGGTAGCCATTTTCGGGGCACCTGGACGTGGCTCATCAAAAACCGACGTGCGACCACGTTGATACTCGTTAAACCAATTTTTGATGGTCGCCATCGAAGGAGAAGAGTCACCATACACAGCATCCAAACGCTCTTTGATTTCGCTGCGCGATTTCCCTTCCAAAAACAAGAATCGGATCACCGACCGATATTGCTCTTTTTCCATTTTTCTAAAATCCGCGGACACTCCCGCTTCCACACGCGGTCAAAACAAAACTACGAGTCCGATTCGGCTGAAATTTCGACAGTAGCCGTCTACTAGAATGTACGCTCTTGCGATACTGGCGGTGAGGTTAAGTACTTATTGGACCACCCTTGTATTCAACCGATTGCTTTGAAATTTATATATGTTCTTGCACACATTAATGGTTATCGGCCGTACAAAAATTGCTTATTTCCGAAAATATTTTCTATTTTCTTATAAAAATACAAGATTTTTTCCGACAGTCCGCCATTTTTTCAATGAAATTGATTAATTTTGGTAGAGCCGCTAGCGACAGACCTACTGAACAATAATCCATTCGTTTTTTTTTTATTTCAGACAACATGAAGAGCCCTATTACCATGACCAGTGACCTGCTTTTTTTTTTGGTGTCTAATTTAATTAAAAAAATATATATATGAAAAATGTACAATAAAATATGAGAAAAATGTATACAGTTTAAGATACAAATAAAAACATATAAACAAAATTAAAATTATTGAATTTTGTCATAAAAAAAATTCCCTAAAAAGAGGTAAAATTTATGCGTTCACATGAGACTACTACCTTAATGGAAACAAAATTTCGGCAGAAGCGAAACGTACGATTCTTCCTTTTGAGGAACGTTTCGATAGCGTAACACAGTTCATGTGGGTACACTGTAAGACTTACTCTATCATGTCCCGCCTGTAGTGAAACATATAGTACAATAATAATGCTTTAAATAACAATTGTTTATTGTATAACATTTATTTAACGAATAAATTATCAACTACATGTATAAGAGTATAGTTTAATACTTTTGTTTATTGTATATGTGGTGAAAGCATTTTCATAATTTGGTCCCAAGAGTCTTTAATAGTCTTTTATCATTCCCTTCATTTTCCATTGCATCGCATAGCCATGACTTCGTCAGCAGCAGCACTGACTTCCCTCCAAGTGTACTCCATATCTTCCGTTTGTGTGAAACGCGAACATATCGCCATGCGAAGGAAATACACATCGTTTATTTTAGATGGCACCATGTGTATAGCGCCGCGGCCATTAATTCGTTTCAAAAGAGTTTCATTTAATTCATTTGAACCCCTTAATCTAAAGCATACCAAGCCCATGTTAACTTCTGATGTAATTTCGAAACGAGGATCATTCAAACATAACTCTTCGAAATACTTAGCGAACATGCAATGTCTTCTTATGTGGGCTTGTATATTCTCGACACCGTATAGACGCAGCACAAACCAGAGCTTTAGTGCTCTAAACCGACGTCCCAATGGTATTTGCCAGTGACGGTAGTCTGGGGCGGAACCTTGCATGTCGTGCTTAAGATAAAGCGGGTCGACGTTAAAAGCATTCACTAACCAAGTTGGATCCTTGAGCCACATGGCACTGCAGTCAAAATTAACTAACATCCACTTATGAGGATTGAAGTTGAATGAATCTGCTGTTTCGATTCCATTTATGAGATGCCTGTATTCTGGGCAAATGAATGCTGATCCGGCATAGGCCGCATCAACGTGTACCCATATGTTATACTCATTACCGACGGGTCCACATTCATCGAGACGATCGAATGCGCAAGAATTTGTTGTTCCAAGTGTTACGACAGCCTAAGTGAATTTAAAATCATATTCAGAGATGCTGTGTTGGGCGTTAATTTAAACGTGTTAATACTTACAAAGAATGGTATTAGTCCAGCCTCAATATCATTTTCAATGGCTCTTTTTAAAGCTTCACCTCGCATTTTATTCCTTTCATCAGCTGGTACGGCTTTTAACTTGACACCGCCAAGGAGACCAGCTCTCTCTACTGATGAATGAGCTTGAGTTGAAGTGTAAGCTACCAATTTTGATATTATGGTATTGTCATCCCAATCCGGGTGTTGCTTCTTGACTTCTATTATCTTCTTGGCTTTCGCACCTAATAAAGCAACCAATGTTGCTTCACTAGCTGTGCCTTGAATAACACCGCCACCCTTGCCACCAGAGCAGGCCAAAAATTCAGATGGTAGATCAAGCATTTTACCCAACCAATCGAGCATTACCACCTCGAGTTCTGTGCATGCTGGACTGGCAATCTGCAATAATATTTTTGTTTTAGAATAGAGGTATGGAAGTAAAATATTTTAGTTACGAACCCAAGTGAATCCAATGCAGGCAATAGCTCCACTCAACATATCGGCTACAATGGCTGGATACGAGTTTGCTGTTGGAAAATATGCATGGAACTTAGGACTGTGCCAGTGAGTAACGCCAGGCATTATAACTCGTTCGATGTCGGACATCACGTCTTCCCATTTGTCGGGTTTCTGGGGCGCTGTATCTGGGATTAATGGTCGTAGGTAGCCTGGTTTTACATCGGGAAGTACACGCCTACAAAATGGCACATTTTTGGGGTAGATTTAATATCATATCTACATAGCAATATGGAATTAGATTTGAGAAAGTTGGCAAAAAAAGAAAAACATTTTGTAAATCATAGACATCGCATTGATCGATTACTTCAACTTAGCGAAATCAAATCAAAGTTTTTTCCTATTCAGCTCATGTACTGATGTAAGCAGCCCAGCAGCTGGGATAGGCATGCATGCGCCATTTACCTCACATCGACCGTTTCAGTGCTCAGCTGCATCTAGTGCTAGTGATCCAATATATATATTGGGTCAGAAATGGTTTACGGTAGATGACTTCTGAATGAAGGCAAAAGTGTTTATCGCATTCAAGGAATCGCTATGTTCTTCGATAACGTGTGGCCGCATATGCGTAAGCATGTATTTCGTCCGCAGTCGACCAATGCATACATAGTTAAAAAACTTCTTATCTAATGGAGAAAACGCTTTTCTACTTATGTAGACACTCCATTCTTATATTTATCAATCACCAAAGAATCTGCATGAAAATACACCCCGCCTCAAAGAAAAGAAACGGAGTGTATGGATATTTTTTTATTTTATAATTTGATGAAGAAAATAATATTGACGTGGGTCAAACACCACCAAGAAGATCCGCCAACAATTGGAAAAGTGTACTTTTTCTGATAACTCAAAAGCGAATTTGATTGGACCTGAGAGGAAGCAGACGAATTTTTACTTCGGCCATTAAGCATTCGGCTTATGTTATATTAGGTTGTACCACAGGAAATGTCCGATTTTGCACTTAGAAGCTGTCGAGTGAACATCTGTACAACACAGTGATTTTTTTTTTTTTTTATTAATAAGATGACGACGCCATTTTACAAGAAACGGTGGATGCAAATCCAACAAAAACGGTGCGGGTCATTGCACATAACATGGGAGTATCCCCCACGACAATAAGTTGAGACCTATCTCAAATAGGAAGTGAAAATAGGTGGAAAAAAACTCGACAAATGGGTACCCCATGAATTGACCGAGGCCCAAAAACTACAGAGTGCGCCATCTCATATGGGTCGATGTAAACTCCAAATAACTTCAACAATTGTGAACCGATTTTCATATGTTATAGCATTTTGGAAACATCAATTCAGTACAATTTTAATCATGAATCGCTTTATACCAAAAGAACGCGTGGAATACACTTTTCATTTCTTCAACCAGCGGAAACGATAAAAGCAATCAAATATTATGAGGAAATCGACATAATGCATACGAAATTGGCTGAAAAGCAACCTGCATTAATCAATATGCATGGTCCGATCCTGTTGCATGACAATGCTAGACCCGATACCTCACACGTAACGGTACAAAAGCTGCTACAGTTGAGATTCGAAATTCTTCCACATCCACTGTACTTTCCTGATCATCACCATACTCATACATCATACTCCAACGGATCATCACCTTTTCCGCAGTCTCGCGCCATTTTGACAGCAAAAGGTGTTTCGAAACCGAGCAGAGTTCATTGAAGCCTTTGAAAACTTTTTAGCGTCGAAAAATCAAGCTTTCTATAAAAAAGGAATAGTGGACCTTGAATCACAGTGAAAGAAGGTTATACTCGTAGATGTCAATGGTTCATATTTTGACTCAATAAAATTTTATAAAAAAGAATTATTGACTTTTAATTTTTTACAAAAAAATCGGACATTTCATGTGGTACTACGTTTTGGACGGTTCCATAAATACAGTAAAATACAAAAACATCATGGTCGATGGTGTTGTTCACTTCCCCAACTCAATTTGATCCCGTGCCTGTCATCGAACTCGTTATGTTAGTAAAACTACTTAACACAATTTCTAAATATTATTTTCATTCAACAGAAAATAATTGTATTTTAATTGCCATTTAATTGTAAGGCAGATATTGACCTTTAATCACTGAAAAACATTATGACTAAGCCAGGAAGAGTCATGCCAAGCGGTCATGTCAAATTATTGAAATATAAAAACAGAAAAAATAAAATTGAATTCCCCCTAAAAATGTGTTATTCAATTACTTTTGATGATAAAAATGAAGAAAAGACCTTAATAAATTTTTTTTATCCTTTTTTTCTGAAGGTCATCAAAATTATTATTTTACAGTGTTTTTAATTAGCGCCTACTTGCCCCTGCACTTTTCCGCAATTGTTTTCCACGGGGTGTACTATGGCTCAAATTAAATATTGCTCCGGCTTAGGAAAGAAAGACCCTTTCTGGAACTGGGATAGAACACAATATTTAGCTCAAATTTTTTTGGGAAAAAATTGCAGTTTTTGAAGAATCTACATTTCAACATTCTATTGTACATTCTCAACATTTTATGATAATATAACCTTTAGTTCACAAGTTATAGGGCTTAAGTGTCTCTACTTGCAATTTTCAGATCAAGGGAAAATCTGAATTTGGTGTTGATAAAGCAATGCTTTAATGGGGAAAGATATTGTTTACATAACGGCTCAACAATTTTGACTCTGTTCCATCGGGATAAATGATAGAAATGTGATTTTTTTGCTTTAAACGTGGCCTTACTGCTTAGAAACCTGCGAAATCGATTTATAATTGGAGGGGACTCTAATGCAAAGCATGTTTATTGGGGATCAAGATTGACGACAACAAAAGGAAAAGAATTGCTCAACGCAACTAGACCATATGGATGCAAACCGGAGAATCAACATACTGGCCAACTGACCGAAATAAAATAACGGACGTTATAGATTTTTACATAATTAAAAACATATCTATAAACTGTCTTAAAATAGATGAATTCAACGATCTGAACTCTGATCGTTCTCCAATACTGCTCATATTGAGTGAGCGTGTAATTCAGAAGCAAAGCAAACAACATTAATGAACAAACACACTGACTGGGGAAGTTTCAAGAAGATCCTGGAAGACAGAATTGAATAGAGCGTGCCAATGTATAATACTGAACAACTGGATAAAGAAGTGGAATAAAAAGGCAATAAGTACCCTATGGCAACAGACTAGAGCCCCCCAAGACAAAACGAAACTGAACAATCTCACACATCAGTTAAGAAGACAAATAAGGGAGCTAAAAGAAGACTCCATCAGTAATTATGTATTTTTGAGGATTAACCAACGAAAAAGCAACCGATTATTCGCTTTGGGAGCCAACGAGGAATGCAACAAGGCCAACTTTGCCCATACCTACCATTATAACGGTGGACGCGAATAGGACTAGAAGTAACGAACATAAATGCAGATTATTCGCAGAATATCTAAAAAAAGTTTTTCAACCAAACAACGAACAAGAAATATGAACTCCTGCAAAAACAGTCGAAGAAGAAAATGAAGAAATAAGATATACGATCCCAAGAGAAGTGAAAAATGAGATCAAAAATAATATCATTCCGAAAAAATGCCCCGGCTACAATCTTATAACCGGTGAAATATTGAAGAAGTTACCAAGAAAAGCGATGGTTAAACTAACACATTTAATCAATGCTGCTTTTAGAATGAGATATGTTCCTGATTTATGGAAAGTGGGCGAAGTAGTAATGATCTCTAAGCCTGGAAAGCCACCAAACGAACTACCGGTTATATTTAAACTATAGGAAAGAATATTTGTCAAACGACTTAATAGTATTATTGGACGGAAAAATCTGATTCCAAATTACCAGTTCGGACTTAGAAGACATCACTCAACAATTATCAAGTTCACAGAATACTCAACATTATAGAAAAATCGGTAGAAGAAAAAAAAGTACGTTCTGCAGACGAAGTTTGGCATGAAGGACTTAACCACAAACTAATATATGTCCTACCAAAACCATACGCTGCAATCTTAGAATAAATAAAACAGGAAGACTCGTATTACCAATTAACGGAAATTGAGGCAGGAGTCCCACAACGCAGTATGCTGGGTCCGATTCTGTATCTTCTAAAGGGTCCGCCATCTAACGTTTTTTTTTTCAAGTAGTGCTTATTTCGTGAATGGTAACACTTAGCTCATGTCTGATTTGACAGATAATTAGTTTTATCCTTCCGCTGAACGAATATGGTTGTGTATACGCTTGAACAACGCTGGAAAATATTGCGACATTACTTTGAAAATCATGGTAATGTTGCAGAATGTGTGCGAAAATTGCGTACGGATTTTGGAAGAAGAGAAGCACCGTCAGCTCCATATGTTCGTTATCTTGTGAAAAAAGTGAAAGAAACTGGCATCCTCATCGATAAACCAAAGCGTGAAAAGCCAAAAACAGTGCGTACACCCGAGAATATTGCTGCTGTGGCAGAAAGTGTGCGTGAAGCGCCATCAACATCAATTCACCGTCGTTCTCAACAATTGAACATTTCGGAGACATCATTGAGACGTATTTTGCATAAAGACCTTGGTATGACGCCATACAAAGTCCAATTGGTTCAGGAGTTGAAGCCAACTGACCATCCAATGCGTTTTCGCTTCGCTAAGTGGACCTGCGATCGACTTACAGAAGATGCCGATTTTGCCAAAAAAATCATCTTTTCAGATGAAGCTCATTTTGATCTTGGCGGGTATGTAAACAAGCAAAATTGTCGCATTTGGGGCACAGAAAACCCGCACGCATACATTGAAAAGCCGGTGCACCCAAAACGAGCCACTGTTTGGTGCGGATTTTGGTCCAGAGGCATAATTGGGCCATTTTTCTTCGAAAATGAGCAAGGAGTGGCCGTTACAGTCAATGGCGATCGTTATCGGGCCATGTTGAACGAATTTTTGTTCACAAAAATTGAAGAGGAGGATATTGGCAACAATTGGTTTCAACAGGAAGGCGCCACGTGCCACACAGCCGAAGCTACACTCGATGTTTTGCGCCCTGTTTTTGAAGATCGCATTATCAGCCGCAGAGCTGATGTCGTTTGGCCACCTCGGAGCTGCGATTTGACACCGTTGGACTATTTGTGGGGTGCCGTCAAAGATAAGTGTTACGCCGACAAGCCAGAGACAATTGACGCTTTAAAGGACAATATTCGTGAAGCCATTAGTGAAATACAGCTGCACACAATCGATAATGTGCTTAAAAATTGGACCGAACGTGTAGGCTACTGCATGGCCAGCCGAGGCAGCCATTTGAATGAAATTATTTTCCATTATTAACCGGAAGGATTGTACTTTCAAATAAAAAAAGAAATTTGAGAAAATATTCAGTAGTTTTTTTTATAGCATTTTCAAAAAAAAAAAAATTATTTGGCGGACCCTTATATACATGTGATCTCCCAGAACTAGAATATTGCACATTGGCTATGTTTGCCGATGATACTGCAATCCTTGCAGTGGGAAAGGATAGTATGGAATCAACACAGAAGCTACAATCAGCTATAGACCAAATTTGAAATTGGACAATAAAATGGCGAATCATGAGATTCACATGAGATCATCTCGAGATAATGAGAGCAATTCAGTTCACATAAATTTCCTTAACAAAGCAATAACACAAATTCCGGTCCCTATCAACCAGAAAATAGTACCGTATGCGAACACAGCGAAATATCTTGGCATGACGCTAGATGCTAAACTAAGATGGAAAGAGCACGTTAAAAAGAAAAGAGAGGTATTAGAAATAAAATACAGAATAATGTATTGGCTGATAGGAAAGAACTCCTCACTATCAGTCTGTAATAAGCTTTTATTATATAAGCACTCACTGAAGCCAATATGGACATGTGATAGTCAACTATGGAGTTGTACCAAAAACAGTAATGTAGACATCGTACAGAGATTTCAAAACAAAGTACTAAGAAAAATCGTAAATGCACCATGGTACATTAGAAATAAGGACCTCCACATGGACTTGGGAGTGGAATTAGTCATGGATGAGGTCCAAAAAAATGCACGAAGGCACGAATCAATACTTCAAGTACACGAAACACAGAGATAGTACAACTTTTATACAATGCAAATATAATGAGAAGACTCAAAAGGAAAAAGCCATTTGAACTGGTCTAAATAAAAGGGACCACTCACATTAAGAAATGTACGTACATATGTATTTGCCCGGACGTATACTTAACATAAAAAAAAGTAAAAATAGAACGCATCTTAGCATCTGTCAGGAAATGAAATGGCAAAATAAAAATTAAATCAGCATAAAATTGCGTATTAGTCCAAATGATGAGTCCTAGATGGCAATCATGTAGGAGGCGGTGTTAGTCGGTAAAAATCCGGCATACTAATTACTCGGATCGGTAGCTTCTATTCACCAAAATTACTAGTACGAGTAGTTCCAGAAAATATAAGGACGCGACGTCTGAAACCCTAAAAATATCAGAATGCAGTGTATTCACCATTTTGCATGAACATTTGATGTTTGCTATTGCTGCTTTTTAAGGAAGAATTGCGAAACATTACCCCAAACAAAGAAGATAAAAGAGCTTTTTCATCAAGATAATGCACCGTGTCGGAAGTCGATTGCACCAATGAAAAAATTGCTTCTCCATCCACCATAGTCTTTGAATCTATCGCCCAGACCACTACTTGCATGCAGATTTAAAAAGAATGTATTTTGAGGCCAGAGATAAATCGTCTTACAAAAAGGGTATAGAAATGTTAGAGAAGCCTTGGAATATGCGAATCATTCTTGAAGGGGAGTAAATTCGTTCCGTTCAAGTATTAAATGTTAATAATAAGGACGAAACGCTTAATTTTAAGCATCTTTATCTATCATAAGATAGTTCTAGGAGTTTTAAAATAAAAATGAAATAAAAAAAGGAATAGTCATTGTTTTATTAGTCATCCAACGTCATGCAACGTACTTATTGACCAATGTTGCAAATGTAGATTTTTGGTAACCACCCTTTTTATCTCTAATGAACAACTGAACAACAACTTTAATGAACAACTGAAGCCTCCGTTTGGATAGATAAAGCATATTATCATCTGCAAATCTGCAGTTAAACTCAACGAAAACATCAATCTAATCTAAGTGCTCTTATTATGTAACTTGCAACATGCAACTCCGCTGAAAACCTCCCTGAATTATGTATAAATAAAGCCCTACAAATCGAAATAAAAGGAAGAATTAACCGCCTCTTGATAAAACGACACGATCTGTACATGACACAAAATCAATTAATAAATTCAGTAATAAAAAACAAAACAAGCTTTAACAACTCAAAAAGCTTTTTTCGTTCAAG